>OX465402.1:13536262-15936262 GCA_950005105.1 Lycophotia porphyrea
AATAAAACATCAACTTACATTAAAACTAATGAGGAACAAAACAAGAAAAACTCTTAACCCAGCGAAATGTTAAAAGCATAAAGCCAGCATCTAAGACGTGAAATGCGGACGTTACGAAAACCATTTTCAAAATTAAACAGTCCTGAAGTCTAGCCCTAATGAAAGCCTAATTAAAACTTAGCTGGGTATTACACTGTGCTTCGTAATTTGTTGACGACTAGAAAAAAGTAAGACTTGGAGTTCAGATGTGCTGAAAAGGAGTTAACTGTGTTTATTGGGTTTTAATAGTATTTTCAGAGCAGAGCAGCGGTGGCCCAGTGGTAGCGACCCTGGCTTACGTAAGTCGACTTAAGTAAGTCGTGGGTTCGAACCCAGGCAGGTGCATTCATTTGTGTAATTTAATTCATCACCACCTGCTCTCAAAAACGGTAAAGGAAAATATCGTGAGGAAACCGGCATGTCCTAGAAGCAAAAATTCAAAGCAGGTGACATCTACCAATCCGCACTGGCCCGCGTGGTGGATTATAGCCCATTCCCTCTCATAGAGAGGAGGCCTGTGTCCCAGCAGTGGGAACATTATAGGCTGATGATGATGGTGAGTATTTTCAGCGCTTATAAGCTCGTTTTTGGAAGTACGTGGACATCGTACGAGTGTCGACGTGCTTATAAGCTCGTATAAAAACAAGCCACGAGAGAAACTGACATATGCCCCTTGCTGGAGGCCTAACACTCAAGGCATCCACAAGATAGTCCGGTTAACCTGCAAGATGCCAATACAAAACAAAAAAGACTGACATATTGCTACTGATTGAACCCAACTGTTTCGAGTGAACACGCTGGAATAAGCTTATGTACGCGTGTTCCGTTTTTTTAGCGCAAAATGAGACGCGCGTAAAATATACTATTCTGGAACCGCTCTTAGTGTGCCTGGACCGATGACCTGGTAAAGTTGGAATACGCCGGTCGGAATTCTAGAATTCGGAAGGTTCGAGATATCCAGGATTGGTCGAAGTCGCGACGCTTGAGGAAGGACAAATCCAGCAATGGACAACTTTCAGCTAATGTGATCATGACAAACACGTAATTTTTTTTAAACTGTAGCTGTGTGTGATTGGATGCCACGTCCGATAGATAAAATGTAGCAGAATAAAGACTAACCTGACCTGAAAAAGTAATATTTTTGAAGTGAAAACTTCTTTAGCGGCGTTTTGCACTTTTTAGGATGGGTAAAAACTGTTTAACTTGCGTCAGATCGTCAGATCATCAGATTCAAGTTTTTTTCTACGGCAGCGACATCTTTCGTTCTTGCAGAAAAAAAATGTAATTTCTGATATTTAAGCTAGATGGCGGTGTTTCAAGTTTTTACTTCTGCCGTCACTCCAGGAATGCAACCCGTTGTTTTTTTTTACTTTCTATATGTGTTATTAAAGAGATAAATGCATTGAAATAATTTAATTAAAAAGTCACTAGCCAACAGTTCATTCTTAAAATTACATCACATCATGGATTGAAATGAAACAAATCGCCGAACATTAGTTTGGACACAATTTCACAATATCGACCGCAAAAAACAAACAAGAAAAAGTAGACCCGAATTTTTACCCAAATATAATACCCAGTATCTAATAAAACGATCAGATGAAGGGATTCGAAAGATTTGACGAAAGAGAGATTTTATCGTTTTCCCGGTAGCTTCTTATCTTTAAGCTTTCTTTTATAAAAACCTGCACACGTTCTAAGAAAGCGGGAAACAATTTCCATGTAGAAGCCATATCTAAGGTCTTTCGGAATAATTAAACAGATGTTCCTCGGAATAACAGTTGCTGTTCATTTTGCTCCTTCATAAAATTCTGGACACGCGCTCTCATAACGACATTGAGATTGGTTCAAGTTTATAGCGATTGAAGACTTCCTAAATGATAACAGCCTCGGTCGATCTTCAAGGTTAAGCAGCGCTTGCCATGGTTGGTCAGCGGATGAGTGAACATCCATTACATACCGAGTTTCCTTCGTGTCTCGGAAAGCGCGTTAAGCCGTTCGACGGCAGCAAAGAACAAACGGCTATCTACAAAATCACTAGTTTCCAGGAGAGCGTTTTTAACACAAAAATGTAATAACTTCTACAAGATCAAAGCTTACTTCTTCAATTTTTAATAGTTAATCATTAAAAAAAATCATTTAAAAATGAAAAAAAATATACCTGGATAGAATAAAGAATTCTGAATAAATTTATGTTAAGAAGTGAATTTTGCAAAAATTGCAGTTGTCTTTGCTACCGTCGCGTTGGTACCGGCTGTCATTTAAAGATATTTATTTATTTGCTCTCATGCACATGTGTCAGGGCACTGCACAATGCTGATTTGCTGTTGAGTTTATGAACATTAGATTAACATAATAAATCGAGTCAAAACTTATTACTTACTTTAATTATTTGACAGTTAGATGGCCCGAAAATGACAACCAGTCTGACCAAGGCGTATCGTATTACCCAGAATTAATTGGTCAGATACGCAGCCACTACATTCAAAATACAAATACTCAGTCAGTTTAATTGTTTATTACCTTTTCGCGCCTAAACCACTGAACAGATCATCCTAAAATTTTGCATATACGTAGTCAGGTGTACAGAAACGGACATAGGGTACCTTCCATCCCGAAAAAAAGTACTGTTCCCTAGGAAAACAACAATAACGTTCTTATGGTCATAGATGGCGCCACCTGTCTTTCGAATCATGATTGAATTACAAGCAGAGTACAACCCGAATTGATTGTCAAATGCTAAATTAATGCGAGCGAAGCCGTGGGCAAAAGCTAGTAGTTGTCAAAAATGTAGTCAGTGATACTTACATTAAGCTATCCGCTTCATCCCGCACCATACACCACACACCCAAAACTTCGCATTCGGCATCCAGCAATTTGCACCTCCATATCATTAGTGATTTGGACACTAATCGCCAACTGATGGCCAGTGGCCGGTGGCCATCGATCCTCGTTATTTATTCACGCCAAATCAGGAGCCTAATGGTATTTGCAGGAGGCATCTGGCAGGATTTGAGTGGGCAGTAAGGTGTTTAGCGATTGGTTGAAATTTATCGGTGATGGTTTTATGAGCTTTTTGGTAGGGCGTGGATAAGTAGGGGAAAGCTATTTTCATGATATAAAGTACGTCACATTGGTGTTATTGCAGTTGTGGTAGGATGTACACTATTCTAATTGAGAGCAGCGGTGGCCCAGTGGTAGCAACCCTTACTAACGAACAGTAAGTCGTGGGTTCGAACCCAGGCAGGCGCATTCCTTTGTGCAATTTATTTCATCACCACTGCTCTCAAAAACGATGACGGAAAACATCGTGAGGAAACCGGCATGTCCTAGAACCAAAAATTCAAAGGCATGTGACATCTACCAATCCGCACTGGGCCCGCGTGGTGGATTATAGCCCTCTCATAGAGAGGAGGCCTGTGTCCCAACAGTGAGAACATTATAGGCTGATGATGATGATGATGTACACTATTCTGTTAGATTGTGGAGAATGAAATTGTGTCCCTCACACCCCAACTAGAAATTACGAAGAGGAATACCGTAAGGTTTTAGTCCGTAGAGTCTGACAGACCCCTCCGCCCGCTCCACGGCGGATAATATATTGATTTCCGCATGTAGAAATAATGAACATTCTAGCAGAATTTTCTCGAGAAATTATGATAAAAATTTCGTGAAAGGATCTTTTTTAACATAGATTAAAAGTTTCTCTTTCTTTTATTACAAATTAAAAAAGAAAAGCCCCTGATGGATGGATCGATAGATTTGTGCCCGGTTGATGACAATAGACTCGCCCTCTAGGGCTTAATCATAACTGGTGAAATGTGGGTGTACTATTAGTTACACCTTTGCCTAACCCTTCGGGGATTACAGGCGTGATGTTATGTGTAAAAATACAATTTAACTATCTTCTTAGCATTTTGTACATAATTGGTTTTGCGGCTTCGTAAAAATTCCGTTTATACTTTGATATTTTTCATAATTACAAGACAACAAAACTAAGTGCTGTGTATGATATTGAAATTACATTAGCACTACTACTTAATTACCTATTTACTTCGATCACGATGCCTTGATATGAACAAGCATTTTCTAAAGACCGACTCGAACGTAACAAAACTATGTAATCCCATTTTCTTGCAACAGGTTCGAAAAACGACGGCAGAAAATTAAAATAGAAAAAGCAAAAGAAAAAACTCTTTGCAATTCTATTCCGATACTTTTGAATTCTTTTAAACTGTAATTATTTCATATTCTATTTCTGTTTAATTCTTTCTTTAATAATCAACTTCTTAGGGCTATCACACCTGCCTGCCAGGGCTGCGAGACTGTTCGAAGAAGATACCACGGCCCTGGAACACAAAGGGCAAGGAAGGAACATGGATGGGTTTTATTCAGTACAAGTCTGACACTCCCTTCCGCTTTGCCCAGAGCGGGAGAAGTCATTTGATGATTTCTCATCCGAAGAAAAAAAAAAGGGCCAGAATAACACAAAAATTTAGATATTATTTAGAAAAAAAAAAGGGCTATCACACCTTTTCTCTTGCCCGTCGTGCACATGTATCTAATTGCACCCTCCAGGACTTCAATGAGGCAAACGACACAGCAGTCCAGGTTGCTACGTACTGTTCAGACAAAATCTGAGTCATCAATTCGAGAAGAAGTAGAAGGCCTATCTTCGCCCATCCATCCATATTAGGGCCATCCTCTAAGACTAACCTTAACAAGTTTGCCCCTTGTCACGCGCCATAAGACTGTTAAATATTATCTCAGAGGAGGTAGATATATTTCACTGCAGCCTGATGAAGTTCACAGGAGTAGCACTGGAGTGCATTGAACATATTTAGATGTGTTTTATTTATAGGTATTTCACAAGCTTTTATATTTTAATTTTTGACGACACGGTTGACGCAGTGGCTGAGCGATTGCTGCGCTGCGTGTCGCGGGTTCGATCCCCGCACGGAACAAATATTTGTATGGCCTACAGGTAGTTGTTTCGGGTCTGGCTGTTTGTGTATGTGAGTTTAAATGTTTGTGAACGCACCCACAATATAGGAGAAATTCCTAGTGTGGGGCAACGTTAAAAAAAAAAAAAAAAAAAATCCATCTGTCCGGCTTCACCCTAAAAACGTGACCCGCCCAGTCCCATTTCAGCTTCGTAGACTTATCGCCAACATCGGCGATGCCTTTCTTTGACCGTATTAAGGTGTTTCGCATTCGATCGGAGAGTCTAATATTTAGAATACTACGTTCCATCACTTTTTGGCAAACATTGAGTTTGGACTTCTGAGCTTCAGTCAAAGACCAAGCCCTTGTGGCTGAGAGAATGTCATGCTCACTCTAATGTCTCGCGGATGGTGGCGGGTGTGTCGCTTCATTTAGCTCCCTTCAATATGGTTGAGCTGAATGGGGCTGATCCATGCGTCATGTTCGTGAACGGGCGCTGTCAGTTGGGACTGGTCATCTCTTAGCTGCCACGGTTTATTTTAACTCCCTTTTTTGTTCTTAAATTGTTCATTATTCTTTTACTCTGGACGCTCTTAACGTGCACGTATTTCTACATAGTTATCACATATATGTATAATCTCAACATGAATGATGTAACCAAGATTTTGTAACAATACTTTGATTAAAAAGAGTGTCCAAGGGGTTTCTTGGCCATTCTTCTCCATAGAGATCTACGCTTGGGAATGGGCTCCTACAGCACTTTCACAAGTTATTATGCCTTGTGTCTGTGACTGTAGCTTAGCCTTCTTTGTTTTTCTGACATTCAAAAGTGCCTGTAATGGTCTAATTGAAATAAATGCTTTTGAGTTTGAGTTTGAGCGCCATAGGTTAGGATAGGCAGGATACACATGTCGACAAGCTTGCGCTTCCGAGAGATAGGAAGGTCGCCCTCCATAAATGGCTTCATGGACCATGGAGTAGCACATCACACACACACGTCACATACAGTCTCTCCTATTCCATTTAGCAGTGTTTTTTTATTTAGTTTTCAGGGAAGGTTATGTAGGTCATGTAGGTGTATGTATATATTTACGAACATTTTTCGAAAAGTAACAAGTGCAAGTACTGACTGTGTTCCTATACAGGACTATATTATTGACTGCCTCGCGTTTGCTAAACATGAGTTTCACGGTTCGATTCACGAGTCGGGCAAAGTGTTACTGGGGTTTTCCATCAAGAATTTCTCAGTAGCAGGCACGGAGCCTGGATTCATGCCCGGATGATGACAATAGGATCGCACCACATTGAACTTACATAACTGGCGAAATGTGGGTGAACTATTAAGTACACCTCTGCCTAACCTTTCGAGTATTACAGGCGTGATGCTATAAGATAAGTAGGTATATATTTTCCACTGTTTTCAATCCCAGAAGTAATACAAGTACTGACTATGTTCCTAGGAACATAGATTTTCTTGCAGTCTCTAGTGGCTCATTTACTATTAATTATCATTTTCCATTATACCCCTTTAAATCACCTTTCCAACCTCATAGAATACCACTTATATACAAGCCAAACATAAAGCATACAAAATATATAATATACATGCAAAATAAATCTCCGGAGACCACCCAAAATACTTTTACCAACTTTCCAATACTCGATGTGAACGGCCCATTATACCGTCAACCAACCCTCTGGCAACAAGGAAGTCAAAATATAAACAACATTGACTTATTAATTAATGATAAGGAACCAGAATAGGTAATTGTTATTCAAACGCAAATCCCTTAAAAGCTTCTTACTTAAATACTTACTCTTGATAAACATTAAGTCTAATAAACAAACAAAAATGTTCGTTTTGATTCGGATCGGGTTTTGTTTATAGAAAGTGATGCTCTTGTTTGCTAACTTTAGAATTTTGAGGAAATAGCTCGTGCCAATGTTCAGGTTAAGCCGCGATTGCCTAGGTTGGTCCGTGGATGGGTGACCACCCGTTACATACCAAGTTTCCTTCGTGCATCAGAAGGCATTTTAAGCCATTGGTCACGGTTGTCATTTGTACATCTTTGACAGTCTTTACAGTAATTCAGTAGCCTGAAAGTGTGACAACCAGTCTTACCAAGGGGTATTGTATTATCCAGTTCTGACTGGGTTGTGGAGGTTAGATAGGCAGTTGATCCATATAAAAGATTGGTATTTGGCTGCATCCAGTTTGACTGGAAGCCAATCCCAACATAGTTGGGAAAAGGCTAGGCAGATTAAGAGAATCATGAAAACACAGACATAAAGCTTTTACAAGAACGACACTTTTGTCAGGGAGGACGTTAGCTAAGTCATAGGTCACATGGGTTCATCTTCATAAGCAATGCTTTGCTGAGGACAGTTCCCGGATGGAGAACCATCTATTACCGAGACAACCTCCGTGTGTTGTAGAGCACTTTACGCCGTTGATTCCAGTTATCATTTGTGTATCTTTGACTGTCAATACAGGAAGACACTACGCCCGAATGTGGCAACCAGTCTTACCAAGATGTATCGTGCTACTCCCTAACTGGGTTACTTAACTATAGTTGGGAAAAGACCAGGCTGCTATTAAGTATTTGACACCTTTCAGTGTCAGACTTGTACTGACTAAAACCCATCCATGATCCTTCCTTGCCTTTTGTGTTCCAGGGCCGCGGTATCTCTTTCGAACAGCCCGCAGCCCTGGCAGGACATTTTAATCAGCACGTTTTTACTCATAAGAAAAAAACAATTGTGCGATTTGCGCACCAGTCTTGGATAAAAACAAGATTTACCCGATGACGCTTACTGCTGTGGAATACGGTGGCAGCGAAACGCATGTTGTGGTGGTGCGCCGCGCGGAGAGGCGGTGTGTGCGCCTGTCCGCGATGGTCTTCTATGGGTGCCTCATCATGCGGATAGGGTGCGAGTTCGCCTGTCCGCGCGGATGTGTTTCGGTCAGTAATGCACTCCTATCAGACGCACAGTGATCCGCGATTTAATCCTGCTGTACGGACGAGTAAAGCTCGTTGTTCAGGTGGTGTACGTGTTGTTAGGCATCAACGGACTAAATGCAAGCCGATGCCGATGTGACGTGAGATCCATTTCACCGTCTGCCGCGTCGATGTGCAGCATCGTGTAAAAATCACCTCATCATCATTAGCCTACAACAGTCCATTGCTGGACATAGGCCTCCTCAATCGCATGCCACTCAACTCGATTCTCGGTAGCTCTCATCCAGTTGCTACCAGCCACCCAGCGAAGATCATCGCTCCGCCGAGAATCGCTTATATACTATCACATTTTACAACACATGAAAACCAAGTTATTAAAACTACACCGTGTTGCAATGCAGTGTAAACGAAAGTTTCCCTGTTCATCCGAAGTTCTTAATAAAACATGATACTGACTGTGTTCCTATACAGGACTATATTATTGACTGCCTCGCGTTTGCTAAACATGAGTTCCAGGGTTCGATTCACGAGTCGGGCAAAGTGTTATTGGGATTTTCCATCAAGAATTTCTCAGTAGCAGGCACGGAGCCTGGATTCATGCCCGGATGATGACAATAGGATCGCATCACATTGAACTTACATAACTGGCGAAATGTGGGTGAACTATTAAGTACATCTCTGCCTAACCTTTCAAGTATCACAGGCGTGATGCTATAAGATAAGTAGGTATATATTTTCCACTGTTTTCAATCCCAAAAGATTGGTATTTGGCTGCATCTGGTTTGACTGGAAGCCAATCCCAACATAGTTGGGAAAAGGCTAGGCAGATTAAGAGAATCATGAAAACACAGACATAAAGATTTTACAAGAACGACACTTTTGTCAGGGAGGACGTTAGCTAAGTCATGGGTCACATGGGTTCATCTTCATAAGCAATGCTTTGCTGAGGACAGTTCCCGGATGGAGAACCATCTATTACCGAGACAACCTCCGTGTGTTGTAGAGCACTTTACGCCGTTGATTCCAGTTATCATTTGTGTATCTTTGACTGGCGTTACAGGAAGAATCGGCGCCCGAATGTGGCAACCAGTCTTACCAAGATGTATCGTGCTACTCCCTAACTGGGTTGTGGCAGTCGCTCCATGTAAAATTCTGGTATTCAGCTACATCTGGTTAAAAGTGCAGCCGATCCTACTATAGTTGGGAAAAGACCAGGCTGCTATTAAGTATTTGTTCCTTTTTTTTTTGTTAACGGATGGGATATCATCAAATGACTTCTCCAGCTCTGGGCAGAGCGGAAGGGAGTGTCAGACTTGTACTGACTAAAACCCATCCATGATCCTTCCTTGCCTTTTGTGTTCCAGGGCCGCAGTATCTCTTTCGAACAGCCCGCAGCCCTGGCAGGACATTTTAATCAGCACGTTTTTACTCGAAAAAAAAAAAAAAAATGTGCGAAACTTATTTTATCCAAGACTAGTAGTCTTGGATAAAATAAGTTTTACCCGATGACGCTTACTGCTGTGGAAGTCGGAGGCAGCGAAGCGCATGTTGTGGTGGTGCGCCGCGCGGAGAGGCGGTGTGTGCGCATGGTCTTCTATGGGTGCTTCATCATGCGGATAGGGTGTGAGTTCCCCTGTCGGCGCGGATGTGTTTCGGTCAGTCATGCGGTTCAACCACAGACCCACAGTAATCCACGCTGTAATCCTGCTGTTCGGACGAGTAAAACTTGTCATTCAGGTGGTGTACGTGTTGTTAGGCATCAACGGACTAAATACAAGCCGATGTGAAGTGAGATCCATTTCACCGTCTGCCGCGTCGATGTGCAGCATCGTGTAAAAATCACCCCATCATCATCAGCCTTCAACAGTCTACTTCTGGACATAGGCCTCCTCAATCGCATGACACTCAACGCGATTCTCGGTAGCTCTCATCCAGTTGCTACCAGCCACCCAGCGAAGATCGTCGCTCCACCGAGAATCGCTTATAAACTATCACATTTTACAACACATGAAAACCAAGTTATTAAAACTACACCGTGTTGCAATGCAGTGTAAACGAAAGTTTCCCTGTTCATCCGAAGTTCTTAATAAAACATGATACTCCAATCAAAAACTGCGAAAGTTTAAATCGTTCTGAAGTTCAGGTACACGCTTTAACTATTTTAATGCCTACATAGTGCTTTTATAATAGTGTTGTAGCAAGTTCTCCGGTGAATATTCGAGAATATTTGCATGCTTTTGTGGATAATGGTGTATGGGAAAGATGATATTCCTTGGATTGCGATCTTTCTTGCAAGGTTTTTATGATAATTAGTAAAAAAGAAATAAAGAAAAAAAGGCAAATACAATTTTCCACAATGTTTTAAGTTTATTTATTCCACAAAGCCTCTGGTGGTCGCTACTGTCGATTTTGCCTCTAAGGCCTGTAAATGGTTGCGAGTAATGTGGTCGGCTTAGACAAAAAAAAGCAAGTATTAAGCCTGCAAATAATGTGCTAAGGAAATCTGTCTTGTCGAGTCACTGAAAATTAAGTAAGAACCAGCACGCTGGTTAGTAGTGTTTTTATTATTAGCACGAAACTCATCGTCTGCCCACATAATGCTCGAGCCTAACGGAATAAATCCAATCAATATTGACCCCAGTCAGCTGTGTGTGTGTATATATCGATGGGTCATTTCAGCCTGAAATAAATGATGTTGTTGTTGTCGTTGTGGGCAGAAAAAGCCACTTTCTGGAGCAGGCAAGGCATCGCGGCAAACCTTGTAGAAAATGGCGGAACGAGCTGGACAGAACCAACAACCAGTGGTCCACATTAGCCCTGGAAAGAAACAGCAATCACGGGGAGAATCATTTGCCCAGTAGTGGTATGACGCGTGCTAACATTACCTATCAGTATCGATTCCAGTACGTGGCCATGTTAATAACAGTGTCAGTGGCATTCATTAATTCTTTATTGCACACCAAAATTAAAAATATACGTACAAATAGGGTATTTTACCAAAAAAAAACTAATTAGTCCGTCAGATAGATTTACAACAAATATTGGACACGTATTTTTTCTTTTTTCACGTAAACAAGAAATTAAGGCGATACAGTGCGTCGAAAACTCGAGTGATGTCACTATGTCAGTACATTTTTACCGGCGAAGTCACGACACAACTCATGATCTTTGGTGCATATTATCTTGGTCAGTTTTTATTGACTTGTTAAAAAAAAAATACGTATCCAATATTTTTCAATAATCTAACTGACGGAGTAAATAGAATCATTTTTTTTTACCCAGGAAACATCCCTGTTGCAATAATATAGCTTATGTACAATGGCGAGCTTAACCCAGCATTGGTTTTTTTTTACAGCAAACCAAATTTTGATTGCGAAATTTGCAGAAGAGGATAAACCTTGGCATTTATATAACATTTTATTACTTAAATAAATTAATTTTATAAACTAAACTACATACATACAATTTAATATACGTATCGTCGTTGTAAATATGTAGGTACTTACTTTTAGTCTTCCTTTTTTTAGCATTATTTTTGTTCTATTTGTAGTCTGTATACGGGGGGTAAACTGACTCTTCACGAAGCCGTCAACCAAGCATTATGTACATCAAACTAAGTAACTTTACGCAAAAATTAGTGCTGGGAAAAGACATTTTTTTTTGGGCTGAAAAATCACGTTTTACAGTAGGACTCAATGTAACGCACTCAAAACATTGTGCTGGTGGATATATTGCATAGTAAAGGAGTTCTGAAGGTGTTTAAAGTAAAAATCATACATTAAAAACATGTATTTTAAAAAACATGTGAAAAGTTGGAACTTTGACCCCCAATATCTCCGTAACTAGAAGGTTCCCAGGTATGGTCTAGAACAAAAAAAAATATCGCTATGACGGGCAGAACAAGTGCCTTTCGGCTTCGTTAAGAGTCTGTTTACACCCTTTATAATGTACATAGAACTAAATAATATTTATTACTAAAACTAACTACATATTTTAGCGTTCAGTAAATAAACAATATACGTATTACATACAATATACAGGTGCAATATAAAGGAGTTTTTGTATGGACTCTTAGGACATTCCAATAAGTGGGTCATGCATGATCATTGATCAACACATTCAAATTAACCTCAAAAATGGAAAAAAAACATAAAACATATTCTGCACCTCACTATTAAACTTCCTAAGTGTACATAAGGGTTGTAGTGAAAAGTACGAATATTATCTTCGTGAAGTTTGACGGTGGTTTATCGGAACTCATACGAATTAGTTAGACATGAAATTTCACAAGCACTATAGTGAGTTCGTAAGTACGAAGGTAGTGCAATAGATTGTATTTACTTAAACTTCATGTACAAGAGTGGTACATAGGCGGACTTAATGCCACAAGGCATTCTCTACCAGTCAACCTTTGGGTCAAATAGGACAGCATTGTGGTAGAGTACTAAAACAATAAATAAGAAAATTACCATTTTTCTAACTTATAATGATAATCTATATATATCTATATACATATAATAAGACAGTAAAAAAACTGTCTGTACATTGAATATATAAAAAATAGAAACAGTAATAGAGGACGAATCCAAAAAAAAAGTTCTGTCTGTTTATCTGTACACGCTAATCTTCGGAACTACTCGACGGATTTGAATGATTTTTTTTTTTGGTGTAAATGTATTGAGTCTGGGCAACATATAGGCTATAATTTATCTTGGAAACTTGACACCTGATGCATAACCGCAACAGACCAGCTAAACTATAAGAGATACTATAATGGTACAATAGCAAAAATTGTTCCACGGAGCATTTTCTGCTAAGAGAATAAATTTGAAGATCTGGAACACCAAGAGCCCAGCCACACTATAACATATATAGGAATGACGTCTTAGAAAGAGTTGTTCAGACTGATAAGTACTCTCTGTTGACGTATAAAAATTGAAGATGTGGAACACCTGTTGTGGAGCTCCAAGAGCCCAGTCACACTATAATATATATAGGAATGACGTCTTAGCAAAAGTTGTTCAGCCTGATGAGCACTCTCTGTTGACGTATAAAAATTGAAGATCTGGAACACCTGATGTGGAAATTAAAGCTATCACTAATTTCACTGTCTTTCTACCAAGGGGTATCGTATGACCCAGAACTAACTGGGTTGTGGAGGGCAGATAGACAGTCGTTCCATGTAAAATACTGGTATTCAGCTGCATCCGGTTGTACTGGAAGCCGAACCCAACATCACTACATATTATAACACAATGTTCTCCGCCGCGTCTATCTGTCTGTTCCGATAAACTCAAAAATTACTGTACTGATTTTCATGTTGTTTTCTTAAATAGATAGAGTGGTTCTCCAGGAATTTTTGAGTATATAATTTGTCGAGTTTTTGTACAGATTGGCTAAAATATAATGATATTTGTTGGAGGTGTTGGAAGAAAATAAGCCGTCTGGGGGAGCTTTCAACGAAAACGCTACCCTTTAAGATATAACAAATTGATGAATGGTAGAATTGTATAGGTCTATAGAAAAATCCGCGATGGCTTATGTCTATCTCTTAAGGATAATATACTATATCCATTTTAATACTTTGAAAATGGGCAAACTAGGTTCCCATAAGTTGAGGAAATGGGATCATCATGATTACTTTTGGTCGCGATAACCGAGATCCGCGCAGGCGAAGCCGCGGGCATCAGCTAGTTATACATAAATGGGTACATACTAATGCATAAATATAATAAACTAATACATGTATATTATAATACATACAAATAGTCTGAAATGCGAGAAACCTTATAATAATTACTATGACTCTAATGATGACTAGATATTAACTAATTTAGTCAGACTTTAAATAGAACTTCCGAACTGCTCTTTTGAAAGCCATTTTGCTTTCAGCTTTTTTAATGCCAAGGGGTAGCGCGTTCCAGAGTTTTATAAGGCTTAGTTAGTTCGGTTTTGTATTATATACGTCGTAGGTGTGGTGGAATTTTGATGGAACTTCGTTGCAAAACTATTTTAGGGACGTAAAACATTTTAACCGTCATTTTCATAGCCTACTAGCTTATGCCCGCGGCTTCTCCCGCGTGGAGTTCGGTAATTGTCCCACGGGAACATACTACCGCGACAAAAAGTATCCTATATATTAATTCAGGTTATAAACTATATGTGTGCCATATTTCATCTAAATCCGTTCAGTAGTTTTTGCGTGAGAGTGTAACAAACATCTATCCATCAATCCATCTTCACAAACTTGCGCACTTATAATATTATTAGTACCTGTATGACAGAGCTTTGCTCGGTAACACGGATAAAACGATATTTTCTAAAAATGAAACCTAGCTAGATCGATTTATCACCCCCGAAACCCCCTGCATACTAAATTTTATGAAAATCGTTGGAGCCGTTTCCGAGATTCAGAATATATACAAGAATTGCTCGTTTAAAGGTTTTAGATCGATAGTAGGATATACAGTCTACCCACCGCTGAAGAGTGGACATTGAGCATTCTAAATCATGAAGAAATGATGCCTGGATCCTGGCTAAGAGCCTAATTTTATTATAATAGTGTTCGCCAAGAGCTGAACGTGAATTGATTAACCATTCACCAAGGTTATTTGAGATTAGTTAAGTAACCTAATTCTCTTGGGCAGTTGGCCAAGCTGTGTGCCGGATGTCCTGAAGTATGTATATGATAATATTCTCGTTTCTCGTATAGTTATCAATCTACACTATTTCGAGCCGTTTGGGGTTGAAACTCTAGGGCCGTGGGGTCCGAGTGCTCATAGCCTATTTAAGGAAATTTCGAAACGCCTAGTTGACGCTTCCCGTGACCCAAGGGCTGGCTTTTACTTTGGCCAGAGGCTAAGTGTTGCCATACAACGTGGCAACGCCGCCAGTCTCTTGGGCACATTACTATCTGACAGCGTTGAGGAGGAGTTTTTCGATGCCCTTTTATAGTTTGTTGTTAGTTTATGTATTTTAGTTTAATAGTTTTTAATTATCAATGTATATAGTTAGTATGGAGGTTAATTTCGTTTTTATTTGTCATTTATAACGGTAATTAATTATTACACTATATCTATATCTTCTATTCTAATATTATAAAAACGAAAGATTTGTATTTTTGTATGTAACGAATAAACTCAAAAACTACTGAACCGATTTGAAAAATTCTTTCAGCAATGGATAGCTACATTATCAGCGAGTAATATAATCTATATTTTATCTCCGTACTCCCGCGGAAACGGGAACTATGTGGGTGAAACCGCGTGACGTCCGCTAGTAATAATAATATTATAAAGAGGAAAGTTTTTATATTTTTGTGTGTTTGTAACGAATAAACTCAATAACTACTGGACCGATTAAAAAAAATCTTGCACTGTTAGAATGCTATTATCTCGGTGTAACATAGGCTGTTACTAAAAAAAAATGTCTACCCGGGACGGGCCACTAGTAGTTAATATAGCAGTGCTAGTACCTCAAGTTCAAACGAACCTCTGATTTATCGCATTCATGTACATATTGTATAATTATAATTTGTTTCGGTGAAGGAAAACATAGTGAGGACACCAGCATGCCTGAGAGATATTTCTTGACGGCATGTTAAGCCAAGTCAGAGGCCCATGGGCGGCATAAAAACTGACACCGGGTTAGGCACTAACCACACGATAAAGAAATCACTTGTTCTCCCCATGATTGAAATCCTTTTTTTGTTCTAGACCATATCTGAGAACCTTCTAGTTACGAAGATATATTGTATATATTGTAGTCAAAGTTCCAAGTTTTTCACAAGTTTTTTCTTATATACAAAAACAAAAGTAAGAATTAACTTATATCAACTTTATGTTCGGCTGATATTGATTAAGACACAAGGTGAAGTCGTATTCTGTTAACTTAAAACTTCACTCATGTAAACACACACAACTCAAACACGAACTAAATATCGGTTATAATACTTTCTTCATTCAATCATCTTATTTACACATTTTAATATTTCTTAAAAAAAAACCTATTAAATATGTAAAAAATAAAGCTCTGCCGGAGTCTCAGGAGCAGGGTTTGGACACCGTGTGGTGTGCCAAGTCAGGACACCGTGTGGTTGATGAAATGTGAACTCGGCTATCATTGTGCTGATTGTCGACGAACATCTGTCGAGGCTCTCCATAGGTGGTTGGATCAAGGGCCTGTTTGAGAAGGCAGTACTCCTCGATATGGCCCAATTTGTGAGGCTGTTCCTGTCTCTGGAGCCCTACAACAGTGGTCTGACACAAGTTTAGACGTGATTAAAAAGTTGACTTCTAAAATTACATCAAATTATGTCAGGTGCTGACTAATTTGACAGGACTAAACTAATATTTATCTTCTGTCCTTTTCATAATGAAATAGAAAGAAAAAGATGCACTCAACTTAAATTTAGTTTAGTTTGTGAACAAGGGAATCGGCACCACTATTATTTTTATCATAATCGGCGTAGCTTGTCCTAGTAAAACCTTACAAACGGACGGATCATCGAATTAAGATTGTAGGTTCAATCCCATAACCTCATGCTCAAGAACCAGACCCCCCTTAACGACCAACCCATCATAACAACAATAATTAACGATACATTTCAAGTCCTCCAAGTACTACACAACATAAACTGGAAGCTAATTTAGTTATCAAACATGATACACATAATAGTACATTGTTTTAGCTTTGACGTTGTGTGTGACGCGCTTAATTAAGCGCTGTAGCGACATGTAGGTACAGCATTATGTAAATATGTATTATGAACGGTAATGTATATTGTATATAACATGCTATTGTGTTTAATTTATGACGCAGTGAGAGGGAGGCTGAATTTGGAACCGCTCAGCCACGACATGCATACTCAAGCGACTCGCGGGTTGTAACAGCATCATATTAGGGTCGACTTCCAGTCTATCCAGATGCAGCTGAATACCAGTACTTTATTTATTTATGGGTAATAATATGATATCCCTTGGTAACACAGGTTGGCAGACTATCGGGTCACTGACTACCTGTAACGACTATCAAAGATCTACAAATGACAGCCGGGACCAACGGCTTAACGTGCTTAAAGGCACGGAGGAAACCCGGTATGTAATGGATGGTCACCCATCTATGGAGTGACCCTGGCAAGCACTGCTTAACCTTGGTGATCGATTCGTGCGGCTTCTATGGAAACAAATAAAGGAAGTTTCTTAAAGTAGGTAAGTCACGAGTTACCGCGACGCGCGATGCATCATCCGACGGGACTGTACTCTTGTGAAAGAATCAAGTGACTAATGTGCGTGTCGCTTGTAAAACGCATCGCCTGAGGTCGTGGATAAGGCATAAACTAACTTGATTTCTAAGTAACATAATGTGCTTACGTCTATAACAATAAGCATATGTTTGACTTTGTCTTTGACTTATGAATTAAATGATTTTGAGTATTGAATTTGCAGAAAAACTAAGGTAACCAAAGTGATAAGTGCCAGTAGACACTGAGCAGAAACATTGCAGAATGAATGGCAGGTAAGCCGAAAAGTTCAAGTGTGGCGATGACATTATCGAAAGGCATAAAGTGAAACGATTATCTGGTAAAAGTCGTAGGAATCCCCAGCATGCGATGAGCACAAAATCAGTGAATGTAGTGCTCCTTGGGGGCCCATATCCAGCTGCTGTGAACGTCTTTCGGCTGAAATGATGGCGAGCATTGAATTTGACATTTTAGTATTACATAAAAAACTAGATTTGTGTGCATACACATGCACATCTGACACTTCATGGATAGACCATCCAGCAACCATCAAAGTTGACCCTTGCTGATTGCCTGGACCGCAGTTTCTTTTATCATTTAGCCGATACTGACTGAATTAAGCCTAAGGCCATTTATCCATCAAGGCTGCGGGACTTTCCAGGTCTGCGGGACTGTTCGAAAGAGATACCGCGGCACTGGAACACAAAGGACAAGGAAGGAACATGGATGGGTTTTAGTCAGTACAAGTCTGACACTCCCTTCCGCTCCGCCCAGAGCGGGAGAAGTCATTTAATGATTTCCCATCCGAAAAAAAGGTCCATTTGTCCATTTACATTGTTCTTTTCAACAGTAAAAGTAAGTGAAAACTCACGCCCTTTTTCTATAGGGGTGGGCAGAAACCACAGACCGCCACCTGCTACGACACACACACACACACACACAACACGCCACGACATACTCCTTTTGCCTCGTCCACGTTCATATATGAAATAAGCAGTACCTTTGTGCTCTTCTATGTTAATGTAATTGTCCTGGTAAGTATTTTGTGTGTACATAAAAAAGTAAATATATCTGGTCATATACGCACGCCGATTGCGAGTACTACGCAGCTGACCTTTCTGTAGAACCTCACTAAACCTGTAAGTTAGTTTTTCTGAGAAGAAAATTGTCTAATTAAAAGTTGATAACGAAAAGTTTTTATAGAAGATATGACTACAATAAACTTATTAAAATAGCCCAAAAATTACAGCATTAAAATTACATAACTCCTCATTATTAGGGTTCCGTACATGAAGGGTAACCAACGGGACCCAATTACTAAGCCTCCGCTGTCCGTCCGTCCTTCCGTCCGTCCGTCTGTCCGTCCGTCTGTCCATCAGCGGGCTGTATCTCATGATCCGTAATAGGAAGACAGTTAATATTTCTGTTGTGGCTATAATTTATTTGGGGTATTCCTCATAGCGCAACTGTTTTTAACCACAACCAACTAAGCGCATCTAAATTGTTCCTCAAAGCGCAACCATTAGTGGCGCCCACAAATTCTAATTGTCCAAATTGTTGCGCTTCGAGGAATAATTTTGTTGTGCTTAGTTGGTTGCGCTTAAAAACAGTTGCGCTTTGAGGAATACCCTAACTTAAAGAGGGCTCACTACTCCGATTGTACAAAACCCTTCATGCGCGAGTTCGACTCGCACTTGGCCGGTTTTTTAACTTACGTAAAATAACTTCTGAAATTATGACATCAATTTCCTAATTGCCTTACGAAGACCACTTAGATTTTATAGCGGTATTTCATATTAAAACGGCCTAATATAATGATAATAACTTTTGAAATAAGGTTGTTATTTCCATGACTTATGGTCCAAGGTTGCTTGTGATAAAAAATGATAATTTCACCACAAATAAATGATAATGGTGATAGGTACTAATGTTCCTCATTACTAGAGTGGACGCTGAGGTTGGAAGTTTTGTTTTAGATCTAGAAGAGACATCAAAAGTCAAACGTTCCAGCTTAGTGTAATTCCTACTTACATAACATAACATAACATCACGCCTGTAATCCCCGAAGAAGGCATAGGTGTACCTAATAATACACCCGCATTTCGACGGTTATCTTTAAGTCCCATGTAATACGGGGCGACCCTATTGCCATCAACCGGGCACAAATCCAGACTCCGTAGCTGCTACTGAGAAAACCCTAATAACACTTTGCCCGACCCGGGAATCGAACCCAGAACCTCATGCACAGCAGTCGCGGTTGCGACCACTAGACCAACGAGGCAGTCTGCCATGATTACCAGAATAATCTACAAAAACCTTTACTCGGTCGGAAAAACCCCATTTTTCCGACCTGGGATTCGAACTTAGGACCTCATCATCAGCAGTCGCAATTGCGACCACTAGAATAGCGAGGCAGTCAGAGCTAGAAGTAATCTTTCTTATATGTATCGTTTTAAAGTAAGCCCTTCTTCCATGATCGTGTGGTTAGTGCCTGACCTGGTGTCAGAGTTTTTATGCCGCCCATGGGCCTCTGACTGGCTTTACATGCTCTTAAGAAACATCTCCCAGGCGAGCTGGTTTCCTCACCACGATTAAAATAAACCATGAAAGTATGATATCAGTATCCCCACTGAGTAACACACTTTCAATCACAATCTAAAGAATTCTGAAGGAAATTGCTAATCTATTGCTTTTTATGTTGTAAAAAATCGTTAACATGACACTGTATAACGCAATCGATGTTGGAACTATCTTAAATTAAAGGCGATGCTATTGTTGGTGTATTTTAATTATCTTTCATTACAGTACCTCGGCCGATGGGGTAAACAGATACTAGAGTGGAGACCACGCATTGGAAAGCGCAGCGTGGGACGGCCACCTGCCAGATGGACGGACGACCTTGTTAAAACTGCAGGGAATCGCTGGATGCAGGTGGCATTGGACCGGACACGTTCGAAATCGATTGGCGTAGCCTATGTTCAGCAGTGGGCAGCAACGGGCCTATATAACAATAACAACAACAACATACATTTATTTTCAGGCTACTTAAGCCCATAGGTATATACCCTACAGACTAACATACATATGATCTAATACAAATTGTATTAGTAAATAAAATCTTAAAACTATGTTAGTAACACTTCACTTGTGCACTATGTCACTGCGCGTTCATGTGGCACTTGCCCGTGGAAGCGACGGAACACCACTCCCTGCGGCCAAAAGTCCTCCAAGACGAGGTGCAGATAACACGTTGGTATTCGCACCACGAACGCCTTAAAGTTGACGTTGCGGCGCGACTCCAGCAGCTGCACTCTCGCCACGTACTTGGTCTTCTGACGCACGTACTCTACGAGATACGATATGATAATGATGCTAGTACCTCATAATCAACATGTCTATAGGAAGCATTTTAATAAATTCCCCGAAAAAGAGGAAGTAAAGAGCCTCATTGTCCACAGGAAACATACTCATAGATATAAAAAAAATACCTACTGAAGCCACTTCCATTGAACCGTTCGAACAATTTATCGTCACAGTAATGTGCTGAATAAAGAAATCTAGAGAAATAATAATTCCGGGGAGCCGTCTCCAACAGACATGCCCCTCACGTAATTCGGACAATGAAGATTTTTCCCTGTAACAATGGAAAATTCTACCGTTTTCCCCATTTGCCTTTATTTCGTTGGGCCTTTAGATTACAGCGTTTAGTTCAGTTAATTTGATAAGGGAGATAAGTATTGGTTTTCAATACTGATTAAGGTTTGAGTGTACTTAGGGTGTGTGCGATAGAATGGTTTTGTTCAATTAATTGAGTTTTTCTCTCACCTTTTATTCTTTTTCAGGGTTCCGTACCCAAAGGTTAAAAAGGGACCCTATTACTAAGACTCCGCTGTCTGTCCGTCTGTTTGTCTATCTGTCTGTCTGTCACTAGGCTGTATCTCGTGAACCATGATAGCTAGACAGTTGAAATTTTCACAGATGATGAATTTCTGTTGCCGCTATGACAAAAAATACTAAAAACAGAATAAAATACATATTTAAGGGGGGTTCCCATACAAAAAACGTGATTTTTTTGCCGTTTTTTTGCTCGATATTAATAACGGCGACAGGTAGACGCTTGAAATATTCACAGAATATTTAATTGTATCATCATCATCTGCCTAGCCTTTTCCCAAGTATGTTAGGGTCGGCTTCCAGTCTAACCGGATGCAGCTGAATACTAGTATTTTACATGGAGCGACTGCCTATCTGACCTCCACAACCCAGTAAGCACTGGGTAATACGATACCCCTTGGTTAGATTGGTTGTCAGACTTTTTTGGGCCACTGACTACCTAACGACTGTCAAAGATCTTCAAATGACAGCCGGGACCAACGGCTTAACGTGCTTTCCGAGGCACAGAGGATACTCGGTATATAATGGAATATTTAATTGTATATTCACTTTAAATATAAATAATTAAATGAAAATAAAATAAATATTTAAGGGCGGCTCCCATACAACAGATTTTTTTGCCGTTTATATAGATAATGGTACGGCACCCTTCGTGCGCGAGTCCGACTCGGACTTGACCGGTTTTTTTGTTCATTGTGTTTTTCTGGCAACGTGAGGAGAAACTAAAATAGGGATCGAATCGATATTAGGCAGCTAGTAAAGATAGATTTTTATTCGTTTTCACTAACATCAGGCTATAACTTAATGTAATGCCTGAATGAAATTCTTATCCTTATTCTTATGACTGGCTAACTGAACAAAGAAAAATACAAAAAAATCGGCCAATTGTAAGTCGGACCCGCGCATGAAGGGTTCCATACCATCGTACTAGAGGAGCCACCTTTTAATTTATTTTTATAATTTGTTGCTGTAGCGGCAACAGAAATACACATTCTGTGAAAATTTCAACTGTCTACCTTTTACGGATCATGAGATACAGCCCGCTGACAGATAGCACTACTGATGGCGGACGAACGGACGGATGCAGGATGGACGGACAGCGGAGACTTAGTAATAGGGTCGTGTTGGTTACCCTTCGGTTTTGAACCCTAAAATGTGACTTTATTATAGCTGTCTTGTGTCTCAAATAAGCCAGAAACATAAATAATAATAAAGTAAAAGTTTTTTTAAGACTGCCTCGTGGTTCGAGTGGTCGCAAGCGCGACTGCTGAGCTTGAGGTCCTGGGTTCAATTTCCAGGTCGGGCAAAGTGCTATTGGGTTTTTCCATCAGGAATTTCTCATTAGCAGTCACGGAGTCTGGATTTGTGCCCGGTTGATGGCAATAGGCTCGCCCCCTATTACATGGGACTTAAAACATAACTGGCGAAATGTGGGTGAACTATTAGGTACACCTCTGCCTAACCCTACGGGGATTACAGGCGTGATGTTATGTGTAAAAGTTTTTTTATTTGGAACATAGACAAAAAAACGGTGATAGCTACAAAAGTTTTT
This sequence comes from Lycophotia porphyrea, assembly GCA_950005105.1. NCBI lineage: Eukaryota > Metazoa > Arthropoda > Insecta > Lepidoptera > Noctuidae > Lycophotia > Lycophotia porphyrea. The sequence goes on from OX465402.1 coordinate 13,558,893, forward strand.
AACTGTGACGCAGCTATCAACGCCTACCACTGCGAGGATCGCCCAGAGGACACGGTGGAGGTCTGCCCCGCTTGAGCGGAGCACCGCCGTGTCCTCGTAGCGGCCCTGGTCCAATCCATGGTCCGGAGCGAGAGGAAATGGGACGCCATCAACTCCTTCTGCGAATCCGTCATGCTAGCGAAGGAGGTGGCGGAACGTGAGAGGGAGAGAACATTTCGTCCCGGCCGCCGCGGGAGACGCCCCGGGCGTCGGGGGTCACGTGGTGGCTTCCGGCCACCGTAGACGCGGACCTGTGGGCGGTGAGTAATGGGCTAGCTCGCCGTCCGTCCGTCTTTTGACGACAGGCCGTGTAGACGGCGCGTTCGTGTTCCACGCGCGCATCAAAGAGATGTCAGCAAACAGGGAGGGGCCCGCAAGGGCCGATTCCTGCCAGGGCTGCGGGACTGTTCGAAAGAGATACCGCGGCCCTGGAACACAAAGGGCAAGGAAGGAACATGGATGGGTTTTAGTCAGTACAAGTTTGACACTCCCTTCCGCTCTGCCCGGAGCGGGAGAAGTCATTTGATGATTTCCCATCCATAAAAAAAAAAAGTTATCAACGCCTATATAAACAAGAAAACAATTTTTCCAGACTTAAACTATAAATACAGTACAACCAACATTGGGTAGACTTTAGTAGAAAAAAAGGGGGGAGTGTGTGTCAGTGTGCATGAGGGGTGTGTTATAGTGAATGTCTGTGCTTGTGTAGAGTGTGGGGGGTGTATCTGCGTGTGAGTGAGAGAATGGGTGTATATAAATAATAAAGTGTGTTACTGTTAAAGTGGAAGTTAAGGATTGGCCTGCAATCGCAATGGATCGCGAAATGTGGAAAAAGGGATGGGAACCTTTTGCCTTGCAGTGGGACAACATAGGCTTATAATAAAAATAATAATACTGTTAAAGTGTGTTATTGTTAAGGTGTATAATTTTAAAATAACATTGTTATGTCATTAATAAAAATTGTTTGTACCTAAAATATTTGCACGCCATGAAAAATGGCAAACATGTCGAGAGCTACTCTTATTTAAGACTAGCTTCTGCCCGCGACTTCGTACGCGGGTCCTGTTGCTTATGCCAGCGACAACGGGGTCGTTAAAATCGAAGATCTGAAACGTCTGATGTAGAATTCTAAGACCCGGGGACGGGAAAACAACGGGATGAGCGAGACGATTGGAGACGTTCCAGATCTTTCATTTTTGTAAGATCACAGGAAATGCCCATCAGACTAAACAACTTTTGCTAAGACGTCATTCCTTAACAATGTTATAATGTCGCTGGGCTTTGGAGTTCAAGATCTTCAAATTTATTCTCACAGCAGAAAATGCTCTTCACGTGGAATCATTTTTGCTATGGCACCATTTTTATATCTGTTATACTTTAGCTGGTCTGTTGCGGTTCTGCATCAGGTGTTCCATTTTCCAAAAAAATTATGCCCAGACTTAATACCTATACAACAAAAACAAAATTATTCAAGTAATTCCGAAGATTAGCGTGTACAGACAAACAGACAGATTTTTTTTTTATATTCGTACTCTATTACTGTTTCTAAACCCCCCCATTTATTTATTTTTTTAATATATTCAATGTACAGACAGTTTTTTTACTGTTTTATTATATGTATAGATCTTGTATTATTTTAATACTGTATATATACACATGTTTGAGCAAATAAAATTTCTTATTCTTACGTTTCAATTTCAAGAAAACAGTTCCATTTAAAGACAACCCCTGTTGTCGGAGGTTGTTGAGTTGTCAGAGGTGCAAAACATTTTAATCAACAAACCTGTCCCAGAAAAGTGTCACAGAATCTCCATCTTTACTAAGAAAATTATACTTCCAATTTAATCCTTGGTGTTTCCTACACAAGCTCTATTCTGAAAACAGAGGCGACGTCAAAACAAGGTTGTTAACATCTCTGGTCGGCGCCCGAGACACACGTCGTAATGTCAGTACGGACAAATTGTAACAGCTGCGCCGTCGACCGAAATACGATGCATAGGGAGGCGGGTGTATCGATAGTTTTGGACTATCGATGTTTTTAAAGTCGATAGATGTGAAAATGGTTTATTGTCAAGTGAGTAAAGTTTGTTGGGATGGTTTTATTTCTTGTAGCAATTTAATAATTACCACACACACGACATACAAAGAATACACTGGATACTGGTTTAAATAATATAACAAGGGTTGTAAACTTATTGTTTAAAAATAATATCAGTGAGTTTGAAGGCAAAAAAAAATTGTTTAGTTTTACTTTGTGTCCGAAGAGGAATAATCAAGTAACGAATGAGAAAATCAATGTCTCATTGATTTTGATACGACTTAAAGGGAGAGTTTTTTTTTTATAAATATTTGGCTTTTCCAGTTTTGTTGGCAAAAGACAATTTTATTACATATTTATTTATTTTTTTATATATCGATAACCTTTTCCCATCCCTTTACAATAATCACGTATGACATAGAGACGTTAAACTGAAGATTATAACATCCCCATAATAATAACTCAATTAAATCTTTTATATTTATGGCGATCGTTAAATCACCTCGCTGTGGCTCTAAATTAAATTAGGTTTTGCAATAAAATTATGAAATAGTTCAACTTATTTCGGTTGTTTTATGGGCAATATTTTAGTAGTTAGTCATCTCGTAGGGCAACCTAATTATGCACTAATATTTAGCTTGTGCACTGGAGCTCGTGGCAACATAATTACAGCCACTCGGGTCGATCTTTAGGTTAAGCCGTGCTTGCCTAGGTTGGTCTGTGGATGGGTGACCATCCATTACATACCGAGTTTCCTGCGTGCTTCGGAAAGCACGTTAAGCCGTTGGTCCCGGCTGTCATTTGTACATCTTTAACAGTCGTTACAGGTAGTCACTGGCTCAAAAAGTCTGACAACTAGTCTTACCAAGTACTTGCAGGCACTTGCTGGGTTGTGGAGGTCAGATAGGCAGTCGCTCCATGTAAAATACTGGTATTCTGCTGCATCCGGTTAGACTAGCAGCCAACCCCAACATAGTTGGAAAAAGGCTAGGCAGATGATGATTCTAATGAAAATCTCATAAGAAGAATACTGTCATGATTACACTTGTATCTAAACTAAACTAAACTAAACTACGCATGCAACCATTTTTAGTCAATAGACAAGAATTTCAACGAAACAAGAATCGCCAAAGAAAGCAAAGCTAGAAAAAAAGCTAGAAATTCTAACTTTTAACAGTTCCAACTTCAAGCAATTACAAAAAGCTACAGAATAAAAATCGCTCTTATTTAATGAATTTTACTTAAGTAATCACTTTGACTTGTTTTGTAGATAAGGATGTAAGTCTAGAATCATGTAAGGCAAAATTAAGCATGTTCGTGTAAATAATATGTAAGGAAGTTCTAAAAATAACTATTCGCGACGCCTCCGTTACAACGTACGAGTACATATAAACGCTTTTGTGTTACTTCCATACAAGGAGGTATTATATTCAATATTGTCAGGTGTCCGGGAGTTTTCTTTTCCTTTCATATTCATGTGAGTATTAGAGAATTGCTACCAAAGATTATATTAGAAAAGATATCGGATTTCGTGGTGCGACGATTTTGGAGTCCATGAATATTATTATTCGTATTTGGTATAGTTAAATTTAATAAGCCAAGTGAACTAGAGAGAGTATCCATGGTTTCCTGAAAAAATAAAAAAAAACTGGAATTGCAAGAGAACATTTTATCAAGAGTTGATAACTTCGCAAGATGGTTAAAACTTTCACTATTCTGATTGATTGAATTTTACGAATATTATGTGATAAGTTAATATTGAATATCAAGCGTTAAAAAGCACTTGGTACCTTCAAAATATTTTATTACTGTTACACACTTACACCACACATATGAACTGAATCCATACAACACAGAAAGATGATCAAAATGTAATTATTTTTTTTTAGTTATTTAATTATTAAAATGAAATCATAAACAGTCAAATATTTAACAGCTTGTTATTTATGGTGTCAGTTTTCACAAAAACTAAAATATTTTTGTTGTAAACTAGCTTTTTCCCGCGGCTTCCCTCGCGTTTATTTAGAATTTGTTAATCAATTCTCTTGTAATAATATAATTCAATCGGAAGCAGTACTTTTTTTCGGGATGAAAGGTACCCTGTGTCCGTATAAACCTTCTTTCGCAATTAATAATATTATAGTATTGTATGGAATGGATGCCAAACAAATAGTAATAGATAATACAAAACACTGAAAATTAACCATTATTATGAGTATACAGTATAATTATACACTCCATACATATTAATTAACCAACGGCTCCAAACACCCAACTACCAACCCCAATTACAATGAACACGATATAATAATTAAACAATTCACTCTAAATTGAGGTTGCATGTCGTAATTCTTTTCTCTGGCCCCTGATTGGCTGAAACAAACACTGTCATGGCAGCATATAATTTTGGCGCAATTAACTTCAATCATAATGATTAAAATGCGGTGGACGCGGTGGGTGTTACAGTCTTTTCATATCTATAGGTATAACATCTGACAAACATGGTTGCATCCAAAAGCAACCTTTATAATCCTAGAATAAAGTTCAGTAACATCTTGTCAGACTTGTCAGTGGAGGCAACACAATAGCAGCCTTATATTTAAGACAGTAAAGATTACTATGCTTTTGACATTAATGCTAAGTCAAAGGTAAAATAATATTGAACGGACTGTACGATACGCCATTTTGGCTGTCTATAAATTAATAATTTAAAATAATAATAAAAATATGTACGGCGGCGTCATAAAATTCCCCGTCTATAGGAAAAGTTAGAAACACCACTCTGCACTCTATAACTGAAGTAGCTGATGATGGAGTTAAAACAGCCAAGCTGAAGAGGGAGTGGTCTCGCCATGTCACACGGATGCACCCGGAGAGGTGGGCAAAGATCGTCACTCACTGGACGCCTGAGGGTGGACATCGCGCGCAAAGGTCGACCTCGGCGAAGGTGGTGTGACGATCTGGTCATGTTTACAGGGCAAGCGTGGCCAGAAATCGCACAGAACAGAGAAGTTTGGAGAGAGAAAGGGGAGGCCTTTGCCCAGCAGTGGGACACAATGATGGCTATCAAAAAAAAAAATAGGAAAAGTTCCCAGAAGGCTGGCACTGCCAGCTGGCAATGGCTGGCAGCAATCACGTTGGATGGCAATGCTGAATCTTTGGCTTTTGGTCACGTGCAAAGTCGACTACCCGACGATAATAATATAATTAATAATTCAATTCAATTAATAATTAATTGAATTGAATTATTATTGGGGGTTTTAATTGTTACGTTTATTGATATTCTGTTTTTCTGCTTTGCTGGTTAATTAAGGCTTGAATTTGATTAAATATTGATATTGAATGATGTTTTTGTGTGTAGCTGTTTGGTTTATTTGTATAATATTCTGATAACTAACTATTACATTTTATCATCGTATTGAAATGTGTGTTTTATAAATTTGTAAGATAAATACAGTGTTCAAATTGCTTTCTTTTCCTACTTACTTTATTTATTTATTATAAAGTATCTATATTTAAACTCTATGAAAACAATATTTCAGAATCATATTCACGATATACAAAGTTTTGTCATTCATAAACTTTCACAAAACAAATGTTAAAGTACAAATATTTTTACTTTAAGAGAGTTCAGTTAGTATTTATTTTAAGTTCTTTGATTTTTATACTTTTCTATGCATCATTAACATTTCTGCTCATACTCTTGATATAACCTTTACACCCACAGAACGTGGGTGTAAAAACACTAAGTGGGTGTGGCAAGAGAACAAATTTCAAAGAATTCATATTTTAAGTTGAAACATTTTATTTCACGTTGGAGTTTACATAGTGAAAAAAACGTCAGACTTTCTTTAGACGATTGGGAAAAGATAGACCTACAGAAAAACGACTGTAAAACACTATCTTTCAAATTATAAATCAAGGATTTTTACAGACAGCCGTTATCGGGATAGAAGTCTGAAAGTATGACAACCAAGAGCTGTCGTGTTGGGATACGGGACTGTTCGAAAGAGATACCGCGGCCCTGGAACACAAAGGGCGAGGAAGGCACATGGATTGGTTTTAATCAGTACAAGTCTGAGACTCCCTACCGCTCTGCCCAGAGCGGGAGAAGTCATTTGATTATAATCCGTCCGAAAAAAAAAAGGCGTGTCGTGTTACCCATCCCGTACTGAATTGTGGTGGTTAGATAGGCAGTCGCTCCATTTAAAATACTGGTATTCTGCTGCATCCGGTTATACTCAAAGCCGAACCAAATCATCTTTCAAAAAGTCGAACTCACTTAGTTTGGACTGGGAACTCACTTAGTTGGGATTAGACGGATGATGATTATCATTACCTAGCTAGCCTTTTCGGTATGTAATGAGTGGTCACACCTTGGTGGTTGACTTGAGCTTTTTCTTAGTCAGATGATGATGATAAAGGCTATTTTCAACTGATGCTGGAAAATTGAAGATTGACGTCACAAAACTCAATATTATTGTAGAAATTATTTAAAAATTATAAAATTTGAGAAATACCTGATAAAAACCGGAAAACCGAAGAGCTAGTCAATTCATTCCAAAGCAATAAGAACACACACTCTCAGAATAATCTAGATCCCAGTACTAACTGGGTTGTGGATGTCAAATAGGCAGTCGATCTATGCTAAAATAAAGATTGATCTTTGTAATATGCTAGTTATCAGCTGCATCCGGTTAGACTGGAAGCCGATCTCAACATAGTTGGGAAAAGGCTAAGCAGATGATGATTACCAGAAACAACATCACTCTCTGTAATCCCCGAAGGGTTAGGCAGAGGTGTACCTAACAAGTACGCCCACATTTCGCCAGTTATATTTAAGACCCCATCACCCCTATTACCATTAACCGGGCACAAATCCAGACTCCGTAGCTGCTACTGAGAAAATCCCAATAACACTTTGCCCGACACGGGATTCAAACCCAGTACCACATGCTCAGCAGTCGCGGTTGCGACCACTAGACCAACGAGGCAGTCTGCCATGCTTACCAGAATAATCTACAAAAACGTTTACTCAATGAATTACAAAACTCGAACCATAAATAAAACGTTGAGTAATCCCCAATCGTTCCATTTCGACTGCAATGAGATAAACAAACAATTTTAACAAATGTAGTGGGCAAACAAACAGTGTGTCTGCGGCATTATTTTGAGAACAAAACACTGTCGGCACCTGGCAACTTAGCGTGTCATGGAAATTTACTAAAAATAAAACGTATCAAAGGGGAGTTTGGAGACAATAGGTAATTTAATCAGAAGTCGGAGATGCTTTAGCATATCTACATATTATAACATCAGTCCGAAAAAAATCTAGTGGTAATATTATGAGACATCTAAACTTAAAAAAAAAACAAACTCTCAGTCTCTTGATGCGGATGCTAAACTATTCTACCACTGCGAAAACTTTTTCAACACCTATAACATTGCAAACACATGCACATGGGTCCTTCAATTATTCAAGTTTTTTTTTTTTTTCCTGATGGAGAATCATCAAATGATTTCTCGCGCTCTGGGCAGAGCGGAAGGGAGTGTCAGACTTGTGCTGACTAAAACCCATCCATGTTCCTTCCTTGCCCTTTGTGTTCCAGGGCCGCGGTATCTGTTTCAAACAGTCCCGCAGCCCAATTATTCAAGTCTTTTATATGATTATGTGACTGACTCTGTGATAGTGTACTTATAGTGCAAACATACCACGTACATTTTTTCAGAACGGCACAAAAGAGAGAAGATATACTCAGTAGTAGGCGGAATAAGGCTGCAAATCATCATCTGCATCGGGTAGGTTTCCAGTCTCCAGATGCAGCATAATACCAGTATTTTACATGGAGCGCCTGCCTATCTGACCTCTACAACCCAGTTAGTACTGGGTAATAATAACACACTTTGGTAAGTCTAGTTGTTAGACTATAGGGCCACTTCAAACTCTGTCGAAGATCTACAAATGACAGTCGGGACCAACGACTTAACTTGCTTTCCGAAGCACGGAGGAAACTCGTTATGTAATAAGTGGTCACTAATCCATGGGCCAAACTAGGCAAGCACTGCTTAACCTAAAAATCGACTTACCATTCCTGTTTCTATGTCTCTCAGTTACTAAACCATTGAATATTCAGATAAAATTACTATCAAACACTGGAAAAGTTTGTACTTCTGTAACTTACTTTTACAGTGAAAAAGTACGACACTGCTTACTCTGTCGTCACAAAGAAGAGGCGGGAAAGATCGTAAACGTCTTAGTACTAAAATTAAATGGTGAGCTCCTTAATCAAGTGATGCGCCTATTGTCGGGCAAATTGTGTGAAGATTTACTGATGAACTGATTGAAGGAAGGAGGGAATGGATTTAATGTTTCAACATTTTCTTGTGATTTAGTTTTAAAGTTTTTACAAAATGTATTTAGTATGACTGTCTCGTTGGTCTAGTGGTCGCAAGCGCGACTACTGAGCAAGAGGTCCTGGGTTCGATTCCCAGGTCGGGCAATGTGTTATTGGGGATTTCCATCAGGAATTTCTCAGTAGCACCCACAGAGCCTGGATTTGTGCCCGGTTGATGGCAATACACTCGCGCCCTATTACATGGGACTTAAACATTACTGACGAAATGTGGGTGTACTATAATTAGGTACACCTCTGCCTACTCTTCGGGAATTACAGGCGTGATGTTATGACGTTATGTATTTAGTATGGGCTGATAGCGAATAGCACCATCCCATATCTTCCCGTGGGTGTCGTAAGAGGCGACTAAGGGTCTTACCCGAGAATGGGCAGCAGCGTTCTTTGTGCCTTTGTAACAACCGTACTGCGATCGCCAACCCGCCTGCCAAGTGTGGCGATTATGGCAAACCCCCCTTTGGGGGAGGCCTATGTTTAGCTTGGTACTTAAACATAACTGGCGAAATGTGGGTGTACTATTTGCTACACCTCTGCCTTATCCTACGGTAATTACAGGCGTGATGTTATGTTATGTTATGTGTAAAAAAAACTTTCCTCATCAATATTTTGTAAATAGATATCATTGTCCAGATATCAAGCAGACTTAAATTGTAGACTCCATAATGTTTCTAATCGATCTAATTCAAAATTGGAGTGTGGTTTCAGCAATCATATGCGCTGAATGAGCAGACCAGCTGCCAAAAGTAATTTAGACTGAGTTACAAACTGTAACAAGGTGCAATTCCTTACAATTTATAACCCTTAAAACTTAACCAAAAGACTTCAACACTTTATGAGCGCTCAAAAATTCCCAAGAGATTACGACCGGGCTCCAACGATCAGCTATTTATAATCACTCGGTTTAGAGACTCACCGGCTTCCACTGAATTTTGAGACAAAGTTGTCTCATACAAACTCATACAAATGACATTCCTTGCGGCCTGTAGGTGGAACGAGAATTATAGCCTCACGTCCTATTTGATGAATTCAGGCATACGGATAACCAGCCAGTTTGGGATGGCCCATTCTCGCACTTGTGTTTACCGTCAACTCTACTTTAATGTGAGACGTGTTATACTTTGCGGGTAGGTGTTCCAGGACTTTAGAAAAAGATGGACAGTCCTGTTAGGTACACAACATACTATCATGCTTGTAATCCTCATAGGGTTAGGCTGAGGTTTACCTATTACTACATCTACGTTTCGGCAATTTCAATTTCAGTTGTTAGAAGTGAAAGAATTTTCAACTGTTTTTAAAAGACTATGTAGAAGAAAATATGAGTCGATCGCAATTCTAAAACGCATTAGTCTTCCTTTTAAAAAAAACCGTGTGTAATATGTAATTTCTCTTTGACAAAATGACGAACTACCGTAAAATTTTCTTATATAACCTCTTTAGGGGATACTTTTTGTATACATTATCCAATACATTATCCTTTTTTATCTAATACATTATCCTTTTTTATTTTCAATCTTTCTTATTTAAGGAACTTTTGTGCACAATTTCAAGATTCTAGACTTACAGAATGACTATTAATTTAAGTGTGCAGTTTAAGGTGACCGAGGCTACCCGTAAAAAAAATGCATTGAAATGTTTGGTTGGTATTTTATTAATATTTTTTTGGTATTATATTAATCGGATAGATTGGTTGAAGTGCTGTGCATTTATGATATGAATTAGTAAATATAACATTTTTGCACTATGATACAATACATAAAATATCTGCCAATAATAACAAATTAACATCACAAAACCGTTATTCTTCTATGTGTTTAAGTCCTCTTATTTTGAAGTTGTTCTTGTGTTGTGTTTAAGTCTTCTAACTTCACTTCGGTATTGTTAATGATAAAATTTATCGCGAGATAATATTTAAGTCAAAACCAAATTCCCGCAATAATCTTAAAATTTGGTAACACTATTAGCGGGTCTTGCAAACTTGGGCGACAAATCGCGAAGTTAAGAGCGAGAGCTTAAACAAAGGAGTCGGAATCTTATCCTCAGGCGCACAAGATTTAAACTCCAAAATGAATGAAATTATTAACACATGTACTAATAAATTAAATTGCGAGATGAGTTGTTATATTATTTTAGAAAAGCAAACGGAACGGCGTGAATATACAACAGATATTCGAGTTTGCAAAACAAATAATTTGTACGGATTAGAAATATCTGGCATGAGAGGTACGATTGTGGCAATATGTAGAAATTAATGTTAACTTATTTACGAACGAGTTTGAAATCTTGTTGTTTTATGTTTACAAATAAAGCTTATAGCTAGGGTTTTTCCATCAGGAATTTCGCAATAGCAGCGACGGAGTCTGGATTTGTGCCCAGTTGATGGCAATATTCTCGCCCCCTATTACATGGGAGTTAAACATAACTGGTGAAATGTGGGTGTACTATTAGGTACACCTCTGCCTAACCCTACGGGGATTACAGGCGGGATGTTATGTTATAAAGCTTATAGTTGTTTTAGATTTCCTTTAATTTCAAAAATGCACTTCAGTCGGCAGAATGCCCCTCAGTATTGTTTGTTTGACTTCTTTTTTCGTGCGAAGTTCGTAATTCTGATTATAACCAAATTAGTCTCGACTTTCATTTGTTTCGCCTTAGTCGGAAAAATCGTATCGTGCCCTTAAAGTTTATCTTCATTAATTATAAGACAAAAGACATTCCAAAATCAGGATAACCAAACTGCTGTCTTCGTTCCAAAACTGCTCGTCAGGTCGCCAGATTACATTATCTCCAAAACCTAATCCTTTGTCTCATCATCATCATCATTTCAGCCGAAAGACGTCCACTGCTGGACATACGCCTCCCCCAAGTGTCGCAACCGCCACCCCCAAGTGTTGACCGGTCCCGTGAAACTCGCATCCAGCGGATCCCCGCAATCATCATGGTCGTCGGTCCACCTAGTGGGAGGCCTTCCAACGCAACGTCTTCCGGTTCGCGGTCGCCACTCCAGAACTTTACGACCCCATCGGCAATCCTTTGTCCTCTCCTTAAATGAATTTTATACCTCGCACATAAAATACTAACTAATGCTTTACAAAGTAAATATCTCCACATATAAACTTATATCCCATAAAACGTCTCTTTTATCAAACAAGTCACCAGCCATCTTAAACCCAAGCCCGAAGATTCCCGAAGCTACCCGAAGCTTCTCAAAGTCCCACTAAGCTACAGATAGTTAGTTTTTAATTAAGATTGAGAGTAATCTACCGATTGTCCAGTGAACCGGTGAAAGTCATCAACGAGTAACTGAAAAGTTCTTGAAAAGAAAATAATCGGAAATACTGTTTTACTTTTCTCGGATTTCAGTTTCTTTTTATTTTATTAGCACAGGTTTTGAAATAATTGAAAACCCGAAGAAGGATAATAACCAATACCCATAACTCGAAAAAAACACATTTTGTCGAATAATGTGATTATAAGCGGACCGTAATTCGGAGTAATGCGGAGAAACTTGTGGCTAAATAACAACAGCCGCTCGGATCAATCTTCAGGTTAAGCCGCGTTTGCCTACGTCGATCTGTGGATGGGTGACCACACATTACTTACCGAGTTCCTCTGTGCCTCGAAAAGCACGTTAAGCTGTTAGCCCTAGATGTTTTTTGTAGATCTTTGACAGCCGTTAGTCAGTGGCCCGAAAGTCTAACAACCAGTCTTACCAAGGGGTACTGTATTACCCAGTACTAACTGGGTTGTGGAGGTCAGATAGGCAGTCGATCGATGTAAAGTACTCGTATTCAGCATTTGCATCTAATTAGACTGGAAGCCATCCCTAACATACAGGGTGTAAACAGACTCTTCACGAAGCCGTCAACCAAGCATTCAATTACACCTTGTAATTAGTCAAATGGCAAAAAAACCAACTACATATAAAAAAAGCTCTATACCTCAACACCTGAGCAAACCATTAGCTATTTAAGCAAATACCTAAGTGACATGTAATAGATATAAACATAGGGGAAAACCTACATGTATGCAAACATTTGAGCGGTCACAAATGGCGCTTATCGCTAATAGTAATTTCTTGTAGCCAACATCCGCAATGGACAAAATCATGGAGGGAAAGATAAGATTGTACCATAAGATAAGGCAAATGTAGGGTGATTTGAAATTAGAGTCTAATATAAGGTAAATAATTCATCATTCATTTTATCACTCATTTTTATTTTTTTTATTTTCTTCATATTTTTTTTTATTTAACCTTATATTCGACCTTAAATCGTTTCATGGTCGTAAATACCATCACAGATCATAAAATCATGACTGTAATCCCCGAAGGGTTAGGCAGAGGTGTCCCTAATAGCACACCCACATTTCTCCAGTTATGTTTAAGTTCCATGTAATAGGGGGCGAGCCTACTGCCATACACCGAGCACAAATCCAGACTCCGAAAAATCCAATAAAACTTTGCCCGACCGCGGAATCGAACCCAAGACCTCATACTCAGCAGCTGCGCTAACCACCACTAGACCAACGAGGCAATCAATCAATAGTAATAATTAGTAAGTAGATAGTATCCAAAACTAATCAATAACACAAACATCCAGCCTCTTCAAAACATACAGTAGACACGAGACAATTAATACCTTCATTTAGTAGCAGCGACAATTCTGCCGGTGACAGGACATGCATCATATCTCTTAGTTTGTTTGTTCGTCTGTGTTGTTAAAATATACGAGTTCTTGCACTCCGGCTTGCGCATAAATCAACACTGCCTAGCGGCTTATTAATTTTATGATGTTGGGTTGCTGGATGTGTCTCGGAAATGTAGAGAGATAATATTGCTTTTAGCTCCTCTAGGTCCAGTAAATTTTAATATATCTGACTGGGAAACGAAAAGAAAAGCTTTTGGAATGTATTTTTATAAAGCATAAAATTAATGATGTAAAGCTCCATCTAAAGTCAGATGCGACTAAATCAGTGCTATACACCACCAGTGGTGGCAGATGGGAAAAAAGTGACAATTGCCACCAATGGTGGCAGATGGGAAAAAGAGACAATTGCCACCAGTGGTGGCAGATGGGAAAAAAGTGGCCACCACTACAGACGGTTGGGTGGCTGTAGATGGGATACTATTAAGTACTCCTCTGCCTAACCCGTCGGGGATTACAGGCGTTATTTTCTGCTATGTTATGATGATGAAATCAAGAGCTCGATGTACAATCTCAAAAGACGCGTACATAATCCATGGCAACTGTTCTTTTATTTTAAGAGACGTTTCCAGTAGTTATAAGAAATATGGCGGTAATAATATAAGATTGTATCTGAGGTGCGATTGTTGAAGCTCGCACTCTGAGGAAGATGCAAGATTTCAGGTACACTCGGCGTGAGTAACTTGAATTTATATAATAATTTCAGTATTTTTTTTATAAAAGCAAGGTGCTCTCTTAGTGATCCATTTCTTTCAATTACTGTTTTGTTTTATTTAAAAATTATCCTTTAAGCATTGTATTATTATTTCAACAGCTTCATGCAGATCATTGTTGGGAGAACGGACATGGACTACTCGTTCATGGAATATTGGACAAAACTCCTAATGTAAACGCAGTAGTAGTAAACGAGTAAGTAGTGCGGTCCTATTCCAATGGTTTCATTGTTGTGTATCTATTGGTTGTTATTGTTGTGTTGTTTGATCGTTAGTATAATACTATTGAAAAAACAAGTAGTGATGATTATAATATAAATTATCTGAAAAAAAAATGAACTGAATTGAATTGGGTCTTTTTCTTCTTAGTGAGTCCATGGCAATTATTTTTAAATAATAGCAATATATTTGATATGTAAATATATATATTTTTTTAAATGTTGTTTTAAATTTAAATATTAAAAAAATGTAAAGAATATGTGTGTATTTAAATAAGGGAAATGTATTTGGTCCAAAATTCAGCTATGCGAATTCCATTCGATGATGCAGTCATAAGATCTTCAAGTGCGCAGGGCATGCAGTGCATGAAGAGTCATTGTCTGTGGAGACACGCCTCATACTCACTTGAGATCTGAGCCTTTCATGAATCCTTGTTTTTTTTTTTAGTTGGATGGGAATCATCAAATGACCCGCTCTGGGCGGAGCAGAAGGGAATGGCAGACTTGTACTGACTAAAACCCATCCATGTTCCTTCCTTGCCCTTTGTGTTCCAGGGCCGCGGTATCTCTTTGAACAGTCCCGCAGCATGAACCCCCACCTGAAGAGATTATACTCTGGGAAAATCAGCCTGAAATGCCTATATAATCGTTCGGGGAACTCCAGGATAGGTAGAATCCAGCCGGTTTTAGAAAATTAATCTAGCTAAAGTTATAATTAATCGCTCGAAAAGATTAGGGCACTACTTCATTAAGGGCACGTCAATCAGACAGAAATTCATGAGAGCAATAATGAAAAAGCTGATAGGTACTACGTCCTAAGAATATTCCAATAAATGATAGCGTGATGGTTAGGAGGTATGGAAGCAAATTGTTTTTGGACCGACCCCAAAGGCCAGGGATAAGTGCAGAAAGATAATGACAAGTGCTATTTTGATCTTTATAAACAAAATTTGCAGTCCGAGAAATCAAACATATCATAATGCCCTAATGACTAAAGGGTTCGTTCAATCTCAGAAGATCCATTGGCCAGATCCATGGGTTAGGCAGATGTGGACAAGACTCCCAAATTTCCCCAGATGTTTAAGTCCCATGTAATAAGCGGTGAGCCTATTGCCCTCAACCGGGTACAAATCTAGACTCCGTGACTGCTACTGAGAAATTCCTGATGGAAGAACCCAATAACACTTTGCTCGACCTGTGAATCGAACCAGGACCTAAACCTCAGCAGTTAAGAAACCAGCAAAATAACTTTTAAACAAGTCGAATCAACATAATATCTTCTTTGCCGACTGTACAAAGTACAACTCTATTTGTATCCGCCTGGCAAAGACGGTAGGCGACTATTATTAAAAACTTGTTTCGCGCAAAATGTTATGAATTGTGACCAAAATAGGAAGACGGAGCTTGGATTTTATCTTGTTTATTTGTTTTTAGGGTGTATATTAATTTGTTTTTTTTTTGTCGAGATTGCCATCTGTGTATCGTTAGGTTCGATAAAGTTATTTTAGGTACGTCCTTTACCATTGTCAACGACATATTGAATTCTTATACCTACCCAAATGCTTACGGTTTTTTATATGTGGGTATATAATATAAGATAAAAAAACGGGTACTCCGGGAGTGCCGGCAGAAATGAAAACTTTAAACAACGCCATCTAGCTTAAATATCAGAAATTTCAATGGCTTTCTGCAAGAACGAAAGATGTCGCTGCCGTAGAAAAAAACTTGAAACAACGCTATCTAGCTTAATAAGCTACACGCACACTCGCGCAAGGGGCCTGCGCCGCTGATTCGATCTGACGATCTGACGCGAATTTAACAGTTTTACTCATCCCAAGAAGTTTTCACTTCAAAAATCTTTTGAACTGCTAGATTTTCTGGTTTAATAATTAATCTTCTTGCCACTAAGACCTAGGTTTGGGAATGATCTTATTTTGATAGGAAAATAACGTTAACTATAAATAGCTGATAGCTCTAATTGAATTAAATAAATATTCTTGTTTTTCTGTACTTTTTTTTTATAAAAAACCCTTTTCTCTCGAACCTTTTTAGAGATACTTTCAGGTATAGTAATAACAAGTAACCATTCTGACTCAAAACTTGTTAAGTAAGTGGATATATATTTATTTATACAAATTTTATTAAGGGGTAAAATTTGTCTGGAAGTTTGTATGTAAGAGGAAATCTCCGGAACGAATGGTCTAATTTTAAAAATTCTTTCACTGGCAGAAATCTACATTATTTGAGTACAATAGGCTAAAAATAATATTTATATCATGCATATTAACCGAGCTATCACATTTTTTTCAGACGAAGTCGCGGGTGAATTGCTAGTAGATAAAATACATGCATGTAGTGTAACATCCACTGTCTAACTTACCCTTTTTTTTTTACGGATGGGAAATCATCAAATGACTTCTCCCGGTCTGGGCAGAGCGGAAGGGAGTGTCAGACTTGTACTGACTAAAACCCATCCATGTTTCTTCCTTGCCCTTTGTGTTCCAGGGCCGCTGTATCTCTTTCGAACAGCCCGCAGCCCTGGCAGGCATCGGCCCTTGCGAGCCCCTCCTTGTTTGCTGACATCTCTTTGAGGCGCGCGTGGAACACGAACGCGCCGTCTACACGGCCGTCAAAAGACGGACGGACGGCGAGCTAACCCATTACTCTCCGTCTACGGAGGCCGGAAGCCACCACGTGACCCCCGACGCCCGAGGCGTCTCCCGCGGCGGCTGGGACGAGAGGTTCTCTGCCTATCACGCTCCGCCACCTCCTTCGCTAGCATGACTGCTTCGCAGAAGGAGGTGACGGCGTCCCATTCCCTCTCGCTCCGGACCATGGCTTGGACCAGGGCCGGACGCGATAGGTCGCCGCCGCTGATAACTTATCCTAACCCAACCTTGCAAACTGTCCCTCGCTGTCATTATTTAGCCACAGGCTCCTCAACCGACGATAAAAAATAAGTGTCTAGTTAAAAAGCAAAGCATTTTCATTTCAATAGCCTTTTCGCGACCCTTTTGGAAAAACCGGCCAAGTGTGAGTCGGACTCGCGCATGAAGGGTTCCGTACCATAGTAGTAGGAAAGTCCCCTTTTTTTTCGGATGGGAAATCATTAAATGACTTCTCCCGCTCTGGGCGGAGCGGAAGGGAGTGTCAGACTTGTACTGACTAAAACCCATCCATGTTCCTTCCTTGCCCTTTGTGTTCCAGGGTCGCGGTATCTCTTTCGAACAGTCCCGCTGCCCTGGCAGGCATCGGCCCTTGCGGGCCCCAGGAGAGTCCCCTTTAATTTTGAATTTATTTTTATTATGTTGTTATAGCGGTAACAGAAATACACATTCTGTGAAAATGTCAACTATCTACTTCTTACAGATCATGGTTCATGAGATATAAGCCGCTGACAGACAGACGGACGGACGGACGGACGAACAGCGGAGGTTTAGTAATAGGGCCCCATTGTTTACCCTTTGGGTACAGATTCCTAAAAACCAAAACATTTTAACTTCACCAGCCTTTTTGCCACCCTCTTCGAAAAAGCAGAAAACGCGAGCAATACACTTAAAAATATGACCCACCATCAAAAAGATCTGGCAATTTATTTTCGTATATTACCTCTCCAAACTATATCATTTAGTGACAAAAGCCTTCCTTTGTGTAAACGCTATAAAGATGAAATTTAAGAGGCTTTCCGTTTGAAATTACTTAGGACAAGGATAGTTTAGACACAATTGAATGACGCACAAAAGCAGAATGGATTCAAAACAGATGGTTTGAGTGAGGCTTGATTGCGTGTGTGTTTGGGTAAGTAGATACTTAAGTATATGAATGGGTAAAGTACCTAGGTATATTGTTTGTGTATGTGGCTGTTGGTTGATGTGTCTGTTTGTGAAACGTGTCTGTTTCTGCAAACATCGATGGTAAATTGGAGCGATTTGATTTGTGATAGCGCACCGATACGTTTACAATCATCTTATTGACTGCTGGTACTGATATATCCGGTTTCGTGTTTAAGTATACATGGGGGAACGGACAACGACACACAAACGATTACCACTTATTCAGTACATAATTCTGGGGTATTCCTCAAAGCGCAAATATTTTTGAGCGGAACCAACTAAGCGCAACTAAATTATTTTTCGAAGCGCAACCCTTAGTGGCGCTCACAAATTCAAATTGTTCAAGTTGGTTGCGCTTAAAAACAGTTGCGCTTTGAGGAATACCCCATAACTCTGAACATAGAGATTTTTCATCGGTAATTAAAAAAAAAAGTTACCAACAAAAATGCAATACCCACATGGATGTCTGGAACAGCTGTTTTTTTTAAAATACCGATGGAAACTTTCTTTGGGGCGGTTCAGAATTATGTACTGAACAAATGGTAACCGGTTGTGCATTAGTATCCATTCCAACCTGTATTTCGCCGTCTTTCTAATCAAGATCATCAGCTAATTCAAGTTACCTCTACATGATTGAAGGTGAGCCTCTGCCCGAATTTAATGACGTTATTACAGCAGCGTTCCATTTTTATCTTTAAAATTTCAGAGCTTGATCTGTCAACTATCAATTCCTGACTGCATTTTTTTTTTCAGAAGCAGTGGAATGTATAAAGTTCAATAAATATCTCAGTATACCAACGACCTGTGGTCCACATTAGCCCTGCATGGACAGATTTGAAAATACTGGGGAGGCCTTTCCCCAGCAGTTGGATTACACACGTTTTTTACGGGTAAAGATTCCAAGAATCCTTAATATTAAAAACGCGAACGTTTGTATGTATGGATGTTTGTTACTCTATCACGCAAAAACTACTAAACGGATTTGGATGAAATTTTGAACACAGATAGTTTATAACCTGGATTAACACATAAAATACTTTTAAACCCGATAGTATGTTCCCGTGGACACTTATCAAACTCAACGCGGCAACGTCACGGGCATAAGCTAGTATTCAAAAAAACAAATTGTTTTTCTTAAAAATGTATTTATTTTTCATTTTATTGTGCTCTTCAATATTTATTAAACGGACACCGTCCGTGAATTTTAATTACATAAGTGTTGCAACTCTCGATACTATACAAAATGAAACAATCAAAATTGAATAAAAAATAAATAGTTATTACTTAAATTAAATAAGAAAACAGATATAAAAACAAAACAACATTTTTGACGACCGAATAATATTTTCCATTTACAATACAAATGAAATGCTTGCTTTTACGATAGGGAAGAACATTAAAGTAGATTATAAAAGCAGAATAAAAGACTAAATAAGTTTGAATACTTTTAAGAGCTGAAAAAACAATTCTACAGATAGGAATTCGATACATTAACTTTAGCACCAAATGAAAAAATCAAATAGTACAAACCGTCTAAAGAAAATCTGTGTGATATATTCGAATGAAAAGTGGTACCTTTAATATGATATGATTATAAAATTCAACTTACTATTCTTAAATAATTCATTTAACTACAATTTTGTACATTATCTACAAATTCTGAAATTCATTTACATCATCCTTTTATAGTTTTTACACGTGATCAATCGTTAACTTGATAGGTTTCACAATTATTGTGATAGTTTAAGGACTAGTTCGAAATTTACTAGGACGAAACCGCTATAGCTACCTAAAAATATGGTCACATGAATTTTGTACAAAACCATCGCTATACCAGCTAATAAAAATAACGATTTCATCAAAATATCATATCGCTAAAATCTAGAGGGACAGACCTTCTACCAAGCAATAAATTTTGTACAATTGTGTAGAAAAGTAGTCCCTAAGACGTTTAAGGTTCATAAATATTCGACAGTAACTAATATTTAACGATTAAGTTCACCGTCTCGGAAGGCATAAGAGAATTGAGGCCGCTGAATTATTTAGGCCGTGAAAGATAAAGTAAAACTACTAAATGCAAAATTGATTACATTAACTGTGATTCTTCACCATTCACTTCGTCACTGGAACTGTTATGGCACGACCGTCACATGAGTAGCCGCGAACACGACATGTCTGTTCATGACATCGGTATCTCCGCAGACAATCGGTGTCTGGAGGATGCCCTCGTACCACAGGTCCCGCACGTATTATTACTATAGCCGGAATCGGAGCCGAACGAAGAATCACCACTTGGAGGCTTCGGTGAAGCCCGGGGTCCTCTCCAGCAAGCGATTCCTGGCAACTCACCACCAGGCCAGGCACCTCCCGCACTCATTGGCAGGGGACCTTGCGGCCTCGCACCAACCGTTCCAACTTGAGGATACAATCTCAAGAGAGCATCCAAAAGAACTCCTTCGTGGAACTCCGTAGGATCAGGCGGTCCGGGTGGATGGATATGGCGCTGCTGCATTCTTTGTTGTGCCCGTCGTCTTTCGAGAGACTTAGGTCTTCTGTCCATTCGCTGTTGTCTTGGCCGATGGGGGAGCGACTGTGGTGCTGGTGGTCTCGAACAGGTTCGACAAGGCGCTGCTTCTCCGACGAGGCTGAGTTCGTCTTCGGCGAAGTGATCGTCACTGTGGAGGGAGTCGTCTGATCTGTGGGGCAGTTCCTCGTAAAGTGGGGCCCCACAGGTGTCCCCTCCACAGCTGTTCCCTCCTCGCCAGGTACCACCGGAGCCGCAGACAAACACCCGATTCGGGCAATTCGGTCGTTTCGTTTCCACCATCTGTAAAGAATAAATAGAGTTTTAATAATGTATTCGCAACAACATTTTAGAAATCCTTGGAAGATTAATTTGTAGCGACTTGAAACAAAAACAATTTCATTTCTGAATACTTTCGAGAATAATGCTGAAATTAATTTATCTAACTTGAAATAAAATATATTTTCTGACCCTAGAGTTCTAGACAATTCGATAACCCTTGGTGATTTGTCTTTACATACCAGACCTGTCATTCAATTCTAAATTAAAAGCAAATTATCTCTCAAGTTAGAAATATTAATTTAACAAAGTTTACGTTGACCTTTAACACGATCAGCAAAAGTTATCGAAAAACTAATATTTTAAGCAATCATAATATTATTTTCTTTGAAGTCAGATCAGATAAATCTTTTAAAAGTGGAGTTATAACGAAACCGAACATCCAGATCTATTCGAAAGTCAATTATAAATATAACAAGTTAAAAATCTAGACCTAATTACAGACGTGAAATGGCCAAACAGGGGAACTTTTGACAGTTTAACTAGATCTGAAAAGTTAGGTTAAACTCTCAAAATTTTATAGCTAACATGCAATAAGTTTACAGGTCGTTTGGATGTTTTGAGTAAATTAAGTTTGTTTGACAGATGTTAGGTGAAACTACAGTACGTCCCAGTAGTCGTGTTAGTCGTGGCAAATTAATGTGGACAGCTTTCGTCGTTGTTGAATATAGCGTGAAACTTTGACACTACTAATGGCTTTAAGTCTACAAGGTTTTTGGGATTGTTCACGTTTCGTTGTCGACTATTATACTTGAGCAAACCTCACTACACTCGTGAGATAGAAACTGTACTACTTTTGTTATTTGAATGTGATATTAGGCTTTGTGCTGAATTTTAGGAATGAGATTATTTTAGAAGCTTCTATTCTTTTCTTATGAAACAAAGTCTACATACAGCGGGAGCGATTTTGTTTTCAGCAATAGATACCTTACACTCGTGCGTAGCCGGGGCGGGTCACTAGTTAGCTACTATGACGTCATAGCAAGTAGTCATCTATGTATATCCGTGGGGAAAGCCCACATTTCATTCCAAATCCTAACTTCTCATTTATAATATTAGTTAGGACTAATATAAAAAAAATGCGAAAGTAAGTTTATTTGTTTGTTACCTTTTCACACCTAAACCCACTGAACCGATCATTCTGTAATTTTGCATATACGTTGTCAGATGTACAGAAACGGACATAGGCTACCATTCATTCCTAAAAAAAAGTACTGTTCCCGAGGAAACATATGGTAATAGATGGTGCCACGTATCTTCGGAATCATGATTGAATTATACAATTACAAACAGAGTACAACGCGAATTGATTGTCAAATTCGAAACTAACGCGGGAAACAGTTAGTATTTCAATAAAAAATGCTGAAATACAAAATTCACACAAACAAAGTTGGAGAGAGTGGCTAATAATAAATATCGTCGGCCATCATCAGTGTCACCAGCGTGAAAAGGGCACACTTAACCGAATAATGACTCCAATGAATATGGACGGGACAAATGGACTCCTTAACACTGAGTGACAGGAACCATTTCATTACTTCTTCCTCAGAGATATGTCAGGTCATCTACTAGATTAACTTTGAAGGCCCTTAGACCCCTTAGACCCTCGTCTTGAGGGTCTGAAGGCATACAGTTTACGGCCTGGAAGTTTTTAGTTAAGGCTCTGTCAATATCGAAAGTCTAAAAAGTAGGGCTTCTGGGAAAAACGTGCGTTAGTTCAGTAATGAGACTAGTTTCTAGGTTTTGGTAATTTACAGTTGATTTGCTGTTGGAGGATTGTTTGGATAGATATTCTGACTTCGAAGTTTTTTTTATTAAAACCACTTACTCATACGTCATTTGTTTTCTAACATTCAAAAGTGCCTGTAATGGTCTAATTGAAATAAATGCTTTTGAGTTTCAGTTTGGCATAATAAATATTTTAATAATATTTATTTATTCTCATATGTTTATAAATACTTTCTAGTCTCTTTTTCTGTTTTTGCACCTACTGTGTATTGTGTCTGTATCACCCTAAGGTAGACTGGTAGAAAATGCCCAAGGCATTAAGTCCGCCTTTGTACAGTTCTACTTGTGCATTAAGTTATATAAATAAATAACTAAAATAAAGAATAATCTAGTGTATAATGTTGGACTAATCAACCTATTCCTTTTTTATTAATCTGTAGAATGTACCCATTATTAACTAGTTTGTGATTGGTTGCGTCGTGTACAGACCTCTATTGAAATGGTACTCCTTTCACATTCTGGCTTTAATATTGGTGATTTGTATTGTTGACATTTGAGTAATATATTGGACAAATAGACTAATATTCTGACTAAAATTGTATATAAGGTCTCATTAAAATAAATGGACAAATTTTAACACAGCGTTCAGTACGTCTAATCAAAGATTTCCAAGCAAAAAAAACACTGATTAAAGTGATTTTATTTTGACCTAAAATAATAAATTGCGGGTAGTTTTAGTGTATATATTCGTTAGCTGACTTTTTTTTCTTGTAAGTATCTAATTCATATTTCTAAAAGTTTGCCAATCTATTTTAATAGGACCTTATATATTTCTGTCATCAATAAACAACGTTTTTCACCGGCAATATCTATTAGCTAAATAAAAACAGATATCGAGTCCAGTCCAGTCTAGTACCGAAACAACTCAATAAAACAAAATGTTTCGACGCTGAAGCTGTTTTCTCAAGCCGAGATATTTTATTTATAAAATTGATCCAGCTGAAGTGATTGACTAGCAATCACTTATATCCCAACACTATTTCTTAACTGAAGTAACTCTATTTGTTGATTTGTGGTTATATGTATTACTGAGAATAATACTCGTAATATAAAATCACCCTTTTCGATATCCTCGAGGTCAAGCGTATACTTTTTTAAACAGATGTCATTTTTTTCACGAGTCAACATAGCGGGAATTGACATAGAGGGAATGATTTATTAGGAGTTTAAAAAATATTTAAGGGCTGATTTTTCAATCATTAGATAACATTTAAGTACCTGAAGAGTAAATGTAACGTTTTGACAGTCCGTCCATACAAAAACTGTCAAAATCACAAACTTATCTGTCGGATAAAACTTAACTGGCTTAATAAGGCCACAAACTTAATAAGGTCATTAAAAAAATGTGATATACATAACTGTTGTTTTTAATACAAACTTTAAGCTGTTGGGCCTTTGTGGACACGCATTCGTGGTAGTTATAGAAAAACACATTTAAATCAACATTATAATACCATTTTTTTCTTGTTCCGCCATATCTAGTTTTCCCTAGGGTCCAAGACAAAATATTTAATTACAAACAGCATGTGGAGTCATCCCTAAGGGCCAAGAGCAGTCCTTATATTTCCCGGTTTCTTCATTATCTGTTAGCCTTTTCTCAACTATGATGGGATTGGCCAGTCTAACCAGATGCAGCAGAATACCATTATTTTACATGGAGCGAATGCTTATCTGATCACCACAACCGAAATAGTACTGGGTAATACAATTCCCCTTTGCTAGACTGGTATATTTCAAAGATTTTTTAATGGGTTTAATTCTGTGTAGATTAGCGTACGTTAGCTACTTTTATGACCATTGCCCCTTCATGCCCTATAAAACTTCAGGAAGAAAAAAATGACAGTAGCGTTGTTTGACGATGAGTTTCCAAATATCTCACCTCCAACTGTGGTTCCAGTTCAGGTCTATGGGGTAGGGGTGGCCTTCTAGGCATGTCCTGCAGGTCTTCGTACAAAGGAGCTGGGGGCGGAGCCCTACGCTGAGAGCCGCTGCTCTGCGTCGGGGCCGATGACTTCGATGGAAGTAAGTTGGTGACTTTCCGTTTGTGTCTGTTGAAGAAAATATTCTATTAGTTTGGTGACATAGGTATAAATTATAGAGGGACCAGACCTACTTTATTTTATGGGGTATTCCTCAAAGCGCAACTGTTTTTAAGCGCAACCAACTGAATTTGTGAGCGCAACTAATGGTTGCGCTTCTGGGAATAATTTAGTTGCGATTAGTTGTTTGCGCTCAAAAATAGTTGCGCTTTGAGGAGCACCCCTATTTTATGACAGATGAATCTTTTACTGAGGAAGTACCTTACTATTACTTAAAAACATTTGGACTGTCAAAGATCTACAAATGACATTCGGGATCTCGGAAAGCAAGTTATGCCATTGGTTAACATGCTTTCCGAGGCACGAAAGTATATAAGGTCGGTCACCCATCCACAAACCGACCTTAGCAAGCGTTGCTTAACCTTGAAGATCGAACCTGTTATTATTTAGCCTTGAAGTTCCAAAATGGAAAAAGTACCTAAAGTATATTTAGAAGTGTCACTGGAAACGTTTTTCCCAAACACCCTATTATGTTATTTTGATGTCAACGTTGTAAACAAGTTTGGGATCGATTACAATCTTTTGTAGATGGTTCCAGTTCTTTTAGATCACGCTGTAACTTTCCCGGAGGACAATACGTTGTTTACTTGTTAACTAATAAACTTGATATTTTTAGACTTGACACACAAAAGAGATTTGAAGAAGTTTGATCAGTCAACCTGTAGAATATAAAGTAGATAAAAAATGGTTTCTAATATTTAATACTAGCTTCCGGCTGCGGCTTTGCCCGTTTGTATATATAATAAATGTACCTCTGTGTTATTCTGATGTATAAACTACTGTAAAGTTTCATCAAAACCCCTATAAACAATTTTTATGTGAAAAATTCATATATCCCCACAAACTTTCGCATTTATATTTAGATCTGTGATCTAATTTTCATATACACAACCCTTTGACAAAATAGAGTATGTATCTAATAAAAATAATTATTTCATAGATACATACATACATACATAAACTCACGCTCTTTTCCCATGGGGTAGGCACAAACCACAGAACGCCACCTATTACGATCCTTACATACTACTTTTGCCTCGTCCACGTTCATACATCTGGTCATACACGCACGCTGGTTGCAAGTACTACGCACCTGACCTTTCTGAAGAACCTCACCAATGAGGTCAGCGTATGTCCTTGTAAGGCGTCCCCTCCTGGCGTTACCACTCACATCTGCCTTGTAAATACCTTTTTTTAGCCGCCTCTCACTCATCCTCTCCACATGACCAAACCATCAAAACATACTCTTTTCAATTAAAAAAATAAAATAAATAAATTAATAACAATTAATAAATCAACATCTGAAGAGGCTCTCGCTTGGCAGTTGGATCAAGAGGTTGATTCAGAAAGCAGTACTTCTGGACACGGCGCGTATTGTCAGGAGGTTCCTCTCTAAACAGCCCTAACCACCGGTAGCTCGGACCCTGTTCCCAATGCTGGTGGGCTACTATTTTTTATATTTTTAAATGTTGTTTTATGTTTTAATGTGTAATGAGTATGTGTAAAAATAAATTAAATATATTTTTTATTAAATAATTTAATTCTTATAAAAACGACACAGTCCTTTATCAATTAAAGATCAATAGGTAATTATGATGATGAGTTTGACTCGAATGGAGACAAAATGATTGTATGTAGTAAAACAAAATTCAGTTATTTTATATAAATAAGATTATCTTCAATGATAAGGCTACAACACCATCCGTATTGTGTCTGGTATCACAAAAGATGTCAATTAATAAGCGTCTCAAGTACTATTATCATATTTTGAGGTCCCTCCCTACAAAATAATATTAAAGGTATGTCGGTAGGCTCTTCAAAACCACACAGACATTATACTTCAATAAAGTTAGAAGCCATCTTATGGATGTAAAAGGTTGTGGCATTCGATTGAATATTATGTCTTTTAGAACTAATTGAACCAAAATGATTTTATTACAGAGCACTTACGAAATGATTGAATTTAAATTGCAAAAGTAATTGATGGCGAAATCAAATTAAAATGTAATTTTGGGTTAAGTGTGCATTATTACGAACTGTGAGATCACGAATTTTTTTATTTTATTTGATTCCATAATTATTGATTTCATTATTTCGTTTTTTCTCTCAACTTGTTTATAGTGTTGACTGATGGGTGGCTCTAATATTCGTCTATACAACGTCATTTTTTATAAATTATATTTATTATGGTTATTGGTTAAGAATACACTTCTATGAGTATTTTTTTACTGAGGTCAGTGTTTCGAGTGAGAATTAGATGTATCCTGCTTATGCGTATGAAGTTTCATTAAAATCGGTTCAACCATTTCGAAAAAAAAAACGATTTGAATGTTTGTATGAAATGCCGTCAGTCGTTACAGCTCTTAAGTACACCTCTGCCTAACCCTTGGAGAAAAACGTGTGTGTTATCATAACCGCACTAATATACTATCAATAAAACATTAGTTCTACGCCGGTTCTGTCATAACTTTCAATTATATTTACAAAAGAAAAGGAACTTATTACAAACACATTAGATACGCTAACTGCACTTGTTGAAGCAGATGTTCTAAACATATTTGTGAAAAAAACTTGACAAAATAGTATCTTTGGGTTCCGTAGAATTTTAGAGGTATTTTATTTTACTTTACATGGAAAACTGTCTGTAGTAGCCTCCTTTTTCTTCCGCCGTACTTTCGGAATTTCGGATTCCGTGACCTTTGCAATAATCTATGCATGTTACCAGCATGGCATAATCAAACTATAATCCTGCCACCGTCTAGTTGGTTGAGTTGTCGCAAGTGCGACTGTCCTGGTTTCGATTCTTGGGTCGGGCATAGTGTTACTGGGTTTTTCGGTCAGGGATTTCTCAGTAGCGGCCACGGAGTATGAATTTGTGCCAGGTTGATGGCAATAGGCTCGTCCCCTATTACTTAAAACATAACTGGCAAAATATGGTCGTATTGTGGACACCTGTGCCTAACCTTTCGGGGAATACAACGTGATATTATGTTCTACTAGCTTATGCCCGCGGCGTCGCCCGCGTAGAGTTCAATAATGGTCCCACGGGAACATACTATCGGGATAAAGAGTATCCATGTGTTAATCCAGATTATAAACTATCTGTGTTCCAAATTTCATCCAAATCCGTTCTGTAGTTTTACGTGAAAGAGTAACAAAATTCATACATAAAAACTTTCGCGTTTATAATATTAAGTAATAATTGCCACTGCTGGGATAATTTTACTCTGTAAGAGTCATGATTCACGCGGAACCAGTTTCATATGAATACATGTCACAGTTCTTCAGATATTTGCTTCTACGACATGTTTACATGACATGGCAATTCATTTTGTATCATTTCCTTGGTCTAGGCGAATTTTAGAGGGAACTTTCCATGTCACATACTTTAGTGATTTTTGAGTTATCAATGAATATATTTTAAGTGGAAAACCTCTGCATATAAAATCGATAACTATATCGCACAAGTCATTCAAGTCACATTTAATTACGGATCCCCAATTTCAGGTAGCGGTTTTTAAGTAAGGATGATTTTATTATTCGAAAGACTAATCGTAGGGTAGTTATGATTCGTATAATTGGTATAATTGGAATAAAGTACGGTCCACTTGATTGAGACGTTGCAGTGAAAAAATGGCACATGCTTCTTTTTTTTTTGCGGTGTACCTTTTTTAATGGATATTTGCTTTGTGATTTCAAGATGGTATAATATTAAAAGGTTTTGAATTATGAGTAGGATGTGTGGTTATTGTTGGTATTAATATCACAGATTAGTGTTGTATTTAATACGATTATGATGAATGGTAGCAGTGGTGGCCCAGTGGTAGCGACTCCGACTTACGAACAGTAAGTCGTGCGTTCGAACCCAGGCAGGTGCTTTGTGTAATTTATTTCATCACCACTGCTCTCAAAAACGGTGAAGGAAAACATCGAGAGAAAACCGGCATGTCCTAGAACCAAAAATTCGAAGACATGTGACATCTACCAATCTGCACTGGGCCCGCGTGGTGGATTATAGCCCATTCCTTCTCTTAGAGAGGAGGCCTGTGTCCCAGCAGTGAGAACATTATAGGCTGATGATGATGATGATGATGATGAATGGATTTTTATGAAAATATTTTTGTTAATATTATACTCGTATTTTTATAGGAATTGTTGAAATCTTTTGATTGATTTTAAACTTTGTATTAAAAGTTAAACACATAACGTTAATAACAAACAAATTCACACTAAGTTGCAAGTATTTAAAACTGAGTTAAATACTAAGTCGTATCCAGAATTTCATACAAAAAAACTTACTCAAAAAAATTCCAATTTCCCTAAACCAGCTTAACACACATTAAACTTTCAAAACCCTCTAACCAAAACCGCTCAAAAAGTCGTAAAATTAAAATCCAAACAATAAAATCTACGTAATCCTTTGTAACTCGTTTTTTTTTCGTGTACAAATGGCGTCTCTTGCATGCGACATGTCGTCGGTGCCACAAAGACGCAAGCGCTCGACAAGTCGTGTCGACCACCCACTGGATGCGAACCGCGGATATTGTAGTCGGAGAGCGGAGGAATGGTAAGTGAACATTTTTCGGCTGAGTGCACCTGTGTCTTGTATGAAACAACGAGTTTATGAGGTTATACTTCTTTTGGCGTTCTAGAAAAGTATAACTTCTAACGCGCGTAACTACACACACACTTCTTTTAATAGCTGTTTTAGAGGAATAAAATAAACTATTTGGCTTTCTTTAATCCGTAGAATCTTCTTTTTCTTTCTTTATCGTATGGTTAGAGCCTAACCTGGTGTCAGAGTTTATATGCCTCCCATGGGACTCTGACTTGGCTTTACATACCATCGAGAAATATCTCTCAGGCATGGGGTTCTCACGATGTTTTCCTTCACCGAAGCAAGTGATAGTTATACAATATGCACATGAATCCGAAAAATAAGAAGTTTTGGGTATATGTATTCGAATAATGATTTTATTATTTTTGCTTTGCAGTTTAAGTATTTAATGAATTAGAAAAATATTGACTAGTTAGTTTGGCTATAAACTGAGGGTGTAAGTATGAGTATTATCTTGCTTGTAGAACATTAACAATGATACACAGAGCAAACATTTTCTTAAATTGCTTTTCTTTTGTGAAATAATGCCTATAATGTTCCCACTGCTGGGACACAGGCCTCCTCTCTATGAGAGCAAACAGCATACAGTTACTTTAACAGTCCAATCCATTTCACGCAGACTACAATACACCCAACAAAATCCACGTCGCATACCTTATCTGTTATCTCATTTTTTAAAGATAAAACTATTCTAGCTTCCTTTAAACATTAATCCAAACTAATCTCTATAATCAGCCAGATAAAATGGGTAATCCATTGAACTTCCACATTGACATATGACTTATACAAACTAGTGGTGGGAAGCCAAACTTTCTGTCGACCATAGATAAAGTCAATAAGATAAATCAAGTTAATACCGACCGACAGTTACCAGTAAATACAAATAATTTGATTTCATGTCGCGATTCCGTCGATATCGATGAAAATGCTGTAATTAATAATACTCTAGGTTAATCGATTGTTTAATTCCGTTTAGATTAGACCAATTTATAGGAATCGATTAGGGTATTCAAAACTGATTGTAATCGATTGGGAATGTATATTTTTGTTCCTGTTTTGTCTGGTTTTAATAAAGTAGATGGTTTATTTTATAAATATTTATAAGAAAATATAGGAAGTTGAGGTAACTTTTCGAGTTCTTCGTATGTTACAGGAAATGACTTAATGATGCTTATAAGAACGGAATTAATATTAAATACCAGTTACCGTACGTTTCTAACTTAATTAAATTTTGGAAGATACATGAGGCTTGTACCAAAAATATGGTAAACACTAAATCATTTATCTACCTAGAACATCTCTGCATAAAGTTACCAAAACGTAATTTACATTTTCAAAATAATTTCAAAACTATTATACAAAATAACATAACATATAACATCACGCCTGTAATCACCGAAGGGTTAGGCAGAGGTGTACCTAATAGTACACCCACATATCGCTAGTTATGTTTAAGTTCCATGTAATAAGGGGCGAGCCTATTGTCATCAACCGAGTGCAAACCCGTGACTGTGGCTGCTACTGAGAAATGCCTAATGTAAAAACTCAATAACACTTTGCCCGACCTGGGAATCGAACCCAGGACCTCATGCTTAACAGTCGCGCTTGCGACCACTAGACCAACGAGACAGTAATTATCAATTATGTTGTACAAACTAAAATGTTTATTTAGTATTGACAGACACATTTTAGCCTCTAGGGACAACATATCTTACTTTGGGAAATAGTGCCATCAATATTTAATATATTTACAAGCTACCGAAAAATGTTTCTGAAAAAAAAAATGGCTGAACATGGCCATTTGCGATATTAAATTTTATGCCTCTTTTAATATCGCAAAATGAACGTTTTTATCCATTTGTACATACAAATGTTTGAATGCTTTCGGTCGTGAATATTAGAATCAGTCCTGAATTCAGTTGTGTGCTTAGTGGGCATTAAATATTTATTTGAGGGAAAAGGTCAAACGGATTTTATAATGTTTGTTTCCATGTAAAGTTTTCAAGTTTTCTAATGAGAACACATTAACAGACTCTTATCGAAGCCGAAAGGCACCTGTTCTCCCCGTCATCGTCATTGCGATCATTTTTTTGTTCTAAGCCATACCTGGGAAACTTCTAGTTACAGAAATATTGGGGGTCAAAGTTCCAACTTTTTCAGAAGTTTTTTTTTTTTAAATACATGTTTTTAATGTAAGATTTTTACTTAAACAGCTCTAGGACCTCCTTAATATTCAATCCATCCATCAGCACAAAGTTTTGCTTGCGTAACATTGAGTCCTACTGCAAAACGTGATTTTTCAGCCCAAAAAAAGAAGTCGTTACCCAGTACTAATTTTTGCGTAAAATTACTTAGTTTGATGTAAATAATGCTTGGTTGACGGCTTCGTGAAGAGCCTGTTTACACCCTGTATAGTAGATGCTTAAGTAGTCTTAGTCTACACATAGGCTTCTTTTAAAGACTACCTCGTTGATTTAGTGGTCGCAAATGTGGCATAGGGTCCTGGGTTCGATTCCCAAGTCGGGCAACGTGTTATTGGGTTTTTCTATCAGAACTTTCTCAGAAGCAGCCACGGAGTCCGGATTTGTGCCCGGTTGATAGCAATACGCTCGCAATATTAAATGGGACTTATGTGGCTGTACTATAAGGTACATCTCTGCCTAACCTTTCAAAGATTACAGGCGTGATGTTATGTTATGTTATAAAAGACTTATGAGTTTATGACATATATAAAAAAAAAATACATTAATCTGTCAAAAATAGATTGACGTATCTCGTGTCTTGTAACCCTGTGGTTTTAGAACTTTGGAAAGCATACGATGATTCGACGCCAACTCGCAGAGACTAGACACTTTAAATAAAATAAGGTACCAACCGATGCCTACCTCTAAGCACTAAGCACATGAGAAGTACCTTCTTTGAAGCCTAAGCCAATGGTTTTGAAAGTACCAAATCTTGTCGCATTACCTGCACTTGCGTAAGCACTACAGCTAAATCGATGTAGACTTAGCGTTTTGTCGATGACCGCAGGTGTCACGTTACTCGATCCATTCACTGACACGTCACTAAGTCAATATGACGTGATATGAGGCTGATGGACGTACGCCTCAAGTCGAAGGGACGTGTTCATCGCGTGACAGGTGTGAGCCGTGACGCTTGACGCGTGAAATGACGTAACGTGTCTGTCACGCGTTTTTTGTTTTTAATTTTTTTGTAAAAATTTGAAATAGGAATTTTGGGTGGGTGCCGTCTTCCGTACCTTTTGTTTTTTTTTTATTTTGTAATGGGTAACTTTTATTTTTGTATTGTTATTTTTTTTATAAGATTTTTGGTCTTTGATAAGCACAATGACAAAGCTACCTTTCGACAAATTAATTGTCATGTTAACTTTACTCAGTAATCCAGGTTCCAGGACATACGCTTTTTTACTTCCTAAACTTTAAAGTGATAAGAATCTTTCAAAGTATCTTTCTCTAAATACATAAAAAGTTTGATTAACAAGTATGTGGAATTAAATTCCAAATTTCTATAAATATAAAGTAAAACTAAAGACGGTGTGTTGCATGTTGAATACATATTTCAGAATATTATGAAATGACGTCATAAAATACAGTTTCATGTTCTAAAAACGGATCAGACGAGGCAAGTTTAAGACAAGAAGACTAAACTTAGTATTTTTGTGAATATTTTAAAATTGATGATCAGAGTGTAAAGCGCACTTTATAAGTGGCACCTCAAGTTTTTGAACTTGAGGCAAAGGATTCACAGCAAACAAATACAGAGCAATAAGAATACCTACTTACCTATTGTGCTGTTCAGATACACCATCTTTATTTTTGTGACTAGCACTTCGCCCGCGACTTCATCCGCAAAAAAAATGTAATAGCTCGGCTAATATGTATGATTTAAATATAATCAATAACCTACAAGCACGTACGAATAATGTAGCTTTCTGCCAATAAAATAATTTTTAGAATTGGTTTATTAGTTCTGGAGATTACCGCCTATATAAAAACTTACAAACAAATTTTACGAGTTTATAATATTAGTATAAAGGGTGTAAACAGACTCTTAACGAAACTGAAAGGCACTTGTTCTCCCCGTCATTGCGATCATTTTTTTTGTTCTAGACCATACCTGGGAAACTTCTAGTTACGGAGATATTGGGGGTCAAAGTTCCAACTTTTTCACAAGTTTTTTTTTTATATATATATATTTTTAATGTAAGATTTTTACTTTAAACACCTCCAGTACCGCCTTACTATTCATATTCAATCCATCCATCAACACAATGTTTTGAGAGCGTTACATTGAGTTCTACTGAAAAACGTGATTTTTTAGCCCAAAAAAAAAATTCGTTTCCCAGCACTAATTTTTGCGTAAAGTTACTTAGTTTGATGTACATAATGTTTGGTTGACGGCTTCGTGAAGAGTCTATTTACACCTAGTATGTGTTATATAAGAATAATATCAACATGGAACTTATTCACTTATTTACCATCACTTCCAAGGAAGTCAAACTTTATCTCATTAATACCAGTCCAATTATTTTATGTGACAGCTTTCATACAAGATACCTCGCCATATTTAGTTGTGGTTATTCACCTATGTATATACAAGAAGGTACATAAACACAGCTACACAGACTCTTATATACAAGTACATAAAGCACACGTTAATGTAATTAGATTTACGACAAAGCAAACCACATCAAGGAGTGAGTTGCTAACTGGTATCTTCAAGCTTTACCCTGAGTGTGGTAGCTAAAATTAGCAACTATGGCTGGGCGTTTAGAAATCTAGATTGAGTCTTTGAAGTGGAATCATGTTTCATCAAGTTTACAGGGTAGAGTAATTTTAGTATGCCTTGTTAATTTGAACATAATATAACATCACGCCTGTAATCCCCGAAGGCTTAGGCAGAAGTGGACCTGTTAGTACACTCACATTTCGCCAGTTATGTTTAAGTCACATATAAATGTGGGCGAACCTATTGCCACCAACCGGGCACGAATCAAGACTCCGTGGCTGCCACTGAGGAATTCCTGATGGAAAAACCCACTAACACTTTGCACGACCCGAGAATCGAACCCAAGACCTCATGCTCAGCAGTCGCGCTTGCGACCAATAGACTAATGAGGCAGTCAAGAATCAATTCTTAAACAAAGGTAAGCTATAAATTACTATTTATCCTAGACATGAAATCTATCGCCGACCTCATTGGTGAGGTTCTTCAGAAAGATCAGGTGCGTAGTACTCGCAACCGGCGTGCGTGTATGACCAGATGTGTGAACTTGGACGAGGCAAAAGGAGTATGTAAGGATCGTAGCAGGTGGCGTTCTGTGGTTTCTGCCTACCCCCATGGGAAAAGGGCGTGAGTTTATGTATGTATTTATGTATGTATGAAATAATTCCCCTAGGAATTATGGGCAAAAACTATTATGGTTAAACCTACCTAGTTGATGATAAACTTTCCCATCAGTCAAAGCCTCCCACCTCAACGTATCTACTAGTCTTACATGTTAACAAATCTTATCTCTGACACCATAAAATCCCATCAGGTAGTACCAAAACATTGATGGGGGTCCAATTAGGGCAACATCCGTTGATAACAGTTCACTGAACACGCGTTAGGTGGCGCCTGAGAAGTGTGAGAGTGCCTTTACTTGGACATTATTACGTGTCCGATGGAAATTGATAGGAATTTGATGTGTCATTGCTGTAAATGGGATTATGTTGAGGTTTTTGAGCGAATTGGGCTTTTATTATGAAATTGATGTGCTCGAAATGGTTTCCTAATATTATAATTGTTTTTTTTTGTACGGAGATAATAAAACTAGCCAACCCGCACCAACACCTCTAGGTGACCAATTTTTACCTGCTTAAGGATTGAATTTTCCAAAATCCTTTCTTAGCGGATGTTAACACTATAATGGTTATCTGTGTGTCGAATGTAGCCTGAATGTGTGTGAATTTTATAACAAAACATTAGTTTTTTTTAACGGACTTATTATTTAAAATAAATAGAGAAATAATTAGTGTATTCAAAACATTATTAGAATAGACACTGAAATTCAGAATAATAAATTAATGCAGTCATTAAGGAATGGTATGTAGAGCTTTTCCAGCCGCACTAATGGACTTAGTAGCTCGTAAATATACGGTTTTTATTGCCGACTGCTTTAATAAACTGCTCGAGTAATCAGGAAGATTAATGCAACGCTTATTCCACTTCCCTTTAGGTACAGGGGTAAGGATATTTTTTATTTCTATTTATAAATAAAATAAGACGTTGCATTTAAAGACGGTTATTTGAATGCAAGTTCTTTTTTCAGAGTTGTTTATCGAAAGAAGTGCCAAAACGTCAAAATTATGACAGGAGCAATCTCCATCAAATTACAACCACCCTCTATCACATTCACACACATAATTGGTGAACAAGAGGTGTCAAAATTCTACAGAGGGTTGAAAGCATTGAACTGAGTCGTAGCTTAGACAAAAGAAGATTAAGTTACCATTAAGTTCCTTGTGTGATACTGACAACGTAGTCAGCCAACACTTAGTGGAATGTAAGGGTGGAGTCGGCAGATTCGATTCGGCAGTAGTTGTTGAATAGTGCCGACCCGAAGCAGTTAGTTGACGTATTCGGCTTTGACATGTTATTCGGAATTCTTCGTTTAGCTTTTAAAATTGCTGATTCATGTTCGGGTTAGATCGGCACAGTTAAGACCGAGTGACTTTTTCCAGAACAACAACATCTACCTAACTTTTTTTTCACTCTATAGGGGACCTCTCAAAGAGAGGAGGCCTGTGTCCCAGCAGTGGGAACATTAATAGGCTGATGATGATGATGATGATAGGGGACTTGGGGTTGGGGTCGGCTTCCAGTCTTACAGCTACTACAGCACTTACTAGGATGCAGCTGAATACCAGTACTTTACATGGAGCGACCTAACCTCCAGGGTCGTGTTACCCAGAAACTGGGTTCTGGAGTTCTATATGATTATGAATGCGAAAGTTTGTGAGGATTTATGGCTGTCTGGATGTTTGTTACTCTTCCATGCAAAAACTACTGACCGGATTTAGATGAAATTAATTGATGATAATTGTTGTATCGGTAGTATGATCCCGTGGGGTAGTTACCGAACTCCACGCGGTAAATATTGCCGCCCGGTTATGATACCGAATTAAGTCAACCCGAAAACGTGTGTCATCATCATCATCTGCCTAGCCTTTTCCCAATTATGTAAGGGTCGGCTTCCAGTCTAACCGTATTCAGCTGAATACCAGTATTTTACATTGAGCGACTGCCTATCTGACCTCCACAACCCAGTTAGTACTGGGTAATACGATACCCCTTGGTAAGACTGGTTGTCAGACTTTTTTGGGCTACTGACTACCTAACGACTGTCAAAGATCTTCAAATGACAGCCGGGAAAAACGGTTTAACGTGCTTTCCGAGGCACGGAGGAAACTCGGTATGTAATGGGTGGTCACCCATCCACAGACCAACCTAGGCAAGCACGGCTTAACCTAAAGATCGACCCGAGCGGCTGTTATTATTTAGCCACGAGCTCCTCCCCCCGAAAACGTGTGTACCACCCATAATTTTAAAGCACCGAGTGCGAGTTTAAAGTAGCATCACTTGTTCCCCGGTTAGCAAAGAGACTTCGTTAAGTGTATTAGTGAAGGTGAATATTTGCACTGGATGTCGCTTTCAAGGAAAATTTTCGCAACGGAAAATTCCGAACACTGTATAATGCTTTTAAAGGTACTGAAAATAGGATTTTGCGCTCGGGAACGGAGACAATGGAGTAGGTAAACGCGATGTGGGATTTCCTTTTAAATTCAGTAAAGAGAATTGGGAAACCACATATTTCGAAAGCCAATAGACTGGTGGAGATTTCGGAGATGGGTTTTGAATACAGTGAAAAATAGGGAAACATTTAAGAAGAATGTAAGGATAAAAATAAACCACGAATACCCCTTAGTCAAATAAAAAAAGTGTGTGTGTACTTATGTACACGCGTTAGAAGTTATACTTTTCTAGAACATAAAAGAAAGTAAAGTAGTTTATAACAAGGTCTAATATCAATTACCTATACAACCTGCTAGCTACAGCAGTAGATTAAAAATAATAACCTACGCTTGTCAATATATCTGATACCACGAAAGTAAATAAACATTGGGAGAACACAAGAATCAGTAGAAAAACCTTAATAATACAAATTACAGAGGTCTAGGAATGCTAAACCTCCAGGGAATGACTATTCAGTTACCTGGAGAGAACGTATAATAAAAATCTACACTATATTAGCCAAAATGTAAGTAAAACTAGCTAACTTCAGGGTATATGTTGACTAGTTAACTTCAGGGTGTCGGTATTTCGTGACAGTGTGCCAGCGCATCGTAAAAATTTACTCTCATCATTTTTCCCTAACGCGCCAAAAGAAGTATAACTTCAAAAAGGCAAACAACTTATTGTTCCCTCTTACAACCAAAGATGTTCTGGTAGATATTGCTACCTATACTAATATTATAAAAGTAGGAGCTAATCTCGGAAACTAATCATCTGATTTCAAAAAATCTTTCACTGCTGGAATGTTACAGTTATGCCAGTTTTAGTTTGGTCAGTTTTTCTGAATAAGTCAGCCATTATACACTAAATAAATATTAACAATGATTTTATAAATGGACTGTTAAAATGTTGGTGTAAGTTACGTAATCATAATTCTCCTGCCCTTAACCCAATTTAATTGCCGTCGGCGAAGCATGCCTAAACCACTGAACCGAGCATCTTGAAATTCTGCATTAACGTTGTCAAGTGTACAGAAACGGACATAGGGTACCTTTCATCCCAAAAAAAGTACCGTTCTCGAGAAAAGCAACAATAACGTTCTTATGATGACAGATGTCGCGTGTCTTTCGAATTATGATCGAATTACATTATTATAACAAGCAGAGTACAACCCGAACTGATTGTTAAACTGTAAATTAACGCGAGCGAAGCCGTAGGCGAAAGCTAGTCTTCCATACTTCTCTGTTACTGGTCATCAAAGCAGTCACAGTGTTAGAACTTTAACGACGAAATTCCAAATCAAGAGCCGAGCTCAAATTATCAGAATCTATCTATCTAATCTTTCATATCTACGTCCAACTAGAAGCCTGTGTTCCGCTCTTAGACGTCAAAGACCGAAGCTGACAAGTGAAATGGACCTAATTCCGTCATTATAAAGCCTAGGCCTAAATCTTGTTAGATATGTACTAAGCCCCTAAATTGATTAAAGGAAGTAGGCCAGTGTCCTAAGTAAGATACTGTTTCAAATATGAATGACGTTGAAAGTTTTTGATTGAATTAATTGATGTAGACGCTTTAATTATTAGGCGAGAATTATTCTTACTAGAATTATTTATGTTTTAGATTTGATGGACTCTGGTGAACATTCTGAACCTCCACACTGATATTTTTTTAAATTAATCCATAATTTTTAAGTAAAAATAAAAAAATACGTAAATTAATGTTGTGTATTCATGTTCTGTGTTCCATAAATTTTTACCTTCCACACTGTATATTATGTGAAATATGTAAGTCGAATTATGTTTTTGTTCAAAGTTTGTGAATTGTATAAAATACATAAATCGGTACGGACTAATTGCATTACTTCGGACAACGGACTCTAACAGTGTCCGGAATCTAGAAAAAAACTGTCCCTAAACGACAAAAAATATCAGGCAGGTGCATAAAATGGTCAGTATTTTTAAAACACCTCAAATTCCCGAAAAAATACCACTTTAAAAAATACTGAAACTATTTTAAAAACTAACCCTGTTTTACCAACATGTTGAAATAAAATACAGCGGTTACAATTTTCACAAACACTATTACTGCATATATTTTGTTAAGTCGAGGAAGTTTGAAACAGGAAATTGCCAAATCGAAGTTCGTCCAACTGTTGGTCTTACTAAGAAAATATTCTAAATTGCTTTTCATGTTTTCATAAAAAGTTTGGTTTTGTTTGCTTGTGTTTTCTCTGTGTTATTTTTAGATCTTATATCTGAGTTGTTCTTTAAGTAAATTTAAGACTATTTATAAGTTTTAATAATGTCAAATACTTAATAACTGACTTTAGACTGATCATAATCTTTAGACTTAAGTCCATATCAGGTCTTCGCCTAAAATCTAAAAAAGTTTACTGGCATGTGTTTTGGCAAGATGGTATTCTAGTCATTGTCACGCAACTGTCAAACTTCAAGGTGTAACCTGTCAAACTTCAAGGTGTAACTTGCCAAACTTAAAGGTGTAACCTGTCAAACTATGAGGTGTGTGGTTTGACAGGATCATATCTAGGTAACGTCTGTAGATCTAGGTCTTAGACAGACACAACTACCAGCTGTATGTTGCATGCTGAAAATAGGCTGCTCTTATATTATATTAAAGATGAAAGGTCGCCCACATAGAATTCGAAAATTAAACCATAGGAACGTTCAACCAAAACAGAAATAAGTATCCCATACATACTAAGCCGAGTCTAACTGTGAGACAAATATCATTGCAGCCGTCAAGGTGTGAAACGGATCAAGTGCGAGTTGGACTCGCGTATGAAGGATTCCGTACCATCGCAGTAGGGGAGCCCTTTTTAATTTATTTTCACCATTTGTTGTTATAGCTCCAGCTATTTGTTATTGTAGCCATTTTTTGAGGAGCTCGTGGCTAAAAAATAACAGCCGCTCGGATTTGATTTGATCTTTAGGTTAAGCCGTGCTTGCCTAGGTTAGTCTGTGGATGGGTAACCACCCATTACATACCGAGTTCCCTCCGTGCCTCAGAAAGCACGTTAAGCCGTTAGTCCCGGCCGTTATTTGAAGATCTTTGACAGTCGTTAGGTAGTCAGAGGCCCAAAAAAGTCTGACAACCAGTCTTACCAGAGGGTTGTGGAGGTCAGATAGGCAGTCGCTCCATGTAAAATACTGGTATTCAGCTGCATCCGGTTAGACTGGAAGCCGACCCCAACATAGTTGGGAAAAGGCTAGGCAGATGATGACGTGCAGAGACGGAGGCTTAGTAATATGGTCCCGATGGTTACCCTTCGGATACGGACCCTTGAAAAGGAGTTACTTTTTGATTTATAATATTGAAGTATGGATTCCATTTTCTTTATTCGATCAGCATTTTGCTTTCAATACTTTTAGATTTTCACTTGTTTTAACATCCACATTCCAACTTCAATCCCATAACATCACGCCTGTAATCCCCGTAGGGTTAGGCAGAAGTGTATCTAATAGTACACCCACATTGCGCTAGTTATGTTTTTAAGTCCCATGTAATAGGAGGCGAGCCTATTGCCATCAACTGGGTACAAATCCAGACTCCGTAGCAGCTATTGAGAAATTCCTGATGGAAAAACCCAATAGCACTTTGCCCGACCCGGGAATCGAACCCAGGACCTCGTGCTCAGCAGTCGCGCTTGCGACCAGTAGACCAACGAGGCAGTTCTTCTATCCCAAGTTGTTAATTACCATAAAAATAAGTTGTAAACAAAACAAAATATTTACTTTTTAAAACTATAGGTTCGAACAATGGTGGTACAAACCGACTGCTTTGAATATAGCGTGTCATTGCACTGGGACACAGGTGCGAGATCATTGGTAAGCAAAGTTAGTGAAGTATTTTAAACAACTGTTTTTTTTCTTCAAACTGTTAATAGAAATGGAATGATATAATAAACCATTATTCACCAGGCTGCATCTCATAAACCGTGATAGTATTAAATATAAATTAATTATAAAATATAAATGATTTAATAATTAAAGGGGGCTCCCATACAAGAAACCCATACCATAAACCGAAAAAAAACATGTTTCTTGTATGGGAGCCCCCTTTAATTATTAAATAATTTATATATATATTATTTGTTGTTGTAGCGGCAACAGAAATACAACATCTGTGAAAATTTCAAGTGCCTAGCTATCACGGTTCATGAAATACCGCCTGGTGACAGACAGACTGACAGACGGACAGTGGAGTCTTATTAATAGGGTCCCGTTTTTACCCTTTGGGTACGGAACTCTAAAAAGTACTGATTAAAGCCTAATTTGAATGCATGATTTTAGATTCGGCTGCCCAAACTCCCTAGCAGTGTGTAGCAACCACGATGCGTGAAATGCACCCAAGCTATTCAAATCAGCGCGAGCCACAAAAACAGAATTGAGATATTATGCAAATACCTGATTGTATGCAGATGGCCGATAATAGGCTACACTTTGAAATCGACGTTCAATTCTCCATAATGAGTGAGACAATAGGCTTAATAAAGCCGTTGGCTATACAAGGTTTTGATCAAGATAGTGCCTGTAATTGGCTTGTGGGATGGGCGTGGCTAAGAAATTGCATGGCGTTTGGATATTGTTCACAAAAAAGCGTCATGGTTTACTGGCCATTTGGGGTCAGGGGTAGGATATGTAACGTTTTTACGTAAATAATCTACATATCATGCGAGTTGCATGGGATATTCCGTAATTATTTTGTGTTTTTTTGCTGTATATAAAATGTACCCTAATTTTGGGATGGTCAGACTTTGATGCGATTGGGAGAGCACAAAACACTTAATCATTTGAGGATCTCAAGCGTGACTGTGATAATGATAAAACCTTTGGTTAAAAGTTCGAAGACCCAAACAAAGAGTCGTTGCGTTTATTCATGTCCTTACCTGCCTACGTAAGCAGTGTGTGTATTTTAAATTTAAACGTTAATGTACTACTTTTAATGACTGGTTTGAGGAGGCACGTGGATGGAATTAGAGGAAGCCTTTGCCCAGCAGTGAGAGAGTACAGGCTATTAAAAAAAAAATACTACGTACCCGAAACTGTAAAATTTTCCCAATCAACCTTAAACCTAACGTCTTAGAGAGAAAGTTAAAAACCTATTAAAGAAATTTGACAGATTGTAGTAGCCTGATGTGCTAGCATCTTTATGTGGAACGAAGAAGTTATAAATTACTTTTAATGGGAAATAAAATCAGTAGAAGCAGCTGTAACTAAAGTCAATTGTAGGTCTCAAACTTCATTACTTCCATACTTACTTACTTACTTACTATGATTACGCGTAGTTCCCGTTCCCGTGGAAGTACGGGGATAAAATAAAGCCTATGTTAATTGCTGATAATGTAGCTATCCATTCTTGAAAGAATTTTTCAAATCGGTCCAGTTTTTAAGTTTATTCGTTACATACAAAAATATAAAAATACGAATCTTTCCTCTTTATAATATTTGTATATGTAGAATAGAATCGAATAGAATAGAATAGAATAGAATAGAAGTATAGATAAATGTGAAAGTAAGTTTGTTACCTTTTCTCGCCTAAACAACTGAACCGATCACCCTATAATTTTGAATATACGTAGTCAGGTGTACAGAAACGGACATAGGGTGCTTTTTCATCTCGAAAAAAAGAACTGTTCCCGAGGAAAACAACGATAATTATCGTTCTTACGATAACAGAGGGCGCCACATATCTTTTGAATCATGATTGAATTATATTGTTACTATCAGAGTACAACCCGAATAGATTGTCAAATTTTAAATTAACGAAATCCAAATTCAAAATAAAACATTCCAATTCCTAACAAAAATAACTGCAAAAAAAAAAAAACAAAAAAATACAACCACAAAATTGCAAGCCAACAACTTTCACTAGCTAGTTAGAAACAACACGACCAAATAGCACTTTTTTTTTTAAATAAACGCTGCAGCCACTCGACTGTTGAGGCTTTATACCCCAGGTCGGCTCTTACCGAGAGAGCCTAAACAAAAGAGCCGTAAATAGTGCATTGTTCATAGAGCCAGCCAAAGAGCCCCTAACAACTTTGTGGGGTTTTGAGATCACAATTTTAATTCTAAAGGGGTTGTTAAGTTCGAATTTTAAAATTTTAAAGAGTTTTTGTTATACGATCGTTTTTTGTTTTAAGCTTTTCTGAGGGTCAAAATCTTTTGTTTGTTCGTCGAAGTTCAGGGCCTAAGTGTTGACCAAAAAAAGGGTCATTGGGGTAGGCTGAAGTGTTCAGTCGATAAATCAAATGCTGTGACAATCTAAATTATTTCTAGTGGACGTTAGCTACTTGTGATTATATGTTGAGATTATTTTTAGTTATTACCTACTAGCTGGCCCGCGACCTTTGTTGCGTGAAATTATTATAAAAATATTAAGTACTTCCCTATTTGAATCGGATTTTATTGGTTCCGTGTGTGCGTTCGTATTTCCGTGTTTTTGTGCACGGAACCCTAATTATTTTTCTTAGATAAAAGTAGCCTAAGTTACTCCTTATAACATCAGCTAAGTGCCAGCCGTTTCGGAGATTACCCGGAACAAACAGCCAGACATCCAAAAACTACATAAAATGTTTTTCTTCGGTAGAAGTACCGTATAAAGGGTGTAAACAGACTCTTAACGAAGCCGAAAGGCACTTGTTCTCCCAATCATTGCGATTTTTTTTTTGTTCTAGACCATACCTGGGAATCTTCTAGTTACCTACGGAGATATTGGGGGTCTAAGTTTTTTTTTAAATACATGTTTTTAATGTAAGATTTTTAAATTAAACACCTCCAGGGCCTCCCTACTTTTCAAACCATCCATCAGCACAATGTTTTAAATGCGTTACATAGAGTCCTACTGTAAAACATGATTCTTCAGCCCAAAAAAAAAAGTTGTTTCCCAGCACTAATTTTTGCGTAAAGTTACTTAGTTTGATGCACATAATGCTTGGTTGACGGCTTCGTGAAGAGTCTGTTTACACCCTGTATACTTTCATATTATTATGCATTTAGTAAAAAGCTGTTATTTTAAAATAACAAACAGACACTTAAATCTTATTTATTTGTATTGACTATTTTTATAAGTTTGGAATGACTACATTCAGTTTTAGCGGCGGAGTAACAGGGTAAGGTTTCAGGAGAATGAATGCTCCCGGTTATGTATAGAGCCTTGAATGTTAATGAGTTCCTATTGAAGTTTAAAAGCCAGGAATAAAATTGAAGACTACCCATTTTTATTTCGTTGAAAGAGACGTTTTATTTGCTGTTAAGTGGACTGCCTCGTTGGTCGAGTGGTCGCAAGCGCAACAGCTGAACAGGAGGTCCTGAGTT
The DNA here is from genome assembly GCA_950005105.1 of Lycophotia porphyrea. NCBI lineage: Eukaryota > Metazoa > Arthropoda > Insecta > Lepidoptera > Noctuidae > Lycophotia > Lycophotia porphyrea. Next base: position 13,603,355 of record OX465402.1, read on the forward strand.
AGTAGAGTCCTATTGGGTTTTCCATCAGGAATTTCTCAGTAGCAGCCACGGAGTCTGGATTTGTGCCCGGTTGATGGCAATAGGCTCGCCCCCTATTACATGGGACTAAGAACATAACTGGCGAAATGTGGGTGTGCTATTAGGTACACCTCTGCCTAACCCTACGGGGATTACAGGGGTGATGTTATGTTTAAGTGGACCATTTAAAACAAAGGAATAAATAAATAACAAAATTAACTCAACATTGCCAGACTAAAAAGCCGCATCCTTATTTAAAATTCCTAAAGCCCTTACTAATATACAATTAAAACAGTTCCCAGCATTAATTCGCAAAAAGACAAAAGTCTGATGTCTCAATCGCGTTTATTTCAATTACAAATCAGCTTGAATATTCATACGCCGAAAGCTATAAGTGTGTCTAGAACGTGCGCAAGCGTCGGCCCGCCCTCGTCGCTGATTGGCCAGCCAATTTTGAATTGGCCAATAGCGTTCTCGCGGGAAACGCTACGTGTAATTTTGGCATAATTAGTCACGCATCCGAGTAGTGAGGTTGTGCTTTCCGCAAAAAATAGTCATGTGTTTGTTGCCTGACGTGAGCCATTGTGTAGGACAGCTAGTTTATGTGGTATTGTTTCTAAAGTAATTGTTATATTGTTTTGAAGACATTGAGATATCTAGAGAAGTCATCAGTGATGAGTTTCTTTGAGTTCGTTGCTATAGACCGGATTTTTGACGAAACCGTTAGGCCATTTGTTATGCTGTTAAGGTCAACTACTGGTAATTATTTTAGCCACAACTCTGAGACAGATTATTAACCTAAAGACCTAGGTACACAAGGCGGCACATCAAACCTTACATTTTCAGTATAATGGGGCCTTGCTTTTTATATATTTTCTGTACAATGAGAGATCCGTATAAACTGGTTTTATATAGCTTGATCAGCCGTCGTGGGTACGAACTTAGTTTCTTCTTCTTTCGTGTGGACGTAACTATACAATTTTATAGGTCTAATACCTAGTCAGTAAAATGCTCGCATTTTTTTTTCTATAACTGTCGCTCTGTTGAGTCATCGTTATACACGTCAAAGCCACATCATGTACTGTTAATTCACATGAATAATCCTAGACCTAAATGTTCAAAGACATGTGACATCTATCAACCTACACTGGATCCGTGAACTTGAGAGGGTTCTCATATATGTATAATATACCTGTTTCCGAGAACTAAGAACATTATACATTGATTATATCATAGGTCTACATTTAGCAATACATATTTTTACAAAAGCCGTGAAACAAACAGAGATAACTCAAAAAGCTCAAGAAAATGCCAGTTAAAATTTAAGTACAAAAGTTATCCTAGACTAATATTCAGGTAGACAAGTTTGATAATAAAAACCTCACAGTATGAAGATTGTGATAAGTTTAACTTGCAGCTAGTTTGTTGCCCGCGGTAAATAATTTCCTGGACTCAACTCTTTTAACTTATACGAGAAAAGGTGAGGTCTTTTGCGAGAGTTTTTAATAAAAACCTATCTTGGCTGAAACTATTTTTATGTACGTTAACCACTATGGTGCTTTTCACTGTTTATTCTTTAGGAATTTGTTGTAATTATTAAAACTGACAATAGCGGCGTGAAAAAAATCAAAAACAAAATCATTTGGTCCATGTCATTCTTTTTGGGAATAATAAAAGTCCTACTAAGGACGGTTAAAAATTAAAATCGTTAACATTCTGAGGGGTTTAATTCTATTGTTCCCACAACTGGGATACAAATCTCTCTAAGAGGAGGAGTGGGCCGTAGTCCTGCACATGGGCTAGTACCGGTTAGTGAATACAAAATTTCAGCTCTCCCGGTCACCTGATCAAAAGTTGCCTTTGCAACCTTCTTCATCCCACTAATTCATCATTATCTGCCCAGCCTTTTCCCAACTATGTCGGCTTCTAGTCTAACCCGATGCAGCTGAATATCAGTATTTTACATGGAGTAACTGCCTCTTTGACGTCCACAACCCAGTTAGTACTGGGTAATACGATACCCCCTTTTTTTTTCGGAATGGAAATCATCCATGACTTCTCCTGCTCTGGGCGGAGCGGAAGGAAGTGTCAGACTTCTACTGACCAAAACCCATCCATGTTCATTCCAAGCCTATTTGTTCCAGGGCCGCGGTATCTCTTTCAAACAGTCCCGCAGCCCTGGCTAATGCGATACCCCTTGGTAAACTCGTTGTCAGAATTTCAGGCTACTGACTACCTGTAACGTCTGTCAAAGATCTACAAATGACAGCCGGGTCCAACGGCTTAGCGTGCTTTCAGAGGCTTTCATCCCCCTAAGTAACTAAACAATTTCATTCTACTATCAGAATCCCATAAACTATCTAAAAGTCTTCCAAAATTCCCACCATAAATCACACAGGGCCCAATATAATTCGTGTTAACCTACAGAACGAACGTTATCTCCGCTCAGATTACACAGAGGGCGCTGTAACCGCGGGCTACCGATTTAGACATGTAATATTGACGTTTCCTATGATTTATGAACAATAAACACTGGCAACCATATTGTTCTAAAATAGTTTATAGTTTCGTATGCGAGGCGATAGCGATGCGATATTGTTTGGGTAAGTTTTGAATATGGAATTAGTGTGGGATTGAGATTTGAATTAGTTTTAACCACTTTCAGCGCTTTTGAGTAAAAGAATTTGGGGGACTCGATCATTCCAGCAAAACTACTAGAAAGTAATGAAAGACTGCCTTGTTGGTCTAGTAGTCGCAAACGCGACTGCTGAGCATGAGGTCCTGGGTTCGATTCTCGGATCGGGCAATGGGTTATTGGGTTTTTCCATCAGGAATTTCTTTCACGGAGTCTAGATTTGTGCCCAGTTGATGGCATTAAGCTCGCTCCCTATTACATAGGTCTTAAACATAACTGGTGATGGTTGACGGGATGCACCGTTTATTAAATTGTGTTCTTCGAAAGTGTATTGAAAAACGTTATAAGATACACGTGGGCATTTTTTACTGCAGTTCTTTCAGAACAACCTTGCCTACGGCTCGGGTGTGAATTCCGCCTTGACTGCAATAACAAAGTTTCCCCACTTATCTCAAAATGTAAGTACTATTTTCGTTTCAAAAGCCTATTTTCAGCATAATTTGAATATGTGGCTTAGATTTTGATTTCGAGACGTCAAGGTCCCTAAAACCACTCTAAGGAGTATGGTAGCACACAGTATTCATTTGTTACTGGGAGAAAACCAAATTTCTCTGCAGATTTTGCTATTAGGGTAGCACAGGAACCACTGATGCATGGTTACGTTCTATCGGACATCCTAGTCTAAATGGTGTTAAGGATTACCAGCGTTTGGTTGTGGTATGTAGATCGTCTTGACCAGACGTAAGAAGCTATACTTCCTTGGCGTATAAAACTAAAATGATGACTAGCTAACTTCATTGTGTATGTTGACTAGCTTACTTCAGGGTGTCGGTTTTTCTTGACGGTGTGCGCGCGCATCGTAAACATTTAATCTCATCATTTTTCTCTAACGCGCCAAAGAAGTATAATTTAAAAAAAAGAGAATTACGTTACAGTTCAAATAGGGTTCGAACTGACAATCTCTCACTCGCCTTTACCCCGGAAAGCAGCTAATAACAGACTTTTAACTAAAACCTAGACACGAAAAACTAATCCAAGGCACTTGAACCCTACAATCAACAAACTACATTCAACGAACAGTCACGAAGTTTCCCGAACTTTCCCGAGTCACGAATACTCACGAACTGTTCCGAGCGAGTTCTGCTCGACTAACTACAGAAGGCGGCGACTTGATTACAGATTCGCTGCAAGCCTACCCACCCTCTTATTTGCGCCAGTATACGTGTGTTATAGTGCTGATGTGTTCCGGTACGCGATTGCTTTATTTCGTTGTTTAGTGAGTTGTGGCGATGGAGGTATTGTTTTGGAGGGAACAAAGATGGAGGATTTTATTTGGGTGTCAGTTCTGGTTGTGGCTTTTGACTTAAAACGGCGAACAATAGCACCTCTGCTTACGTTTTTGAGGAAGAGTTATCTAAAGACAGTATTCCATAGACAAATAATACAGGGTGTAAACAGACTCTTCACGTAGCCGTCAACCAAGCATTATGTACATCAAACTAAGTAACTTTACGCAAAAATGAGTGCTGGGAAACGACTTTTTTTTTGGGCTGAAAAATCACGTTTTACAGTAGGACTCAATGGAACGCACTCAAAACATTGTGCTGATGGATGGATTGAATAGGAACCCTGGTCCTGGACGTGATAAAGTAAAAATTTTACATTAAAAACATGTACATTTAAAAAAAAAGTTGGAACTTTGACACCCAATATCTCCGTAACTAGAAGGTTCCCAGGTATGGTCTAGAACAAAAAAAATATCGCAATGATGGGCAGAACCGGTGCCTTTCGGCTTCGTTAAGAGTCTGTTTACACCCTTTATAATCACACGAAAGACATGTACCCCGGCTTACCTCTTACATAAATTAACCCTTCGCTACAGGTAGTTTGTGATAAGTCCATGTTGGTAATAGGAAACCAGCCAATTGGCCCACATGCAGTCTCTATTACAGCGGCAGCCAGCTGCTGCTGAGAAAATTCAGATAGATAAACCCAATAACGCTTTGCGCGACCTGGGGATCGAAACTAAAACCCTATGCTCAGCAGCCATATCTACTATCACGCTACCAACAACAGTAATCTATATTTTGTACATTGATACTAATATTATAAAGAGGTAAAATTTGTTTGTAAGCTTGTATGTAGGGGATAATCTCCGGAACAAATAATCCAATTCTAAAAATGTTTTCACTGATAGAAAGCTACATTATTCGTGGGTGCTATAAATTATTTTTATTTAATGCATATGGTTTGAGGGGGCACGTGAAAAGAACACGTGGGAAGAATTGGGGGAGGCCTTTGCCCAGTTGTGGGACAGGCTGTTAAAAAATGCAAATTAGCCGAGCCATCATACTTTTTGCGGACGAATTCACGGCGAAGTCAGTAATACTTTTTAAAAGTATCTTTGCATGTTTGTCTAGACAAGAATTATGTAAGAATCGTAGCAGGTGGCGTTTTGTAATTTTTTTTTTACCTAATGAGAAAAGGCGTTAGTTTGTGTTTCTGTAAAATAATCATTTACATCGTATAGCCTTTCCCCTAGGATAAAATCCTAACATTCAACTCAGTTATCTATTCCGGGCTCACTTCCCGGTTGTGTCATTATTTGATAGATTTCGCTCGCTCCTCAAGATTGCGTGTTTCGTTCTACGTGGGCGTAATTCTATCCTTGTCTTACCCATAGTGAGTGAAAGAGAGGTTGTAGGTGGACAATTAAGCTGTTACAGAAAGTGGGACGTTTATTATTGTTTCCACTTTGTTGTGTTATTTATTTAGAAATGTTTATAGGTGTTGTGATTTTGTATTGAAGTAAAAGCTGTTGCGGAAAAGGTCTGAAATGTTGATTGGAGATAAAAATAATAGTTATCTGGCTTGTTTGAGTTGGCTGCGAGTTATTTAAAAGCTACATTTGTAGCTGGTTTCTTTAAGGCATCAAGAGTTTAAAGCTAAACCTAGCTGATATCTTGGACCGAAAGAATGATCTATAAAAATATGACTAGTCTAGGGACTGGAAAATGCTTTTCGAGGTTTTAACGACGTGACAAAACATGGGGATTTTTTATTATAACATAACATGACTCCTTTACTCTACGCAGGCACATTTCTTCAGTTTATTTAAGTCCCATGTAATACAGGGTGGACCTATTTCCATCAACGGTGCACAAATCCAGACTCCGTGGCTACTACTGAGAAATTCCTGATGGAAAAACTCAATAACAATTTGACCGACCCGCGGGAATCGAACCCAGGACTTCATGCCCAACAGTCATGATTACGATCACTACTACATTATTTAATGATGGCGAAAACCGTATCAAAAACCATTCTGCAGTTAAAAAAACCGAACCACTCCGGAAGTGCCGACAGAAGTGAAATCTTTTTTTTTTTCAAGATTCTTTTACTTGTACATTTGACTATACACTGTATTTTTTTGGGCTAACTCTGCAACGAAAAATAGGTGTCACGAATTAAATGGTTTTTCCCCACCTCAAAAATGCCCAATACGGTTAAAGAAGTTTACACTTCAAACGTTCTAAGCGGTTGTACAGATAGACACGGAAACAACTTCGTGTAATTCTCCAGTGTAGATTCAACACCTAAACACGCCGAAATCCTAAACACAGTTATTTATACAACTCAATGAACCCTACAATCCGTTAAACATCTAATTAACAGAACATAACTCGAGACAGCTACCTCCTCACGTTGGGTTTCCAAATCCTACCGGTCGTCATCCGTCAGTTAAACTCGCTGACAGGGATATTGTGACACCAACGATTATTTTATTATAACGCCTTTTAATTTAGGATATCTGGCGGGTGTTAAATTTAGTTTTTGATGAGGATCTGATTGAGGTTTTAATTATTTTTAGTTGAAAGGTCTAGGTTTTATAGCGGACTGAAAAATAAAAAAAATATAACATTTTCAAGTTAAAAAATCACAAGTACACGGGCACGGGCGGCCAGTGCAGTGTGATGGTCGCAACGAGGGTGTGCCTATGAATGGCGAGGAGAGTCTTGGTCGTCATCAGTAGATACATTATTGGACATAGGCTTCTCCAATTCTGGCTAGCTACTACCAGCCACATCCAAGATCCCCGCTTCACCTCCTAAACCCTATCTTACTTTTGCCAATCCGTGGTATTCACTGAAGAACACGTCTATCCCAATACGCATGGGCTATACAGTTAGCATGGTCAGACTAAAGTTACCTCCAGCTGGTTTATTCTGTGTGCTATGATGTTAGAGATACGAGCAGGAGAATGTTAATGTACAAAACGTTTTTTTCTGTGTGGTCCAAAAATAAGAACGCTTCTATTTTTTAATTTATATTAATTGTAATTTTTTTAAATTGATTGTAATTTTTTTAATTTAATTGTAAGCGGGTTTGGTAGCGAGTCCCAAACTCGCTACCAAACCCGCTTACAATTGCTCCACGCAACAATATAAGTCGGCACCTTAATCTTTAGGTGACAGCCACTCTAATCAACTTTCTCGAGCCATTGCCTCTCCACATACTCGCATGTGAAGACGGCTCCAACGATTAAACTGTCACACACATTGTTGACATGTTGGAATTAAATCTGTTTCTATTGCAGATTCATGAGTTTGGAGGCTGATTGGGTGTCTTTTAAGAAGAGATTTTGATTGGAAAGAATGGTTTTGTTGTCAATGACTGTGAGGTTAATAATGGTAGAGTATTTTATTTTGTCTAACGTTAAATCGGCTTGCATTTAGCCGCAACTTGCCTGGTGTGAGATGACGTGGCCTTAGGTGGAGCACATTTGCCCAGATAACCTCGATTTAAAGTATTTCATAGCTCACTCTCTGACGCGTTTACAACATTTTCAATTACATCCCTCACACACATAACACACATTCCCAATCCACATATTATAACATACACTAAACGCACACTCATTCAAATAAGCTGATGTAAAGTCTTTTAATGTTGTCTTCTATATTTTTATGTAACTGTATTTTGTTTTTCTTCCTCGAAATTATATAAAAATAGTAAATATATTTGTAAGTAAGTTTATCATGTAATTGTTGGATGTACATTATCTAAATTTAAGTTATGAAAGAGTGGAGTGTCCTAATACAGACATTTACTTGCCTAAAAGGGCACTTCTGTTACTAGCTATGTAGTACAAACCCTGTTAAAGAAAATAAACTATTTGTACTTGTATATTTGTTTTTGTAAAGATGTCGAGATTATAATGATCGGGAAACACAGAAGCCGGAGATATAGATAGTCTCACATTTATGCTTGCTCTATTAATAAAGAGAACAAAGTGGTCAAGTAGAACAGTTCATCCACCTTTTCAATTATGTTTCAGGAAAATCATCTCCTGTTAAATGCTCACCGATTTTTTGTTCTGAAACGGAACTAAAAGTATCTGACTGAATAGATCCAATGATCACAAAGAAAGATATAAAAATATCTGTTATACTTTTCTTGGGTAACATGGATCGATAATTTTGTTTCTATATTGCTCTCTAAGTTTGTTTATCAATCATCACGAACAATATGCAGTTTAAATTGCGTCCGAAATAAATCAGAACTCCTTGACACATGGCCATAATAAGTACTGGCAAAAATTACGAGAAATGCAAATTAAAAAAAAACGACTTACTTCCAAACTAGGATGGCACCGATGAGAACCCCGACGACCAACACGATGGAGCACAGCCCAATCACTGCCGACGTCTGGAGGGAAGGCCCGCTGTGATTGTATGCGTCTATCTTCTGAAAACCAAAGAAAATCATACGTTAGAAAAAGAATAAAATCATACGTCATACATTAGAAGATCAGAGAAAGAAACCAGAGGAACACTCAATGATTTGGCTGGGATCATAAATGGAGCAAATATGGTTAAAGTTCTGAGGATCCATAAACTACAAATAACGGGAATACAACCTGTATTCCCGTTGACCCCGTCGCACACTGGTGGGGTCAATGGGAAAAATCAAATCCGTCGTTTCGTTGGCCCCACTACCCTGCCCCAGTACCAACCTGTTAATATAAGATTTTAAAAACCTACAATTGTGTCATCATCATCAGCCTATAATGTTCCCACTGCTGGGACACAGGCCTTCTCTCTAAGAGAGGGAATGGGCTATAATCCACCACGCGGGCAGTGCGGATTGGTAGATGTCACATGTCTTCGAATTTTTGGTTCTAGGACATGCCGGTTTCCTCAGGATGTTTCCCTTCACCGTTTTTGAGCGCAGTGGTGATGAAATAAATTATACAAAGTAAAATTGTGTAAAACACTTTAATTCTAAGGATTTGGAAAGAAATGAACAATACTCGTAAATTGCTTCATTATGTATAAAAATCGTCTTGTCGCTAAAGCAACATAACATATTAATACGCCCTGTAATCCCCGAAGGATTAGGCAGAGGTGCCCCTAACAAGTAAACCCACTTTTCCCCAGTCTTATTTAAGTCCCATGTAATAGGAGGCTAGTCTATTGCCATCAACCGGGCACAAATCCGTCTGAATTTCGTGGCTGCTACTAAAAATTGCTAGATGGAAAATCCAATAACACTTTGCCCGACCCTGGAATCGAACCCAGAATCTCTTTCTCAGCACTCACGCTTGCAACCACTAGACCAAGGAGGCAGTCACGTAATCTTAGCAAAAAGACGAATTTTGAAACAGCAACAGCTGACATTTTAAACAACATAAATTGCAGAACCTTCTCAACGTACAAAACACCGTGTTTCCAAAGTCATAAATATAATCCCTATTTATTGAAAGTATCGTCATCTAATTGTCAACCTTATGCCCTTCATAGTAGATTGTAGATCTAGAGGAGTTCGTGGCTAAATTATAACAGCCGCTCGGGTCGATCTTTAGGTTAAGCCGTGCTTACCTAGGTTGGTCTGTGGATGGGTGACCACCCATTACATACCGAGTTTCCTCCGTGCCTCGGAAAGCACGTTAAGCCGTTGGTCCCGGCTGTCATTGAAGATCTTTGACAGTCGTTAGGTAGTCAGTGGCGCAAAAAAGTCTGACAACCAGTCTAACCAAGGGGTATCGTAATACCCAGTGCTAACTGGGTTGTGGAGGTCAGATAGGCAGTCGCTCCATGTAAAATACTGGTATTCAGCTGCATCCGGCTAGACTGGAAGCCGACCCTAACGTAGTTGGGAAAAGGCTATGCTGATGATGAGTAGATTGTAGATCGCATTTTATAAAATTGTGTCATAATAATTATAATATTCTGTGCCCTTTTCCAGATTCATATCATGTCGAGGTCAACTTTTGAACTAACCAGATGCGGTTACATATCATCGGAGCCCGTTCTCAATTAATGTCTATCATAATTTAAACTGTATACTGCGCACTTTATTTTGCACAAAACAATGTAAATAATAAACGTAAACGGCGTTTATTTATTTAATTAAAATTGTCAGGAAAAGAGTAACAATTAAATGGAAAGTTTCATTGATATAATGTGGTTTTGGTTAAGTGCGATGTAATTACAGTCATTTATATATTTTTGGGAATAAATACTGTCCACGTGAATTTTTATAAGCAAACCACTGGTTACTCGATTTTGGTATAAAACTAACACTACGGTAATCGTTACAAACCATTTGAACGCCAGAACATAAAGGCACGCGCGTGCCTTCCATGCTTAACCACAATTTCACCTAACCTTTTGTCACATATTTATGTCGTGCACGCGCTTGCTTGTCACGTTTATCAGACTATGGCGGTTAAAATATTAATTACTTTATCAACAAAATACTTAAAATGGCTACAGAATAATTAATTTCTCATATTCCCATAATTTAAAATGTTGATTGAGATCAAATTGCGAACGTAAAAATATGGGAATGACTCTTCATCATCATCATTACAGCCGAAAGACGTCCACTGCTGGACATAAGCCTCCCCCAAATGGGTAGGGGTGGGTAGGTAGGTTTTGCCATAATCGCCACGCTTGGCAGGCGGGTTGGCTTATGCAGTACGGTTGTTACAAAGGCACAGAGCGCTGCTACCCATTCTCTGGTAAGTCCCTTAGTCGCCTCTTACGACGAAGATATGGGATGGTGCTATTCTTTACGTCCTATAACTATAATTTGAAACACGTTAGAGACTAACTGTTATTCTAATTACGATGGTCTCAATAAAATAAGAAAAGTATCTATTACATGAAAAACAGACTCTTTTCCAACGAACCAATACTATTCATAAAATATCAATCAGGGAGAGTGAATCTATGATGAATCTAAGTGGTTCCACACAAACGACGCTGGACCCGTTCCAAGAGACGTAAAGAATCATACTTAATATGTGTTATAAGCAAAAAATGTATATTTGCCAAATGTATTCGACGTTCTCTGAGATATCGAGAATTTCTCGGATCGTTTCGCTAATTTTGTCTCTTTTACTGATGCAGGATGAGAATTTGGCTCTGACAATGATTGACTTTGGAGAAATAACAGTCGTATTGTAAGGATATAAAAACAGAAGTATCTAATCGATGGAAGATAAACATGAATTGGAAGGCTCAGTATCAAATTATTCAAGAGAGCAAGGTTTGAGAAATTAAACACGTGAATTAAATATAACATGTTCTAAATATTGGAAGACGGTATACATACTGTAACAACATCAAATGATATAAATTATTACACTCATTTCCCTCAGCTATATCACATTTAAATTTGAAAAAGCTTGAATGATGCAGACAGTAATATTACATTAATTATCCAAATAATTGCGAGTAAGCCACATTATAAAAGTAAGACCTACAATCAGACTTAACGCTATGATAAGCATTGTCTCTTGGCCACAAATTTTACGATCAAGCGGCACGCGACTAACATCAGCGACTGCAGAGCAAACAAATGAAAGTAGTTGTTTGGAGCTTGCTTCGACTCATATGAACAAGACTTGTGAAGTGACGTACTTACGCAAAAGTAAATGATGTTTATTTTGCAAATAGGTTTTTAGCAACACTTTTACACTTTGTCTTAATTTAAAACTAGATGAGGCCGGCGTTTCGTACCTGATTACTTTGAGAAGAAAAAGCCGAAATAAACTCAGAGGTTACTGTCTCTTTTAAGGTCCATATAATCTTGGTCAATTCACATGAGGACTATGCAGATAAGTGTCTAAAATAACAAGGTAACAAGAGAAGCGCGCACGTGTCTCTGGATGCAAGCCGCGTCACAACTTCACAAGTCACATTTCACGAGGCCGTGACTGGGGCTTTAGTACCAAAATATGTCAGAAATAATTTAAAATATCTGACAATCGGATTAACTTTTGCTTTCAAAAGGATGAAACCGCAATATTTTACTCATATCAGAGTAATCTAATACTTATATTATAATGCATCTAGCAGAACCGCAGTAAGCAACATTAGTGAAATTAAATTTTCAGCTTATCTTTAAAATGATTTCATATGCATTATCATATAAAAGCACTTTAGATTTTAATTTTACATTCCCTGCGAGTTACGGCTTAATGTGGATTTTATTTCTTTGAGTACTTTATATGAGCGCCACCATATTGTTACGAATAGTGATGAGACATGCGAATATTGTGGACAAAAGAAAGATTTAATTGTATAAAGATTTTTGTATCTTTTTTAATAAAAAAGAAAATGTTTTGTCAGAAAGCAAACTTTTATGCAAAGTGTTTAGAGTAAGTACTGTTGGTTATGTTTTGTTTAGAATACTATTTATTTTCTATGTAGAATCGAGGTCTATATAGCTTATTTAATGTCATAACATACTGTGTAATGTCTCTGCATCACCCTAAGGTAGACTGGTAGAAAATGCCCAAGGCATTAAGTCCGCCTTTGTAAAGTAATTTTACTTGTGCATAAAGTTTTAATAAATAAATAAATAAACATCACGCCGCCTGTAATCCCTGAAGGGTTGGGCAGAGGTGTATCTAATAGTACACCCACATTTCGTCAGTTATGTTTAAGTCCCATGTTATAGGGGGCGAGTATATTGCCATCAACCGGGCATAAATCCAGACTCCTTGACTGCTGCTGAGAAATTCAAGATGGAAAAATCCAATAACACTTTACCCGACCTGGGAATCGAACCCAGGACGTCATGCTCAGCAGTCGCGCTTGCGACCACTAGAACAACGAGGCAAGTAGGTGATAGCTAAAAAAATAGCATCTTTGACTATTCCACATATTCAAAACAATAGAAATTAATCACACTTCCCTTCAAAACATAACTATCATTTATTATACCCATTAAGTCTTCAAATAAAGGTTGTAAAAAGACTCTTAACGAAGCCGAAAGGCACTTGTTCTCCCCGTCATTGCGATCATTTTTTTGTTCTAGACCATACCTGAGAATCTTCTAGTTACGGAGATATTGGGTGTCAAAGTTCCAACTTTTTCACATTTTTTTTTTGAAATACATTATTTTAATGTATTTTTTTTACTTAAAACACCTTTACCACCCCCGTACTATTCAATCCATCCATCAGCACAATGTTTTGAATGCGTTACATTGAGTCCTACCGTAAAACGTGATTTTTCACCTCAAAAAAAAAAGTCGTTTCCCAGCAATAATTTTTGCGTAACGTTACTTAGTTTGATGTACATAATGCTTGGTTAACTGCTTCGTGAAGAGTCTGTTTACACCCTGTATACTAAACATATCCATCACAATAATTACATAGAAGGCGTTACCAAACGTACTTACTTAAATTGAAATACGCGACAGGCAAATTGAAAAAATCAACCGATGCAGCATATGGCATTATTTTCAATCTCATAATTGCTATAGGCGTTATTTTGAGGGTGGCAAGGTGTATAATATAGGGGAAAGGTAGGCGGGTTTATGTATTAATTATTTGGTGCAATAAGCGTCACGCAAGTAATAAATGGTTTGAAAAAAAAACCAGCCAAGTGCGAGTTGGACTCGCGCACCGAGGGTTCCTTATAAACTTGTAGGTATTTTGTTGTTAAACTACATATTTGCAGGGTTTCCTTTACATGTCCTATAAGACATTGCTTCTTGCCAAATTTCTTGATTCTAGGTCAACGGGAACTATCATATAGGTTTTCGACCCAAAACCTATAGGGTATTTCCGGTTCTAGGTCAACTGTCAATTTTGGTCAAAAGCAAGGTCTTACAGCACAAGTAAAGGAAAAATTTCGATAAGTAAAAAAGAAATTTAAAATTGAGGTAAATTTTGGTACTTACAAGTTTTCGCGAAAATCTAAATTTGCCCATATCTTTTGATCGTGTTGACTTTGATTTTTATACACCTAATAGGGGGAATACAGACTTCAGTATCTAGTATAAATTTCAACTTAATACCCACCCGTCTGGGAAAATCTGTGGTGACACACGGACAGACGGACAAGAGAGTGATCTTATAAGGGTTCCTTTTTTTACTTTTTGAGGTGTGGAACCCTAAAAATGAGGCAATTCTGACACAAAACCTTTTTTTAAACCCAGGATGTTGATGTAATTATGTATATTGTTTTGTTACTTTAGATAACTCTATAAAACAATTTTATAAAGTTGATATGTTTCCGCCAAATGGCATGAATATGAACAATCGGGGAAAAAGATTGTTCAGCAAATTAACGATCAACGTTAACTGCTCGGATGTTAATCAATAATGCCATTATTTAGATACCAGTCGTATGAATGATGCATCTTTTTAAAATGTAAAAAAAAACATAGCGGCAACAGAAATACACATTCTCTGAAACTTTTAACTGTCTATCTATTACAGATCTTGAGATACAACCCGCTGACAGACAGACGGACAGACAACGGAGGCTTAGCAATAGGGTCCCGTTGGTAAACCTTCCGGTACGGAACCCTAAAAACGTAAATATACAAGATAAAAGCCAACAAAAAAGAAATACAGCTACCTTAAGAATCCAAATACTTCACTTTCCTGTCACTCGATTAACATTCTTTACTTACACTCAAGAAACCACGTATGAAGATGCTTTATCAAAAGGAATTGAGGACTCAACGCTTCAGACGGCTTGAAAGTTGACTTTTATTTATTTTTCCTTCAAAAGAAAAAGGTGAAAAGACTCACGTTTTTCCGTTAACTCGCTTTTGGCATAAAAGAGATTGTGTACAGAAGGCCAGTCCTCTACGTACAGCGAGTGCAAGCGCACTCGCGACTGTCAGTTTTTTGACAGTCCCAAACTAAACCTAACTATATAACTACCATACAAACTAAAACTTACGCACGCACAGACACGCTTTACTTACATTGAATGCAAGAGTAGTAGGCGTTGACTGTGATTTGTTTGCGAGTTTTATAATACAACTAGCGAAAATGAACGCACACTTAAATAAGCTTCACATATAGAGAGTGCAAGCGCACATTCATTTGACTCTCCGCGTTCAAGCCACAGTCAACGGTCGCGTTCATTCGAGATGATCGCAATATTGACAATCTTTTGTTTGGAAAACCGAGAGGCGCCCTTTATCAACGTGACTACCCTTGAAGTTTGCAAAAAAAACCGAACACGATGGTCCCACAATCGGACAACGCACGCACAACGCAACAACCACGGACAACACAGCCTTGTCCAGTGTGCAGATAAACCTATTTTCATTAAAGCCACTTCAGGTAAACATCTAGTTAGACTTGGAGCCGACCCCAACATAGTTGGGAAAAGCTAGGCAGATAATGAGATGAACCTGTTTACGCTCATTATAAAGGGTGTAAACAGACTCTTAACGAAGCCGAAAGGCACTTGTTCTACCCGTCATTGCGATCATTTTTTTGTTCTAGACCATACCTGGGAACCTTCTAGTTACGGAGATATTGGGGGTCAAAGTTCCAACTTTTTCACAAGTTTTTTTTTTTTTAATACATGTTTTTAATGTAAGATTTTTACTTTAAAGAGCTTCAGAACCCCCTAATTATTCAATCCATCTATCAGCACAATATTTTGAGTGCGTTACATTGAGTCCTACTGTAAAACGTGATTTTTCAGCCCAAAAAAAAAAGTCATTTCCCAGCACTAATTTTTGCGTAAAGTTACTTAGTTTTATGTACATAATGCTTGGTTGACGGCTTCGTGAAGAGTCTGTTTACACCCTGTATAGACTTGGCCTTCTGTACCAAACCATATCGCGCTTTCGGGTTCACGTAATGTTATGTTTGTGTGGAGAACTGATTTCTTTTTCGATACACTATATACTACTTGAGGACCGAGTGACTGTGTCCGACGTCACTTGAATTGCCTATTATGTTGTACGGGTAGTCTCGATGAAATAGTTTCTCTAGGACGAAGGTAGCTAATAAAAGTGCTGTTAAATTGGGATATTTGAATGAAGGTCCTTGAGTGGAAAATCTTTCGTTTCGTTGTCATTAATTGTACCAATGAGAGTTGAGTTCTGATAATCCTGTGATGATGAGGAGGAAAAACTATACCGTGAATGAAAGAAAACAGGAGTATTTTTTATTAAAAAAAATTCAGTGCTTTGCAATGATTTGGAATTTCCAGATCTCAGTAGTTTAGTCGTCTTACATAAATGCGAATGTCTGTATGTTACATAATCACTACTAAACGCTTAAACGGAATACCTACGACATAATTTTGAACAGAAGCTGAAACTTGGTTCCTCAAAAACGTGAAAATAATAATTTTTGTGGTAACCTCGTGACTCCAACTTATGTGGTAACTGAACAGAAATATATTTGTTTTAAATAGTTGGGTGAGACTAGGAAAATAAAATAGAAAAGTAACAAATTCACTGAATGAAATTGAAAGCGCACAAAACAAAACCATTTTTTGTTTTACTTTTTTTTTAAATTATTTTTTGTTTTATTTCAGAGAATCTCCATAAAAGTTACAGTAATATATAGCATAAAACATTAAAAAAAAACATTAAAACCTAAACATAAAATGTTAGAGTTTAGTTTTGAGAGTAGTATTACAAAAATGAACATACCTAAAAACATAATTAGTATTTTTAGTACCTAAATCTAACTGATGCCTATGGCTCTCCTCATCCACTGATTCTGGAAAGGACAGCAGTCCCACTGCTGGGTAAAGGCCTCCCCCAACTCCTTCCATGTGCTCTTTTCATTTCAAACAATACAATTAAATCCATAAAAACTATTCCAGCTAAAACAATGTAGTTGCACTGACCATTTTAATAAGACCCCAATAAAGAAGCTTTAATAACAATATTTCAAAGTTGATTCAAATGTATCATAGGGTTGAAGGGATAAACTTAGCTGGTTAGGGTTGTATCAGTGAGATCTATATGGGGTTAGAATAATAATGTGTTTCTATAATTGTAATAACACGTCATACAATATGATTAAAAGGGGCATGCCTAGTTTATTGCATAGGGATCAGTATCGATTTTGGGAACGTTAATACTTTATTGGTCTTTGTTAGACTGTCTCGTTGGTCGAGCGGTCGCAAGCGCGACTGCTGAACATGAGGTCTTGGGTTCGATTCCCAGGTCAGGCAAAGTGTTATTGGGTTTTTTCATTAAGAATTTCTCAGTCTGGATTTGTGCCCAGTTGATAGCAATAGACTAGCCCCTATTACATGGAACTTAAACATAACTGGCGAAATGTGGGTGTACTATTACATACACCTCTGCTTTACCCTTCGGGATTACAGGCGTGCTATTACTTATATGTAAAATTTTATTGGCTGCCATAAAATATTAATTTTAAATATTATTCACAACCAATCAATAAGAAATACCACGTTCTATTTAATATTCAGCGCACCACATAACCACAATATTTATGTCATTACCTATATACCATTATTCATTGTTCCAACCGCGAAGGGAAGAATAGCACGCTTATTTATTTGTATTAATTGGATAGATCATATCGGAGCCGTATGTATTATTCATTCTACATCCCCGCCCCACCCTGTGTTTAACATTTTGTTTCACTTAATTGAATTTACGAAGAATACTCGTACTCACCGGTGTAAATTGCGGAAAAAAATTATGGATGGTTTGTTTCGTGTTTCGGAAAAATAACGTATTTTTGTTTTTACTATGGGCACTTTTAACGTGCACATCTTGCTATATCGTTCTCACATAATGTACGATATCAACATGAATGATGTTGCCAAGGTTTTGTAAAAATATACTGATTTAAAAGAGTGTCCATGGAGTTTCTTGCCCGTTCTTCTCCATAGAGATCTAGGGAATGGGCAACTACAGTACTTTCACAGTTTTTATGCCTTGTGACTGGGACTGTAGCTTCATTACATTGTTATCTGGTCGATAATTCAAAAGTGCCTGTAACTGGCCTACTTAAATTAAATGCTTTGATTGATTGATACGACGTATGGGTTGATTCAGATAAGACCTGTTGAAAAACGTATCGTAATAGGAGAAAATTCAATTAAAATTCATTCGATTTCCTCCAGGATAGTTTTTCGTTAAATCATCATCTTTCACACAATCCATCCATCGTTTTTTTGGTCTTCCTCTACTCTTATAACCATCTACATTCATAATCAAGATTTTACTCATTCCGCCGCATCACATGCCCATACCACGATAACCGATTACCACACAACTTTTCAGTCACCAGCGCCACTTTCTGACTTCCTTTTATGTGCTCATTCTTTATTTTAACCATTGTCATTGTCGATCGTTTTTCGTTAAATATCTTTATTTTCTAAATATCTTTTCTTATTATGTATCCTTACTTCCTTACTTTTAATATTATTTATATATTATTATAAATGTGAACGTAAGTTTGTTTGTTACCTGTTCACGCCTAAACTGTTGAACTGATCATCCTGAAATTTTGCATATACTTTATCAGGTGTACAAAAACAGACATAGGATACCTTTCGTCTCGAAAAAAAGTACTGTTCTCGAGGAAAACAACAATAACGTTATAATGCTCTTAGATGGCCACGTGTCTTTCGAATCAGAATTGAATTACAAGCAGAGTACAACCCGTATTGATAGTCAAATTCTAAATGAACGCGAGCGAAAGCTAGTCTAGAGATAATTCGTAGAGGACTTAGTGTGGCGCCATGAATGGTGGCAAAACCGCAAAAAAATACGTCTCAAAAACGTAAAAAGCTTCGAAACAATATTAACTGTTTCCTTGATAGATGAGAAACAAAATTTGGAAAAAAAAAAACTCAAACAAGCAAAAATATACAGGAACAATATCAGATGATAAAACTGATCAAATGCGAGCGAAGACGAACGGGCCCGGAGTCAGCGGTCTTAGACATAAAAACTTTACGACTAGGGTTGTCATAGAACAAAATTACTCAAGATATCCCAGGTATAAGGGAAAGGTAATCCGTCAAGCTGAATCAAAGGTTAAGACCCTAATTTTCTAGCTAAGGGCACATCTACCCGGATTTTTAGTACCACTGAATTTTGGGGACCCTCCATATTCTTACTTATGTCCTTCTACATTTTGGGGATCTTCGGGTGGTTTGCCAGCCCTATTTAATACTGATAAGCATCTAAGCGCATGTCCCCAAAATGCATTAGGTCTGAAAAAGGGTCGTCCATTTGTCAAAATGTGGCACTATCGGTACGGGAATCCGTCATCGAGACTGGACAATATATTGGGCATATCTCACGGAATCTCACAAACAATATCTTGGTTAAAAAATCTGGTAAGCGTGAGCTGAGGTAAGCGAAGAGGATCTATCGGTTTTCGGTTCTTGGCTTTCAATGTCATATGTAATCATGGCCCCGCTGTAGTTGACGTACGGAAATTTTTGTATATGTTGGAGAAGTTACATCGCATGTGATAGTTATAAAAAGAAAATGTGTTTTACTATATTTTTTTTATAAACCATCTTCCTAGGGACTTTTATTAATTAAGAGAGATTTGATTGAAAAAAGTGTCCATGGAGTTTCTTACCCATTCTTCTCCATAAAGATCTACGCTTCGGAATGGGCAACTACAGTACTTTCACAAGTTATTATGCCTTGTGTCTGTGACTGTAGCTTAGCCTTCTTTGTTTTTCCGACATTCAAAAGTGCCTGTAATGGTCTAATTGAAATAAATGCTTTTGAGTTTTGAGTCTTTTAATAATACTATTACGATTTCAGTGTGTTTATAAAACTAGCAAAGTTATTCAAAACAAAATCAACATGACTGACAAAAAATATCACAGAAGCGCTTACCGGTTACATTTACCCAACACGGGACCCCAAGATCTCCGAAATTATATTCAGAAAGCAAGTTCTGTTTATCAGCCCGTCTATCTAGCGACGGTAGCCGATTCGTCAATGCTCGATCCTTAATTAATAAAAGAGTCTTTCTTTTGAGAAAGGAAAAAAAATGAATGAAAACCTTAATTAATTTGGGTCGGCCGAAGTTTCGTAAGTTATGATCGTCGGTCGCCCCTTAAGATTTGCAATGGTAAGGTATTTTAGTATTTTTTTGGTAAGGATATTGAAATAAAGCTGGTTGTATGAAATATTGGAGGAAGTTTGCTTTACTCAATGAAAAATGTTGGTGTTTAAGAAAACATGTTTGATTGAGAATTTGAATTAAGAAGAAGAGGTTTTGTTTTGTTTTGACTTTGAAAGGTAAAGAGTAAAGAAAATGCGATGCTCATCAGCGAACATCTATTTTGCTTAACACGCTAACGCACAGGGTGTAAACAAACTATTCATGAAGCCTTCAACCAAGCATTATGTACATTAAACTAAGTAACTTAACGCAAACATTTTTGCTGGGAAACGACTTTTTTTTTGGGGTGTAAAATCACGTTTTACGCTAGGATTCAATGTAACGCATTTAAAACATTGTGCTGATGGATAGATTGTATAGTACGGGGGTCATGAAGGTGTATTAAGTAAAAAAAATACATTAAAAACATGTATTTAAAAAAAAACTTGTGAAAAAGTTGGAACTTTGACCCCCAATATCTCCGTAACTAGAAGATTACCAGGTATGGTCTAGAACAAAATAATGATCGCAATGACGGGGAGAACAAGTGCCTTTTGGCTTCATTAAGAGTATTTTTACACCCTTTATATACCAGTGCTATTCATTTTGATTTTTCATCTACACAAATAAATAAAATTGAAGTAAAAATAACTGTAAAAATAAATAACATTACAAAAAAAAAATTTTTTTTTTTTCCTTTTTGTCTGTCTGTCTGTGTGTTCCGGCTAATCTCCCAAACCGCTGGACCGATTTCTTGCAGATAGCTGATGTTATAAGGAATAATTAAGCTACCTTTATTTTAGAAAAAGGATTAGGGTTCCGTGTCAAATCATTCGGATTTTGGTTCAAAATATGTGTTACGCAATTGGGGTAAGTTTGACAGAAGAACGGTACAAAAGAGAGGCCTATACCCAGCATTAGGTGGATTCAGGCTGTGGATGATGATGATGATGTAGTACAGACCCTAGCACATCATGTTACTACAATCTGTCCAATTTCTTTAATAGATTTTCAACTTTATCGCTAAAGCATTAGGTTCAAGGTCAATTGTGAAAATTGGACAAATTCTGGTAGTTTGATGTGCTAGCGTTTGTACCTACCTATAATGCCACTAATCTTAAACGAAGACCACACATACTTAACCAACCAATAACGACACACAAACAAAAATTAACTCATTATTTAAAGGCAAGTTTAAACCCACAAAAAGATAAAAACGGCCTAAGTATTTAAATAATAACTCGTCTGGATTTACATACAACCTTTTTGAGCCGTACGTAGGCACAGTTCGTGTAATATGCGCATATTTAATTAATGTTGTCTCATCTAGAACAATTAGTGGTTTTCTTATTTGTTTTAGTTCTTAAGCCCTTAATGTTTCAAAGGGTTTAAGGCTAGAATGGATGAGTTCAGGGAATAAAAATATGGCGCTTTATGGAGATGATTATCTATATAAATTTGTTTTAATTCGAGATTTGTTCTCTTCTCTCGCCTGTTTTCTTTCTGGTTTATGACTTTAAAGTTATGATTTTTTACAGTTAAATAAATATCAACCTCTTCTATATCCCTACTTTTTGATGATACATAATCTGTATAAGAGCCTGCACCTTTACAAAATGCTCGAAATTGCCTATTTAGATCGCCTATCAACAGAGGCTTAATGTACCAATTTGACAACTATTAATGAAAAACGAAAAATATAGGGACACAGTATACATATATCCTTCTTATTCAGAGTATGAAATATCTTTCAAATCAGTCGAATATTGGAGAAGGAAATAGTTGAACATCGAATTATGACTTTTTACTATAGTTGTCCTTATCGCAACTAATATCGAAATCACGCTCGCAGAGAGACAGCGATAGTTTTTTCAAATACCTACCGTGTTTCCTCATATTAGGGTGTAATTTTACTTGTTTTATATTTCATGTACTGTATTTTATGACATAAAGCATCCTTTGAATGAGTCTTTTAGTCTATGTTGCTATAATTGGTAGAAAATAAAAAAATATTCAGAACTCTTTCACTTGCTAGTTAAGAGTGAAATTAGGATTTCGGGTTGTAATTCTGACATTCAAAAGTGCCTGTAATGGTCTAATTGAAATAAATGCTTTTGAGTTTGAGTTTGAATTTAAAACCGGGTAATTATTTGGTTTAACATTTCAGCATATTATCATAACTTCTTTAGGCATAGATTCTTGCATCTAACAGATTCCCTCGGTATTCAAGATTATCCAAACAGACTCTTGTCTTGAAACATCCTCATTCTCCTGCCCATATACCAATTTATTTGGGGTCGGCGCAGCATGTCTTCTTCTTCCATACTTCTCTATTACTCGTCATCTCAGCAGTCACCTCCTTTCTAGCCATATCATCCTTCACACAGTCCCTCCATCGTTTTTTGGTCTTCCTCTACTCTTATAGCCATCCACATTCATACTCAAAACTTTTCTCACGACATTTTATTGAATAAGGATCTCAATTCAGGATTTTTGTTACAATAGCTGGAATATCGTATAAAAAATCGATGTCTCTAGAGACATTTTGAAATACATTGATTTAAATTACCGATGTATAAGTAATTTTAAGTTTAAAACATTCGAAGATCGTTGTTAAATCCTCACACTTCACCAGATACTAACATGTACTAATAATTCACCCTCATTTAATAACTATTCAAATATTGATACAGTCTAATAGCTTATATTACGCTATCTCGATTTGTCAATATGTGCTAGCTAATCCGTTTGTATGTGATTAAGCAGATTATTTGCCGACTATATTATGCACTAATAGTGGAAACAGAATAAATGACAGTCGTTACAGGTAGTCAGTGCCCAAAAAAGTCGGACAACCGGTCTTACCAAGAGGCATCGTATTGTCCAGTACTAACTGGGTTGTGGAGGTCAGATAGGCAGTCGCTCCATGTAAAATACTGGTATTTAGCTGCATCCGGTTAGACTGGAAGCCGACTCACATAGTTGGGACAAGACTAGGAGACTGGAGACTGGAAAAGACTAGGCAGATGATGAAATGTCTTGTAATTCAACAAATAGAGGCTACCCGATTCAAAGCTTTCATTATATTTTTTTCGTTATTGTTGGCAGTTTTGAGACGCATGGGGTGGAAGAGGCTTGGCGGGTGGAATTCTCGGGACTCCCAAAAAGAATTTAGACCTTTTTTGTAGAAAGGATCACAGAAAATTTAATGCACGAGTAAAAGTACCACGAGCGACTGAAATTCTTTGACCTCTTGAATATTTTCTTGGTTTAATTAGGTAGGCGCTAAAAAGAAATTATTACGGACGTCAGTGGTGGTCACTTTGACCTTCAACTGGTCTAGCGTAGTACGCAGTTTCAATAGAATACGCGGCCAGCTTATGCTGGTTTTTTGCCAGTTTTATGTGTGCTAAAGAAAAAAAATATTCTTTGCAATAATAAAGTTTTTGTTTTGTTACATAAACTGTTGTTGCTGAGCTTGAGGTTCCGAGTTCAACTACTAGGTCAGGCAAAGTGTTGTTAAATTTTTTCATCTAGTATTCTTCAGTAGCAGCCGGAGTCTGGCTCTGAGCCCGGTTAATGGCAACAGGCCCATAAAACATGGGACTTATACATCACTAGTGAATTGTAGAAGTATTGTAGGAACCAATAGCGAAAATTCCATACAACTCGATTGCTACCGCATTCCCTTTGAAAAATGGCACAGTCAGTGGTCTGTACACAAATAATATACACCGTGACTTTTTAGTCGCCTGACAACGGCAGCCCACTTCATGTATCCAATGACTACTATACATTCATAACAAAAAAAAATGGTATTTAAGAGTTAAAAAAAAATATTATTCATTATTATGATGCATAACGTAGTTGAAACATTTTGTTGCAAGCGAAAATCTATCTACTCGATTCGTGCGATCGTTAGGTATGTCCTACTGTTTGATACGTAAACATTATTAACAGGATGTTTCATAATTCTAATGTATTATTTACTTTTCTTTGTACCTATTATCTTAATTAATGGTAAAAAAAAACACGCCTAGAGGTATTTTGGACCACCTGTGTCAGACGACTTAAAAATCACGGTGTATAATTACATTAAAGATACTCCGGCTTACCTCACATAACCATTGACCCTTCACTACTGTGCTAACCCTTTAAGAATTACAACCGTGATGTTATACTACCTACACTTTAGTAAAGATAACTCCCACGATATTAGTTGCGAGGCGGATGTTTCCACTCACCCAACTGATTAACCCACTCCGACGGTTTTCGACACCTACAGGAAGCTAAGGGGTGGTCCAGCTGCCGCTACAAATAAGGTAGGCCATTTTACAAAGAACGAATTTGTATAAATAAATGCTTAAAGGCAAAGATTATCCTACACTGCTAAATAGTTTCCGATAAAGTTAGACCACCGGACGATTCTGCGAACGGTGACGAATATCAGTATCTTCGACATATTATTTTCCTTGTAAAATAGGCGCCAATTTGATACTAATAATAGGGTCTAGAAAACTTGCTTGAAAACACTAGACATTTAAAATTAAACCTAGTAAAAAGCTCTTAAGCTTTAATTTTAAAATGCATCCTGTCCAAGATTTGAAAACGTACGCAGATTCGTCAAGATGTTTTCTCGCCCGTGGAAATTACAACCATATTTTTACACGATGAAGTTCATTTTTCACTACCAATAAAACTCCTAGCTACTAGGAGTCACGTCTGGTCTGAATTAGGTATAATTATAAAGTGGTTGACATCTTAATCAAGGTAGAGCCGACCGCAGAATTCTAAGAAAATGGCGTTTAAAATAAAACTGATACGACTTCTTTATAGGAAGGTGTCTTAATAAAAATATTCTGGTGTTTTAGGTGTCGCCGTTAATTTGGCTTATACAAGTTGATAGAGATATCGAGGCAAATTATTACCAAGAATTAAGTTCCTACATGATTCTTCTTCTTAGCGTGTCGTAACAATTTAAATTCAGTCAGCCGAACATTTAATTTTAGCGACGAGTTGGGCACTTTCGGTGCTCATTTAATGTGCAAACAACAGGACCGGCAGGACACAGATCCTTACATGATTGTAAGTTTCCCAGATATTTTCATTGTAGCTCAAATACACCCTGTATATTGAAGAATTCCACCAGTTCACGTCGCGGTTGGTTGGGCTGCAAATAATTGCGGTAGGTCAAACCGTTTCATCGATTTTATTTACTTTTTATTCGTATCGATAAAATTCGGTTCTGGACACCCAGTGCGAGGTGTCAGTTTTTATCGATAAGTAATTATGTTGACTTGTTGATGTCTTAATCATGTTGGAGTTAGGTCTGACCGCAATATTCAGCGCGGTTGGTGTTCCTAGTACGTGGTGACGCAAAGTCGGATGATTCACAGGTTGGTCGGAGGTAAGTTCATTCATTGATCATAAAAGTTTGGTAGTGACTGTACAGGGAAACGTTGTGGTTATTGTTAATATTACTCAGACAAGGGTGATAAACACGGTATTTTTTTGTAGACGAAAAACACCTTTATTTTTTCGGATTGGAAATCATCTAATGACTCCTCCTGCTTTGGGCGGAGTGGAAGTATGGTCAGACTTGTAGTGACTAAAACCCATCTCCTTCCTTGCCCTTTGTGTCCCAGGGCCGCGGTTTCTCTTTCGAACAGTCCCGCAGCCCCGGCAGGCATCGGCATATGCGGGCCCCTCCCTGTTTGCTGACATCTCTTTGGGGCACACGTGGAACACGAACGCGCCGTCAACAGGTCCTGTCGTCATAAGACGGACGGACAGCTAGCTAGCCCATTACTCACCGTCCACAAGTCCGCGTCTACGGTGCCCGGAAGCCACCACGTGACCCCCGACGCTCGGGGCGTCTCCCGCGGCGGCTGGGACGTGAGGTTCTCTTCCTCTCACGCTCCGCCTCCTCCTTCGCTAGCATGACTGCTTCGCAGAAGGAGGTGACGGCGTCCCATTCGACTTACGAAGTCGAGTCGACTTACGAAGTTTTGATAATCGATTTACAATAAAATTATTATTACTCAGATTGTGATGGAAAGTATTTTGATTTGATTAATTGATTTCGTACTAACAATGTTTTCTACCGACATTGCAAGTACTAAAGTATTGTACAGTTATTTCAAATTACATCCAAATCTGTCCAACCGTTAATCGAAAGACGGACTGGTAGTATTTTTCGCATTTTTAGTATAGATTACATCTATATTAAAACAGCTCATCGTGCTGTGCTGGTGCTGCCGCTGCGGCTGCAGAGAACCTCAAGCGGCGTAAATATAGAAACCTGTGTGGTAACTATATTTTCGAGCCGTTTGGGGTTGAAACTCTAGGGCCGTGGGGTCCGAGTGCTCATAGCCTATTTAAGGAAATTTCGAAACGCCTAGTTGACGCTTCCCGTGACCCAAGGGCTGGCTTTTACTTTGGCCAGAGGCTAAGTGTTGCCATACAACGTGGCAACGCCGCCAGTCTCTTGGGCACATTACCATCTGACAGCGTTGAGGAGGAGTTTTTCGATGCCCTTTTATAGTTTGTTGTTAGTTTATCTATTTTAGTTTAATAGTTTTTAATTATCAATGTATATAGTTAGTTTAACCTAATAAAGTTTATTAAAACATTAAATTTATATAATAAAATAACCGACTTAGACTCGTTATCATTATGTTTATTACTATGCCGTTTAATATTAGTGACAACATTAATAAAATACTTCAGTAGCTTATGCGAAGTATTACGATGTATCGGGGCTATAAAATGAATTTATATTAAGTCCGTAGTATTTTGGTATAAATGCTATAAATCTATGCTGATCTGGTGATCAAAATATAGTGTCTATTAGCTAACATGTGCTGGTTCAGAGGAACGGTATGAATAATTTTATAGACTGCCTCGTTGGTCTAGTGGTCGCAAGTGATACTGTTGTGCATGACGCACCTTCTTGTATGAGTTCTTTATTCTATAAGTTCTTGATATCGTTTTTGTCTATGGATTTTTTTTATATTTGAAAGGAGATCTTTTGTTTTATTATATAAGAAAAGTCAGTAAAGTTGCTACCGTTTAATAAAGCGCCTTTAATTAATAGTTTCTAATAAAAACAGTCCATTTATCACAGTAACAACTGTTGAGAATGAGGATTTAGGATTGATTCCCTGTTTGGGCAAAGTGTTGTCTAGTATTCCATCAGAAATTTTTTAGTACTAGCCCGGATCCCTGTCTAAAGGCTTGCCCACTCACATATATTATAAGTACATATAAACAAAAATCACCCGAAGAAACGATCGACAGTAATAAGGTGCCGTAAATTCCAAAACTAAGAGTATCAACATTTTTTGAAATCATGTTCAATATATTAAACAGAAGCAAGATAACAGTACGCCAAACAGTTTCTAAGAAACCATCTTCAATTGACTCAAAACATTAAATATTCAAACTGAATCTGAACGCAAACAAATATTAGCATACAAGAACGAATAAACCACACGGAACGCCTAATTTTCAAGTCATTACTGTACCGCTATTTAAAACAGGGATACAGAGTTAAGAGAAAGCTAACACTATGGTGACAGATGCGCTTACACAGAGCACAGAATCATCGCAACAACAACGTTAGTTATGGAATCAGACATTATTTTGCGAACAAATATGACATGAATTGTTTTTTTTTGGATGTGACATCATCAATTGGCTTCTCTCGCTCTGGGCTGTGCGGAAGGGAGTGCCAGACTTGTACTGATTAAAACCCATCCATGTTTCTTTCTTGCGCTTTGTGTTCCAGGGCCGCGGTATCTCTTTCCAAAAGTCCCGCAGCCCTTGCAGGCATCGGCCCTCGCGGGCCCATTCCTGTTCGCTGACATTTCTTTGAGGCGCGCACACGAACGCCAAATACTTAGATTTGCATCATTTACCTAGCCTTTTACCAACTATGTTGAGGTCGGCTTCCAGTCTAACCGGATGCAGCTAAATGCCAGTATTTTACACAGAGCGTCTGCCTATTTGACCTCTTTAACCCAGTCAGTACTGGGTAATACGATACCCCTTGGTAAGGCTGGTTGTCAGACTTTCGAGCCACTGTCTATTTAGCAACTGTCAAAGTTCTGTAATTGACAGCTAAGACCAACGGCTTAACGTGCTTTTCGAGGCATGGAGGAAACTCGAAATTTTAGTTTTTAATACGCGACAAAGATCCAGGGTCGAAACCAGTTTGCTGCATCACCCTCCCGCTTGCAAAAATATGCACTTGCAGGAATTACAAAAATTAGGGGACTCCATGCAACCAAGCCAATACGCGCCACGTGTTTCGCCTCTTCACACGTATGACGTTCCCAATGCTGGGACATAGGCCACCCCTTTGTGAGAATATCCACGATGTTACGTGTCTGGAGACGACAGTATTACATTTTTTTGGCGCAAAATAGCGTTCAGCGCAAAAATTCCGTCACGAACCGTATTTAAAGCCGTCATTTCATACAGGGTGATTGGTTAAACGTGGATAATACTTTACTTGACTCCCAGTGAAGCACTCATGACAATTAGTAAATTTTAGTATGGGACTAACACTATGACATTCATGATAAAAAAAAATTGCGATTGCCAACATTCTTTCGAGTTACGCGACCAATAATGTGTGACGCAATTGTTTATTTTTTCACGATTTCCAGATCGATCCCATAATAAAAGTTGTTCATTTTCATGAGCACTAAACGCCCCAAAATTTTTGGCAACGTTTAAAAAATCACCCAATATACGTCATTTCCGTTTGTTCAAACAGTCACGCGTTTGTATGGAAAGTATTTACAATGCCATTTCTAAAAATGGCCGTCGAGTCGTTTCCTAGTTCTGTGGACTATCAGAATGTAAGAGTTTCGAAACAGATACAGTTAAGTTGCCGGCAGATTCGGAGTTTTCTAACAATGTTTACTGACAAACTTACAAAGATGTGTACTGAGAATTTTAATTTCTACGCTTCTCGGAAAAGACAAAGGCAAAGGAAAGATTAAGAAACCTTTTGCTGGAACGTTTTGTTATGTAAACTTTGTGGATACTTGGCTTTAGTGAGGAGTAAAATGCGAATGACTTAGTAAAGATTTATACGAGATTGACGCACGATGTTTTACACATTATGCTTAGGGTTATATTAGTTTTAAATTATTTATCACGCCTTAACAGGGTCATGTACTTACTACTTTTAAGCCTAGCGTTTAACTTTGCTGGTGTACAATGTGCGTTAAACAAGTAAAAATAGATTGTGTTCCCTTTTTTAACTTTAATTATGTAATAAACTTGCAACGGTTGTTTGTGTAGGTCATATGTTGCAACTGAAATTTAAAACAGTTTTCCACAATCGATTGAGCTGAAATTTTGCATACACGTTTAGTTTGGATGAGAACGCATGGTAAGTGACATCATTCTAAATCCAAAATGGCGGACAACCAAAGACGGCGGGCTAGTTATTTTTAGGGAGCCTGAGAGAACAGCTTTTTACGTATAAGTAAAAAGCTAAGTTAGTGTCTCAAAACAAGAAACCCGTTGATAAATAATATTGTAAAGACGCTTTATGTAAACATACTTTTATGTATTAAACATATTTACACAAGTATATAAACTCAAATTAAATTGACACAAACATGAATTCATTACCAAGACGTGGTTCAAGAATAAAAAATCCAGATTCGTCAGAACTAATTCTAAGATGAAACACCACGCTATTCTCATTACTACCCACATTATGCCAAATATTTACTAACTTGATAAACTGGGGTAAAACTGTTTATTCAAGACTAAAACAAAACTAGACGAAACATCAGATTAGATAAAGTATACCGTCAAACGTTAGAAATATTCGTATAAAATATTCAAGATGCAAGAGGGAATTTTTAAAGACCTCTATGTGAATCCGGGTCGTTTAGCCGTTTTTATTAGACAGAAAGATAAGAATGAATTAAAAATGGTGTATCAAAAGGTCCGAGTGCTTAATTGTGGAACAAAGTGTGAAGATAAAGGAAGATAGTGGCGTTTGTTGAAACTAAACACACTGGGATTCCGGATTAGCCTAGTAAAACTTTAAAATGTTAGTAGACTGTACTTTTTTTTTTCTAATAGTCCAGTAATTGTAAGATTTCTGTCTGCATCATCATCATCATCACCATCATTTCAACTAAAGACGTCCACTGCTGGACATAAACCTCCCCCAAGTGTCCCCACATTGATCGAACCCGTGCGTCTCGCATCCAGCGGATCCCTGCAAACTTCACCAGGTCATCGGTTCACCTTTCCAACGTAACGTCTTCCAGTTCGCGGTCGCTACTTCTCTCCAATTCTGTCTTATTGAACTTGAATAGACATTCTATGAATAAGACTACTATAATTACACACAGGAGACAGTTCCACTGGGTCAACATTTGATAATGCCATATATCTAGGTCTAAAAAAAAAACCAAGCACTTACTGGTTCCGTATCGCAAGTCTCCAAATCCGGAATAGGGTCGTCCCCGCAATAGTATTCCGCTTGCAGGAACGGTGGTCGAGGAGGAGGCGGCAACAGGAACTCCGGCGGAGGGCCAAGGCAGTCGCACTCCGTTAGATCTGTGGGCTCGATCTCCCACATCGCGTAATCTAACTTAACACTACTCACAACCTTCTCACTGATATCACTATCACTTAAATAACCACTAGTATCACGTTTGTCGCGTTTCACTTCATTTGAAGTCCTCTCTTTGATTAAATTCGCTATGTAAAGTTCATCGTCCACGTCATTCCATACGTTTTTTCTAACCTCCTCATCTTCTAACGTATCTTCGAGTGAATCGTATAGTGGCGCTATAACACTGTCGCTGATTCTGCCTGTGTTGTCTGATTGTTTTTTTCTTTCAACTGTAGTTCCAAGTACATCTTGGTCTTCTTTCTCACCGTCGTCAGCATTCAAGTCACGAGCTTGCTTAAGTTTCTCGTTTCTATTGACAACATTTTGATACGTCCAAACAGCGTACGATGACGCTTTAATTGGACTCCTGTTGTATCTTTCGGCCATACGCAGTCTTCTTTCAAGTTATCTGCAACAATAAAAACATATTTATTTATAACGAACGCTTAAATCGAAAGGCCATTACCAGCTAAACCAATTTCTTATCTAACAGACAACGTATCGATTTTACAGTGGTATCAAACTACTTATTATTTAATAGAAGAGCTAACACCTCATTTTGTTTAACAAAGCAGCCGCAATTAGAACCTACCATTGGTGAGAGTACAATGGTAGAGGGACTGGTATCGATATCATCGGGTGCTACGTTCTCTGGTTATTTTAATTTATTTTTTATCGCATCAAATTGGATGGACGGGTTTCTAGCCATGCACTCGGTATTCCGCCGCTATCACGATGTACCCGTCAGTGAGGCGGATTCGAAAGTTTAAAGTTCATCGTTTTTTGATATTTAATTCTGATCAAACTGCGGTTGAGTGTAGGCGAATAATTGGGTTGACATGAGTGGCAACATTGTGGGAAGAGGGAAAGTATTGAATGTGATTTATTACTAACATGGGTTTGGCTTCCGAAACAAATTAATGGTTGCCATCTAAATTAATTGCATCTATAAACAATTCGTTAAATGCAAGAGTTTATGGTTGGTTAAAGTACAAACATAAAATACACCTGCCGAGCAAAACAACTTACAGAATCATATTTATATAGTCAACCCATTCATTGTAACCCCTAACAGGAAGAAACAATATTTTTCCACAAACATTTCCGCGCTCGTTCGAATGTTTTTCGATAGAGATGTGCCTTGGGTACGCAATTATGCATGCGTAAGGCGTTTCTGAGGAGGTACCGCAAGATTGCGAGGTCTAGGGTCAACAGCGTCAGATAACCCGGAGGTACCAGCGAATAAAATATTGAGAGGTGTTATGGCATACAAAACAGGGTTTTAGATGCGATTTATGAATGTTTAAAGTACCGTTTGAATGGAAATCTTGGAAGTGAATAATATAACCATTCTTTCGATGATTGACACTGATACTCTCTGTACTTTTATTTCTTTTGTAAATTCATTAATGATTTCTCGATTGAAGGCAGTATTATCTTTAAGTTTCATGTCTAAGTTTTCTTGTACAGTTAATTAATAAAGTACTTTCGTAGTTATTATTGTTGGCTGTTTTCTTTTCATCGTGTAGTTATGTAGCTTAAGTTGTATTTCATGAAGACAAAGCTACTTTTAATTGCTTTCTCAGTGAAGTCGTTACCTTGTATTTAGTTGCCTGTCGCTTTATTCAAATATCTTTCACCTACTCTCATTCTATTCAAAGCCGTACTATCATCATCAGCAATGATTATGAAAACGTCATCTTCACACTCTACCTGTCCATTACACATTATAACATCATTTTATTTTTGCATATTCATTGCAGTCTGTCAATGTACAGCATTGAAGGCGTATTCTCCGATACTCCACGTCTCATTAACATTTGGCGCGCTCAGTGGCCACTCGATAGCTGTCAGAGGAACTTTGACAGCGATACAATACTCGACAAGAGCCCTTAAGGAACTTAACGAACCCATTCTATGGATTTTCTCACGTGAATTATTATTGCTAGTGGATAACGGTCTGCAAGGGGACGCATGCGTGTCGATCGATCGCGTTTGAGTTCATGAGCGAAATAAATTGCGAAGTAGTAGAGTTATGCTAGCGTTTGATCGAGTTTTAAATCCAGGATTATGATTACAAATATTATTTGGTTTAATTATCTGTAAAAATAACCAACTTTATCGATGCATTTCCAGAATTATGGCATAGTAATAAAAATAATACTGTGACATTCATAAAAAATACAAATCCGAAAACAATGATTAAAAAAAAAATTAAAAGACAGTTGTTATTAAATGAAAATATCTCTGCTCATACATAGCATTGTTCTTCTTAAGTATCGTATATAAGGAAATTTTCATGCAAGTCATAGCAGGACCACCATGGGTAATAATATTTAAAGACTATGCATAAGCTGTATTTCATTTCAGAGCTTTATCTCCCATTCTTATAATAATTACTGAAAAGAACATAAATTCCTTTTGTTATTTTGAAAGACAACATCAACCCACTCAAAAGACATTCAGCAAAACGCATCAAGTTCAAGAAAACACAATAAGTTGGAGTCAGTAATTCGTAAACTCGCCCGTTTATCATGAACGTTGTAATAGCCTCCTGCCCACACTAGGATAGTTTATTACTCTCGAGAATCATAATAAATCCATCGAATTTCAAGCTTCGCCCCAAGATAAGTAGCATTCATTGGTTTTATTTATATTTGTGGTCGATTTTCTTTATAAGGTAAGCAATTTAAGTCACTTCATTGGTTAAGTGCCTTTGTAGCATTGCTTTGGCAGGTCGAATAGTGGAATTGAGATTAGCTTTCAACCAACCAGCTGTTGTGGGTGTTTGATTGTTATTAGGTTTTTTAAGTTTATCTTCAGAGTTTACAGTAGTGTGTATATTGGCTGTGTTAGTATGATAATCATTCCCAAGTTCATTTGTTTCTGATTTCTGTCCTTTATTTTTTGACGACTGTCCTTTATTGAATTTTAACATAATCAACATATAGCTTTCCTGCTGCTGGAGTACAGGTCACCTCTGTGAGGAGTGAGCCATCCTCTACCAATTGGTGCCAATGTGGTTTGGTGCATGTTTCATGTCTTTGGATTTTCGTTCCTAAGACATACTAGCCATCATAATTACGGTGTTTTACCGTATTTATCGTTTTGAGAGCAAGAATGAAGAACAAAAAGTACCTTTCCGTATCCTGAATGTTTACTTGTTAAGATTCGCAAAGATTAGAAGACGATCGCAAATCATTGAATTTTAAATTCGGACAAAAAGATAGGTAGCCTTACCATTCCTTTTGACAGCGGATCAGTAGATGTAACGGTAACATTACGTGTTAGGTCCCAAGGTCAATTCCACGCAATTTCAATTATTACGGTATTGACTACTCCATTTATTTTTGCTTGTATTCAATGTTTGGTTGATAAAGGCGTTAAGGTAACTGTTTAAAGTACAGTTACAGATAGGAAATAAATCAAAGTGGCCATTGATGGCGAAGCTGTGATTTAAATAAGTCTTCACATAATAAGAGGCCAAGTTATGTTGGAGATTTTTTGAATGTAGGCATTGTCAGAATTAAATGCTTAACATTGTATAACACTGACAATAGTACAGGAAGCTAAAACTGTTCGCATTATAAAAGATGATGTATAACAACCTGTTATGCCTAACATTTATGAATTTTATGATTTATTGAAAACTGTTACAATGGTTACTAATATAATAGTCCTAACTTTTATTATTATAAATATATAACGTTATTATAGTAATAGATGGTGCCACGTGTCTTTTGCTCCGATCCGAATTGATTGTCAAATTCTAAATGAACATGAGCGAAGCCGCGGGCAAAAGTAAGTATTCTATAAAGTTAAAAGAAACAAAAGAAGGAAAGGAAAACTCTGTCAGAATGTCGGTCTGTCTCTCTCTATGCTTCAAATTTCAAACAATTTGGCATACGGATAGATCTGAATTTGATGAACGCGGTGACTATGTCAACAGCCACCAAGACGTCTCTGTGCTCAAGACAAACGACACTTACATCTTATCAACTGCCACACCTTTTCCCAACTATGGTCGGGGTCAGCTTCCAGTCTAACCGGATGCAGCTAGCCGAATACCTGTATTTTACATAGAGCGCCTACCTATCTGACCTCCACAACCCAGTTAGTACTAGGTAATACGATCCTCTTGGTAAGACTGGTTGTCAGTCTTTCGGGCCACTGTAACGAGTGACGAATATCTGCAATTAGGAGTCGGCACCAACGGCCAAGACATGGAGAAAACACGGTATATAATGGGTGGCTACCAACCCAAGGATCAACCCAGACAAGCGTAACTAAACCTGAAGATCGAAACAAGTGGCAGTTATTATTTAGCCACGAGTTCCTCCAAGAACACTTAAATCTGTTGCATCTAAAGTTACTCTAAGCCGTCTCTAGTACTCCGTCTATTTACCCAACATCTCTCTGTATTGACCGACAAAAGAGCAATAGGACGTTCTAATAGGCGTTTCCGTTACTCCAATAATAATGTAAACGAAAAATCTTCTGTAAGACCGATTTTAAGATGGTTTTTTTTGTGGTGTTAAAATAAGCAAATTGAAGTACCATTTGGAGTGGTATGCAAGTAATTGATTTTTGTATCAACTTCCGGGATGGCTGTGGTGTAATGGTTGGTTTTGTTTCGACACTTCAAGTAAACACAGAGCTCACGGGACGAGTTGAAGAACTATACATGTATATAAATATGTCAATAAAATTGAAGTATCTGTTTGTAATTTCAAAAAACAGCTTTTTACTGAATGCATATATAAAAGCTTTTTATTGAATGCACATAAGGTTTATTACATATAACAAAAAAAAAAACAATACATTTCTATTTATTTTTGTTTATCTATCTGTCTGTTTGTTTGTACCGGCTTATATTATTCCGAAACGAGTGCATGAATTTTGGGGCTTAGTTGGCAGATAGCTGATGTTAGATGTAAGGAGTAACTTACTACACGTTTATTTTAGAAAAAGGATTAGGGTTCCGTGCAAAAAAATGTTACCCCATGAAATTGTCGACGAAATCCGATTCATTGAGTACGATAGTAATATCACAGAATTACTTTTTTAATGTAGCAAAAAGCTGTTTATGTATAACTTCTTAAAAGACTTTAAAGCTGGTATGTGTATAACTTCTATGTATAAAACTCTTCGTTTTGTACATAGCTACACATGGTACAAGATAAATTCTAAACGCCGAAAATGGTTCTCCCATATTACATGGGACTTAAACATAACTGGCGAAATGTAGGATATCTAGTATTAGATACATCTCTGCCTTCGTAGATCACAAGCGAGATGAGAATCACTATCATCACTACATATAAAGAAACAAAATCCTCCGCCGCGTCTGTCTGTCTATTCGCGATAAACTCAAAAACTTCTGCACCGATTTTCATGTTGTTTTCACTAATGGATAGAGTGGTTCTCGAGGAAGATTTTAGTATATAGTTTTTGTATGCATTGGCTAAAATATAATGATATTTCCCATGGGTTGCGGGAAGGGGATCAAAATGTCATGATTACTTTTGGTCGCGATAACTCACAGCCACGCAGGTATCAGCTAGTGTTGTTTTAAAAATGACTCCAACATGCTTACAAACAGAATACTACAAATAAATCCTCTGACATTTTGAAAAGAAAGTAAGTAAAATATGAAGGATGCCTTATCTCACTACCCAAGTAGACGAGCATTTAAAAAATAAACGTAGATAAATGAGTCACTTTGGCATTCCTACATGATGACTTGGCTCTTTAGTATTGCAGGTAATTTAACCATTTCTTCGTCAGAAAGACAATTTTGGCTCTACACATACAATGAATATTTTGGCACTAATTACATCAACAATTAATTAATTATTTAAGGGATGAAACGTATGTGACTAAAACAGTGATGGACATGAATATCGATGGCTGGAGAGGGAGTGGAAGGCTAAAGAAAATTGATGAATGGATTGTGTGAGGAATGATATGGAAGAGAAAGGAGTACTTATATGGTGCCGTGACGTCTGACAGGGGAGAATGGAAGAAGCCACGTGGACCCCAACGCTCGGGGCGTCTCTCACGGTGGCTGGGACGTGAGGTTTTCCCCCTCTCACGTTCTGCCACCTCCTCGCTAGCATGACTGATACACAGGAGGTGACGGCGACCCATTCTCTCTCGCTCCGGACCATGGATTGAACCAGGGCCGAAAAGTCTACTAACCAAGGGATTATGGTTAAAATGAGGCTCTTATAGAGAGAATGCCTGTGTCCTAGCAGTGAAGACGAATCTAACTATGTTTCATCATCAGCAACTTGGTCTTTAGCTTCTTCTGACTCTTTAATATCTTCCAAATCCAGATCATTTTTAGGGTTCCATACCTGAACTGTAACTAACATGACCCTATTACTAAGCCTCCGCTATCCGTCCGTGCATCCGTTCGTCTGTCTATCAGCGGGCTGTATCTTATGATCCGTAATAGGTAGACGGTTGAAATTTTCACAAAATGTGTAGTTTTGTTGCCGCTATAACAAAAAATAAATTAATAATTAAAGGGGGCTCTACTGGGATGTTACGGAACCCCTCATGCGCGAGTCCAACTCGCTCGGCCGGTTTTCTAATATAGTTCTTAGTATATAATGCTGCAAACCAATGTTTCATGCCTTCTGTAAAATTACTATACTCGATCAACTTTATAAACTACCCACAGACTACGAACTGCTCAAGCTAAAAGAAATTCAAACTTAACCGCCAAATCATTAAAATTACTTATTAATACATACCGGTTAAACTTCAATAGAAATAATTGAAGTAGAACCTACATCTTAAGAAACAAACAATGTAATTGGAATCGGTCCTATTTATAGCCGCGTAGAGTGGAAGGTACTGTTGTTGTCTCTAGTCACTGAAATAGTAATAATGCCGATTGTCACGCCCCCTCAGCATGTTAACGCGGGCCAATGTCTGAGAATTACATCCATCGTTCCACTTGTACACAAGAGCTTAGGAAGTAGTTTCGTCACTTGCGTGGGAATAGACGTGATTCTGACATTATTAGGAATAGGTGTGTGATAGCATTGTTCTTGTTTAGTTAATTTGATTATACAATATAGTTACTTATTCGTGTCGAAACGATTGAAATATGGTATATCGGGGTAAAAAGATTAATTCATCTCGTGACGATGGATGGTCTGTGTGAAAGATGACATGGCTTGGAAGGTGGCAACTGCTGAAATTTTGAAAAAGAAAGAACTGTGGGTAAAAGGAA
The DNA here is from genome assembly GCA_950005105.1 of Lycophotia porphyrea. NCBI lineage: Eukaryota > Metazoa > Arthropoda > Insecta > Lepidoptera > Noctuidae > Lycophotia > Lycophotia porphyrea. The sequence goes on from OX465402.1 coordinate 13,641,312, forward strand.
ATGTTGTACCGACCCATATTATTATATTGGTAAGGCTGAATCTAGTCCACCGATGAATTATCGTACTAACTCATATTTCTCGTGGAGGATTTATCTATCATACTACTCTTCAAAGTTACGAACAACAGCGTTAAAAAAAAGCTTTAATTAGAACTATCTTTTTCCCGCGGCTTCGCTTGTGTTAATTTAGAATTCGACTATCATCAATTCGGGTTGTACTCTGCTTGTAATAATATAATTCAATCATGATCCGAAAGATACGTGGCGCCACCTTTTACCAAAACAACGTTATTGTGGTTTTACTCGGGAACTGTACTTCTTTTTCGGGATGAAAGCTATCCTATGTCCGTTTCTGTACACCTGAAAATGCCTTCGCAAAATTTCAGGATGATCGAATCAGTGGTCTAAGTGTGAAAAGGTAACAAACAAACAAACCTACTTTCGCACTTATAATATTAGCATTTAATAAGTAAGTATGGAAGTATGGATGGATTATTTCAAGCCAGACTACATTCCAATCAAAAAGAATGGTTTCCAATTAACCCAGTCCGATAAAATTACAAAAAAAACGCGCGAATCCCAATACTCAGTTGAAAATATATCACCTTTATCACGGAGAACAATTGGTACGTCTACCCTACATGTAGACGAATGTAATAACATTATCCGTCGTATGTTCGTGATCGGTTAATTAGCTTCCTCTTATGAAGATTTGTTGTCTGTATATACGTAGTTTTCATTATGTACACACCAGATAACCCAACTGTATCAAAACAAACGAATTCCAACTTTATCTACCCTTAGCAAAAGTTCAAAACACCTCGCAAAGTGAGACATCAGAGCTTGAAAACTTCAGTGCATGTGAATTTGGACTGTATATAAAAGGTGTTAGGGTTGAAATTTATGTTTAGTGGAAGTCTCGTAAACAAATAAATTAGCGCCTATATTTGACTAATCCAATTTAGTGAATAACAAGTAAAATGATAACAGATAACGGTCGTTTTGTTGGAGACATGGTGCGATAGAAAGTAATATTTGGAGTAAGTACTTACTTAGATATATTTGGGAGTCTAACGGTATTTTTTGGAATAGAGGACTTAGGGATTGATCCAATACACAGGCTCGAAAGCTAGTCACGCTTAGGCTAGTACAAGAATTACTTTAACCGTAAGATTAGTTTCTCTAAATCATCATCATCATCATTTCAGCCGAAAGACGTCCACTGCTGGACATAGGCCTCCCCCAAGTGTTGCCATATTCACCGGTCCTGTGCGACTCACATCCAGCGAATCCCCCCCGCAACCTTCACCAGGTAATCGGTCCACCTAGTGGGAGGCCTTCCAACGCAATGTCTTCCGGTTCGCGGTCGCCACTCCAGAACTTTACGGCCCCATTGGCCATCCCAAAACGCTTACTTTATTGATGATCGATATTGTTGTCCTACAAAAATAAACATCACGCCTTGAAATTCCCGAAGGGTAAGGTAAAGGTCTGCCTAACAAGTACACACATATTTCGCCAGTTATGGTTAAGTCCCATGTAATAAGGCCTTTTGCCATCAACTGTGCACAAATCTAGCCTCCGTGGCTGCTACAGAAAATTTCCTGATAGAAACATTCAGTAACACTTTGCTTGACCAGAGAATCGAACCCAGTCACTGTCGCGCTTGCGACCACTAGACCAACGGGGCAGAGTCAAAAATATAAACAAAATATTTCAATAACAGAAATGCAGCAATAACTAAGAAATCTAATAATAACAGAACTAATTAATCACTTAGCGAAAAGAAAACAGTACAACAAAAAAGTAAAACCGACAATCTACAGCAGTATTAATAACCTAACAAACATCAGGACAATCCTTTCAAATAAACCCCAACAAAAACACTTAAAACTCAAAAAAAAACTTTCACTAAATCACACAAAAATCTCAACCATGAACTTAAAGCAAAGGAAGCCGGCCATCTTGGTGGTCCTTTCAGAAAAAATCCTGTATTTTCTCTGCGTAACCCGCACCATGTAGGCAGTTAGCACTTGCTTAGCCGAGCCAGTTGAGGGTAGGTAGAACAGCGCTGGCCATTAGCCCGACTATCGCTAGTGCAAACATCTTGGTAAATATGACCATGGTGTGTGTTTCCATTGAGTGCGACAATAATCTGCAGTGAATCTTGGGCCAGTTTTTTTTAATTTTATATATCGTGTTTTCTAGTTCCAAAAAGTATTTTAGGTTTTTTTTTTAGTCGAAATAAACGAAGTTCAGTTCCTCAGAAAATCGTAAAATTATTAATTCTTGAATTATTGAGTCACTCGTCAAGTCTGTCTGTGTAACCATTTAAATGTTTTTTCTTCTTATGCGGTTTTTACCACTTACATAATTTAGAGGATTTATTCCAGAACGTATTTTTTTTTTATTCAACTGAAATAATATGTGCAGCACAAAAATCTCGAGGTTCTAACACGTAGGCCGCTGCTGTTTCGATAGGTTTTAAGCAGGGGTGGGTCGCTAATCATAATGGAAGTCGAGAGATTTTGTCTAGTAAAATTAAATTCAAGTAGAAAATCAGTAACCTACATTTGATTACCGAAAAGTTCATTAATTCACCCTAAACGACACGAAATAATTAGATCCTTAAACTGTTCTAGCACGACATAAACTCATCCGTCATGGCCCACAGTGGAAACGCCCTAAGAGGCTAAAACGTCGGCGTGTGTGATTCCTTGGTCTGTTAACGCTGTGTTAATAGTAGTTATTGATGTTTAGTGGGTTTTGTTGCCTCGCTTGCCTTGTTCAAAAAGATTATGGATTTATGGCCGCTCACTTACGTTCTTGCCAGATCGGACGCCTTCCCTTGCTTCGGACATGGTAACCTACCTTTATAAGTGGTTCTTGCTGGACGATACATAGATCGATTTGAAGAGCAAATAATAACAAAAGTTCTGTACATTCTGCCGACTCTCATGAGGAAAAAGCTTGAGTTTATTTATGTCTGTATATAAAACGACCATTTCGTTAAATGAACGAATATTCTTATGAATTACTATGCCTTCGCCCGCGTGGAGTTCGTTTATCGTCCCACGGAATCGTACTACCGGGATAAAAAGTATCCTTTGTGTTAATCCAGGTTATAGCGTATTTGTGTGCCAAATTTCATGCAAATTCGGTCAGTAGTTTTTGCGTGAAGGAGTAACAAACATCCAGACATCTATACATCCTCACAAACTTTCGCATTTATAATACACTAGCGGGCGTCACACGGTTTCGCCCGCGTAGTTCCCGTTCCCGTAAGAGTATGGCAATAAAATATAGCCTATGTTACTTGCTGATAATGTAGCTATCCATTGCTGAAAGAATTTTTCGAATCGGTCCAGTAGTTTTTAAGTTTATTCGTTACATACAAAAATACAAATCTTTCCCCTTTATCATATTATATAGTATATACATAAGTTATAAGTCATCATCATCAGCCTATAATGTTCCCACTGCTGGGACACAGGCCTCCTCTCTATGAGAGGGATTGGGCTATAATCCACCACGCGGGCCCAGTGCGGATTGGTAGATGTCACATGTCTTCGAATTTTTGGTTCTAGGACATGCCGGTTTCCTCACGATGTTTTCCTTCACCGTTTTTTGAGAGCAGTGGTGATGAAATAAATTATACAAAGTAATGCGCCAGGCTGGGTTCGAACCCGCGACTTACTGTTCGTAAGTCGGGGTCGCTACCACTGGGCCACCACTGCTCTCTAAGTTATAAGTACAGATAATAATTGTAAGTAGGATAAGATTATTAGTAGGTATTAGGATGCATAATTTAACAGTAAAATACTAATAAACGATTTTGACACCGGCAACGTCTCAAATTTTAATGCTCCCAAATCGCAAATGAACCAATAAAGACAGTATAATGAACCGCAAAATTGCCGAGATCCACATCCCACAAAAAAAAAAAGAATCAAAAATACAACACATAAATATACCATCATAATACCCTACTTATCATAAACACGTTCATACAGAGAATAACCCCGTAACCTAATTTCCGTCACCCCGAACTCCGAACGAGAAGAACATTCCTATTGTAGCCAATGTTTCAAGTACGTATCTGTTACTGGCAAGCATTTGCCAAGAGAGTCTTGCCAAGGTTGGGCATTCGTTACGAACCTAACATACCCCCTTAAAGGGGGGGTTGGCAACAATTCGATGCGCATATTGAGTTCCCCGTTTTGTTTGAGGGCAGGAGTGTTCGCCAAATATATTGGTATCTCTCCAGTTTTTATATTTTGTTGGAAACTGTTTTATTTATCGCGAAGAGCATTGTTCGTGACTCGAAGATGTTGTGTTTAAAGGTAAGTTATTGTTCATTCGTGAGAGAGGAGATTTTTTTTTCTTATTTGGAAGAAAATGTTGCTTATTTGTTTGTAACTGATATTTGAGCGGTGTACTTTTGGGCTGCGGGACTGTTCGAAAGAGATACCGCGGCCCTGGAACACAAAGGGCAAGGAAGGAACATTGATGGGTTTTAGTGAGTACAAGTCTGACACTCCCTTCGGCTTGCCCAGAGCGGGAGAAGTCATTTGATGACTACGCGGTGTACTTTTTGGGAATTTCAATTTTTTTCGCCATTTTTTTTATTTTTGATGGGATGTCATCATAGTATTGTTTTTTGCTATGATCCTTATTATTGGAAGAAATACCGCTCTTGGTTTTGGAAAAGCGTCTGCTGCACGGTTTTGACATACGTATCTTGTTCTTTGTAAGAACCAACCAGTTTCGTCAGTGAAACTGAACGCTCCATTTAAACTGCGAGAATAAGAGCTATCAGCGTCAATATTTTATGATGACATTGACAGCCCTTTAACACGGTTAAATGTGCTTATTACCTGCAATTTCATTAGTAAATAATGATTGTCTGTAAAGTCGGTGTACGGACGATAAATTTACGTGATTTATGATTCATTTATTTATTGTTTAAACAGTTACCTACTTGCCGCACTTACAGTTTGCACCAAAACGTGCAACAAGCCAACAGCATAGCGTACTAGCTAACTAAACTTAACTACTACCACTAAACAATTTTATGCAATAATTAAGCATAGCTTTACTGCCACTCATAAACATAACGATAACTTCATAAGAAAACATTGATGAAAAATTGCATACCTACTTTAATGAATTGAATTGAATTATTATCACTGAAATATAATTATTTTGTATAATACAATATAGTTGCGTCACAAGCCGAACGCTTAGGCCGATCGTTCCTCTCAATCGCTTGTTCCGCGCTCTCGCTTGCACGTTCGGCTCAGGCGGAACGTGACACTTTTTCGTGCGTGCAGCCAGCGTTCATCGATTTATAAGACGTTATCACGTCAAAATAATGTTTTTTTATTCTTTCGTGAACTAAACAATAATGACTAAGACAAAGAAAGACCTTTATTATGAAAGTTTCAGTCTTATTTCTAACTAAAATACCCGAGAAAATACAAAGGTATTTCATGAAGCATTTCTACCATCATTATTATCCATTATTGCGATCTGAAACATTCCTGAACACATCAAAGTGAAGCTCTTTCTAAAGCCGGTCGCTCATTGGCCGACAAATCTGTTACTTCTTTTTTCTGACCAACTTACTTTGCTTTGACTAAAGGCGAGAAAAACATTTTTGTTTAAACTTTTATTTTATCCTAGATTTTTTTTCTTTTTTTACCGCTTAAACTTTTAGCTAGTTGTTGTTTATAACGGTCATTAGAATTTGAAAAGTTACACAGTGGTTAATCTGATATTTTATTGTAGACAAAAAGTTGAAAAAAAAAAGTTCTTTAATTTTTTCTAAACATCGACTAGATAGTAGTAGCATATCTTTCTTTAGTTAGTAGCATAGTTACTGTAGTACTATTTGTTTTTTTTTATCACAGCAGTAGGTATTTCATTTTCTTTCCTTTCTCAAACTAAAATCTTCTATTTGACGTCACGTCACGAAGCTCGTTCGTGCATATCTTTGCCGAGCTTCCGATATTTTCTACTTCAACGCCACCGACAGATTCTAAGGAAACTATTTATGTGGAGTAAATACGGCTCTATTAAAGTTGTTTATTAAGACGTGAGATAGTGAATTTAACGAAGTAGAGCAGTTTTCCATGCGTGCGATTGTGCGTGGGTTGAGAATTCAATGGTCTTGTTTTAATTAATTTTATAGTTTAGAGTGTTATTTAATCGTTTGGTTTTATTGATTCGTTTATAAACTGAATTTTATTTCAAATGCATTTATCATTGTTTGAAAAACTATTCTCAAATACTTAAGTATTTCAAAAGTTTTCTTTCTTGAATTGCTCCAAATTATTTCTCTTTGCTATCAAATCTCTAAAAGCAAAAAGAAAAGATTTATTTGAAAAAAAAACTTGAACCTTTTTCCTTAATTTTTCATGTTTGCAAAATAATAATAAAATATACTCTTTTTTCAGGTTCGTAGTCCCCTCAGCACTTAAACAAACTAATACATATCAATCTACATCTTCCTACAAGGAAGTCACGTTACCGTCGGATAGACCTCACGAGTTGACGACACGCCAGCACGGCGGTGTACCGCTGCAGCGCTTGACTACCTGACAGTCTAAAAACTGAAGCGGCTGAAGCAGCTTAATTAAGACCTCGACGAGACGCCAATTTATAACGAATAGACGTACGTGATTTAGAGGTTACGAGTACTTCTTAAAATGGAACGGAATTTCTTAGATTTATTTTGTAAATGTCACTTAGTTTTGTTGGATGTGAATAGAAAATCTATTTATTTCTAAGTAATTTTACACAAAGGATGAATTAAATTTGGTAGAAGGGCCTAGTAGCGATAAGGGTTTGGAGTTTTAATAAGGGTTGAAAGTCTCGTATACAATATAAACAATGAGTAAAAAATTAAATCAACAAGAAATAATAATACAATAATTCTTTTTTTTTTCTCCAATAAATCGTTATCTGATTAAACAAAAATCACAGCAATGTGCTAACGTAAGATTTACCAAAAACCATTTTGCCTTAAATCAACTTAAAGTAACACATTATTCCCAACCCAAAAGTGTCATCTAACGAGGCACTTCCTATCCAAATACGTAGATGGATAGACCCCTTAAGCCATGGCGTGCGTGCAATGCCACTCTAAAAACTGATGTGACTTAATTAAAGACTGAACGTCGCCAATTTACAAGGAATCCCGCGCGTGATCGCAGACTTGAGAAGCTATTCGATGCCGCAATGCTAATAAGATACGATCCAGCTACGGTTACATTTAGTATGCTTGTAACACTGTCTGTTAAATGATTTGATTATTGTTAAAACTGAGAACTAGGAGCTTACCACTGCCCACTATGACAGTATTGTTTTAATTTTAGTTCAGTATGGGAAAGAGATCGAGCTAGATGTTCTATACAGGGTGTAAACGGACTCTTCACGATGCCGTCAACCAAGCGTTATGTACATCAAACTAAGTAACTTTACGCAGCAAAAATTATTGCTGGGTAACGACTTTTTTTTGGGGTGAAAAATCACGTTTTACGGTAAGACTCAATGTGACGCATTCAAAACATTGTGCTGATGGAAGGATTGAATAGTACGGGGATCGTGAAAGTCTCATAAGTAAAAAAAATGCATTAAAAACATGTATTTTAAAAAAAAACTTGAGAAAGTTGGAACTTTGACCCCCAATATCTCCGTAACTAGAAGGTATGGTCTAGAACAAAAAAATGATCACAATGACGGAGAAAACAAGTTCCTGTCGGCTTCGTTAAGAGTCTTTTTACAAAGAAACAGGCGGAGCTATAAAGATAGCTCCGCCTGTTTCTTTACTTTGAAGCAAGATTGAAGTAATACTGCTGTAAGAGGTGATGGCACAGTCCCTAAGGACCCAGATAATGTGACAGTTTGACAGCTATAAATATGATGGAAATGTCAAAAATATAATAGATTCACATTAACTTTTGGGTAACTGACAATCCAAATCCTGTTGAAATTCGTCAAATAAAGACCAGTTCGATAGCGATTGCCTTTTTAAATTTTAATTAATTATTAATTTATGTTGACACAAAAATAATTAACTTACTGAAACAAGTAGTTTTAAAACAATGAAAGGAAATTCTTACACAATGAAATTCCATTTCCATTTGACAAGCCGCAAAGCTATAATTTAAACTCACAAAATAAACACATTAATTACAGTAACAAGGTTTTAAGACAGTACAAATTAACATATTCCCCTGCCAAATACAAAGTAAAGTAAAGTAATATGCAAATTAGATATTACTATGCAACGTATGGTAAGTATGCCTTTGAAACTTCTACACCAGTTGTCATAATTGCACGTACGTGAGTTCGATTCGAGTGGCGTTTCCGAAATACTAAATTCTCAAACATAATGCATTTTCAGGATTGGCTCGTATTTTACTGATTAGTTTTCGAGAAGCCATTGTAGGTGTTGATTACTGTAAAAGTGTAAAGCTATTTTGATTTATTTATTTATGGTTCTCCAACCACTTATTCACTAACACACATACAATAAACACAGTAGTATTTTCAGATTACAGTGGACTTATCAATTATAGGAGTGTACGACACTTGCAGGATTATAATATTTAACCTAAAACAATACACTATACGAACGAATTACGAATTAAACGCAAACGACAAACCACTATGTACACGCAAATGACAATATAATGTAATAACCAAAACAAAGTAAATTAAATTATAAATACTACAAAATAAAATAAATAAAAACAGTAACTGTCGTGATTACGTGACTGACTGTATTACTGACAAACGTGGCAGTGCCCAAAATCTAATAAAGATAAAAAATCTAAACATTTTTATGTACATTTAAATCACATTTTTGTCCACTAAAACCATTAAAACAAACTCGCATATTCCACAAAATTGTTAAATAAAAACATTCCACTCAGCATATTTTCGTTAATAACTCCATAAAAAATGCCATACTCGACTAGCCGAAATAACAACATGCAAATTCACTTTACCTATTTAAATATTGCCGGTTCTACACATTCGTTGCCCCGGCACCAGTATTTATGTTGTCAATAAAACTCAGCGAGTCGCCGGGGAGTCCTCTGAGATATAAACATGAATGAAAATAGTCTAGCTCTGTTTTTGTCCAGCATGATTCTCGCTTGGCGCACTGTGCAAGTTTGAAGTGGTGTAACGTCTGTATGTCGCTGGCTTGAAAGTACGAATGAGGTTTATTGTCTGTGTTTGGCCTAGGTGGGTTGAATTGGGATATCCGGAATTTACCTGCTGAATTCACTGGCCCGAGAGGAATATTGTAATTTTTGGTACTAACCTGAATTATGTTTTCAGTATAAAGTTTAAATGTTTGCTTTTGCTACAATAAACCGCCGGGGGTGTTTATTCTAATATATTAAGTTCATACCCCTCCCGCTCTGGGTAGAGCGGAAGGGAATGTCAGACTTGTACTGACTAAAACCCATCTATGTTCCTTCCTTGCCCTTTGTGTTCCAGGGCCGTGGTATCTCTTTCGAACAGTCTTGCAGCCCTGGGACAGTCCCGCAGCCCTGGATGTTCATACCCCTGATTTTAGCCTGGGGTCAGGACTTCTACCTGGCCGATAGCAAATGTTCGTCCCCTTTTAGAAGGAAGTTAAACATAACTGGCCCAATGTTAGTAACCACTAGCTATTGCACGCGAGCTTCGTTCGTGTGAAATTATTACTAAAAAATCCCCATTATTATAAGCACTTCCCTGTTTGAATCGAATTTTGTTACCAATTTCAAGGGTTTTATTTTTTTTTGCACGGACCCTAATTATTTATCTAAAGTAAATTAGCCTAAGTTACTGACGTTACATCAGCTATCTGCCAGTGAAAGTCCCGTAAAAATCGGTAGCCATTTCAGCGATTAGCCGGAACAAACAGAGAGACAGACAAAAATTGTAAAAAATGTTGTTTTGGTATAATGTACCGTGTATACATTCATATGCACTTAGTAAGTAGCGGTTATCTTAATATTACAAACAGACACTCCTATTATATGTATCTGTATAGAGTAAAGAAGTTAGGTACACCACTGCCTAAAGATTCAGAGTTTACAAGTGTGATGCTACGTAATTTAAATCCTCGATTAAAATAAAAAAAAGACGTGTGGCACTCGGAGACTGCCGCGGTAAAGCTATTGCATAGCATTGTTTATCAACTTATGTAATTATAATTATTTATTCACTTGCATTAGCTAACGCGTTAGGTTATTTTCGTTACGGAATTTCTGGATTCGGTCTCCACGCTCAAGGCCCACGATAGAAGCTATGCAATAGCTTAAAAACCTACAAGATACTGGTCAACGTTTAATACAAGTATTGCAACGATTAGAATAGTAACCAAACCAATCGACTATGGCTATCAAAACATCCCATCCTCTTCAATTAAAGGGGGATGGGCTTTTACTCATAGAGATGACACAAGCCGATACACTCTTAGTTCCTCGTTTATTATTACAAAGTGAAATCAATTATTATAAATACGGAGATATTCCTAATAGTATTTGCAGATCGATTACACAATTACAGAAAATAACCACATTTTACATGACAATTTAAATACGCATCTTAAAGTTTGGTCATGATCCATAATAAACGTTACTTGGCACAAATTTTGCCAATCTTTTTGCAGTCGCACAACCACCAGACTAAACAAGTTCAAGAAAGTAACGAGAATATAATATTATGTCTTGGAAAAAGAATAAAATATGCTAAGTAACGTTTATATTATTACCATAGATCGGAGTAGGTAGATTGAATTGGGGTCATTGATCCGAAACGTATATATTCATATGCACATTCCTCAGGATTTTCGGAATTGGTTGATTATGAAAGAAAACCGGAACTTAGGTAGGAATTGTACTAAAATGAGCAATATTATATTGTTCATAATTTTTTTAACGTTACCCAGTCACAATTTGACACAACCCAACGACCAATCAGAGGAAAGGATCATGGGTGGTGGCTTCCTTTAAATGATGGATCCGGAAATACCAGAATTACTTTCCGGGAAAATGACTTATCCACGTTATTCTTTCTGTGAATATTTATGATACAAGTACCAAAAATCAATCATCTACAAACGTATTGTCAATCCTAGCAAGAGTTGTAGACACCTTTTATGATCTGTGATATCTATAAAAAAAACACTTACATTAAAAAAATTAAACACAGTGTGCTAAAATGTTAAACAAGTAGACAAAAATAAAACAACAAATCACAAAACTATGCAACAATTTTACTAGCATACCAACGTTTCCATTATACAGATAGCAACAAAATGTATTGTACGATGTACAAATAAACTGCGAATATGTTAACAAGCTATGAAACAAACGTTGCAAAAACAAGACTCAAGCGTTCATATTTATAGAGAATGAAATTGGCGCCCGGAGCCCTATTTTAGGTACAGCCCTTTAATTTATCGTTGACTTTGCAGTCCTGTAAGTAAAATTGGTTGCACATTTTAATACCCGTAATTGGTATTGGATGAGCGATTCTGGATTGACTGTTTTTTTTTCTGACAGTACAAAAAGTTAATGATTTATTTGAGTACTGGTTTTTTGTTTTTCAGTGTGTATTTAGGGGTTTTTTGTTTGGATAGTGGTTTAGTTAGATATTCTACTTTAAAAAGGTCGGTTGGTTTTATGAATTCTTTGGAAAAAAAACTTCGTATTTGTTCAAACAGTGTTCGATCATGATTAAATCTTTTTCTGCTTTGCGTTATTGTTCGTGTTTTATAGGTGTTATAAATAATTTGCAAAGATGTGTTTTTAAGAAAAATTATTACTATCATACTTTTCTAATAAAAACAGGAACTTCATTCATTATACACTAACGAATAAGTTTTCTCTTTTTCTCAACATTTGTGTAAATCTGGATAGATTTACAAGATTTTACGAATGTTGTTATTCGTTTGTGTTTGTGCTTTGACAAGATTCTAAGAATATTGAAGGAAGGATTCCCTTCAATATTCTTAGAATCTTGTCAAAGCGTTCCCTCTAAACTATAAAAATGCCTCACATCCACTTTTTACTATAATATCTCTCCATTTATAAACAATTCAAGGCAGCATCAACAATAATATTCAATAACGATACTGTTTCTAAATAGCCTTAAATTATGGCATTTTATACGTAAATTTACTAAATAACATGTCCATAATCGGCATATATTCCCGCCCACATTGCAAGACAAATCAACTCGTTTATTTTAGAACTCAAGACAGTATGACACAGTGTAATGAAATAAAAGACAATACAGGCCTTTGATGCTAGAAAACGAACAAAAAGCATGACGAACGCTTTTGTGAGAGCTTGCATTAATATGTTTGACAATTATGGGTGCATAGTGGGGTAAGAGTCTGAGATAATGGACAAAGTTTTGAAGGTATTTTCTATATGTGATTTTATTAAACCATTTATATAAACAGATAAATATAGACTGGAGAAAGAAATGGATCAACAGGTACAAAGATTCATTGTCGTGAATGAGATATTGAATCCGCGGTTTTTATATAAGAAACTGACACAAAAAGTAGATCAGACTTGTTCAAAATACATTACCGTTATTTCATTATGCAGTACCTTTTTTAATTTTATTAGTATTCCCTCTGATCAAATAATAAAAGAACTTATTATGAGAACACACGATAATCCAATTGAACGCACATAAATTATACTTTTGGTAAATTAAATAACAATATTAATATTTCACTTCAAAGGAAATAATGCATAACAAAAGTTTCTCAGTAAAATTATTCCTCAACGGTAATTGATATCACGAAATTGGGTTAATTAGATACACAGGTGATGTGTATATTATTAATTTGCAAATTTTAATTAATGCTCGTTAAGCACGGTACGCGTAAGATGTATAAAAGATCACTCGAGCCGCGTTTTGGACGAAATTACCAAAATTTTACTTTAGGTCTTCATGATAAATTTAAATTAGGATCTTATCTTGTCATGAGGACAAAGTTAGGGAATATACAAGGATGTAAAAACGAAAACGTTGGTAGGTTGATTTCTCTATTTCATTTTAGCCCAAAGATACTGTTGTTGTAGTAGAAATATTGTGTAATCTTGCAAGTCATGTTCTTCATTTTAATTATGTTTTTATCATGCCTAGGTTTTGTGATACCCACTGAGCTGTGAAGTCCAACAAAAAATTTAGGATCCGCAAACTCAAGCACTGTTGATTTAAAATCTAGGCAAATCCAGCACTATATTTTTTGTCCTGATTTGGTCGAGTTGAACCACTGGGTCTTTAAGTGCTACCAAAAAAACTAGATCGTGATCCCAAATTCGGTAGGAACTCGAAAGCACGCGCTAAATCCATAAAAAATGTAAATGAAAACAGAGTTTTTGTTCGTGAGAAATATCAACATGGGGTTGACAAAAACTAGCTTTTTGAAGTTCAAAGTCCGTTCTCGATTACGTCGTCAAGCACATCGCCTGTTAACTCGGTCACAGATTTTCTACGCACGTACGTTCCTGATCGAGTTCGTGATTTTGTTCAGAAAAAAAAAGCGAGATTAGGGACAATAGTAGCCACTATTTGTGTTCTGATTTTCACGGCTAGATTGTATTTCGTTGGTGTCAGATGACTTATTTTGTGTATATTCGTGTTATGTCTCGTGCGAGATAAAAAATATTCGTCACGGTGTTTTTTACAGGCCAGTAGTCCAATGTTTGCTTAGACAAGCAAAGACAAATTTGGCACAGCAAAAAATGCCCATTAAATAACATTACATTCATCAGACTTATACAAAAATCTTGCGCACCAATTTAATCCATAATTCCACTTTTTCTTCCAAGGACCACAGTGCAAACAGCAAAATCCAAACAAAGACATTTTAAATAATCGTTTTCAAAAGATAATACGTTTACTGAATACACATTTGGGTATAAAAACAAATGATTGTCCCTTCATTACGGCGGTAATAATTCACACCAACGTGAAAAGTTTTGGACACAAAATTGAAAAAGAGATCGCGCGTGTGGCCTAAGTTATAAGATTTGAGAAATAAACGCTTGAAGTTTGAAATAAAACAATGAAAGAAAACAACTGTGAGGTTTACACTATAGTTAATAATGTAATGTAGTTGGTAATGTTATTATATTGTGTTGTCTAATGTGTGCACATAAATAGTAAAATAAATAAATAATATTAATTGATATTCTTGTATGTATTTGAGCAAAAAATGTTCTGGAAGTCAGATAGCCAGTCAATTCATGTAAATTCTGGTAATCAGTAGCATCCGGTTATACTGGGAACTGACCCTAACATAGTTGGGAAATGGCTAGGCAGATGATATTTGAGCAAAAAAATAGTTATACCAGGACACTTCTTTGTTAGAAAAACTGTAACAACAATTTTTTGACAGTTTTTTTTTGGGTTAAGGAAGAGTATCCTTCCATATTTGGTACCCAACATTATAAATAATTTAAAAAACTAGAAACCTAACCTATTTATAGAAATCACGAATTTCGACAGTGGAAGTTACGACCTACGGTTAAAAATATAAGTCCAGTTAATTAATTCCGTATTAAAACCAGTTCTTTGTCCATATAAAACCAACCGTCGCTCACAACTTGGGCCATACTTGCGTCGAGCTAAAGTTTTTACCCCATAACATGCCTACAGATTTCCCAGTTTAAATCGCTGGTTGGTTATGCGGCAAAAACAAGTCGCTTGAATAGCTCGTAAATTTCGGCAGGGGGCGCTTTCGGCTTTTTCTTGGGACTTCAAAATCGAATTTACTGGTGGAGTATGGAAAACGATATTGAGGGGAAAGTTGGGATTTTGGGAAAGTTGGGATTTTGGGATAGTTGAAGCTATACACTATTACTTACTATGTGGATGGTTAAATGTGAGTTTTGGTCTAAAAACGCTTGTTGTACCTAATTCAAAGTAACATCAGCCTTTTCCAATTACGTTGGGGTCGGCTCCCAGTCTAACCGGATTCAGCGGAATTCTAGTTTTTTTATATGGACCGACTGCTTAACTGACCGCCACAACCCATTGAGTACTGGATAATAAGATTCCCCTTGGTAAGAATGGTTGTCAGACTTTCGGGCCACTCAAAAAATCAAAAGTAAAAATATTTTTTTTTACTTCTTTTCTTTCACTACCGAGCTACAATTGACAGCCGGAACCAAGGCTTAAACTGAATCACGGATACTCGGTATGTAATGAGTGGTCACTATAGTGGTCACCCATCCACGGCAACGCAGGCAAGCGCAACTTAACCTGAGGATCGCCCCTAGCGGCAGTTATTAGTAAGCCACGAGCTCCTCTAATGTGACACCTATAATGAATTAGGTATAAAATCTTAGACAAAGTAAAGTAGGTTTCTGTACAGCCTAGAGCTAAACGTTTCCATGGAGACAATAACTAACAGTTCCAGCCAACACGGCACTAACATACGTAACTAAGTAACGGCACCCATTGTCCGATTTCAAGCCATAAACACCGTATTGTTTGTTCAGACTATCTGAACGCGTACGCCGAACGGAAATATGCATGATTTGCGACCCACTGTTCTGTCTAACGATGTATCTGGCGTCAAATTACCTTGTAAACTGGGCTTTTAGTGTCGAATGCCCCCAGGTATATTTTGTCTCAAGTTGATGTCATCGGCCTCTTTTCGACGAAAGATATCGAAATGTCTGGAATTGAATTGTCTGGAGAATTGAAATTGAAGCCGAAACAAAAGTAGTTTCATAAATCATTTTTTCTAGTCTCTGAAAAAAAATATACGAATTTGAGTCTTGAAGACAACTGCTATAAGAGAAATCTAAAGAGCTTAGCAAATAATATTATAGGTACAAGGAATTTAGCTGCACTTGTTTAAAAAATAATCCAAGAATGCCACTGGACATTTAACTAACAGAAAAATGTTCCATTTTGTAGATTCACTTGTAAAATGTAACTATGTAACAAAATCTTAGAACTTAAATTTGACCTAATTCCCGTTTTCCGTTTTATTGAACTGAAAAGGAGGAGGGTAAAAATCAACTCATTTTTCGCCCATGATAGTGATGAAATTTCAAAGTATTTTTTGAAGCCATGTTACATATATTCTAAAAAAGAAAGAAAAAAAATAGCAAGTCATATAAAAAAAAACAATAACGGTGAAGGAAAACATCGTGAGGAAACCGGCATGTCCTAGAACCAAAAATTCGAAGACATGTGACATCTACCAATCCGCACTGGGCCCGTGTGGTAGATTATAGCCCATTCCCTCTTCTAGAGAGGAGGCCTGTGTCCCAGCAGTGGGAACATTATAGGCTAAAGATGATAAAAAAAAAAACATTAAACTTGGCAAATTCGTTGAAATTTTGTTAGTCTTTTTTTTTAATGAAACTTAGAAAAAGTGCTTAACTTTTTCTAAAAAAAAAGACTTTGAAGCGCTTTATTACCACTTTATTTTATAGGCTCTCCAATTCTGCTTTAAATAGCCTTTTAAACTAGCATTTATTTGTTTTGGTGCATCGAGCGCCTTGATGTTATACGAAACAAAATAGCTTGTCAGCGAATCAGTCAAACTCATACGTCACCTGCGTGTGCAAACGTGTCTTCACCTTACGCGTGTCATATTATAATACAAATATTTCTTTTTGTATTATTGCTATTATTTAACGCCTAAGCTTTGTATGCGTTTTATGTATTTTATTAAAAAAATAATGCCTGGAAAATCATGGCGATTCTTGTAAAAAGTGGTTAAAAACCAAGACTGATTATTATGTTATTTCTAATAAAAAAAATACTATAGGTTCTTAGAAGACATAAAAATTACCATCTACAAAACAATGCCAAATCATAATCCAAACATTGAATGGTACTGTCAGTGCAAAGTTGGTGCTAGAGTCGTTGGCTGCCGTGCACATGTTGCAACTGTTGTTTGGTACTTGGGATACTGGCGCCATAATCAAACTCAGATAAAAACACCAAGTCTTGGGTATGCTGACACACTTCAAGACGCTGCTACTGGATGGTCCAGTGACGATTCAGCTAGTGAAAGCCAGAAGGAATCATAATCAAAGACGTTTGTTACAAATAGTTTAGTGTAGTTTTTCTCTGTTTTGTCTATTTAATAAAAATATTTAAAGGAAAAACCTAGACATTTCATTTCGACTGAGTGCAGTATTAATAAAAAATACCCATAATAATTATAAATTTACCAATGGGCGAAAACAGCCCGGTCTTTACCCACCTCCTTTGCATACATTTTCCATTTGAATGACAATGCATGATAGCTAAATGACGTCATTCTAAATCCAATATGGTGGAGTGTCAAAGATGGCGGAATAGTTATTTTTTATGCATTCCCATGATATGAAATGCATATCAAATGAAAAGGTACAGAGAAGAATATAATAAAATGAAGTCAATCGGAAGCCTGCTTTTTAGGTTTTTTTTTTTTAATATGAAGCTTTATAAATACTTCGTATAGTCACCTACTTACGCTACTGAAAACTTAAACATCAAAATCTGATGTGTGTTGACTCACGAACAGTATCCAGCTTGACGTACGAGAGATTAATTAAATTAATTAATTTAGTCGTGATTAATACTTGGTGTTCATGTTCGCTTTCCGGTAGTTTGACTGACAGGTAATTTACAGCTAGGTACCTATCATGTCACCACGTTTATTTTGGAGAACTACTTTACGACCTATAGTGGATCATCGATGTAAGCTGACAGCAGGTGCAATTACGTGGATATAGATTTATTTTCATCCATAAGCGAACTTAATGGCTCGTGGATAAATCATTACAGCCGGACGGATTGAATTTCAAGGTTAAGCCGCGCTTGCCAAGGTTAGTTTGTGGATGGGTGAC
Source organism: Lycophotia porphyrea (assembly GCA_950005105.1). Classification (NCBI taxonomy): domain Eukaryota; kingdom Metazoa; phylum Arthropoda; class Insecta; order Lepidoptera; family Noctuidae; genus Lycophotia; species Lycophotia porphyrea. The sequence goes on from OX465402.1 coordinate 13,659,206, forward strand.
CATCATTACACACCGAGTTTTCACCGTGCCTCAGAAAGCAAGTAAAGCCGTCCCGGCTGTCATTTGTAGATCTTTGACAGTCGTTATAGGTAGTCAGGTGGCCCGAAAGACAACCAGTCTTACCAAGGTTCCGTACTAACCAGTAGGTACTAACTGGGTTGTGGAGAGCAGATAGGCAGTCGCTTCATGTAAAATACTGGTATTCAGCTGCATCTTGTAAGACTGGAAGCCGACCAATAAAAGTCGGGATAAGGCTAGGCAGATGATGAAAGTGAACTCAATGGGCGGAATTAAAATACTTCCCAAAAAGGTCCACCTATCATGGCGTGACATTTTAAATTTGATAACATACTAGGCAGGTGATACAAATATATTTGGAGCGTTATTTTGCTTAAACAAGTTTTAATATCAACGAAATAATATTTATATCGGCTTTCAAGGAAATCATCATCTGCCTAGCCTTTTCCCGGCTTTCAAGGAAATACAGAATGTAATCCGATCACTGTAAAGGTCAAAATCGTAAGCGTAAGACACAATCTACTTATAGAAAAGTATTGTTTCTGAGAACAGTTCATCTTCCCAGTGGATTAGAAGTACTACTACCCTCCTGAACACCGCGGATTTTTTCCATATTACTCAGTTCCAGGAATGACGACGAAGGTCGTACGTTTTGATGAGATGTTGCCTATATGGGTTTGCTAAGATGAAAATATCGGTTACCGTGACCATGAAAAAAATGAAACTGGAAGGTTGAAATGAGGTTGGTAGCAAAAAAATATGGGGGTAAAAACTTGTTGAAAATGTTGCGCGTTATTTTATATATTTTGGGGTACAATCATGAAATTTGTTACAGAAAGAAATAAAGTGTTTTATGAAGAGTAGATTAGTAGAAGAGTATAAAGTAACGTTATTAGTCGGGAAAATCATAAATGACTTTTCATTTAGCAAGAACTTCATTTCATTCCATTCAGATCTTTCCATATGCCAACTTTATGGAGCCACAATTACTTCTCCATAAGAATCATGTATTTTAAACCCCCAATTTGCACAAACGGCACTATAACTCACAAAGTTTCAAGCCACAACCTTACTATTACAAAACTTTCCATCTTCACTTGCCAATAAAAGGAAGACAATAGGTCGAAATTGCCACAAAAAAACTACTTTTTATAGTTAAATTGGAGTTGTCGTACCAATTCGAAGTTTTCGAACTCACTTTTAAGCTCGAAAAGGCTCCTATCAACATTCCTCATAGCCAGTTCAAAAATCCGAAGGCGTTAAACGCCACTTTTTCCACCGAAATGTTAATAGGGATGTGAAAAGTTGTCGCATTTAACTTATCGATAGCTGCACTAGACATTTCTTTTTCTAAATTAATTTTTGTTTCAGTTTGTATGCAAACTGCCTATCATCATCATGACTTACCCTTATCCCAATTCATTTGGGGTCGGTGCAGCATGTCTACTTCCATACTTCTCTATTACTCTTTATCTCATTAGACACCTCCTTTCGTGCCTGTTATCATTCATACAAACAAGCAGCCTGTCATATCGTCGTCACACGTCAATTGCAAAAATAGGCAACGCTCCCATTTCAAGTTAAATATCAGCAAAGAAATCGTACTGATTTTCTTCATCATAATATTTCTTATCGATAACTAAATTCTATCGACTTCTCCCTCCCCTACACTAAAGTATCGCAGATCGTAAATCTCCGTTTTTCCCCGTCGACTGAGGGTCGACAAGGATTGTGCAGACCTCCAAGGAGTTAGAAGTCACACCTGGCACTCTGAAGCCAGAATTAATGGCAGAATGGTGCAGTCCCAATTCCAGTTGAAATCTGCATTAGTAAAAGAATTATGGCGAAGCGATAAATCTTTGGAAAATTTAAATTTATAAGTTATTAGTTCTCCCGGTGAATTATGATTGTAGAAACAAGTTCAGGAAAAAGTTTCGCTGTTTTGGTTGCTCGTGAAAGTTTATTGAACTTTAGCACGGTTTCAGATTTAACTGTGTGAAATATTATGATATGGTTAGTAACGGATTGATACTGAGATGAACGTTAAAGAAGATGATATACTTAATTGACCATATACAGGGTGTAAATAGACTCTTCACGAAGCTGTCAACCAAGCATTATGTACATCAAACTTAGTAACTTTAAGCACTCAAAACACTGTGCTGATTGATGGATTGAATAGTAAGGGGATCCTGGAGGTGTTTAAAGTAAAAATCTTACATTAAAAACATGTATTTAAAAAAAAATACTTGTGAAAAAGTTGGAACTTTGACCCCCAACATCTCCGTAACTAGAAGGTTCCCAGGTACGGTCAAGAACAAAAAAATGCTCGCAATGACGGGGAAAACAAGTGCGTTTTGGTTTCGTTAAGAGTCTTTTTGCACCCTGTATAGTTTAATATTATGTTTTTACCCATTTACGTCCAAGACTAAATTAGCCGCAGGAAAGTGAAATAACTTTTATTATTTGGTAGAGAATAGAGTTTGAAAATAAATTTAAGAAATGTAGTTTATTTTATTAAGTTAGAAAAAACCATACCGATACCTTTAGGCTAAAAGGGCGTAACCGCCATTTTGGCCAAATTGAGATTTGAATGCAGTCATACTTACTTTTACGTCCTCTTTCGATTGGTATATTTAAAATTTCGATATTCGCAAAAAAGGGGCGGATACAGCCATCATTTTTGGATCGCTAAACATTGATTTTCTTTAAATTTGGGTCGTAAATGAAAAATATTTCATTTATGACTACCGCAAAAGTCGTATCAGGTAAACAAAATTATAAACTTTGACGTATATCCTGTGATTCGTCTCTTTTGGCGTTTACGCCTCTAGCTATTTTAGATATTTTTTCGTACTTGTCTTATACAACCCGAGATTTAATCAAGTTTGGTCTACATAACGTTAAATGGATATTAGATTCCTACATGCTTAAGTCATAATAAGTCTATATATTTTTTTTTTGCCCTGCCGTGAGACCATATAGGCTTATAATAATAATTACTTTCTATACAAATTTCATACCTACATTTTTAAATGTAAATTAAAAAAAAATATATATATAAGAAATTGTAGCCCACCGGTATCGGGTGTTCCCGATACCGGGTCCAAGCTACCGGTGGCGGTGGTCAGGGCTGCAGAGAGAGGAACCTCCTAACAATACGAGCCGTTTCCAGAAGTACCGCTTTCTGAATCAAGCCCTTTATCCAGCTAACGAGAGCCTCCTCAGGTAGTGATCGAGGCTCTTGGCAATTAGGCCATTGGCTGAAACGACTATCGGCACAATGAAAGAGACAAGATACCTGATTTACTTATCTTTCTCGGCTTTCACGAGGTTCTCGTCATGCGGAACCGTTATGTCAACAATCATTGCGCGCCACTCTGATCGATCCACCATAGTGGTGGTGATCAATGTTATTGGTTACAATATGATGGATTAATCAGAGTACAATGTGCAATATTGCAATTTACGAGAACTGGGTCGGGCACATACCTATAGTACGGAACTTCCGATTCCACAAGGTTGTATTTTAGAGAAAGTTGCTGATGGATAATCCTGGCTACAAGGTACCCGGAGATAATGTGACGGATTAATTCGCCTGGACGGTGGCATGCCTGACATACGTCAACCGTGCCGTTCTTCACAATAAATCGCCGGTAGTTATTCGTCATCATAACTTCATCCATAATTGCACAGACAAAATCTTCGGTTTCTCTGAAGAGGTTCCCGGAACGTAGCCAGGCTACGACGCTGCTAGGTCTACATCAGGCCCATACAGGGCCCGGAAAAAGCGTCCGTGAAGCTCTTTACTCTGCCATACCTCCCTGCGGTTGTTAGTGTCAAGAACTACAGGTTTGCGCCAATTCTCTTTAGCTAAGGAGAGGCCTCTGTCCACCGCGACATCTCGATGCATCCCCCACGTCGGCTTCTAGGAAATATTCCCTGAGACTGCATATCTCACAATTGTGGACAGTCTTAGCATTTAAAAAGCCTTGACCTCCACACTTCCGTGGGATATACAGTTTCATAATCGAAGAACGTGAGTGACACATTCGATATTATGTCGACAACATTGTTCTTAATATCAATGCAAAAGCAAAAGCTTTTTTTATAGCTATAAGCACTAAAAAGTTATGTCGGAAAATCGGTATTTTTTTTTGTTTTTGGTCTCTCCTGAAAGTCGTGTTTTGGTGGATACGCCCTTTGAGCCTAAAGGTATCTACCGTGCTCAAATGGGGACACTGGGCACTTTCGTATGACAATATTTGATATAAAAAATGAAAAACGCACTAATAACATCGACATTAACGTAGATAAACCAAATTATCATGTTAATAAAAAAAAGTTGAGGATGGATTTGAAGGTGTGCCCAATTGAGGACGGCAGGCGTAAATGGACTGCTTGTTGCAAAAAATAAGATAGGAGAGCATTGATTCCAATCAGTCCTCTTCTGAATTCTTAAATCATCATCATTCATCATTTCAGCCGAAAGACGTCCACTGCTGGATATAGGCCTCCCCAAGTGTCGCCACATTGACCGGTCTCGTGCGACTTGCATCCAGCGGATACCCGCAACCTTCACCAGGTTATCGGTCCACGTAGTGGGATGCCTTCTAACGCAACGTCTTCCGGTTCACGGTCGCCACTCCAAAACTTTACGGCTCCATCGGCCATCCGTTCTGCGAGCAATATGCCCTGCCCAATGCTACTTAAGTTTAAGTACTGTGAATTCTTAAATGCTGGCACATTAAAATCCTTATCAACCTAATCACACCCGTATAACGCGTTCATCATTTGTCTCCAACAACTCATCAATCGAATTCGCAGTTATTCGAACGAATACAATTTAGCGAAAAAAAGCCTTTTGTCTCCGACACAAAGCAATTACTGTGTAATTTGTCACTGCTTCCATTCACAGTTTGATTTCTTTAGTAGGGGATCAGATTGATTGATCAGCCATTTAGCCAATTTTAGATTCCTCCTCTGTAGCACTGAACTAGCGTAAATGACTGTAAGATTAAGATTGGCTGTGTTCCCAGAGATATCTGGGTCGTGGCGTACACTCGATGGCTTTGCCAAGAAAAAATGTGTCATAGAATTACGGGTTCTAAGACAATTTTAAACGGTGAAGGTTTAAAATTAGGTTCAGTCTCTTAGTTTCATAACTTTTGACTGCCATGTTGGACTAGTGGTCGCAAGCGTGACTGCCGTGAATGAGGTCCTGGGTTCGATTCCAGGTCGGGTACCTAAATTGTTTTTGGGTTTTTCTATCAGAACCTCAGTAGCAGCCACGGAGTCTGGATTTGTGCCCGGTTGATGGCAATAGGCTCGCCCTCTATTATAATTGACTTAAACTAACTGTCAAAATATTGGGGTAATATAAGCTAAAGACTCTGCCTAACCCTTCGGGGATTACAATACATTAATAATAGATGTGATAGGAAATGTGTCTTCTTCTTCTTCAATCTTTGGCCACCCAATGCAGAGTGTAGGTCTCTTCCAAATCTCTCCACTTTTAGCGACTTTGTGAAAATATGTATTATTAATCAAATTTAAATAGATTTTACTTGTTTTAATTTTTTATACAAAATGCAATTCATTCGTTAAGAAAGTCTGGCAAACCCGCAAAATAAATCCAACTAGATATTAAAAAAAAAATAGAAAGGGTAATTTCACAAAGCCGTTACAATATTCTCAACCACCCTTAAACCCTTGAATTTATATGTCCCCATAATCCTTAATACCTCGAGACCTCATAAATTCACAACTCTAGCTAAAAGACGGTAAGAGGTGCACACCAAGTAATTACATAGCCATCGGCTCTTAAACACATACTAGAAACAAAAACGGAATGGGCAATAACTTTTACGTGTAAATAGCTTACTTTTACGACTGTTAAAATATCCTCACATTTATTTCTTACAAGGTGTGTGCAAATTTAGAGGTGTATTAGCACTTGTTTTTTAAGAAACACTTGCGAATTCTTTTATATTTTTGCTAGCAAAAAAAAAACCTCTTTATGAAAGAGGCTTAGAAAAGTACCTAGGAAATTCTCGAGGTATTCCATCCAGAGCACACAAAAAGAGGAGAATAAAGCGAATAATTGAAACACCCTCTTGAACGTATGCAAGCCTAGTACTTCCTGATGGGTATATACCAAAAATGTTTTTTTGCGTTCCTAATTTTATTTTAGTAATATTTAATGCCTAACTGCTGCCTCCCCTTATATATCGTTCTAGGTATTCTTCTTAAACATTTTTATTAAATATCGATTTTTTAATCAAATTCAAAATTTCTCTATAAGCATGCGCTTTGTGGAATACTTTTCGTGCTTTAAAAGAGTGCTCTGTATGGAATACCTAGAATTCAATTCAATTGTCTACAAAAAATATGTTAATAGAAATCAGTTACTTTTGGAGGAAAACAAAGTACCTAAATTATACACTGAGTCAGAATTATGAAGAAAAACCTGGAAAATGGTAGTTAAAACAAAAGTTTCAATTCCAATAACATAATTATCTTACGTAAGCAAGAAGATAAAGAAGTTAACAACAAAAAGAAGAAAGGAAAGATAAAATATTGTAATCACGTGCAAGATTCAATTGAAAGCAAAGTTCTAACAACTTTAAGTTTGCAAAGTGATAACATTTCTATTACGGACCGAGCAGATAACAGAGTCGGACCAATTAGTGGGATTGACGCTTTGGTTACTAACACTTTGATTCCAGAAATTAAGTTTAATCATATCTTGGATTCGTGGTTTAATTTATAAGATTAAAGCTCCGTTTTGGTTTTGGTTTTACTTATTAATGAATTAATGAAAATAATTACTTATGGTTCATGTAAAGACACACGAATTCAGTAATTAAATGAAACACATATACGACAACAAGACAAGTTGAGTTAACGAGGAAATAAAAAAATAAACAGCTAATCAGTTGGATACTGAGCGCTTCACTTTGATCGCAATATTACTACTATGTCTACATAGAATTTATTCTTACGACGTAATTAAGTTACCCAACACAATATCCACAATTTGAACGAGAACGTTTCTTTTTTGTACAAGGAAACATTCTAAGGTACGGATTCTTGGAACCCAGCCAGCAATTATTTACCTTACCCTCCCGCTACAAACTAAGTTCAGGTATCCGCAAGTAAGATGTAAGTTATCTCATAAGCCACTAGGATAGGGCAAATATTGTCCTAGATTAAATCTAGGACAATATTTGCCCGTAGTCGTAATCGACATCCCACAGTTTGGAGCAAAACAAATACATTGAGATAGTATTAATTACTCCGCCGCGATTAAGTTTTAATATAAACCTAACGCAAACAATGTTAACCAAAATGAAGAAACTGTTAAATCTACCCATAAAGCAATCACAAGCTTTGATATTCTAAAGCGAAAAAGACAAGCAAAAATGAATCTTAATCACAAGTATCATGAAATAAAAGCCTTCTAAGCCCCGCAAAATCCGACGATGGCCTGCAAAAAGGAAAGACAACGTAGGTTAATTTGAATCCCCGCGTTTGTAAGCCGAACAATAATTGGATTTGGACGTCCAAGTTGACAGTTCATTTCGTTGTTTCGTCCCCTGACATGTACCGTTAAGATTATGAAAAGTTATTATTTCAGAGGAACCCTCTTTCTGCTAATTTGGATAAGAGCCAATTATAGAAACGCCCAACTTTTTCCTTTTTGAAACTGAGTTAGGTGTAACGCAATTTTGCAAGGCAGATTTATGTTGTAATTTCCTTCAGAGGGGGACAAACGCTTTGAGTTAGTTAACTTAAGCATCGTCTAATTAGGTACTTTTAATTCAAATTGGATCAACTCTCGACTCAGACTCGTAACTTTCTCGTGAATCGCGCTCGGCAAAACATCGCCGACATAAAACAATCACAGCAAGACGTGTAATTATGTAATTATTCAAGACAAATTAAAGTTCGGGGGAAGGGTGACTTGTCAAGTGCGCAAAAACAGTAGACAGGCGAACAACAGCGGTTTTTGTTTCAGCAATAACAAGGGAAGACAAAAACAGTGGCATCAAAATGTATGACACTCAACCGGCGTTCGTCTCGCCGGTTTTTGCACAAGTATAAAAACTTTGAAGGGATTGTAATGCTTGGACTTAAGGGCCTTAAGTGATTTTCGTCGCATTTAGTTGAAGAGTTTGCTCAACTTTTTCTTTGGGCTTAATTGTTTCGTTATCTTTATTTTGATGGGAAAGTTTTGTTTCCCTATTGTTCATTCTTAATGTTAAACAAAACCCTCGCGCTTTCCACGATCTATCTTGTATCAGCCGGAGTATTGTCTGACCTATCAGCCGTATGTGTGATATTGATGACTTAAGGAAATTGAATGAATGTCTACAACCATTAGCTTTTATCAAAATCAATGGCTACATCGAATCGTATTGTAGTGAACACGCTCCATCAGTAACAAATGATTTACGGCCTAACAAATAAAGTGTTGAAGGGACAAATGGCCGATGTCGATTTTTTATCTACAACTTATACATCAATAGAAAATATAGCAGTAAAGAAACAAATCTTTAACAAAACTCAAGATGAAAATGTTCAGCAAAAAATAAAAAGCTTAGAGATATTAAAACAAGCCAACCAGATTAAAATAAAAACGCTCAAGCAACGAATCTTATTTTAGAGCTCTCGGGAAGTGAAAAGTTGCTACGGAAATAATCCAATCACAAGCAATAAAGAAGGGCAAAGGGAAATTAATACCAATGCTGGCGACAAAGTTGATCTTGTTCGTCTTGACAGATGTCTGCGAGATGAAATATTGCGTCGACAAGATGACTGGAGACAGTTGGAGACTTGTGAGAGTCTTAATTCAAACAACTACTGTAATACGTAGCAAGGTGAATTCGCTTGTAGACATTTTCGTATAATGAGATGTTGGATTTGTATACGAGGGACATGCTAAACGAAATAAGCTGTTAGTAGCTGATGAATGACATTAAGACGGATTGCAAGTTGCAACTTATTTTGCGCTAACTAAGGCCGTTACGTAATTTATTGCCTCAGTATGTTTTGCTCATTTTAATATCTTAGAAGGCAACATTACCCTTCCTTTAAGATAAAGCGAGACGGTAACGGTGACGCTTCGGGCCATAAAATTAATTTAAAAATTAGATTCCGGCGCTAAAAAAGTCGTTACCCTAAATAACTAAATTTTCAAGTAGGCACCTCAATATTCATTAAAAAGATACCGAAGTAATTTTAAACTTGGAGATCTTATTCTTTCTACGATTAGAAAATAAACATTAAGAGAACCGGCTGGCAAAACACACATCAAATGTTTATTAGACCAAAAGATCACGTTGAGCCAGTTATATGGCCACCCAAGATGAACAATGTTTCCGAAGGTTCTCCATATCATAAAATCTTTTTATCGAGTGCAAGTACGTTTAGGCGTAAGGGAATGAGATAGATTTTACACCCACTCGGTTAGCTTCGATTGTTTTACGATGCCTAATCAAATACTAAGTGCATATTTGCTTCAGATATTGCAAAATTTACGAGCTTAGTACCTGAGTGTTTATCGACGACATTAAAGGCTTCGCTTCGATTTGTTTTATTGTTTATTTCTATTAGTGGTCGAACATGGCTTATAACATTTAGCGAGAGTGTTCATAAATAAATGTTTTCTGTAAGTGGTTCTGTTCTAGTGTTTGCATCTACTGTTAATTTATTAGATGTCTAGAGTTTACGTAAAACAGAAATATCTATTCTATTTTTTGCTTTCTTCGTTCGTAGAGAAGTTGAAATTGCGTCAGATTAAGGTAGCATCCGTCTTATTTATACACAAACGATGTATACAATAGTGATTTATCATCCTGTTTTCCTCACAAATAAGTCCAATTAACATCATACCAGAGAGTTTTCTAAATATAAATTCGCGTTGCTTGGACATTCGTTGTAAAACGTCTTACTTGATATGTTTATTTAATATATACGAATAATTCTCCGTGAATTATGTGCGTGGGCGGGAAGACGGTGTTAGATCGAATATTTATTGTGATACTCCTCATCTATGAGGGATTTATTGAAGGTGGGATGCTGGAGTTTGGGGACAGCTTGTAATGTGGTGATAAATATCGACGGGGATTGCCGTTGATGACAGCCAACGCTGCTGTGGAAGGTATTTAGACGTGTCAAGCTTGTCTTGAAACCATTTGACACTGGTATAAAAAAGATAAGTATCCAATGAATAATCTGCTTGTCTGATGGTAAAGATTTTTTGACTTGAACATGGTTTTTGTTTTAAAATGTTCAGGTAAGCAATAAAAGGCATAATAATTTATATAGAAAACATGTTATAGAGAGATAAGCAAGCTTTAATATCATATAAACGAAATCAAAATTACAAATACACAAGAATGAAGTAAAACATGATTCCAATCTCAATAAAAATCAAAAGTAGTTAATGATAAAACTAGTAGCGTTATTGATGCGAACATTAATACTAAACCAGTCGCACTTCAAAGATGGTCAATAAAACTTTGCCAGCAGACATTTATTACTGATTCCAGCTACTTAATATCTGAAATGCCATAAAACATTACTGAACAAGCAATATCAATTAAACAGTGCGTTGTTGAGCCTTGGTCTAAGAAAGGAATGTTTATTAAATTGGAGAAGGGTGATTTTTTGAAAGAAACGAACTAAGAATTTTACGGAGAATTGTTCCCGAATAGATTTGAGCGAAATTTGGAATATTAGTCAAGGTTTGAATCAAGGTGAACTGCCGAAGGAGAATTTTTATTGCAGCAAAGATTGGATGAATTTTAGACAAAAATGACACCACGATGTACGAAACAGTTTGCAAGGGCCGATGCCTGCCAGGGCTGCGGAACTGTTCGAAAGAGATACCGCGGCCCTGGAACACAAAGGGTAAGGAAGCAACATGGATGGGTTTTAGTCAGTACAAGTCTGACACTCCCTTCTACTCTGCCCAGAGCGGGAGAAGTCATTTGATGATTTCCCTTAGGAAAAAAATATATATGGCCAAGCTTCGGTTCTTGAGTAAAATTGAAGCTTTCTACGAAACAAATTTACTCGGGGCAAGTGTCACGTCGAGCCACTTTTAATACTATCTTAGTTCCATTCGGAATAGCTCCACAAAGACATGTTCAATGCTCAGAACACGATCACATAAAATGGCCAGTAAACCTCCAGACACCATGTCAAACATAAAACAGAACAATAAAATTTTTTACAACTCCAGATACATGAAAAGGGATTAAATTTATTTGCTGAAGCAAATTCCATTAAAGTATTTGTTGAAACAATTAAATTGGATTCCGTTTCTGATTTATTCGAATACTTTTGAGATTGATCCGAGTGGATTTTAGATTGATTGATTAATGAGCAGTTTCTATGGATACTTTGTTTGGAATTATAGATGCATCAGCGTTCATCATCTGCCTAGCTTTTTCCCAACTAAATTAGGGTAGGCTTCCAGTCTAACCGGATGCAGCTGACTACCAGTATTTTAAATGAAGCGACTGCCTATCTGACCTCCACAATCTAGTTAGTATCCGGTAATACGATTACCCCTTGGTAGGACTGGTTGTCAGAATTTCGGGCCACTGACTTCCTGTAACGATTGTCAAAGATCTACGAATGAAAGCCGGTAACAATGGCTTGACGTGCTTTCCGAGGCACGGATGGAACTCGGTATGTAATGGACGGTCACCTATTCACGGACCAACCTAGGCAAGCGCGGCTTAACTTAAAGATGGACCTCGAATGACTGTTATTATTTAGCCACAAGCTCCTCCATGAACATCAACGTTATCACCCTGAAATTTGTGCTGCTGAGACACAGGACTCAGCAAGAAGGTGTTGGTTGTTTGTAATACACCCTCCGGGCTCAGTACTAGGACATGCGGAACCGGGTTTTGGTCCCATAATAGTACCAGCTTTTCCCGGGTTTTACTATGGTACCGTAACCGTGTTTGCATGCCTCAGTACGTGTTGGTAGATGTCACATGTCTTTGAATTTTCTGTTCTAGGACATGCCGCATGCCGGTTTCCTTACGATGCTTTTCTTTACCGTTTCTGCAATTTAATATTTTTAGATTTTAAAATAAAAAATACTACTTTAAAAATGTTTTGTATGTCTAGCTTTGTACTGTTGACAAAAAACCGTCGGCGGTTTTACTATTCCTAAGAGAGAGATTCATTTTCAGTTTAGTATTGTATTAGATAGAAACAAAAATATAATGAAAAAGTCTTTCTCAATTTAGATTATATATGTTTATCTTAACAAAAATTTTACGTGTTTTATTTCATACTTCGTTTGAACCTCAAAATATTTTTTTAAAATTATTTTAGATAGTCTACTAACCCTACTAGACAACTTCAGTGATAGTCTAGTGGGGTCACCAGTGGACAGCCTAGTCATAGGTCGCTAGTTCCAACCCAAGACACGCACCTCTGATTCTTGGATTCATATTGTGTGTATTGTATAATTATCACTTGCTTCGGTGATGAAAAACATTGTGAGGAAACCAGCATGCCTGAGAGATATTTCTCGACGGCATGTAAAGCCAAGTCAGGGGCCCTTGGGTGGCATAAAAACTCTGACATCAGGTTAGGCACCAACCACACGATAAAGAAGAAGACCAACCTTACTTTTAAATTAGATTCTTTTAAACTTCAACTTCATCATCATCTAACTATGGGCATTTGAGTTAGTCACAAAAGATATGTTTATGAACATAGATAGACACTGCTAACTGCTGAGGGTTCCTTATACCATCTTAGTCTTATTCTATCACCTTTTTTTCCAGAAACAACAAATCGCCTAATAAAAACCGTATAATTTCCCACTACCCAAATCTAATCCACAAAAACCAATTACGGTAATTACCAAGGAACCAATTCGTCGCTCGAATAAATCGCAAAACCCAACTTAGCTCCCCGACAATTAGCAGTACACACAGTAATTAGCAGCAACAGCGTGACAACGGAATTTAGAAACAATATTAAGCCCGTATTGATCAGCGACAGTACAAGCTGTGTTTCAACTACATCAATTTTATTCCCCAAACTACAACACCAAAATACACTGTCCTAACAAAGAGATAAAGTCCAAAATCGGATCATGTATAAAGCTTTTGTGTCCTTTATAGTGATGTATTGACAGAATGAGGACAAAACTAACGACGGAACAGCAAATATTGGTTGCTCAATTAGACAAATGAAATTCAATGAGGGACTAGCAATGACACACGTGGCACACACTAGTAATGAGGGAGTATTTTAGTGGTGCTGATTTTGATATAAACAATGAATTAGGTAACAATACTGTCAGTAATTGGTTCTATAATTCTAACTTACTAACTCTAATCATCGTCTGCCTAGCCTGTTCCCAACCTATGTTGGGGTCGGCTTCCAGTCTTACCGGATGCAGCTGAATACCAGTATTTTACATGGAGCGACTGCTTATCTGACCTCCACAACCCAGTTAGTACTGGGTAATACGATACCCCTTGGTTAGACTAGTTGCCAGACTTTAATGAATCTGACTAAATCAGAGGAAGTTTAGCATAATTCTGTCAATTGTTCAATCCATTGAAATATTGAGAATAAAATATCCAAAAACCATTTCAACTGGATCCAAGGTTTTCTAACTACAGTTAAAAGCAAAAACAGCTTCTACTACTTCAAATTTCAATATTACCTTCTCACTACTCACTACCAAACAGTCGACTCTGACAAATTCAAGGATACACACTAATTCTAACCACGTTGAGGAAACAAACATAGCTGAATACGAGGGTGTTATGACATGTGTCAGCTGCGAGCGTGTCGGTCCACGTTAACAATGTAGAACGATGAAATATTCCCTACTGTTTTCTATAGAAATATTTTATTCTCTAACAGAATAAAGGAACAGTAAGATTTGTGGATTACATTTTTGATATGTATATTTTCTTTTTGGCTTGTGTGAACCTTGATGTTGAATATTAAACAATGAAGAGTGGCAACTGTGAAACACTAATAAACTTAACGCGATCTTAAAGATTCCGTGTCGACTAGTCCTCACTTATCCCAGGCAGCGAGTGCACATGTACTCTTAAAGTAATTCATCTACTTACTTAGTTTCTAGTGAACACCACAGTGACTTCATCATCGTGATAACATCATGCAACAGAGTCTAAATTAAACAGTGCCATTTACAACTACAGCCTAAGTCGTTTATGCAGGTCACCACACGCTTTAAAAAATAATGACGCTACAAAATAAAATAATTTACATCACAAAGAGGCCCAGTTAATCAATACCCAATAATTTACAAAACCAACGAAAAAATAAACATTTATCCACGTTCCGTATCATAAAACAGGCGAAGGATATGATGAAGCCATAATTCAAAATTACAACAGGGGAGACTAGCATAGAGACCGGCCGACTTTATTTAGTCATTACCAATTTCTGAGGCTCATTACCTGTTCTCTTTTATGGACCGACCGAACTATAGCCACTGCCCACATTTACGAAAAAAAAAACGACAGATGGAAAGGTTCAGAATATAGGGAACGGACATTACGAATTATCTTAATTTTGATATGGGCTACAAAAGAGTGTTAACTCGCGACATATGTGTTGTAACGGTTGGGGCTTAGATACCATTTATATCATCGTTTTTTTCGAGAATTTTATCCTTACCGTGACCAGTTGTTATTGTTATATTTTGATTTAGAGGATAAGTTTGGTTTTTTAATTAAGGCTCCGTCAAGAACTCTGGTTATTAAGGACACGATATCTTAATTAGATTAAATCTGTTTGTGATTAGCATAAATTTCTAATTAGTGTTTATTTATGATCTTCTACTCCGTTTCTAGTTACTTTAACTCTTGTTTGAATAATAATTATATTCTATTGCTTTATGTACTTACCTACTATTCTCTATGATACCACCAGCATTGTTTTTCATCGTAAGCTTTGTAATAATTTACTGCTTACCCCAAAAACTAGCCCTGTAATCTTGCCCCATTATCTATGGAACACTATTGACAGTTAAAAAATTAAAAACTGTAACAAAACGTTACGACATACGGTGGTCATCGATAAAACTGTCCCTCACATGGCAGGGGCACCCAACGTTTCTGAGGATGTCACAAAAAATAAACAGGTAGAGGCACCACAGCCTTCGTTAGCGGTACGGGTACACAAAGCGAAAAAACTGATACGAATCTATATATAATTTCTAAGAAGTCACGGGGGACTTGATGCGTTGAAATTTTTGGTCACCGACGAATAATTTATCCTTTACTGTTCACACCACGGGTCGTTAGAATGAGTTGTCAAAACTATTTGACGGCTTCTAGATTACTGATAAAGTGAATTATAGGTAGTTTTATATGCAAGAATTCGGAGATACGGAGGAGCGGACGCCAATGGGCCGTGGAAGCACTTAAATTTTGATGAAGTTTGTTTGAACTACTGGTTTTGCTTACATTAAGTTTGACCGTGTGTGAACGTAGGCGATTGTTCCGGAGTTGCTTAGAAAGAGTAACGAAATGATCATTTATTTTGTTTTGTTTTCCTTTATGTAAAATATATTCCTCTAAATTTCAGTAGCATGTTAAGCGGTTTCCATCAAAATACGGTCACAAATAGCTCATTGTCAATTGACACAAAGGAGATACAGATATTCTTAATCCTATATTGTATATTCCCATACATGTCACCCAAATAGGTTTTATGGCTATATCATAGAATCGCAAATGTCCCAATATAATGTAGCAAAAATTCTAAAAGTTTCGCTCGACCGGCACTATCAAAAGATTTTACAGATATTCCGAGAAACTTTTGTCCACTCCCAGCTACAAATCGGTTCCTTTAAAACCGGGGGATGTATCCAATAAATTGAGATGTCTCACTATTTTACTAGCGTTCAAGATATTGTCACCTTTTTTTCTGGTTCAGGTAAAATCTCGCCCATACCATGTGGTTGAGATTGAGTTTCTTAAAAAAATGATTGATGGATTTTCAAATTAGTAAATCGATGGATGTGTATAAAAACGGCTTGTAAGTGTTGATGATCTGTTTAAATATGATACACGTCAGATGATTATGTCGATAATGGTATTACTAGGAGATGAAGCAGAAAGTTATGATGCTGTAAAAGTTTTTGCTAGAAATCTTGGAACAAGCTTTTATGAGGAAAAAGTAGAAATATTTATAAGCCCCAGCTATACTAACCGTACCAGTAATAAGATTGATTTTTAAATTAAAAACGCATCCGGTGTAGGCTTTACTATTGCCATAAGTTCATAACATACATTTTCTCACAATAATTTTATTCAACAATATTCTAAGATACCAACATAGTGAGTTAAACAGACAAATCGCATCATACATTATTTACAATTCCATTTCCAATGACATTTATTCTTATTGAATTTTGAAAATGAATATATATAAAAAGGAAAGTTTCGATAAACATCTTGTTTTACGATACCAAATGTAAAATACCTAGAGATTTTACGAATAGAGGTTGGCGTAGAGACAATGATGAACACAAAAGAGACATGACAGCGGGAACCTACTCTTTGGAGATAAATTAAATGGTTTTATTCCTATTGTTAGTATTTTACTATACGAGAGAATCAAGTACAGGGGAGGCAACGTTTCTGCGGTTATATAGTCTGCTCGTAATATAGGAAAGGCATCAGATGAACCTTTATTACGATTTTTCCTTTTACGGCATCAGTAGCACTTCGGGCTGTTGTAAATTGTAATGCTAGAATCAATGTTACTGCTGCAAAGTTACTGGTAGCAATAACTACAGAGAATTTTAGTGTTATTTAGTATTAAAATGATCATAAAAGTGTGATGTTTTGATTTTAGTACCTACTCATTTCATTTCATAATGATTAGGTAATTTATCAGCCACTTTATTAATAAGCTGAAATGATACGTTGTGCTAACCACGATCATTTCTGAACTCTTCCATAGTCGGACGCGATAAAATATTTAATATACTTTTCTGATTATCTCGGTTCAAAACTATAACTTTTTGTAGCTTCAGCGTTGCTCAAAGGCAGTTCGTCTGTGCGAATTTAAACACTCCCTGAGTTTCATTACCCGCCATTTCAGTTTTAAGCATTCATTGTGCTTTAGACATACTCATCCATTTCTCTATTATGCCTAGAATTATCATAAATATTAAGGTCTTTCTGACGGAACAATGGGTTTTTGTTTAAGACTTCAGTCAAATGTTCTAGTGAAAGGTACGTAAAGTGTTTCAACATTTAATATGGCAAAGTTAATTTTATGAGCCTTGTGGGTGTGAAGATACAAGCTCCAAGGTTTTATACCTTGAGGTGTAAATGAAATTTGAAAACTTCGACTTGGTGACAGAGGTTTAAAGTTTTGTACACATTCCTTACAAAATTGAGCTTTTGTCAGTTTTAAGTAAAACTATGGTTGAACGACATTACTTTATAGGGGAAAAAACCAAAGCGACATTGTAAAGAATGCAGAATATTTAATAATCGAAATGCTGCCAGTCAAAGAAGCAAGAGAAGCAACTAAAGGAAAACAATACGTTATTCAATTAAAAGGTGTCCAACATTCCTGAATGACCGAACTATATCAACAGCAGCAAACACGACCTGCCCCAACACATGTCGACTAATGAATCAATTCCGACAACAATAAAAACGTACAATACTTTTAATCTCGGCTAAAGGCCCCTTAAACGAAGCCCTTAAAAAAGATAATAAAATGGTAGCAAAACTGTTTTCTTACAGTCATCCTGACAAGTGGCGATGGTAAACAGGGTTTATGGTTCCGAGGGGTGAATTTTACTATTCATTTTTAGCGTTCCGTGGACTTCTAAACCAACTCATGGTTTGTGTTTAATGTTAACTCCAGTATGAAATCTACTTTTGGTAATTTCTTGCAGTTTTCGAAGAATTTCGAAATGATTCTGTTACCTTCCATGTGTAGGTAACACCGTAAGCTCTCTATCTGCCTTTTCTCCACTATCCTGTAGAAGACTGTTTGCTTTAAGTTTCTCTTCTTCTTCAACCTTTGGCCACCCAATGCTGTCTCTTCCGAATCTCTCCACTTTTGGCGGTTTTGTGACAAGGCTATCCAGATTCTCTTGTTTAATCCAAATATAGTTTATTTTTACTACTCAACCTCCGCCAAACCGCACCACTATCAACATCGTTATCTTTCTCATTTATTTTACTACCGTTCTTCAAAGTGACCAAAGTATCTCCCAACCAACATGCTGCTTGATATTTTTCTGTATCATAACATAAGGAACCGTCTTCACAAACACCAGGCGTGCTAGCCAAGTTTTTTTAGTGCCTGTCGTAAACAGGGTGCTATTGAAACGTTACCAGCTTGTTTAGCAACATATGCTAGGCGCCACGCTCCTAAAATAATAATGCTAAGCGCCACGGTATAGTGCGGATTTTTTTTTGGTGGTTGAAGATTTTTGTTTTTGTGTTAAGATTCTTTTTCGGAGAATTTTATGTAGGGGATATTCACACGTAGAAATCTTGATTTAAAAGCTTCCTACTGTTTTTATTTTTATGTTTTCTTTACTTCCTTACAAAGGTTTGGTGGATTCAGATATTTTGATAAATCAAAGCGTATTAATCGACTCTTTTAGTAGTAATAGTATCAGCAGCGCCCAAAACTGATTTTCTATGGACACTGTTAATCCAAATAATGGATTTTAATGGACTGCTTCTATTTTCTAACCGATTGGATAATAATAATGAACCACAATTGATAATAAAATACATCATAACCGAAAACACCCCATGTAAATTGCGTTAAGACCGAATTAACTAAATCAAATTCAATGCAGTATTCACTACATTGTGATTTTCATAATTTCGCACAAACACATGCGCAAATTGGTCTATTGTGTAGATTCTTTCACAGGTATACAATGGAATATGAGCTTTATTTGAAGAATGCTTAAGCTTTTTTTTTAAAGTGACAAGTTTAGTACAATAGAAATTATTACCGCGGGGTATGTTAGACCATCTGTCGTATTTTTGTTTATAGTTATGAACTTTAATGACATTTTAGTGTTGGATAAAATGCGGCTGCTAATGACGGTATTGTGTTAATAAACGCTAAAAATCTCGAGTTTATTGACTCGGTGGAGTTTTTTATTATTATTATATGACTGTGGATTTAGCATACTTTAGCAGTGTGTGTAAATTTATATTTAGAGATTCCATTAAAGTTATTTTTGGAACATACTTCGACACTGATTACCTTCAAAATTATGATAGTCCTCTATTCAGAAAATTTCACCTTTGATTAAACCGATTAAGTCTCAATTTATTTTCAGCTCAAATCCATATCTATACTTCTATTTCAGATTCATTTAAGGTATCTGCAGAAAAAAAACTTACAGATACCGTAATAGTGGTTTGGGATAAGTATAGTTCCATACTTCCAATACTAAAAAAAAAATTGTTGTCTGTAAAGTTGGTTTACGGACGATAGTTTAACGTGATAACGTCATAAAATCGAGTAGAAGAGAGATAGATGCGGCGCATGCATACAATGAGTGTAATGGGACAATGAGCGTAAAGGGACAACGAGCGTAACGGGACACTTTTTCGTGTATGCAGCCGGCGTTCATCGATTTATTAGACGTTCTCACGTCAAAAAATCTTTATTAACTCTGTTTGTCTGTTTGTGTATTAACTCTGTTTGTCTACATTTTCGCGCTTAAAAAAGCGACAGAAGCTTAGTTGAAGTATTTTCTATAATTTTATTTTAGCTTACAAACCTAATAGACGATTATGACCATGAAGCACATCTCTAAAATATTTACTAAAGAAAGAAACAAAACAATTGTACTTCCTCCGCCGTCTATGTTTGTAACTCTTTCTCGCAAAAACTACTGACCAGATTTGGATGACATTTGGCACACAGATCATTTATAACCTAGATTAACACATGGGATACTTTTTATCCCGGCGGTAGTACGATCCCGTGGTACAATTACTGAACTCCACGCGCGAAACCGCGGGCATAAGCTAGTACTTCTATAACATTATGTTTATCCAGTTCCAACCTAAAATATTCTCTCCAAATCTCCTTCGAATCTTCAGTCTCCAAACTATTGGTCGTACTGAATAAAACATAGCATGTGTGGCGAACAAAACTTAACAATTTATAACGCGTCAAATCTTAAAGATGGCTTCCTTCGGATAGAGATGTATAAAATTAATTGTGTTTATAACATCTGCCGAAAAAAAAAACCCTATTGTCGTTTTTTTTTTGTCGAAACGGTCAGGTTGGTTTTGGTCGCTTTTTTTGTATTTTTTGGGCTTCTAGTTTTAGCAAGGCCTTGTGTTTGGAAAATGTTATTAATTAAGGTTAGGAATATTGAAGTGTAAAATAAAGACTGACTATGCTTGGTAAGTCTGACAACCAGTCTTACCAAGGGCCATCGCATTACCCAGTGCTTACTGGGTTGTGGAGGTCAGTTATTCAGTCGCTCCATGTAAAATACTGGTATTCATCTGCATCCGGTTAGACTGAAAGCCGACCCCAACTTATTCGGGAAAAGGCTAGGCAGATGATGAAACAGCAAGGATCATCAGCATTCAGTGTTTTAACATTTGCCGAAATAAAAAACCCTATTGTCGTTTTTTTTTTGATCGAAACGGTCAGGTCGGTTTTGGTCGCTTTTTTTTTTTGGGCTTCTAGTTTTAGCAAGGTCTTGTGTTTGACAACATGTTATTGATTACGTTATTAAGGTTAGAAATATTGTGGTGTAAAATAAAGACTGATACAGACTATGCTTGGTAAGTCTAACAACCAGTCTTACCAAGGGCCATCGCATTACCCAGTACTTACGGGGTTGTGGAGGTCAGATAGGCAGTCGCTCCATGAATAATACTGGTATTCAGCTGCATCTGGTTAGACTACAGCTTACACCAACATACTTAGATGGGAAAAGGCGAGGCATATGGTGATGACAGACTATGCTTTTTGTATACTTATCATGTATCAAGAATTTTTGTCTTAAACGGTACTTAAATATTTTAACGTGTCTTTAAGGGGTATTCCTCAAAGCGCAACCAACCTAAGCGCATATAGATTATTCCTCGAAGCGCAACCATTTAAACAATTAGAATTTGTGAGTGCAACTAATAGTTGCGCTTCGAGGAATAATTTAGTTGCGCTTAGTTGGTTACACTTAAAAACAGTTGCGCTTTGAGGAATACCCCGTCTTTAAGGTTACCTTGTCTCGTGAAGAAGCAAACTTTTTCTTTCAAAAAAATCTGTAGACCGTCCATTACCATATTATCTGACTTTTAAAAAGGATTTAATCTCAGCTCCCATCGTCATAAAAACCGCAAACTTCTATGCTTCATCGTTGTGTGCCCCAATTTCTTATTCACACGTAATTTCCGTACAAAAAAGGTCCCAAACAACTTAAAGATTCCGTTTTCCGTCTCCATTTTCTCGTTTCAACCAGATTTGTCGCGAATATCTTCTAAAGGCTAGGTTAACAGTACTACTTGCTGATTAGAAGGTATTTTCACACTTAAAAGTATAATAAACACAAAGCCTAAGGAATGAGCAGTAAACTTTTATGCACAATTTCGCCAACACATGCTAAGGTGTGGCTAAAAGCCAAGCTCATGTGAGTCGATTATACCAAGAAGAGGTTTTAATATTTCGAGTGAAGCCACATGCTTTATTTATCTAAATATTTAACACTTCAAGCACAAAGTACAGAGGCGGACTTAATGCCATGGGCATTTTCTACCAGTCAACCTTTGGGTGATGGTGAGACAAACAGTAGTAGGTGTATAAATCTGTAAATATTTTTTTAATTTTATAGTAAGATAGACTATAAATAAATAAATATAAATAATAAAGAAAAAACGATAAATGCTTTCTCATTTCATTAAGTATCGTTATTACATTTTTCTTTGCGTTGCTGTGTATAAAGATTTTCGTTATTTTTCATCTACAGTATTGCGGTATCCATCGGTATTAGACTAGATTTTTGTCACAGCATTATCAAATCTACTATAGCATAACATCACGCCTGTAATCCCCGAAGGGTTAGGCAGAACACTCTAATAGTTCTCCCATATTTCGCCGTTATGTTTAAGTCCGATGTAATAGGGGACGAGCCTATTGCTGTCAACCGGACACAAATCCAGTGTCCGTGGCTGCTACTGAGAAGTTCCTGATGGAAAAAACCAATAACACGTTTTTTTTTTTTGAAATAACGTTGCCCCCACTAGGAATTTCTCCTGTATCGTGGGTGCCTTCACAAACATTTAAACTGACATACACATACAGCCAGACTCGGAACAACTATCTGTAGGTCATACAAATATTTGTTCCGTGCGGGGACCGAACCCGCGACACGCAGCGCAGCAGTCAATCGCTCAGCCACTGCGCCAACCGTGTCGTCTACGTCGTGTCGTCTTTACCCTACCCGGGAATCGAACCCAGGACCTTATGGTCAGCAGTCGCCATGGTGTCCACTAGACCAACGAGGCAGTCTACGGCTAAGCGGTATAATTTTTTCACTATTAGGAAGATATATTATATCATTCCCAAGTGAAATAGGCATGTAATTAAAAAGCGCTTTGTGATATTTTCCAACCATAACGCAAGCAAAGTCGCAGGCAAAAACTAGTTACTTATTAATTATGGCTTTTCACGTCAACTTAATCAGAGAGTACACCAAAATCCCGTCAAGATTTTAATTACACCAACTCACATTCTCCAGTCTCTTTGTATGTTACTTCCATAATTATCTCTCCATGTTTACACCGAACAATGTATCAGATTCGCTCATTACCATACCAGAAATCGATCCCTACTATCGTAATTATCGAAAACAATGTTCGCTCTTGTCGCGCACAGATACGATCGTAAACTACCCGATAAGCAACTCAAAATCCAATGCTTATATTACATTTCAATTACCATATAAAATGTTCTTACAACCGCGGAGCAAGACCCATTGCGTCTGTACTGATAATCATCTAATCAGAGATCATTCAATAACTTTTATTCCAAGCCGATCAGGCATATAACTCCAACACAAATTCAACTTTAACTTAGTCCCTGTAGAGTTTAAAATACACCGAAGTTACAGCCAGAAACTTCAAATCGAATCCAGAGTGTTATCTCAAGTTCGTTCCGTTTCCAATGTGTCACTGCTTGAAGTACATAAGTAATCGAAATTGACATTTATCTCTTTCAGTGTAAAGTTCGTTTTACTTTGATACCGTAGGGGTTGAAATGACGTTCGTATTTTGAAAGGGATGTGGAAAACGTCGACGGATTCGAAATTCGAAACGCAAAGCGATGTCGAGACGGTGCTTCGGAGAGACGTCAGTTTAAAAAAAGATGCAGTACGTTCAGATATGTGTAGTTTATTACTTTTATTTTTTAATGGCTCTCAGTCATAATTAACATTGATTTTTCGTGTCCTGTAACTGATTCAACTATTGAAGGGTTATTTGTAACGATAAATCTGTTATTGGTAGTAGAAATGTAACAATAAAATGGCTAATGATGGCCTTTTAACTAAAACTAGGTAAGATTAAAATTACTCGCTTGCTGTTAGACATGATATTGATTAGAACGATACTAAAAAGTTTAAAAAGTAACGTTGCATTCAGGCAACATAAAAGTTACCGAAGCACTTGCCCAAAAATACATCACTAATTCAAAACTAAATTCCCATAAAAATAAAAGAATAATGAGAAAGAACATTTACTAACATTTAAAGATTTATTACTACATCATTACCACAATAAAGTTCACATTGTTTAATTCGTAATTAAAAGGACTACAGATCATAGTCATCAACAGTCCCTTGATAACAATAAAAACATTGTAGAAACTTTACAACTTAATTACCTACATCTGTTAAACTCCACTGACGCGATTTACAACGCACCTTTGTGTCGTAATAAATTTTAGTGGAATAAAACTTTTGCGGTCGAAGATGAAGAAAAAAAGGTTTATAAGAAAACAAAGGGCAGAATGAATTAAACAACATAATAAGATTGAACACCTGCGGATAAAACGTCTTCATTAAAAATGAAATAGGGACGTGGAACAGGTGCCATGATTGGTGCTCCGAAATCCGCTACGTCTGTTGATCCGACGTGCCCAGGTATCTGTATCGTTTTGTTTCCTTTATCATTATTATCTTTGGAAAGTTTAACTTCTGTTTCTTTATTATCTGTAATAATAATATCATTATTTCCGGCTTTTACCACTTCCAATTTTTATTCAAGTAACTTCTAAAAGTGATTTTCTCCTTCTGTATTGCTTGTAATATTACATTGTGGTTAACATAGCATTTTGGAATCCACAGTATTGTGAAATAGGTCATTCTCAAAGTGTTATTCTTTGGGAAAATTAATTTTAATTTTGCTGCGCAACTATATCGTTTTGTTACTTTATCATTACTACCAAAAAAAGATTATCTGTGTCTTGTAACATATCTTTTTCTATAAACGATTAATATTATGTCATCATTAAGACAATCTCTAGTTTAACTATCGTGAATAAAATAAAACTCATGTACTTCATCACCTTCAAGAATATTTTCTTCAGGAAAATGTTTCTGCTTTCTAATACAAGATCAAAAAAGTTTCCTCAACAAAAACAAATATAGACATTTCGATACAAGCTCGATTCAAATTCGCCGTCTACGCAGATCTAGGAAAATGATGACGTAAACGATGTAGTGGGATGCTCGTTACTAGTTTATGTGCGAAAGGTGTTGACTTGGTGCTGGTACTTTAATGTTATGTTCACGTATTGCTTTTTAAGGGTATATAACTTTAATGTCTGTAAGTAACATGGCTTGTCTATAATTTTGTGAAAACATGTAGTGCGGTGTGAATTTTGTATACAAACAGTATACAAAATTCACACCGCACTACAGTTGTCAGATTATATGCAGTTAGTCAGGCAGAAAGCTGCAAAATTGAAGTATCAGATAAGTAGACTGGGTAAATCAGCCAAAAGTGCGAAAATAACGGCCATGTGGATCAGCAGACTATAAAATAAAGCCGATGAAATGAGACAAAACAAGTGAACAATTTAAGTTACATGGGGAGACATTTGCCTGTAAGCGTAGAGAAACATCAAAGAAACGGTGGATGGACTGTATGAAGGATGATATGGCTAGAAAGGAGGTGACTACCGAGATAACGAGAAATAGAGAAGTGTGGAAGAAGAAGACATGCTGCGACGCCTCCGAATAAATTGGGATAAAGGCAGGAGACTGATGATAGTGAGATATTGACCTAGAAGTAGAATTATGCAAGCTAAAGCTAACTAATAAACCTACGGGTGTCAATGATTTCGTTCGTATCCTCAAAATAAGTAGCGTTAAAGACAGCTTGCAAACCTTACAAGAACTTTCCGCGGAAATTAGCGATCATGATTGAGAATTCAAAAATCAAATGTTTTTTACTACACCTCAATTCATCGAACGTGAAGATTAATAGTCAGGCGACTGGTTTAGCCATATAAGATAATTACATGCTGTTAAAACTCTTATTTTTTTCAAATTCAAATGGACTATTAGTAAGTAATTATGGACCGTATAATTTATGTTCATTATTAGCATTTTCTAGTAAACATTCGTTTATTGGTTATGCTATTAGTGAAAAAATTCTACGGTGAATTTTATATGGTAATATAATTTGTTTTATGATTGCAAGAATCTGTGAATACCTATGGTGGAAATTAAAATACTAACAAGTCTTCATTAGACGCGGAACACAAAAAGTTAAGACTTGATTAAAATTTATTGACACTAATGTCTAAAGTCAAATTTACTCGTAGAACGAAAATATCTTCTAAATGCTTGAAAATTAAAATGATTTGCAGCTATCAAAAGATAAATTAATTTATTTGGGGTCGACGCAGCATGTTTTTTTCTTCCATAGTTTTTTCGCCATATCATCCTTCACACAGTCCATCCATCGTTTCTTTGGTCTTCCTCTAGCTTTATACCCATCCACGTTCATACTCAATTTTCAATGCTCAATTCATGCTGAATTTACAAGATCATTTCACGTAAAATCAGCACCTAATAATTTATCTGTCGGAATCGTACACTAGAAAACTAGATCCAAATGTAGCTCAAACTCAGTTTTCATTTAAGCTTTACTTAGTAACCGTTTCAAAATCAATCCCGTAGAGAAGAGTCAAAACAAATTTAATCCAGCTCTCTCGTTTCAAAACAGATCTCGTATTACCGAAGCCATCGGCGGTAATTACTTTTCTGCTGTTGACAACGATGCCAGGAAAGATGCAAGATGGCCGACCCGTCTGACCTATACGTCAGGAGAACCTAGAAACCATCTGTTTGGTAGTTAATTTGACGAGAAAATAAGAGGGAGGATTGATTTTGGTGACAAAAATATAATCTTCGTGGGTTAAGGTTTGTAAATATTGCTTTATTTTCTACTAGCTGAGCCCCATGGTGTTTTAGGATTAAATTATCTATAACCTTCCCGAAGAATAAATGGACTATGAAATGCAAAAAGATGTTTTCAAATCTGACTGAACACTTCCAGAGATTAGCGCGTTCAAACACACAAACTAACTCTTCAGTTTTATTATATTTACAGATTTTGTTCATTACTGTCAATGATAAGATTGTTATAGCATTTTTCCTCTTTAGACCGTGCCGACCTTCTACGGTTATAAATGAATTTGTTTTCAACATCTACCTAACGCTACTTCAAAAATTATATCTTCGTCCCTTTGCCCACATTACCATAACCGAAATTTCAAAAATAATGCCGTCGTATTTACAATCACAGGCGGTGATTATTATTCCCACCCCTGTCAGGGACGCGATTGGCGGGAACTTCCAAGATGGCGACCCGGCCTGACCCTTACGTCAAGCACGAAACATCTGTTTTAACATGTCCGACTGGCTGGTAATAAGCGCGCTCGAAATTAGAACATTTTTTATTTTTTGGAAGAATTTTTGGCGATGTTGCAGGTTTAAGGAATTCGGTCGATGTTCCTAATTTTACTTGATTGTTGAAAATTGTCGGTCAAATTAGTGAAAATTACACGATATCATTTTTGAGAGACTGTCTACTGCAGGTATTTTCAGGTGGATAATACGAAAACTGTCTTCAAATACAACTAGAAAAGGATAAAAATATCGATATCAATATGGCGCAATCCGTTGAAGTCCATGACAAACTTAGTAGCAACATCTGATATATTAACTGAGAAAGTGGACCTAAAAGCCGCAACATTTGGTTTAATAAACCAACCCACCAAATAATAATCTATGCTTGCACCACCTTCGGCATGATGTAAGAACTCTTGGGGCACTTTTTTCTACCTAAGAATTAGTTCCCAGAAACCTAAGAGGTTTACGATGATTTGTGCTGTCACCGAATTTTTTGTTCACATAATTGATATAGCTAAACTATCCGCCCACAGTGGTGACATTTCGTCGAAAGCTAGAAAAAACTTTTAGCAATAAGATGTAGGTGACGTTAGAAAGACTTTTGAGGCAAAATTATTTCAGGAAATTTAATTAAGTCATTTATTTTTCGTTTATTGTGTTGGAGTAAGCAATTTATTATTTTTGCTGAGCAGTTGCTCAAAAAAGTAAACTAATTGTGATTGAGATCTTAGTGAAATACTTTAACAAAGAAAACATTCAATCACTCCACAAATCCAGCAAATTGCTTCATCAGACCATAATCACAAGTTTATTCAAACTTGGGTCCTGGTAATTGACCAGAAATCCTCAGATAAGAAAAATGTACGCATAATCTTTTATAAAAAATCTTGAGGCAGCCCATAAAGTTAATACAAAAGTATAATGGACGAAACAGACGACGCTTAATTTCCGCCCGCTTACTGTCTTCTGCCAAAACAGGAGAAGTATTCGTGTAACTTCGATTGTTCATCATCCTGTAAGCTTGTTTTCTACGAAAAATATTTTGTTTACGACCCACATTAGACCAAGAATAATTATGAAAAGAATTTTCGCGTTCTTTTTCGGAAAAGCGAATTGTTTTTGGCCAAGCATTTCGGACGTTTTGCACGCTGGGCTGCGAAGTAATTTGGGTTAACTAGCAATTTCCCGCGACTCTGTTCACACGTTCAGCGGATAATTATTAGGTCACATTTTATCCCTGCTAATAATACCAATAGGCTATGAAACTATCTAGGGATCTATAATAATGCTTTAAAATAGTTTTAGAAATGTAATACCCACTTACCTATTTTAATTTAAAAAATCAATCTTCACGTAGGTAATAATTAATTTTCAAAGACTAGGTAAAGCTGAGCTTAATAAACGGAAACTCAAGAGCTAACAAGTTTAAATAATAGATGGAACCCTTGGGTATGGTAATCAATAATACTGCTTTGTACTTAGGTAGGTAAATCAGTTACTGAACCCCAACTAACACTATGTAGTAAATGGCAAATCAAATAGGGAATAATATAATATTGATAATGTCGATATGTGTTACTTACATAATATAAGTTATAAATGACGTACAATATCTTTAAAATAATAATCAAAGAAAATCCAATAGAAAAGACTCCTAAATTGACTATAAAGAAAGTTTCAGATAACGCCGTTCTAAACGTAAAATAAAGCACAAGAAAAATATTTCAGGCAAACATATAAACACTATAAATAAACTCAAAGATTCCATAAGAAATAACCCTGAAGAAAATACCAACCTCTTAAAAGATAAAGATCAGAACAATCACGAAACTACTATAAAAGAAGTTCTAGGCAGTGAAAAACAAACAATTTTTACAACACACTTTAATACTCCCACTCACATTACAGTCGACCATTAAAACCCGCAAATTTAACGTTGAAAAACGTATGAATAAAAATACGTTAAATGAGAATACAAAATTTTATGGCCTGTAAAATAAGCTGGGTGGAAAAAATTGGATTTATGATAATTTCGCTGGCTACTAATAAAAATTTGGGTTAGTCTGCCCTCTTGTTACGGGTGGATGTTTCTTTGTTACGAGGGGCCACTTTAGATATAATGTAAACTTTGCAGATGATGCTTAGGTTGGTTTTATTGAAGAGGAAATCATTTTAAAAGGGAAAGTTTTACTGGAGACGGTGAAATCAATGATAGCCTAGCGGTGTTTGAACCACGCAACTCAGATTTTTCGGATTCATGTGCGTTTTTTTATACTCCTCACTTGCTTCGGTAAAGGAGAACATTGTAAGGAAACCAGCATACCTAAGAGATATTTCTCGACGGCATGTAGGTAAAGCCAAGTCAGAGGCCCATGGACGGCATAAATACTCTAACACCAGGTTAGGTACTAACCACACGATAAAGAAGATTGGAGACATTATAAAGGAACATTACAAAAAGTGTAGTCTGAAAAATGACTGGGAAGCTCTGGTGTAAAAAGCAATAGTCAAAGATACTGATGAACTGTTGGAAGGATTTCAATAAATCATAGATTCAGAAGAACCGATGGTAAAAGTTTGTGTCACGATGACTGTTATGCCGTATGTACCTATATTGAGAATTCTTTAAACGCTAATTAAAAATGTAATATTTAGAAAGGAGTATGGTTATTTTTCAGAAAATATTATCACTGAATCAAGGCTAATAAAACGGTTTAGAATTACGCAATAAACGCATCTAAAATAATTATATTCTTCCAACGGTTTCTAAAGTTGGAAAAGTCTTATAAAACCAGCGTACAATTAACCGTTGATTATACGAAATAAAATAAATTGACTTATTTTTTTAATTGCCTGTTTTATTTAATATAATGAGGCGCTTATTACTTTTTAATACTGCTCTCAAGTGCCATAAAACAAATAATTTTATTTGGACTAACGAACCTGTTAACGATGTATCTTGAAATGCGACGGCATCTGAAAAGAGAATAGAGAACAATGAAAGTATTTTCCTTAAAAAGACATTATTACGAATTTTTGGAATGACGACTACACTTGAAAAAAGACTCGGTAAAAATTTTGGATCAGTTGTATCGGTTTAATTGGGTACATCCCGAGCATTTTTGGGCCTATTCCAATATGATTTGTATAATGTACACTCTTATTAGCAAAATGTCATGTTGATGTGCGTATTGCATAATTATCACTTGCTTCGGTGAAGGAATACATCGTGAGGAAACCAGTACGCATGAAAAATAATTCTCGACGTCATATAAAAGCCAAATCAGAGGCCCATGGGCGGCATAAAAACTCTGATACCAGGTTTGGCACTAACCACACGATAATGAAGAAGAAGATAGAAGCAAAATTTTAAGAATTTCCAGTTAAAAACTTATAATTCGAACATTCGGTTATTTGTCCTAGAGACCCCATTTTTTTTTCGGATGGGAAATCACCAAATGACTTCTCCCGCTTTGGGCGGAGCGGAAGGGAGTGTCAGACTTGTACTGACTAAAACCAATCCATGTTCCTTCCTTGCCCTTTGTGTTGCAGGGCCGCGGTATCTCTTTCGAACAGTCCCACAGCCCTCTTAGAGACCCCTCAGATTATTAATCTAAAATCTCTCACTTTTAAGACTCTGATAGCACTAAGTTGGCAAAATAATATTAAACATTAAAAGCAAAACACAAATTTCTGGGAAAACATTTATTATTCTATTATCACTTGTGAAAATCGTTTGAAAATTTAAAATGCATGTTTAACTTACTGTCTATATCTAGCTATGCTAGAATATTTTAAAGGAGAATTATTCTTGTTTTACAATTTACATAGAAGTAACGTAATGCCATGTTTCCAAAACATCAACCGTAACATTATTTCAAAGCATTGAGTCCGACCACAATTGTGTACAAGTTATTGGTGATAGCTACACCAACGTTGCACTCACTGTAACTAACCACAACTCTCGACCTAAACCGTAGGACGTTTACAATCTGATGGAAGAATATTGAGATCTCAATGGATGTAACAATGTAGGTTTCTACTTCAAACGATACCTTATTATTGAACAACATTAATTTCTGCAAATTTCTAATAAAAAAGGTGACCATTTGGACTCACTCATCATCATCATTCTCCTGCGCTTATTCATTGCATTTGGGGTCCATGCAGCATGTCTTCTACTTCCATACTTATCTACTATTTAGACAGACTGTCTGTCTATAGGTAACTACAATCCGTTCAGAGTTATAATGCTTGTGACTGGACTATAATTTCATCTTATTGTTTTTGTCCTCTTGTGTATTTGACATAAATGCTATGCTTTTGAGTCTAGTTGTCCAACAGGATGAATGTCAATAACTGCAATTTGTATATAAATATCCGGACTAACTTTTGCTCTCAGCTTCGCGGCGGCGGTTGGAAATCATCCCTTGGAAATGTATCACCGGGAAAAAGATACTCCTAATTCAGATCATTATCTGTCAGTGTGCCAAACATTAAAATCCGTTCAATCTTTAATGCGTTAAGAGTAGAAATACAAACATACAACTCTCTGTCGCATTAAATAAAACATTTAGTTGAGATTTCTTTTGTCATTCAAAGTAACATCATTTTCTCCTTTCTGATTTAATTATATCATTATCAAAGAGAGAATTTTCTCCATCAACCGAAAATATGGAACCAATGACAGAGCATCTTCCATGATTAGTAATAGACAAAAACATACTCTAATGATACCCACTTGGATTCCTTTCACACGTTATTCCCATTACCTGGAAGATGCTTGTGAATTTCTTTACTTCCATCTCTTTCTGTATCGTTATTCTTAATATTTGTGTCTTCTTCTTTGGCTTTGCCGCAAAGATCTTGTTTAACAATGCTCATGTAGAGAGTATGTGTCAGTAATTCCACTTTTAGGTTGTAAAGTTATTTTGTTTCATGTTTAAGCAACTTAAATATCTTACTGATGATGTGATTAATTTCTATGATTTTATAACACTAAGTTCACTTAAAATCAAAATTTTTAAATTGATTAATTTAATTTAAATTTTTAAAGCCAATTTCCCGGTACTAAATTTAAATTTTTTAAATCGCATTCGATTGTGTTACTGAAGAAATACCTACTTCTGATTTCATATTAGTAACTAAACTGCAGTTCATTGTTAAATCATTGAAAACATTTTCTGAACCTAAATAAAAATTACGACTGGGTTTATTATTAGTACTTACAATTTAAAATGCGAAAAATAATCCAAAACACACACAATTCATCCCAAATCACTAGACAAACAAAATACTAATGAAATTCAAAAACTTTGATTCATAAATCGTCACTAAACTTAAATACACGAACTCGAAGCACAACAAAACACACTTAACGGGAAAACCGAGCTTACGTCCGCCCGCGACGAAGCCTCATCGCTTACTGGCGTTCATGCCGGTGCGCTAACAACAACACGCACACTACTGCAAGCGTCTATGGTACACAAGACTTGTTCGTGAGAGTGCATCACCTACAACTTATACTTCTGACCAAAGACTTTGGTGTGTCCATCTCTGAATTAAGCAATTATGGTTAATTTCGAGGCTCCCCATATTATGTTGAGTCGTGTCGGCGAGAGAAATGTGTTATTTCGTATCATAATTTGTGTGAGGGCATCCACTTGAGCAGCTGTGAATTATATACTGTACGTGTAATATATTCGTTATTTTTTATATCTATTATTTAATACGTTAGACGGTTATATTAAAAAGATATAGCGGTTAAAAAACTGTGAGGATAAAACTGTTCTGTGCTAACGAAGGATGCTTGTTTGGAGTTAATTGCAGTCTATACATATTTTTTTAATCTGTCGTTTTTTCCTCTTCTGCAAGTTTTGAAATTATACGTTTGTGGGTTGCTTCTACTTTACTTATAGCCAGTTTTTTATTCAGTTTTAATACTACGTTGGCGTTATAGCAGCAGTTTGTCCCTTACACCTTAGTGACCTGTTTTACTCCGTCAACTCACTGAAGAGACGTTTCAAAGAATGTGTCAACTCCTTTGTCAAAAACACGTCTTTTTTTAATGAAGTCTTATGAAATGCTTTTTACGTTCTTTTAAAACGAAAGTGTTCCTCTAAAATGTAATTCCAATTTAAACTCAAGATAAATCAAAAAGTTAATCGAAAGAAATGAAATATCAGATTTCATTCAATAATAGACACATTGTGTCTTACAAAGCAATCAAATAAAATCAAAAACCATCAAGAATCCTCTCACTCATCAATCATTCGCTCGTTCAATCGTTCATTCGAAACCGTTGTCAATTCGAATTTAAATTTTTCAACGTTGAAATTTTAAAATAAAAAAGAATATTAACACTCGAACGGCCGGTACAAATTTTTAAATCATAAATGGTGTGATTAATGTACCTTGGGTTTGTTCCAATGACACTTTACGTCAACGTTGCCTAATTTGATTGGACGTTTTGGTATATATTACAAGACAAGGCGGGGCTTATTGGGTGTAATTAAAAATCATAGATTGTTATCATGCCAACCAGCCAAGTTTCCGGTGGGTTTATAATTGTTCGGAATTAAGTTTTGGAATTAAATAAGCGTGTGTTGTGTGAATGTGGGGTGAAAGTGCGTGTTTTGAATTAAGAATAATTGGATTTGCAGTGAACGTGGGGACAGGAAATGCGTTTTTTTTTTCATTACATTAATGCGTGCAGAAAATGAGAATAACACAGTTAGCAGTCAACATATTCTACCTCTTAAATCATTTATTTCAATTAGATCATAACAGGCACTTTGGAACGTCAGAAAAACAATGAAATCGAAGCTACAGTCACAGTCACAAGGCATATTGACTTGTGAAAGTGGAGATATCTTTGGAGAAGAATGGGCAAGAAACTTCATAGACACTCTTTTAAATCCCTTTGACATAACTTTGACAAATAATACAAGTCTTTTGTATCATCTGTGTCAAAAACAATTAAACCTAACCATTTTACATAAATTGCTGTTAAACCTGGCAAGTGAAATTTGCTGGCGGAACCCAAGTTATTACCCAAGTTTAGAAAATTTAACATGACGTACATATATTTTAACAATGTTCTCTCAACGGTAATGTAATGTTTCACCACCGACGGTGGGAATAAAATTACAAGTACAAGCTAAGTTTAAACGGGAGCCCTTAATTCATGTTATAAAATACAAGCCTTAATAATAATGTTTTCTTTTTTATTTCCAAGATTTTCTGGCTTTTGGTTGGAAAAAATTGGAAGTACTTTTAAAAAGAACGATGTAGCGGGTTACTATCAGAATAGGGCGTGAAATTAAGTTTTAGAGTAGTTCTAAGATCCGTATTTATAAACTAGTCAAAGTGATTACTTGAGTAAAAGTAATTACTTAAAATACGATTTTTATTCTGAAGTTTAGTTATTACTTGAAGTTATAACCGTCATAAGTTGGAATAATTCTCAGCTTTCCTTTCTCTGACGGTTCTTACTTCGTTCTAATTGTTGTCTACAGTATGATTATAAATTGGCCTTTAAATTAGTCCATAAGCAATCTACGAGCTGTTTCTCTATTTAATATTACATTTATTCTTTCTATTGAGTTCTAATTTATAAACATCCTTTTGCATCACAATTGCTTCCTTCCTCTTCTATTTTAACAATGTTGTACCTACAGTTCTATCTAGAATTCTAGACCAAATGTTCTTTCTAGAGGATATCTATCTACATTACCAGAACTACAACCATCTATTTCCACCGCAATAAAATTAATAACAAAAGCAACACTACTCTAATTTTCCCCAAAACAGTGACACACAGTAACGTTATTAATAAAACCCATCAGGCCGTCAGTTATAACATTAAACATAGTAATGTGGGGGTAATATAATACATACGTGTCATAAGTCACAACACAGCCTTATCATGTCTAGATGAATTATCACTGTACTCCACGGTGCTCGGTTTTGGGTGGTTCAAGTTATGAGCGATGTGAAATTGGAAACTTCTCTGGTATATCTTTAAAATAATTATTAAAATTCTTAAAAGGTAGCCAAGCGAAATCAAATCCTTTTTTATCTGCAGGGCAAAGGCCTCCTTTCTTGCAAAAAAAGGACGAGCATTGATCACCACAACTGGCTAAACATAGGATCACCCTGCGGTTCCCTGCAGCCTTCAGCAGGTCATCTCATCGGTTCACATTGTGGGAGGTGTTTTGAAAACTGCACCTTTCGGTAAGTTGTTGCCTCTCCAGAATCTTTCAGACCCAATGGCCGTCCGTTCTGCGAGCAACGTGCTCTGCCCACTGTCACTTATGTTTGCCATCTTGTTAATGGCTTATCTATATCCTATCCATTTTCTGTACTTAGTTTTTTAGACTTAGCTTAAGTTTTGCTTAGCTTAATTACAACCTGATATCCAACACATCTTCCTTTTTTGTGTGGTTATTGACTAACCTGGTGTCAGAGTTTATAAGCCGCCCATGGGCCTCTGACTTTGCTTTACATGCCGTTGAGAAATATCTCTCAATAAATCTGGTTTCCTCACTATGTTTTCCTTCACCGAATCCAGTGATAATAGAAAAATCACAGTATCTTGGGTTCGGGGTTGAGACCTATGACTTGGCAGTCGCACTACTAGGCTGACACTGCCAATTTACACTATAATACATAACTAACTCATTTATTCGCTACATCAAACAGCAAAACACCTAAACTCCACCTAAATGACGCGAGAGAACTAATACGAGCAAATTTCTGTCTCTCTATATATTATCCGTATAGTCCTATGGGACACCGTTTGATATGCAAATTCTGGTGCTCAGGTAATATTAGTCAATGGTATATTGGTTCCGCCTGCTAAGCTCCCTTTGAAATGAGCACAGGCTTCGATTGAATTAATATTGTGCTGCCATTTGATGAGTGCTGGTTTGAAAAGGGGTAGGCTATGATGGATAGGGTAAAAGACTTGCCAGTGATTGAATATTGTATTGATTTTGTCTTTGAATCAAAGGAGTCTATGCTAATTTTAGCTAGTATGATTTCAAATCATTTGATATTATGCCTTCATGCATATTAAAGAACTAAAATTGGTTCTAAGCAATCTATTTTATGGACAAATCTATTAGAAACATTAGTTTCCAAGTCCAATTTTAAGTGTTCAGTATTATTAGAATACAAACTCAACAATTGAATACTACCACTAATTCTCAAACAACAAAGTTCAAATTCAATTCACTGGAGACACAAGAATTTCCTACGTAAAAACGAACGTTACAAAATTAGAATAGCATGCTTTAAGTTAATTTATAGAACCGGCAACACTTAATTGAATTAATGTTTCAATTTGATTAATTGAAACCAATTTTGGCTTTTACAACTGAAATAAATCGCGACAGGCATTCATAATTTTGGTTTAAAATTCTGTATCGTGTTTTTAAACGGAAATGTCTTTATTATAATGTTCATGTAATTTGTATTATCTTTGATCAAGTATTGTGTTTTTATAGTTATATGCTTTAATAATGAAATAGAAGACGAACAGTTTTTGTAATTTTAGAATTTGCAACTTGGTTTTGTCTTGCTGATTTTGAGAATTGATATTATTAGCAGTAGGTGCCGCTGTATCGAGATCTTGTTTACCTAATACTTATAGGATAAAGCCACGATGTACCATCTTACCTGCCAAGATTATTTACAACTGTGCTAGCATTGGCTTTTAGTCTAAGCGAACTGCATACCAGTAGTTTTATACGAGTGGTTTTTTTACCAGTGGTTTCATATCATCTTCCTGTTCATGGAGACATATAGCCATGATTACAGTCCAGTGTTCTTTTATTTCGAAGTATTTTTCTTCATCTTCGTATTTCTTCTGTTCAAAAAACGAGACCTTGTAGATGTTCCCATTCTTCTTTGTCTGTTAATTGGCAGATCGACAGATATTGCTATAACCTTCAGTTATTTTGGTTCTAAAGGCTATAATTTATCAATAGTTAATTAACTATGATTATATATTTAACAATTTCTCGAAACATCGGATACAACTACACAAAACTGGAGTATTTATAGATGAAATACTACAACCTCGCCCATAATTTTCAGAATATTGAAAATTATTGTTTCCTAGAATTTCATTTCTAATTATCATAATGAGCATCACACAAATCCTAAATAACACTATTAAATATGCAAATCTGAACACAAAATTTTGTACTAATTTAGAGAGTCTATTAACGTTCAGATTAGTTAGTGTTACATTGCGTAATTTACGTTTGTTAGAA
Source organism: Lycophotia porphyrea (assembly GCA_950005105.1). Taxonomy (NCBI): domain Eukaryota; kingdom Metazoa; phylum Arthropoda; class Insecta; order Lepidoptera; family Noctuidae; genus Lycophotia; species Lycophotia porphyrea. Next base: position 13,696,475 of record OX465402.1, read on the forward strand.
TGCAAATTGTGATAATGAGGACGGAAATGGGTGTCGTTCATAATTAATATCGTATTGGTGTTGCGTTTGATGGTAGACGGGAATTAGGAACTAGAGCGTTGAAGGGTTACTTTGTTTGTTTGAAGGAAAACATAATATCAAATGATTGTGAATCTAGATGGCTATAAGAGTAGAGGAAGAACAAAGAAACGATGGATAGACTGTGTGAAGAATGATCGTTACCAATAATATTATAAACGCGAAAGTTTGTATGTATGGATGTATGGATGTTTATTACTCTTTCACACAAAAACTACTAAACGATTTTGGATGAAATTCGGAACTCAGGTAGTTTATAACCTGGTTTAACACATAGGTTACTTTTTATCCCAAATATCGATCTCCGCGCGGGCGACGCTGTGGACATTTAGCTAATTTGGCTATAAAAGAAGTGGCTGCTGAGATGTCGAGTAATAGAGAAGTATGGAAGAAGAAGACATGCTGCGCCGACCACAAATAAATTGGGATAAGGGCAGGAAAATGATAATGATGTGTTTAGAAGGATCGGAAAATTTACTGTACTATTGAACTTAATTGGTAACAGAGAGTGATTATTATAAGGTTTCCCTATTTTGGACTATTTGTGTTATATTCTAATATATATTAGTTTATTATATCTTTATATATATGTGTTAGTATGTACCACTACAAGTTAGCATATTCAGCATATCCTGGACCTGGCATTATAAATCTTGATAATTGCATTGCAGATAATTCCTATTCATCATAATCAAATATCAAACTTAATTGAACCTCAACATAATTACCTATATCGAACAATAAACCTGTCTTATTATAAATTATTGCAAAAACATGTAAATTGTTAACATAATCATGATAATTGTTATTTGCAATGTCAATTATTTTGCGTGTAATTAATTAAAATTTATCAGATATTTTTGTTTACTACCCTATGTTGCAAATTAATTGGATTGATAAATAAATATTGTTTTATGTTTTCTTTGATAATTATAATTAATTTTAATTATCATTCAGTATTTTACATCGATTTAAAATAAATTACCAACAAATATCTTCCTATTGTATAGAATAATATATGAGAGTAAATCGTTGGGTCTCTTAATCATTAAAAAAAAAATATCATATAAGCAGGAACAATTTCCAATGGTGGCTACCATTGGAAATTGTTATACTAGTTTGCAAACCCCTGCATTATTGTAGAACTAATATTTTCACTAAATTCTTTTATATTTTTAAAAGTTTCATGTTTGTTTTTTACATTAATTTTAAACTCATTTAAAACAGTTATCTTCATATATAAATATTTCAGCATCGAGAATCCATTTTTCCCGCAAACTCTATTTTCGAACTACAATTTTCAAATCTACAATTCGAATGTAATTCCACATGTCATCGCTGACAATAAATTCATTTGCAGTTACACCTCTGGCAGCTAAAAGTCAACAACAGCTCTATAGTAGGGAGTGTGAAGATCACTGTGATTTTGACACACTTGATGTCAACAAGTAAATAATTCAACATCTACCTTAAGGTTCCTAAGATAAAGTTCACTATGACTTTGACAGCGATGCAAATAAATTCAGTGGTAAAGACTGTAGTCATCATCTGCCTAACATTTTCCCATTATTTTGCTGTCGGCTATCTGGAAGTAATCAAAAACCAGTATTTTACATGGAGAGAATACCTATCTGACCGGTATAACCCAGTTAGCACTGGGTAATACGATGCCCCTTGGTAAGACTGGGCGTCGGGACCATTAAAAACCATCGTCAAAGATCTACAGCAGCCGGTACCAACATGTAAACCTGTTTTCCGAGGCACGGAGGAAACTCGGTATGTAATGCATGGTCACCCATCCACAGACCAACCTAGGCAAGCGTTGCTTAACCTCGACCCGTGTGGCTGTTATCCTTTAGCAACAAACTCTTATTGTTTTATATCGCAATGAAAAGACAGTAATACGGACGCAATATTCGGAGGAAAAAAAACAATAAGTGCGTTGCCACGAGACACGGTAAGTGTAATTTATGTGGCTGGCTCTAGATATAATCTTACAGAATCCTGTGTACAGGCAGTTCTTCCTTGAGTTATTTCGCTGTTGACCTGATAATTCCGTGGAATGTTACTTAAGCAAACATTGGGGTTTTCCTTGTTTTGTGTATTGCATTAAATTGTTTTATTGCACTGAAAAAAAATTGTTGCCACAATCAAGATTTTGTTTAGATTGACTAAGTAACTTGTTTGCATCTTATCCTATTAAGCACAATGATCACCGCTACTACTTTTATTCGATTGAGATTTGAAACGGGATCTTGTTTGAGTTAAGTAAAGTAAGTTAGTTGTGTCAATCAAGCATATTGATTACTTCTAGATTGTCTCTTTTTTAACTCTTCTACAAGGATGTCATGTTATGGGTAATCAAGAAGCTTCGTTCAATCATTTGAACTTGTATTGCTGCAATCATGTCGTGATGATCAACTTAACTAAGATTTTGATTAATCTAAACAAGATAATTATCGTCAATCAAGCTAAAAAGTCACTTGATTGGCGTGCATTTTTTTCTGTGATGTTTGGTTTTGGTATATAAATTAAGACTATTTTTGTAGTAATATTAATTTGGCCATTGTATTTCAATAACATATCATTCATGCATGCATTCATCTATGCTATATTACTAATTAAATTGAAATGAAGTTGAAGTTATGGTTTTCCCTCCTCCTCCGCTATCATTTTCTGATTAATATCGTTGCGGGATCTAAGACAGTTAAATTGTTTCCCGGGAGATTCGTCGCGCTTCATTGTCTCGGCGCTTTTCTGGTGGTCGCCACTGTTGATTCTGGCTTTCAGAAGTTAACTCGGATCAATGCCTGCCGGACTACTCCAAAACCACTGTTTTGGAGAAGTGTGGCAGGCAGTGAGCCGAATACATTCTGCCTGAGTTTTGGCATGCAAAATTTAACTAAATAATACTGTAAATACTATGGCACTGTCTGTCTCTTAGGTACTCTTAGGTCTCTTGACGGCTGAACGGTATTGAGATATAATTTGGCAGATCGTAAGGTAAACTATAATCTGGGTTAGGACATAAGATACATTTTTTATCCCAGAAGTACATCATTTTGATTTTCGGGATATTTAACGACATCACACGGGCAAAGTAAGTCTATTCTAATACTATAGAGTTATTTGTTTGTAAGTCTGTATGTAGAGGTAATCTTCGGAACTATTGATCCGATTCCAAAAATCCTTTCACATACGGGAAGCTACCATTATCCCCGAGTGTCATAGACTACATTTAAAAGGTTCTCGTGGGTTAATTTCTGTACAAAACGGGACAGAAGTTGCGAGCAGAAGTTGGTCATAAATAATATTTGTTGCAGATCTCCAAGCAATCTGGGGACCATGTTTAGAGTTCGTTCATTCATAAAAATACTCTCAAAAGATAGATCTCGGTGAGATTAAGATATAAGTTAATCACAGCATATTTTTTAAATATCGGGTTTCGTTAGGAAACGCTGTTGAAAGAGTAGTGTTGGCTTTCTTCTTACTGAATTGCTTTCATAAAATTGTTGCTCCACCAAAAACCGTAACTATTCACCCTAAAAAGATTAGATCCATCCCACATCCAAGTTCCATTGTTTCCCGTCAATCCCATAAGGACACTTGACAACACAATGGTCTGAATAGAAATCTCTAAATCAACACCGAGTTCCAAACAAGGTACTTTTACTACACTTTCGATAGTACTTCAACCCACCCTTGTACTAAAAGAAAGCGTGAACGACAATGTCGTCACTCAGTAGCTATACTCCTATTCCCTTTTTTTCCTTCCATTATGCTTCTTTTTGTCGTACTTCACTTGTTGGTTTTGTTAAGAATGTAAAGGAATTGACGTCTTCATCGCGATTCGTCACGCTTTACCGTCGACGCTATGACGGTGCGATTTTTTCCGCCATTAAAACGAATATAAACCTCTCATTATGGTAATAGGAACCTTATTTTGTAGACTCAAAGTTGGAATTCTATTGGTGATGGTAGTAGTATGGTGTAGCTTAAAATATACAAGAAAAGTAGCATGAAGACCCCATAAAGAGAGATGTGATGACTTAATTTCATACATCCATTTGGTATGGGTGCAAGTTTTGCATATACTTTTTATAGCCTTGAGCGTTTCCTAGTGATTGTAGACATGTACAGTCTTAATGTAGACATTAGGTCTACAAAAAACCGATTGAATCATTTCAACTCGATTTTCGCTAGTAAATTGTCTATTTCTCAGCCATGTTTTAATTTTGATAGTTATTAAGTTTTTTGTTGTTATGAAGAATTAGTTATTAAACTTTGTAAGAACTCCGAATGATGTTTCGAGCAAAAGATCAACTTTTTAATTGGCGACGGCAACGCTCTAATAACATCAAAAATTAAAGATCTTAATTTGGGAAAATTTTGTTAAAAGTTTGAAGGTATTAATAGAACAAATTAAAAAGTTTAATTTCATATTTAAAACTGAATTTATTTGATCACGAACTGTTCTTAAACGTTTGGTCCCGATTAAAAGTCGTGACATCATCATTTAAGTCGCTACATGCGACTCATCAAGTGGATCCAGCTTAGCCCTTCGTATTTATCTTAGTAACTTAACAATTTCATAGTATTTGCGTTCGTTACACAACATTTACATTTCGTTTGCTTAGTTGGATAACTTGTTTTAAGTCAAAGATAGGGTTGGAAGGTTGAGGTCCTTTAAAAACTAAACTAGTTTAAGCGGCTTATTCCCAGGAACTCCAAATCTATTGTTTTCCAAACAATTTCTCTCCATACATTGATTCCCAACAGCTCCATAATTTTATTAGTTGAATAATAAAATACTATAATTTTGTTTTTAATTTGGAGCCGCCGGGAATAAAATTATGGAGCGCCTGGGAATAAGCCGTTTAAGCAAACCAAAGCTGGTTTCAAATGCTCAAGTGTAAAAAATGATGTTCGTATTTTTATTGAATTTGGCAGAAAAAGATTGTTTGATTACTATCAAACAATCTTTTTCATGGAACTACTGTTCAATTGAATAAATGCAACAACGAAACTGTAACAGATGATAAAGTTAGATTTTACTACAAAAAAAAAAAAAAATCCCGACAGCGTATAAAATAACTAACTAATAAATACTAAACAAATAATAAATTCTAATACGGAACATATTGACTGCAATATTCGGGACCCATATCGGATAGAATAATTTTAGTCCAGATTATTTATTATTTTTAATTTTGCTCCTAACGAATTTAACGATATGTTAATTAAATAAATCTGTGCAACAGTTTGGAAGATAGGAAGTAATAAAGAATATTACATGCATACATACATACATACGCGCGAAAAACATAACCCTTCCTTGGCAGTCGGGTAAAAACTAAGTTTAGAAGTAAAATAAAAAGTTGTAGTGGCAACCCTGTGTGGAACAGATGGATGTGAATTGAGACGTTAGTCCGTCTTGCAACCTGTAGGGTCCCATGTTTTATTTCTTTTAGTCCTCAACTATAATGGCTCTTTTTACTTCACCTTTTTTAGGTTTAAAAGTTTAACTTCGTATGAGAATGCTCGTTAATTTGTTGTTGCAGCCATCCTGCAAAATGTTGTGAATGTTTTGAAGTAAAAGATACTTTTTTTTTAAATAAATGTGGGAAACTAAAGTGAAGACGACATAAATGCTAAAAGAATATTGGGATATGCCTGGCAAGCTATTAAATTGGGTGGTTACACAGAAGTCATTACCTAGACACTGATAATGTGTTAGCCGACTCTTTTTTTCGAGACCATCATCATATTTGGTCTCAGATAATTCATAAGACATCATAATTTTACCAAAAAAATTAATTAGTCCGTCAGATAAATTTCCAAAAAATTTTGGACACGTATTTTTTTCTCTTTTCACGTAAACAAGAAAAGAAAGCGATACATTGCGTCGAACCCTCGTGTGACGTCACTATATTTATTTATTTATTCAGTAGTACACATACATTTTATTTATTCAAGTTGGTGCCAACATAAACTCATAAGAGTTTTACCGTGCACCAAAATCATCGACTACATAATTTAGAGAAATTAACAGATCCACTTATCTATTTTAGTTTAATAGTTTTTAATTATCAATGTATATAGTTAGTTTAACTTAAGTAGGTAGGTATATCAGTACACTTTTACCGGTGAAGTGCGTCACAAACCCCCACTCATGATCTTTGATGTTGTATCTTCGTTAGTTTTTATTGATTTGATAAAACAAAAAATACGTATCCAATATTTTTCCATAATCTAACTGACGGACTAAATAGAATAATTTTTGGTTTACTCAGAAAACATCCCTATTGAACGTCGTTCTGATCTTTCAGATTAATATTTTGCAGTACAAGTAACTGTGTGTATTATTTCTTATAAAACTGAACCAAACATATATTTTGTTAATTCTCAACAAAGAATAACTATAAGTACAGAGTGCAAAACTAAAGTGAAATAATAAGAAAGGTATATAGTTTACTAGTAAAGTAACCTAAATAGATAAAGCGGAACACAAAGTTGAAAAAAAAAAATATGTACTTGAAAACAAAAGGTAACCTAAAACAAAACATAAATACAAAACTTGACCTAACAAGTGTCCACGATATTGGGAACAGGCTTGTTATGGACCAACAAGGGTGATTAACCATTCTACAGCAAATCGATGTATTTGGGTGCGCGCCAACCGAGCCTTTGATTTAGACGGTACGATAAAAATTTCGAGTGTTTTTTGGAAGGTGCTGTTGATATTTTAGTTTTGTTAATTCCAGGTATTGATGAATGAGACTGTCTGAAAGGTGCAACGTTGGAGGGCCTTCCAGAAGGTGGACCGATGAACTGGTGAAGGTCGCAAGAGTTTGCAGTATCTGAGAAGTAACAGCCTAAGGTGATGTTTTTTTTTTAAGAATGATTGAAATTGGAAAGGGCTAGGCCGATAATGACAACATCAAACTTACTCTGAACCAAGTATTGCTAATTTCGAATGGTCTTAATACGGATGTATAATTTGATAAATGAAATCTAATTAAACTAAGGACAGTTACAGACTTTGTATATTTTTGAAAGAGGAAGTTATTGTCCGAGAGTCCAATATGAATGATGTAACCAAGATTTTGTAACAATATTTTGATTGAAAAGAGTGTCCATGGAGTTTCTTGCCCATTCTTCTCCATAGAGATCTACGCTTTGGAATGGGCAACTACAGTACTTTCACAAGTTATTATGCCTTGTGTCTGTGACTGTAGCTTAGCCTAATTTGTTTTTCTGACATTCAAAAGTGCCTGTAATGGTCTAATTGAAATAAATGCTTTTGAGTTTGAGTTTGAGTTTGAGAAAGGGAGAAGTTTTAACTTACCAAAAGCTAGCGAAGGATAATTGCTGTACCTATGATGTACTTGTCCTCTTTCATTATAAAAATAGTTAAGCTTATTAATAAAAACCGCTTTTTCATACATGTTGACCCTGTGACTATTGCAGTTTTGTAGAAAATGGCTGTTTTTTTTAATAACCGACGATTTATTCTTTAATAACCGACGATTTATTTTTATGCGGTGGGGTTTTTGTATGACATATGTTTAAGCAACTAAATATTATCTTTTCTCAACCCTGGAGGGGTTGCCCTGTATCAATTGAACAAGTTTCATGATTGTTTTACTTCATTCATCTCTGTTAATCTCCTAACTTTCTCAGTTCCCATAACACGCATAAAATAAAAACAGTTTTCCAAGCCCTACATACAAATAAACAGCTTTTTGCTAAGCGCATATCGTTTTCATTAACAACAAAGGCAAAAAAATAATCGGTCAAGTGCGTTTGGTAACCAAATTAAGGCAGGTTCCATTTATTTTTTGTTAAAAACAGCTGCAATGTCAACTTTTAACGAAATGACGTAATTTTCATTTCCTGGGACCACACGCGATTTGGAAATAGCGATCACATTTTGTTTATTTATAAATGTGTGGCTTTGTTCTTTTATATTCAACAAGCATAAGTGCCAATGTAAAAAGTTCAATAAAATGTATTAATTATTGGAAATGGCTTTTAATGGTGGCATGCTAGTAAATATTACGGTCATCTTGCTCTGTACCACATAAGATAAACTGTACTGGTACACCCTCATCATTTTCAGACCCCTTCACAAAAAATAAAACCATAACTAAACTTCACAGAAAACAAACACAAACAAATCATATAGGGGTTAGTTATCTTATCGCGGAACCCTAAACATGAAGGGACGTTCGCGCCGCGGGCTCAGCACGTATATTATAATTATTGTTAGACAACCATCGCACTCAAAAACGCCGACAAATCAACACACATGCACACAGACACTAAAACTCCCACATTTACTTAAAACACACACACAAACATACACACTCACACACACAAATTCGAATTTCGAACACAATACGGCGCGCACGCATAGCCTTTTTACACACACTCACAAAAACTTTATATTCGCGGTATTAAGGCCTGATACACACACGCGTTTTAACATCATAATTACGAGCGCCAGTGGCGTGCGTCGAGATGTAACGAGCTTAAGCAAAATGGCCGCCAATTTTCTTTTTTTTTATCGTAAATGTGTAGGCTTAATAAGTTGATGTTTGAATGATGGATACAGATATTGAAATTACGTGTTGGATTCACGCGTAGCTATTATTTGTGGGAGATGAAACGGGTCGTCCGTGATAGGAGTGTTAACCCGTCACTACTAGTACTACACGGTATTTTTTATTTTATATCTTAGTGCTTGATGATGTTTCGTTGAAACATAATAACTCGTTTATCTGCTGTGAGTGTTGCTTATATTATTTTTCCTTTACTACTTTTATTTCTGTCTGAACAACAACTGTAATTAGCCCCTTGATAGGCTGTTTAACAAGTACACTTGTAGTTTTAAACATTTATGTATCTTTGTTTATTAAATGACAAGCGACCCGCCCCACAGTGGAACGAATGTATGGGAGCGGTTGGACGTAGACATGTCCGAAAAATAAGAGTAAAATTATGACAAACTAATGATGCCATCTTATTCGATTACTTAATGCCTTCATAAATTGTGGTGATGAATTTCTTCATAACTCCCATATTTCGGGAGTAATTTGAGAAAATGTGAAATTTTACTATGAAAATGAGTGTATCGAGCTCTCTCCCTCCTGATTCCGGGCTTGTTTCAAGTACCGGTCTCTAATATCGTAATGCTATTACTAAGAGCTATATTTAATACTAAGACACATAGTGCGCCAAATGTGCACTTTCTGGGATAAAAGGAAATGATAATTTAAAAAAAAAAACGTTTTTTCCCCATTTGTATTTACTTTAAACCGCAGACAGACTTATTAAGAGGTCTATAAATATATTATATATATACAGAAATATATATTAACAAAAATATTCACAAGAACTGATGAGAGTATGACTTTTAAGTAAGTTGATAATAAATTACCTAGTTTCATTAAAAGTACAATAAATAATTAAGATGTAAGCTCTAATTTACTAAGTTACACATTTTAAAACAATAACATCATTTAATTATCTTCGTCATCATCATCATCATCAATTAATTCAAATTCAGAATCGATGTCCGCTAAATCATTTATGTTAACAAATTCGATATCACTTTTCTCAGAATCCGTAAGCTCATAAAATTCCTTAAAAGAAGATTTTTTTACAAACTTATTTCCTTTTGGACGGATACTTGTAACAAGTGGATCAGAAGACAATAAAAGATTGTGCATAATATCTTCATTGCATGAGATACTGCTATGCTTTCGAGAATGCCCCTCTCTATATTTTCTAAAATCTTTATTTCTAGCCTCAGATGCCTCTTCGGATAGAAAACCAATGGGCACAATTGACATGTTCTGAACTATGTCTGGCCCATGCATTAAAATTTTATGAAGTGAAGAAGGCATATAATACCATGGGTATAACTCCACGTAAAGCTTAGCAGTATCAAAGCAGAACTCTCGGAATTTAGTTACGTTGATCTTCTCTCCTGATGAAATACACTGCAAGATCACACAGATTTTTCTTAAAAGCATAGCATCTATTCCGGTCAGTTCAGCAGATTTAGTGTAGTTTTCAAAAAATCTCCTTGCCGAGTTGCCATTGTTGGTGGATCCACTGCCTTGTTTCACAACATCGAGAAGTAAGCCCGTTTCTCTTCTTACAGCCTCTTGAACTCTTTTCTTCCTGTCATCAACTTGCCTTTTTGCTATATCACCCCTTACTTGCCATGATTTTATGTCTAATTTGTAGGAAATGTGTAATAAGCATTCCATTGAGCGAATCCAAGCGTGAAGGGTGCTTAAGCTATATTTATACATGTCCTCGTTTGCGTGTTTATCTTTGATTAACTCTAAATTATTCATTTCTTTAGGACAAGCCTTGCATATGTCACACACTGAAGCTGCTGTATCGGATATAATGGAATGAATTTTACCATCAATCATTGTCAACAGCAGTTGGTGTTTGACACTAATTCCATCAGTGATGGTGGATGGAGTTAAGGCTTCAATCTCTGCTTCGATTTCAGCCATCTCTCTCTGCACATTTTCTTTGGTTTCGTGGAGTGGTGAAGTGGAAGATGGTCGCTCGTTTTCCCAAATTGTTACACCTTTTGAGACGAGCCGCAGTGGTACAAGACTAATCATAAAATTACTAGCAAGATCGATTTGCTCATCTTCACTCGTCCTTTGATGATAAATGCTTTGGCTAGATGATCCGTCAAAACCCCATTTGCTGGTCAATACGAGCTGTTGATTGGGATCAACAGGGGTTTCTAACGACCTAATAAGTCTTCTTGAGGTTAAATCCATCAAGGCTTGTAATTTGATTTTTGCAGAGCTCTCTGTAACTGTGAGATCTTCTTTGGCCGGATAGCACTTAATTTTTTCTTTAACCAACATGTAGTAACTCGGGTATTGAAGAGCTCCTTCTTGAGTGTTGAAATCCCGAAGAGTGTTATAGCGCCATTTCGATAAGTTCATCGATACATAAAGAGCCAATGCCTTCAAAGGGGATATTTCCCGTACCTGAATTGATTTACCTTCAATGAAGGCTTTGATTTTTGAGGCCTCTTCTGGATTCTCCGTCAAGTATTTCATAACATAAGCTGTATCGCTTTGTCCTGCCTTTTGAAGCGCCCTTTCGGCCGAAAACATAATTTCAGCGCTGCTACTGCTGCATGAAAGACTATCTTCAGTGCGTCTTCTTTTTTGCCGGTTACTAAGGTCCTCAAAAGATTTACGAGGACTAGGATGTGTACAAGTTGAAGCATCAGATTTAGCAGGAGAAATTATGGGCTCGATGACGTCACTTATATTTTCTGTAGAAGGTTCCATATTTTCATTCTGTAATTCCGGCCATTGAATTGCAGCCTGTAGCCAAATCTCATGTTTCTTCCGAAACTTATCTGTGCTTCTTCCAGACTGTGTCCATTTTGCATAAATGCGGTAGCAAAATCGACGACACCAGTCTTTTAAACTTGTTTCAGCACTTTCACATAACTGAACACAACTGTTATCTTTTAAAACACTGAACAAATAGTTAAAGTCGCGTAAATCTTTATGTGCGCGTGCGCATAAAGCAACGTGAATATCAAGATTTGTATTAAAATTTGGAAAATACATTGCGAGATTAGCTTGGATACAACGAGGTGTAAATCAACACTGATTTTAAAGTTACTAATAGTGACCTATTTATATAAAATCCAGGTATACCAGGTATCCTTTGTTAAATATTGCAAGGTAATTAGTTATTGTGATAATTAGTAAATGATGCATGCTAAATTAGTGTATTAAGAGCCATTTAGTAATTAAATAATAGCAATGTTCTTATCAGTAATCATTAGTGCATCAGTTTTATATGTAAACCTTAAGTCCCTAATTATATATCCTAATTAGCTTATATCTTCTCTAATTGGCTGCTCAGAAATGTTATTGTAATAAGGTAAACCTTTAGAAAAACGGTTTTAATCAACAAAATAAACAAAAAATAAAAAAATTGTGTTATAAAATAAACATCACTCTTTATCCCAGAAAGTGCACATTTGGCGCACTATGTGTCTTAGTATTAAATATAGCTCTTAGTATTAGCATTATGATATTAGAGACCGCTACTTGAAACAAGCCCGGAATCAGGAGGGAGAGAGCTCGATACACTCATTTTCATAGTAAAATTTCACATTTTCTCAAATTACTCCCGAAATATGGGAGTTATGAAGAAATTCATCACCACAAGTTATGAAGGCATTAAGTAATCGAATAAGATGGCATCATTAGTTTGGCATAATTTTACTCTTTTTTTTCGGACATGTCTACGTCCAACCGCTCCCATACATTCGTTCCACTGTGCGCCCCTGCTTCGCGCAGGTGCAATGTAAATAATAAACCTTCCTCTTGAATCACTATATCTATTGCTGAAAACTACATTGAAATCCGTTGCGTAGTTTAAGAGATCTAAGCGTACAAATAGCGGGAGCGACTTTGTTTTATAATAATAATAAATTCATTTATTTCAGGTCCGAGACCCATTTAAACAATGTCAAATAAGAAAAATACAAATACAAACGCAGAAAATTATAGCTAATACCTAAATGTCAGAATTACACTAAAAAATAATAAGCAAATCAAAAGTAAAACACACAATCAATTTAGAATACATTAATAAATGTTTAAATAAATTATCATATTATTAAATAAGTTAATTACAAAATGTGAAAATTAAATTACAAACAAGAATGATTAAACGTCAGATTGATAAAATAATATAAAATAAATAATAATTTATCCTATATAATAATTATAGTTTGACGTCAACGAAGTCTTTATCAATTCTACCTCTCAACATACATAACATCACGTCTGTAAACACTTCCTAGACATTCCTTAATCGATTCAAATGAAACATCCGCCATGATAAACCCACAGCCTACTTATACGAATAAAAGCCAAAAAAGATTAAACTCTTGATACCCCAATTATCCTAAACAAGACAGCCAAAATAATCAGTCAAGTCTCGGAGTTCGTATATGATAATGAAGCTTAAGAATTAAGTTCGTTTGCCCACGACGGTAGCAGGAAACATTTAAGCATGAGTTAGTAAGTGATTATCATTATTAGTAAACTAGAGGCAGTACGTTAGAATAAGTAAGGAGAGAATGCTTGAAGAAATGGTAATTTTTTGAATAAATTTTAGAAAGAAGTGGTTGGACAATGTGGCTGAAGAATGTATTAAAATTACTGTTTTTTGTGGTTGATTCGTTTATTTTTGGGCGAAAAGGTTTTAAAATTACCTTAGAGGGTAAAAGTAAGTCACTTTTAGCCTCTAAGGTAATTTTAAAACCTTTCTAAGCAAAGAAATATGAAATACTAGCTGTTGCCCGCGGCTTCGAACGCGTGTCGTCCGGTAACTGTCCCACGGGAGCATAATACCGGAATAAAAAGTATTCCATATGTTAATCCAGGTTATAAACTATCTATGTGCCAAATTTCATTCAAATCCGTTCTGTAGTTTTTGCATGAAAGAGTAAAAATCATCCATCTATCCATCCACTCAAACTTTCGCATTTATAATATTATATATGTTACGGCTAATACCCGAAGTGCGGCTACACCTAGTTTTAGCCGGCTACAACTAGGTGTAGCCGGCCAAATGCGGTTAAACTTAGATGTATCCTCTTATCTTCGGTAAGAACTAGGTTTAGCCTTTATCATAGCGGCTATAACTAGGTGCAGCCGCACACCGGTGGCTAAACTTAGGTGTATCCTATTTAACATCGGCTGGAACTAGGTTTTCAGTTCAGTTAAGCATTTTAGTTTTGTTTTGAGATTCTTATCTTGCGTTTCCTCTTTTTTAGAGGATAATAGATGGTGGTGATAGCTTCACATGATTCCAGAATGTAGACAAAATAAATGTTTTTGATAATAAAGCTTTGCAACATTGTGCAAAGGAGCATGAAAACACACTTCAAAATTTCATGCAACGAATTTTTCATGCAAAACGAAAAAACTGGCCAAGTGCGAGTTGGACTCGCGCACGAAGGTTCCCGTACCATTATGTATACAACATTAGACACTAGAGCCCCCCTTAATTTATTTAAAGTCAATATACAACTAAATATTCTGTGAATATTTCAAGCGTCTACCTGTCGCTGTTATTATTATCGAGCAAAAAACGGCAAAAAAACAAAAGGTTTTAGTATTTGTTGTTATAGCGGCAACAGAAATACATAATCTGTGAAAATTTCAACTGTCTAGCTATTACGTTTCATGAGATACAGCCTAGTGACATATGGACAGACAGACAGACGGACAGAGGAGTCTTAGTAATAGGGTCCCGTTTTACCCTTTGGGTACGGAACTCTAAAAAAGGTCTTAAAAACGCACCAACCAGTCACAACAACAAAGACGAATCGGGTAGTAAACACAAAACAGTAAAAAATAAACAAGAAAATTCCTTAGAAAACGCCCCGATTCCCGATAACGTCAACGTAGAAAAATAACAAGAATTAAGCACTACTAAAAGAGTTGTCGACCAAATTAAGACAAGCAAGAAAAATAACGTACAAATAGACTATCAAGATTGTAGGAAGAATGAGTGAGTAATTATTAAAACAAGATTATTATCGGAATCGCTAAGTCTTGTCCAAAACGGGTTCCTCCTAGATTAATAACGCATGTCAGTCATTAACGCTATACACAGTAATTGCCTGGCACTATTTTGATGAATTGTCCAGTTTTTGTGGGTAGATTCTCACCGGCTACTTTTTAACGCTTGGAGGGATTTTGGTACATTAACGTGGTTACATCAGAAGCGATTAGGCAAGGAATTTTATATGTACTCGTGTGTAGATGAGAAAAGAAAGATGTTTGACGTTTTCTATTTAGTCTCGTGTTTTGTTGAACTTTATCATACCATAATCATGGTTAGTTGCAATGAGTTCAGTATTAGTTCAGTATTGGGAGCTATATTTAACAATGCCTAGCGTGACTCCACAAAAAGTTTGGTATGTACGGCAAGAAAAAAGCCAATCACATCAGGTGGTACCCATGTCTATTTAAATAGGCTTATAATCAATGATTAAACAATAAATTACACAAAAAACATAAAAGAAACGATTAATTACACCGTCTTCAGAACACAGAAACAACGACCCTTTTTACGGACAAACAATCATTCAAAGACTATGATAATGTGGTGAATAAAAATATCCTTTTCGTTGTAGCTAATTCGTTTACTAATGCCGACGAAGTCACAAAAGAACTTAAGCTCTGTCTTATTTAAATTAGGCTCTAAAATAAATACAACGAAGCTAGGCAACTTAAGGTGTTATACATACCGAAAGCGATACGCGAAACGGACGCGCGATTTCACGCTACAAATGTCCAAAGACGCGTCCCATTTTACGAGTGTCACGGTTTGTCCACAGAGGGTGATCAGCAATACCTCCATGAGCGTCTAATGCTTTACCTAAATAAACAAGTACACTCTCCATGGGGCTCGATTTCACGCAGTCATACTCCTCGTTCCTAGTGCCCGTTTTAAATAAACTAGTGGCGTAACACTACAAATGCATTCGCTGTATTTCGAGCAACTTTTTACAGTTAGCTTGTCGCGTGTTTATTCTTCTGCCCGCATACAGCGTGAATTTATGTCTGTATCTGCATGTGTGGATGTAAAAGGATTTTTCAATATTAAAATACTTGTATTGCCGTTGAAGTTTATCATAGTATAGACAAAGAGAGTAATGAAGCCCTTAATATTTCTGCAAATGTATTTTGAAGACAAATATGACATAATAAAATTGGAATATAGGCAAATATTGAGACATTAAATTACCTACCTATTAAGAAAGGTCATAAATGAGAGCACAACGCCAACCAACACAATTACCTCAAAAGCAGACCTCTCAGTGTGCCAGACCCTAAAAGGTTTTTACAATCTGTGCCTCCGCTGGCGAACGCTCTCAACCAAATTGTATTATTTTGCATTTATTTTTGACAAAGCATACTTTAGCCTGAAGTCTGTGGATTTTTTTTAAAATTTTAATTAGTATACTTAAAATTTTATTCCTTTGTGTTTGTAGACGGTGTCTTTAAAGTCCAGACCGTCTCAGAAAATAATACGGAAACAGGAAGACAGTGGTTTTGTTTTGTCTGTGCCTCTTCTTCGTGTGTTTACAGGAAAAGGTTTCATAGACTCTTTGCTGAAGAAGTTTTGGCATCTTTTACGACGCTTGTTTAGGAATTTCTATTTTCGCGTATAAATCTACGTTTATTTTAATTTAAACCTTTCCTTCTAAACTATATTAATTTGGAGTCGGCGCAGCATGATTGTCTTCTTCTCCCATACTTCTCTATTACTCGTCATCTCAGCAGTCATCTCCTTTCTAGCCATATCATCCTTCACACAGTCTATCCAACGTTTCTTTGATTGTAAGTATTTATAATCTAATTTATTCTTTGTCATCGATTGCTAACAGTTTCACGTTAACATCGTTTAAAATTTTGATTTCCTTATTCGAAAGCCGGCCATAATTCTCTAAAACCACTCTAATATGCAAGAATCTCCATTAATCTCTAAAACCATAAGTTTCCACGATTAATCACGTAACCATGTGAATCTGTCTCTGGTACATTTTCATAAAATTATCATTTGAACACGTTTCAACACAAAAATAGTTGTAAATCGCCACACTATCGCGACTCTATTACCAAAAACTCATTTGAAATGTCGTTTCAAACGATTATTAATCGATTGAAACTACATTTCATCTATTCGATTTGAATTGATTTTCGATTCCGTTAGTAGAGGTGTAAAATATATTTTTATAATCTTTAACGTATATTTCTTTTTGTTATTTATTATTTACATCAATTAACCCTTGTACGTGGGTAACATTAACATATTAATATGTTTCGTGATCGTAAATTATAGCCGTTTGAATATGGTCGACTGTTTTTGTAGTGGAGCTAGGAATTGAGACTGATTCAATTAATAATTTTGACGTTATATTTAGTTCATACTTTTTGTTCATCAACCTTTTTTAAGCTAAGTAGATCTTTAAGTAGATGATTGCCTTATGTTGTATCTTTATGTATGTAATTGTTAGGTATCGCTACATAATTATCGATCAATGATTAATGATAAGTGTTTTTTTTTATGTTATTGGCTATGAACAAACTTATTATAGTACCAATATTGCAAAAACGTTCTTTCAAAAAGTAACCGATCTAAAACCTTTGAGGAAACTGTGCTTCTGGACATCCTATGGTACCTACAACTACTTAAACGTATTTAAATTCTTTAATTGATTGATTTTTTCGGAAAATTACATTTTTATGATCAAGTTTTTTTTAGCATACTGAGATAGTCAATAATTATTCAAAATATTATACTCGGAAAGAGACACCCCACCGGAACCAAACTTTGCATCACAAGAAACTATACAAACTCTTCATTCATTCATATTTGAAGTTCAATCACCTTCACTACACGCGCGAGGTTGCGCAACCAACTATTCAGAAAATTCTATTGAATACACTATTTCTGTTAAATAATTTTCTCACGATTTAAACACTAGCTAATTTAGTTGGAGTAATTAACACGTCTATTAATAATGTGTGCACACCATGTTCTCTAGAAGCGTAGAAAGCTACAATTTTGTGTAAATTAATTTATAATTTTTTAAAAATTATATTGACTGCGTTGTGGTCACAACTCGAGTTGTGGACAGTAATTAATAGTTTTGAAATTGTTTACACCTTATATAAAGAATTTCAAAACTATTCATTATTGTCTCAAAAAATCCTATATTTATGATCCTTCTCCTAACCATCTGACAATGACGAGTAATTGAGATTATATAGGGAGTAAAACACCCATAACGAAGCCGAAAGGCACTTGTTCGCCCCGTCATTGCAATAATTTTTCGTCTAGACCATAACTGGGAACCTTCTAATTACGGAGATATTGGGAGTCAAAGTTTCAACTAGTTTTTAAATACCTCCACGACCCTCATACTATTCAATGCATCGATCAGCACAATGTTTTGAATGTGTTAGATTGAGTCCTACCGTAAAACGTGATTTTTCATTCCAAATGAAAGTCGGTTCCCAGCAATACTTTTTGCGTA
Source organism: Lycophotia porphyrea (assembly GCA_950005105.1). Lineage (NCBI taxonomy): Eukaryota > Metazoa > Arthropoda > Insecta > Lepidoptera > Noctuidae > Lycophotia > Lycophotia porphyrea. The sequence continues at coordinate 13,714,689 of OX465402.1, forward strand.
GATTTACTTAGTTTGATGTATTGATCGCTTGGTTAATGGCTTCGTGATGGGTTCACGTCCGTTCATAACCTGTATAATACTTTATTTCATTCTTTTAGACATTCTACCAGTATTATACTCAACCACTACGTAGTTACAATGAAAAGCACACATTTCTCCCCTTACTTTTATCATCAATACATACAACATGTCTTTAACAGCCTTAACCAACACATCCTCAGAACTCTTACTTATTGTAACCAACCATGAAAATACTTATTTGGCCCAACAATAACCGAACCTTTACAATCACACCAGTCCTTGGTTGTCCGGCCAAAATAACTCCTCACAAAGCGGCCGACTGGCTCAGTTCCCCGAACCGCCTCATACAATTTGTCCTGCTCGTTCGCTTGATATCTAAATTAGTTCTATCTTTTTTGTTTCCTCTCTGACGGCTCAATTAATGACTTGAAATCTCAAAGGTTTTATTCGCTGATGCTTCGTTTCAACGCGAAATGGTCTGCGGCTGGTGTACTGCTCGTTTTGGATGGGTTAGCATGTGATGTGTTTATTAATTCTGTGTGATGGTTACTAGAATTTGTATCTTTAACTACGTGAGTAGTGGTCAAAGAATCATAGAGATTATTGCACAATATAACGCCATCTATTTTGACAATCAATAACTATTGAAAAACTTACAGGTAAAATTTTTAGAAATAATGGATAACTTCTTCGTTGGTCTAGTGGTCGCAATTGTGACTGTTGAACATGAAGTCCTAGGTTCGAGTCCCGGGTCGGGTAAATTGTTATGGGTTCTCCATTAGGGTTGGCCACGGAGTCTGGATTTGTGACCGGTTGATGGCAATATTCTCGCCCCCTATTACATTGGACTTAAACATTACTAGCGAAATGTGGGTGTACTTTATTAGTTATACACATGTACCTAACCCTTCGGGGATTACAGGCGTGATGTTAAGTAGATTAACAAATTATTTCTAAAACGTTTGCAATTGTATGTGTCTTACACTATAGAGGTTGGTTTTGCTTAACCTTTGACATGTTTCTAAAACTTAAAATTATGCCACTTTAAATAAATACGCGTTCAAATTCTTCACCATCTTTATGGATTGAATCCAGATATCATAATTTACAAAACCTCATCACGTAAAATGAGAACCTCTTGTACCTCCCTGAAAGAGTCCAATCAAAAAAGGTAATATTTCATACTATTTACAAGCCTATTCAACCATTACTTGGGTTTGAAGGCAAAAACACAATTTTCTGCCTCGGTACATTTCAGCAAAATGAACAAAAGTAGCTGGCCAGAACATATTACCATACTGAATATGGTTCACTGAAATGTCACATACGATATAGCTAGGTCACAGTGTATGCATATGTGAATATTTTTCTCGGTATTGTTCATGATATTAAACTGTATTTTGCAGGAATATTCAGCATGACAACGAGCTGTAGTATCGATCCAATTAGGCATTGGCAACTGATGGTACTGTCGCCGCCAGCATCAAGCTACTAAACTGTCATATTTCTCCAAATTTTTGAAACCATAAAATGTTCATGGTTAAGTTCAAAATCCAATAAGAAAAGTTGACAGTTTGAAGTAACTTGATATGCTGGTGCTAGATCAGTAACCATCATATGCCTATTGCTGAATTTCCCAGGACAGTTTGCAAAAGAACATTAGTTCTTTAATAAATAAACCATGAATCGGCGATAAAGAAATCCAATGCAGGATTGTATCGCATTTAAGAATAGAAGTATAATTTATTATGTCTCATAGTGCGTTTGGTACTCGTGGAGAGACTCGTGGCTAAATAATAACAGCTAGGTAAGTCTCCACGCTAGCCTAGGTTGGTCAGTAGATGGGTGATCACCCATTACATACCTAGCTTCCTCCGTGGTCCAGTTGGTCCCGGCTGTCATTTGTATATGTATATCTTTGACAGTCGTTAAGTAGTCAGTGGGCCAAAAAGTCTGACAACCAAATTTACCAAGGGATATATATCGTTTGACCTAGTACTGAGTTGTGGAGGTCAGATAAACAGTCGTTCCATATAAAATAATGATATTCAGATGCATCCGGTTAGAGTGGAAGCCGACCCTAATATATTTGGGAAAAGGCTCGGCAGATGATGATGCTGATGCTTTTGGTACATACGTATTAACTATAAGATTATTATTTTTTTCGTATACAGACGTTTCACTCCTGGAGAAACATGTGGCCTACTTTTAATCCCTTCTTCTAAACTTCTAGATTGTAGTCCCAGCTTGGTGCCTGACGGATTTATCAAATGTATTATTAACAAAGTCAAGTTGTAACATATTAAGTGATTACTATAAAACTTCATAACTGATCCTCCAATAGAATTTTATTTACTTGATGAACTGGCAATATGTTTTTGTTCCCCATTCAATAAACACGGCGATATAAAACAGTTTCTATGTCTGGAACGTGATTACGCATGAATGTGTCGCCATAATCTTAATCCCTCGTTCACGCAACCGTTTGGTTGTAAAAATAAATGTTTACTAGTGTCGCGACTGGTTTATGTTTTTATTGGTCCTTTGTCCGTTATTATCAATTTAGTATTGCCTGTGTGTGTGACATTTAAGCCTAATAGTACTATTGCATGCAACATTATCATCATGCTCAGCCTGAATCCACTCACTACTCGTCTTAGGTCTCTCTATATTTGTACCTATTTCCAAGATGCTGTGCCAGCCTCTTACAGGTTACCCCTATGGCAACCATGTTGTCTGCCCAACTCGACGCCGGACGACCTTCTCCTTTCTTTTGTACCAATTTCCACGTTGCTGTGCCAGCCTTTTACAGGTTACCCCTGTGGCAACAATGTTGTCTGCCCATCTCAACGCCGGACGACCAATATTTCTTTTGTGCCAATTTCACGTCTCTATGTCAGTCTTATCCAGGTTCCTCCGATGGAAATAATGTCGACATCCCAGCTCGCTGCTGGACGACCAACATTAATTTTCCCAGTTCTTGGACGGCACTCCGGCGGAGCTTCACTCCACCTATCAGCACCGCGAGTTGCTAAGTGGTCTATCCAACTTCATTTTACCTCCATAACGCGATTTACAATATCGAAGACATTTTACATTACTATTGCATGCTAGTCAGAAGTTTTGAGATCCTTATAGCCTTGACAAATGACATTCAATCAGTGATAGTGACAAAAGATATTATGTCGAAAATATGTGAAACTACCGCATAGAAATAAATAACGCTTTGAAAGCTATCGCCACTTTTCTATGCTCTCTAACTCTCAACTGTTCTGTATGCGTAGCTTATAACAATGAAGAAATAATGTCAATTTTGACAGATTTTAGAAATAATTCAATACACAATGTAAAAAATTAAGAAAACCAATATAGCTCGGTCATCGTAGAATACAAATAGAAGTGGTCAATGTTTTACTAGCAGATCGAGTCTTCCTTTTTAAAGTCTTTCCTTGTATTGATTCTACTAAAACAATTCTATTACAATTTACCCAAACACATACAATTCCCTGTGAGTCAGCACTTATTAACTGCAAGTCAATTCCCGGAATTCACACATACAATCCAAACATTATTATCAATATCCCGTTCTGAATTCGCGTGACTAATAAATTGGCTTAAACCGGTAACTATGGGATATTAGTATCTATTACAGAAATAGATAGCTTCCAATGCCTAGGTACGGCGACTCAGGCGTAAATCTTGATCGGAGACACGCACCTGTTAATTTCATGGTAATGGGATGGCCGTGGGTGTGATTGAAAACTGAATAACGTTTTCTAGAAGATGATAGTGGCATCTCATTAAATGAAACTAACAATATCAAAGTAAAAGCAACAATAGCTGCCATTGTTACAAACATCACGAACGTAAACCTTTTTTTCAAAATGTAAAAAAACTTAGTTTTTCTTCACACTAAAGAAGATGTGGCAACCATACATGTATAAGTATTGATGGATCTGAATTCAGAAATGAATGAGGCCTTGCCGAGCCATTTTATGAACTCAACAATAAATTATTAATCATTACGTCAGCTACTGTGGTATTCAGTTGACTTTTAAAGAGCATGTTGCAATAAGTTAACAATCACTATTAATGAGCCCTTTTAACTTTTCATTTTCATATAGATAATGAAAACAAAAATAAATATTACTTCGAAATTTTGGCAGCTGCAATTCTGACAAGCGTATTAAAAGTTTTTCTTTAATAAAATGTGTAATTACGTTGTGTACATGAAATTCAATTAGTGATCGTATTTAAGCGTTTCGCAGCTGTGCTTTTAGCGTTTATCGAAGTTCGAGTATTTGTTAATTAAGCTTTTAATGTACTACTTCCTATCGGAGTTATACAGACCGAGTGTGGAATTATCTCGAAAATTATCTCGTGGGAAATTCATTCATTCATTTTAGAATATTATTCTGTGACCAAACGTGGTGTCTATAACTATGACATAATTTAAGGTACCCCAAATCTTATGTCAATCTCGTAGAAAGTCATTGTAAAATACATCACACTAAACAACAAATGATCGCCACTAATCCAGGCCCTATGATCAAAAAGCAAGAGGAACAAATGGAACGAAAAGTAGCTCGTTTTTATCCTATACTAACTTTTGCCTGCGGTTTTGCTCGTATTATGGAAATTAACCCACGGCAATGTTTTTCAAAACCTGAATAATTTTAGCCTCGGGGATAATGTATAGCTTCCGATCAGAAATAAAAAACGATATCAGATCAGTAGTTTTTAAGATTACCTCCTACATCCGAACTGTACTTCTTTATAGTATTAGTAAATGTTGTCCAAATATAACTTTCGAATCCAATAAAGCTGTAATCAAATCGTAATACGAAACCAATTACACTATCGCAAAGACCGTCTTTTCACACCACCGTTTACGAGTGACGGAAACTGTCAAATAAAATGAGATGCTGATACCACAGTCACTGGCAACACCTAGCCATAATAAAATTGATACCAGTATTAAAACATGTAGATAACTTGTACGAGAGCAACATCGACATTAATGTGCCTTGTCAGTTTATGAGGTAGATGCATTAATATATATTAATCATTTGGGAACAGCTAATAAAGGTGAGCCGGAAATGTCTACAAAATATTTGGTTACAACTTGATTTCTTTTGGTGTTTATTCATAGTGTTAATGATTAGAAAGGTTTGGTATATTAAAAAGAAACAGAGAATGATCTGAAACTAAGAAAAGCAATTTCATTGATACTTTGTTTCGTTTATTGAATTTATTATCGAGTAATACAGTGTTCTATGCTATAAATTCATCTAGTATGCTTTAAGCTTCAACACATTGAAGTGGCACATTTTCTTCAAATCTTTGAATTTTCAAGTCAGTTATTTATCACAATAGCATAACCTGCTTAATGTTCCCTCGTAATGGGACACATGGCCTCCTTTCTATGAGAGGGAATGGGCTATCCATCCATCATTTATCCATCACTCGGACCTATTGTGGGTTGGTAGATGTCAAATGTCTTTCAAATTTTTGGTTCTAGGACATGTCAGTTTCCTCACGATGATTTCTTTCAGTGTTTTGAGAGCAATGGTGATGAATTGAATTACACAAAGTAATACTCCTGCCTGGGTTCAAACCCACAACTTACTGTTCGTAAGTCGGGGCTGCCACCACTGGGCCACCGCTGCTCTCTGTCTGCAAAATATCTACTAGTAATGCTATTGTTTTCTTCGACTTTCTCTTATTTCTTATACATTCGAAATACAATGCTAATGATGTTGTTAAAATACACAAGAAGGTCGCGCGAAGCAATAAATACTACGCGAGAACAACCTTTGAAAATGAAAAACGATAAAAAGTAATTCTGATACAATATATTATGATCCTTTAGAACGCCCTCAGGCAGAAATTAAAGATGGCGGTGATAACAGACGATGAATATTTACTCAGTATTTCGACTTACTGATTATAAAATCGTACTCTTTACTGACTTAATAAACAATTGGCATTGTTAACCTGCTCAAAACAGGCTGGAATTCAGTATAATTTTATACAGGCTGGAATTATTTTCAACCTCACTTGAACGGAAAGTACCTTAAATACTAGAGACAGCAAATTTTACTCAAAGGAAACATTCTTTTATTTTTTAAAAGAAACAAATTTGCATTAAATGATATTCAAGAAGTCGGTTCGATTCTCGAGTGTAGCAAGGGCACTTGCTACACTCGAGAATCGAACCGACTAATATCCGAAAAACATAACCATCCTTTACTTTTAAGACATCAATCGATAGGGGCGAATGGCGTTTATTTTCTTATAAATACAATTTTGGAAGAAAACACCATGTGTCCAGTGATATTATTTACTTTGTTGGTAATTATTATTAACAGCTATCTTCACTTAGTCAATATTCAGTACTAGAATTTCTTTCATTCTTTTCCTGCACATGTTTTTATTTCATTTGTCCAATACGAATATCAACCGTCTCCACTTCTATTTTCATTTAATATTTACATATTTTTCGTTTAAAATGATTAAAATGCAACCATATATTGTTCTTATACTAAAGGGAAATCAGCGAAACAATGCTCATATTCATAAAATGAAACCTTAGTAGAAACGTCATGAAAATTAAGTGCTGGATACAAGATCCGACACTGGTGATATAAAAAATTAATAAAACTCCGCATACATGATAAAGACAACTGTGATCCTCACATAAATAAGCGTCGGTCTCATCTTACGACGACTTGGCGACGTGTAAAATATTGTTATCGATAATAAAACTACAATAATTCAAAGGGCAGAACGACTTTATACTGAATCTTGTCACGTATTGAGATATTTGAGAACAACATGTAAAATAATCTCAGACCATATAAAATAAGATCGCTTTTATGAATAAATTATAGCAATGTAAAGTATGATAAACGATGGTAAGGATTGTAATGAAACGGCATGAGGTGTACAACTTACCACATAAGTTAGAGACGATGAATTTGAATCTTCACAAGCTGTTAATAAAGTTGTTAATGAACAACGCTCTATGAATGATGGTGGAACTTGCGTGGATGGATATACGCCTCACATCAAGCGCAGCGGGTGGTTCCGACAAGTAAACTAGTATCTCGCAGTGAGGGTAACGTAATAATCTTACTATTAACGACCAAGATAACAAAGCACTTATTAGCTGAGGAGGTTGGAACAATGAACTTGTAGATAGAGGTCAAGAATAAATAGTCGTTGCCATTAATACCTATGTTCATTGAACACTCACGATTCAAATGATTATGTTGTTACGAATTATTAAAGTTCTGACGTTTTAAGATCAGGTCATTGGGTTGGTGTAGAACGTCTTATTGGTTGAGTGCTAGTTATTATTAAATTGAGTCATGAATTTTAATAAAGTCATTATCTTGAAGTACATGATCTTTTGTTTTTATTGTACCCTGTTCTTGTAGTAAGTCATTATTATTTCTGTCGAGTTTATAGCTTACTTAATTTTTATGACGCTTCAATTTACGTGTGTCTTAAAATAACTAGAGAACTTGATTATAATGGTAGTGATGGAATAAAAATATACTTGAAAATGTTAATGTAACGGATATCATCTTGGAAGATTAAGGTACAAAAAATGTGATATGAAACCTGAGCTTGCGTACTGTATCATTAACTTGCTTTAACGAACAAGACAGCACCAGCTGACATTGTAATAAAATTAATTGTATTCATTATAATCAGAAAAATATGTACCAAGTGTTCTACAACAGCAACATTAAATGTCACCAAGCGGATAACAGAGAAGTTGGTTATTTATTTATGCTGTTACTAAATAATATTTTAATCCTCTAAGGGTCCGCGCAAATGGGCCACCGGTGGCCACCACCGGTGGCCACCACCGGTGGCCACCACCGGTGGCGAATTATGAATAAATACCGACCACTCGCGTAGCAGCCACTGGCCACCTTCGTTTGCGCGGAACCTTAAGATATCATTATGTATAAGATTGGTCACCACACTCAAATGAACAGTCTTGCTAGAAACAGAGAACAACTTTTCTAACCCTTACTACTATATAAATGCGAAAGTTTGTAAAGATGTTTTGTAGATTTTTTCTCGCAAAAACTACTGAACGGATATTTCATCTAGATGAAATTTGGCATGCTTATGACCTGCTGTAACTTGTAGGTTACTTTTTATCTCAATGGTATGATCCCGTAAGACAATTACTGAACTCCACGTGGAATAAGCCGCGGGCATAAGCAAGTAGGGAAATAGTTATTTTTAACACTGTCTTGGCTCTTAGCTTTTTGACTCACGTATCAAAATTGAACCTAAAACTTAAACCTGTCAAAACAACCGAAGTCAAGTCCCTCATCGGTACAACTTAACAAGATGAAAACTATAAAAAAAAATCAATAGGTACACGCGATATGATTACAATTGAAAAACACGTAGAATTCTCGTCTCACAAAGCATGCGGGTATTATTATGAACATAAAGCCCGGAGGTTGGAGACAGGTGACAAAAACTGTTATGAATGCCGGCTGGACTGAACTTGGTTTTTGCGTCGAACCCGTCCTGAATGCACGGCCCACACTTAAGAATGCAGTAGCACTGAGCCGATGGGATGTAAGACGAGCGACGGAGATTTGGCCAGTGAGACAGCGGTTGGTTGAAATATAAGATCACATAAAGGGTGTAAACAGACTGTTAACGAAGCCGAAAGGCACTTGGTCTCCCCGTCATTGCGATCATTTTTTTATTCTAAATCATACCTTCTACCCATAGCTTCTATTTACGGAGATATTGGGGTTCAAGTTCCAACATTTTCAGAAGTTTTTATTTTTATTTTAAATACATGTTTTTAATGTATTTTTTTACTTAAGACACCTTCACGCCCCCCGTATTCAATCTATCCATCAGCACAATGTTTTGAGTGCGTTAGATTGAGTCCTACTGTAAAACGTGATTTTTCACGCCAAAAAAAAAGTCGTTTCCCAGCACTCATTATTGCGTAAAGTTACATAGTTTGATGTAATACTTGGTTGATGACTTCGTGAAGAGTCTGTTTAAACCCTGTATGTATCGAAGGAAAATGATGGTTAAGATGATGTAGCCAAGTACCTTGAGCCGATAAGTTTTGTTTTGAAGGACAATGATAGTTAAGATGCTGAAGCCAAATACTATAAGCCGACTCATGATGACTCAGATTGCCATGCTATCGACAAGTTAAGGAAAAGAAGAAGGACCAGTTTTAGCTGGTGCTATCGCACTGTAGGTTAAGTGATTCATAACCTCTAAAATTTGGCATCTAGAGGACGCTTGCAACAAACAAACTATTTTCTTATGAATATGATACTGTATTTCAATCTTTAGTTATTTAGATAATTGCATTTAGATATTTTAGTGTCTTTTCATCATCATTATCGTCTTTATTTAAGGCTACTCATAAAATCATCTCGTGATGCAAGAAATCTAATTACTAATTAGTATTAATTGAATATCAGTTAATTCAAGTTTTTCTCTTTTCGTCTTCTTTGAAATTTTATCAGACCAGTATGTAACCACTTGTACAGCTTTCTTGGTTTCCAGTATTTGAATACTTTGATTTCAGATTCAATATAACTCATCCAACTCGCCTCCCTATTAGTATTTCTTCGTCACTAGTATTTCTTCCTATATTTCATCTCCTAACTCGCTCAGCTCATGTCTTCATGGCTCCACATTCGGTGTAACGTTACATAACTGCGCAGTTACACTCACAACACTGTCGCGGCTACCGCCATCATCTTTATCAACTGTATTTCCTTTTTTTAATTTGACGAGATCAATAACTGGAAGTATTTCATATTTAAGTTCGATCTTTTACAGGTTTACAAATATTTTTGTAAGCGAGTCAAGTTTAAAAACTTCAGATTCAATGTTTAGTAATATTGAACACTTTCTTAAAACTTTCTACAGTGGACCTACTTTGACAGTGGTCTAGTTTCGCTTCTACTCTTACGTCCGACTTATAATCATCATCATCAACCTACAGCAGTCCATTGCTGGACATAGGCCTCCTCGATCACACGTCACCCCCTGCGAAGATCGTCGCTCCACCGAACCTGAGAGCCTCACACTTTACGTTTGCCATCTGAGACTTCTGATATGTAATAACAAAACTTTACGCGTTTAATCTCCGAAAAATAGGGTAGAGGTGTACTGACATTATTTATTCATTGATGAGCAACATCGTTTTTCATAACGGTGTGAATCCCTTTCCCATAGAAAGTACATCTATGGAAAGGGTTGCAGAGTCCATCTCTAATAATGACATCATCATAAAGCGATCATCAGTGGAGGATCTGAAAGGTCAGAAGCCAGATGGACAGTTAATAAAAAAAACGATAACTGTCAAACTTAATAAACTCATCGACCACCACCCTAAACGTAGTCAAAGAGTTCTACCAAAAAAACTGCAAGTAATCATACGATATTGAACAACGATATTATTTCCTGCTTAAATCGTTTATGAATAAAGAACGTACATTAATCTTGTAAGCAAACATCCAATAAGATTATTATCTCAAATCATCGGGTCGGTATCTTCGTATGAGATCTGATTGTACACACAATATGCTTAATTGCATCGTACGGTGTAAGCCTGATGGTAATCGGACGTTCATTTTTAAATAAAACTTTTTATGTGTATGTGAGGTTGTACGTACTAAGATATGTTGGGAAATGTGTGTGTTTGGTGATTAAGGAAAAATAGAAGGCGCAAGACGTTGCACCTAGTTTGAAATAACACACGTTACATCTTGCCGGTTTTTCCAGAAAGATTAGGCAGTAGGTACGACCACATTTTATAATAATATTAAGTCAGGCAAGAAGATTACTTGGAGGGATATGGGAGAGGCCTTTGCCTAGCAGTGGCATATGTAAGGCTATTAAAAAAAAGTCAGACATAATATACTTCATATTCACTATACTTAGCCACTAATGACGGGGATTGGGGAAAATCATCCCTACCCCATATTTACAAAACTCTTACCCTGCCATTTTAGAACAGTCAACCCTTTCAGTAATCAAACTACATATAAACATCAGCCACTGACTACCCTCATTGACGATGACCAACACGATTCCAAAATAGCCTCTGATATAACAAACCTTTACAACAACTCAAAAAATGACAAGACCCAATGATTTTACGTTGACATCAAAACAGAATTTAAACCTTACATTTAGGAAGTCGCAATTAGCTCATCAGTGCATTGAAAATAAACCAACCCTTTGAAGTTAAGTGTTTACTATGCCATCAAAAAGCACCCCTCGTTTACGACTGGTAGTCAAAATAAATTCTCACATATCAACAAAAACATTTTGAAAATCATCCCACATTTGTTCCCAATTATATCGTTGATGTACGCACTGTGAATCGTACGGATGTCTGTCTGTCTGTAATTAATATCTCCTGAACGCTCTTTCAACACATGTGGGTTTTCGGATTTATTGCATAACTTAGTTTTTTTGCTGCCTAGCTCCTGTCTTCGATGATGCATGGGGTTCATATCCTTTCGAAGTTTTGCTCGGTGGTGAATCGTATTTGAAATATTTTTTTATTTGTGTTGACAGGTTATTTTGGTTAATGACACGGTTTCACTTAAACTTCAGAACCTCTCTAACACAGATCTACAACTCACTACTGTCATAACTTTCCATAGGCCAAAAATAATTACTCTATCTGGCATGATGTTTGAAGTTATTTTTTATATATTTTATATAGGCTCGCCCCCTATTACATGGGACTTAAACATAACTGGCAAAATGTGGATGTACTATTAGATACACTTCTGCCTAACCCTACAGGGATTACAGGCGTGATGTTTATATATTGCTCTCATTACCATTAATACTTAAAACGGGATATTTACCATGTTAGTTTATCCATGATCATGGTGCTTGCAACAGCGCCGAAATATCGGAAACTCAAAATAAATCAACGGCAGCAAAGAACAAACGGCTATGTATGTACAAAATCACTAGTTTCCAGAAGAGCGTTTTTAACGCGAAATTTTAATAACTTCTACAAGATCAAAGCTAGCTTCTTCAATTTGTAATAGGTAATTATAAACATTATTTTCATTAAAAAATGAAAAAGAACTATACCTGGATAGAATTCTGAATTCATATAAGTTAAGATATGTATTTTGCAAAAAATGCAGTTGTCTTTTGTTCTTTGCTGCCGTCGAAATAGTAAACATGATAAATATCCCGTTTTTAGTATTAATAATAATCTTAGTGACCATGTGAATTTAAAAATGTATAATATTGCTCTCAGTAATAAATGCGACAGAAAAACAAGTGAATGACAAAACTCACCAAATACTTCAAAAAAACTTCTTAAAAAGTGACCCTTATCTAATTATATCGGCGAAAAAGAACAGGATAAAAGAACAGACAGTCGTCTCTAGACACATTGCAATGGACCAAAGTGAAGATACAACTTAGTAAGACGTCTAAGTGCTTATCAAGTGGTCCTCGAGCAGACTGTCGGCAACCTTGGTGTTTTATGTTAATTATATAACAGTCTTTATCAGTAATTTTATGGGGATTGATAAGAGATAACGCGGACCCTCTTAGGAAGTGCCCTAATAGAGATGTTGGTAAGTATAAAATAGCTGTTTAAGAAGGGAATAAATTTGGAGCAATTAAAAATTTACGAGGATTTAATTTATAACAGGCATAACTTTTGAAATCATTAGATTTTAAAGGATTTACTGTTGTTTATAAAAGCAATTAGATTCAATTACAGCTAAGTACTTTAAAAAGCCCTTTCTACAAAAAAAAGTAGCAATTCCACTAAAAAAAGATCACATGCAAAAATTTTAAAACAGATGAATAAATTTTCCATAAACGCCCTCAACCCAACCCATACCGAAATACAACCCTAATGTCCATTTTTAATTACAAAAAGGCCCACATATAATATCCCCATACAAACACAGACAGAAAACAAACAGAGCTCTTTTAGGCCGGCGACACAACCAGCGTTATCACCGCGGCGTTAGGCCCCCGACACACTCGGCCAGATAAAGGCCAACCCGGTCAATATTTGAAAACCCATCAGTGACAACGACGGAATGACTTCTTCACTTTACTAAGACAATTTTAAAGCAAACCGAAATGAAGACGAAATTGAACTTTAAAGTTCCAACAATAGAGTTGATACGCTGAATGATAATGGTCATGTATGTGTGCGTGTTTGACTACTTGATCCATTAGGCATCGCTTTGAGTATTAAAAATAAAAAAGATGATGTGGAAAATGTCTTTGGTAATGATTTCGTTCGAGTCGATATAATAGATATTTTTATGTAAGTAGCTTAAGTAGATGCTCAAGAAGAATTTTAGTGTAAGAGTACTTCTCAAAGTAAACGGGCATCGGAATAATGGTGAATTAACTTTTGACCTCAATAAAAAAGTAGTTAAAAAGAATAGTCAATAACTTTGTGAAGCTTTGATGAGGATAACTGCGTATTCTCAAACTTAATGTAAAATTCACTAAAATCAAGATACTATTGCATAACTAGAAATAGTAAATATTAGGTTTATATGTATTTGCACCCCAAAACTCACAATAATTTTTAATTTTTATAAACTGATGCTACAATTAATGAAAATGATAACAGTTCCAAAGATTACAATAAGGCTGAATGAACTTGCTGCGGGACTGTTCGAAAAAGATACCGTGGCCCTGGAACACAAAGGGCAAGGAAGGAACATGGATGGGTTTTAGTCAGTACAAGTTTGATACTCCCTTTCGCTCTGCCCGGAGCGGCAGAAATAATTTGATGATTTGCCATCCAAAAAAGAAAAAAGGCTTAATGAACTTAAAACTAATCAAAATCTATCAGCACTCATAAAATTAGGAAGACTACAAACAGCCAAGCGAAGAGTAGCAAGTTCCAAAAGTTAAAAGCACAATAAATTTAAAAACAATACAGACACAGAGTAAATAAAGATTAAAGTATTTAATCAGTTTGTTCCCGTTGTTTTAAAAGTTTCGACATGACTTATATCTTGTGAACTTTTGGTTAAATTAACGTTAAGAGAAGTAAGGGGAATTTGTGAAAGGAAAACAAATTAAAGTCATGAAACTTTGACCACAAATAAGAAAGCTAACATATTATTTTGTAGCCTGATTTTTTGAACGAAGGAAATAGGACTCGATGGTTGGTTAGTGGCCAATTATACGGTAAAATAGAGATATTTAACAAGAGGTTCCACGCATTTGGATCGATAACATATTTATGCGTGACAAATCTGACGAAAACATATTTAAATTTGAAATCAATAGAGATTTTTTTGGCCAAAGAATCAGCATTGCCATCCTACGTGGCAGTGCTGCCAGCCTTCTGGGCACTTTTCCTATTGACAGCGATGTGGGCAAATTTTTTGACATAAATATTTTTATTTTAGATTTATTTGAAGTACATAAGAACAGAATTCAAATAACAAATAAATACAGTTGAAGGGTTTATGTACTTAACTGTATAGATTTGGATGTTAAAGAAAACACAAAAGTTAAAGAAAAAGTTACTAAAATTATCAATAATGAACCTCTTGAACACAAAGCCATACTCACGCAACTTCATACACAACATGACACCAACTTACCTGTAAAAGACAAAGTTAAAAATGACATTTAAAAACAATTATAAAAAGCATCAGCTCCTATCGGTACATTAAAAATTGACAGTGCATTAGTATTTATAGGATTTTAAGTGTAGGTGTGGGATCAAAGAGAACATTATGCGTTTCTTATACGAAGATAGTGGCGTTATAGACGCCTATTCCATACGGTAAAGATTACAATTTTATTTACTACTCAAAAACGTTTGATAATCTATGTCTTAATTAACTTAGCGAGAGAGAACCCTGTACCATGACAAACATACGTTCCACCTTTGGTTTTAACGACGAGAATCCAACATTCGAAGATACACTTTAGGAAGACAAGAATTGAGTTGAATTCCGACTGTAGAAGCTAACGATGATAAATCGTGATCGCCTATCGTTTTAAGTACATTAGTAGCGGCCCCTTTACATGTGTTGCGCCGGCAACCAATATCCATTTGCTTCGGGCTGATTTGATTAGAGCTTATTTTTATAAATAACACCACAACATGCTTTATTGTGATGCATGTTTAAATTAAAATTCTTTCATAAAAAGCCTCCTTCATCGTAAAATGTACATAAAACCAGAAAAAGATAAATTTTATTTTAATAAGATCCTTTATCAGGATGATCGGTCCCATAAATCTGATCGAGATCCGTCCAATTCAAAATTTAATACTGTAGCATAAAACAAACAGATTGACAAAGTACAGCAGTTGTAATCCTTAAGGAAATTTATTAAGAGGCATTCATATCAATCACAAAACGTAATCCTGTTCGGTCGTAAACAATCTTTGTAGGCTCGGGTCTTAATGATGGCGGAGCGAGGAAATGATTAGGTGACAATTTCATTAATACTTCATATTGTACATGTTGTTCAATGATTCACATCCTATCCTTGCCTTCTTTCCCCTTAAACATACAGGGTATAAACAGACTCTTCACAAAGCCTGCATCCTGTACATCAAACTAACTTCGCGTAAAAATTATTGGTGGGGTACGATTTTTTTTTTGGGGTGTAAAATTACGTTTTACGGTAGGACTCAATGTTACGCGCTCAAAACATTATGCTGATGAATGGGTTGAATAGCAAGCTGGTCGTGGAGGTGTTTAAAATAAAAATCTTACATTGAAAACATGTATTTTAAAACGACTTGTGAAAACGTCGGAATTTTGACCTCCAATATCTCCGTAACTAGAAGGTTCCCAGGTATGGATTTGAACAAAAAAAATATTGCAATGACGGGCAGGACAAGTGCCTTTCGGCTTCGTTAAGAGTCTTTTTACATCCTTTATATATATTTCAGGCTCTGTACTGCCAATGACACCGTGGAAATGGTGACGTTTTTGGGCTAACAAACTTTGAAATACTGTCGTGGCAAATGTGGCAATTTTCCGAGAAATGTCGCACAAAGAGCTAAGTGCGTATCTTGATCTGAGAATTTCGACAATCGCATCGCTCGTTTCAGCTAGTCCAATATGGGTGAGGAAAACCTAACAAGTAAACGGTTTCATTAGCATAGCGGACTAATCAGTTTTACAAATACCCGCTTTCCGCTCTCACTGGAGCCTGGCAGTACCAAAAACACTTTACGAGCCGTCACCTTGTTTATTACTAAAACCGTCACAGTATAAGAAAATTTAGGATATAGGATCGTAGTACTTAGCTAAGTCAGTAAGTGATACTTAGAATAGAAACATTGATGTAAAGAGATTGAGGCGAATTGACTGAAACTGTTAGTTCTCTCTTCTTCTTTTATGGATACGAACTGCAGAAGAATCGTAGTCTATATCCTGGTAAAAATTCACCAATTAACACGATAATTGCGATATCTAGACGATTTTTCTTGATCGTATGCATAGTGCCTAACTTGGTGTCACAATTTTTATGCCACCCATAGGTGTCATAAAAATTAACTTATAAAGAAAGTATGAATGTGGTCATTAGTAAGAGTGGAGCAAGACAAAAGAAACAATGGATGAACTGAGTGGAAGCCCATGAGCGTCATAAAAACTCTGACACCAGGTTAGGCACTAACCACACGATAATGAAGAAAAGAAAGAATTACATGGCTTGAAAGCAGATAATGTGACTATCGGGATAATGGCGAACTAAGATATGGCATCGACAGAGAAGACGGCTAATAGAGGTACGAAAGCATGCTGAGCCCAAATAAATTAGGGTAAGGGCGAATTAGGGATGATGTCTATAGACATCTGGCCGATGTTTTTAGCTAGAAGACAATATGTATGGACAGAGTTGCTAAAGAAGAAATAAATTTCAATAAAAGGAAGATTGTTATACAGGTAACCAGTATAGTTAGTGACTACATTTTCGTCTTAATCAAACTGTAATTACTATCATAAATAAAATATAGCTTGTATTACGAAAATTGCAATTCAAACGCATAAACCTACAGAATTTGAATGTACCAGGAGCTCATAAATTATAAGTAAGGTGTCACGAAACGACAGTAACCTTTACTTTAAGAGGCGTATTTAGTAAATAACTACATAGTAATAAAGTATGTGTCGGTTTCAATCATAATTTTCCGATAATGTTTACTCGTAATAATAATTAAAGACTAAAAACCTTAATCTCACGGATATCAACATTCACTTTATAAATATTTCTCAATACAGTCGTGCATTACTTTAACAGTCAACCACCCATCACAGTTAAGAATTACACTACAAAAATCGCCCTTAAAGCTACGACATAAAGACGCTGTCACTGTCGAATTGTTACCATTGATGTGCAGTACAAGTGTATGCGCAAGCACATAAGTGTTCGTTAACGTTTGACAGTTAAGTATGAAGTTGTTGACGCGTTAACGGCATAGTGCGATTTCGCTTCTATACAC
This sequence comes from Lycophotia porphyrea, assembly GCA_950005105.1. Classification (NCBI taxonomy): domain Eukaryota; kingdom Metazoa; phylum Arthropoda; class Insecta; order Lepidoptera; family Noctuidae; genus Lycophotia; species Lycophotia porphyrea. The sequence goes on from OX465402.1 coordinate 13,732,222, forward strand.
AGAATGCGTTATTTATCGGGCAATAAAATTTTTGATGAGAACTGACGACATGAAAATATTACTCTCTTCCTGTAAAGGTTCTTAAAATTAGTCAATTAAGAGCCTCACACGAAGAGAGTCTTGCACGCAGTTTTATTTACATAAAAATATATTTTTTTATGAAATTACCAGTAATGGCTCAGTTAGGTCAAAATAGAACTTTACAACGCGACGTGATAAGTCAGACCAACAGCCAGATGAGTGAAAGACATTAGTGAATGAGTAGAACAAGGAAGAATGTAGATTCAGAGTCAGATCAACGAGCATGTTGATATGGTTCAAGTCTTGTTAACCTCTTTAACAAGAGGGGTATAAACAGTTATCAATATACACATAAAATAAGATCACGCCTTGTATAATCACCAAATGTTAGGCAGAGCGGTACCTTGCAAGTCCACCCACTTTTCGCCAGTTATGTTTAAGTCTTCATGTAAAGGGGGTGAGCCTGTTGCCATTAACCGGGCACAAATCCAGACTCCGCTGCAACTAGTGAGAAATTTCTGATGGAAAGAGCAAACAACACTTTTCCTAACCCGGGAATAGAACCCGTGCTCAGCAGTCGCGCTTGCGACCACTCGACCGACGAAGCAGTCAAAATCTAGTAAGTAGTGATATTACGAATACCAAAACAAATAAACCAGACGCCATTCATAAAGAAATGGAGAATATTATATAAACAGTGAGCTAGGCCTACAAACGGATTGAATCTATGAATAATATTTCATGTCAAAGAGATGAATGCTTGAAACACAGAATCGAAATACATTAACACTTGTGAATTATTTAAAGTTGGCTTTAGTTTAAATCAAAATGTTTGATTTTGATGTGAAAAGGTAGAGATAGAAATTCTAAAATGCCATAGATCGTAATTCCTGTCCATTTCGACGTTTTTGCTGATTTTGGTTCGATTTTAGCAGGAAATACTAAAAACCATCAGTAAATCGACTCTTCTTACAGTCGTTCAAAGAAAAAACCAATTGATTGTTGCAACTGAGGATTAAGTGCGTTAATGCGTTTTGTATGTCTGTCACGTCTAATCAACAGAATTAACATATGCTTTTCGGTAGCCTGAGAGTATCAAATAAATTTTGAATTTTTCAGCATCGTTCTTGCTGATAGAACGAAGCTTTGTCTAGATCGTCAGTTCCTTTCAAGCTCGTGGCTAAATAATAAAAGCCGCTTGGGTCGATATTGAGGTGAAGCCACATTTGCCTAAGTTGGTCCGTGGATGGGACCACCCATTCTATACCGACTTTCATTCGTGCCTCGGAAGGCACGTTAAGCCGTTGGCCCGGCTGTCATTTGTAAATCTTTGATGGTTGTTACAGGTAGTCAGTGGCTCAAAAGTCTGACAACTAGTCTTACCAAAAGGTATTGTATTACCTAGTACTAACTGGGTTGTGGAGGACAGATAGGCAGTCGCTCCATGTAAAATACTGGTATTTAGCTGCATCCGGTTAGACTGGAAGCCGACCCCAACATATATGTATAGAAAAAAGTTACACAGATGATGATTTAGATATCAATATTAGTTACACAGGTATCACTCAAATGTCTAACCGAAAAATACCGGTGTACTAAAACCGTAACTATTTAAAAATAAACCCACGAACTTCGTAGATAAGAAACGACATCCGACTCACGACTATTTAAGAATTTGAGGCTCAAAATGACTGTGACATGACAAGGTCAGTTTTGAGTCTTCGAACAGCGGGTCAAGTTGTAACAGTGGGTAATATGCTTTATGTCTATTTTGTGGCTTATCTATCGATAAAGATCTATTTGTAAGTGACCACTATATAATTGAGTTGCAGGATGTATTTTTTTAAGTATAGTCAATACTTCTTTCGTCTGCTTCATATAAAAAATATACGTTTATACGCATAAAATATATCGGAAAAAAATCATTATCATCATCATCATTTCAGCCGAAAGACGTCCACTGCTGGTCATAGGCTTACCCCAAGTGTCGCCACATTGACCGGTCCCGTGCGACTCGCATCCAGTGGATCCCCGCAATCTTGATGAGTTTCTCTGTGACACTTACAACTAGACTTAATTATATGCTTATTATTTTTTATTGACATTATATTTTTATTTTTGACATTTATATGGGTAGCAATATTTTTATTTTTGACGTTATTATTTTTGTTTTTTATTTTGTAATGGATGAATTTGATTTTTTTTTTTTACATTCTTTACTTGACATGCATTATTTTATAACATTCCTATTTTTATTGACATTGGTGCCGATTCCCTTGTTTACAAACTAAACTAAATTTAAGTTCAGTGCATCCTTTTCTTTCTATTTCATTAAGAAAAGAACAGAACATACATTTTAGTTAAGCCCTGTCAAATTAACCAGCGCCTGACACAAGTTTAGACGTGATTAAAAAGTTGACTACTACAATTACAAATTACGTCAGGTGCTGACTAATTTGACAGGGCTAACCCAATATTTATCTTCTGTCCTTTTCATAATGAAATAGAAAGAAAAAGATGCACTCAACTTAAATTTAGTTTAGTTTGTGAACAAGGGAATCGGCACTAATATATTATACTTTTGACATTAATTGTAATGGTAGAATCCTAATTTATTCTTATATTTTAATTCGTTTTTATTTCTTTAATTTATTTTATTGATATTAATTAGTAATTATTTTAATTTTTCTAATCAAGTGTAAAATTTTCGATACAATATAAAATTGTTACTGAAATAAATAAATGAAAAATGAAATCTTCACCAGGTCATCAGTCCACCTAGTGGGAGGCCTTCCAACGCAACGTCTTCCAGTTCGCGGTCGCCACTCCAGAACTTTACGGCCCATCGGCCATCCGTTATGCGAGCAATGTGCCCTGCCCACTGCCACTAAAGTTTTGCGATTCTTCGGGCTACGTCGGTAACCTTAGTTCTCTTGCGGATTTCTTTATTTCTGATTCGAACACGAAACGAAACTCCGAGCATAGCCCTCTTCATTGCCCTTTGGGTGACTTTAAACCTTCTGATGCGGCCCATTGTGAGCGACCACGTTTCGGTCCCGTTCTAACCATAGTATTGTTGAAATAATTACTTATGAAACTATTTTTATGAAATAGACTAGAATTTGAACGACATAAGAACCGCCGTGTTCTTGAGTGGAGACCGCGAATTTGCAAACGTAAAGTGGGACGCCCTCAGGCTCGGTGGAGTGACAACCTTCGCAGGGTGGCTGGTAGCAACTGGATGAGAGTTGCTGAGAATCGAGTTGAGTGGCGTGCGATTCAGGAGGCCTATGTCCAACAGTGGACTGCTATAGGCTGATGATGATGATGATGAAGAAAGAAAGCAAAGCTAAGAATTAAAATTTTCGACAGTTCTAACTTCAAGCAATATTACTAAAGTACAGAATTAAAATCGTATCATAAATACTCAAGTTATCACTTTGGCTTGCTCATAGATACGGGTTACTAAGTATCTATCAGTGTCTATGCCCAAAGCCACACTTTACTATACCAGTTTGAGCGATCCTCAAAAGAGTTATGCTTTTGTTTTGCTCCTATGGTTTAAAAATAAAAACAAAAGAAATTACACAAATGTCAAAACAAACATTATCTTATCAATGTCCGGAAGTTGTTAAAACCTTTTTAGGTGAATGGGTAACAAAGATTGACTCCTGTCATTACTGAAGCACTATTTTGGGTCTGGGTCAAAACTTTGTAATGATAAAACAACGTTACAACAAGTTCATGACAAGATACTTCTGCAACATGATTATACAAGATGTAAACGAATCCTTCAAGAAGCCGTCTGCCAAGCATTCTGTACATCAAACTAAGTAATCCTACGCAAAAATTATTATCTCATGTTACGGTGAAACTCAATGTAACGCACGCAAAACATTGTGCTGATGGATGCATTGACTAGTAATTGTGTCATGGAGGTATTAAAAGTAAAGTTACAACCTTAAAAACTAGTATTTTTCTACTATTTAGGAAGTTAAAACTTTGACCTCCAATTTCTCCGTAACTATCAAGTTTCCCAGGTATGGTCCAGAACAATAAAAAAGTTGCAATGACAGAGAGAACCAGGTTTTGTATATTTTTATTACATCATTATTTACCAAAAAAAAATACTATAAATTCTTAACAAGATTAACACAAAGAAACAAACCATACAACCAACATTATACACAGGTTCATAACTAAGACAATTTTATTGGAGTACTATCAAAACCCTAAACACACTCTCCTCTAAAACTTACAAAGTGCCAAAATGTAGTGTTTATACAGACTCTTCACGAAGTCGTCATCCAAGCATTATGTACATCAAACTAAGTAACTTTACGCAAATGATATTGCTGGGAAACGACATTTTTTTGGGGTGAAAAATCATGTTTTACGTTATGACTCAATGTAACGTAATTCAAAACATTGTGCTGATGGATGGATTTAATAGTAAGGGGGTCCTGGAGGTGTTTAAAGTAAAAATCTTACACTAAAAACTTGTATTAAAAAAAAAACTTGTAAAAAAGTTGGAACGTTGTCTCCCAATATCTCTGTAACTAGAAGTTTCCCAGGTATGTTCTAGAACAAAAAAATGAACGCAATGACGTGGAAAACAAGTGCCTTTCGGCTTCGTTAAGAGTCTGTTTACACCTTTTAAAAAACCAACCTTCAACCCTGTACACAAGGATAGTTTTGCAACAAGAAACTGTAAGAAAACAACACTGTAATAACACCAAACGTTACTATGTAAGTAAATGTAACCCTACTTTGATACAGAGTAGGGTAAAAGAGCTAATTACTAGCACTCAGGAACCTGCTGATTTAAGTGTTGCGTCTCACTTTATTTTATATAGCTCTGAGAATTCTAAAGTACGTGGAAATGTTGGGTCAATGAATGATATTGTTGATCGAATAGGACTAATCTACGATGGAGGGAACATCGTGACACTATATTTCACCACGAATCAGTACAATAGTCTGATATACCAATGATGAAACTTTTCGCCGATATATTTTTATATTGGCGAAAAGTTTAGAAGAAAGAAAAAAAAAACGTGGGTCATAATCTAACTGAATAGATCCCCAACAAAGGTAGAATAACTGGTAAAAACATCACAGACACAGTGCCCTTTTTCGATGTCAAAATCGCGTAAAAATATCATTATAAACTTGAATTGAATTGCAGATAATATTTTTAGAGAAACAAATTGCTTCTAAAGTTAGATCATTAACAAAGGCATGAATAGACAGGTATTAATCCTTAATAGAACAACAAATTCTAGGATAAACAGTACTCACACTAAAAAGGTCAATTACAATAAGTATACACCAATTTTCTTTGTAAGTAAGACCTTTGTTGAATACTTTCATGAAATAAATGTCAATTGAACAGAGTTTAATGAAATATTCAAATATTATTCATGAGATTATAAAAGCCGGCTTTTGTCATATTTTATGGAAATATCTAATTATACTAAGTTTACAAAAGGCTGTTCAGAAACTAGATGATTTTTTATCAGTAATAGTCACTAATGTCTGTGGACATTTGAAAGGCCCTACTAATAACAAGAAATCCTTATCTACCTAGTAGGGCCAAAAAAATCGTTTTTCACTAACATCAACGCACAGCTCAAAACACTGGACGGTTTGGGCTAAAATCTGGTATACACATGGCTATTATGACGCTGACATTCGTTAAGAAAGGATTTCGGAAAATTCAACCACCAAGGATGAAGTAGGGTTAGAAAGTTAGTATGAAAATCCGTCACTAGGCAAAGCTGGTGCTATGATATAATATGCCTGGAAACACAACGGCACTCGTACCCTTGAAACCGGGAAAGAGCAAATCTTCTTGGTGGGTGTAACCTTTGAGTAAGTGGCAAGACCTCCTCGAACGTGGTACTTCGTAAAGACCTCTAATAGCAAAAACTACATGTGTACTTAAAACATTTTATTTAGATGATAATATAATATCTACTCTTTCTTCCTCTGACAGGTCTCTCTTATTTCTAAAATACTTCTCAAACGTGTAACGTGGTATTACTATATACGATACGGGTAAGTCAATGATATATTTAGTGTAGCTTTATATTATCTAGATTAGCATCGGCCTTGTGGATGTAAACACAGCTGCCGATCTCGGAATACCGGAGTTGTTTCACAAGCTGGATAAAGAAGATGTAAATGGTGTAAATATTTTAATGATAGCCCGTGACGTAATTGTCGTAACCAGAGACTAGACAAAGGGACTATCTATCATCGACAAGGATCAAGGAGTAATCAAGAGAAAAAATTAAATAAACTACCCAAAAGATAAATCAATACCTACTGTCAGTTGAACTATGACCTAGTTGAAAAAAAAAAGTTTGAAAGTAGTTGCTAATTGTCTCGTATACCCTAATGGTCTACCCTATGCTCTCATAAAACAGGATAGAAGGGACATCGACGTATAAACGGCTACCCCACATAGAAATATTTCATCGGGTAATAAAAAAAAAATTAACGGCCACAATGTATGGAATAGAAAATGGTGGGGGTTCAGTTGGATGTACTGAATAGATGTCTCTTGCACCTTGTATGGATATCAGAGTGACTAGAAAAAAGATACTCTATAATATATCTTATCATCAAAAACCAAAACATACCATACCTAACCGCCACTCACCAAAAATGTTTGTCGCATCTATCAATTTCCGCAAAAGAAGAAATCGAGACGCTTGATCGATTGCCAGATAGGCTATTAGAAAAATTGCTCGTTCCATTTCTGACGGCCGTTAAAAAAGAAAAGAAAAAATAAACGATACAGAGAAGCAACAAAATGAAGAAATTAACTGGGGAATCGGTGAAACAGAGTTGAGATAGCTTAATCGGCGGTTTGAAACCGGTTCGCTGAGGTCAAGTCGGGTTGTTTGTGATGCCGTACCTTCGTGATTGTTTTTCATGGGAGTATCATAAAACACTCTTGTTCCTTTGTGATTTTTGTGACGTTAATTTTGGTGTGAATGGCTGTGGGATCCTTTTTGGGATTCTGTACTGTGGTGGTTTGAATGTTTAGTGTAAACTTTAGACAGTTTGGATGTAACGGTTTTTTGAAAATTATCTAAAATTATTGTCTGCCTCGTTGGTCAAGTGGTCGCAAGCGCGACTGATGAGCATGGGTGTGCTGTGTGAGCATGTGGAATTTGTCATTGGGTTTTTCCATCAAGTATTTCTCGGTAGCAGCCCCGGAGTCTGGATTTATGCCCGGTTGGTTAATAGGTTCGCCCCCTATTACATCGGACTTAAAACATAACTGGCGAAATGTGGGTGTACTATTAGATATACCTCTGTGTAACTCTTCGGGGATTACAAGAGTGATGTTATGTTCAAAATTATGATTTTTGGAACCTCCGAATCATAATATGATTTACTTTGAAACACTAATGACAACGTAAACTTACATAACAACAGACTCTAAAAGATCCCACTTACAGTTCCGTAAGGCTAACTTATAAATACAGCGTAAAAAATATACAGGCCTCTATCAAATTTGTTGAAAACAGAATTCAGGGAAAGGCAAAAGACTCTCATTTATAACCCATAATGTGCTAACACCAAAATTTATTGTAAGGCTCACGACGTTATCGAACAGTACGTAAGTAGAGATGATACCAAGTGCGTCTGAATATCGTTGGACGTGAGAGGATTAATAGATTGAAGCAAAGTGATTTTTGAACTTTCACCCTCGATTTTGAATTATGTCTCTTTAAATTGGTTTCTTGAAAAAGGACTTAGATAACACTATTAATCTTTTACGTGGTGTAAGTTTTGGGATGAAAAGAAAACAAAAAATGGCGGTTGGGTGTTGTCTAGCTCCGTTCTTTGTATCACTCTTGTAATTCAATAGTATATTTGGTGTCTGTGAGAGCTTTTTTGGTGATTGATTTCAAGACAGAGGCTATATTTTTGTTTTTTCTTTTATTACGTAAATCTGTTTTTGCTCCTAGAAAAGAATTCATGTGTATTTCAATAAAGAGGATAACCTCTTGTAGAGCCTAAAGTCCAAGACAAATCAAGAAAATATTTAATACAGTTAGTTTGAAGTGCCAAGTGACACCATTCAGCTTTTGATCCTTGAATTTCTAATTAACACTTAATATTGAAAAGAGGTCAAGTTTATAAGTATATACTCGTACATAGAAGCATTCTTCGGAAGTACTGATCCGATTCTGAAAATCCTTCAAATAATAATAAAAATAAAGAAAAGTGCTTCAAGTGTTTAAGGCTATGTTCCCATGGGATTGTGAGATTTCCGACCATAATGCGAGTGAACCCGCAGTCAAAAGCAAATCATTAATACAGATAAAGACGACTTTCAATTATAACAACACTAAGAATGATCTACAAATAGTTAACACCCAAAACAGAAAAGGCAACAACCCAACATTCAATGTTCTAGCTAGATTAGTCAAAGGTGCAACATTATACATGAGCTATGAATTATGTTGTCTGTCTCGGCGATAAGTCGGCAGCGTGCTCTCACAGACTCACGGCGATATTGGGTCGCCACTAGCTCATACTAGATCACGAGGCGCGGTTGGGTCAAGGTATAAGCTTCTAGAGGGTAGAAGAAGTGTTGGAAAACCAACAGTCAGATGGATGAATTACATTCTGTTGATCGCGGGTAAGACTTGGAAACACGCAGACCAGGAAAGAATAGCACAAAAAGAAGCGGTGGATGGAACAAGATTGCCATTGATGACGATAACTGTGTCAAATACTCGTGGCTAAATTCTTACCAAAACTGTTCAAAAATTCAGCTCCTTCAACAACGCTAGATAAAAGCTTTTGGGATTGATATTTGAAACTCGAATCAAAACTGTTAATTTATGGGTAGTGTTCCGTTTTATACTTTGCTTTGAAGATTTTGAAATAAATGGTGCATACAGCGAATGAACTGCCGCGTTGACCTAGTGGTCAACGCGGCAGTTCATTCGCTGCATTGTGCACGAATGGAATTGGAGAAGTGCTTGCGACCACTAGGTCGCAAGCACTTCTCCAATTCCATTCGCTTCCCAGGTTATTAAAATGTTGTGGAGTTGATGGCAAAGGGCTCGCCTTCTTTTACATGGAGCGAAAAATGGTTGAGTCTAAATATAACTGACGAAATGAGGATGTATCACGGTACACCTTTTTACCTAATCCTTTGAAGAAATACAGGAGTGACGTGATGTTTCTTAAAGCAAATAAAGCCACTAACATTTTAAGTAGTGCCTATAAACCGGAATATCCCCCGAAGTTTATAAATGTAGTCTGCCAAAAATGATTTAATAATGCTTAAAACAAATGTCACAGTTTGCTTCATTTGAAAGTTAGTGCCTTTAAAATCCACAATTTATGTGACTTTCATTCTATCTTGCATCTCGCTTTCCCTTATAAGCCGTACCATACAGAGTTGAGACGAATTATTATTTTTATAGTCCGCGGTTCTCAGATGGATTGCTAGTGATTTGAGGCTTTTTACTGCCGCGGCGTCGCTGACTTTATTAACTACAAAATATGGATTCTGCACCGTTCTGTTCATATTTCATTGGTGTATATTTTTATTTTTATAAAGCCTTATAAAGGAGTTCCGGGGAAAAGGATTCTGATTTCGAATTGATTTTTAAAGTTTCTTTTGCTGTTTACCTTTATGCTTCTAATGTAACATTAACTATTGTTATTCTGGGCAAAAATAAAATTTACTAAACTAGTAATAAACGATCCTAGATTTTACAAAATAGAACAAAAGAGTATTTCTTAAAAACACAAACAAACGGATTGCACGTTTTGTTATGCGCACAGGCAATTGTGCCTAGAGACCAAGTCAAAGACATCATCATTCACCTGTCCTAATCCCAGCAGCTACCTCCTTTCTAGCCATATCATCCTTCAGACTGTCCGTCCATTGTTTTTTTGGTCTTCCTCTAATCTTATAGCCATTTACATTCATACTCAATATTTTCTTCAGTACACTTTCTTTAATGGAAAAGAGAGTCATAGACGTAGCGTTGATATTCTCATCAAACGTTTAGGCATACCCCATCCATGGCATACTTTCATAATATAGATTCCCAGATGCTTGTTAACTTTTGTTAACTTCTGATCGTGTATTACGTTTGTGTAATACGCAGCGACTTATTGTTAGGCCTACGCTGTTCCCCCATACTTAAATACTAATGCTGTAACATGATAATATTGTAATACCAAATGATTTGAAAAGAGTAACCATGGAGTTTCTTGCCGGTTCTTCTCCATAGGAAACAACCAAACGGACCGTGCACCATTTGGTCGACGTTTTATAAGTGCCCATCGGGCCTATGTGAAAATAAATATTTTGATTTTGATTTTGGATAACGACACCGTGTTTATACGTAAGATTATCAGTTCTTATGGTAGCTAATTTTCTTTATGTACTGACTGAACGTATGCCTCTCTTTCTCTCTAGACTTCTCATTATAATGACATCTTAACAGTCAGCTATCTGACTGGTTTTCTTTTGTATCATCTTGGTGATATGGTGGATGTCATTCCAAACCTTTGTAAAACTTATCTATAACTACCAATTTCGATAACGTCCAGACACAATTCCACCCACCTACCTACCTCCCTATCAAAAATCTTGAGGTAGTCCTGACCTAATTAATAACCATAAAAACGTTGACTGATCACCACGACACTGTGACGCCTACTTATCACCGCAAAGTAGATTCATTCAGAAGGTTGGGTACATACAACGAGCAATGGCAGACACACGTAGACGCTTAATTATATGTAGTTAAACATGAACTAGATTTGATTACAGAAAGACAACGGACAAGTGAAACTAAATAAAAGTTTGTAAAAAGTATTCGCTTTGGTAATCATCGTGTTTCTGAATTAACAGGAACATCGTGCCATAGAGTTACCTCACGCGTTGAAATTCTTTAAAAAGTCTACATCTGCCTAGCCTTTTCCCAACTATGGTGGGGTCAGCTTTCATTCTAACCGGTTGCAGCTGAATACCAGCATTTTGCATGGAGCGACTGCTTATTTGACCTCCACAACCCAGTTAGTACTGGGTAATACGATACCCCTAGGTAAGACTGGTTGTCAGACTTTCGGGCCACTGACTGTCAAAGATTTACGAATGCAGCCGAGACCAACAGCTTAACGTGTTTTTTGAGGCATGGTGGAACCTGGATGTGTAATAGGTGGTCACCCACCCACGGACCAAGCGCGGCTTACCTACTCCTGGCGTAGTTCGTAATCTGTCACTCAAAACTCCGCTTCTATGAACGATGAGCTCAAACAAATGCCAATCGCGAGTGCGTTTGCACTCGCTGTACGTAAAGCGTGGCTATGTGTGCGTGCGTTGTCACTCGATGTATTGAGTTAAACTTCTGTATCAATTTTATTTGTGTTGACACCACGACGCCTCCTTATCACAGTGTCACAAGTAGCTTGTAACTTCACTTATCATTTTGTAAATAAGGGTAGACAGGACTTATTAGCAGGAAGGGTGTTATTGAACGAAACGAAGATGGATTGTGACTTTTATCATTTTGTTTGGAGGAGATGACGTGTTTTGATATCGTGAGTGTGTTTTGTTTAGTATTTGTGTGATTTTGAATACATGAAGTCAAACGTAGAACAGCGTTTGACTTCATGTATTCAAAAATACATGAAGACAAACGCTGTTCTACGTTGTTTGAATTTAAAGGCAATTGGATAACCAATTGGCAATTTGGTAATTGGATAAACTATGACGTTGATAATAATTGTATTCTGTGTTCTATGTACAGACGCCAGCACATCAGGTTATCCGAAACTGTCAAATTTTCCCAATCAATCTTGAACTTCATGCTGCAGCGATAAAGTTGAAAATCTATTCAAGAAATTTGACAGATTGTATTATTGGCTGTACCTACCTAAATGTCCAAATAGGTATCATTGCGCATGGACACACCCCGTCTATTTATATCAAATTTAACTTAATACCTAAACTTTAGTTAAATTTCCACGTTTGGAATGGGACATCATATTTAAATAACAAGCACAATTAATTCAACATCACAAATTATTTAATCCCATTTCAAATAATCTTCGTCTAAAAACACGACAAACGTCATTATTAACAAAGGGATGCTCATGTATGAATCCGCTACTATTTCTTCAAGCATACTGTCGGAAAACATGTAAAAATGTATCTACACATACCAAAGAAAAACAATTATTACTTCACCCAACATTCCATACTAGTGAAGGAACATAAATACTAAACTCGGTATCGATGAATACCAAAATCCGTTAATTAAGTCATTTTGCGGTGAGAATTTAAACGTTCTCCACCTTAGTAATTATGGAAAAGTATTCAGGGACTTGTACAGGTACCAGGACTAAAGTAATTAAGTGCTATATTTATATACCGAAGGTTCCAATTGAGACCAGTTCTTACGATAATTACTGTTAAACGCGTTTGAAAACGCTTAGGGATGTAACTTAGAATTGTCGATTGTTTTTTAATTAGTTTTGCGCGTTTTATGTGACTTAATTACTTAATCGTGTTGCGTCTTGGATAGATACGGTGGTTTAAATAATTGATTGCTTTTTGTTACTTGATTACTCTGTTCTAGTAATAAATGATACCTAGATGCACTCATAATTATTGCCTCAATCAAGATTTTATGAACATAATTGTAAGATAGAAGAATGCAGCAAAAATATTTTTTCACAAAAACCTCAATCCATTTAGACAATCGTAACAAATGTAATGGAAACAAGTTGCCGCATAATCGTTATCACAAAAGTAAATCTATAAAATGTACAATAAAAAGAAACACCAACAATACTATCGCAGTAGAACACGCGTAATAGTCACCCAATTTAGCCGGCCACTCTACAAAATAAACACAAAATTTTCTCACAACTCCATCTGAAAGTAAACGACAGTTGTCACGCACTTAACAGAAATAAAGTGCTTGGATAACGCGCGAATTACCCATTTCGTCGTCCCGAGAGCCGACGATAAAAAATATCGATGTAAATTTTCCCATCCCTAGACGCTATTTAGACTCTAATTTTCATGTCGAGTGAAACAAAAGTACGAAATGTGTTAGCTGCCTTTCTTTTTGGTATAGATCGGGGAATTAAATTGAGTCGCATTTTTTGCAGGTTTTATTAAATGCAACACTTGAGAAGATCGTGCAAAGGGTTAATTAAAAGTATTTGCTTCGTGAACGATTGCTAGGAGCCAATTGGCAATATTATTTTCTTCATTTAGGTACGAATAATTAAACGGATCCTTCGTACGGTATTCAAAGATTGTTCTATCATCAAAATAAAAAATAGGCCTATTTGCCTTCAGTGCAAGTATTTATAGAAGCAAGCGTTCATTAACCTCTATATTAATTATGTTCTGTTAACAAAATCAATACTCGACGCTTTCAGCACACATACATTAAAATTGGTTAAAACAATCCATTAAAAAGTACATACATAAACATTATTATTACTTGAACAGATTGTTTGTTTTATTAAACATTCATTGAACGAAACAATTAACGTATTTTCGCAAATAAATTCGACTATTTACTCTTTAAAGATACAGAACGAAAATGGTGGTCGCCCGAGCTTTTAGCGTGCAATTTAAAACAGCCACTGAAATATAAAGTTTGAACAAATAATTAAAGCTAATTTAGATTTAAATTGATAGAATAATGAACGTTGAACAATGTTTGTTATTTAACAATTTCGTTGCTATTGAAACTTATTTCAATTTAACAGTTTAATTGTTTGAAATAATTTGAGGTATTTTTCGATAATTTAGGCTGCTGTTTGAAGAAGAACTCGTATATAATTTCGCGAGAAACTGAGACTGACCTTTTTGGAGATCGGAGGCATGAGGAAAATTTCCTTTTGAGAACCTATGAGTAGGGGAAAACCGAAAAACGATTGATGTTTTGTAAGATGATAATTATGGCTAGAAAGAGAATGACTACTGAGAAGACTATTAATAGAGAACAATGAAGGAAGAAGACATGCTGCACCAACCCAAGTGAAAAGGGAAGAAGACTCACACATATGTAAGTAATAAAAAATTATAATTATCCTTTATACTATAATATTTTAGATGCGAAAGTAATTTTGTTTGTTACCTTTTCGCGCCTAAACCACTGAACCGATAATCCTGAAATTTTGCTTGTCAGGTGTACAGAAACGGACATAGGGTACCTTTCATTCCGAAAAAAGTACTATTCCCGAGTAAAATAACAATAACTTTCTTATGATAACAGATGGCGCCACGTGTCTTTCGCTCCGATCCGTATTGATTGTCAAATTCTAAATTAACACGAGCGAAGCTGCGGGCAAAAGCTAGTATGATTATATTTCTGAAATATATTTTCTGTACAATTTTTTGTCTATGTATTTTTATAGACTCTTTTAAACTTAAGTATGAGTTAACCTCGCATAGCTCGTGAACGACATGGGAAAATGAAGAGGAATGTCGGATTCTGTGCTATTTAGGTCGTCGCATACCCGACACATAGTTTATAGAAAGCCATTAATACCGTGGCGGATCCCGATCAATGGGTGCCATGATGTCACATTATTTGAACAGCTTGCAACGAGGACGTACAAATATTGATTGTTTGATACATTTTAGTGTGCTCAAATATCCCGGGGATCCGTTGGGTGCGGGTGAAATATTGTGAACGATTGATGTGATCGTTTTTACTAACGTGTTGTTCAAAATTGAGCGATAAAATCGAAGGAATTACTCATTGTTTTTGGGAAGAAATCATTAAAAAAGGTGAATATTTATTTGATCGTCCATATTTTTTTACGAAATGTCTAGAGCAAGATTAAGGAGGTGTCTGATGAGAGGGCGAGTAATAGAGAAGTATGGAAGAGGAAGCATGCCGCGCCGACCCAAAATATGTAAATCCAAGATCATGAGTCCAATACATTCAATTTTTTCACATTTACTGTGCCTGTCTAACATTGTAACAAGACATTTAGTGACTATTTGATTTAATTTAATTTTGTATATTATATGGGGATCGATTCAAGATATATTTTCAAAACAAAGTGTAAAATTTTAACTAACACGATAATTTGTAGCAATTCGCGCAATACTACATTAAACAAACAAATGGTTAATTCGAGTAGGTAAATGAATTCTTGATTTTACTTTCGCAATTAAGAGATTTTTTTTTATTCCCTAAAATTGCACAGTTATTCATTCTCGGTACTCTCTTAATCATACTCGGTTTTAATTAAAATTACTGCTTGTTGAAAACTATCCTTCTCATTCATTTTATGAAAAACCTTTTCCCAAAACATCCAATCCATCTTCACTAAACAATTTCCCCGGCCTCATCCCTCTACCTAAACATATATATATAATTCCTCCTGTCTTGTCAGACGTACTTAAGTCTGACCTTTCCTAAAGTATTCCATTCCATCAGATTGAGCATCAAGGGTTGCTATTGACAGTTTTATCAGATCAACCATCAGTTCCGAACGGTTCCCTTCCGAAGTCTTATTTGAGGAACGGCTAAACCCTATCTCCGAACTGTTTCGACGATTATGGGATATATTTTCATGTTAAAGTAGTTTTATTTTTTTGGGAAGGATTTTCGAGAAGCCTCTTGGGGAAATAATACATATAGATACGCTGAGGATATTATTTCACGGCTTAGGAAATGTTGGACGTATGGATAAACTCAATATCGAAGCATTTCTTTCAAATAGAGCTGTAGCTGCACTGCAAAAAATACTACAGCAGCATGATACAAAAAGTAATACAGCGTGTTCTATGGTACAAATGAAGAACTAACATTTCACATTGAAATTTAAACTCTTTGTGCTAAACCGAGCGTTGAAAATCCAACAGTGTACAGTCAGCGGCACATCGAGAACCACAAACGGACAAACTCCTATTGATTTCAAACCATAAAATGTTGGCGGTTAAGTTAAAAATCGAATGAGAAAATTAGACAGTTTTAGTAACTTCGTACTTTTTTTCTTTTAACTGTCGTCCAGCATTATTGCATAAACTAAACAAAAACATTCCTATTCCGACTGCAAATTATTCTAAGATTATAAGGCGATAATTTTACCGTTCGTGTCTCCTCTTGGAAAATTTCCTTTGTTTTCATATTTCAGTGCCTTCACAGAGGTCTTATCTATACTTTGAATAAAATTAGACTCGCTTCCAGGAAATCTACGCATATTAAGTGCGCGTAATTCCTTGAAATTGTTCTAGATTTTATATAGAATGTCTTTAAACTACACAAGTGGGTTTAATAATGGTCGGAAATATAAGAAATTTTATGAGGTTTTATTTTATTTTTAAAAAGATAATGGGCTTACTTATTTAATCTATTTTTTTTTCTAATAGTATCTAATTATTTCACTGTGAAAAATAACTGTCATAGTACAAGTTAGAATTACATAAAGGATATTCTAGCTCAATGTAATTTTATTTCGGTGTTTGAGTAGTCGGATCACATGGAGATCATCTAGTTTTAAAACATACTTATTTTTTAGGGGTTTTATAAATAATTTTAGAATCTATTTACAGAAACAAAATATCATTTATCACCCATCTTACCAATATTATGAATGCGAAAATTTGTTTGTCACGCGCAAAGTACAGAACGGGTTTGGATGAAATTTAACACACAGATAGTCTATAACCTGGTCTATAACACAGCAGATACTTTTTATCGCGGAAGTATAATCCCGTGGGACAATTATCGAACTCTACGCTGGCGAAGCCGCGGGCATAACCTAGTACTCATAAAAAAAAACAACCGATGTCACAAGATCCCAAGAAGCAACAATCCAATGACAGATTCTCTCTTACTAAGTGTAAACCTTATAACACATTTAAGTTAACTGTGTGGAAACTAACAATAGAGCATCGATCCTACACGTCATATATTTGACCGAAGCAAATTGTCAAGGCGGAGTGAATGTCACTTTTTTGAAACCCATTCATTCCCTTCGCAACTGAGGACATTGACAGTTTGTTTTTGTATATTCTAGAGTTGTAGACAAACCAGATTCCCAGGTAGCAGTTGCTTGGGGTGATGAATGTATCGTAGCTGTTTGGTTTGAAAGGGATTTGTTCCAATAAAAATATCGTCGACCGTAGGTTCAATGAGGGTAAGGGACAAAATACGATTTTTCAGGAGAGGCCGACAAAGTTTTTTTTGGACTAAATCGATCATAACTTCTGTTGTAATTAACCTTATATTTTGACCCAAAAAATCAGTAAGGTAAGGGACATTTTTTTATAGCTAGAATTTTTTTTATATACACCATTCGAAAGAGCGAAAAATTCTGAACAAAACTATATACTTAACTCATTTTGGATGTTTTGTCCCTTACCCCAATTGAACCTACGGTCGACGAATTATGCTAAGTTGGTGATAGAATCCTTATCTTACTACTATTATTTACTTATCATAAATGCGAAAGTTTGGATGGATGGATGTTTATTACTCAATCACGCCAGAGCGGCTGAACGAACGAAAGAACAGGTGAAACCGTGGGCTTTAGCTATGAAATAATGTTTTACCCTAATCTTAACTTATTTATTTAATATTATAAATGCGAAAGTAAGTTTGTTTGTTACCTTTTCACGCCTAAACCACTGAACCGATCACCTGTAATTTTGTATATACGTAGTCAGGTGTACATAATCGGACATCCATCTTTCATCTCGAAAAACAGTACTTAAGGTAATCACTACATAGTATAAAACAAAGTCGCTTTCTCTGTCCCTATGTCCCTTTGTATGCTTAAATCTTTGAAACTTCGCAACGGATTTTGATGCGGTTTTTTTTAATAGATAGAGTGATTCAAGAGGAAGGTTTATATGTATAATAACATCCATTAAATAGTAGAGAAGTACTGTTATTTTTGAGGTTTCTAATGTGATGTCGTAAATAATTACATTTTTTCCGCTTACATTGCTAACGCAGGCTGAACCCTACGAGTTTTATCAAAATAATGTACTGAATATTGTACACATTGAAAAGGTCTACAGAAAAGTCCGTGATGGTATATGTCTATCTCTTATGGATAACCCACAATAACTTTTTTTTGTCATTTACTTTTTACGACAAATAATGGCTAATTTTCGAAGCGATTTTAACCAATACAGCATTAATCCTTCACCAATTAAATACCTTGAATACATTGTTCATTTAATATAGATCTATATGGCCCTTTACACCGTATGATTTAAGTGAATATTTTCGAAGATATTACAGATTTAAAAATTTCGGGACGTAGCGTTTGCGGCGGTACCGGCCGGCCGCCCGGTGCGGCAAGAGCGTGCCTATAAATAGCGCGTCTGAGGCCGCGGTTTTCCCCCCGACCCTTGCTCGAGCCAGCCCGCACAGCTGAGCCTGTAGACTTAAATCAGCCCCTAAATAATATCACTCAGATCCAGCCTGTCCCTTTGCTGTCCTCTCCCAGCAACGCCCTGAGCCGAGGTCCGTACCCCACAGGGGGTGCCCTTAGTGCGTAGTCGCTTAGTTTGTAGTTTAGTTTCTAAGTTGCTCTGGCTGGAAGCCTTAATTTCGAGGCATCCACAGAAAAGCCCGGTTAAGCAGTCGACAACCTCCCTAGGTTGAACTGCGAGATGCCCTTCATAAAAAAAAAAAAAAAACGCGGTTTTCCCTGTAGCACTTTGAATTTAGTAGCTATCGGACGCGTTTATTATAAACGTTTATTAAAACGTGCTTTTCAGCGCGACAACGTATCAGTAATTATAAGTAAGTTACGATAAATAATTGTATGATAGTAGTTTTAAAATATAAATTATATTCTATTCTAAGGTTAATTTTTAAATCGCACTTATAGTAATTATAAGTACCTACATAAGGTGAGATAAGATGAGATTAAATAAAACCATAATTTATGGATTGCAATTTTCTATTGAGATCTTGATTAAAATTTACAGTTAGATCAATTTAATATTAGGGAAATTATTTTCAAAAATCGTGATTTAAGGTGAGATATGTAAGTTCAGAAAAAGTACTTAATAGAATAGCAATCAGAATAGAATCTTTTGTTGTTGATGATTGTTGATTATCTTTTGTTTTTAGTCGCACGAATAGCAAATTATTTTTTTAGTACTTTTAATTTAATTAAAATCGTTGTTTAAGTTGAGGTATTTTAGTAAAAAAAAAAGAACTGAATAGAATAGGTATCTTTTGTTTTTTTATGATTGTTGATTATCTTTTGTTGCTAAATGGTAAGAATTTAGATATTTTTTACTGCGGCACATACTAATAATATGGCAATTTGTGCATAGGTAATCATACATATAGAACTGAGTAAATTTTGTACATTTTGTACAGAAATTATAAAGTCATGTCTGGAAGACGTCGTCGTTCGAACATAGGTCGTAGTACAGTGAATGCCAGAAGAGTACGTTCAGGCCGGAGCGGGCCGCTATGTTTTTATATACAACACACACAGTTTTTCTGTAGTGTATTTAGTATCAGCATTGCACCCGTGCGAAGCCGGGGCGGGTCGCTAGTATTTATAATAAATCCGTCACTGCATTAAAACATTGTTTATGATACACCCATCCATTTTATTCGTTCAATCACATAGACAAATCTTTATTTATCTATCAATCTTGTCTATAAACTTTATCATAGACACAGATATCTATTTTAAAACGAACTGTTCTATTTGGCACGAACTCAATTGTTTATCTATCCTGACACTAAAGGCGAACACAGGGATTAATTTGAAAATGGAATAAGAAATTAATTTCTGTCTGCAGGCAGGATATTAACGTCAACGCCATTTTTTTCTTTTCCAGTTTTATATGTGTTATGCGTGTTATTAACAGTATTCAAAAGAAAGCTTATTCAATGACGTATAAGAACTATGTTAGCATAATCAGTGTGGGAACATTATTTCCCACTGCTGGGACTGTAAAATATTCGTTTCGCATTTCATCATCGAAAATAGCCTATCTAACCTCCACAACCCAGTTAGTCATCATCTGCCTAGCCTTTTCCCAACTATGTTGGGGTCGGCTTCCAGTCTAACCGGATGCAGCTGAATACCAGTATTTTACATGGAGCGACTGCCTATCTGACCTCCACAACCCAGTTACTACTGGGAAATACGATACCCCTCGGTAAGACTGGTTGTCAGACTTTTTGGGCCACTGACTACTTTAACGACTGTCAAAGATCTTCAAATGACAGCCGGGACCAACGGCTTAACGTGCTTTCCGAGGCACGGAGGAAACTCGGTATGTAATGGGTGGTCACCCATCCACAGACCAACCTAGGCAAGCACGGCTTAACCTAAAGATCGACCCGAGCGGCTGTTACTGTTTAGCCACGAGCTCCACAACCCAGTTAGTGCTAGGTATTAATATGATACCCCTTGGTAAGATTGGTTGGCAGACTTTCGGGACACTGACTACCTGTAACGACTCTCAAAGATCTACAAATGACAGCCTAACTCGGTATGGAATGGGTCACCTTTCCACGGATTAATCTAGGCAAGCTTTTTTTTTTTGTTTTTTTTTTTTAGGATGGCGGATCACTCTGAGCGGCTGTTAATATTTACCCACGAGTTCCTGGTTTCGCTTATTAATCATAATACATCATATTTATATCCTGGTTTCGATTTCCAGGTCGGGGTAATTGTTACTAGAATTTTTCCATAAGGAATTTCTTAGTAACCGCTCGGAATTGTGCCGATTCATGGGGATTGACTCTTCTAATTCACATAGGACTTCAACATACAAGCTACTACAATGTGTCAAATTTCTTTAATAGATTTTCAACTTTATTTCTGAAGCGGGTAGCTTGTTGGCGTACATATATGTACAAGGTGTAACATAATAAACACAATACCTCCCGTGTGGTCTCACGGATTAAGAAAATGATCAACTTTTGTTCTACGAGTTATTGAAATTCGCAAAACAAATTGGACTTTGTATAGGAACTGACGCGAACAGCTGATCAACACGTATGATAAAACTAAAAAAAAGTAATGATTTTCCTAAAGTCGTCGTCGTACGTCGTTGCCTATATATGCTATGATGATTGATGACTTGATTTTATTATGAAGTTGCAAGTCTCAATTCATAATATTCACGGTGATATTTCTTGTACTTCTCACAAATCAAAATGCTACAGTATCGTAGATTTTACGCTACGTTTACGTCACGCGTTTGTGGAAGGGCCCCAGAATAACGCCCTTTTCTCATGTGAACCAGCCATGAATATACGTACAGACGCCAGCAGGCCAAGCTACCCGAAACTGTCAGATTTTCCCAACCAACCTTGAACCTAGTACTTTAGCAATAAATTCGAAAATCTTTTAAAGAAATCTGACTGATTGTAGTAGCACTAGTCTGTACTTAATAAGTAAATTGTTTAATTCGCATTTCTTGTTAAGTAGCGAAACGCCTAATTAATTTTGTTTAACTCAGCAATTTGACTTGAAAGGTACTTTAATTGAAAACGTTTTGATGATTGATTTTCTAATTATTTGCTTTGGTGGAGAAAAAGCTGTTCCATTTGTTGATGAAAGTATTAAATAGAAAGGAGATGAATCATTTCAATTTGTGTCTATTGAAAGAAATAAAAACCTCTAGAAAATGTTATTTACGATTTGAAATATTGTTCTCTTCTTATGATTGTGTTTTAACATCAATATGGTTGTGTATCAGCACATTTGTTTCT
Organism: Lycophotia porphyrea; assembly: GCA_950005105.1. Taxonomy (NCBI): domain Eukaryota; kingdom Metazoa; phylum Arthropoda; class Insecta; order Lepidoptera; family Noctuidae; genus Lycophotia; species Lycophotia porphyrea. Next base: position 13,753,986 of record OX465402.1, read on the forward strand.
AAAGTACCCTAGTTATATTGTAAATCTAAATCTATAGTAATATTTTAAGACTGCCTCGTTGGTCGAGTGGTCGCAAGCGTGACTGCTGCTGAGGAAGAGGTCCTGGGTTTATATATATTTTTTATTATATTATTACAAGAAGAGTACAACCCCAATTGGTTGTCAAATTGTAAATTAAAACGAACGAAGCCGCGGGCAAAAGCTAGTGTGTAAATAGATATTTTTTGCATATTAACTCGGAACTTCTGATCTGATTCCTAAAATTATTTATATTATTAGAACCTCCTTAATATTTTCGAAGTGAAACTTCTTTATCGACGTATGGGAGAAATTAAAAAAAAAAATCGTCACGTTTTTCGGTTACGCGCCATGTTGCTTTTTTATCAAAGTTTAGTATAGTGACGTAAAGAATATAATGTATCATTATTGATGAAATACAACAATATCAATGATATTATAATAAGAACAATGATAAAATAAATTACTCATTAATTGTATGCATGTCTATAATAATAAAAAAGCTTTAATTTAATACGGAAAAAAATGTTTTTCTTAAGGCTTAAGCCTTATCTACCCCATTTTCGTGAAGTTGCAAATAGTAGAAAAATGATATGTCGTAAAGAAGTTTCACTTCTTACCTGTGTACTCTGGTACACACACATATTTTTTTATGTCCGAGAGTGTCCGCAAAAGCTTAGTTTTTTTGTTAAAAGTGTACATATATACACAGCATAAAACGACGCAGGAGAACATTCGAACCATTTAGATACTTTTATAAATTCTTAGCACTGTTATCTCCAAACCTTAACAAGACTGGAAGCCATTAAAAGCTTCTGTTATGAAACCACTTGAAATGAATAGAAAATATCTTAAATAATAAATCATGCTCAAATAGGTTCTGGTTAGTTCAAGTAGCTAGCAGGTGGCCGATTTGTGACTAGTAAGCGGCCTCCTGTTCTTTGATGTTCAAGATTTAAAATATGATCTGAATATTTTGAGTAAGTATTTTTTTTCAACTGTTTCAGGAGCAAATTAAAATACAGAATCGTACAGCTGGTAATCCGTTTTTGTGGGTTCTACAAGATTGTAATCCATCTGAGCGATCTAGCCGTAGAAGAAATTATTTTTTAGGGGGTTTTTATCCATGCGGATATACCAACCCCATCGCCCCATCAACCCATAAGGTAATGAACTATTTACATGGAGTATTAACTTACTATGTACCAATTAGAAGGATAAGCATTTTTTTTTTAATCTATATTTATTTAGAGGCTTTTTTTACCTTACAAAGGTACAATCGAGGACACTCCCGCCTGATCACCACTAAGCTCATTTTTGCTTGCACTCACGCGCGTGAATCTCTCTCTAGCCGGGTGGGGCGCCTCCGTATGATTCAAGTGAAATTGTTTTTAACTGATAAGGCGAAAAAGGCCGCTGTACATCTGCCTCATCATACCCTAATCTAAACAGTTGTTACACAGTAATTATAATATTATTAATACAAAAATATTATTGAGTAAGCGAGGGAGATGGTGCTTGAGGATAATCATTGACTAGGTACGAGTATCTTCAATAAGTCACAAAACCTCTTTGCAATCGTTGATGTAGGGTTTGCTAAATCGATTTGGATTAACCCAACGTCCAGAATGTTTAATATAAACTCTCTAATCAATGATTCTAGAACATACACTGACCTCATTGGTGATGTTTTTTAAAAAGGTCAGGTGCGTGGTACTTGCAATCGGTGGGCATGTATGATCAGATGTGGGAGAGGATGAGGTAAAATTAGTAAGCATGTACAGTCGCGGCTTTTTCCGACTGATCACTTAAAAAAAAATCGCTTGAATCATGCGGAGACACCCCTCCCGACTAGACAGCGCTTCATGTTATGAGTGCAAGCCAAAGTGAGCTTAGTGGTGATCAGGCGGAATTGTCCTCGATTGTACCTAAGTATCAGGCGTTCTGTGAGTTTATGTATGTCCATATTATCAACCCTACGATAATTTTATCAAACCACATTGGTAATTAGTTTCAAGCATCATTTTGGCTCAAATAATTGTGGCTGAACTTAAATAACCACAAAACAATATTGCTGATTTATAAACTGTAGTAATTTTGTTCGCCAATAATCATATTCCAATTCAAATCGTTTGTGGTTTTGAAGATATATTAAATACCACTTTGTAGAAAAGCGGCCGTAAAATCAAAGATGAATCCCAAGAATTTATGTGGTTCTTTTGTAATACTATTAAGTTTATAAAAGCAAAACGTGGGTGTCTAATACTTAATAAAAATGATGAATGAACGTTTACAATCGTAATCGGATATCAAGTTTATGATTATTCAACAGAACGGGAGATAGAACATTAAAATTCAATGATTCGCGATAAATCTACAATTTGATATAATAGAAATTAAAATTGACGTCTCAATAAGTTGAAACGATAGGCGAGTGAAGTATTATAAGTTTGAAATCAAATATCTGTCAATTTAATCACATTCATAATACTGTAAAGAAGACAGAAATTAATTTGACAGAGATTTGAATAACAGTTAAATTATTGTAGTCTCCTTAAAGATGTATTATTTTACTTGCTGTTGCCCGCGACCTTCGCGTGTAATTTTTATAAAAAAATATTACTTCCCTTTCTGGGTCGAATTTTGTTTCCAATTTCAAGGGTTTTGATTTTTTTGCACGGAACCCTAATTATTTTTCTAAAATAAAAGTAGCCTATGTTAGACCTTATAACATCAACTATTTGCCAGTAATAGCCCCATCAAAATTGGTCCAGCAGTTTGGGAAATTAGCTGGAACCAACAGACAAACAAACAGACAAAAAATGTGTTTTGTTATAAGTAATATAAGTACCGTATTTATTTTCATTTGCATTCAGCAAAAAGCTGTTATTTTGATATTACAAACAGACACTTCAATTTTATTTATTTGTATAGATTTGTGGTTACTAAGTATCAAAATATTTCTAGGTGTGGTATTAATATCAAGATGGTTCTTGATGGAATCTTAATGGTGGCGTGTTTTAGCTAAGATGAAAACAATACCTAATAATGGATCCAACGGAATGTTCCCATAATTATTATCTACAATACATTGGCAGGAGTTGCCTTGAACTGGTTCTACCTCGCGAAACGCTGCCTACTGTATTCAATTATTGAAATTGAATTTCGCGAACAACAATTTACTGTAATGGTTTACTTAATTGATAACATAAGTCTTCAATATTCCTTTTCTTACTAAAATAGCAAACGAAGGATTGTCCATCGCTATAATAAGATACAAATAACACAAAACAAAATTTGAAAATCCAACCCCTGACATATTTGTTACAAAAAAAAAGATAGAAGTATAAACCAATTGATACGAATCCATCAAAAAGGAAACATCACCTGGCCCCACACAAAAAGATATCCAAAGGAAGCCCTTTACAAAACGAAGCGAGTCCAACATGGCACTATTCACATCAGCCATTGTTGGCTACAGAAGAAACTTTATTTGCTGTCATTTATATTTTTATGCGAAATCTTTGGATTATGTTGAATGTCCCGCGGACTTCCGGGCCATTATGAACAGCGAATCATGGGACAAAGGCGGTAGTAGTTGCGTTAAGGTAAGTAACCGCAACATTGGATGTACCGGCCCATTTGTAGTGAAAGCGGCGAATGAAATATTATTGGGTCACTAGAAACAAATTTGCGAAGTTCCTGCGAGACGGTTTTTGTTGTGACGCATGTGCTTCCTGAGTTTTTGTTACCTACGGGCCGTTAATTTTGGCCATTTCATAACTTCCTTTTTTGATAAAGGTTGTCAGATGATTTTTTACATTTGCCTTCATAAATATGAAATCAACCCAATACTAAGCTGGTAATTTCTATAAGTTTAACTGCTGTTATTTCGTATACAGAAAAGTACATTTAGCGCTGCTGTCAAAAATCATTCGCCATCAACGCTGGCTCAGTTCCAAATGCCAAATTAATCAAACTGTCATTCAAAAACTGATTAAATTCAACCTACTCCAAATGATACTGGATTTACGAAATACTAAAACTATCCGCAGACCAAATTGATAATGATCATAAGCTCTACGAGTTTAAATACTAAACTCCAATTGATTTATAAATCGCACCGGATGATTTCCGGCTGATATATAGAATGTGAGAGCAGCGGTGGCCCAATGGTAGCGACCCCGACTTACGAACAGTAAGTCGTGGGTTCGAACCCAGGCAGGCGCATTACTTTGTGTAATTTATTTCATCACCACTGCTCTCAAAAACGGTGAAGGAAAACATCGTGAGGAAACCGGCATGTCCTAGAACCAAAAATTCGAAGACATGTGACATCTACCAATCCGCACTGGGCCCGCGTGGTGGATTATAGCCCATTCCCTCTCATAGAGAGGAGGCCTGTGTCCCAGCAGTGGGAACATTATAGGCTGATGATGATATAGAATGTGTATCAAAACACAGCATTTGAAGCAGAAAATAGAAACAGATAATGTTCAAGATGATGCGATAATAAAAGCCAACGAAGATAATAATAATAAAGATAACTGGGGCCATAGAGACAGTGGTTAAGACAACGATAAAGAAATCTTAATTGAAACGCTTCCACATGTTCTTAATAACGATGTTAAACAGGAATACGTTACAGAATTAAAATAAGATGGTTATCAAAAATTTACTATTATGAACACCAGAACTATTAGCCATAAAATGTAACGTGATACCATAAATATTCTTGATGACGAAACTTTTATTAAAGTTATAATCAGATTTTTTAAATATCATGAACTCTTACAAATATTCTAGACCACATGTCGTTATACTTAATATCTAATTGAGATAGTTCTTCTTACAAGCTTTAAAGATTAAAAGAAATTCCAACTATGTTATTTTGGTTGGAATCAACAGTTACCAACTTATCATAGATCCTTCTGAATCACACGGTCAGTCCCTTGAGTTTATTTTACAAGCAGTTTATAAAGCTATTATTTAAACCAGTTTCTGACCAAGCTGATTTACAGCTAAATCGTCTTCAACCCCTCCAAAACACATCCCTTCCTGACAAGCTTTATTGAGCATTCAGTCGTTATAATGACAGTATTATTTCTGATCCCCATCCAGATAAACAGGTTTACTGAAATCAGATATTACTATAGTCAAGATTTTAGTCAAAACAAAATCAGCGTGCTTTTGTTAGCGATCCACTCCAGTCGGTGTCATATTCAAGGGGGTTGAAAGTACGGTTGGCAAAAATGCGTCTCTTGATGAGATTGAACGTAAAATATTGGCTCGAATGTCGAAGATGCGATGAATGATAATTTGTTTGATCGTTTAAGTATGTTTGGTTTGTTTAGCGAGAGTGGGAGAAAATAAATAAAATTGCTGTTATTACAGGTTATTGATGTCTTGAAACGAAATATTAATATCGTTGAAAGTGCAGTCACCGTACTTAGGTTGCGCAAAAAAGTGTCCACACTGGAACATTGAATGGTAGATGCATGTTCAGACTGGGTGAGCGAGACAATACAGTCCGAATGTCTTTTTCATTGAAATGTAAACGTATCTTTTGGCACCTTTGGGCGAATCTAACGATTTAAATCCTTGTTTGGCTTATCAATTTTATTTATGCATGTAGGTAACTTATTTGTTTCAAACAAAGACAAGATCAACACATAAATTTTAAAAATTAATCTTCAATTTATACACGTTTGCTGTCATTAAAATTAACTCGAATATTACCCGTCTAACATTATGGGACTTTTTCTCTGCTGACTCTAACAAATATCCCGCAAAAATAGGACAAAAGATAGTGTGTCGTCGGCATATAAACAGCATTATAGCAAGGAATCGAGTTACATGTGTCGAGTCATTTACGCCCCCCATTATGGTGGCCATTGAATGAACCCCTTTGTACCCCCCTACACACACCGAGAAAACGTATGAATTTTTTACTACTAAATACGCTGCCTGGGGCCGGGATTTTCGGCACACAAAATTTCTCGTTTTGAATAAGAAATTCGCGAGTGTGAGTGTATGATTATCAGCATTTGGGGATCATATTCTTTAAATCTATTCCTTAATCTGAAATTGATTATGGATAATATTAATCATGTTTATTTTTAACTACGTTATTTTGTATTGTGACTGCCTCGTTTGGTCTAGTGGTCGCAATCGCGACTGCTGAGTATGAAGTCCTGGGTTCGAATCCGGGTCGGGCAAATTGTTAATGAGTTTTTCCATCTAGTATGTCTCAGTAGCAGCCACGAAGTCTGGATTTGTGTCCGGTTGATGGCACTAGGCTCGCCCAATGGAATAACAAAAAACTATGTAATAACATGGGACTTAAACATAACTGGTGAAATCTGGGTGTACTATTAAGTACACCTCTGCCTAACACTTCGCGGATTACAGGCGTGATATTATGTTATTATGTTACTGCCCATCTTCGTCACCATTATAATGTTGTGTTTCTTTGTTTTCTATCTATCAAACACTTTCAATAATAAAATTGTTCATACATTATTATCGCCTTGAGCAGCACAGTTGCTAATTGTCAACAATAATAACAAATTGATCCTTCTACAAAAAAATAAATATTGCAATCAATTAATTGCAGTTGTGCTGCATATCATTCATCATCATTACTTCCATCGTGAGCATTAATTTTATGAGTCACTGTATTAAAAATGATAAAATCAGAGATTGACAATCATGTACCGTTTAGTTTAGCTTATAAACAGTTTAATTTAGTTCATAAGGCAATGTGTATCAACTACTGTAACACTCATCATAGACTTTGTGTAGCGATGATATAATAAATAAACCGCTTTATAATCCCTTTCTCTTATTGCTTGTGTTTTTGGACAGTCGAATTTATATAGTCGAGCTCTAATCTGCTGCTACAATTTCTTTTAAATTAAATTGATAGATTTTTATAAACTACAGTATCTCGAATTTTGCATATAAATCTATACATTATTGTATCAAAAGTCAATCTTTTTCTTAGCGTATCGATGGCAAAAAGTTCAAAATAAAATGTGTTTAGCCCAAAACTCATCCAAGATACCCGCTCACTGATGCAGTAAGTAGATCATCAGACGCGCAGGTGTTATAGCATGCGGAGCAAAATGGAAGGTGGGCCAATGAGAAGGTCAGTGAAAGCATGTATTGGTTGAGCAATCGGCGAAATGAGAAAAAACGCCAAAAAAAGATAAGATTCCTCAAGTCCTTTTAAAGACGTGAACGATGAAACACACAGTGATACATGTAAACAAATATGAGTCATGCTACAATCTCCTAACAGTCGTTCAGCTATAGGAATAAGTCACAAATAAGTACGTAGATCGAGACAAAACAATCTTACACGTCTAATAAAGGCAGACAGTTGTCATCATGCGGGACAGTGATCAGATTGGGTCAGACGGTGCAAAGTGGCGTGTGAACTGCGTACTTAGCTCGTTGATAGAAATGGGTTGGGTTATTATTGTGTATGGGTGTGAAGGTTTTTGTATGGTTGATGGTAGTAAGTCTGAGGGTGATGGAGAGATCCTGCCAGGGCTGCGGGCTGTTCGAAAGAGATACCGCGGCCCTGGAACACAAAGGGCAAGGAAGGAACATGGAAGGGTTTTAGTCAGTACAAGTCTGACACTCCCTTCCGGTCCGCCCAGAACGGCAGTTAATAAATATAATCGTTAAAACGGAGCTCTTAAGATTGATTGTAGGCAATCGCTAGACGGGTTCAAGGCTATAGTCTTGCTAAGAGACTAAAAACAATATTCAATCCAATAGATAAGTTTATGTTAATCTTAGGGCCGGATATCAAATGGAAACTAAATACTAGGCCACTTAAGATCGAAAGATTTTAATAAACTATTTATAAAACCCCTTATAATGACTAAAGCCATGATTATGACAGTTAAGAACTTAACCTCGCCCACGTCTAAATAAATTATAAGAATACACTTAGTGATTTAAGTTTTAAACGAATAAAGATATAAATTCTGTTTGTTTGTGTATACCTCGTTTTGGAGATAATCTTCAAAACTACTACACTGATTTGAATAATACTCTTGAGTTGAAGTTTTTATTCTAAAAGGTGAGGTTTATGTTGAAAGTATTTCGGGACTTATTTTTATGGGTTTATTTGCTTGGAGATTATGTGATTTGTCACCTGTAAATGTTTTGATGGAGCTTATTTCGACAGGTTTTATCTCTTCAAACAACTAAGATCTTTATAAGTCATCATTATCTGCCTAGCCTTTTCCCAACTATGTTGGGGTCGGCTTCCAGTCTAATCGGATGCAGCTGAATACCAGTATTTTACATGGAGCGACTGCCTATCTGACCTCCACAACCCAGTTAGTACTGGGTAATACAATACCCCTTGGAAGACTGGATATCAGAATTTCGGGGTCTGAAAACCTGTAACGACTTATAAAAGTTAAGTATAGATATTTTAGCAAAACATATTTTTTGTTTATTTTTTTCTATAAATTAGGTTACGTTATAATGAGCATGCATCATGGTCCAAAAATAATAATTATACAAGAGGTTACAAGTTTGAACCCTATCCATTACACTAATCCCTTCCACTCTGAGTAAAACCAAAAGCATGGAGGCTTAACAAAAACAAAAACAATAAAAACAAACCAAACCTCAATCAATCTTTAAAAAACTCTCCTTCGAGCATTCACTCAAAAAACATTACAGATAAATATCATACACAATCCATCAATAACATTTCTCCTATATTCTCATTTTATCCGACAGAGGGAACCCCGATACGCCAAAAGCTAACATAGGGCAAAATAAACAAACATGCTGATCCCACGCATCAAATTACGAGATATTGTGCTCTCGGCGACTGTGCTTTGTACTACCATAGGCTATAATAGTTTTGGTCTCAAATGACATATCTTTTTAAGGCAAAATCTTTGCGAAATTATATTTCTTTTTGAGTGATGGAGTAATCCGTGGCAGGTTGATCTCGGATGTTGTGAGAGTCTGTGTCAGCTATAACAAATGTTTGCAGAAGTCGAGAGAACTCTCTAAAACGCAAACAATGTCTAATTACTCAGAAACTGTGTCATGTCAATTAAAATGTGATAGACAATGACAATTTCAGTTTTCTATACAAATATTACAAAGAGGAAAGTATTTTTTGTTTGTACCGAATAATCTCTGAAACTACTGAACCGATTTTAACCATTTTTTTACCAATAGAAAGCTAAATTATCACGGAGTAACATAGGCTATAAATTAAATATATATCATGCAAATAAGTCGAGTTATCACTATTTTGCAGCTGAAGTCGCGGGGGAAGTGCTAGTATTCTAATAATTAAACAGTTAATTCTGAGTCTAATAATAGTTTCAGGCTGGGCAGGCAGGGTACATTGCTCGCAGAACGGACGGCCGATGGGGCCGAAAAGTTCTGGAGTGGCGACCGCGTATCGGAAGACGTTGCGTTGGAAGGCTTCCCACTCACACAAGGACCGATGACCTCGTGTCCAGCAGTGGACGTCTCTCGGCTAAAATAATGATGATGATAATAATAGTTCCTACTCACTTATAGGGGACCTGTATTACCCAGTACTAAATGGGTTGTGGAGGTCAGAAAAGCAGTCGCTCCATGTAAAATTCTAATATTCAGCCACATCCGGTTAGACTGGAAACCGACCTCGACATACTTTGGAAAAGATAAGGCAACTGATGATGATACTGCTACTATTAAGTCCAAAAGGCCCAAGTCCTAAATCAACTACTTTTCAGAAAAATATCTAGCAGATAATTTCACAAATACTGTTCCAATTTTCGAATTATCGGGTATACAATACTTATCTAAAACCGACGATTCAACCCCTTAATCTCCATTAAGAGGGGTTGTTAAACCCTGTAACCCAAACCGCAATACTTAGCCAAATGTTTGAACTGGAAGCCAGCCCTTATATGTCTCGGAAAAGCTAGAAAGACGAGCGAATACGGGGGACAGAATAAACATAAATAGACGGCACGAGTGTGCTGAAATACATATCAATATGAGAAAAGATAGATCGGTCACAGAGGATCAAATAAAAACTAAAATTAACGGGAAAGATTCGCAAAAGGGAGTGAAGATTGTTGTATGTCATTTTATTTTGATAATATTCAGTTACAGGTAGGTAAATCTGCATTGTTTCCAACATCATCATCATCATTTCAGCCGAAAGACGTCCACTGCTGGACAGAGGCCTTCCTCAAGTGTCACCACATTGACCGGTCCCGTGCGACTCGCATCCAGCGGATCCCCGCAACTTTCACCAGGTCATCGGTCCACCTAGTGGGAGGCCTTGCAACGCAACGTGGAAGACGTTGCGTTGCAAGGCCTCGGGTTCGTGGTCGCCACTCCAAAATTTTACGGCCCCATCGGCCATCCGTTACGGCGAAGCCCAAAGGAAGGGTTATGATTAGCACCTAAACTATTCATCCGATTTTGATGAATAAGTCAATCGATTCATTATTATGGCCCGAGTAACATAGGCTACATTTTAACCGACTTCAACAATAGGAGGAGTCGATTTTACCTTGTAAACCCCGAATTTAATTAGAGTGTTAATTTTAGTTGTTGGGTTTTTTAGTTGTAGTATCCCACACAAATTCTTGTTTATGGTTCTCGAATGACATTACCAGGCTTAGGAGCCAAGATTTTGTTACATATTATTAGTTAACATAACTAACAGACTGGTGGCCGCAAGCCTTCGAGCAAGCCGCAAGGGTTCGAATCCCAGGTCGTGCATAGTGTTATTGGGTTTTTCCATCAGGAATTTCTTAGTAGCATCCACGGAGTTTGGATTTGTGTCCGGTTGATGGCAATAGGCTATAATGACCCATATTATTAAACATAGCTGGTGAAATATGGGTGTACTACATATTAGGTACACCTTTGCCTAAACCTTCGGGGATTACAGGCGTGCTGTTCTATTATGTATACATAAGTGAATTTGTTTGTGAAAACTGTATTGAAAGGTGATAGTTCCGAGTAAGATACAACATTGGACCCAGTACACCTATAACTAGCGTGAATAAAATAAAAAAAATATGTTTACACAGGCAACTCTTCGACTGTACAACATATAAAAAGACACAACCTTTGGACCTATTTAACATAATTAAGATGTAGCTCTTTTTCTATTTCAAGCTCTTTTCTTAGCAAAAATATGTTTTTATTAAATATGCATTTCTTACCGAGTTTAAGTTTTCTCTCCAGAGGTCAGTAGTATCAAATCTGTAAAAAAAAAAAAATATATATTTTTAGACTACTACAAGTTCTAAGTTTTAAACTCGCTAAAACTTTAATGCACAAATAGTTTTTAAAATTCAAAGCCTCAGGTAGTCGAAAGTTTTTTAAGAGACCCTTTAGATCCGTTTGGGGTTATATTCGCTTTCACGGTAAATCGGTTCGCGGAATAAAAAATCCTTTGAACTGTTAGGAAAAAATATTTTTTCGATTATTATTGTGACCTGTGTTTTGTTCAAAAAGATTTAACAGAATATAAAAGAAATGGGGATTTAAAAGTATGTTTTTTTCTTTAGTGGATTACGTTTTGTATTAAGTTATCAAATGGGATGTAAGATTTCTTTGGGTGTCAGCAGAAAGGTAATCTTTAAAGGCTTTCCTTCCCCAGTAAGTAGGAAGCTTTTTTTTGTTTTTATTCTTTTTTTTATCTTGCAAATAATATCATTAACATTGAGTTGACGTAACTGTAGGTGAATGTGACTTATTGAATTTTAAAATACACTTAGGACTAACTGATTACAAAGATCGTCCATCTTACATTTAATTTTTATTTTGAAATTGAATTGTAAGAACTAAACATAACCGAAATAAAGTCTTTTGATAATATTTGATTTCGTATAATAAAATAAAGAACGTTCTTATCATTGAAATCAAAGATGTAATAGGGATTTAGTTAAAAATACATTTTCGACTTGAAATGTGAATTTACGTTTACATAAAGAAGCCTAGCCAAACAAGATAATATAAAATCTGAAAATGTATTTTCAAGACGTAAGACAGACTTTCTAAAGCTGATAAAGTTATTATTCAAAAGGTCACAGTGCAATTATCTTCTGAAAAAATAAAGATTTTCGTTCAGAAACGATACGTTTTAAATGTTATTTTTATGAAGCTATCAATAGGCAACTAGTTTGTCAAAGGCCGATTTAAAAAAAAAATATATATTTAACCGCTTACACAACATTTTTTTTTCTAGATTTCTGTCTTTGTGTGTGGTCTGTAATAATATGTATTAGGGGTATAATTTATATGTAAAATCTCTGAAACTATTTATCCGGCATCGAAATTCTTTCACTGATGGAAACCATAGACGGCTTCTAAAACGGGTGACGGGTATAAGTTAGTAGGTATAAAGTAGTTAATGTTTCTGCTAGCAAAAAAATCAAATGAAATGAAATAAAATCACAGTAAATTTCTCTCCAACAATGCATAATTCTCTTTACTAGGACCAGTTCAAGTAGAGTTCAATTTTAATAAATTCATTACAGAACCATCGGTATAAATCATACGGCAACATTAGGCTGCGCGGGCACTAGACTGTAACGATTACGGCGACGTTAATGGTTGCAGTGGTGAGTTGCAGTTACGATTAATTTTGGGGCTGTGTTTAGATGTGTTGTGAGATGAAGATGTGGTGTTGAGATTTAGTTTAGTTTGAGGAGGTGGATAAACTGTAAGTAGCACGGTTACTTTATTTATTTATTGACTTGACAAAGACCTTTGTTTGTTAGCTAACAAAGCAGCCATTTAGAATTAAATTGTCTAAAAGGAAAGAAAATACTTTGATTTATTTAGAAATTCAACTACTAGGCACATAACACAATATTCTATCTATGTCTATAAGAAATATTTTCTCACCAGACAAGTCATCCAACAAGATTTTGGAATAAGACACATTCTTACTACAAATCTGTCGTACCTATAATACTATAAATAATCTATTACTCTACTCGATGTGTGTAAGAAAACCTCTCTTTATAAATTTAACTTAGTATGTAAGTCATGCATTAAAAGTTAATACTTTAAGCAAGACCCTTGTTTGATTTGGTCCCCGAAACACCGAACAGTATGTATGTACATGGCGACCGTGCCAGGATTCGAAACTGGAATCTTCTGTTTCAAATCTGATTTACTCTCTAATTCCGTTTCATTTTACGAGTTAATCTGGTAAAAAACAACGTACTTCAACAAATGAGCAGAATATACCCGGTTAGCACCGGTATATGTAATTATTTCTTTAATTTCAAAATTTACAGAAAGCAACCAAAGAACAAGCCTCCGTTATCATAATAAAACTAAAGCAGTCCACTGTTTGACAAAAGCTTCTCCAATTGCGCGAAAAACGCTCCAATTCCGCTCAATTACACCTCAGTGCATAAGACACCTAAACAAAACGTGTACCGAGGAAGAGATCACGACCGCACCACCGCCATCACAAAACGTGATACACTAACAGAGACGCGGTCACGATGGTTTATTAGGCGATCCCTCTTTATAAATCGACAGTTAAATATTTATTACTGATATTACTGAAGATTGCTCTATCAATGGCGGTGAAGTTATACCGGAGCGAATTTTTCGCGATGAAGTTATAAAAGCGAATTTCACCGGTGATGCTGAACGCATTAACTGAACCACATGAACTAAACGGTTGCAGAGGAGCTCGTGGCTAAATAATAACAGCCGCATGGGCGATCTTTAGGTTAAGCCGTGCTTGCCTAGGTTGGTCTGTGGATGGGTGTCTCGGTATTTAGGGGAAACCAAGATTCCTTCGTGCCTCGGAAAGCACGTTAAGCCGTTGGTCCCGGCTGTCATTTGTAGATCTTTGACAGTCGTTACAGGTAGTCAGTGGCCCAAAAAGTCTGACAACCAGTCTTACCAAGGGGTATTATATTATCCAGTGCTAACTGGGTTGTGAAGGTCAGATAGGCAGTCGAGCCATGTAAAATACTGGTAGTCAGCTGCATCCGGTGAGACTGTAAGCCGACCATAAAATAGTTAGGAATAGGCTAGGCAGATGATGATGAACTAAACGGCGTGCAAGAATTGTCAGTGTTAATGATTTTTCAGTGATTGTGACATTTACAGCTGTTTTAATGTGCTGATCGCATTCATTTATCATCATCTGCCTAGCCTTTTCCCAACTATGTTGGGATCGGCTTCCAGTCTAACCGCTGAATACTATATATTTTACATGGGGAGACTGCCTATCTGACCTCCACAACCCAGTTAGTACTGGATAATACGATACCCCTTACTAAGACTGGTCGTCAGACTTTGGGGGTACTAACTACCGGTAACCACTATCAAAGATCCGCAAATTTATTTATCAATGAAGAAACTGGCTCTGAGAGAGTTTAAATGTTTAGACTACGTTACCTACATCTAACTCATTAAGTTCTGCTATTTTAGTAGTCAGATCACTATTATCTGAAGAATAAAATAGAACAGTTTCATATGTTTTCCATAAAAAGTCGGAAAATAATATTTATTCCTGAAAAAATCAACTATTTATTGTATTTTTGCATGGACACTTCAGTTCATATTTGTGTTAAATCTTTACCTTAAAGAAAGTATTTGAATCTTGCCAAATAATCTTACCATCTTACCTACCTTATTACGCAAATTGTTAATCAATTCTAAATTCACAACAACAAAATCAATTGTTACAGCAACAATATTATTTCCTCCTAAAAAAAAACCTTCATTGTCCACAACCACTTGACTCCGGAAAGGCATTCATAAAATCAAAGTACTGTTTTGTTACGGCACTGTGTAACAAGTGGCCTAACATTAGTCACGTCTAAAGAATAACGGTGTTACAATGTCTTAAGAAGACGAGAAATACTGACCACTTGCTGAGAGATTTCTGTGCAGCGCATTGTCTTTGTAGACCCGACCAGTCTCAACGGCCCTTTAGAATGCCAACTTCAATTTGCGTTTGTAAAACCCCAATCAAGAAAACCTCAACCTTATTTTGTTTCTTTCTAAGATTGAGTATTGTTGAGTGTTGTTTTTTGAGCAGTATAAGCAAGGTTTACAGAGACACTTGTACATGTCATAGTTGTCTGTTAATTTGGAATGTTGAATGACGTTTTTTTTTTTACAATACGCTGAAAGTTTTGGAGTGTTCGTACAAGAAGGTTTGTTATTTTTGGGTTGATTGCTGTTTTGTCTCCGGTTTTTTTTAACAGACTTCTTAAAACGAAGGAGGTTATGTTTTCGGCGCTTGTCTTTTTTTTCGCCATGACTGTTTATTATTTTGAATATTGGATCCTTTTAATTCGATGTTTTGAGATCCGAATACGGTTTGATCGACGTCTTAGGAATTATTTATGATAAATAAAAAGTCCATGGGGTTGGAATATTTCAATAATTGCACGATTTTTTATCTTTTTTTATAGATTATTTTATATTAATATAAAATTGAGCAGCGGTTGAGAGCAGCGGTGGCCCAGTGGTAGCGACCCCGACTTATGAACAGTAAGTCGTGGGTTCGAACCCAGGCAGGCGCATTACTTTGTGTAATTTATTTCATCACCATTGCTCTCAAAAACGGTGAAGAAAAACATCGTGAGGAAACCGGCATGTCCTAGAACCAAAAATTCGAAGACATGTGACATCTACCAATCCGCACTGGGCCCGCGTGGTGGATTATAGCCCAATCCCTCTCATAGAGAGGAGGCCTGTGTCCCAGCAGTGGGAACATTATAGGCTGATGATGATGATGATGAATATAAAATTGAAATGGCTGTCATTTAATTACAGATAACAATTCAAGTAATGCAGTTTTAAGGAAAATGTTTTAATAACATTATGTATCTAGTGCCTGTACATGCATGCAATCAAGTGAAAGCACGGAATTATCAATTAATAAAACCTTTAATGTGCCGTTAGTAAAAATACTTAACAAAGTAAATTAAAAAAAAACCTCTACCTCCCAGTGAAGCAATCAAAATTAAATTAAAAAAAATACACACCTATTCAAAATATTGTAATGGTGTCAACGTTGAAAAGAGTCTTTTAGAAATTCACTGCAATAATACCTAATCATAGTGATGGCTTGACATTCCACTACTTACAAGCAAGCTAATCAATAATCACCCGTATTCCAATGCAGTAATCATGTGGGATGGTAAGCGTAGATTATCGCCAAATGCCTTAAGCGATATCAATAATATTATACTCGATAGCTGCTTGAAGATTCGTATTATAACTACTCATAATATAAGCAGCGATAACAAAATATCTTTAGGCTAATTCTTGTGTTGATGGCACAGAGATATCTTCGTGAAATGGTGACGAACATAGTATATGTTATGTTTTAAGATGTTTTATAAAAATAGATACGGTTAAAATACAGACGAGCATTACATTATAATTATTAAAGGAGCGTGTTAATCTTTAAACAAAATAAAAAATGTGCTGTCCACCTCACCGTACCTATATGATATCTGCTAAACCTTTGTCACCCCCGCCCCCATATGGCTACCCCTTCCATTCCCATCCTCCAGAAGTCATCGGCTATAGATTAGCGCTATCCGTGCGAAGCCGAGGCGGATCGCTAGTAATATTATAATTTAACATCATATCTGTTATCGCAGCACATCAAGCTACCTGAAACTGTCAAATTTTCCCGATCAACCTTGAACCTAATGCTTCAGCAATAAAGTTAAAAATCTATTAAAGAAATTTGACAGATTGTAGCAGTTTGATGTGCTGGTCTGTACATACATATTTGAAACACAAAGTAGTGTTTCTTAGTGCCGTTTTCATCGACTGGTATTTGATTATTTTCCCAAAAAATAAAGCCTGGATGTAAAAAGATAAATAAAAAAATGGTTGCTTTATAAGTGTGTACAACCAATTTATTTTTTCTATCACATCCGACAACAATTCTCATAAATTAGTAACCTTCACTTAGGCTGAAATTCTCTAATATTTCTTGCTTGTCTTCTTTCTTTCAATCATCTACAAAAAAAATTAATAACACTCGACAAAAACTATAAAAATATAACCCCAACAAATCCAGGTACATAAAATGTGTTTTCCAATCACGTACATCTTGTACATATATTAGATACAAATCTATGGGCCCAAAACTTTGTATCGAATACTAATAAGCTGTTAGAAAGGGATGGCTTCAAAGGATATCTGCAGCCACAGGGTTAAGCCGGTTTAAAGTTTTGTTTGGTTGGGATCATTAATGTGTTTAGCTGTTTAGAGAGAATTAAATGATGCTTTGCAGTGAGAATCAAAAAAAAATGAAAAATATAAATGTTTAAAAGTTTAAATATTTGATAGTTACAGTCGGTGGCGTTCTATGGTTTCTGCCTACGCCTGTGTGGAAAAGTCGTGAGTTTATGTATGTGTGTATCAGTAGGGAAGGGTCAATTTTTGTAAGAGGTAAGCCGGAGTATATATTATCTTTAATGTGATTATATTATTTGTCTATAGAATACTGACTGTGCCTTTTTTAAAAGGGATACAACTCGATTCCTACCGGCTTGGTAGGAATCGAGTTGTATGGAACCTTCGCCACTGGTGTGTATGTATGTGACAGTGTGAACAAGGCTTTTCTATGAAATTTTTAATCTAATTAAAGGCACTTATTAGCGTCTTGTGTAGTCAATAAGGGAAATAAAATAGGTGTGTGATTGGGCTGTCCAAAGAAAATGGTATACCTCAAGAAAGCTGGGCAGTTGTAAATGAATGTTATTTTATTCTAAAGTTTTAGTAATTTACACACATAAAATGTACCTAATAGTAGACCCACGTTCCACCAGTTATCTTTATCATGTAACAGGGGGCGAGCCTATTACTATCAATCGGGCGCAAATCCAGACTCCGTGATTGCTACTGAGAAATTCCTGATGTAAAACCCAATAACACTATGCCTAACCTGGCAATCGAACCCAGGACCTCATGCTCAGCAGTCCCGCTTGCGACCACTAGAACAACGAGGCAGTAATTTTTAATAGCAGTATAATAGTAGTATATATACACTTTTACAGCCATTTCTCAGTCTAACGATAAAACTCGCAAAAACGTTAACCAATTATTTCCGTCACCGACATTCGCGGCGATCCTTCAAATAATTCCCAGACAATCTTCCACTATATAGAATCAATTGGTCGGCAGTAATGAAGACATTACTGTCTGTTTCGACCGACTATCGACACTCGATCGGAGATAATCGCTACACGATCGCTTGTCCCGTTCGCAGAATGACGCGGCCATTTTGGTAATCTGTGTTTTTTTTTTCGTAAGAAGTTGTGACTGGCCACTATTAGTTGTTATTAGTTATTGTTGTTTTTTTTTTGGATATTTTTTGGTGATAGAGTAATCATTCAGGGACTGTTGGAGTTTTTGTGAAGGACTGTCGTGTCTGATTGAATGCATATAAAAATTTTATAATTAGTAAACTTTAAAAGCCAATTCATACGCTGACCTTATTGTTCTGGTTCTTCAGAAAAGTCAGGTGCGTAGTACTCGCAACCGGCGTGAGTGTATGACCAGATGTGTGAACGTGGACGAGGCAAAAGCAGTATGTAAGGATCGTAGCAGGTGTGGTTTTGTGGTTTCTGCCTACCCCCATGGGAAAAAGGAATTCAATTTCCAGTACATAGAAAATTCATTAAGTGTAAGCATAATCATCAGCCTATAATGCTTCCAGTACTAGAACACAGACGTCCTCCCTGTGAGAGAGAATTGGCCAGTGCAGGTTAGTGGACGTCACATATCTTTGGTTGTAGGATATGCTGGTTTCCTCATTTCCTCAAGATGTTTTCCTTTACCAATTTGAGAACTGCGCTAAGGTTGAAACTCTGTATCATATAGATAAAAAGACCTTGTCGTTTTATGCTGGGGTAAGTGCGCACAACTTTAACTTATTAAGGTGGTTGCGTCAGGGTAGCCCGCGAAATTAATATTTTCTTACGTTTTTTGCAATTTTCTGCACATTGTCAGGTTGTACGTTGATGAAAAATGAGTCGCACCAGTAATACGTATGTAGTTACAGAATCACAATCATGTAAATCATCAATATACTTAACCCTGTAAGTTTATTTAACCCTATTGAATGACTTTTTCATGAAATATTCATTGAATAGGGTTACATGAACTTAGAGAGTTGTATTGATGATTTTCATGATTGTAATTCTGTAACTACATGCATACGTCTTACTGGCGCGACTCATTTTTCATCAACGTACAACCTGACACTGACCTGCAAATTACAAAAAAAACGTAAGAAAATATGAATTTCGCGGGCTACCCTGACGCAACCACCTTAATTCAATTACTTGTGAGGGAGGACTTTATTGTTTTCTTTACCTAATTCTGCCGTGGGAAACAAATACATTTCTATAAATCTGCTTATCCTAAATGGTGAAGTTGGTACGTGCTAGTTATAAGACTCTTATAAGGTAAATTGTAACTACCTTATTGGGATGCACGGAGTAAAAGATGGGTTATCAACTTATTCCAACTCGTACGGTACTTGCACGTCTTGAACTTTTAATTTTACAACGTCATGTGTAGAACTTAATATTTGCTACATACATCATCATCATCAGCCTATAATGTTTCTCGCTGCTGGGACACAGGCCTCCTTTTTATGACAGGAGGCTACATACATACATACACAATATCACTCCTATAACTCCTGAGGGATTAGCCAGAGGTGTACCTAATAGTAAATCCACATTTCGCCAGTTATGTTCAAGTCCCATGTGATAGGGGGCGAGCCTACTGCCATCAACTGAGCACAGATCCATATTCTGTGGCTGCTACTGAAAAAATCCTGATGGAACTAGACCACATAAGCAATAAGCGATTTGCTACATAAAACGGAATAACATAACATGACCTCTATAGTAAGTCAGGGAGAAGAAGGAATCAGGTCAGGGGGGGTCAGGGGGAAGTTCCATGTAGTAACATGGAACTTAAACAAAACGGCAAATGTGTATTTATTACAGGTAGTACGCGGCGGGGCGAGCCTTTCCCCATCAACCGGCCACACTCCCAATTGTTAATGAAAAATTCTTAGTAAAAAATAATAACGCTAATCAATCCCAGAATCAAGCTCTGGACCTCATCTCAGCAGTAGTGTTTGAAACTACACGAGACGCGATCTAAAATTAATTTGTAAACTAACAGTACCACCAAGTATAGCTTATAGAATATTACCATATCAAAACTGTAACACAGAAACCCAACTAATCAATCAAACGCCTCTAATAAATCCAAGCCTCATCAAAAACCATTTAATAGACATAGAATCTCCAACCAACAGTATAAAAACGCACTTAGAAGCCTCTCAAAGCATTCTTCATACACAAAGTATGTTAAGCACACATACAGACGAAACTAGGCCTATTAATAAGCCGTCAGTATTGTAAAAGAAATTAGACAATTCATTAATACTCATTGTCAAGTATGAGTCAGCATTTGGGAAGATACATTTCTTCTTGTCCTAAATACCAGTGTGTTTTAAAATGAAAATTTTTGACTAGTATGTATTGCTAGTGATGGCAATGATACTCACACAATTGTTGATAGTTACACCACATAAGAAGGTTCAAATCCAAAGGGCAGTAGATAAGGCTATGCTTGGAGTTTTGAAAAGAGATTTAAGACCTCATGAGAAAGCTAAAAGTTACCGAAAAGTCAAGAAGAGATGACGATCCAAATCCAAGACGAGAATTGCAGGTGAACGAAATTAACTGACAAAGCCCGAAAAACTGTTAAATTGATAGTGAACGGGACACATTGCTAGCAGATCAGATGGCCGAAGTAGACCTCTCACAGAGTGGTAAAAATTACGAGAATTTCTTGGATGCAGACCGGGCAGTTGTGGCAATACTTGGGAGAGGTTTAAATATTCAGGAGTGAGCCTATGACCGTGGAAATTGTTAGGGACAGGAACAGGAACGCAGTATCTCACAGTGCAGTCCTTTAGCTGGATAGATGATGATGAGTCAATGATGACAGCTAATGACAAAACATATTAACAGACTCATGCTCTTGGTATTTCCTCCATGTATGAATAAGAGTATTTTGGCACTCATTACCGTTTGTGGTTTTCGAAATTACACTCATTGTTGGTTTAGTTTAGTCACTTTTTTATTTGAATGCAGTGAAGAGGTAATCATTTAAATTAATGATGTAGTTTTTTGGAAATTTTTAAACACACTGGTAACGATGTGTTGAGTTATTAATCATAGTCTTGTGTCATTGTGTTGAAGAGTTTTTTTTGTGACGATTCTTGGAACAAATTGGGAGTTTATCTCCGTTTAAGATAAACATAATTTAAATAGATTTTTGTATGTCGGTAATTTATGCAATTTAACAAGAACTAAGTTTAGTTAGTATTTCGATTTATTCAGCAGATGTTAGAAGTATACATCAAACGAAAAGTTAGTACAAGTTTATAGATAACCAAATGACGCCATTTGGATTCAAACCAGACTTCGTGTCGTTAGATCGTGTGTAATTTCCAATTCAACCCCATTGATTCCTCTTTACCTAATGCTGGGTAGTCATACAATGAGAAATCAGAAACCTTGAAAGATTACAATATTTTTTATAAGAATCGAAATTATACAAAATCGATACAAACAATTACCAAGTTAAATTAGTAAGCTTTGATTAATGAAATGAATAGCAAAGCAGAATACATTGTAATGAAAACTACAACACTTATGTGATACTAGTAGTTGCGCGCGGTTTCGACCGCGTGTAGTTAGGAAATTATTCTTTGAGAACTTACAGAACTAACCTATATTGTGGTTTAACTTCTATCCTTGCATCAAATCCGTTCAGCCGTTAATGCGTGAAAAGGTAACACAGAGAGTTACTGTGGGTTTTTATAATAACACAAGTAGTAAGAATAATCATGACCCACAAACCATGCTTGTCTCCATTTAGAGTTTCGTAAATTTTTGCCAAATACAAGTCAAGATTCTCTTGTGCCAATGTACCATTGAAGTACTAAATGATCTATGTAAGAACCAGTCTAGCGTCACAAAGTCACGTCAAAAGTACATACTTTAGTTTTTTCAAAAGGTTAGGTAGGTCCTCTTCAAATTAAATGGTTCAAAGCCAAGCCCAAGAGTTAAGAGCCCTGCGGAGGCCGCGCGCAATTGCAATTTGAAGCGAAGGAAAAATCCGGAAAAATATTGTTATCTCGATTTCACAGTTCCCGGCGCATTGCGAAGCTGCGCATGAGCATGTGTGAATAGTGTTTACCTAGCTACTATTCTATAATTATCGTTAATTCATATCACCGCTGAACATTTGTGATTAATTTGAATGTGTGTCGTAATACCAAAAATGATGAATGAAAACTCAATGCTTTTCCAATTTCTTTTTTATATTGTGTAACTCAACAATATAAGTCATGTTTCGAAATAAACAAAATTAAAAACATTACCGTTTTTAATATAGAACTGATGAGATGAAAACATCTTATTTATACTGTAAAAATGTGAGAATTCAATTAGTTTACAATTCGTTTTAGGTAAACATTTTGCAAAAATAATGTAATGGGAACCTAGGTAAACACTGTCTTGTTCCGAATAACAGCATAATAAGGTCGAAATATGCTTAAACTGAAAATGATTTTGGTATTACGTTTGTATGGACCATTCATCTTCCGCCGGCCCCTTAACAGGTCAATTGAAGAACTCAAAATACGTCAAGTCAAATGCAAATTAAGTTAACCTTAGCCTTTTTCAATTCACCGAGCGTTAACTCCGACCAAACGAGATCTTATTGAGTTAGTATTTAAGCTTAAAGATTTATTCAAAACAGTACAGCCGTTTGCTGACGCGTCATTCATACAAATGAGGAAAGAATCCATGATTCTAATAGAAGGTTGTATTGGAATATTGGTTTTTGGGTTAACTTTTTCTGTGTAGTTTTTGTTGGGTAGATAAGGTTCGGTTATACATTTCTTGTTGGAATAATTTGCAATGTTTGGGTGTCTAGTTTTTTTTCTGAAGAAAGTTGTTTGTGAAGATGATGGGCCGAGCGTGAGTTGGTCCTTACTAGCTCAAAACAGAAAAGAATAGAAAGCAGAAAGAAAAGCCTTTGCCTTGCAGTGCGAAATATATAATTCTTTATTGTGTGTCTAACCCCGTGTACGAGTTCTTATGCCGTCCATGGGCCTCTCACGTGGCTTTACATGCCATCGAGAAATATCTCTTAGGCATGCTGGTTTCCTTACGAGGTTTTCCTACACCGAAGCAAGTGATAATTATACAATACGCACATGAATCCGATAAATCAGAGGTACGTGTCTTGGGTTCGTACTCGATACCTTTGACTTGAAAGTTCGACGGTCACGCTGCTAAGCAAAAAATATACTGAAAGTAAATAAATAAATAACATAACTTGTGGTGTATCATCATCATCATCATCATCATATCAGCCCGTTGCTGTCCACTGCTGAACATAGGCCTCCCCAATAGATTTCCAACGTGTCCGGTCCAATGCCACCTGCATCCAGCGACTCCCTGCAATTTTTACAATGTCGTCGGTCCAACTGGCAGGTGGCCGTCCCACGCTGCGCTTTCCAATGCGTGGTCTCCACTCCAGTATCTGTTCAAAGCTCTGTTGTAGCTCAAAGTCGCTCAGCGGGCTATGGAGAGGGCTATGCTCGGCGTTTCTCTACGTGATAGAATCAGAAACGAGGAAATCCGTAGACGAACCAAGGTCATCGACATAGCCCAGCGGATAAGCAAGCTGAAGTGGCAATGGGCAGGCCACATAGCGCGAAGATCGGACGGCCGATGGGGCAAACAGATACTGTGGTATATCACTATCGTTTATTTTCACTACAGCCCATTCAATTTCTTCTACTCCATTAATCAGAACTCCTTATTCATTTCGTTCACCATGAAACTCATTATAATTACAAACCCATTCTTTCCCAGCTCCTGCATTTCTAAATTCATCCTGATTACCATATGAATATTCTCGTCTAGCAACTAAAAAAACATTAGTCACATCCCTGGTTTTCAAAGCTACACAGATTATTTCTACCGCACCGCCTTTGGAAATAGCCGTTTAGTATTCAAAGAGCACATGCTTCATAATTCCCTTGCTGCTTAATACGACCCCATACTCGACCACCGCGATTCAAAACCAGATTTGGAGACCTTCCCTATCTCTCTTTTATCTATAGAATTTTTGTTAGATACTTAAGCGGGTATAGCTAACGAGGGGTCATGTTGTACTGGATGTTTTATCTCATACTTGCCCTCATCTCTTTGTTTCACGAAAACGTGATATAAAAGATTAACTTATTAGTATTCGAGAGAGGGTTGAGATCGGTCGGCTCAGATGGTGTGTGAAACGGTTTGAACTTAGCGGTATGACTAAGTCCTATTTGGGTTTGTGTCAATATGTTTTGGCTATTCAAATTTTGTGGGTTTGTCTTTGTGGAATCTTTGAGTTGGATCTGAATTGTTTGATTCTGTATTTTCGTTAGCTTTTACATTATTAGGTTACTTCTGTCGGTCAACATCAGATAAACTTTTATAAAGTCATGGCTACTCTTTATCTTTTTCTCTTCGAGAAACCTTGAATTATGTTTATAGGAGAGTTTCTTACGTTCTAAAAACTTTGTTAAACTTCCTAAAGAATCAGTTATCTTCAAAACTTTACTTAGATGCTCAGAAATTTCTATCTTGAGAATCTTGCTCATTTTTGTATTTCACGCTATTTTTTTCTACCCCAAAGATATACTTATACATTTAAAATTATCATGTAATTACGGTATATAGTAACAGCCACGTTGGTAATTATCAGTTCGCGTTAATTGCTATGAGCATTTAATTACTTACACGTGTGTGAAACTTGGACAATGGATACAAAAGATTCAAAAGCATTCACGTATGAGAGCTGGATTTCATTTTTAATTAAATTAACACGTAAAAGCTAAATAGAGATGTATGTACGAAATGTATTGTTCCTGAAGAATAGTATTGTATGTATATGACTGTTAAAACCACACTTGGGTTAGCAGAATTCACAAATTCGAAGTTCGAATTGGAAATAAATGTATGCGATTAGAAGAAAAAAAATGGAAGAAGTCATGGGGCCGTCCAAAAAAATGCGAAAGGGCCAGCAGAAATTTCTTAGAGTATTGAATTATTGACATTAATTACTCATCAATACGATTTATTTAGGATAAACTAACTATATACATTAATAATTAAAAACTATTAAACTAAAATAAATAAACTAACAACAAACTATAAAAGGGCATCGAAAAATTCCTCCTCAACGCTGTCAGCTGGTAATGTGCCCAAGAGACTGACGGCGTTGCCACGTTGTATGGCAGCACTTAGCCTCTGGCCTAGGTAAAAGCCAGCCCTTGGGTCACGGGAAGCGTCAACTTGAATTATTTGAAGTATTTAATGCTATTACTAAAGTTGACGATAAGTCATCATCTGCCTAGCCTTTTCCCAACTACGTTGGGGTCGGCTTCCAGTCTAACCGGATGCAGCTGAATACCAGTATTTTACATGGAGCGACTGCCTATCTGACCTACACAACTCTATTAATACTGAGTTATACGATACCTCTTGGTAAGACTGGTTGTCAGTCTTTTTGGGCCACTGACTACCTGTAACGACTGTCAAAGATGTACAAATGACAGCCGGGACCAACGGCTTAATATGCTTTCCGAGGCACGGAGGAAACTCGGCATGTAACGGGTGGTCACCCATCCACAGACCAACCTAGGCAAGCACGGCTTAACCTAAAGATCGACCCAAGCGGCTGTTATTATGTTGCCACGAGCTCCTCCTATTTTCTATAGTTGACGATAAGCTGCAGAAAATAAAACAAAAAAAAACTTAATATAAATGCAAATTAGTTCGCCCAGTTTTTTTAACACGTTGTCCAATGTTCACTGAACCTTCCAATATTGTCCCAGATTGTTACCGAACCCTCCAATAATGTATCCACCTTAATAGGTTCCTAAACTTCGCCATCATAAATAAAACGTGCTTCGGAACTTCGATCTAATGAAAGAAATAAAGTACTTTAATTGCATCTTTAAGATGGACGAGAAATTGCCCGTTTCTCGAATATTACTTTGAGTCCAATAATTTCCGATCCATTAGTCTTCACAGACTCTTATTAATTCTTAAAAGGTACTTTGGGAGTACTCAAATTTGTATTGTCTAAGTTTAGCTTCGAACTGTTTTTGTTAAATTTGATTTCTGGGAATCTGAGAGGAAACGTTTATCTAGATGTACCAGCTGGCTTTCATCCGGTGTCAATTATAGGAAATAATTGGGACGATTTAGATTTTTTCTTGTGTTAAGTGTGGTAAATGACTTCATTTGCGATGTGATCGGATGTCATAAACTAGGATGATGTTAATAGCGGATAAGTAAGGATAATTACAGGTTCATGGATTTTAAATCGCTTCTTGCTAGTTTTACACTGCGTTAATAACATGTCACTTGAAGAAAACTTAAGGAATTGCTAGTTTTTGTTGGCAAAAAATGGTACCAATTAAAACAAGATAACCATGATTTTTTTTTTTCTCCCGCTCTGGGCAGGGCGGAAGGGAGTGTCAGACTTGTACTGACTAAAACCCATCCATGTTCCTTCCTTGCCCTTTGTGTTCCAGGGCCGCGGTATCTCTAGCCCGCAGCCCTGGCAGGCATGGTGATGATTTTACTTTAACAAAATCTGGAATTAAAAAAAATATTAACTAAACTAACAACAAACTATAAAAGGGCATCGAAAACCTCCTCCTCAACGTGGTCAGCTGGTAATGTGCCCAAGAGACTGGTGGCGTTGCCACGTTGTATGGCAACACTTAACCTCTGGCCAAAGTAAAAGCCAGCCCTTGGGTCACGGGAAGCGTCAATTAAATTTCCGTTGCGAAATTTCCTTAAATAGGCTGTGAGCACTCGGACCCCACGGCCCCAGAGTTTCAACCCCAAACGGCTCGAAAATATAGTAACTACAAAGGTTTCTATATTTACGCCGGTTGAGGTGTTCTGCAGTCGCAGCGGCAGCGCCAGCACAGCACATAGTATTAATACTAATGTAGTCTCTTGTAAGATAAGTTCTTTTAAAAGCACAAATAATAAAAATACATATTCCCACAAAGCGTACAATATTCATAATAAAAAACCAGTTACAAAAAAAATACGACTCCATTCATATTTCATCAAATACGGCACATAAAAGTAGAAACAACAGCTTGGATAAAAAATAATCTCAATTTATGCGAGGCAAACTGCCAAAGTTTAAAATTACGAGCATAGTAAGCCTATATTTTGAGGTAATCAGAGCAACAGCAGAAGTTTTCCAGTAAAGTATCATAGGCGTCTGGGTGTGTGCCCAGAAAATAACCGACGGAAATGGAGCGAGCCCAAATATGTAGTTATTTTTATTTTTCTCAACTAAGTTTGTTTGATATACCTGAAGTAGTAGGCGCAGTTTTGTAACTTGTGGAATTTTTTGTTTGTTGAATTAGTAGTTTCAGAACTTTACAAGCATACACAAATATTATGTACTAGTGATTATGGGATAAACTATTATATATCTAATCTAATACCTTTAAACGAGCAATTCTTGTATATACATCTTAATATATATAAATTACGTGTCACGTTGTTGGTCCTCGATGGACTTCTAAACTACTTAACCGATTTTAATCAAATTTGCACACCGTGTGTAACTTTAAATATAGGATAGCTTACATCTCAATTTACAGTCGCAATATTATTTAATTGCATTATGTGACGCAGACGAAGTTGCGAGGGTCAGCTAGTATATTATATAATCTGAATCTCGGAAACGATTTTCATGAAACTTAGTATGCAGCGGATTTCGGGGGTGATAAATCGATGTAGCTAGGTTTCATTTATAGAAAACGTCCTTTTATCCGGTTTACCGAGCAAAACTCGGTTATCCAGGTACTTAGTCATTATATGACAAATAATATCAAAGGCATCAAACTTAAACAAGTGTCTTTTCTACATGAAAGTGTCCTTTGCCGCCCGTAATCCCTGAATGTTTAGGCAGAGGTGAACCTTATAAGTACATTCACATGTCGCCAGTTATGTTTTAGTCATTGGAGTTACGTAACAGGGAGTGAGCCAGCACAATAACCAGCTTATTACTAATCTACTGGGGGTCATTAGTAACCTGGTGTTATCTAACCATTTTATCATTTCAAAAAATACAAAGGAGCATGCCCAAAACTGTTCTGTTAGCTATACCAAAGATCAGTATCAATTTCGTAATTAAAAAACGCCCAAAACACACTATCCACTTTATATGCAAAACTGCTTTTCTAGTCCGCGATACCGATAACACGTCTCCGGTAAAAAGCAACCAAATTTGGCCGAATCAGGAAGGTTGATGGGGCAGCAAAACACCATGAATAATTTCATGCACTAGGCTAGCGCAGTCATGACTAAACATAGAATGTCTGGTCTTGTAACAGGAATAGTTCCGAAAATGCTCCGGGTAGATTTTTGCTTTTAAAATTTTCAGTATGTTTATTCATGGCAAAAAATCTATCTTTTATTTTTCCGTGTTCTTTTCGACATTATTTTGGGTCTCTATATGCAGAAATTTTGCTCGGATCGTTAATTATATTATTTACGTTAAGGCCTTTGTTTTATGTGGCTGAGTTTTGGGCTACACATATTTAAACTTTTTGCCATCGATACGCTAAAAAGAAGAAAATGAGGTGAGGATACTTAAGGGCCCAGATTATTGGCAATTACTTTCAAAGCGTTTTGTGTTTACAAAACTTGCGTAAGATTTCAAATCAGTTGAGCTCAGTTCTGGGCCGACACAATATAGATTGCCATCGACACGCTTTGAAAGAAGAAGTTGAGCAAAAGTACCAAAACAGTACTCTAAATCTTTACAATCGTGAAGTGGTTCACATAAAAATTGAATGCCTTAATATAGCTTTGGTACCCATTTTGAAACGATTCCTTCTATTTTCAAGTCTTTTCCAAACCAAGAAGGCTCATAACAAAATACCCTAAAATGAAACCTGAAGTACTCGATCCTTGAGTCGACTTACATACAATTTCCTTTCAAACAACAGAATTTAACGTAAAACCTTTTATCTGAACAAGATTTTAGTCTTACCTAAAAGTCTACACTCCCACAAAACAGAATGCTCCTCGGTAGAAAAACAAGCTCTAAGATAAATAAAATCCAACCAAATTAGAGCGTTCCCGGTATATTTTCCCCGCAATAAACAACATTACGTTGATCTCCAGTTTCTTTATTATTTCAAACGTTCAGACTCCGGAAGTAATGCTTGGTTGGAAAATAATAGCAGCCAGATCGCCTTAGTACGTGATCCAGTTTAGTTCAGTAAGGACTTGAAAGTTCACGATTTTTCCTTTACGGGTGGGACAGAATTTGGAGTAGTGTTAATCAATGGAGCCATGTTTGTCTCGAGTTCATGTTTTATCTTTATTGAAATCTATTGAAAATGAGAATTTGTGACAAGAATAACATTGAAACGAAGTAAAAGTATTTGATACAGTGCAACTAAGATATTGTAGCGCTTTAGGAGTGCACGAAAGGGCATTGTTGGGAAACCTATGTAAAATTGATTTATGAAAAATGTATTCATGAAAAAACAAGATGGCGGCGTGGCAGGTACAATGGTGGCCACGCAGAAAATGTTAATAAAAACCACGAAACAGGTTCTACACGAAACTGTCTGAAGCTGGTTGGCAAGTTTTTTAACCACGAAATGATACAATAAAGTATAACTATTCTATTACCAACATGAAAGAAAGATAAAAATCAATTAAACCAGAAATAAGCTACAAAATGCAATATTTTTAAGATTAACAAAAAAAAAACCCAAAACGTTTGATAGCAAAGACAGCTGTTGATAACTATCTTAGTTCATTTAATTTCAATAATAATAAACTTTAACAGCGGTAGCAAACATCACAGAACTCCAATTCGAATGTAAATAATATTGTGCCTAAACCAAATTCGATTGGAATCTATAATAGTGATGTTATAACATCGATACCATTTTATGGCAAAGATTATCAAAACAGATAATTTTTAGTACCTTTTTTACATGAACAAAACGATGAGTCCTCAATTTGGAAGCTTATCTCTGGCATTACGAAAGTTTTATTCGAAACAACTGGTTTGGAGAAGAAATAACTAGGTGCGTCCAATTTAAATGGAGCTCTGGTGTTTCTTCGAACTTTAGTGAAATAGAATCTAGTTATACTTAATTAAAGCACAATCTTACTATATATACTATTATAAAAGCGAAAGTTTGGATGGATGGATGTTTGTTACGCTTTCACGCAAAAACTACTGACCGGATTTGGATGAAATTTGGCACACAGATAGTTTATAACCTGGATCTTATGTGTTACATAAGATCTTTTTCTTCCCGGTAGTAACGATCCCGTGGGACATAACTACTGAACTTTACGCGGGCGAAGCCACGGGCATAAGCTAGTATCATAATAATGTAATGGAACATAGACAACAATAACACACAATAAAAAAAACCATGTATGCAATTCACACGTGTTAGAAGTGAAACCTTCAAAAATGTTGGCTTCAAGATAAACACTGTATCCTATCTCATTTTCTCCCACGTTAAATCGTATGAATTTATGTGTCTGTCTCTTTTTACTGTCGCTTTTTCGTTTCATCGACCGACAACGATGCTAAAGAAGTTTTCACTTCAAAAACACAAAAGATATAGAACAACCTTTTCATTTTTAATAACGATTCAGACTAAAGTCGAATTTGAGAGAGCTGTCTGTGTTATCATTACTTTGGAATATTGAGACTGTATCTGAGTACTGTGAGTACTGGTCGCCTTCAATATTAGAAGTGAAATTTTCTGTAAGTTATGACTAAAGAAATGTGATTAAAAGACGGGCAGCACGGGCTGCGGGACTGTTCGAAAGAGATACCGCAGCCCTGGAACACAAAGAGCAAGGAAGGAACATGGATGGGTTTTAGTCAGTACAAGTCTGACACTCCCTTCCGCTCTGCCCAGAGTGGGAGAAGTCATCTGTTGGTTTCCCATCCGAAAAACAAAACGGGCAGCACATTTTCTTTAATACCCAATTTGAGCTTGAGGAGCTCGTGGCTAAATAGTAACAGCCGCTCGGGTCGATCTTTAGGTTAAACTGTGCTTGACTAGGTTTGTCTGTGGATGGGTGACCACTCATTACATACCGAGTTTCCTCAATGCCTCGGAAAGCACGCTAAGCCGTTGGTCCTGACTGTCATTTAAAAATCTTTGACAGTCGTTATGTAGTTAGTGGCCTAAAAAAATCTGACAACCAGTCTTACCAAGGGGTATCGTAGTACCCAGTACTGACTGGGTTGTGGAGGTCAGCTAGTCAGTCGCTCCATGCTGGTATTCCAGTGAATACCAGTATCAGATGCCGACCCCAACATAGTTGGGCAAAAGGGTGGGCAGATGATGATGATGACCCAGTTTGAGCTTCAAAGAAAAATAACCACCTGATAAACCAAGTGGTAAACTAAAGTAAGAATCTAATCATCATCTAATCATCTGCCGCAGTCTACTTTCGGACTACTGACTACCTGTACCCGTAACCGTGTAACCGGGACTAACGGCTTAGGGTGTTTTTAATATCGTGCAGATTTCATCGGGATTGCATCGCACGCAGAAAATTTCACATAGCGACAAAACACGGTTGCCTCTTTTTTTTCGCATGGAACATCATCAAATGACTGCTCCCGCTCTGGGCAGAGCGGAAGGGAGTGTCCGACTTGTACTGGCTAAAACCCACCCATGTTCCTTCCTTGCCCTTTGTGTTCCAGGGCCGCGGTATCTCTTTCGAACAGCACCGCAGCCCTGGCAGGCATCGGCCCTTGTGGGCCCCTCCCTGTTTGCTGACATCTCTTTGAGGCGCGCGTGGATCACGAACGCGCCGTCTACACGGCGAAAAACACGCTTGCCTACGATCTAGTTTTCTATGGGCAGCTATGCGTTGTGGTTGTGTACAATGGACCACGCGGGGCTGCTGCCCAGGGTCACGCCCCGCGTCCCGCGTGCGTATTCCACGCATTGAAAAGAACATTTGCGGAGGATACACCTGCGGGGCAATCTCGCATGCGTGATGAAATCCGCTCGATATTAAAAACACCCTTAACGTGCTTTTCGAGGCACGGAGGAAACTCGGTATGTAATGACGGTCACCCATCCACGGACCAACCTAGACAAGTGCGGCTTAACCTGAAGAATTTAGCCACGAGCTCCTCCATTCCATACAGTACAGTCAATAAACCTATAGACAGGTATCAAATTAAATTAGACAAAATATGATCATTATCAACAAAATCTCTAATTGAAACTTGATATCTGGCTCATTTTGACTCCTAAACATTTAACTTGTTTACGTGGGCAAAGAATTTTTTCGAATTATGGAATCATCGTGTTTTATATTAGAATAATTTACGACTTGTAATTTTAAGTTTTATAGCTAACAACAGATGTGGTCATAGGACCGATGGTAGTTATGCAAATAAATACTTCGAATACCAAGGCTTTGTTGGAGTCAATATGTTTTTATGGCTAACTAATTAGCTTAAGATAAGTGAGTCTGAGAATTTTTATTATACTCTTATAATATCTTGGGACAACCAACACACTGCCATCTGATCCCAAACTAGGCAGAGCCAGTACTATGGCAACCAGACAACTGATAAACATACTTATATATTTCTAAATACATACATATTATAGATAAATTACACACCCAGAAACAGAACAAATAATCGTACTCATCGCACAAACATTTGTCCTGTGTGGGAATCGAACCCACGACCTCCGTCCTAGCAGTCAGGGTCACTAACCACTAGACAAACAGGTCATTCGAGGTCTTCCGGTGGTACCAGATATTGGTGTGCCATAAAAGACTAATATGATAACTGCGAAAGTTTGTGAAGATGAAAAGATGGATGGATGGATGTTTGTTACTCTTTCACGCAAAAACTACTGAACGTATTTAGATGAAATTTAGCACACAGATAGTTTATATCTGGATTAACACATAGGATACTTTTTATCCCGGTAGTATGATCCCATGGGACCAAAATCGAACTCCACGCGAGAAAAGCCGTGGGCATAAGCTAGTTGTCTAATAAAGCGACACTGAAATGAATGCCTAAAGATATGAGAATCATTATTTACTAAGTTATGGAAGAAGTGGTTAAAAATACTATTATTAACACTTCCCGTGTTAATAATAGTAGGGAAGTGTTAATAGTAGTGGTTAATAATAAGGAGATTATTTTGGTATTAAATGTGTTCATGTTATGCAAAAGCTATACTAGCTTCGTAAAACACTATCAAGCATTTCAACTTCAACATTCGAATTTCAATCACGTCTTCCAAAAACTTAAACGTAGCACACACAAAGCACACTTCCGACCCAATTCTATAATATAGCAGATAAACGTTAATGCGGGAGCTATCTGATTGCCGTATCATTTGGGTCGTATTGAAAATTCATAACTTACCGAAAGCGGTGAAGGGCCCAACGTTTTAGATAAGGATGTGTGCAATTTACTTTACGTCGTCGTTCAAGGAAATTCTAGTGAGGGGACGGGTTTTAAAAGTGTTTCAAGTTTTTTTTTTTTTGAGAGGTACGAAATTGTCTTTGATGCCTGTGAGTTTTAAGAGTAGAAAATCACTATTAGATATTGGAGTATAAAGGCTGTTGTTGACTGTTGTTAACTTTCATCCTATTTTATAATATATATATACCTATTATAAATGCGAAAGTTTGTTTTTTTACCTTTTCACGTCTAAACCACTGAACCGATCATCCTGAAATTTTGCATATACGTTGTCAGGTGTACAGAAACGGACCACAGGGTACCACTCATCTCGAAAAAAAGCACTGCTCTCGAGGAAAACAGCAATAACGTTCTTATGATAATAGATGGCGCCACGTGTCTTTCGAATCATGATTGAATTATATTATTACAAGCAGAGTAAAACCCTAATTGATTGTCAAATTCTATATTGACGCGAGCGAAGCCACGGGCAAAAGCTAGTCAAATTATAACGTAGGACGTGGAAAATTTTTGTATCGCAAAATGTAGGTAAACTTTTCTTTATAGCGTTCAAGTAATTACTATTGGCATTTCTTTTTAGCTTTTTACTGAATCCAAAGCTTTTTTCAGCTCAATAAGAATTGCTTTTTTTCTATAGCCCACTTTCCCACACACAAAAGATAACAAAATTAAACCCAAACAGCATTCACTGTACACAACTCAATAATACCAAATTTTCTGTAATCTACTCGAGTATTCCACACGTCACGTCACTATTCAAAACTCGAGGGTTGCTTGTAACAAAGGTTTATCGAAACGTTAGCTACATTTTCGCTTTATCCAATCTTCACATTACACCGAAACGTGTGAGTAAATAACAATGAGTATTATATTACCTTTTTTCTATTAAGTTGATTGTGTTGGTTTATTTATTAACAATTTGCTCTGGATTCGGTTCGATAAGGTTCAGCTCCCGAACATGCGAAATAAAACTCATGTGATCTGTAAAAGCATAAAAGTAGGGAAATTTTTAATCCGTCCGTTAGGTTTCAAACATTGGATCTGAAAGAACCGACCCTGCAAGTGAGCGAAGGTGACGAAGAATTTGAGACGGTTTTCGGTCACTAAGCTCTTCATCGCTTAGTAGCTGTCTAACTCGTTTCTCTTGGGAAGTTGAAAGTCGTTGTAAGAGGACTTCTTTCAATTTTTCATATTTCCCTTCGGCTGGTGGATTTGTTATTAAATCCTCGACCTCACCTACCAACCTCTGATCCAAATGACCTACTACTTAACGTATTTGGTAGTATCACCAACAATATTAGCAATTTGGAATTGGGCCTCCACTTGTGAAAGCCAAATTGCGGGCTTGTCAGTTTAAAAGAGATTAGAGCGTAAGTTTAATGTTCGGGTATAAAACAGCCGATACGGAAGACGATAAAATTGTTTTTATTACTGTCTCATACGGACAAGTACGTTCACGTATCTCAATTTTCTTTCTGAGAATTGACATGCTCGTTGATTCAATCGTCGATAATACTATGGTAATCGTTCAGGTTTCGATGAATTTCATTTAAAGCGACGAGGATACTACTGATCCAATTGATTTAAGTGTAAGCAGTATAGCAAAAAGAAAAAGTTAAGTTCTGGAGTGGCGACCGCGAACCGGAAGACGTTGCGTTGGAAGGCCTCCCACTAGGTGGACCGATGACCTGGTGAAGGATGTGGGGATCCGCTGGATGCGATTCGCACAGGACCAGTCAATTTGGCGACATTTGGGGCAGGCCTATGTGTAGCAGTGGACGTCTTTTGGCTGAAATGATGATGATGGTGATGAGTATAGCAACTGATGCTTCTCTGGTCTCCCATTCAAAAATTACCAGCACACATTCCAAACTCGAAACACATTAGAAATTTCAGAAACACAAGCCGCCTAATGAAGTCAATTTGCATGTTGTCGTTTAACATGTTACGGAAAACCATAAAATTAGACATGTTCGGTCCACAATGCGGCAACAAGCGATAACATGCTGACGCAATCTCCCACATCGACTGAGCCCCGGTGGCGATAGCTAGGGACAAAGAACTGTGAATATTCTAGAAGGTCTTTTAGCCTAATTCTGTAATGTTTCAGTATGACAATATAATTTCAGAACTAGGAAGTAGTTATTATTCTTTGGTGCAGAAAGTTTTGAGAAGATTGTAGAAGCTCCAAACCTAAATTCTCATCATTGTGACTGTACAGTTTTAGATTTACATACAAAAAACTACCTTTTTCCTACGTTTGAATCGTTTAAACTAATTTTATTTAGTACTAGCCTCTGGCAGCGATGTCTAAGAAACATAGCCTGTGACGCGGTATCAGTGTATGTAGTTTTCTATCAGTAAAAGAATTAATAATTTTGGTAAATCCATTTAGTCATCCTAAACTTTACCCACATCAAGTTCCTCTTCTGCACCGCAAGCATCACCAATAGAATCTTTATCAAATATTAAAAATCTAATCCCCAACCATCTTCACTTTAAGTGAAGCTTCACTTTTATCAAAGTCTACAAAATCCTACACAGTATTTTCTCCCGTGTTTCCAGGTATACTATCTCTGTGTTTGCTTCCTAATGCAACAGCCGTAACCGGATAGATTTTATGCAAATACGAGGCAGTAATTGCACAGTAACTCGTGTGCTCATTCATTAGGGGAACTTACGATATCTGAGCTTGAATAAGTTTCACGGTAACTTTTACTTAGCTCTGCAGTTTGCTAAATTGTTTTAGTGATCGCGAAGATTTTATTGGATCAAATAACTTTTCTGAGTTCGATTAATTGCTTTTCGTTGACAAAATGAAGGTTTTATTTTGTTTATTCGTCTCTATTAGTTTCCATATTAGTAGGTTATTCTATGCTATTTTTTACGGATAAGTGTTATATCAGAGATAGGTAGCTTTGTAGACTTGCTCCCTTTATTATTGAAGTTTCAAAAAAATCTTTGATTTGATTTTATTTGCTACTATGCCAAGAGATAAATTGTTTTATTTGTAACTGGGGATTCGGAAAATGATGTGCCCGTAATCTGTTTATAATTTAGAGTCTACCTAAATTCAGTGCTTGTTCTCATAATTATTAACTGATTCAATATCTGAATCCCCAACACTTGTTCACAATTTAGTACAACAATAATTCATTAACTTTGCTGCTTTCAAACCAGCAATCAAATTCACGCACAACAATTACAAAATAACCTGTTTTGTTTGCACAATTTATATAGACAATTCGTTCCTGTAATTACACCCGCATTGCTTCTATAACAGTAACAGCCAGCCCACATTTGACAACCATCGGATGCTCGTCGAACTAGATTGATTGATTACGTTTTAGATTCGACTGCGGGTTTTCAGACGAATTTGTTGCATAATGAAAAATGAGTTTTTGGAGTTAAAAATGCACTAAAAGCTGGCGGAAATGTGTATGTGTTCGATCGTAGCGAGCATTGAAACATTTTGTTTGCATTTTTTATTTGCTTGTCATGAACTTATATGGGTGGGGCTTTTTCATTGATATAAAAGCCTGTATTTTATCGCTGGTTTAAAAAATATTTCGAAACTATGTTAAACTATTTTGTATGCGTAGAAGCTAGCTATAGTAGTGCATATTGGAGCTTTCTGTCATTTAATTATTTCTTGTAATAAGTTTATTAACTCGTACGAACAAATATACAATGTCAACTCTGTATACCTTACAAGCTTGACTTGCACTTATAACCTACTACTCTTTCTGATGTTAGAGTTTCTGGACAGTCTGCATGCTTTAAGGACACATAACAACAACAACAACAAAAACACATAACAACAAACAACAACAACATAACAACACAACATAACATTATATGGATTGTAAATCTGAAATAAAATATTTGAATTTGTATTTTAAGGGCTTGCCGTATTTTTATATCATACTAGCTTTTACCCGCGGCTTCGCACGCGCTAATTTAGAGTTTGAAAATTAATTCGAGTTGTACTCTGCTTGTAATTCAATAATGATTCGAAAGACACGTGGCGCCATCTATGAGCATAAAAACTTTATTGTTGTTTTCATACGAATGTTATTCTTATTTTCGGGATGGAAAGTACCCTATGACCGTTTTTGTATACCTGAAAACGTATATGCTATGCTATATATTATTATATTACTGCTGGGACACAGGCCTCCTCTCTAGGAGAGGGAATGGGCTA
Source organism: Lycophotia porphyrea (assembly GCA_950005105.1). NCBI lineage: Eukaryota > Metazoa > Arthropoda > Insecta > Lepidoptera > Noctuidae > Lycophotia > Lycophotia porphyrea. The sequence goes on from OX465402.1 coordinate 13,791,877, forward strand.
TAATCCACCACGCGGGCCCAGTGCGGATTGGTAGATGTCACATGTCTTCGAATTTTTGGTTCTAGGACATGCCGGTTTCCTCACGATGTTTTCCTTCACCGTTTTTGAGAGCAGTGGTGATGAAATAAATTACACAAAGTAATGCGCCTGCCTGGGTTGGAACCCACAACTTACTGTTCGTAAATCGGGGTCGGTACCACTGGGCCACCGCTGCTCTCTAAATAAGACATATTGATATTTAATTCAATTCATATTATTATTTTATTTCGTCGCTTCCAACTGTTTTATTCAAGCATTTTCTTAGAAATATTTCCTAGGTCATTCTATCTTTCTCTGAACTATAATGATCCCTGTACACCGAACCTTAACATTTGCTTGACGTATTTCGTTTTATCTTTCTCAACCTTGCAGGAAATATAGAACCCTTTGATATCAAGAGCAGCGTATAAAATAAACTAATAGCAATATCATAATAAATTTTTTGTACGATATACGTGTATTCTTTATTCCAATATACTGATATACCGATACTAAGAATATTCTTCCTTATATTGCCTCTATATAGGTATTTTGCATAACAATAGATCCAATATTTTATCGAAAGGAAAGAGTGACGGTTTTTGCGAGAAACGTTACCAGTTGGGAATTGTTAGTGGTTCTATGTTGCTAACTCTTGTGTTTTTAGTTAGTTAGTTTTTTGGATAAAATTTTAGTTAATTAAGGTGGCAATGATAGGAACTACATTTTTCTGTACCCAAAGGGTAAAAATGACAAATGGACAGACAGTCTGTCCGTCTGTCAACAGGCTGTATCTCATGAACCGTGATAGCTAGACAGTTGATTTTTTCACAGATGATGTATTTCTGTTGCCGCTATTAGAACAACATACTGAAAACAGAATAACATTAATATTTAAGGGGGGCTCCCATACAACTTGTAGTTTTTTTGCTCGATATTTATAACGGCGACAGGTAGAAATATTCACAGAATATTTAGTTGTATATTCACTTTAAAAATAAATAATAAAATTAAAATAAAATAAATATTTAAAAGGGGCCCCTATACAACGAACGTAATTGTTTGTCTAATGTTGTATAAATAATGTAAAGAACCCTTCGTGCGCGAGTCCGACTCGCACTTGGCCAGTTTTTTTTAAATGAAGAATTATTAGACTTGACCTCCTGATATTATCTCTAAATCCCGTGTGGAGCTCGTAGCTGATTTATAACAGCCGCTTGGTCGATTTTCAGGTAAAGCCGCGTGCCTAGATTGTGACCACCCTTACATACCTAGTTTCCTCCATGCTTTGGAAAGCACGTTAAACCTTTGGTCCCGGCTGTCAATTGTAAACCTGTGACAGTCGTTAAGTAGTCAGTGATCCGAAAGTCTGACATCCAGTCATACCAAGACGTATCGTATTACCGACTCAGTACTAACTAGGTTATGGAGGTTAGAAAAGCACCCACTCGAAGAAAACACTGGTATTCAAATGCATTTAGTTAGACTGGGAGCTGACCCTCACATACTTAGTTGGGAAAAGGTTAGGCAAATGATGATCATCAAAGACAATGTGTCAGTTAATGAAGCAACCTTTAATAAGTCATAAGTCATTTATTTCGAAACAATATACATTGCGTAGAAATGTTGTAAAATAAAACTGTACCATGAAAACATTACAATTGAAAAACATGTCAAAGATAAAAATAATAATAAAAAAAAACAAACATTAATAATTCACATTTACAAATGGCAGTAATAATATGTCATCTAATTGGAAAAAGAAATAGTAAAAATATAATTGTTACTAGAGATAATATGTCATTTAATAATCTATGAGTTATACAATAACATAAACAAAATACAATCGTACCTACTAACATAGCATATAAGTACACAAAACACTGGCTATAAATTAATATTCTCTAACCACAATCATTAATTAATTCAAACTTTATAAGACAAAGTTATCATTCCATTCTTTACTTGTTCATTTATTAACCCGTGGGCAACTGTGTGGGGAATATGTTTACCTATTTATGTAACAACTCATAATTTAAATTTTCAACAAGTATAATAATATATAAATGCTGTTGGCAACACTAAAGTCAACACGTCGGTGAAATCTAATTCTGAAATTTTCCGCTTTTTACATCGTAAAGTAATATTTTAATCAGTTTCATACCACCTCTCCACCACCGTAAATATAATAGTAATAACATTTAACAAAATCAGCTAAATGGACCCATATTTTTATCATTTTATTTTTACTAGAAGAAAAATCTCAAATGACATGTGTCAAAATGTGAAAACCGAAAACCAACAATAAAATGAAACGATAATGTTGACAAGATCAGCAGCAGCTCGTGCACGCCTACTACCTCCGGACCCGTCGCTCAGCTCCGCCTCGCCGCCGCCGGAATCCAGCCCCATCGTGAGTGCTGCGACACCGGCCGTGGCAGTTGCGTCGAGGTCGAGCGACGAGTATTTCTCTCCGCCAACGACGCCACCACCTGCTCGTCGACGGGGAGGACGCCGGCCACCGGACGGCTTAGGACCTCGAGGCCCACCGGCCTCTGATAGGGTCCCAGCTCCCGGCGGAAGTGTGCAGCGCATGCGATGGACGCAATCCATTAATGAAAACGTCATGCGCGCATACTATGGGGCTACAGAGGGGGGAAACAATCTGACCGCGTACCGTGTTCGGATGCTCTCTCTGTTTCAGGTGCTTGAGCCAGCTGTCAACGTGTCGGCACAACGACTATCGGATCAGGTGCGAGTCATCCAGCGTAATCGTATGTTGGATGACACCGTGCTTGATCGCTTGCGGATTGAAATGCAGAGTAGCCATGTCATTGCCACGCCGTCGCAGGGTGTGGTCCCACTACCATCTACCACCACAATTCGAAATCGCGATAACGACGTGAGTAATGACATGGTTACTAATGTAAGTACCCAGTGCAGTGAGGATATGAGGAGTGCTTTGGAGGGTGCGATTTGAGAATATAGGTTCATGACACCCGAACTTAGACCACGCTTACCTCGTTTGCCCATGCATAATAAAAATAGGATGCTGGTGGCTGTTCTGGATTCGCAGTTGTCAAACTATTTTGATAACTGCGAAAACCTCACTGATGCTCATTCAATCCTGTATTGTGCGGCTGTTGCGGCATGTCGTTTAGCTCAAGTCAAATTTCCAGATGATAGAGCTAAACGACCGAAACCAGCTGTACCAGCTTGGCAGTACAGGATTGAACGACGTATTGGTGGGGCCAGAGCGCTCATCGGCAAACTAATCTGCTTCAGGGGGGGCAACACTCGCCCTCGAGTTATGCGCTTTGTGAAGCGGGCATTTGCGGGGACTGAAATCAGTCCTCAAGACTATATGTCCCGTATCACAGAGCGCATCGACTTCCTGAAGCAGAAAGTGTATGCATGGGCAAACCGTATTCGTAGGTATAAGCGGCGGGTGGAACGATACACTCAGAATCGCACATTCCAAAGCGATGAAAGGTGGGTTTATAGAGCATGGGAGCGACTGGACCGAGGTGTGTCTGACACGTGTCTACCGGATGATGACGCCATGTGCTCTTTCTGGCGCAGCATCTGGTCGGTGCCTGTCAGTCATACCGAGGGTGAATGGACTCGGGAGGTCGAGCGAGCGTGCGATTCAATACCAGAAATGTGGGCGATCACAATTAGCCCCCAAGATGTAGCTCGTGCAGTCCGTCCGTTACCCAATTGGAAATCTCCAGGACCGGACGGGCTGCATAACTTCTGGATTAAATGGATCCAGAGGACGCACGCTCGCTTGGCAACCCTATTTCAGTCAGCCTTAGAGTCAGGGTCGCTTCCCGAGTTCCTGACGACTGGTATAACCCACCTGCTCCACAAATCAGGTAGCACTGCGGAACCCAAAAATTATAGACCTATTACGTGTCTCCCGACGGTCTATAAAGTTCTTACCTCCATTTTGAGAGCTAAAATCACTAAACATATTGACGAAAATTCTGTTATGTCTGCTTCTCAAAATGGATGTAGGAACGGGTCCCGCGGTACTAAGGAGCTACTCCTCATTAATATGGCCATTAGTCAACAGGTTCGCCGTTCACGAAAGGATCTGTTGACATGTTGGATAGACTATAAGAAGGCCTATGACTCGGTGCCACATACATGGCTCATGAGGGTGCTAGAGTTATATAAAGTTGATGCAACTCTGCGCACCTTCCTGATATCATGTATGGGGCAATGGAGGACAGTTCTTCGCTATCCAGGATGTCGGCAAATCCAGAGGAATAGCGAACCGATAAATATAGAGCGAGGAATATTTCAGGGCGATAGTTTGAGTCCGCTTTGGTTCTGCTTGGCCTTGAATCCTCTAAGCACACTGCTGGAGGATTCAGGGCTAGGCTATCGGTTGAAGAGAGGTGGTCAAGTTATATCTCACCTCCTTTACATGGATGACCTGAAACTCTTTGCCCCCAAGGATTTGCAACTGATGGAGCTACTGAAGATAACTGAAACTTTCAGTAGTGCCATCAGGATGGAATTTGGTGTGGACAAATGTGCGGTCATGCATGTAAAGCGAGGGGAGATTGTGGAATCTGTGGGAACCAAGCTCACGGATTCCATAAATCTTAGATCCCTCTCAGCAACCGAAACCTATAAGTATTTGGGTATGTCAGAAGCGCTGGGCATCAATGTTGCTGACATGAAGCAATCGTTGAAGGAGCGCTTCTTTGGCCGCCTGAAAAAAGTATTTAATAGTCTTTTGTCAGGCGGAAATAAGGTGCGTGCCTTCAACGGTTGGGTCATGCCGGTTTTGATGTACTCTTTTGGCATACTCAAATGGACTCAAACAGAACTAGACGCCTTGGATGTGAAGGTCCGCAAATTGTTGACGGCATTTCGAATGCATCACCCACGTTCTTCGGTTATGAGACTGTATATCCCGCGGAAGTGTGGGGGTCGAGGCTTTTTAAATGCTAAGACTCTTCACAATCGCGAGATATGCAGTCTCAGGGAATATTTCCTAGAAGCCGACGTGGGGATGCATCGAGATGTGGTCGCGGTGGACAAGGGCCTCACCCCGCTCTCCTTGGCTAAAGAGAACTGGCGCAAACCTGTAGTACTTGACACTAACGACCGCAGGGGAGTATGGCAGAGTAAGGAGCTCCACGGACGCTTTTTCCGGGCCCTGCATGGACCCGATGTAGACCTATCAGCGTCCGTAGCCTGGCTACGTTCCGGGGACCTCTTTGGAGAAACCGAAGGTTTTGTCTGTGCAATTATGGATGAAGTTATGATGACGAATAACTACCGGAGATTTATTGTGAAGGACGGCACGGTTGACATATGTCGGGCATGCCACCGTCCAGGTGAATCAATCCGTCACATTATCTCCGGGTGTTCTCGTCTGGCTAACGGAGAGTACTTGCATAGACACAACCTTGTAGCCAGGATTATCCATCAGCAACTTGCTCTAAAATACAGCCTTGTGGAATCGGAAGTGCCGTACTATAGGTATGTGCCCGATCCAGTTCTCGATAATGGCAATATCACACTGTACTGGGATCGATCCATCATCACTGACAGGACTATTGTAGCCAATAAGCCTGATATAGTGGTGGTGGATCGATCAGAGCGGCGCGCAATGATTGTTGACATTACGGTCCCGCATGACGAGAACCTCGTGAAAGCCGAGAAAGATAAACAAATCAAGTATCTTGACTTAGCTCGCGAGGTTGTCGACATGTGGGATGTGGACTCAGCGATCATTGTGCCGGTAGTCGTATCAGCCCATGGCTTAATTGCCAAGAGCCTCGACCAACACCTGAGGAGGCTCTCGTTAGGCAGCTGGATCAAGGGCTTGATCCAGAAAGCGGTACTCCTGGACACGGCTCGTATTGTTAGGAGGTTCCTCTCTCTGGAGCCCTGACCGCCGGTAGCTTGGACCCTATTCCCGATACCGGTGGGCTACTATTTTTTATATTTTTAAATGTTTTTTTTTATGTCGTTTTATATTTAAATATTTAAAAATGTAAAAAATGTGTATAAAGATGAATAAAGGATATAATAATAATATTGTCCCTAATAAATGAGATAAAAATAGTTCCTCAAACAAAGGCGAACACAAATAAAAACAAACCACCGGAAAATAGAAACCTTAAGCCTTAACAAGTCCTAGCTTTGCTGCAGAGTACTGGTTAACAAATAGATGAGTATCTTGTTGAAAAGATAACAAAAGATAAGAAAACCTATCTTCTTGATTATTTTAAAAGTATCGTTACAAAATGGGAGCTACCTAATTATGTTAAAGAAGATATTTGTATGAAACCAATTAGGGTTAATTAAGTCGTTTATTTTCTAATGATGATTGGAAAACTGAATTCACAAACATAATAAAATGAATCGAACACTTTGAAAGTAAATAGTAATTAGTGTTATGTGTTGCTGCTAATTTTTATTACGTAATTTTATCATACATTTTTATTTCATTTGAGATTTAATTTGTCAGTAATAATACTTCATAATAACTACGTTAATAGATAAACATAATCTACATACAACCAGGTTAAGTTGTACCATAGATAATTTGTGAAAAACTTTTTAATACCTAAAAATAGTCGTGACAATCTGAATTTTTTGGCGAACATGGCCAGAGATCGCACAAGATAGAGAAGTTTGGAACGAGAAAGAGGAGGCCTTTGCCCAGCAGTAGGACACTTATGACAGCCTATCAAAAAAAAAGGTAATCAAGAATTAAGAAAAATAATAATCAAGAATTTAAGATAGTACAAAATAATGTGCAAATAATGATAACGAACTGACAAAGAATGCGAGAAGTAACAAACAGAAACTAAAGAAACAATTCGCAACTATCAAAACCAAAACTTGTTAAAGACTAACCCAACAGTCGAATTACAGAAAACACTACAAAGTTCAAAAAACGGCCAAAGAAAACGTAACTAAAAACCAAATTAAAAGGGTCTGATTTTATAAACATCCCACAGGAAACTTCAATTAACACTAACTCATTAGAGTATGGTTTAATGAAAAGATCCACTATACTCGTAAAACGTGAACAGAACAAAAGGAACTACTCTAGTGCTAACACGCTTCCCGTACTAAATGGTTTAAGTGTTGATCAATAGTACAGATCTACCAGAAAATGTATGCGCTTCGATAATCATCGCCTTATCTTCGGAACTACAAACGTACCATGATGAAATCTAATTACTTTTAACCATGAAAGTAATACTGATTATGGATTATTATTAGATAGTTAGAATATACTTTATTGTACACCTAATTTTAATGTAGATGGCTTTAGGAGTAGAGGAAGACCAAAGGAATGGATGAGCTGTTGCTATTGATGATATGGTTAGAAAGGAGGCGACTGCTGAGATGACGAGTAATAGAAAAGTATGAATGATGATGTAGCTACACCAAAGAAACACAGGTATTTTACAATATTATTGATATACGGTTACAATGGCGGTCTTATCGCTTAAATAGCGATATCTTCCGGACAACATTAAAATGAACTGTAGCTACAAACTTATAAAAAGGGGGCGTATGCAGTGGTGTACTACTTTTAATTACATAAAATATCTACTACAAAATACATTAAAAAAATATTATCATCATCTGTTTAGCCTTTTCCCAACCATGTTGGGGTCGGCTTCCAGTCTAACCGGATGCAGCTGAATACCAGTATTTTAAATGGAGCGACTGCCTATGACCTCCACAACCCAGTTAGTACTGGGTAATACTAACGTATTACCAGACAGACTTTTTTGGGCCACTGACTACCTAACGACTGCCAAAGATCTTCAAATGACAGCCGGGACCAACGGCTTAACGTGCTTTCCGAGGCACGGAGGACACTTGGTTTGTAATGGGTGATCACCCATCCACAGACCAACCTAGGCAAGCACGGCTTAACCTAAAGATCAACCCGAGCGGCTGTTATTATTAAGCCACGAACTCCTCTAAACTCTCTAAAAAAAATATTATACAAAATAAAATAAATTATCGAAGCGCGTACTTTTTCTGTTTTAGAGCGACAATGCACAATGGGCGAGGGACGTTGTTGCTTTTATTGGCACTTCTAGTGCTTTGTTGTCACTATTGTTAGTTCAATGGCAACAATAAGTCTTGTGGGTTCCTTTCTCTGTGAAGTTGATACAGAACATAATATGTAGTGAGATATGGTGTGATTATGTTAGTTGATTTTTAAAAAATAATACGAGCGAATCGTTACAATATTATTGTGTTTACTACAAAGATTTCTTGTGTATCCTCAACGTCGTTTATATTGCCATAGACGACTGTTATTTTGGACTATGTTTTACCTACTTATGTTTTAATTAGAATCGTAAAAACCGTGGTTTTTCACAGGGATCATGCCTTATTTTGCACATTTGTCCACATTAAAACGTAAAATATAATTATGTTCTTCAACGTACCCCAATTCCATGTATTTTTTTTTCGGATGTTAAATAATCAAATGACTTCTCCCGCTCTGGGCGGAGCAGAGGGGAGTGTCAGACTTCTATTGACTAAAACCCATCCATGTTCCTTCCTTGCCCTTTGTGTTCCAGGGCCGCGGTATCTCTTCCGAACAGTCCCGCAGCCCAATTCCTATGGCTGACTTTGTGAACGTCAAGGCTGTCTCCCAATATGTCCTTTGCTATTTCCTAGTGCTAACTGAAAAGAAGAAGATACAGAAAAAACGTCCCAACAATGTAAAAAATGAAATTTCAGCAATATATTTCTATTGCCCTAATTCGTTGAAATGATCTAGTGGTCACAGTCGCAACTAATGAGCATGAGGTCCTGGCTTTGATTCCCAGGTCGAGCCAAATGTTATTGGGTTATTCCGTTAGAGAAATTTCTCAATAGCAGCCACGGAGTCTAGAATTATGCCTGGTTGATGACAATAGGCTCACCCCCTATTATATGGGACTTAAACATAACGTGTTCTATTAGGTTGTGGTCTAGTGGTCACAATCGCAACTAATGAGCATGTGGTCCTGGGTTTGATTCCTAGGTCGAGCAAAATGTTATTGGGTTATTCCGTTAGAGGAATTTCTCAGTAGCAGCCACGGAGTCTGGATTTGTGCCCGGTTGAAGACAAAAGGCTCGCCCCCTATCATATGGGACGTGTTCTATTAGGTACACCTCTGCCTCACTCTTCGAAGATATTATGTTATATTTCTTCTATTGTTCTCAGCGATGAATTAACATGATCTTTAATCTAGTCTAGACTACAAGAGATAATTCATGTATAACAGTTCTAGTGATAATCTAGAGACGTGATAAGCTCTCAGCCCGTACTTATACATTAAGTTCTACGCTCCACTAGTCACAAAGCTAACCAATTGTATTAAATCTCAAACGTTGAATTTCGAGCTTACCAAGATTCTAATTATAATAGTTCTGAACTTGCTAAATTAACATTGACTTAACCTTGAGCTAGTAGTGTAGCTCGAGTCTTGTGACACTGTAGCATTTAATTTGCATGTAGCAAATAATTGTTATAATATTATAGATAGATTAAATATCTTTGTAGTGGCTTTAGTTTTGAATAAATTATCAACATCCTTGTAAACTTTTAGTTTACATGTATTAATTTTTTTTTTCAGCCACATTGTCAGCATAAAATATTGTTGTAATTGTTTCAGTTTTGACAATATTGAAATTCTCCTTAACGACATTACGCTTGTAATCTCGGACGGGTTAGGTACACTAAGTTTTCGCCAATTAAGTCGGTATAATATAATGGGGGCGAGCATATTGCACTCAACCGAGCACAAATCCGAACTCCGACCTTTTCCTAATAGAAAACCCAATAACACTTTGCCCGACCAGGGAATCGAACCCAGGACCTTACGCTCAGCGGTTGCGCTTCTGATCAAGGAGCAGACGCAAGGATTTACTTATTGGTATAATTATCTCCCAACACCAGAGTGTAATTATATTATTTACACCCTCCCCAAGGATAACCTCACCTAGTTAACTTTCCTTACGAAGTAAAGATGGCAACATATAAATAAAATAAATTGGTCGTTAGCCAACGTAGTAAGACCTTACGTCCCAACTACATTACAATAAAGTATTTTTAATTAGCTTAATTAAGTGATAATTAACTGAAAAGTTTGTTAACGAATGTTTTAAAATTTAAAAGTAGCTCAAGGTTCTTACTCGCCTCATTTTAAATTCAAATTGATGTAAAAGTAAGATTTATTGTAAACATCTTTGCTTATAAATATTTATTGTTTGTTTCAGAGGCTGATGTCGACTCGACTTCCTTATTCTTAATTCTTTCGTGGAACGAAACATTTTGTTTTTCCGATTTGTATTTTTTTTGTAAAACATTTTTGAAACACAGTGTATGAGCCTCCTAGACAAAGTGACAAATATAGGACTGACATTATCCATTTCTAACAAAAAAAAAATCGTTTCTTGTATGCCGAAAAAAAAACGTTTCTTGTATGAGAGCCCCCTTTAATTAATTAATAATTTTTATTTTTATAATTTGGTGTGATAGCGGCAACAGAAACACATCATCTGTGATTTCAATGGTCTAGCTATCACGGTTCATGAGATACAGCCTGGTGACAGACAGTCAGACCGACAGACAGTGGAGTTTTAGTAATAGGGTCCCGTTTTTATCCTTTGGGTACGGAACCCTAAAAAGGCACAGCCCTTGTCCTTTTCTCGAAGCCATTCAGGATATTTCCGAGCCCGCGTAAGTTCATTGTAGAAAAAGCTAGAAGCCTGAATTTTCAGCAAATATGCAGATAAGAAAGGCTAGGCAGATGATGATTTTCCTGTTGAAAATTCTTGTACAAATACGAAACGGACTAAATAGAATTGCCACCTGTCCAAGACCCTCTGGTTTAAGTATCTGAGATTTCGTTGAAAGCCCAGAGGGCTGGCCTTTTTTTTTGGCTTAAGAATCAGCATTGCCAATGTGGCAATAGTAGCACCGTTTTGGGCACTTTTTCTGTCACTTTTCTTGATAGCGACACGGACGAATTTTTTGACTTCCTGTAATTCTTTTCTCTTTTTGATACTTGTACATACTTTTTTTCAATATATTTTAGTTAATAAATAATACGAATATGGCGGATCCGGTCATTGGTACGGACGTAAAATGAATCACAGCGCGCGAGTGGTGACGTCACACGATCTACTAACAAGTCTAACAACACCACAGCGTGCTGCGACAGAGCCCTGATGTTTTCAGCTCGACGACGCTAGGACGACAGTCAGTGTCTGATCGCGGCCGATTTGAGACCTTTTGGAACTGTACCCCGTGTCAAGTTGTAATCTCAAGTACTTTGTTAATTTTGCTAGAAACAGTGTATCGCACCCAGAGTGTTTTCACAGCACGAACACACCCATCGTCTACCCACATAATGCCTAACGGATTAAATCCTGACATTCTTGACAAATATAATAATATGTTACGCAACGTAATGAATACTTAAAACAAAAACTAAATTGTATTATATCAACATCATCCAGATAAAAGAGATGACTCAAAAGATGTTCCAAAAATTACGTCCGCTATATTGCGTTACCAAAAAAGGTCCCCATTCAAAAAGCCATAAATCAAAGGCGCTCATTAAAATCGTCATCGACTGTCTGCACCATAAAATATTCCAATGCGTTCCGAAAAATACAAACAAAGTAGCATAACTTTTATGAATATTTAAAAATAAGTGAATATTTTCATGGAGCACGTTAAACCGTTGGTCCCGGCTGTCATTTATAGATCTTTGACAGCGCTGTCAGAAGCCCGAAAGTCTGACAACCAGTCTTACCAAGGGTATCGTATTATTCAGTAACTGGGTTTTGGAGATCAGATAGGCAGTTGTTCCATATTAAATACTGTAGAGGTCCTATGATTATATAATCGTTCTGGCAGCCTATTGATACTGGCAGCTTAATAAAGTAAATACATTTGAATTTAAAAGAGGAATAAAAATGATAGATTGTCAGAAGGACAGATAAAAAAATTCTATGAATTTAAAAACATGTATTAATATGATTTAAAATAAATATAAAGAGTTCAAGTTTAAAAACGTATAATTTGGTAGTGTAGACTCCGTACAATACTATTATTAAGGTGCATTTGGTTCCTGCCAGGGCTGCGGGGACTGTTCGAAAGAGACACCGCGGCCCTGGATCACAAAGGGCAAGGAAGGAACATGTATGGGTTTTAATCGGTACAAGTCTGACACTCCCTTCCGCTCTGCCCAGAAAAGGAGTAGTCATTTCAAGATTTCCCATCCGAAAAAATAAAAAGGTGCATTTGGTTAGCCTGGAAGCTAACCTCAACATAGTTGGGAATGAACAAGGCAGACGAGTAGAAGAAACAGCTAGATGACGAAGTGAATATTTTATGTGAAGCAGAGTAAAGGAAACTGTTTCAATTAATAAAACAAATCAACCTTTTTAAGTTAACAAGCCGTATTCCCGGAGGCCATTCCATTAGCAAAATCACGAATTTTCATCGCCCATTTTAACCCCTTCAAGGGATGAATTTTCAAAATTACTTTTATTTCTGTAAAACTCCAGTAAAAAAATCATGTCTCTAAACCCAGAAAATTCACTGGAACGTTACAGTTAAACAAAACAATGTACAAACAAAATACAGGCAGCTGTTATTTTTGGAAGCATTAGGTTTCAAGTAAATTATGTTCAAAACAAAACTGCCAAAACATTCTGCCTTCGTAAATGTCACAGTCAAATCTGGTGTAACACGTTTTTGGAAACTGATACCTTTACCAAATTGCGACATAGCCATATTAGTGTCAGTCCGACACGATCACCGTTTCCAAAAGTTATTTTAAAAGTTCCGGTCATAAACGTTTTACACACACTTAAATATTCTGCCACTGATGTCTGTTTACGTACAATTTTGAAAACATTTATCCAATCCCGGCGTTTTAGCTTTGAAAGTTTCTAATTTTAGGCCTTTGATCCCCTTGTGATCATTTCGGTTTACTTATAAGGAATTTTAATGCATATTGGGCGGGGGGTGGGGGGGGTAGGTTAGTCGAAATCAAGGATTGTTTACCTTTATTGTTGTTTTGATCAACGTTCGTTTTATTTGCTTTCTTTTTGGTTTATGGTAATAGAAATGGTGATGTGTTTTGATGGATGAAAGGTTTAGCTTCTTTTGATTTAACTGAGATCACGATTACAAAGAACCTCTGTGGCAAGGCTCCTGCGGACCCTAAAGTGAGCCTACGTGCCGCCAAACCGAATACACCGGTGTACATCTCCCGCTTACATTACACCACTAAAGCGGAGGACATCGTGGAGTACGTGCGCCAAAAGAAGAACTATACACCGAGGGTGCAGTTCCTAGAGTCACACCGCAACGTCAACTTCAAGGCGTTCGTGGTGCGAGTACCGAATTGTTATCTGCCCCTGTTGATGAAGGAAGACTTTTGGCCGCAGGACGTGGTGTTCCGTCGTTTCCGCGGACAAGTTCCACTGGACAGCCAGCACAAGTGAAGTGTGAACAAGTGAAGTGCCATTGACATAGTTTTAAGTCCTTTTTTATTAACACCGATTTTTGTATTTACTTTATATATGTTAGTTTATAAGGTATATATCAATGAGCCAAGCCTGAAATAAATGATGTTTATGTTTTATGTTTAATTACATCTCAAACAGTAGAGAGACCCGATTTAAAAATGTATTTTCATCCAGACACACACAGAATACGAAAGTGATTCAATGTAAAGGAGGAAAGTCTACAAAAAGCAGTCCCAAGATATTAGCAGACACACAAATTTTAAATACGTCATAACTATCGACCAAAACATCAACACAGCCAAACTATTTATTGCCAGCGATCAATTAAATGATATCAAAGCAAAACAACCAACAAAGCGACATTATTTTTATCGCTGAAACTCACAAACATATTATTTTTAACGATTAAGGAGTTATTTTTATGTCACGACGCAAAGCATCTAAAAGTTGCTTCCAGACAGATATTCCCCGCCCGACAGATCAAACTTCCGTTCAAGAACATCAGAAAAACAGATCAGAGCCATGATTTATGACACAAATATTGAACAAAATTTGTCGTAAAGCACACTTTATTGCTCTGTGCCTCTATTCGAAATTTCCCTAGTATTATATTTCAATCCTGATTAAATTATGGTGGCAATAAACAATTTTAAAGAGAAATACTGACGCGGCCGTAAGCAATTATGGTCGTATACAGTATACATATTGATTTACAATATAGATTTAATGGGTCGGATTAAGTTAGAATATGAAATTGAGCGATGGCTGTGAGTCCTTTGAATGCTTGACTTATTTTAAATTGAAAGGAATTGAAATTTAATGCCAAGTTATGAAAATAAAGTTGTTTTATTTGAAGGCACACGCACAAAATGCTGTTGTATGTGAAATAGTGTAAACGGTTTTGATAAGTTATTGTTATTCTTTGTCAAATATAAAACAATTCGAACCGCAAACAACAGCAATATTGTTTCAATTCAAATGTTATTGAGGCCTGAATCAATCGAGCATTACTTACTCTCAGGATTTGCCATAAACCACTGGAACATTTCCAGTCACGACTAAATAGGTGAGTTCTAGGTTAGCATGCTCTATAATGACACCATGATCGCTTAACTTGAGCACTGCTTAAACTGCTGAGCATGAGGTCCTGGGTTCGATTCCCAGGTCGGGCAAAGTGCTATTGAGTTTTTCCATCAGGAATTTGTCAGTAGCAGCTACGGAGTCTGTATTTGTGCCCGGTTGATGGCAATAGGCTAGCCCCCTATTACATGGGACTTAAACATAACTGGCAAAATGTGGGTGTACTGTTAGGTACACCTCTGCCTAACCCTACGGGGATTACAGGCGTGATGTTATATTATGTGTGTGATCGCTTAACATCAGAGTCTTATACAAGGGGCAATCGCCATGAAAGTGTTTCATAATTCTGCAATAACAAGAGTCATCATCATCACTTATAATTCTCTGGCCTCTATCCCAATATATTTGGCTTCTTCTTCCATACTTCTCTATTCCTCATTATCATAGCAGTCACCAGGAGTGTCATGGAATTTTGGTAGCATAAATCTATCCCAAAGCTTTTTGACTTTTTCATTAATTAAAACTGATGAATGGCTGTTTGTTTAGCCCTCTGGTGAGACCATGGTGAATAGTGGCCGAATCATCATCTGCCTAGCCTTTTCCCAACTATGTTGAAATCGGCTTCCAGTCTAACCGGATAGAGCTGAATACCAGTATTTTATATGAAGCCACTGATATCTAACCTCCACAACCCAGTAAGTACTGGGTAATACGATACCCCTTGGTAAGACTGGTTGATATAGTGGAATAATACGCCCCATGAGTATAGCGATATTCTGAAAAATTGCTCCTTTCTGGATCACAACGGATTACAAAATTAAATTAAAACAAACCCAAAAAACACGACGTACACAAATTGCGAATAATAAAACCGGAATGATGTCATAAAATAGAAACGACACTTATTGGTTCAGTACATATTTTATTAAAAAACTTTCGCTATCCCGACACCGCAGGCGTTACAAGTTCTCGAGATGCCGATCTCACTGTATATTGAAACATTTTACACACAAATTCTTTAAGAGGGCTGAGAGGGCTGGGAGGGCAGTGTGAATGTCCCCAACTTGTCCACTAACAGACGTACCTAAATCCAAGAAATTGAGTAGGAGGATTTATTTACGCTGAAGCCACGAAAATGTTGAACTTTTGGCATTTATTTTTGGGTTTCTTGAAATATGACACTCAATTGTTTTTGGGCTTATAATAAAACCGGATCTATTAGAAGCAGAAGTATTGATTACGGTATGGTTATTGATTGACTAAACTTTATGATAATGGCTGCTCAAGAGATTTTGCGTTTCAGATAAGGCACTAAAATATTTAAATAATAATGACAATAACATAACATCACGGTGTATCTAATAGTACACCCACATTTCGCCAGTTATGTTTAAGTCCCATGGTTTACGGGGCAAGCCTATTGCCATTAGCCGGGCGCCAATCCAGACTCCGTTGCTGCTACTGAGAAACTCCTGACGGAAAAATCCAATATAACATTGCCCGACCTGGGAATCGAACCCAGGACCTCATGCTCAGCAGTCACGCTTGCGACCACTAAACAACGAGGCAGTCAAAATGACATCATGTTAGAATAATATTCTCACAAGGAAACAGCATTGTCGAATCAGCGAAGACAAATCAAAAAGAAAATGCTGCATCTCATCAATATTGAAATTAAGGGAGCTCAAAAGAAAAAGACGTCCCATTCCCATTCATATTTAATAAACCCACAAGGAAGTTGGAACCGACTCCATCGAGAGAAATAAAGCTTCAAAATTAAAAAAGAAGAATATTACTCCCGATGTTGATTCATTAAATATGATGAAAACTTTTAAGTAACGTCGTTTGAAACTTCCAAACTCGGAAATGACTCGTTCATCTTCGAAGTATATGATGATAGCGCTGTTGAAGAAGTGGATGCTCTCGATTTATGGTAAAGGTTCGATTCTGATTGTGGTTTTAAGATGGAATGTCTTAATGACAGGTGGAAGTGCCATATAATTTTAATTGTCGTCATTTGTCATTTAGCATGCATGTGTATGCACGCATTTGTGTTGCAGACAGTAATAGAATTCGTTGTCACTTTACTTATATGGCATTTCTGTTTCTCAGCAAAGGTAATGTGGACACAATCAGTTTATTTATTGTGAAACAAAGCAGAGAAATGTGAATTATTCACAAAATACTGTAGACATAGAAATCAAATTATATTGAACTTGCCAAGTTCATGAAGACCAGTAAATTAAGCTTTTAGAAAAGAAAGTTAGGAGATGTTTGTTTTAGTGCATGAAATCTTTAAGGGTAGGTCACCTACTCAATAATAAAAATCGATGTAGTACTTGGACAATTCCAAATACTCCATAACTGTATGCCGCTCAACGAAGACAGCGACGTACAAGAAGATGAAATATTCAATGAAATACTGACACTCACTCTTCAAAGAGAATATTTTAGCAGTAAAGATACTTAATTTCCTTATCATCAAAACGAAAGACGAAGTTATCAGACACTTCGAACAACGCTTCGTAATCATACATACGTCAGCGTCTTAGCACAGAGTAAATAAGTACAGAAGGTTCAGCTTCAATACAATGAGCAAAAATGCTATATATGCTTCAAACTTTGTTACAAAAATATATAAAACTAACTAAACCGGATACTGGATCTCTCCTTGAACGGGAGTTCTATACAAAGCATGGCCATGTTGTACTGGAAATGTATAGCTTGATGTGTCGCCGTGTGTACAGTGTTTTTTTCACGCAATAACAATACGAAACTAATGTCGCCATCTTGTTTTTCAATTCATTTTAGTTTAGCAAAATAATTTTGAAGCTTTTTGTAACAGGTAGTCAGAAATTCGTAAGTCTAAGAACCAGTATTGCCACGTTAACCAGTTAATCGATTGTAAAGGTCGCAAAAGCAATTATTACTTTTGAAGCTGGTATTAAGCAGGATTCGGTTAGACTGGAAGCCGTCCCCAACATAGTTTGGAAATGTCTATCTTTTTCAAGTGCTTAGAGAGCTCATGCTTCAAATACAGTGAGTGCAAGCGCACTTGCGACTGACATTCGATTGGGATCCAATGTTATCGCTTTACGTAAGCGTTTTTGTGCGTGAATCTGTTTTTGCTTGTTGTGTGGCACTGACCTTCTGTCCCCTTCTCTGCTCTTTACTTTACTTTTAAGATCTTTCGCGTCTTCCAACTTTGTTTAAGAAATACGAAATAAGATTATTATCGTCTCGAATTTTTCTTCCCTGTAAATTATGTGGTTGGATTACGTCTTTTTCTTTGTTTTATTTTTGGGGTGCTTTGACAGGCATATAATAATTGGGGTTTATATTTTGATTTGTATCATTATATTCAGTTTATCTTCTAAGCTAAGCTGTGTCCGACACAGCTGGTGGATTTTAAGGTTGTGGGATTTATGTTATTCTTTTAATATTCATCATTGACACTGTTCATAGCTGATAAGGATTACGGGTACTGTGGATTATATCAGCACCATCCGGTCCGCTCTGTCCATCCTGTCTTTGCAAAATCAGCGTACATGATTAATTGATTCGAGTGATGTGGATTTTGATCGGATATCATTATTATCTTGCCCTTGCCATCAATTTGTTGAGGTCAGTATAGCGTCATCATTTCAGTATTAGACGCTCCTTTCTAAGCATACCGAATTTCAAACAGTCCATCCTTCGATTCTGGCGTCTTTTCAATTATTCATAGACTATCGAAACAACCGTAATGATACTTCATACAGCCTATTAAGTAAAGGGACTTGAATGAGTTAGTCGTAGCCTCAAACTAGTTGTACTAGAACTATTACTTTCCGGTATTTATGCCTTAATTGGAAGTTACAGTCTACGCATACTCGCACTACCTTTAATGAATGGGCCTCGCCAGGATTTCCTTCTTTGTGTTGACTTTAACGTTGTAATTAAAGTGTGTAAACATGATCCAGTATCAGTAGTTATACCACGGTTTAATTTACAGTTATATTTTATTTGAGAAAATTCTTTTAACCATAACAGATTTCTGGTATCAGTGAAAACAGATTTGTATGATCTTATTCAGCATTGCCTGTTTCATGATCTACTAAGGATCCGCTGTGAGGATTTCAGCAAGATTTTGATCTTATGAACCAGTTTACTGTACGTTAAGTTTATATTCTTGCAAGTTACATGTATATTTTTTAACCTACGTTAAGCTTCTCCTAAAACTGTTCACCTCAACTATAATGCAATGACTGGTTCAAATTTCGAATCTACTCTCGATGTTTTTGCCTTTATAACTATAAACCTACCCACACATTTTTTTTTTTTTTGTGAAGGGCATCTCGCAGTTCAACCTAGGGAGGTTGTCGACTGCTTAACCGGGCTTTTCTGTGGATGCCTTGAAATTAAGGCCTCCAGCCAGAGCAACTTACAAACTAAACTACAAACTAAGCGACTACGCACTGAGGGCACCCCCTGTGGGGTACGGACCTCGGCTCAGGGCGTCGCTGGGAGAGGACAGCAAAGGGACAGGCTGGATCTGAGTGATATTATTTAGGGGCTGATTTAAGTCTACAGGCTCAGCTGCGCGGGCTGGCTCGAGCAAGGGTCGGGGAGGGCGTGTACCGGGGTTTCGCGACGGGCCTCGTCGGCGAGGACGGAAAGACGGATAACGGCGTCTGTGTTTTGAGAGCGTGCTGGTTTCCCTACTGCTCTCCTGGAGGAGGGTGATGTCGTCGTCGGGGTCAACGAGAGTGTGCCTCGGGCGGCGGATCTGACTAATACGCGAGGGCTCGTATCGGGCGGCCGATGCGATCAGGGGGTTACGGTGCCTAACAGCAGAATCGAAGAAGCGCTTGGCGAGGCGTTTCATGAACTGCTGGATAGTGGGCAATCTTAGATCAATGTGCAGACGATCATTGCGGACATAATAAGGGGCTCCCGTGACTTTACGTAGGAATCGGTTTTGGAGAACTTGCATTTTATAAAGGTACTTTGGATTGGCGTGAGCGAATATGACGCACGCGTACGTCATGATGGGACGGATCACCGCAGTGTAAAGGCGCAATTTACACCTAAGAGATAGTTTACTTTTTGCCATGAGCAAAAAGTGGAGTCTACCCATCGCGAAGGAAGCGCGGTTACGAGCTTCCGTGATATGGTGTCTGAAGGACAGATGTTGGTCGAGAACTACTCCTAGATACTTGGCTTGCTTCTCCCAAGGGATAGGCTTACCGTACATAGTGATCGGGCTGGGGGAGGTGCGATTGTTACCGCGCGACGGTTTCGAGTAAAGAACCGCCTGACTCTTATCGGGATTAACCTCGATTCTCCATTTCCTGAACCAAGCGCCTAGGACGTTGGCTGAGGTTTGGAGGGTTTTGGCGATAGCGTTCTTACAACGACCCGTATAGTAGATGGCCGTGTCGTCTGCAAACAGGGCCAACTGAGCCTTTTTGCTCTTTGGTATGTCGCTCGTGAATAGGGTGAAAATGAGCGGAGAGAGAACGGAGCCTTGCGGGACTCCTGCGCGAATGGGGTGAGGGGAGGAGAGAGCGTCTCCGATGCGATAGCGGAAGGTGCGATCCGACAGAAAGTCTCGTAAGATGCGCACGAGACGATCCGGCACGCCCAGTTGGTACAGCTTGTACAACAAGCCGTTGTGCCAGACTTTGTCGAAGGCTTTCGCTATGTCGAAGTACAAGACACCTGTCATCGCTCCGCGCTGGAAGCCAGCGCTCAAATGTTCGACGATGCGGTGAACCTGCTGAATGCATGAGTGTTCGGTCCTGAAGCCGAATTGCTCGTTAGGAATGAGGCTCTTAGCTTCGGCGTAATCTTTGAGTCGCTTATAAATAAGCCTCTCGTAGATTTTGCCGAGTGCGTTCAGGAGACTGATAGGACGATAGCTGGAGGGCTCCGCCTTGGGTTTGCCGGGTTTCGGGATACCGATAACAGTGGCCTCTTTCCATATTTGGGGGAAGAAATTGTTACTCAGGGCGCCATTGAAGATGGCCGCCAATAAAACTATGAGTTGACTGGGGAGAATTTTGAGTACCTTGTTAGTGATACCGTCGGAGCCTGGTGCTTTCCGTGGTCGAAGCTTTTTAATGATGTCGTGCACTTCGTCTGGTGAGACTTCAGGCAGAGGATCATCGGGGTCTTCGACGGGAGGGATGGCAGCCCTACGTTCGACTTCAGCGTTCACCATCTCGAGGTGAGCTCTGTCTACTGGTTGAGAGCTAGGAGAGCACTGAGTTTCTAAACTGTCGGCTAGGCATTCGGCTTTTTCAGAGTCGTCAAAAGCGACGCTCTTGTCTGGTCGGATGAGAGGAGGCATCGAAGCCTGATCGGTGGCACGCATCTTTCTTTGCAATTGCCAGAAAGCGAGGTGGGTGGGCTCGAGTTCACTTATGTCCTTCTCCCATTGGGCGGAGCGATGCTCACTGATGCGCTTCTTTACAGCAAGCTGCAAGTAGCGCATGTGGGTCTTATTCGCGTCGCAGGGAAAAGAGCTGTAGGCACGGATGGCCGCGTTCTTCTCGTTTATCAGTTCACGTACGTCATCGGGAAGACGCCAGCGATGATCACTCATGACTGGGACTTCTCGTGAACAATCCTTCAGCACGGATTGGATGTGTTCTGTAAACGAGTCGATGGCGGCCGTCGTGTCAGCAATTGAGACAATGTGATTGGGGATAGTATCCAGGTGAGGCGACGAGAGGCACTTCAGCTTTTCGCTGACTTTCCTCCAGTCGGTGATCACTTGGGTAGGCGGGGGCTGGCTGGGGTCTGAGGGACCTGAGCGAGGAGTTAAGTGCATGAGCACTGGACGGTGATCGGAGTTGAGCTCATGGAGCGTTTCGATCGAATGCAACTTGAGGTTGACATTCTTGAGAAGCGCTATGTCTAGGACATCTGCGCGAAGATTGGGATCGTGGGGATAATGAGTGTGCTCCATAGGAGCGATAGGGTCAAAGATGAGAGAGTTCGCTAGGTTGAACACGAGTCGCCCTCTAGGAGAGGTCAACGTGCTGTTCCAGGCTGGGTGTTTGGCATTGAGATCTCCCGCTAAGATAACGGAGTCACTCAGACCGAAGAGGATGGTGAGGTCCTTGGTGAGTGGGATGTGCTCCTCGGTCGAGCCACCGGGAGGAATGTAAGCCGAAATGATGGTGATCGGCGAGTGACCGGACATGCCGAGCCGACAGATGGAAACCTCAAGAAGAGACTCTAACGGGGGGGGGTCTAACGGAATGCAATGTAGTTCTTTCCTAAAATATATTAAAGTACCGCCCTTGTGACAGCGCGACCGATCGTTACGAACTATGCGATAGTTGGCTATTTTCGGATCGCGATTACAGGGTTTGAGGAACGTCTCCTGTATGAGGAGGACGTCGACTTGATGGTCGCGGAGGAAAGCGGCGATCTCATCACGTTGGTCTCTAAGGCCATTAGCATTGAAATAAGCTAGTCTAAGGGATCGGGGTTTGGTGCAATTAATATTTCTAGTAGCCATTGGAAATATTTTAAAGGTTGCGAAGGGCATCCCTGATATTGGGATAGGCATCAAATATTGCCGCGATCTCTGCAAATTCTCTTGCCTTCCTGAGGTCGGCCGCTAAGCGGTCGGCCTCCGGACTGCAAAAGATTTTGTACCTAGCGATGGTCCTAAAAGAGCTTTCTACGGCCTCGGGGCCTGACGGCGCGACGCGAGGGGAAGCTGATGGGACTGCAGGTGCAACAGGAGTTGCTACGAAAGGTGCCGGGGGAGGAATGGGGGTATCTAATAACCCGGGCATGGGAGCGGCTGAGGCTTTACCGAGAGCTGGGAACGCTCTCTGGTGGTTCAGCGGGTTCCAAGGTGACGGCCTTTGAGGGGCGAGTCTCTCAGGCAACTGGGAGGAGGGAATCCTCACAGAGGGGCATTCTCGCTGCTGGCGTGCGTTAGCGCGCTTAGCGAGTTTAGCGGATGTGGGTTTAGGGGCTTTGGGGCAGCCGCGGTAGTTGGCTGGGTGGCCGGACTGACCACAGAGAACACAGCTAGGTGCCTCTGTGCACTTGGTGATGTCCTTAGGACGTGAGCAGTCCTCTGTGCCATGGTCGCCAAGGCACTTGACGCACCTGGGACGGGCATAACAGTTTTTGCTGCTATGGCCGTACAGCTGGCAGCGATGGCACTGTCCAATTTGTGCCGAGTTTTTAAAGGGCTTCTCAATTTGGATGCCCGAAAGGGAACAGACCGACTTTATTTTAAAAATCGGGTGTCGACCTTCCACCTTGTCAGAGACGACCAGTACCATGTCGTACTGCTCGCCTCCACGAGCCTTGTGAAGGCGGTGGACTGCAGTAGCGGGGATATTCTGCCGCTGGAGGTCATCTAAAATGTCCTCCGTGGGGATTTCCTTAGGAACGCGTCTGATCACGACGCGGTGGGGCGCTTCCTCCGGAAGGGAGTAAGAGTGGAAGGGAATGTTCCTTCCGCGAAGGTGACGGGATAGTTCCCTATAGTCCGCGACGGTGGGCACGGTGACCTTAATGCCCTGTAGGGTACTGCGGGCGTTGGTGTAGTTGATCCTTTGATCAACACACATTTTAGACACATCAGTCCACTTGGACTTGTCGTGAATAAATATCGGGGGAGGGGGTTTGGGCTTCTTGGACGAAGCGGCGGGCGGGTTTGCCCTAGGGCTAGCTGGCCTGCCGTCCTTTGCAGATGCCGATTGGACGGGCGAGGAGGGACGCGAAGTCACGGGAGTGGGGGGATTAGCGACAGTCGCTAGATGTTTTTTGGCCGCGGTGGCTTGGGAATTTTTCCCCTTCCTCCTTTTCCCCTTTCCGACGACTTGGTAGTCGTCTTCAGAGGACGAGGAGGCGGATGATTCCGAGAACTCGGGGTCACTAATCGGGACTGTAGTGTCCATCTTCTCGGAAGAGGACAAAGACGTTGCAGGTGTGGAACGCTCCATTGTGCTCGAAACAATGGGCATTTTAACAATGGGCGTCTTAACAATAGACGCCGCTTTTGCCGTCGGTTTCGCAGGAATGCCTTTGTCGGCGGGCGGGGGCGACAGCGGGCTATCTAGCTCGCTAAAAACAATGGGTGCCGACTCTGGCATTCTAGGAATGTCATTGTCGGCGGGCGTAGGTAGCAAGGAGCTGTCGAGGGCATCGCTGAATTCAGCGATGGCCGCGTGCTCTAGGGCGTCAAATTGAGCGCCATATTTCTCCCGAAAGTAGGAGTCCTGAAAAAGAATGCGTTTAACAAAATCCAAAAGGATTTTGTCTGACATTATGGGGCCTAGTGGGCTAAAAGTTAGCCGACATTTGAGTGAAGCTCACACCTATCAACCTAATACCCTAACTCCCCGGGTGGGTGGGCCCGGGGGTGTGTGGCCTCTCTGCCTGTTGTGGCAGGACAGAGAGGTGAGTACCTAAGGTGTGCCCTAAGCTGTGATACTGTCGCCAATCTTAATGTGCGACAGGTCCCTACGCCCACGACGGGGCCTCAAGGTCGAAGGGGTAGACACTCCCAACCGACACAAGGTGAGTAGCTGTTGAGAGAACCAGAGACTAGGTTTGACGAGGGTAGCCCCCAAGGCCAAGGTCCTAGCTCTCGACTCCAATGGATAGCTTCACCCTGAAGGGGCTAGGCGAGTGGATTGGGTCACCACTCTCTTGGCTTCGTTGGCACCGTGAGGTTTCCACCAAGAACCACGAAACTGTGGCTTTTACTCCTAAGGAGTCAAAAGCGCGACGCGAACCGCGGGCGTAGCAAATCAGCTGTGATCGCGTACGCAATACACAACCAACCTGCTACGACGTAGCACTACACAAACACAGCACTGACGGAGCCGGCGGCCGGCGGGCGGAGCATACACTGAGTGCTACGAAGTAGCACACAGTGACAATGGAGGGGCGCGGGGTGCGCAGGGAGCGATCGGGAGCAGCGGAACGCACGTGTGCACTCTGCGGCGGCCGAGAGCGGAATGATACCCACACAAATTAAATTTTATTATTTATCACAAAAACACTCATGGCTACTCGGTTCAGTGTAATACTCAATATAAGGAGGGTACTCTTAACCTAATACACTTATGCTAAGAGTGATTTGAAATTGACAGAGGAGAGCTAGTTCAACCAAACTGTGTTTGACACCTAGTGATTAGGGTATCATCACTATAATACATCGGAGGTGTAATCTGGCGAAATTGGACCTCCTTACCAGGTATTATAGTCCTTAAATTATTGACAGTTAGGTGGATTGGCGTAGGATACCATTCAGCTAAAATAGATTGACCGATGACCTTACAAAGGCGTTAGAGGATCGCTATTTCCCGAAGGAGTGGGTTTTCCTTGAATGTATCGTACACCCACGTTTCACATAAAAGATCACAGGACAATCCTCAAAGGGTTAGGCAGATGTGTGGTATATCATTGGTTATAAATATCATGTATAGTGAAAACAGAAATAGATCATTCAATATGGAAGTTTCAAAATAGAGATCAAATTCAGAATAAGCACGAAGGCAAATGTAAATTCCAATAAAGGACTGCTCAAAAAAATCTTTAAACGACTCGGAGATCAAACCTGCTATGGCCTATGCCTATGCCTCCCACACAAGAATCAGAGTGCTGCTCAATGAATACGCTGCATCAAAAAACGCAGCATCATCATCATAATTCTTTTCCTTATCCCAATTCATTTGGGGTCGGCGCAGCATATCTTCTTCTTCTATACTTCTCTATTACTCGTCATCTCATCAGACACCTCCTTCTTTGCCATATCATTCTTTACACAGTCCATCCATCGTGTCTTTGGTCTTCCTCTAAAATAATTAAAAAGTAACTCCCAGCTCATCATCTGCCGAGCCTTTTCCCAATTATGTTGGGGTCGGCTTCCTGTCTAACCGGATGCAGCTGAATACCAGTATTTTACATGGAGCGACTGCCTATCTGACTTCCACAACCCAGTTAGTACTGGGTAATACGACACCCCTTGGTAAGAATGGTTGTCAGACTTTTTTGGGCCACTGACTAACGACTGTCAAAGATCTTCAAATGACAGCTGGGACCAACGGCTTAACGTGCTTTCCGAGGTACGGAGGAAACTCGGTATGTAATGGGTGGTCACAAACCAACCTATGCAAGCACGGCTTAACCTAAAGATCAACCCGAATGGTTCTTATTATTTAGCCACGAGGTCCTCAAAGAAAAAGAAAAAAGTAACTCCCCACTAAACCCATTTAATTCGCCCATTGACTCAAGTTGTTATCCTAAACAATGGCGCCAAAATAATCACTATCTTCAACTGTCTAAACACCCAAACTAGTTTTAATAGTCCCTTTCTCGCATTACCGGGCAAGTTTCAGTAATCGTGAGTTAAATCTTCCTAATGACTGGCCGGCCTCATTCGAGGTTCGCATCATTATCCTGGCTAGGGTTATCACACCTTCAAACCTCGGTGAGGCATTTGAATGGTGTTCCAAAATGGCGGCCGTGTGATTGCATGTTGATATATAACTGTCACATTGGGTGGATGTATAAAATTAGCTTGGGATCGGGATAGATTCTAATTTAACTGTATTTTGAAGTGTTAAGCTAGGATTCATCTTCAGGTTAAGCCGCGCTTGCCTAGGTTGTTCTATGGATGGGTGACCACCCATTACATACTGAGTTTCCTCCGTGCTACGTAAAGCACATTAAACCGTTAGTCCTGGATACCATTTGCAGAACTTTGACAGTCATCAGGGAGTCAGTGGCCCGAAAGTTTGACTCCCAGTCTTACAAAGAAGCATTGAATTCTCCAATACTCACTGGGTGGTGGAGGTTAGGTAGGCAGTCGCTGCATCCGGTTAGATTAAAAACTGACTTCAACGTAGTTCGGAAAAGGCTAGGCAGATGATGGCGACCAACCTTACCTAGGTTGGTCGCCATCATCTGCCTAGCCTGCGTGGCTTAACCAGAAAATCGACCACGAGCAGCAGTTATGATTTAGCCACGAGCTCCTCATCATTTATAGTTACAAATCACTGTATCCTACTGATACTGTTAGCCTGCGTCATCACACTGCTGGGCAAAGGCCTCTCCCCATGACTTCCAGTTGTTTCGATCCAGGGCTAATGTGGGCCACAGGTCGTTGGTTTTATTCAGCTCGTCCCACCATCTTCTACGAGGTCTACCGCGACGCCTTCTGGCTGTGTCATGGCACCAGAAGGTGGTTAGTTTGGCCCACAGCTTGCATGCGGCAGACGTGGCCAGCCCAGTCCCACTTCAGCTTAGCGGCTTTTTAAGCAACGTCAGTTATTTGTGTTTTAGAGCGCATTGTGGTGTTGCATACATGGTCGGTTAGTATACTGTATCCTAGTGAAAGTAATTTAATTGAAATGAAAGCTTACTCTCAACATACAATTTTTTTTAAAAAAAAAACGAATACTTTATTATTTCGCCAACCCTGTGTTCCACTATCTCTTTAAAGTGGCGATGCCATGTCGTCGCTTTATCCGCAATGTGAACTTCTAGGCTGACGCGGCTTAGCACAGATATCTTAGTCCGATGAGAATTCAATTTGCGGTTGTTTTAAATTAGATCGATGGGCTGTGGTCGTGAGAGCTGTAAGCTCAATAAAATCTCAGTCAATTCAATTAATCTTTACATTATTTACAAAGTACAATTAATCTATATTAGTAAAAAATGTATACATGTACATATAAAAAAAAGGTTACAGGGCGACAAAAATTCGTCCACATCGCCGTCAAATTATATTGCCTAACAAATCATTCATTTTTGAACCAGTGAAAAAAATGAGCTTAGTTTCATTTTTATTTGTTTTTATTTCTATAGAAAAACACTATACATCCTGCTCTATTTTAGTAGCATATATTTATTAATTAAATAGTACAACTTAAAGGGCTTGGAAGATTTTTGTAAGAAGCCTGGCCGGCCTCACCTATATGAATCGATAGCTGGTTTTAATACAAACCACTTTTGTTTCAGACAGAATGTTGTAAATTATCATGTTTCCGAGATATAAGCTATCAAAGTTGTGCTGAAGATGCCATCAAACTCAAACTCAAAAGCATTTATTTCAATTAGACCATTACAGGCACTTTTGAATGTCAGAAAAACAAAGAAGAGTAAGCTACAGTCACAGACACAAGACATAATAACTTGTGAAAGTACTGTAGTTGCCCATTCCAAAGCGTAGATCTCTATGGAGAAGAATGGGCAAGAAACTCCATGAATACTCTTTTCAATCAATAAATGGACATCAGTAAATGGACTTTATCTTTGATAACTCAAATCTCGGAAAGTGATTTGTATTGATACCAGCTATCGAATAATATAGGTTTATTTCCATTAAATTCAAACCCCTGTAAATCCCCTTTAGGTGAAATTATATAAATTATACATTTTACAACTTAATTTTCCTACCTTGTCTTTTATACAGTCTTCTTTCTCTTTCTTAATAAACTCTCTCTTTTCAACAGCAACTTTTACCAACGAATCACACATGCAAGTAACAGATCTCCAATCAGATCCACTCAACATTTGCCAAGACTTCGAAAAACCATCACATCTTCCAGACACGAAAGCAATATTTCAGCTAGTATCGGATTTAAATTCTCGACCGGCACGCATAATCGCTGGATCTGACCAACTTTGAAATAACTAACTTATTCAAAACGTGTCGCTACATTTATCCTAACTGGGAGATCAGGCACGACTTACTGACAGGCAACTCCTTATAAATCTTATATGCCGCGTATATAAACTTTATAATAGTCCAGAGCCAGGTCTAAAAGTTTTTGAGGATTTTGAAGGGATTTAGGGATCGGAGGTGTCACGATTGGATGGGCCCCATTATTTTATCTATTTTACTTTGTAAATTCTAAGTATCCCCAGTAATAATATTTTAAATATGGTAAAAGCCCCATCTAACATACTTTTTTGAAAATAATTGTCTTATTTCTTTTCCTAGCCAAGCCTTTTCTCAACTATGTTGGGGTCGGCTTCCAGTCTAACCGGATGCAGCTGAATACCAGTACTTTACATGGAGCGAATGCCTATCCGACCTCCGCATTCCAGTTAGTACTGGGTACTACGACACCCTTTGGTAAGACTAGTTGTCAGAATTTCGGGCCACTAACACCTGTAACTACTGACAAAGATTTACAAATGACAGCCAGGACCAATGGCTTAACCGTGCTTTCTGAAGCAGGGACAAAAATATCAATATTTTTTTGAAAATGCTATGTATCCCACAGTACTAATGTTTCAACTATGGTAAAAGCCCACACCCAAAATAATGTTTTGATAATATTGTCTTATTAAAATGTATTGTAAATCAAGAGTAAGTACGAATTTTTTGACGTCCTGTAACCCTTTTGATACTTCTCATATTTTTATTATTACATTATTTTTTGATATTATCTTTATATAAAAAGAGTAAGAACTTACATTTTCTAGACAAATTAAAAAGACATAAAAGAACTGTAAGTACCATAATAACCATCCATTTTCACCTCAACGTTACCCCACAAAAATAAAAATAAAAATATTCTTCTGAATGAAACACGGAAGCTCACAATAGAAGGGATTTTTTATTTTACATTTCTCGTCTTCCGAATCTCTAATGATCTTAAATGAAAAGGAGCCGATATACCGTTCATTTTTTACCAGCATCCTCTGAATGTTTCATCTCAATATAACCGATCTATTATTTATACTCCAATGCCTTTGAATAAAATATAGAGAATTCTTTTAAGGTCAGATTTGGGAGCACCTGTGGCTTCAGGATCGAATGCTTCAGAAAGATGGAGTGGTTTTGAAATAAAACATGAAATATAAAAGTTTACAAAGAGCCAGTGGCTGGAGATATTCGGAAAATGCTTTGATGTTTGGTCAAACTTGAGCGTTATAGAATGTGGTTTCGACGTAACAATATCTACTCGTATATGAATATTCTCTTTTATTTTTGTTCATTTTGAATATTCGTAGTATTTTATTTTGAAATATTGATTCATAATTCGTATTTTATCAAGTGAAACAAAATTATCGCCTCCATAACAACTAACACATCAGGCTTATCAATTTCTATACTTTCATAGTTGAAAATGTACAACAAAGAAAATATAATTACATAGAATATTTCATTGATACTCAAGCGGATCCAAGAAAAAAGGCCGTCCATCATTATACAATACTGCACTGCAAAAAATGCACGCCTATCAAGTGACTTTTTAGCTTGATTGACGATATCTTGTTCAGATGAATCAAAATTAGTTAAGTTGATCATCACAACATGATTGCAGCAATACTAGTTCAAATGATTGAACGCTCAAACAAGTTTCTTGATTACCCTTAACATGACATCATTGTAGAAGAGTTAAAAAAAAGACAATCTTTATTGAAGTAATCAAAATGCTTGATTGATACAACTTACTTACTTTTGACTTGATTGCTGCGAACAGGTTTTGTGATAACTCCAAACAAGATTCCGTTTTAAATCTCAACCAAACAAAAGTAATAGCTGTGATTATGGTTCTTGATAGGCTCAGATGCAAACAAGTTACTTATTCAATCTAAACAAAATCTTGATCGTGGCCAGTACTTTTTTTTTTCAGTGTGATACTACTTATTCAGCTTCATCTATACGGCAAGCCAACCCAATGCAAAAAGGTTAGCCTTACTCTGATAATGATAAGTGACAGGTTCCAATACCATAATTTAAATTACGACGAAGCAAGTTCTGCTATGAAATCCACCAGTCACTAATAAATTCTAATCGCAATCGTGAGTTGTGATTCAAACAGCGAAGATTGCACCATCTTGTGCTTAGGGCACGAAACTGCAACGCGACCAAAGGGGGATTGAAACATGGCATTAAGGATCTCCAAAAAAAGGAACAGTCAAGATTAATAAAGGATGTAAACAGACTCTTAACGAAGCCGAAAGGCACTTGTTCTCCCCGTCATTGCGATAATTTTTTTTGGTCTAGACCATACCTGGGAACCTTCTAGTTACGGAGATATTGGGGGTCAAAGTTCCAACTTTTTCACAAGTTTTTTTAAATACATGTTTTTAATATAAGATTTTTACTTTAAACACCTCTAGGACCGCCTTACTATTTAATCCATCCATCAGCACAATGTTTTGAGTGCGTTACATTGAGTCCTACTGCAAAACGTGATTTTTCAGCCCAAAAAAAACTTCCCAGCACTAATTTTTGCGTAAAGTTACTTAGTTTGATCATATACATAATGCTTGGTTGACGGCTTCATGAAGAGTCTGATTACACCCTGTATGTATTATTTTTGTTTCAACCAATTAGGCATAGACATCAAAAAAGATTTTTATATTTATATACTAATTGGGCCTACTGTTGGCCTCAATTTTGTCCTAAGGACAGAGATGAGGTCGATAATGGAAAGCCTATTAACTCGCGA
Organism: Lycophotia porphyrea; assembly: GCA_950005105.1. Taxonomy (NCBI): domain Eukaryota; kingdom Metazoa; phylum Arthropoda; class Insecta; order Lepidoptera; family Noctuidae; genus Lycophotia; species Lycophotia porphyrea. The sequence goes on from OX465402.1 coordinate 13,822,959, forward strand.
CTTAAATAAATTGGGGTCAAATAAACTTGAAAACACCGAACCAAATGAAAACTACTATAAAGAAATCATGCAATCCCTGTATTTTTCGACGACATTCTTATTTCAATAAAATCATGAAAACCAGTTCCAAACATCCAAGGCTTTTCACAGTTTCTTGAAAGGTGCCTTTATGTAAACAGTTGGCACAAAAACTTCGCAGTTGAGATTTTTCCCAAGTATCTAGATTTCTCGATAGTGTTTACATATTCCAGTATTGGCACGTTTGCGTAGAAAGGACTTTCTTTGAAAGCGGTGAAAGCGAGTAAAGTTGCGCCTTAGCTTTCTGTGCCTATATACTATGTAGATATAGATATAGATATTTATAGGTTAGCTGTGGTTCGTGGGTTACCTACGTAAAGGTTTTATTCAGGGATAGAAAATAGTAGTAGGCTACAGAAAACCATAGAGATATCTCTTTATGGAGAAAAAATCTGTGTAAAGGACGGAACGGTATCACAATCATCATCTTTTTGCCTTTTTTTTTCAGATGGGAAATCATCACATGATTTCTCCCGCTCTGGGCAGAGCGGAAGGGAGTGTCAGACTTGTACTGACTAAAACCCGTCCATGTTCCTTCCTTGCCCTTTGTGTTCCAGGGCCACGGTATCTCTTTCGAACAGTCCTGCAGCCCTGGCAGGTCCCGCAGCCCTGGCAGGTCCCGCAGCCCTGGCAGGTCCTGCAGCCCTGGCAGGATCATCTTCTTGCCCTTTTCTCATTCTGTTTGGGATCGATACAACACGTTTCCTTCTTACATTCTCCCCTGTCAAACATCTCGGCATCATTTACTCCTTTCTCTTTCCTATCATTCCAACGGACGGGACGGTATAATTATACTAAATAATTATGTCACATAGTTCAATGATGATAAGACCAACTAAATCCAACTAAATTAAACCATCACTGTAATGCCAAATGAACATTCTCAACCAACTACCGCGTACCAGCCAGTAGATCCAAAAAACATTAGCCTAACAAAACGATATAATGGCATCGCAATCGTGCCGCATCCATCAAACTCACAAGTTGGTCAGGTATGCTGTGCCGAGTACACACCGACGCATGTCTGATAAAGAAATAAAGAAAGGAATAGAAACGGTGACAGGTAATAAAGACTTGTTATTCTTAGACGGTAAGATTGAAGTGGCTAAAACTAAGTTGGAATGTACAGAATAAGTAATATATTCGACACATGAAGGTAATAAAAAGGTCGTTACGGCCGTTATGTATACTTCGTATTGTTAAAGACAGAAATAAAGAAAGCTAAGTAAGAGATAATATTATTAACTTGGCATACTTGCAATAAGAAACGAAGGTCACAAACAGTTAATTTATACAGTGACCATTGATTGTGAACTTTGTGTTGGGACACAATAAGACTCAAAATATAATTGAAGCAACAACTTCAAAAAAAAAAAAGCTTTGGGAGAAGATAAAAAAAATCAAGAAAAGTAGAATCTTACCATCGCAATACAGCCGCAATAATAATCCCCCACAATATTCCCACAATTACTAATCCAATCTTGAACGTAGCTAATCAAATTCCAAAGAATAACACTCTCTGAAATAACCGTTGTGGATGTACTGGCACAAAACTTGCCAAGCTGTAGAAATTAACTGAGAGAAAACTTTCCCGCCTTGAACAAGCTGAAACTCAGAAGGAAACGAAGCAATTTATCGGTCGATGGTCTAATTGCAAATAAATCTTTATAAGACTCCGCTACAAGTTCAAAGTATGTACGTAATCGATATTTAACTTCAGTACTAGAAAACGCTTTATTAGAGGTTCGTTTAGTAACTGCTAAAGTATGTTAGTGTCATTTTTGCACCTTACTCAATCTCTGTCAATTTTGGAGAGAGATTTTTGCCTCTGGATTTTAGGTCCAAATTACAAAACATTAATGCAATCTGTCCCCAAAAATGATTATACTTTTAAAATTGTTAACCATGATACTCAACAAAATGATAATAAATCTTTTACGTAATCCAAAAGTCCTACAAAAGTGTTCATAATATCTTAAGCCAAATCAGAATTCATTGCGGTACGACCTTCAACTGGTGTGTACTCGGCGCTATGTCTAATAAAAGAGTACGAACACTCCGATCAATGTATAAAGTATTTGGAGCAAGCGTTATCAAGTGGTTTGATTATATTCTTCTTTTTTCCTATTAAAATGCGGTAGAATATTTTAATGTAAAACAAGATATGTATTTCATGATACTCCATTCATACGAAACGATACAATATTTCTTAAAAGGATTACGTATAGAAAAAGATATGCTTCGTTAATTTTTATGCGATGATTTTTATGGTTTTATTTCCTTTCCTAGCCAAGCCTTTTCCTAACTGTGTAGGGGTCGACTTCCAGTCTAACCGGATGCAGCTGATTACCAGTACTTTACATGGAGCGACTGCCTATCTGACCTCCGCATTCCAGATAGTACCGGGTGATACGACACCCCTTTGTAAGACTGGTTGTCAGAATTTCGGGCCACTGACTACCTGTAACTACTGACAAAGATTTACAAATGACAGCCAGGACTAATAGCTTAACGTGCTTCCCGAAGACGGACAATTCTTAATGAATATTAATATTTTAATGTATAACAAGATATTTATGTCATGCCATTAATATAAAACGATACAATATTTCTTAAAAGTATAACGTATGGAATGAGATTTGTTGCGTTAATTTTTATGCGATGATTTTTATGACAAAGCAAGATAAAATAAATAATAACTTTGACCCAATTTTGAATGTAAACTGAAATCTGCGATCGACCACAATAACAACAATAAAACTATTGAGGAGAGATTTGATAACAATAAATGAATTGAAATTGAAATTGAGGGTCAAAGTCATTAAAATGATGTTTCCATTTAGAAACTCTAATTTTAGAGTATTCATACTAACACCGATTAAGTTTTTAGTATTTTCTTCCAATATTAAAATATCTCCACTAAGAACTAAGAGCCTTCCAGCATGTTCACACCTAATGTTTTACGCGAACTCAAAATGAAAACAAGCCAAAGCTAGGTCAAAACAAGCATTGCGAAAACAAGTATTGGCAACACTTAAAACTATGTATGGCAACATCGTGCTGTTCTAAGCAGTTGTTGGAAAAATCGAATAAGGGAAACTGTGTAGTACCTGGCACTTTTACGACAGCTAGTTCTCCTGAAAATACTGTTAGTATGCTCTCGGCTATCATTATTGTTAGTGTCTGTCCGATGCTGATTATGTTACTATTGCTTTTACAAATGCAAGGATAAATGTTGCTTTCGTCATTTTTTAGGTATTAAATAGAAATATATGGTGTTATTTTTAGATGTACTTCATTAATAATTGTAACATTCAAAATAACCCTAACCATAAAAAGACAATCAGACTAGCTCTATTCATGAACCCAAAATACTAATATTTCGTAAACCATGAGGTCTATAATAACTAAAAATTCTAACTGATTTCGCAATATCTTGCGACTCAGACCATAAATGATTGAATTAATATTCATAACTTGTATTTTCGCTTCGGCGGATACAATAAATATCCAGAGTATCTTACTAATTGCTGTCTATGGATAAAATAATTTCCCTTTAATAAATTTCATTGGAAGTTAAATTTCCGAAATAAGTATCTCCAACGTAAATTATAATTTTAGCAGCTCAAGCTTCAATTTCAAGAAAGTTTCGTGTCAAAGATAAATTCGAAGTAATCAGGGAGAGTGTTAGTCATTCAAGATATTAATAGAAAATGAAATTCGAGCGAGGTGCAAAAATATTGGTAATTGGGACGAGAAATTTACTTCACATTTTATGGATAAAACAGACTGTAATATAAAAGAGGCGTTTGAAATAGAAGACATATCTTCTAGATATAATCAGCTGCTTATTTTCCCGCGCAAGTCGTATTAATTATAAATTCAATTCACCATGTGTGCAAAACCTGGTTTTTAATTAGTTCCTCGGCAGTAATTGCGTCTTGTTGATAATGATTAACGCAATACGCGTGAATTTGAAAAAGTGTAAATTTTACAGGGTGTATGCTGTCTGGTTAAGTTTGCAAAAGACGTTAATTAAAGACGCAGATCAGGGGCCCAAAATGGCTGCTTTATTAAAATCATTATGTGTTAAAATCCATTACGTGTAATGGTCACAAAGTGACATAAAATTCATAATATTAACTGCTTCTTTGGCGATTTTAAGAAGTTCAACGCAATTCATATTATTATAATTCTGCTAAAGCAGCCGTGTTAGATCCCTGATAATTCTATATCTGTATCCACTTTCAAGAGCACAAAATACTAGAAAAAAAAATACTCTTTCAAATGGAAATACAGTTTTCGTGTACTCACATGTGAAAATAATTTCTTAGAATTTTTGCACAAAGTCCTCCGGTGTATGTTTGCCTTTTTTGAAAACCGTATCCCTCGTCACTTTATTTTTATGTTCAGTAAGTATCAAAGAAATGTCAGTGATCGTTACTGTCTCAATTATAACTGTAGAAATAAAATGGTCAATTTGATGGTCTCACGATGCGTGGGCGAGATCTGTTTGACTGCACTTTGTGTTGTATTCTTGTATATTGTATTATTCTTTTATAACATTGGCTTTTCCGGTTCTAAGTTATTACATTTTTCTATTTCTTCCCAGGTGAATTTTTTTCAACCATTATACAGTAGGTAATTGTTTACCAAACCGTAATGGAACGAGTCTAATAAAAAGCTAACTTTTCCAGCCAGTTCCTTTTAATAATGTTGAGTTCTAGAACAAAAAGTTGAAAAGAGAATAACTCCTTTTCAAATTGAATTTCGAACAGAGCGCATGAAAGTTTAGTGACCACTGAATGAGTCGGAGTTCCTTGTTCAATGTTTTCATTCATAATCGTTTTATGATTACTCGAAACTATGAACTCCAATTAGAAACCCATTGACTAGCCCCAAATTATCTATTGTTTCATTAACGCGTGCAGTATTGTCTTGCCCACCGAAATTATTATCCACGCTTGCTTGTACAAAAATAAAAAAAGTGATTTCCTAACAAAAAAGTTCAAACTCAATCACAAACAATACTCCATTGTTATAATGAATTGTTTTGTTGCTTGTTCAACATAAAACTGCCTGATCATTGTTATCTTTTATTCCACCCACATGGTTTTTCAAATAAATTAAATCAATTAGTTGTTCAATTGTTTCCTCATCATTTACTACAAACACTACTTTCAATCTATTTCGATATTTAACATTTGCTTCAATTCCTTCGCTACTTCACAGACTAATCATCGTAAAGTTTTATGCTTTCAAAGCATCATTACCCCGGCAATATCATGTTTCACTGAACGCTAAAGTCATAACATTTCGCTGAAACTAAATCATCGCACGTTTCCGTTACCGTTTGTAATATACGTTCCATTAAAGCTACGTCGGCAGACGGCAACATAGCTTTAATAACGTCTGTCATACACATGTTTACATTGCCAATCAAACAGATCTAACTGCATTAGCCACATCCGCCTACCGTGAGTATTGCAACATCGTAACTGACCATCAAACGACACAACACTTGCACAATATTCCGCCGTCGTCCTCACTTAGTCTCACAACACTACGAATCCTTCCATTCAGGGTTTGTGGGGCGCACTATCTAGGAACAAACATCCCTATACAAACAAGCCGGACCGTTGCGATGTTTCGAACGCGGGAACGTCGGCCGGCAGCGATGCACCTCCTCCGACGGCCGGTAAGCGACTGGCTGAAATCATGTTTAGCTGTGAGCCACACCGGCTATTGCATCCGAGCACAAACGACAACGGCCGAATGTAATTTTGAGGTGTAAACGGGATAGGTGAGAGATTGTAGGGAGTAGAGAGAGACAGACGCCCAGGTGGGGTGGGAAATGGCTGCATCAGTGTGTAGGGGTTTCGTCTATGCAGCTTGGAGATTTAGAGTGCATTCGACCGAGAAGCGCCGACGACTGGAGACGCCTAGGGCGTTAGAAACCCTATCATTTTGTACTATTAATGAATTGATGTCTTCACTGGCCCGAATTGCGGCCAATTTTATTTAATTGTCGAAGACGATAAAGCAATTTTATGATAAATTGGTTTGGAATTGAGATAATTGTTTTATGTGGGCTGTAACTAGCTGGAGTGCGGTACAGCTCTGCTTTATTTGACTGATGCAATAAACATTATCTGGTAATATAAGTGAGTGATCATTTTATTGTTTGATGGGCTCTTTTAATAATGAACTGGGAATGAAAGAGAAATATGAAGTATCACTTGCAAAGTTTCCCGCCAAACGATGGGGGACTAAAGAATACTGAGTACTTATACTGAGTACTTAAAAACATTTAAATAGCTTACCACCTGTATAGTGCTAGCTATACTTAACTATTAGATGTTTTCTACATTAAGGTAAACTGCGTACGGGATATTTTTGAAGTGGAAACTTCTTTAGGCGCGTTGGGCAATTTTGAGATGGGGAAAACTAATTGAACTCGCGACACTGTTAAAGGACCTCTTTTTCGTTGCAGAGTTAACCGTGTTGCTACATATTACAAGCCAAAAAAAATACAGTGTATAGTCAAATGTATAAGTAAAAGGCTTATGCAAAAATATCTATATTTTTTTAATTAATAATTAAAAAAAAGATTTCACTTTTGTCGGCACTCCTGGAGTGGTTGGCTTTACATGTCGTCAAGAAATATCTCTCAGGTATGCTGGTAATAAAGGCAATAATACTAAATATAAATCTAATCTGATTACTTATTCTCTTATTAACTTTTATGTTGTAACTTTCTCTGTGGTCTTTGGTGTTTTTTTTATTTTTTATTACAAGATGGGCCTGTTCTTGACTACGATCCTGCCTGATGGAAAGCGATGGATGAGGTCTATGATGTAACCAGCGTGCCCAGAAGATGCCTGTTCTTGCTTTGAAGGCAGACGGGTTAACTGTGGGAAGGAACACAAATGCCGGCAGAGAGTTTCATGCTTTGGCTGAGCGCATAATAAACGTGGAGGAGAAGCGACTAGTCGGGATATCAATCAGGTCTTTTGTTACGGATGTATTTATGTTTTTGTGAACTGTGTGAAGGATGATATGGCAAAAAGGGAGATGTCTAATGAGATGAAGAGTAATAGCGACAGTAATTTTTTTAAAGGACATATGTTTATAAAATAATATTTCACTTAATTATTATTAATTCATCATCTGCCTAGCCTTTTCCCAACTATGTTGGGGTCGGATTCCAGTCTAACCGGATGCAGCTGAATACCTAATTATTATTAATTATTATGTTATAATTAATTTAATGTTTTTAATGAGAATTTAAATTTTAACAATGAAGTGTAATGAAATGTTTGCATGCCGAATGGTGAAACTTGGCAGAACTCTGATGTATACCTACTACTATCTACATACTTATGTATTACCCATATTTGCAAATAAATGCTATTCTATTCTATTCTATAATTCCAAAATAATGCAATTCATTTTATTGACGAGATTTATTTAAGTGCAATTGACTATTTGATTGTTTTTTTTTTTTTTTTAATATTTGTAATTGTTAATTAGAATGATATGTTAGTTGATAATTTATAATAATATTTTGTATTGTATCTAATCTATTAGTTTCTATGCATTTGCATGCCGTAAGGTAAAATGTAGCGGTAACCTTCAGTTATTGTATCACCTTAAACTAGTACCTATATTGATGGCAAATAAATATAACTGAATCTGAGAAGTATGGAAGAAGAAGACCTGCTGCACCGACACCAAATAAATTGGGATAAGGGCAAGAAAATGATGATGACAACGTATGTATTTATTTGGATAATGACACTTAAAATCGATGGCTGTAAGTCGAAATGTTTGAAACCACCGAAGATGTTATACAACTATCAGACCTCTATTATTCTCCATAGAGATCTACGCTTTGGAATGGGCAACTACAGTACAGTAGCGAAGGGTAAATTTTTGTAAGAGGTAAGCCGGACTACATATCTTTAATGTGATTATAATATTTGTCTATAGAATACTGACTGTTCCATTTTTCAAAGGGAAGCCGGTGGGAATCGAGTGGTGAAAACCTTCGCCACAGCTACAGTACTTTCACAAGTTATTATGCCTTGTGTCTGTGACTGTAGCTTAGCGTTCTTTGTTTTTCTGACATTCAGAAGTGTCTGTAATGGTCTAATTGAAATAAATGCTTTTGAGTTCGAGTTTGAGTTTTGACCTTTTTATTTAAAGCGAAATGTAATACATTCTGATCAGGGATCACGCCTGTAATCCCTGATAGGTAAGGCAGAGGTGTACCCCTACATTTTATCAGTTATGTTTAAATCCCATGTTAAAAGGGGGCGAGCCTATTGCCATCAACCGGGCAAGTATCTAGACTCCATGGCTGCTATTGAAAAATTCCTAATGGGAAAACCCAATATCACTTTGACCGACCCGGTAATTGAACCCTCTTGCTTAACATTCGCGATTGTGACCACTAGACCATTGACGCACTATTTTGAAAACTCTAACTTAAACCAAAGATGTTCCAACTGTCACGTACTATTTCGACAGAAACAGCACCTGTTTCAATTTTCCAATAGTCTCGCTCTATTTATCTACTTCGGAACACCTACAAGTGCGTGTGATATTCAGGAAGCGCGAGTGATTTGCATAGACGTGGCTCGTAGATTTTACGTAAAACTAGTTCTGAGGAAGACGTGTTGATGTGTTTTCTGATGCGTGTCTTGAGTTGGAGTTGCGTAGAAATAAGTTGTACATTTAGGTATGAGTGGCTAAATGTGAGGAGGCTTTATGCCGATGAGGTCTTTGGTCACGCAGTTTTAATAATCTGAAGAATATTAAAGGCTTACGAGTCGTCATATATTTTTTTTTGGGGATAAATATAATGACCACCAAAAATAACTTTGTGACCACTAACATCTATCACCTAAAATATCAATTGATCACCAAATTTAGTAAATGAGCGCCAAATTTTAATGAGGTGGTTGATAACAAACTAGTTTTGCCTAGGCCGACTTGGGGCACCCCGACACGAAAAGATTAGGTTAGAATTCGCCATTCCCTTCGTGGTTATTTTTTTTATAAACCATTCAGAACTAGGAGCCCCGCGAAGCGGTGCACCGTCCACCGGGTCTCTCTCGAGTCGGATGCAAGAGGATAACAGTTCAATTTCTGGTGGTCATTAACTATTTTTGGTTCTAAGTTCACGCTGAAATGGGGATTAATTTTGGTGATTATTTACTAATTTTGACAGTCATAACTGATTTTTTGCTGTTACATTTGACTAAATCTGGTGATTCGTTAAACATAAGACTTTTTATTAGCCTCTTCGTCTTCTGCACCACTGCTGTGCAAAGGCTTTCCAATTTTGTTTATCGTTTGCTTTTTCCGACCAATCCTTAGACTTATCTTACTCCTAAAAAACCCCGATCACTACGTCAGGCTATGGTACTTCTGACGGCAGTTGTGTGTGTGTGCAACACGCGAGTTTTTAACTGACTTCTAAGAGGAGGAGTTTGTGTATAATGTTCCTGTCTGTTGTGATTACTGGCCCGATTTCTGTGAGTATTTTTTAATTTGGTAAACAAGCTAACGCGGTGTTCCCATATAAGTTGTAACTTTACTTGGGAAGTTAATAGTTATTATCTACGTAATTTTCTTCATCTATGTTGGTATCATAATAACTTCTCGTTACAAAGTAAAACAGTAAAGTTAATTTTTACTTTTTTCCAAGTAGGTTATTTTTTTTTAATCGACTTTCTTCAAAAAGGAGGAGGTTCTCAATTCGGTTGTATTTTTTTTTTTTGATGTTATCCAGGGTCTGATGATGAAGCTGGAAGGTGGCCATAGGATCTCCATGATAAAACGACGTAACCGTATCAAGTTTGGGCTCGTTTGATTCGTCTAAATGAGTAGTTTGTCTATAGATGGTATCCAGGGTCTGATGATGGACCTGTAAGGTGGCCATAGGATCTGCGTGATAAAACGACATAAACGCATCGAGTTAGGGCTCGTTTGATTCGTCTAAATAAGTTGTTTGTCTTTAGATAGTATCTAGGGTCTGATGATGGAGCTTGAAGGTGGTCATAGAATCTCCGTGATAAAACGACGTAACCGCATCGAGTTTGGGCTCGTTTGATTCGTCTTAATGAGTAGTTTGTCTTTAGATAGTATCCAGGGTCTGGTGATGGAGCTGTAAGGTCGCCTTAAGAACTCCGCTATAAAACGACAACCCCATCGAGTTTGGACTCGTTTGATTCGTCTTGACGATTACTTCCTTAAAGTTCTGGTTACAATATAAAAATTAATTCATGATTAGAATTTGTGTGGTATGCTAAAAAGTCTACATCTAAAAAGGGTAGAATAAAAAACTTTCTGCGAAAAAAAACCGACTTCCAAAAAACCACTAAAAAAAACTAAAATAACTTTTTATTAAATTACGTTCGGAAGTCGGTGACAAAAAATGACAATGAAACAAACAAAGTCACCGACTTCCGAAAGTAATTTAATAAAAAGTTATTTTAGTTTTTTTTAGTGGTCTTTTGGAAGTCGGTTTTTTTTCGCAGAAAGTTTTTTTTGCATATAATATTATGTTTTTAGGTTATTTTACCCTTTTTAGTTAAGAGATATCCATTCAAGTGAGTACTGTCACGGTACCTTGTGGCATGGCCTATGGTTTTTCTGGTTTTTCCGCAGTCGCTTGATCGAGCAGCTCGTGCCCAAGCCATTAAGTTAGAATTATATTCAAGCATTTTCTTTCAAGTATTACATAATATAACATCACACCTGTAAGACCCAAAGGGTTGGGGAGAGTTATACCTAATGTTAAGTTATGTTTTAAGTCCCATGTAATAGGGGGCGAGTCTATTGCCATCAACCGGCCACAAATCCAGACGCCGTGGTTGCTACTAAGACATTCCTGATGGAAGAACCCAATAACACTTTGCCCGACCTGGGAATCGAACCCAGGACCTCATGCTCAGCAGACGCGCTCACGACCACTAGACCAACGAGGCAGTACGAGGTTTCAAGTATTTAATAACTCCTACAGCCATTCAAAATAGGTCCACATTCGAAGCAATTAGCTTTCTTGTCTTTAAGAATATTTACGATGAGTCAGTATGTCTGTCCCGAGTTATATCGTAAGTGAAGTGACCATCAGAACGATATATGAGATAGGGTGTTTTGTGAAGTATTCAGGCTGTTAGAGAAATGGGTTTATGAATATTAAAAGGTTATTAGGAACTGGGTAGTGGGTAGAGGAGCTAGTGGCTAAGGAAAAACGGCCGCTCGGCTCGATGTTTGGGTTAAACCGTGCTTGCCTAGGTTGGTCTGTGGATGGGTGACCAGCCATTACATACCAAGTTCCTACGTGCCTCGGAAAGCAGGCTAAGCTGTTGGCCTCGGCTGTCATTTGTAGATCTTTGACACGTAACTGGCGAAATGTGGGTGTACTATTAAGTACACCTCTGCCTAACCCTTCGGGGATTACAGGCGTGATGTTATGTTTTATGCTGAAAATGATGACTAACAGTGTTATTGATAATAAAGAAAATAGCCACAGGTTTCTATGCCGTGGAGTACCATTTATAAAAAAAAAGGTACTTTCACAGCTGACAGTAAATAAACATAAAATTATCATACATTACGCCAGTTATGAGGTTTACAGAAAAAAATATAAAATTAGCAGACACTGACTCGAATAGTATTAAAACTTATAGTGTGTGCGTACGTGTATCAGTATGAGGTTGGTGTCTTTTAAATGTGCCATTGTGACTATCTATTTCATCTGCTCATTACCTTGTCTATGTCATAAGATAACTGAGAATCCAAGAGTCCTTTTTTTTTTCGAATGGGTATCTTTAAATGACTTCTCCCGCTCTGGGCGGAGCGGAAGAGAGTGTCAGACTTGTACTGACTAAAACCCACCCATGTTCCTTCCTTGCCCTTTGTGTGCCAGGGCCGCGGTATCTCTTTCGAACAGTCCCGCAGCCCTGAATCCAAGAGTCCTTACATTAATAATTTTATTGTAAACCTCATCTTATCATACAACGAGTAATACAGTAACATTATGACCTATCATTTTACATCTTCCCATACAATCGGTGGCATTAAACAAAGGTTTTTATTCCATCACCGTGCTTAACAGCTTACGCGGTGTACAGAATAAGTAGATAATGGTGCCGATTCCCTTGTTCACAAACTAAACTAAATTTAAATTGAGTGCATCTTTTTCTTTCTATTTTATTAGGAAAAGGACAGAAGATAAATATTAGTTTAGTCCTGTCAAATTAACCAGCGCCTGACACAAGTTTAGACGTGATTAAAAAGTTGACTACTAAAATTACATCAAATTACGTCAAGTGCTGACTAATTTGACAGGACTAAACTAATATTTATTTTCTGTCCTTTTCTTAATGAAATAGAAAGAAAAAGATGCACTTAACTTAAATTTAGTTTAGTTTGTGAACAAGGGAATCGGCACCAATGTAAGAAAAAATGTAACACTATCAAGTGTTGCAATAAAAACTGACTTCTTATGCTACAAAGTGTTGGACATGGTTGTAATGGTGGGTGGTTGCAGTGAGAGCGACATTAAAAAAATAAAAGTAAATTAAGTTAACAATTTTGACTATCATGAAAAGATTCCTTAGCAATAGTGCTAAGGAATCTTTTGCACATGATAACAGCAAATTACAATACTAGCATTTCTTTTTTTTTTTTGCTGGCAGCGTTGAAAATCCTGGCCACTAACATGATGGTGCTTGTGACGAAACAAGGTGATAGTTGAAATTGAAACTCCCATTGCTTCGCTCGCGTCTTATTACCAGACTTACGAATGGGTATCGTGTTACCCAGCACTAACTGCGTTATGGATTTCAGATAGGCAGTCGCTCCATGTAAAATACTGGTAATCAGCTGCATTTAGTTACACTGGAAGATGACCCCAACATAGTTGAGAAATGGCTCGATAGATGAGATGCACTTTTGACTTTTCTGTCTCCGTTATCTTTCATAGAACGTCGTTTTGTATAGGTCCTCTGGACCTACATACAGCAGATTCGATCTCTGAGTCCTGAAAAGCGTTATTGAGATCATTCTTAGTAGCCCAAATGCTAGATACCTGATAAAGGTGGTTACAAACACTTACATGAGTTGTAGTTTCTCTAATTCTAATTTATTTTTGAAATTTCCGTCTTTATTTTCGCTTTGTTTGAATCATCATCATCATTGTAGCCGAAATACGTCCACTTCTGGACTTGGGCCTCCCCGAAGTGTCGCCACATTGACCGTTCCCATGGGACTCGCATCCAGCGGATCCCCGCAACCTTCACCAGGTCATCGGTTCGCCTAGTGAGAGGCCTTCCAACGCAACGTCTTCCGGTTAGATTTAAGATCACTTTGTTAATGTCCACTGAAATTCGACAAATCTCTATCACTGGCACCCCACCTGCCCCGCCCACGTTCCAATACAGCACTCGCTCGATGTTTGCACGCTCCCCGGCTCGTGGGCGCGATCCTGATTTTATTGCCGAACGCTCTTACTTATGCAGTTCATTTTATTTCGCCGTTAAAGTGTGTCTGGCTGTTTGTCTGCCTTGCATGTGCTGCCTGATTGGGAGGTGGGTTTTTGGGAAGAAAAAAGCGTACGACTGTATTGTTGTCTCTGTGTTTTTGTGACTGGAACAGGTGATTTGAAAGTAGCTGAGTAGTTTGTAAGCTTGTATAACATGCATAATTTCATACCTTTACTTATTAATTGACAGGCAGGACCGATGACCTGGTGAAGGTTGCGGGGATCCGCTGGATGCGAGTCGCACGGAACCGGTCAATGTGGCGACACTTGGGGGAGGCCTATGTCCAGCAGTGGACGTCTTTTGGCTAAAATGATGATGATGATTAATGATGACAGGCAGAGGTGATCATTTTGCGAGTTACGTTGTCGTCTATACTATAAACTGTCTGCATAACAAAGTTCTGGTCCATCACTGAGAATAAGCCTAGTAGTGTGATCGTTGGACTGCCAAGTCATAGCTCTCAAGTTCGAACCCAAGACACGCACTTCTGATTTTTCGGATGTATGTGCGTATTGTATAATTATCACTTGCTTTAGTGAAGAAAAACATCGTGAGGAAATTAAACCAGCATGCTTGAGAGATACTGGACATCCAGTAAAGCTGAAAGCAAAATGGCTTTCAAAAGGGCAGTTCGGAAGTTCTATTTAAAGTCTGACTAATTCCTTAGTATCTAGTCATCACTAGAGTCATGGTAATTATTATAAGGTTTCTCGTATTTTAGACTATTTGTATGTATTATAATATATATTAGTTTATTATATCTTTATATATATGTATTAGTATGTACCCGTTTATGTGTATCCCTAAAAGTTTGCAAAATGGTAATTTTCTTATTTATTGTTTTTTTACTCTACCACAATGCTGTCCTATTTGACCCAAAGGTTGACTGGTAGAGAATGCCTTGTATCACAGGCATTAAGTCCGCCTATGTACCTCTCTTGTACATGAAGTTTAAATAAATAAAGCCAACTCAGAGGTCCGTGGGCGACATAAAAACTCTGACATAAGATTAGGCACTACCCACACAAAAAAGAAAGACTGAGAATATTTTGTTTGCCTGACACGAGTATTGAATTCAAAGCTGCACATTAGCCGTGCATGGTCACAAGACCAAAGACACAGTTTTGGTCAAGTGTTGTATCACCAGCAGTGGGAGAAGCCGGGTTGTGGATGACGATGATGATGAAACTTCAATGAGGATTAGGTATATTACTGCACCATAGTACCCAGTTGAAAACCAGCGTAGGAAAGTCTGACTGCTCGTCATTTATCTGTCATCATCATCATCTTCCTGCCCTTATCCCATTCTATTTGGGATCGGCGCAACATGTTTTCTTCTTCCATTCTCCCCTGTCAGACGTCACGGCATCGTTGACTCCTTTCTCTTTCATATCAGTCTTCACACAATCCATCCATCTTTTCTTTGGCCTGCCTCTCCCTCTCCATCCATCAACATTCATGTCCATCACTCTTTTAGTCACATGCGTTTCATCCCTCCTCATTACATGTCCATACCAAGACAAACGACTTCCTTTTAATTTTTCTGTAACCGGAGCCACTTTCAAACTTCCTCTAATATACTCATTTCTTACTTTATGCATTCTTGTCACTCTACACATCCATCTCAACATTCTCATCTCCGCTACATGCAATCGTCATTTATCTGTACTGGTCCAATTTGGCGCAGCTATAGACACACAGTATGAGGTGGTTGGGGCACCGACGTGGAAAGGCGTACCACATATTCAGTACATCATTCTGAACCCCTACAAAGAACATTTTCATTGATTATTAAAATAAAACAACTTTTTCCTACAAACGTTCAACACCTGCACAATCAAAATGTATGGAATAGCTGATTGTTTTTTTAATAATGATGAGAAATTTCTTTGTAGGGGGGCTCAGAATTATGTACTGAATTGTGCTGACATTAAGTTTTCTTGTTATTTTTTGTTTAATGTTGTGTGCACTTGTAGTATGTGCCAAATAAAACTATGTATTTTCTTTCTTTCTTTCATATCAAAAACTCCAGGATTTCCATAACCACCCCGTCATAAGTATTAGTACAGTTTTTACGTATAAATGTACTGTATGACGCATAGTAATAGCTCCCGTTCATAACTACCGTCAGTCGTAAACATCATGGCGTTGTATGTCATACGAGACAGCGAAATGAGTAGTAAAAACTATTTTTAAACGTTAGGTATTCGTTTAGGAGTGTGACCTGAAGTGTGTGATTGTAGATGGATTATAGTCGTTGGTTGAATTAAATTAGCTAAATTGTTGATAAGAAATTTTTACGATGTCTTACTCACAGACTCTTGGAGCAAGCTTCTTTGGCGAAAATAGAGATGTAGTCTCTATTTTTCAAAGAAGCTTTGCATTACAGGATTCTAGATTAAAACAAACAAATCACAAACATCAAGGCATTCACATTTCTCTTGAATCGGCAAGTAGGGAAATGCACAGGCTAAACATTTAAGATTTTTTAACAAGAGTGGCACGGTTTCCAAGAGATGGCAGAAGAAATTGGTAGACGACAACAGACAATTGTGGGGAAAAACCTGGATGACTCACACAGACCAGGGATGCATGATACAAATGCAACCAAATAGAGAACCTCCTCCTTTTTAGGAGCGGTTAAAAAACAAGAAGGCGTATACCCTAAGTGGGTGAACAAGGCTGCCAGTGGTGACGTTGATGGTGATAAATGTTTCCTAGCCAACTTTTAAGACTAAAGGAATGAATGCCTGTATCCATGCATCAAATAACAAGATCCTCAAATCCGCTCACCTCTCTTCACTTACGCCACATCCAGATAATGTCGGAAGTCCGTTGTTTATGGTCCTGGCTGTCCACGCATAGGCACGAGCGTGATATTACGACTAAATGGCTATATAACTATTGTTTATATTCTGCTTACAAACTGCGACTGTCGTGTAGATGATACTGAATGGCGACAGGTTTTTGAACTTAACAGTATGGTCAATAATGATGCAGAGTTAAGCAGTGCGTCTGATGGGAGTTCCCATAGGTGACTTTGCTTGAATTTTCAAAAATACTTCCTGAAACATCTTCGTTATTGATGAGATATTTTTATATGATCACTTTACTAACAAATTAAATAGACCACAATAAAGGGTGTAAAAATACTCTTAAGCGAAAGGCACTTGTTCTCCCCGTCCTTGCAATATTTTTTTTGTTCTAGACCATACCTGGGAACCTTCTAGATACGGAGATATTGGGGGTCAAAGTCCCAACTTTTTGACAAGTTTTTTTTTTAATACATCTTTTTAATGTACTTTTTTTACTTAAGTTAAGACACCTTCACGACGCCCGTACTATTCAATCCATCCATCAGCACAATGTTTTGAATGCGTTACATTGAGTCCTACCACAAAACGTGATTTTTCACCCCAAAAAAAAAGTCGATTCGAAAGTTACTTGGTTTGATGTACATAATGCTTGGTTAACGGCTTCGTGAAGAGTCTGTTTACACCCCGTATTATGTGAATGCTGAATGGGAGCAGGCTGTGTATTTTCAAGTTCTTTGTCAGACTCCCAGCAGGTCGTTCCGGTGCTTAAGTAAAAAGATTTGATAATAGCGATGTGGCTTTTTTGTGTTGTTTCTATTGTCTTAGGTGGTTCTAACTGTTCTAAGTCCTCTGTTCTAAAACTCAAAAAGGTATTGAATTGACAAAAGCTACCAAAATCGTTATGCTTTGAGAGTAATTGAGAGAATTGCAACTTGCGGACCACTTTCTGATGTTGGAATCTTTGACATTCTTGAGAAAACTTAGGATTGGTCTTTTTTTACATCAGAAGAGGACTTAAAGTAGGACATGATAAAGCTGGTCGGATTTAAGCCAAAATGATTATTTATTACTAGAGAGTCTTCAACTCCTTTTGATTTTTAGGTCAAGCAGATTAAATGTAGCGTTTTGCATCCGAGTATTCTTTGATACCACTTGGATTGCCGCCAGATTTCCATGGAATTTAATTCATGAAGCGGTAAAAATTTGGCGACATGCACAATGTAGAAAGTTGTGATGAACTGAGTTGTTCAAAATGCAGTTTTTTGATTTCGTTTTTTTTTTTTTTTTATTGAAAGAATTTCTACCTCGTTGGTCGAGTGGTCGCAAGCGCGATTGATGAGCTGGGCTGGGTTCGATTCTTGGGTCGATTAATGCTAATAGGGGGCGAGTTTATTGCCATCAACCGGGCAATATTTCAAACTTCCATTCCTGATAGAAAAACCTAATAACACTTTGCCCTACCTGGGAATCGAACCCAGGACCTCATTCTCATACTCATACTCATACGCTTGCGACCACTAGACCAACGAGGCAGTCCTTGCGACCATTAGAACAACGAGGCAGTCACCCATTCCATGACTGAACCCTGCATTGAACTTGAAAGACCTGTCCCAGTCAATGGAACAAAAAAAAGAGCAACGGCCAGTTTGCCTACACAAACTATTCAAGATACTACGTGATGTCATCATCGAACTTCAGCACGTGTCTGCTATTCCATCTAGTCCTTACACAGTAGCACTGATTAATTCATGAACCTTTTCAGAGAAACCGACGCATCCCAAAGAAACCACGAAAGCAATAAAGAATTCACAAAAAATATCCAAACAGTTAACCAATTCCTAAGGGACAACACGCAATTAGTGGTGTAGTACAACTATCGATAATGATTGATCTTTGCAGGTTTAACATTACAAAAACATTAAAAAATAGTGTATAATAGGCATTCAATTGGTTTCCGTGATGTCAATAATACCGTGGTGACGGTGCTTATTGTATAAACCGTTCTTCGCCATAGTGCTTTGAGAGCTGTTAAGCAATATTGCACTCAGTCACGTTTTTCTACCTGCTGGCCTTGCCATAGTACCAAGTATCTTTATCCCGCGAAGCTTGTAGATAAGTGAGGAAAATTAGCCTACAAATGGAAAAAATGCATCCTCTCCCCAAGAGGAGTTTGCTGATAATCTACCCCATGCGGGCCCAGAGCGGGTTAGCAAACGTCACATGTCTTCAAATGCTTAGTTATACGGCTTGCCAGTTTTCTCAAGATGTTCTCCAAGACCGCTTGGACTTCCTTGTTTCATCATCATCTGCCTCGCCTTTTCCCAACTATTTTGGGGTCGGCTTCCAATCTAACCGGATGCAGCTGAATACCAGTATTTTACATGGCTCGACTGCCTATCTGACCTCTACAACCCAATTAGTACTGGGTAATACGATACCCCTTGGTAAGACTGGCTGTCAGATTTTTTGGGCCACTGACTACTTGTAACAACGGTCAAAGATCTATAAATGACAGCCGGGACCAACGGCTTAACGTGCTTTCCGAGGCACGGAGGAAACTCGGTATGTAATGGGTGGTCACCCATCCGCAGACCAACCTAGGCAAGTACGGCTTAATCTAAAGATCGACCCGAGCGGCTGTTATTACTTAGCCACGAGCTCCTCCTTGGACTCTCTTGTTTACGACCTCTAAATCCAAATCAAAATATCGACAAGACCCCATCGATTTAGGACAACCCTACAAATCACTCAGCTCATTTACTGACCTAAACTCTCCGTGATAATGCGAACTAATGAAAGATCTTCGTAATTAGTTACGAGCTATCAATTATTTATAGTCCGGGACTGGGGCTACATAATAGATAAAGTCCGAAGTCCGGGATGCCCGGGCCTGAGGGACGGACCCGAATGTTTTGGATAAAACAAGATTATCGGTGACAATTATTGACTCTGTTTTTGGGGTTCCAATTTGTGGTGATGGATTTTGGGAGGCTGGAGGTTTGGACAAATTTGTATACTATCAACGAACACGATTAAAAGACGAAAAGGTCATGCCAATCTCGTTGGAAGTCGTTTGAGAAATACAAAAAGCTTCGAAAATATTATTTTCAAAGCGTTTTGCACTCATTATATCTTCATTCTTACATTCATTGTATTATGTAGGAAGTCATAGAGCAGAGAGACCTTATAGTCTAGTCAACAAGTTCAAAAACGTGTTAAATAGAAAAAAAAGCTCCTAAAAATATGTGCTGCTCATTCGATTCGGAATGACGTCTAGAAAAATGTTTTTAAGGGTTTTTATTAACAAAATAAGATAAAAAAACAAGGTATTTAGTTTTTTGTTAATAACTTCTAAAATAGTGATATTTAAGGAATTTTGAAAAAAGATCCCAAAAGAGGAGGAAACTTCCAATAAAAAAGTCCTAACTCCCGAAATTATTTATACAGTGAAACCTGGTTAAGTGAGACATCAAGGGACCTGCAAATTTGTCTCACTTATAGATGTATTCCACCTACCCAGTGTCTCAGATATCCAGGTATAAATACATATGTGTCTCATTTACAGAGGGTTCCATTAATAGAGGTTAGAATAAAGGTTATTTTAGTTATAGAAATGCGATTATTAAATAAAATAAGGTATTATGTAAACATTGTTCGTGAGTTTTAATCTTTATCGGGAATCAAAAAAAGATAATCAATGTTATAAACAAAAATATTCTCGTTCTTTTATAATGGTACAAAAAGGTAAACATAATGTATCAATTATAAAAAATCATTTTAGTTTGTCTTTTGGAAGTATCAGCCATCAGATGTTTTTCATAAACGGATATTAACTTCAGTTTCTTCACGCACTGATAACGATTTGAGCCTTCGTTTCGGCATTTTTCAAATAAACATCCGTATGGTCTAAAACTGAAGGTAATTGAGGCTCAAAATTAGAAGTAAGAAACAAACAAAACGATGTTATCTCAGTTACGGAGGTTAATGCTTATAAAATTCACTCGCTGTCTCAGTTATAGAGGTAACTATGACGATAAAATCGAAAGAACGAATCCCAGATATAAAGGTTTGCTTCGTCCCACTAACAGAGGTAATTCAGTGCCAAAGTGTTGGGGCCACAGTACAAGTTCCAGTTATGGAGGTTTCTCACTTATCCAGGTCCCACTTAACCAAGTTTCACTGTAGTTACTCTATCTCTATTATTTATAGTTGTTTTTTAACGCCGAGAATAGGGCTCCGCGAGGTCGTTAGTAGTTAGTAGTCGTTAATAGGCGCGCCGCCTGAAAAGCCGGTATATCACTTAAGATATTTTTTTATAGTATTAAATAACTATTTAAAAATTAGGTGAAAAAAAAAATTATGTCGCGTCTTCAAAAAGTTACGCCATTGTTAATTAACTACTTTTTTTCCAATCTTTGTTTTTATAAATTACGGATAATTTATTATTTTTCTTTATTTATTATTGCGGATAATTTATAGACCAAAATTATTCAAACTTGTATGCCAGTTTGAATAATTTTGGTCTATAAATTATCCGCTTCGTGGAGTTCTTCCTATTTAGGTACTTAATAAAGTTATGTAAAAAAAAATATTCAAGTTTATTATTTTGTTAATTATAATGTTTTAAATTATCAAAAAATGAAATTTCTAAAAAATGTTATCAATAAATTGAATAATATCTTATTACTGCTGTTTTTGCAACTAATAAAGGTATTAATTAACATTGAAAAAATAAAAAAAATACGTTGATTGTTAAGAAATTGTTTATAAATAAAAAGACTATTTTGAGATATTTTTAATTTTTTTTTACCATCTTATTGCATAGGCGATGTAATGATTTAAAAAAAAAATTGTCATTTTTTTTTTTTAAATCATTATTTCAACTTTTTGAAAAAGCGACATATTTTTTTTTCTGCGTTAAAAAATAACTATAAATAATAGAGAGAGTTTCGGGAGTTAGGACTTATTTATTGGAAATTTCTTTCTCTTTTTTCAAAATTCCTTAAATGTCACTATTTTAGAAGTTATTAACAAAAAACTAAATACCCTGTCTTTTTATCTTATTTTTTTAAAAAACCCTTAAAAAACATTTTTCTAGACGTCATTCCGAATCGAATGAGCTATCGCACATATTTTTAGGAGCTTTATTTCTATTTAACACGTTTTTGAACTTGTTGACTAGACTATTATTTCTATGAAAACAATTGGTAATGGGCAGATTAATAAAAAAAAGGTATTACATGGAAAGAAAAGTACTTGCTTACTATTTTCATTGCCGGTCTACTTTAAATTATATTTAACAGAGTTATTGCCAATTGTATAAGAACTCAGGTGATGAAGTTGTAAACATTGACAGATAGTAGTGTTGCTCTAGTATTCAGTAGTACGGTATTTTATTAGAACAAAACCGATATTCACAAATTACTAGTCTAAGTGAGTAGGTACTGTTTGGGCCGCGGTATCTCTTTCAAACAGTCCCGTGTTTGAAAGAGATACCGCGGCCCTGGAACACAAAGGGCAAGGAAGGAACATGGATGGGTTTTAGCCAGTTTCCGCTCCGCCCAGAGCGGGAGGAGTCATTTGATGATTTACCATCAGAAAAATAAGTGAGTACTGTTTTATATGAGTTTAGAGGCAAAAGATTGAGATATTTTATTTTTCTTATTTAGCTGTTCTCGTGTTTTTTTTCTTAAAATGGCCGCGTAAGAAGCGCCGTCTTTCTCTTGCAAAGTTAATTGCAGGTGTCGCCAAACAGTACTAAGACAGCATGAAAGATAAATTTATTTATCTTTCATTATTATATCATTCCTGAAATTGCCTTCACACATCTTTTATTTACAAGACTCAACAAATTCGCTAAAGAAATAGTGAAACATGCAAGACAACCATTCACAAAGATCGCACCGGTTTAAAGCTACTGTGGGAACAAAATCTTGACGCCCACATCCTTCCCCACACATTGGTGGTCGACTCCCGCGCAGATTTACGAGTGACGTCATTATTCCGTTTTTAAAAGACAAAATATTTAGAAAAAATGCCGGTAATAACATTTTGTTATTATTTGTGGGCTCATAAAAGCGAAATTATACTTTCGGGTAGGCAGTGCAACTCATCTTGTGTTATATCCTTGGTTTGCTCACCTTTCATGTTTGTACAGGCGAATTTTAACCTTATGCTCTTTATCTTAAGGTTCTACAATATATTTGGCTGGTGAAATACACTGTTTGCCAAATCATTGACTCAGTCATTGTCTTCGGGACGTAAAGGTGTCAACAAAAAATGTTTGCAATATGGTGCAAACTTATAATACTGAGTGGGAAGTGTAAATCATTTTCTTATGTTAATTTATTTGTATTCCAATATTACTTAATTTTTTTCATTTTGTCGTAAGAGATTGGAAGACATTTCTCGGCAATTCAGGTTTATAACGTCACCCCTGTAATCCCCGAAGGGTTACGCAGAAGTGTAGCTAATTGTACATCCACATGTCGCCAGTTATGTTTTTAAGTCCCATGTAATCGGGGGCGAGCCTATTGCCATCAACCGGGCAAACATCTAGACTCTGTAGCTGCAACTGAGATCCACAATTGATTCAGGGTAAGCATGGTAAATTTTATCATTTTCGTTCTTATTGCACAATGGCCGACACTCCCGCCTGATCACCCTAAGTTCATTTTTGCTTGCACTCACAACATGAAGCGCTCTCTAAACAGACGGGGCGCCTCCGCATGATTCAAGCGAAAACATTTTCAACTGATCAGGCGGACAAGGTCGCGAATATACACCTTGATGATGATGATAACGTCTGCATAAAGTGAAATGAAGACGTATTTATCAGGGTCAATACAAGCAATTCAATAACCTTTGACATAATTGTCGTTGAGTTGGTTCCAAAAACCAGCTACCAAGTCAAGAAAAGACTTGGAAACCCAAATGAGTACGCATTAAAACCTATTATAGCATCAGAGCACTTCTCTCCCTTTTCTATTCATTTCATTTCCGAAGGTGAAAAGGTGGATAAAAGCTCCAAACCTCTAAAAATAACACCGAACATTGTTCTCAACGAAAATAAACACTAAACATCACCCATTCACACATCACAGGGACCTAAAATAAATCCCCTACCATTGTCTCCTATCCGTGCGAAATCGGCCGCGTGCAATTAGAAGCGACGCGCTTAGAGAGTTATTGGCATTTAAATCACTGTCGACGTGTGTATTTCTCATCTATGGGACACAGAATAGAGACAATACAGAAGACCAACTCTAATAAATCCAGCGAAAATAAGTGCATACAGGGGTACTGCACATATGGTCCTATCATCATCATTCTCCTTCTCTTATCAGTTAACTTGGTCAGCGCAGCATATCTTTTTCTTCCATACTTCATTCTCTATAACTCCTCATCTTAGCAAACACCTCATCCTTAGTTTTAGGGCCTTATCTTAAGCCATAAAGTGTGTAAACGACTCTTAACGAAGCCGTAAGGCACTTGTTTTCCTCATCATTGCGATCATATTTTTGTTCTCGACCATACCTGGGAACCTTCTAGTTACGGAGATATCGGGGGTCAAATTTCAGACCTTTTCCACAAGTTTTTTTTAAATACACGTTTTTAACGTAGGATTTCACTTTAAACACCTACACGAACCCCTTACTATTCAATCCATCCATCAGCACAATGTTTTGAGTGCGTTACATTGAGTCCTTCAGTAAAACGTGATTTTTCAGCCCAAAAAAAAAGTCATTTTCCAGCACTAATTTTTGCGTAAAGTTACTTAGTTTAATGTACATAGTGCTTGGTTGACGGCTTCGTGAAGAGTCTGTTTACACCCTGTATATAAATGTTCAAGAATATTTTCACCGAAGCAATTGTTTGACACACGCCACGCGTGTGTAGCGATCTCACCACGAGTGCGCAACGTCTTCGCCACGTATGACTTACGAGAGCGGCTGTCGTGAGTCGTATGTAAGTGTTGTGTAATCGCAAGGAAACACGTCGCGTAGTCGCAACTGACTTGCACCTAATCCGCGTAGAGCAAGTTCACAAATCGTCCAACTGAAAACACGCTGGCAAGTCGTTAGTGGTAAACGAATGCCAGTAGCGAGTGCGCTTGCACTTGCTGTACGTCAAGTGTGTCTATGTGTGCGTGTGTTTTTGATCGTCGTCACATGGAGCTCTCAAACAAGTGACAGTCGCGAGTGCGCTTGCACTCACTACATGAAACTTAGCTATGCGTGGGTACGATTTTGCTCTTTGTGTGAGCAGGACTCCTTTGCCTATCTATTCTGTGCAAGATAGTTTGATACGAATTACTAATACAATTGGTAGGGGACCGGTTTCTCGATCGATTGATTTATTGAGAACTATTTGTATGAAAACTTTGTAATGCGATTATCTGCTGTAATTTGTTGATTGGCACACCGAATTGGATTAGGGTCTGTCTGTTCATAGTCTTTGAAGATGTGTTGCTATTTTAGTTTGGGTTTTCATATGCTCCAAAGTTTGACAGGTTGTAAATGTTGTGCCTTAATATTATGTCTATGTGCGTAAGATTTACAACTTCCAGCGCTGAGTCGAGTGTTGAAATTAAACTCACTTGTTGATTGATTAGGCGATTACATTTAGTTGTTTCTTAGTGTTCATGAAAACAAACATAAACATGTAAACAAGTCATCTGCTATCACAATATCGGCCTAGCCTTTTCCCAACTAAGTTGAGGTTGGTTGGTTAAGTTGAGGTTGGTTGGCTAAGTTGAGGTTGGTTGAGGTTAGTCAAACCAGATGCAGTTGAATATTTTACCTTGGAACGACTGACTGCCTGGCCTCTACGACACAGTTACTGGGTAATACGATGAAACAGATCGCCAGTGAGGAGCTCTTCTGCAGGATATGCTCCACCTCCTGTCCTGCCTATCCTGCACAACCACTTGCACCTATCAAGATTTAATCGAAGCAAATGTTAGAGCTGTGCATGTGTCTATAATTATACTAGTCTATCACAATTTGTGTTCATCGACCTGTAAAGAAGAAGAACGATAAAACTTGGTTAACGACTGTCAAAGATCTAAAATAACAGCCAAGCTAGCCAGTCAAGCTAGCCAGCCAAGCTAGCCAGACAAGCTAGCCAGCCAAGCTAGCTAGCCAAGCTATTTTTATTTTTGTCGTATGACTGTGTGTCGACCCCAACATAGTTGGGAAAAGGCTAGGCAGATGATGTATGACTGTGTGTTCTTGCATGCCTTTTTTTTCGTGTGGAAATCCTCAATGGATGGGCCACCATGGGGCCGGCGGGAGGGGTTTGTCAGACTCCTATCACTAAAGCCACACGGTGGTCCTCCACAATCACCCCAGCAGTATGTTCTTGCATGCCTAGTACAAGTTTAGTAATGGTTTCAACATTGTAGAACCTCTCATCCAGGTCAGCATAATAATTCTATTTATCTTATACGCAAACAGAACGGAGACTTATTTACATTATATCATAACACTTATGACTGGTTTTGCAACATAGTATCAGTTCCTTTGAAACTGAGCAGGCAACGTCCGATAAGATAAATAAATAGACGATTAGTCAAAGGATAACTATGTCCGTTGGCAACTATGTAACTGTTTAACTGTATCATTCAGGAGATGCCGGATGTCATTATTTGCAAAAAATTGATCCCTGTATACAACATTCAATAGTAGCGATACTATCGAATGTTGTAATAATACAGTGTGTGTGGTTTTTTTTTAAATCAGCAAACAACAATCCCAACATCGTGAGCAAACCTGACTTAAAAACTAATACAAGTCTGAAATCGCCAAACTTGAGACGTTGAATAAGCGTGGTGATCAGTGCTTATGGGTTCTATATGAAATGACGCTTTTCCCAGCACTGGGACAGTTATTAGGCTGGTATTATTATTAAATTATATTTTTTTTTTTTATTTGCCTGGTCCCACTGCTGGGCAAAGGCCCCCCCTTTTTCCTTCCAAACCTCCCTGTCCTGTGCAATATCTGACCATGTTCGTCCCGTAAACGATATCAGATCGGCACACCATCTGCGCCGCGGTCTAACTCGACGGCGATTTCCTCCGACAGGTGTCCAGTGGGTGACGATCGTTGCCCATCTCTCCGGGCGCATTCGTGCTACGTGGCCAGCCCACTCCCACTTCAGCTTGGCTGTTTTTTCTCCAACATCTGCAACTTGAGTAATGGAGCGCAGCGTAGTGTTTCTTACGCGATCTGTCCGCTTAACACCTATAATCCTGCGCTCCATTGCCCGCTGGCAAATTTTGATTTTGGACTTCTGTTGTTCAGTAACTGACCAACTTTGTGCACCGTAGGTTAAGACGGGCAGGATGCACATGTCGATGAGTTTTCTTTTTAGCGTTAGTGGAAGGCTTCCCTTCATGTGTTCTTTTAGGGCCCAGAAGGACTTCCAAGCATTTTGGACTCGACTTTTTATTTTCTTGTCTTGCCTATTTTTAAAAGACACTATCTGGTATATAATTAAATTAATATTATGGATATATAATTAAATTAATATTAATTATATTAATTTAATTAAATAATTAAAAATTATTATTTGTTATTTTTTTTTTTTATATAATTAAATTAATATTAATTATATTAATTTAATTATATTGGCGAGTCTTAGAACCAAACATTCTACGAATCTATTGCTATGAATATGCAGAAACTACAATAGCTCTTACACACCAATGGACACCGAGTTATTCGGTGTTTCCCTCAACAACTTTAGAAGATCAGTTACTGAGGTACCTACAGGAGTGCTCTAATTAGCCTTTAAACAATAAATTTCTGTCAATTTAATGCCAGTTGCATCCGCAACCAGTTAACAAAAATATAGATCTTTAAATGTCACACTCATAATACATATATCATCATAAATCATATCATTTCATTTAGTTTTAAGTAAATTTTCTATTGTATCCAAATTATATTATTTTACTATTAAGTTTTGAGAGCATTATGTTGTTGTCCTATAGTGAGCGCTGCGTATACCTAAAATAGGCATACATTCCAGCTGTTGGTGTACCAAATAAATAAATAACATTCGGATGACATTGACCTACATGGAATGGGTCAGCGTAGTGGTTCAGCAGCTGATTATGCACTTCAGTTTCTTTAATAGACTCGTTAAACAGGTTAAATATTCAACCTGTATGACATTTACTAAGCAGCTAATCATTTGAAAAACTTCGATTTCACTCTGTTGTCACACGTTCCCTACAAAACGGAAATCCTCACACTAAACCCTTTAAACCCATTACCACCATCTTTTAACAAATCTGTGATCTTCTTAAAACTCATACCAATACTTATAATATCAACCATACCTTCCACAATTTAAGATAGAAAATCCAATACCAAGATTCGAAGACACAAGACACCCACGGGGTATAGAAGCTTGTGAACTTTAAAGAGAATTAAAACCTCAATGACCAAAGGTATGATAATTATGTGGAGGTGTTCCTGCGAACAGTTCACGAGACGGGTTAGTGAAGGGGTATTTTCGTGAAATCTCTATACTGTTAGGGTTGGCACGCTACCTACTGATTTAACTAGTCTAGAAAATTTTGTCTAGTTATGTTTATAAAAAGTATACAGATAATAAAAATGATATCAGAATCTTTAAAATACGAAGCTCGTGGCTAAATAATATCAGCCGATCGGGTGGATCTTAGGTTAAGCCGTGCTTGCCTAGGTTGGTCTGTGGATGGGTGACCACCCATTACATACCGAGTTTCCTCCGTGCCTCTGAAAGTACGTTAAGCCGTTGGTCAAGGCTGTCATTTGAAGATCTTTGACAGTCGTTAGGTAGTCAGTGGCCCAAAAAAGTCTGACAACCAGTCTAACCTAGGGGTAGCGTATTACCCAGTACTAACTGGGTTGTGGAGGTCAGATAGGCAGTCGCTCCATGTAAAATACTGGTATTCAGCTGCATCCGGTTAGACTGGAAGCAGACCCCAAAATAGTTGGGAAAAGGCTAGGCAGATGATGATGAATCTTTAAAATACGAATAGTTTTATTGTATTCTTAAAGTAAATTCTATAGTCGAGTGCAATTAGACATACTTACTTACTTACTCTGCTCTCCGGCAAGGTAAACGAGTCCGTCATCGACGTTCTGTACGGGACCAAACTATGTGCCCTGCGCAAAAAGGATGGCGGAATTCGTCCCATTGCCGTGGGAACTACCTACCGTCGTATGGCAGCCAAGATTTGCTGTAAATTTTATGGTGAGGCTGTTTCGAAAAAATTTCAGCCCCTGCAGCTTGGATACGGCTCTAAAGGGGGCTGCGAGGCTGCCGTACACGCTTTGTCGACCTACCTAAATTCTGGCAAAGGTGAGGTTGACATAAAGAACGCCTTCAATTCAGTGAATAGGGACACCTTGTTAACAGTAACTAAAAAAGAATTACCCCAAATTTATAGTTTTCTTTGGCAATGTTACAGACACCCATCTAAATTACTGTATCGGGACAACCTTTTGGAATCTGCTGTTGGCTGTCAACAAGGTGACCCCCTCGGGCCAGTGATTTTTAGTTTAGCTATTCACCCAATTGTTCGACAGCTAAATTCCAAATTTAACGTTTGGTATCTAGATGATGGAACCTTGGGGGGCGATGTAGATTCTGTTTTAAAAGATCTAAATTTCCTAAAAAATGAACTTCATTCCATTGGCCTCGACCTCAACCTTTCAAAATGTGAAATTTATGTAGCGGACAGTACCGACAGACAACAGACTCTATCAAAATTTAACGCCATAGCCCCCGGCATCAAAATTACAGAAAAAAAGCTCTCTTCGTCTCCTTGGGTCTCCCATCTTTGAAAATTCTTTTCCCGATTTTATCGAGGAAAAAATTCAAAATTTCAATGATGTTTCGGAAAGATTGCTCGAAATTAACATACATTCGGCCATCACAATAATTCGTTACTGCTGTTTTAGTCCAAAATTAACGTATTTCCTTCGTGCTTCCCCTTTATGGAAGCACACTCCCCTTTTGGACAATATGGATGAAATTATCAGACATACTCTAACGTCAATTTTAAATGTGGCTTTGGACGACCGAGCTTGGGCACAAGCTACTCTTCCTATTCGCATGGGAGGACTCGGCGTCCGCAAAATTTCCAGTATTAGTTTACCGGCTTTTATATCCTCGGTCCACGGCACTAAGAAATTAATCAGGAATATCCTGTCTTCCACACTGATTGATTTTGATGTGCCCGAGGCTATCGATGCTTGGAAACTCGCTTGCCCGAATACTGAAGAACCCGACCATCCATTTTCCCAGAGACGGTGGGACGAGCCGCTCTGCAGAGTAGTTCAGAGCAATCTGCTGAACATATCTGCTACTACTGCTGAGCGTGCGCGCCTGCGGGCTGTGGGTGAGTGGGAGTCGGGTCTTTGGCTTCACACACTACCGTCGTCGAGCATAGGCACATTGTTCGACGACACAACCTTCCGCCTCGCTGTTTCTTTACGCCTTGGTGCCGCTTGCTGTTCTCCTCATCGCTGTCACTGCGGTGAAGCTGTCAACAACCTCGGTCACCACGGCCTGTCATGCAGCCGAAGTGCGGGCCGTTTTGCACGGCACGCAAATATAAACGACATTATCCGACGAGCTCTTGTCACCGTTGGCGTCCCAGCTGTTTTAGAACCCAATGGCTTGGCACGCGACGATGGCAAGAGACCGGACGGCATGTCTTTGTTTCCTTGGAAGATGGGTAGGCCTTTAGTGTGGGACGCAACATGCGTCGATACTCTTGCACCATCCCATCTTCCAAGCTCATCGTGCTGTGCTGGTGCTGCCGCTGCGGCTGCAGAGAACCTCAAGCGGCGTAAATATAGAAACCTGTGTGGTAACTATATTTTCGAGCCGTTTGGGGTTGAAACTCTAGGGCCGTGGGGTCCGAGTGCTCATAGCCTATTTAAGGAAATTTCGAAACGCCTAGTTGACGCTTCCCGTGACCCAAGGGCTGGCTTTTACTTTGGCCAGAGGCTAAGTGTTGCCATACAACGTGGCAACGCCGCCAGTCTGTTGGGCACATTACCATCTGACAGCGTTGAGGAGGAGTTTTTCGATGCCCTTTTATAGTTTGTTGTTAGTTTATCTATTTTAGTTTAATAGTTTTTAATTATCAATGTATATAGTTAGTTTAACCTAATAAACACTTTTACCTTATACATAAGTGGAACGAAGTTTGTAGTGTTCGGATTTTCATCAGACTTTTTTATTGAGTTGCTAGAGGAGTGAAGAAGTAAAAAAACAAAAAAATTGCCACACGCGTGTTTTTTTTAAGTTTACTTTTAATGGAACAACTTGATATTCAACAAATTTATTTACTACCTGTGTGCATCCATTAAATGCCAATTTGGTTTCTTTACTTTTTTATTGTCGATAATGGATATTTCAAGTTATTTTTTGAAAATTTCCAGTTTTCTTCAATTATTTTTAAAATATAGAATTTTAATACAAAGATTTCTTTTGTCATTGGTAACTGATACTTTTTATGACATCCATGAGTTAAGTGACTAAAAATTGATTCGAATATCAGCAAATTGTCTCACACATAAGCTAGACCAGATCAAATCAAAATAAATATAGTGCTGTAATGAGGGTAGGTCGGTTATTCCAAATTAGTGACCCCCTTTCTTGTTACAAAATTTTGTTGACCAGTGAATTTTTGAAGTAAAAACTGCTTTAGCGGCGTTTTGCACTTTTTGGGATGGGTAAACTCGCGTCAGATCATCAGATCGAATCGGCGGCGCAGGGCGCTTGCGCGAGTGTGCGAGTAGTTTAAGCTAGATGGCGTTGTTTCAAGTTTATTCTACGGCAGCGACATCTTTCGAAAGCTATTGAAATTTCTGATATTTAAGCTAGATGGTGTTGTTTCAAGTTTTCACTTCTGCCGGCACTCCCGGAGTGCAACCCATTGTTTTTTTAAACCAATATGGAAGTTAATAAAGTAACTGGAATTGTGAGACTATGGCCTAGTGAAAATAAACCATGTTTTATTTTATAACATGCGTGACAATTGATGGCAGTGTTTCATTAATACAACGTGTAAACGACCCATCACGAAGCCGTCAACGCATTCTGTACATCAAACTAAGAAACTCTACGCAAATATTATTGCTGGGAAACGACTAATTTTTTTTTTGGGTGTTAAGTAAATCACATTTTGCGGTAGGACTCAATGTAACGCATTCAAAACACTGTGTTGATGGACGCATTTAATAGTGCGGGGGTTGTGGAGGTATTTAAATTAAAGTTATAACATTAAAAACTTATATTTTAATGGGTGGTCACCCATCTACGAACCAACCTAGGCAAGTGCGGCTTAACCTAAAGATCAACTCGAGCGGCTGTTATTATTTAGCCACAAATTCCTCTCAAAGAACAAGCACAACATCTTAATCCTAACTAGTAATATTATAAATGCGAAAGTAAGTTTGTTTGTTATCTTTTCACGCCTAAACCACTGAACCGATCATCCTAAAATTTTGCATATACGTTGCCAGGTGTACAGAAACGGACACAGGGTACCTTTCATTCCGAAAAAAGTACTGTTCCTGTAAAACCATAATAACATTCTTATGATAATAGATAGCGCCTGGTGTGAGTCGGATCATGATTAAATTATATTATTACAAGCAGAGTACAACCCGAATTGATTGTCAAATTCTAAATTAACGCAAACGAAGCCGCGGGCAAATACTAGTGATCTAATAATGATGCTGGTCATGTCATGTCAAGGAAACGGTATAAAGTCGTACAAGATGGCAATGATCGTCCATTATCAGTTTTAGATCCCTTTCCAAGTTCTGACAGAGTACTAACTCAAGAGGCACGCCCATTTCCTCTGGATGACATAGATCTTGCGTGGGACTGTATGTATATAAACAAACGTTTTTTGGTGTTCGTCTATTCATAGATTAGCATTTTTTTTTTTTTTAAACGTTGCCCCACACTAGGAATTTCTCCTGTATCTTGGGTGCGTTTACAAACATTTAAACTCACATACACAAACAGCCAGACCCGGAACAACTATCTGTAGGCCATACAAATATTCCGTGCGGAGGTTCCGTGCGGGGATCGAACCCGCGATACGCAGCGCAGCAGTCAATCGCTCAGCCACTGCGCCAACCGTGCCGTCAGAATTGGTCATGATATGGGGCTTAAAAGTATATGTTGTGTTATTCGATTTTATGATGAATTAGTTATAAGCAATTGCTTCGCGGAGGTGCAATGTTATGAAGTCTAATCAAAACGTCGAAAGTTCTTTGTGTATGTTCATGTTTTGCCGGTTATTTTTGAGTGCCATATTGCCATCAACCGAGCACAAATCCTAGATCCTAGAGAGCAGCGTAATTCTTTGTGTAATTTATTTTATCACCACTGCTCTCAAAACGGAGAATGAAAACATCGTGAGGAAACCGGCATGTCCTAGAACCAAAAATTCGAAGACATGTGACATCTACCTACCCGCACGGGGCCTGCGTGGTGGACTATGCCCATTCCCTCTCATGGAGAGGAGGCCAACATTATAGGGTGGTTATGCTTTGGGCACAAATCCTGACTCCGGAATGTATATTCTGAAAAATTCCCGATGAATAACCCAATGACACTTCCATTGCATTTTTCGTGTATTATACTACAAATCTAGTAATCAAAAATGTACAAGTATCAAAAAGGTTATAGGGCGTAAAAAAATTGGTTCACATCGCTGTCAATAGGAAAATTCGCCAGAAGGCCCGCAGCATTGCCATGTTGGATAGCAATGCTGATTCTTTGCCCAAAAAATACGCCCGCCCTCTGGTCACGTGAAGAGTCGACCAACCGCTTGGCGATTTCCCGAAATACTAGGTGAGCATTCGAACCCCATGGCCTTAGTGCTTCAACCCCAAACGTCTCAAACACATAACTACCAATTAAATTATTGTATTTGCTCCATTTGAGGTTTTCAGTTTCTTTTTTTGTTAGTTAAAGGCTAATCATCTTCAATAAACACTGGTAAGTGTTAACTATGTATCATTAACTCCTAGCTTAAGCAACAGTTTGGCGGTAGCGCAAAGGAGCTGTTAATAAAAAAATATCAGTTGTTTTTTTTAAATTAATCTAATATTGTTGTTACAATAAAGACATTAACTTACAGCCAGCCCTGATACTGAGAGGGACATTTAACACTTATTGTGGTAGCGACCACAAAGCGGTGCCCGAACAAAAGGCCAGTTTGGGCTATAAATATCTGGATACATCGCCCTGGATGTGGCCTGAGCAGTGCTATCGGATTTATTTATAGGGTTCAATAAAGAAATAGGTATTAGTGTCTGGCTGTTTGTGTAACATTAACCTACCTTTTACAATCGTCGGTTTGATGCATTTTACTGTCTTGATTCCGTATAAAAAAAAAGTTTGTGTACTTATTACGCACGTAAGAAGTTACACTTCTTTGACGTATAAAACTAAAATGTTGACTAGCTAACTTCAGGGTGTATGTTGACTAGCTAACTTCAGGGAGTCGGTTTTTTGTGACGGTGTGCGCGCGCATCGATAAAATTTACTCTCATCATTTTTCCCTAATGCGCAAAAAGAAGTATAACTTCAAAAATAATCACAACCTTCAGATTGAGAGTGGAACACAGCTGCTACAGCTACGATATGCTGAGTTACTGTGAAACGGAAAATATGCTGGACAATTTAAGGAACATTTTCTTTTGATCTATGTATTTTTCACAGCAATAAGGTTGTTATTGGTTTGGTTGTTGCTATGGGGTTCCCGCACCCCAGCCACAAGTGTAGGAGACCGTGCACACCATTTGGACGGCAACTCAGAAACAAATGACAACGTATGGTTTCAAATTCCAACTGTTCCATTATTAAAACGATTTAAAATCATAAAGTTATACACAGTTTTTATCTTTTCATTCAAAAAGTTTCCTCAACATGACACTTTTGAAGCAGGAGTAAAAAGTCAATATCAGACTCTCAGTTTAAAATCAGTTTCGTGCTGGGAGGCGAATATTTTCGATACCAATATCTTATATATTTATTCCAACGGTTGAATTGAGTTAGTCCCGATTTTCTTTGCTTTAGTAGCCTCTGGAATATATTCTTGGGTATAGAAACATGTTTATCTAGAGGCTCGGGGTTAGATAAGAAAATTATTTGATGAGCTTTGGATACTTAGTTATTGGTTAGTTGATACTTAGTTGGTAGTTCGTTGATACTTCGAAGGGGGTTAGTCTGTTGATACTTAGTTGGGGATTAGGTGATACTTAGTTTAGTTGATACTTTTTTCCTTAATTAATTAAAACCAAGACAACACTTTAATGGCTTTAAAAACTGACAATTAATTAATTTTACCCATTTCAAAATGCTCCTTAGTTCTCAAAAATAAAATATCATTTAGAAAACAGTGTGCCTTATATTTATTATCTGTGTACCTTCCTACTAAAAATAATTTACATAAGAAGTCAGTGACCTAGCTGGAACGGTTTCAAATCTTATAATTTTTATTGTTTATTTATAGTAGTTATAAATAACAACACAAAAAAGCTGTTCATTATTAAAAAAAAAAAAACGTAAAAAGAGCAAAAATTTAATTGAATTTAAGAGGTGCTTCCATCTCCTCTATATCCGTGTCACCTTGATCCCAACAAAAGATTTCCACATTACGCCTGCCGACCTCAAGAAGGCCTTATCCGGAAGAGTCCACTTATAATGTAAATACAGCATTGTGCAGAACTGAGAGGTGTTCCCAAAACACTTCGGACTGGACCCGATTGTTTCATAATGTCTGTTTTAATTTAGCGGTTCTTGTAATTTTCAATGAGGATTTTGTGTAAGAGAAATTTAATTAAACGTAACTTTTTGATGGTTTGGTCGGGAATCAACTCAAAATTGAATGAGAAAGCATGTGAAAGATCACGAAGTGATCAAAAAGTTAAAGAATTACGTATTAATTTGGAAAAAAAAATGCGCAGCATTGTTTCAGGAACATGTTATAATGTTGCAGAAACATGTTGCTGGATTAATGTCACCTATTTTATAAAAAACTAGCTGTCCCGCGCAACTTCGTCTGCGTCAAACCTTGATAACGACTGCAGCGCCATCTGTCCGGCTGATTTGTGAATCTAAACCATCCAGGGTGCCACCCAAACGCATACAAAAAAAATCATTCAAATCGGTCCAGCCGTTTAAGAGGAGTTCAGTGACATACACACGCACAGTAGAATTATATATATAAAGATAGAACTTCTCGCAACACCTAACGTTGATTGCGACAATGTTGCACGGTTGCTGTTCAACATTGTTTTGCAATGAATATGGGGCATTAGAAAACAAACAGCGTTTAGTTGAATTATAAATCTATATTTAGACCTCAAGAAGTCCTTATTTGGAAGAAACCACTAAATACAGCATTGTGTAGAACTAAGAGGTTTTCCCGAAACACTTCGGACTGGACCCGATTGTTTCATAATGTCTATTTTAATTTAGGGATCTTGTAGTTTTCAACGAGGATTTTGTGTACTTAGGACGAGGAAATAATGGATATGATTTGTGTTTGATGACTTTGTTGAAATGGCCAGTTAAAAATATAAGTATTGAAAAAACGAACAATAAAAACAAATGAAAAGATAAATATTATGAAAAATCTAGAAAACTAGGAAGAATAATGCGCATCGAAGTAATTTTTCTCGGAGTTTTTTTTCCAAATTGTTCTGATACACTTCTGAGAATTAAAAAATTGAAGACATTTGAAATCAACCAACCCGCACTGAGCCCCCGTGGATTATGACCCATTCCCTCTTATAGTGTGGAGACCTGGCATGTGCTCCAGCAATGAGAAAGTTACATTGAATAATCTTACCACAAAGCGTTAAGGTTCAATATCCCATAACACAGGATTGAAAAATTCTTCAATAAAAAAAAAAAATCTTAATACTTTTTGCACATTTCTGCACCGCCACTTACGTAAACCATAAAAGCTCACCATTATCATTTTTAAGGCATAAAAGAAAACTAGCATACATATGTAAATCTTAACCAAGGGTGCCTACGTCCAGTAACCCCTGAAGAAAATATTATGTCATCCTGAGTCAGCATTTCCAAAGCCGTTAGAAGATCCACAATAGGGAGTGGCGATACAAACCTAAATAAATCTGAAGTAGAGAAAGATCATCCTTGTTGAGTGATGAATGATTTTAAAACGATCCTGAGATGTGATGACGAAGGAATTTTGGATGTGGTAAATTTTGAAAATAGGAATATTTTGGAATAGCTGACCCGCTCAAGTTCGTTTGCGTCACTTAAGAGAGTGACATTTTTCATTGATGCTCCGTTCCTATTGGTCGTAGCGTGATGTTATATAGCCACGATAAATGGGGTATCCAACACTAAAAGATTTTTTTTAATTCGAACCAGTAGTTCCTGAGATAAGCGCGTTCAAACAAACTCTTCGGTATTAATATAGTATAAAAAATACTTACTATTTCCATGTTACTGTTACTGCTAGCCTGTGTCGTCCCACTGCTGCGCAAAGGCCTCTCCCCGTAACTTCCAAATCCTTTGATCCAGGGCCAATGTGGACCACTGGTCATTGGTTCTGTACAGGTCGTCCCGCCTTCTACTCTATCGCGTCGCCTTCTGGCTGTGTCCGTTTCACGTAAAAAGGTTTTATATTTTCATCATCATCTGCCTAGCCTTTTTCTAACTATAATGAGGTCGGCGTCCAGTTTAACCGGAAGCTGTTAAATACCAGTATTTTATATGGAGCGACTGCCGATCTGACCGGTACTGCGTTATATGATACCCCTTGGTAAGACTGACAGACTATCGGGGCACCGACTAGATATCTGTTAAGATTGTCAAAAATCTGACAGCCGGGACAATGATGCCAACGGCCTTTTTTTTTAGGATGGGAAATCATCGAGGGGCCTGCTCTGGGTCGAGTGGAAGGGAGTGTCAGACTTGTACTGACTAAAACCTATCCATGTTCCTTCCTTGCCCTTTGTGTTCCAGGGCCGCGGTATCTCTTTCGAACAGTCCCGTAGTCCTGAACGATGCCAACGGCCTAACGTGCTTTCCGAGGCACGGAGGAAACTTGGTATGTAATGGTTGGTCACGAATCCCACAGACCCCACCTAGGCTAGCACGGCTTAAACTAAACATTGACCCGAGTTGCTGTTATTATTTAGCAACGAGCTCCTCCTGAATGGTTGAAAGAGATGTCCCTATTATGTTAAGTCCACTTATAATGGACGAGCCTATTGCCATCAACCGGGCCCAAATCAACTACTAACTGCAAAAATAATGCTAAATTAAAAATACCCTAGATGTCTTCCCGGACTATTAGTTAGATACGGCTTTGTAAGGTCAGTCTATGCTACCTACAGCGTAGGCATGTCATCTAAACGTGACCGAAAGGAAAAATAATCTGAAATTCCTCCAGAAAAAGATTTACCTAATTTTATTGACCTTTAGTAAATACTACCTTATCCAAAAAACTCAAAATTTAAGTACTGACTCCGTAATCTTCATTGAATTGTTGCAAATAATAAATCTACAGGTTTGCGGATACCGTATCATATTTATGTGGGCGTTAGCCTTTTAATTATTTTTGTTCTTGAATTTTTGGACCACAATGAAATGTACAAAAAATGTCTCCGACCTTCAAGAGATTAGCCGCATTTGTGTTTATTTAGAGGCTCTTTTTCGGGCTGATAATAAGTTCTGTTTTTTGTTATTACTGTTATTTTTGTGGTCAGTATATTAGATACCGTCCTTAACCCAAATATGGGTTTTCTTATTTCAGCAATTTGTATTCATAATTTTTGAATTTATGCGCTGTCATTCTCGCATTTACTTCATCACTTTTTTTCTCCTTTCATTGTACTGTCCCACTTCTGGGAAAAGCCCTCCCCCATAACCTTGCATTCTTCTCTCTGTGCGGTTTCTTCCGGCCAATCTGTCACAAATGCATCTAAGTCATCACGCCAGCGATTTCTAGACCTCCCTTGGCGATGACGCCTGTCTCCTATTAACAATTAATTATTGATTCGAAACTTTACTAAGGTTTAAAATATCTGCTTGTCACAAACACACAATGAATAAATAGACTTTATCGTTTCATAACGAACTAAGTTCAACGTGGTTGTCTATGTATATCTCCATTAAAAATATCTCCATTAAAAAAAAAGACTATTTTATACGTTACTGACGTTTTTCCTCTCCAGATTTCAATTTAAGATATTGTGTGCACGGGTAGTTTCTTTTAAACTTAGTGTATAAATATTTTCTTGAAACGTTGAAAATAATAGAAAATGTAGGTAGCCTGGAACCTTTTGTTAGAACCTTCATAAAAAAAGAATTTCCTTTCCATTTACCGCGATTCATATTATTTAAAGCATTATATTCTCCAATAAAAAGTATGTAATATAAATATGTATATGTGCAAATAAATAATAATGTAGACTTATAAATAAATTGAGTTGCCTTCACAAGTCGGGCTTATTCTAGTCGAATCTATTTGAATAGGCCGTACCCGAATGTTCGAAGCCGTAAGGATGCGTTCATAATTTAAACTTTTTAATTTTTTAAGTATGGGATTGTATTGGTAAACTCAGGGAGAAAAATGCGTTATGTGACTCGGTATCAAGACCTTTGATCACTGATATAGTCTGTTTATTATTGATTGACAGTTTAATTTGAGAAAACGATATAGTAGGCATGGTTAGTCTAAAAACCTTTTTAAACCGACTTCTATAGATGGAGGAGGTAATTTTTCCACCAACTTTTTTTTTCATGTACCTATTTTCACCGATTTCAAAAAACTTTTCACTGGGAAAATAAAGCAATGAAACAAATAATAGTCACCGACTTTCTAAAGTAAAGCTATTTCCCACTTTTTAAATTTTTTTGGAAGTCGGTTACTTTTTTTTTTGCAAAAAGGTTTTTATTGCTTTTAGAATAAAATAAAACCTTCAGAAAAGGCTTTTAGAGATTTCCAAAACTAGTATGTTAAAGCTGGTAATTCAGTATGTTTTTTTTTTCTAAATCAAAAGCATTCATTTCCTCATGAATTATTTATTTTTATTTATTCGCTTTTCACTGTGAAGTACCCTTAGTGGAACAACAGAAATGTACCCAAAATGCTATTCGGATGGCTAACCGGGTCCTATCGGGACGGGTCACTTTATATTAACCATACGATTTAAATGGGACTCCCAGACCCCACTCCCAGTGAAAAGTTGGCTTTTTGCGGTCTCTTGGACCCCTATAAAGAGTTAAGACCAAATTTGTTGTTTGATATTAATGTACAATTTAAAAGGTTGTTTCTAAAAAGGTGTTTAATTTATTCTGAAATGTTAATGGGGTATTTGAGGCTTTTCTTTTGTGGTTTTGCTTTTAGACCGTTCGGCAGGGGATTCGTTTTTAACTGTCATTTCTTTCAATGTCGGCGGTTTATAAAGTACTTAGTAAATTATTTATGATAACAACGATTTAATTCGTTAGATGACAGGAGCTCTCACCGTACTAAAATGCACGAAAAAGGCACGAAGGGAACAAAGCCGAAAGGCACTGGTTCTCTCCGTCATTGCGATCATTCCTTTGTTCTAAACCATACCTGGCAACCTTCTAGCTACGGAGATATTGTCCATCTTTTTCACAGGTTTTTTTTTAAATATAATAATAATAATATCTTGGGACAACCAACACACCGCCATCTGATCCCAAACTAGGCAGAGCCTGTACTATGGCAACCAGACAACTGATAAACATACTTATATATTTCTAAATACATACATATTATAGATAAATTTACACCCAGATACAGAACAAATAATCGTACTCATCGCACAAAGATTTGTCCTGTGTGGGAATCGAACCCACGACCTCCGTCCTAGCAGTCAGGGTCCTTGTATAATACATGGGTGCATCCATGGACCGACCACAACAAACCTCGTTGTGTAGCACAAGCCCCTAAAGGTAGCAAAAGTGTGCGTGGATATTGTATTTGAACATACAAGGTGGAAACAGCCTCTTCACGAAGCCCTCAACCAAGCATTATGTACATCAAACTAATAAATTTACGCTAAAATTAGTGCTGGGAAACGACTTTTTTTTTTGGCTGAAAAATTACGTTTTACAGACTCAATGTAACGCACTCTAAACATTGTGCTAATGGATGGATTGAATAGTAAGGGGGCCCTGGAGGTGTTTAAAGTAAAAATCTTACATTACAAGGCCGTAAGGTACACTTCTCTCTTCATTCGCTGAAATGCCTTCAAAGTCTCCTACCTTTGAAGACTAAAATTACTTTGGCTCTAACACTTATTCAGCCGATAATAGATTATGCCGATGCCTGCTACCTGGATGCTACTGAGGAGTTATTAAATAAGCTTGAGCGCTTGCAAAATTTATGTATTCGCTTTATTTTTGGTCTCCGTAAATATGACCACGTTTCTCACCTTCGCAAAGAACTCAAGTGGCTCCCAATCCGCCTTCGCAGGAACACTAGGATCCTCTGTCTCCTCTTCAATATCCTGCACAACCCGTCCTATCCTTCTTATCTGCGCGAGCGTTTTTCTTATGCCCGCTCTACTGACGCACCGTGTAGATCGCACCTTAGATCCCTACTTAAATCCCATCCTCATAAATCCAGCTATTACTCATACTCCTTCTCCGTCCATGCTGTAAGGTTGTGGAACTCACTTCCGCCTAGCATTCGTGATGTGAAGACCATTTCACTGTTCAAAGCCAGAGTGAAAGATCATTACCTTTCCTCTCAATTGTTATAATTTATTATATACATATATATTTTTACTAGTTTATATATCTTAGCATTATGTATTTATATAAGTATGTATTATTATTTACTTATATGTGTAATTATATTTAATATTATAGGTTAAGTTAGGTAAGGCACATAAACGCATTATTCTTGTCCTTTTCTCACACACTTTGTCTACGTTTCTTTTTCATTTCTCCTTTTGCAGGTCTGCTGGCAGAAATTTCTTAAGAAATAAGCAGTACCTTTGTACTCATATTTTATAATGTTATTCTCCTGTGTTGTCTACTGTGTGTACATAAATAGTAAAATAAATAAATAAATAAATAAAAAACATCCATAAAAAAAAAAACTTGTGAAATCGTTGGAACTTTGACCCCATCTCACCATATCTCCGTAACTAGAAGATTCCCAGGTATGGTGTAGAAAAAAAAATGATCGCTATGACGGGCAGAATAAGTGCCTTTCGGCTTCGTTAAGAGTCTGTTTACACCCTTTATAATGACCAACTTAGATCTTTACGACGTCGATCCTGTATAATTTACGTTCCATTTCACATCATAGGTGGCATTACACACCGTTCTCTCTAAGCTAGTCGTAATACTCGTCATTCTATACGGCCACGGATTGCCGTCAATCCGACGATAAACGTAATT
Organism: Lycophotia porphyrea; assembly: GCA_950005105.1. Lineage (NCBI taxonomy): Eukaryota > Metazoa > Arthropoda > Insecta > Lepidoptera > Noctuidae > Lycophotia > Lycophotia porphyrea. The sequence continues at coordinate 13,864,876 of OX465402.1, forward strand.
CCTGTATACAAAATCTGCTTAATATAATATTGTGTAGCACGTGCCATTAAATCGGAGGAGCTCGTGGCTAAATAATAACAGCCGCTCGGGTCGATCTTTAGGTTAAGCCGTGCTTGCCTAGGTTGGTCTGTGGATGGGTGACCACCCATTACATACCGAGTTTCCTCCGTGCCTCGGAAAGCACGTTAAGCCGTTAGTCCCGGCTGTCATTTGAAGATCTTTGACAGTCGTTAGGTAGTCAGTGGCCCAAAAAAAAAAGTCTGACAACCAATCTAACCAAGGGGTATCGTATTACCCAGTACTAACTGGGTTGTGGAGGTAAGATAGGCAGTCGCTCCATGTAAAATACTGGTATTCAGCTGCATCCAGTTAGACTGGAAGCCGACCCCAACATAGTTGGGAAAAGGCTAGGCAGATGATGATAGCACGTGCCATTAAATAGACCACACACTACGCAACGACTACCAGAATCAGTGGTTAAACAGACCAAAATGCTCAGATTAAGTGTCATTCTAGTAATTATAACGATGACAGAAAAGTCAAAATGCCACCAATATCATCTCTATTTTTAATATCTCCTTTCGCAGGTATGCTGGAAGAGATTTCTTTAGAAATAAGCATCACCTTTGTACAGACGCCAGCACATCACGCTACTACAATCTGTCAGATTTCTTTGCTAGATTTTCAACTTTATCTCTATGATATTAAGTTCAAGGTTGTTTGGGAAAATCTGACAGATTCGGGTAGGTTGACGTGCTGGCGTCTGTACTATTTTCTGTTCCTTCTTCTTTTATTTTTGTAGTGTGTACATAAATTGTTAAATAAATAAAAATGGTGTTGGATTTTTATCATCATTATCATCATTCTTCTGTCTTCCCTTACCTCAAATAAATTGTGATAAGGATCCCAATTTTTGGTTCCGTATCAAAAGGGTAAAAACGAGAATATATTACTAAGACACCACTGCCCGTCTGCCTGTCTGTCACCAGGTTATTAACCGTGATAGCTAGACAGTTAAAATTTTCACATATTGATGAATTGACGAATGATTTCTGTTGCCGCTTTAACAACAAATAATAAAAATATAAATTATTTAAGAATTAAAGGGGGCTCCCATACAAGAAACGTGTTTTTTTTTTTCGGTTTATGGTACGGAACCCTCCGTGCGCTAGTCCGACTCGGCCAGTTTTCTTATACACTCTCTTACACACTCTCTTACAACACACACACACACACTTCTTTAAACAGGATTATCCTAATACAGGCATCATACATTATTATACCTACATTGTTAGTTTTAGATTCATATTGTATTTTACCTTCTGGGATTCTAAATAGATTTATTTATTTATTTATCACGTCACCTGTTTTCTAGCCATAACATCCAGAGCCCATCTATCGTTTCTTTGGTCTCTCTCCTACTCTTATACGATACATGCAGAATCTACCGAAAAGCGTGGTTAGTCCTGTTGAAATTCGATGCAGGAACAGGTTTAAAAACCAAAAGCGCATCGCAAACTTAGCCGCTACGACCAAGTGACCACACAATCAGCTGTCCGATTAGTCGCAGCCAAACTTGTCTTGGTCACAGCTTATACTACGGCCAAGTATGGTCATTGCCGTAGATTTCTTTAAGGCTACCGCGAGATTTTGAAGAGAAATAGTCGAGGAGTCAGGGAGATGCATAGCGTTGCTTATGCGACGTCAAAAATAACGCCTTATAGCCAAGCGGCGGACAACGATGACTAGCGCCGCGGGCGGCTAAGGTACAGGATGTTTGATTACGTAGAAGGTAAAATATTGGTTTTAACGTTAACCTTATAATAGGCATACATGCCAAACAAGTTTTCCGATAATAATAATCCAAAACATCAGACCAAGTTTTATTAAAAAATAAACCATTTTTTTTATTTTTATTTTGTATTAATTTTAAATAGGATTTTGTTTGGATCACCAAAGGATCATCATGATCACCAAAGTTAAACTGTGAAAATCCTAAATTTCTTAGAACCAAATGAAATAAATTTGTGTGAACTGGATTCTAAAAGAATGCAAACAATAAGACAGCATGCGAATACCACATTCTACGTTACCTGTAAGAAAATACAATTATTCTAATACTAGTAGGTATAGAATAGTCTGTTGTGCTGCCACTTTTGTAACATCCTGTACACAGAGTGCTTATAATGTGAAGGAGCAAGCGATCGAGCGATAAAACGAGATATAAGCGATTTTATTCAGTGCCCAGCATTTGATTTATATCTATATTGTGAGAGCGAGCCATTGACTATAAAATAAAATACTACCTGGTATATGGAACCTGTTAGTTTGAGGTTTGTGAGGTTTACAAACTATGGGTTTGGTGCTACGTGTGTAATTCGGTTTGTTTCTCTTCTTTTAAATATCGATGCCAATGGCTGTTGTATTGAATTCGTAATTAATTCACTAATACTAGTACATGTATGGGAGCCCCCTTTAATTATTAAATAATTTATATTTTTATTGTTTGTTGTTATAGCGGCAACAGAAATACTTCATTTGTGAAAATTTCAACTGTTTAGCTATCACGGTTTATGAGATACAGCCTGGTGACAGACAGCCAGTCAGACAGATAGACGGACTGCGGAGTCTTAGTAATAGGGTCCCGTTTTTACACTTTGGGTACGGGACCCTATAAAAAGAAGGATGAAGATGGTGTTGTTCATAACTTTCCAAGAGAAAAGAGGTATTTCAGAAATCATATCTTAATAAGAATACAGGGTGTAACGAAGCCAACAAGCACTCTGTACATCAAACTAAATAATTCTGCGCAAAAAATATTGCAGGGAAACGACTTTTTTTTAATCAGTAATCATGATTTATGTAACGCACTCAAAACATTCTGATAGTTGCATTATAAACTTGTTTAAAAAAACATGAATAAGTTGGAACTTCGACCTTCAATATCTCCGTTACTAAAAGGATCCCAGGTATGGTCTAGATCTAGAACAAAGAAATGGTCGCAATGGCTGTCAGAATAAGTACCTTTCAGCTTGGTTACGGGTCTTTTTACAGCCTTTATACTACAACTGTTTCCTCATCATTTTAAATGATCAAATAAGTATTTAGTTAGATAGATAAGCAAAGTAAAATAATCAATACTCCTAATCTATCAAACAAAAAAACAACAAAACAACAAAAAAACATTCGAAAGTAATCTCGATCAAAAACTCGCATGGCATCTCTTTGATTACATTTTTCCGGATTCTACCTAAAAACTTTTTAACACACTTTGATTGGAAATTGCTGGTCGGCTCCATGAAACTTTTTTTACAGTGCTTTGACAGGAATTTTACCTGAGAAAACTACATTCGATAATCAACCTTATTTAATCAGCCTACAGTCCACTGCTGAGATAGTTGCGGTGGGAGCTGGGGCTGTTATCCACCACGCAGGCTCAGTGTGGGTTGTTAGATGTCACATGTCTTCGATTTTTTTGGTGCTAACACATGTCGGTTTCCTCACGATATTTACCTTCACGGTTTTGAGAGCATTCCTGATGAAATAAATTACACAAACCCACGACCAACGTTACAACTGCTCTTCATAATACCTTATTGTCACAAAAATAATATTATAGTTTAAAAAAACACACTCTGGAGTGACGTCATTTTATTTTTCGTATTTTTCTCAGCAAACCCTTTCATTTGATACCCGTATCATGAAAAGTCTTTGATAGAAACATCCATTACATACCACAAGTCCTCCCCAAGAACGTAAACTAAAACTAAGTCTCCAAATGAAGATATTGCTAAACCCTTAAGGAAGCCGCTGGATGTCCAATTAATTAGAAGTCCGATCGCGATAGCAACTGTTGCTATTAATCAGGAGATCGACATTGATAGCCAGCGCTTGCTAACGGCCACACAATGTGGATGTACTAGGGTGGCATTTATTGGAGGAAATGGTAAGTGTGTTTAATGTAATCGAACTGACCCACGATTTGAATTGATTTTAGAAGTTACAGCAATGTAGGCAGGCTTCTGAACTTATAATAGAAAATCGACATTGATAGCCATCGCTTGCTAACGGCCACACAATGTGGATGTACTAGGGTGGCAGATATTGGAGGAAATGGTAAGTGTGTTTAATGTAATCGAACTGTTCCACGATTTAAATTGATTTTAGAAGTGACAGCAATTTAGGCAGGCTTCTGAACTTATAATAGAAGATCGAAATTGGTGGCTGGCGCTTGCTAACAGCCACACAATGTGGATGTACTAGGGTGGCAGATATTGGTGAAAATGGTATTGTTTAATGTAATTGAACTGTCCCACGATTTGTATTAATTTTGGCCATTTCAGCTATGTATATGGCCCACTTGCACTAGTAATCACTAAATGTGATAACATATTTAAAACATCGGTTTGGTACTGTCAAATATTTTAAGATGAGAGCGACAGACTAATATTTTAAGTAGATATTATACCTAAAATGAGCATTTTCAATGGAAAAAGAAATTAAATCAGAAAATATAACACAATACACACGAATTGCACCCTTGCAAATAATTCTAAATCACTTGGTTACGTTAACCGCGAAAGTCCATAAAGCCAACATGTTCGTCTCCTATCGCATGCTTTCGTCATGTTCGGGTTATCAAGACGACACGGACCTTTGTTGAATCCCGTTACACTTGGCCGAAGCATAAAGGTGACAACACACAAAGAATCCTGTACACGCAAAACTAATAAAGCGCCAAAGTACATTGCAAAAACGACGTAGTCCACGAACAGCACCCGTCCGAATAGCACCGGCGCGAATAGCACCGAGCCTAGTCCACGAACAGCACCTATCAATATTTTTGGCAGGTGCTATTCGTGGATACAAATCTATTTTATTATTTGTGTCCACGAACAGCACCTACGGCTCGGCAGCCTAGTGCTGGGATGCATTTGTTTAACAGGACATTATTAAATGAAACATATCGATAAAAATCACTAGAACGTTTATTAAGAAATATGTCTAGGCGACATTTAAATATAAGAAAAAACAATAAAAAGCCTTATGATAATAATTATTAATCTTACAAAATAATAAATCTGTAACACTTTCTTAATTTTTAATGTATCACAATCAGTCTTTTCAGATCACCTCACCTTTATTGCAAAATTAGACTTAGTTTAATCTTACTAAATAATATCACTTTCTTATTTTATAATATATCACAATCAGTCTCCACATATCACATTTATTGAAAAATCAGCAAATACAAATATTTCGGTCTAGGCGACATTTAAATATAAGAAAAAACAATAAAAAGTCTTATGATAATAATTACTAATCTTACAAAATTATAAATCTGTAACACTTTCTTAATTTTTAATGTATCACAATCAGTCTATTCACATCAAAGGTGATGAGAGTAGCGATACTGTGTAACGTGCAAAGACACGTGACACAGTATCGCTACTCTACAATTCTTATAGGGTGCAGCTTGTCGTACCCTTGCGCATTGCGAGCAAGCAATTTTCGACCGATTCCACCCATCGGACGCCATACATTGGACCTTTGGCTGATAGTGCGTTAAGACTGTTTATCGTGTAGCCGTGATTTCTTGTCACTGTTCTAGCGACGCGACAATGCGCCGGAGCACACGAAAGTATGACGAATTTAACCGAACGCTTCCGGAGCTTGTTTACGTAAAATTGCAAATAATATTATTAGTTCGGATAGCTCGGCAGGGCACAAAGGGACGTCACAAGAATAGTTTATAATAGTTTGTATCTGTATGTTCCGTGCTAACAAAAGGTGTAGTAGATTTATTAGTGAGTATCTATAAAACACAATAATGGAGCCTGTTGCCGGTAGAAGTGATAAAAATAGTAACATTAGCTACATTTCCAGTAGAAAAGGAGCGCCATTACTAATACATAGTGATAGACAGTACAGAAAATTCAAAACATATAAAAATAATGTGTTATGGCGGTGCATAAAAATATCGTGTAGAGGGTTCCTGACGCTTGATGGCAATGAAGATGTAATAAAAATTACAGAACACACCTGTGAACCCATGAGCAGTGCCCAGACAGAAATAAAGAAAAGTATGGATGAACTTCGACAAGAAGCTGCAGCCACCGATGGTCCTATTCCTACGTTATACAAGAGCAAAATAAATAAACTACTCGATGAAGGTCTCAACTTAGTAGCCGATTGCCCAAATTATAAAAACATTAAGTCTAGTCTTTATAACATAAGAAATAGGGCTTGTGGAGTTAGCCGACTAAATGCAAAAACCGCGGGCGAGGTACAAGTAAGTAATCTTCTAGCCGCCATCCTATTAATATTATTATATTATATTATTATTCTTTTATTTTTTTATTCACAATATAAAAAATTGCAATTTGAAATATATAAATTTAATCAGTAGGTAGTAGTTCACATAGACTATGAAGTAAAAAAATTAAAACAACTATTTTTTTATTTTGCTAAAACTGTACGTTGAAAGTTAGTGTTTTAATTTTTTTCTAGATCCGTGATTTTGTTACACACAATGATATATCTACCTAATTTGTCTATTTATGAACACCTTTTCTAGGTACTTTCCCCATATTATTAAATATTTTTTTTAAATATTATTTGTTTTTTATAATTATATTTATTAAAAATGTAATTTTATGATATTGCTTATGGATTATAGGAGTATAATAGTAATAATGTTTGGACATCTATATACAGCACCATTTAATCCTAAACTAAGCTAATCTATTTATTTTAAGGTACCCAAACAATATTTGGACTTCTTGTTAGCTGATTACTACGATTGGAAAAATCGAATTCTACTATTCGCCACGTCAAGAAGCAAAGAAGAACTTGCCAAAACACGTCATCTGTATTGTGATGGAACTTTTAAATCTGCGCCGAAACCTTTTCTGCAGATTTATAGTATCCATGGTGATATCGATGGTGTCGTTAAGCCGTTAGCATATGCTATGCTTCTAAATAAAAAAATGTCTACATATAAAACATTATTTCAATTATTAAAATCTTCGATACCAGCAATGACTGTAGATTTTTTCACGAGTGACTTTGAAGAAGCCGCAGTGAGAGGAATACTGTCTGTATTTCCCAACGTAGCAGTAAAGGGATGTTACTTTCACTTTAAGAAGGCGTTAAAAAAAAAACAGAAGGAGCTAGGTCTTAACGACAATAGTATATATAGAAAGCACGTTGCTCTATGTACAGTGCTCCCTTATTTGCCACCGAATGATTTAGATGACGCTTGGCTTTACATTATGAGTGAGAGTCCTCAAGATAGTAATATAACAAAATTTAACGACTACATGATCACACAATGGATTGACCACAAATTTTGGTCAAACAAATGGTGTTGTTATGGCCAGACTCACAAAACGAACAATTATACTGAGACTCATTATTCGGTCATTAACAAATCAATTAATAAAAATAATAAGAACTTACTTAATGTTTTAAGAGTCTTACAGGAAAATTGTAAGAATTTCACTGACATACGAAAAAAATTTGCTACTTCTAATTCACAAAAAAATGCCGCAAAAAGAAACCAACTAATAGACAATATTATAAAAGAATATAAAAGTGGATTTATTTCTCTTGGCCACTGCATGGAAAAGCTGCGATTTTAAGGCTTTCTATTTTTAAATTTAAATTAGAATAATGTAACACCTGCGCAATCGACGGATAGTGAAGGACAATATACAAAATGTTCACGGAGCGCTGTTATTAGTACATCAATAAGGATCTAAGGCTGATTTTGCTGATTTTTCAATAAATGTGATATGTGGAGACTGATTGTGATACATTAAAAATTAAGAAAGTGTTACAGATTTATAATTTTGTAAGATTAGTAATTATTATCATAAGACTTTTTATTGTTTTTTCTTATATTTAAATGTCGCCTAGACCGAAATATTTGTATTTGCTGATTTTTCAATAAATGTGATATGTGGAGACTGATTGTGATACATTAAAAATTAAGAAAGTGTTACAGATTTATAATTTTGTAAGATTAGTTATTATTATCATAAGACTTTTTATTGTTTTTTCTTATATTTAAATGTCGCCTAGACCGAAATATTTGTATTTGCTGATTTTTCAATAAATGTGATATGTGGAGACTGATTGTGATATATTATAAAATAAGAAAGTGATATTATTTAGTAAGATTAAACAAAGTCTAATTTTGCAATAAAGGTGAGGTGATCTGAAAAGACTGATTGTGATACATTAAAAATTAAGAAAGTGTTACAGATTTATTATTTTGTAAGATTAATAATTATTATCATAAGGCTTTTTATTGTTTTTTCTTATATTTAAATGTCGCCTAGACATATTTCTTAATAAACGTTCTAGTGATTTTTATCGATATGTTTCATTTAATAATGTCCTGTTAAACAAATGCATCCCAGCACTAGGCTGCCGAGCCGTAGGTGCTGTTCGTGGACACAAATAATAAAATAGATTTGTATCCACGAATAGCACCTGCCAAAAATATTGATAGGTGCTGTTCGTGGACTAGGCTCGGTGCTATTCGCGTCGGTGCTATTCGGACGGGTGCTGTTCGTGGACTACGTCGCAAAAACGACCTAAGTACATCTTTCACGCTTTACGACTGACTTACCCGCCTTCATGTCAGGCAAAATTGATCATGTTTCGCCATCTTTAGGGTCCCATCGTGCAAAGACCAGTGTTTTGATATCCCTAATGGCACCGGTAACCCGTTAAACTTCTGGTTTAAGATGTGATACGATCTCAGTTGAGTCGAGCCGGCAGAAACCGCCTTACAACTGAATTGTTAATTAATTATACGTATAAATGTGCAACTGGTTTTACTGAAGTGCTCTGGACTGTATTTCGCTTTTTTTTTCGCATGAAGGCATTGCTACTGTTTTTGAGGGACTGAGTTTCATAGTATTGTTGTGAAATTTAGAACGGAATTTTTTTTTGGAGATTCTCGATCGTGTTGATGAGTCATCCATAATTTTATTAGATTCGTTTTAAGAATAGGATGACCGCGGTGATTTATCATATATATATATTTTATTTTTGTTATTACATGTTGCATAAATTAGTGTTAAATAATTATTTGAAATTTTATTTTTTTAACTAAATAAATAAAGTTTTAGGACATGTTTCAATATAATACAAATACACTGTATGTTTTATTCGCTAGTTTTCAGTTCAGTTATATCGATCTCCACCGTATCATACGAAAAGATTGGCAAAACTACATAACTGCACTCGTGTAACATCAGGAATCCCATCTCACATTTAATTGAATTAACCGCCAAGTGAATTCGCGGCAAAACGCACCTATAATTACAACGTAATCAACGATAAAAATACAAAAAAAGAACGCTTCACTTAAAAGAAAATTACTGCCATTAAGAATACGAAAAATATCTGGCATTCAACGGGTTCTACCCATTGCCAGTATCAAGGAGTATCACCTGATTAAATACTCAACTTTTTGCTCGAAACCGCTTCCAAATTCAAATTAAGACGTTAAAAGCGACCTGGAGCGATGCTAATGAGAAGTTCCTTTTTTATTTTTGCATAAACCCGTGGGAGGTACAATTTAATTCGTCGATAATGGACATTAAGCTTTCGATTTACGTTCAACTTTATTACGATGAAGATTTATACAAAAGGTTCATTGCCATGGATTAAAAAAAATTACAGATAGGTAAGATTCTCACATTGCGATTTTTCCAATACACATACATAATTTCCTTCATTATTATACCTACCTTTGACATATCACTATAAAAATCAGAGATCTCTCTAGTCACGACTCCACTTCGTTGTTTTAGGGGAGCTGTCAATGACAAGGCTGTCAAAATGACAGTAATCTTTATACTTGTACCTACCTATACGGTTGTTGTCAAAAGAAAAACAACTTTTTCACCATTTAGGTAGCTCATTTAATCAGTATAGCTTTTCTATTTGTTTTTTTCTGTACGTATTTAATTTAATTTTACTATGTGTATGAGTTAACCTTCTGTATTGCACTTGGTTGTTTTACAGAGTAACAAAATTTAAAAGAAAGTTCGGTATATTGTGATTTGTTAATTTACTTAAGTTTTTGCATGATTTTGGATTAGTGTGGGTGAAACGATTGCGTTTAATCATAATTAGTTTCATTTTGTATTTAAAATTTGGTACTGGAATATATTGTATTTAAAATTTGGTACTGGAATATATTGCTGTTGTTTTAGCCTAAATTGATCTCAGAATGATCAAATATTTGGAGGCAGGGTGTTTTAGATTCAATCTACGATCAATTCTTCGTTCCATTTCCTGATTAAGACAACTATGTAATCAAATAACGTCACATAAAATACTAAATATTTAACCACATTACATAACATAACATAACATCAGGCCTGTAATCCCCGTAGGGTTAGGCAGAGGGGTACCTAATAGTACAGCTACATTTCGCCAGTTATGTTTAAATCCCATGTAATAGGGGGCGAGCCTATTGCCATCAACCGGGCACAAATCCAGACCACATTAAAGTAACAAATTAAGGTCACCTTTGAAAAATAACAGCGATACATCTCAGTCTTAAGTTGTTTAAGAGTTAATAGTTTAATTTATTCGTATTCGTTCGTTAAGATTCAGGTTTTTTAATTAAGACGTCTTGTTTCCAGTGATTAAGGACTTTATACTTTTTATCATTTTGTTCTCAACATGTATTTACCACCTAAAAATGAACCTTATTTTCTGAAACGTTACAGTTTAATTTTGAATGGGAAAGTCTCTCGTTCGTGGAAGACGTGTGTGATTGTGCTCCTTTTTGTTATTTTTCGTAGAAAAATGTCTCGAATTACAATAAATAATGGCGGTTGATGTTAATTTGTCGAATTTTTGTGTTTGACTTTAATTTATAAAATTAATTAACAAGGTATACCTACCCACCTACGTCTTATCTAAACGGAGACAATTAGAAGCTAAATTCGCGGAGTTATTTTGATAAAGTTGTTTTGCGACAAGTAAGAAAATGTCATGACATTACTAAAACTAAATAAAATTGGATGGGAGCTAATACATAATATCTGACCACATTAAGCTGGTTACTGGGTTTATTGTCTAATGCTTTCAAACTACTGACTAACTGTAACGACTGTCAAAGATTTAAAAATGACAGCCGGTACTAACGGGTCTACTTGCTCGGAGAAGCTCGTTTTGTAATAGATGGTCACCCATCCACAGACGAACCTTGACAAGTGTTGCTTAACCTTGAAGATCGACCCCGTGCGGCTGCTATTATTTATTTAACCAGAGCAAAAGGACGAAAGGATCCTAGTGGTCTTTTCTAACCCACTGTCAAACCATATCTCACAAACCACTACATCCTATAAGACATGTACCCGGTTCTACCCGAATCTGAGTACCCGGGTATACCCGGTATGTGTAGCGACAAAAGAAGTAAACCCGTCTCCGGTTTTATGTAACTAAAGTGTGGTATTAATAACTTATGTAAATAAAGGGTGTAAACAGACTCTTAACGAAGCCGAAAGGCACTTGTTCTCCTCGTCATTGCGATCATTTTTTTGTTCTAGACCATACCTGGGAAACATCTAGTTACGGAGATATTGGGGGTCAAAGCTACAACTTTTTCACCAAGTTTTTTTTAAATACATGTTTTTAATGTAAGATTTTTACTTTTGACACCTCTAGGACCCCTTTACTATTTGATCCATCTATCAGCACAAGGTTTGTAGTGCGTTACATTGAGTCCTACTGTAAAACCTGATTTTTCAGCCCAAAAAAAAGGCGTTTCCCAGCACTAATTTTTGCGTAAAGTTACATTGTTTGATGTACAAAATGCTTGGTTGACGGCTTCGTGAAGAGTCTGTTTACACCCTGTATACATTATATATGTATATACATATACATACATTTACATATACAGATAAATAAAATTGGAGTGTCTGTTTGAAATATTAAAATAACAGCTTTTTACTTAGTGCATATGGATGTATACACGGTACATATACCAAAACAACATTTTTACAAATTTTGTCTGACTGTCTGTTTGTTCCGGCTAGCTAATCTCTGAAATGCCTGGACCGATTTTGACATGACTTTCACTGGCATATAGCTGATGTAACAAGGAGTAAGTTTATTTTAAATAAATAACTAGGGTCCCGACTAAAAAAAATAAAACCCTTGAAATTAGTAACAAAATTAGATTCAAATAGGGAAGTGCTTATAATAATGGGGATTTTTTAATAATAATTTCACGCAAACGAAGGTCACAGGCAACATCTAGAATAAAAATAAAATAAAAATAGCCTTTATTTTACTATGACTTTCTTAATACATGAAAAATTAATTAATAACATTAACTTAAAACTCAGCTCAGGTCAGGCTATCTGGCGACATAGGCGTCCTCTATTTCCCACCACTTCTTCCTGTCCAGAGCAGTTCTTCGCCAACCTTTAGGCAGATCATCCTCCCACCTTTAAACCTGAGTTCCTCTACGTCTTTTTCCATTTCTTGGGTACTTTTCAGTGATTTTTTTGGTCCATTTATCCGTCTTGGCTCTCATCATATGACCTGTCCATTTCACGTTAGTGTTCTGGTTTTTAATGTCTGCCACAGAATAACTTAAAAGTACTGTCAAATTCTCGAGCAGCGGTGGCCCAGTGGTAGTGACCCTGACTTCAAAAACGGCTCTCTGCTCTCAAAAACGGTGAAGGAAAACATCGTGAGGCAACCGGCATGTCCTAGAATCAAAAAATCGAAGAGATGTGACATCTACCAATCCGCACTGGGCCCGCGTGGTGGATTATAGCCCATTCCCTCTCATAGAGAGGAGGCCTGTGTCCCAGCGGTGAGAACATTATAGGCTGATGATGATGTCTGTCAAATTCTCAATGATTTATCTAAATTCTGGATATAAGATATCAGTGGGGATCGGAAGAACTGGTTCTCCCGGTTTTAACTGCATCCTAGAACCGGTTTCTGGGTGCACTAATCCCTTCGTAACTACTAAAACAAGTACTTAACTAAATACTTCCCTCACTAAATTAACTCCACCATATGTCTACTCACCATGCACTTAGTCTTAAACCTAGTTCAATATAAATGTATCCAGCATTCAATTACATCTATCTAGTCACTAGTGTATGGCGAAATAGATTATCTGGAGCCGGGGTGAGCACAAAGGGAGGTAGTAACCGCATTGTGCCATTGATTGGGAAGCCAGAGTTTTAAATAACGGAGAAGCTTGAGGTAGGTGATGGATTTTGTGGAGAAACGCGGCAGTATAGTTTGTTTATAAATAGTACCAAAATCTGTTTGCACCAGTAATAACAGATTTATGTAACTTAAGGAACCTTATAAAAATAAAATAAAAAAATAAGATATAAACCCTTCCCAAAGTCGTTCACCAAGTATTCTGAACATCATACTAAGTAACTCTAAGCTTTTTTGGGGTGAAAATCACGTTTTACGGTAGGACTCAATGTAACGTACTTGAAATCATTGTGTTAGTGGATGCATTGAATAAATAGTACGGGTTTGTGGTTCCTAAGTAAATTTATAACTTATAAAGTTATAATAACATTAAAAACTTTTATAAAGAAAACTTGTAAAAAGTTGGAACTTTGACTCCCAAAATTATCTCCGTAACTCAAACTCAAACTCAAACTCAAAAGCATTTATTTCAATTAGACCCTTACAGGCACTTTTGAATGTCGGAAAAACAAAGAAGGCTAAGCTACAGTCACAGTCACAAGGCATAACAACTTGTGAAAGTACTGTAGTTGCCCATTCCAAAGCGTAGATCTCTATGGAGAAGAATGGGCAAGAAACTCCATGGACACTCTTTTCAATCAAAATATTATTACAAAATCTTGGTTACATCATTCATGTTGAGATTATACATGTATGTGAGAACGATGTAAAGAGGCGTGCGAATTAAGAGCGTCCTGAGTAAAAGAATGAATCAACAATAATTTAAAATTAAAGTACTTAATTAAAATAAACCGTGCCAGCTAAGAGATTAGAATAGTTCCCAAGTATGGTCTTCAACAAAAAATGATTGCATTAACGGGAAGAACAAGCGCATTTCGGTTCGAAGGGTACTTTTACACACTTTTCTAATAAGAGCCACAAAGTAACATTTAGTCGTCAAATAAAGCCATACATAATGCATAATAACTAGAAACATCCAGTGTTTGAGTTATGACTAAAACATAATAGTCGTAATTCTTGTTGGCGACTGCACTTGCATTGTGCTAAATCGCTTACACAAGTTTTAACAGGACTCATTTACATAAAATGATTTAATATATTTGTAAGGGCTCGGCCATGTTTCAAAAGCAGAGAATATTCATACCAGGGAAATTACGAATGTCATATTTAAGATATTTGCGAACATTTGCGACATTCGCCTTTCAAACACTCGCAGTGTTTGAAAGGCGAATGTGCGAATGCGAATGCGAGTGCGAATATTGAGAAGGGGCAAAAAAAGAAATATCAAGGTATGATTTCAATCATCTATTTTAATTTATTTAAGGTTATACAGTGTATATATATAATATATTCAAACAAATTAACAACAAACAAATTTAATAATCGAATTTCAATAGGGGCAGATTATATTAATTATATATATTATAAAAACTATAATTTAGCTGCTTTATCGCCCATGAGACGATTTCTTATAGGATCATCAAGGCTTAAGGGATCACTTAATCACAATACCTACTTATTGATTGATCGACAAGTGACAACTAGAAACTAACTCAAAGTAAGAAACACGCGATAATGACCCGCTAAGCTCCGCCCACTCCTACTTGACTCGACCTGCTTACACTCGCGTTCGCTAAACATTCGCATTGTTTTGCGAGTGTTTGAAATGATGCGAATCATTCGCATATGCGAATGCGAACGCGAACATTCGTATCATCACTGATTTATACTTACATACTAATATTTATATAATAGATGTGACCTTTTCACGCCGGCTGAAAGAATCTCGGTGGAAGACACAATGGTATACAGTGACCTGGGTTGGGATAATAGGCAATTTTTTATCCCTAAAGTATCACGGGAAGAGGAGATAGTCGCTAAATAAGAACAGCCGCCCGGATCGATCTTCAGGTTAAGCCGTGCTTACCTAGGTTGATCCGTGGATGGGTGACCACCCATTATATACCGAATTTCCTCCATACCTCGGATAGCTGCCTGTCATTTGTATAACTTTGACAGTCGTTACAGGTGGTCATTGGCTTGAAAGTCTGACAACTAGTCTTACCAAGGGGTATCGTATTACCCAGTACTAAACGGGTTTTGGAGGTCAGATAGGCAGTCACTCCATGTAAAATACTGGTACTGAGCTGCATTCTGTTGGACTGGAAGCCGAACCGGAAAAGACTAGGTAGAAATGACCTGATGAGATCAGATAAGCAATCGCTTCATGTAAAATACAAGTTAGTATTTAACCGTATCCAGTTACGTTGGAAGGCGACCCCAGCATTAATATATCTATTTTATTACATTTAATACAGCATAAACCATTTATACTAAATTCAACCAAGCAATACTATGTCTTCTCACAGAACCACAGAACATTCTAATATTAAATATCGTATTTATTCATCAGCTAACAAGTCAATCCAGGGTTGGTCACCAACTGGGCTACGGGACTGTTCGAAAGAGATACCGCGGGCCTGGAACATAAAGGGCAAGGAAGGAACATGGATGGGTTTTAGTCAGTACAAGTCTGACACTCCCTTCTGCTCCGCCTAGAGCGGGAGGGGGGTTCATTTGATGATTTCCCATCCGGAAAATCAAGAAAAAGGTTGGTCTCCACGAGCGTATTGAGCATCGTTAGCATACGCGGTATAGGGGAGGTAGATCGCGCTACAGTGCGACATAGCCCGCGAAATTCAAATTTCGTTTTTCGCAATTTACAGATCAGTTGTAGGTTGTATGTTGATATAAAATGAGTAGCATCAGTAACACGTATGTAGTAACAGAATTACAATCGTGAAAATCATCAATACAACCCTCTAAGTTCATGTAATCCTATTCAATGAATATTTCATTAAAAAGTCATTCAATAGGATTAAATGGACTTACAGGGTTATATTGATGATTTTCATGATTGTGATTCTGTAACTACATACGTGACTCATTTTTCATCAACATACAACCTGACAATGACCTGCAAATTGCAAAAAACGTAAGAAAATTTGAATTTCGCGGGTTACCTTGACGACAATTTATGCTTTCTAAAGCAATTAAAACATAATTGATAAAAGGCTAGGCAGATGATCCCGTTGGACAAATTTTAACCTTAAAGCGGGAAAAGCCGCGGGGAAAAACTAGTATTACACAGGTTTGTAATATATTCAGTTTGGGGACGGTAATGTATGTATTTGTAATGGTAGTTCACTGATAACATTATTTTGTTTCGTGTTGTTTGTTTTGTCAATTTATTGGTTATTGTTTTAAAATAATTTTGTTGTAAACAAATAAGAAATTATGTAAATTCACTCGCTGCCATTTAATAATCGTATGTATGTACGTCGTTGAGAGCAGTGGTGGCCCAGTGGTAGCGACCCCGACTTACGAACAGTAAGTGGTGGGTTCGAACCCAGGCAGGCGCATTACTTTGTGTAATTTATTTCATCACCACTGCTCTCAAAAACGGTGAAGGAAAACATCGTGAGGAAACCGGCATATCCTAGAACCAAAAATTCGAAGACATGTGACATCTACCAATCCGCACTGGGCCCGCGTGGTGGATTATAGCCCATTCCCTCTCATAGAGAGGAGGCCTGTGTCCCAGCAGTGGGAACATTATAGGCTGATGATGATGATGATGATGTATGTACGTAACAACTTTTTGAACAGGACACGAATTCATATGAGTGTGTCATGCATGCTGGTGGTAACTTGTAAATGAACGACTGAATAAAAGCGCTCTCTTTGCGCCCAAAAAATCCAGTACATAACATAAACCTCCTAGGGTTAGCCAGAGGCGTACCCAATAGTGCACCCCATTTCGGCATTTCTGTTTAAGTCCCATGTAAAAGGTGCGAGCCTATTGCCATCAACCGGGCACAAATCCAGAATTCATGGCTGCTACTGTGAAATTCCTGATGGAAAAACCAAGTAACACTTTGCCCGACCTGGGAATCGAACCCTGGACTTCATGCTCAGTAGTCGTTGTAACTATCTATTGTTATCATCAACATTATGATTGACCTCAAACAATCTATATCTTTTGCCGACCGTTGTTACCCAGATTTTAATCTTGATGAAAAAGAATAAAATACACATTGCTTACTTTATATCCTTTAATTAACCCTCGTTAAGGCTCCACGCAAACTTTAACCGTTTCGGAGAAAAGCCGGAATAAACAGACAGACAGAAAAAAGTTTTGAATTGAAAACTTCTTTAGCATCGCTGTGATTTGAAAGTCGATGAAACGAAAAAGCGACAGTAAAAAGAGACAGACACATAGATTCATAAGATTTAACGTGGGAGAAAATGAGATAGGAAGCATTTTATACAGTGTTTATCTTGAAGCCAAAATTTTTGAACGTTACACTTTGACCACGTGTAAATTGAAGACATGTTTTTTTTGTTATAAGTAACGCATATACTTTAATATTATGCTTTCAGTAAAAAGCCGTTTTTTGAAATTACAAAGAAACACTTCAATTTTATTTTATGGATAATATCACTAGTGACCAAAGCATTGCCTTTTTTTTTTTTTTTTTTTTTAACGGATGGGAAATCATCAAATGACTTCTCCCGCTCTGGGCAGAGCGGAAGGGAGTGTCAGACTTGTACTGACTAAAACCCATCCATGTTCCTTCCTTGCCCTTTGTGTTCCAGGGCCGCGGTATCTCTTTCGAACAGCCCGCAGCCCTGGCAGGCATCGGTCCTTGCGGGCCCCTCCCTATTTGCTGACATCTCTTTGAGGCGCGCGTGGAACACGAACGCGCCGTCAACACGGCCTGTCGTCAAAAGACGGACGGACGGCGAGCTAGCCCATTACTCTCCGTCCACAGGTCCGCGTCTACGGTGGCCGGAAGCCACCACGTGACCCCCGACGCCCGAGGCGTCTCCCGCGGCGGCTGGGACGAGAGGTTCTCTCCCTCTCACGCTCCGCCACCTCCTTCGCTAGCATGACTGCTTCGCAGAAGGAGGTGACGGCGTCCCATTCCCTTTACCGATACAGGGCCGGACGCGATAGGTCGCCGCCGCCGATCGCCGCTACGAGGACACGGCGGTGCTCCGCCCAAGCGGGGCAGACCTCTACCGTGTGCTCCACCGTATCCTCTGGGCGGCCCTCACAGTGGTAACACCCGGGCGTTTCCTCCCGCCCGATTCGGTGCAGGAACCTCCCGAAACAACCGTGTCCGGTGAGGACCTGCGTCAGGCGGAAGGTGAGGGTGCCGTGGCCCCTCTCCAGCCACTCCTCAAAGAGGGGACTTATCGCCACTATTGTGGCGTGCCCTGCACGGGGTTGCGATAGTCGCTCTCTCCATGTCGCCATGAGATCGCGCCGGAAGTCTGTCCGCAGTGCGACAATTTGCCGCGGCAGCGGAGTTTCCCCCCGGCGTAGTGCCTCTACGCGCCACTCATGTAGGCGCGCGAGGACTATCGCCTCCAGATCCCATGGCTGCAATCCAGCAAGGAGGCTCGCCGCCTCGCCGGAGATCGTGCGGTACCCCCGGACTAGCCTTACGGCTACCACCTTCTGGGGCGCGTTCAGGTAGTGGGCGGCTCGCCGCCTCAAGGAACGCGCCCACACCGGGGCCCCGTAAAGGGCCATGGACCGCACGACCCCCGCGTAGACCAAAGCATTGCCTTAAGGTGACACTAGTCGACATTTTTTCCATACAAATTTCGGGAGGGTATTAGTCCGCTGTTTGACACTGTACATCCAAAGTTAAACATGATGTCGTTTTGTCTCATTATTAATTTTGTCTGTGCGGAAACAGAATACTAAAATAATAAGCCATTTAAAAGTTACGAGCTACCAAAGATTCGTTTTTATTGCCAATTTTAACGCAACTTTGGGCGTAAATTAGTAATAAAAGAAGTGTCAAATTTCCAAAACAAAGTCGGCACCGACAAAGCACAATTATCGAAAAATTGAATTAATTTTATTTGTAACTGATTTATGCAGTGGTTTTTTCATAAAACTCGGTTTTCCAAAGGCCTTTTCGTATTTTTTTTCGCGCGCCTATACTATGAATTATCATGCATCTCACTATCGGGCACGGTGCCAGGTGAGACAGCGTGCTTTTTGGTCACGCCCACCAGTGAGTTCGAGCCCGCGACTAGTGCTACCTTAAAACAGCTAACTAAACCCATGTATCCACATCTCTACGCACTAATACATCCGGGTGGTACACACGTTAGCCACCTACTGCGTAACCAACGGACTCTGTTATGTACTACGCCTTATATTTAAATAACTACCATGCACTTGTGTGTATACTGCCTTATAGTTAAGCTATTATGAACATTACAATTATGCACAGAAGCAAGTTGTATTACTACGGTGGGGCGATAGAATCTATGGAAATAAGTTTAGGTATACAAACTTACTGTCAGCAAGTTTGGTTTTCATTGTTTTTGTGGTCAAAGTCTGTTAAGCTTTGAAAAATCTACGTGAAATTGTTAACCCTCCAAAAAAGGCTGAAGGACCGATTTTAAAATTATTTTAACTTTAAGAAACAAACATGAAATTTTGGAATTTTTCTTTAAACAAGCATCGTGTCCCGCACTTATCCCAATTATTAGGCTCGCTGGCGATCGTTTTTTGCATATTATTTACTGCTTCATGAGCAACCACTCTTCTTTGAAGACTTACTTACTCTTCACTGAAGAGGTATCGTAATACCCAGTACTAATTGGGTTGTGGAGAGATAGGCAGTCACTCCATGTAAAATACTGGTATTCAGCTGCATCCGGTTAGACTGAAAGTCGACCCCAACATAGTTGGGAAAAGGCTTAGCAGATGATTTCGTGAGCAATCACTGTGTTTACATTCTACAATACTAAATGGATATGCAAATTATATGTAGGTAGGTGTCCATTTTATTAACTTTCTAGGAAGGCCTCCCACTAGCTGGACCGATGACCTGGTGAAGGTTGCGGGGATCAGCTGGATGAGTCTTAAGGGACAAGAAGATCTCAATATCCTAATTTAAATTACATAACATAACGTCACGGCTGTAATCCTTGAAACGTTAGGCAGAGGTGTATCTAATATTACACCCAGATTTCACCTGTTATGTTTAAGTCCAATGTAATAGGGGACGAGCCTATTGTCATCAGCTGGGCACAAATCCAGTTCCGTGGCGGCTACTGAGAAATTCCTGATAGTAAGACCCAATAACACCTATAAATTCCAATTAATATTATCATAAACCTTACTTACGTCGATCTCGGTGTGAAAAACAAGAAGAACATGAATTGTCGTCACAATACAAAGTATTTATCAAGGACTTGGTAATTAGTATCGTAAAGAAGATTGTTTGTTTATTACATTATGTTACTTTGTCAGAATTCGCGAGTTTTTATATCTTACTTGTTTATTTCGTTAATATGTGGGTGTTTAAAGTAACACTTCTTTGTCTGAGAATTTGTTTAATCAAATATTTTTATTTTTATTTTTGGGTGACGCTTACGCGTTTTTTCTTGGCCAAATGTGTAAACAAAAAACAAAACAGCACATGGTGTTGGCTATTCGGATATCGGCTATTGGGGTCCTACACCGATATCGGATCGGATAATCTAAAAACGCAGTAACGGTACAAGTCCTGTCAGATTCAACAAAAAAAGAAAAACCCCGGAAAAGAATACGCTGTTCCTGTTTAAGTCCGTGAAGAGAAGACACACACACATCCGTGAAGGAGGTGTGGAGGTGTTGGGTATTCTCAATATTTTAGAGAGCAAATATAAAAAATAATAATATTAAGATGATAATGGCAAGGAAGTTAGTGAACTCTGAGAGTGGTAACGGGGACATGTAATGGAGATAGATGTTTTTTTTTTTATTAAAGGTTTTTAATGTTATAACTTTAGTTTAAATTTATTTATTTCAAATTGCACGACCCCTGTACTATTCAATGCATCCAGCAGAATGTTTTGAGTGTTTTCCCAGCAATACTTTTTGCGTAGAATATTTGATATAGAAAATGGTTGGTGCTTGGACGGTTTCGTGAAGGGGCCATTAATACCTTATATAATACAGGGTGTGAACAGACTCTTCACTAAGCCGTCAACCAAGCATTATGAACATCAAACTAAGTAACTTTACGCAAAAATTAGTGCTGGGAAACGACTTTTTTTTTTGGGCTGAAAAATCATGTTTTACAGTAGGACTCAATGTAACGCACTCAAAACATTGTGCTGGTAGCTGGATTGAATAGTTAGAGGGTCCTGGAGGTGTTTACAAAATCTTACATTAAAAACATGTATTAAAAAAAAAACATGTGAAAAAGTTGGAACTTTGACACCCAATATCTCCGTAACTAGAAGGCTCCCAGGTATGCTCTAGAACAAAAAAATGATCGCAATGACGGGGAGAACAAGTGCCCTTCGGCTTCGTTAAGAGTCTGTTTACACCCTTTATATCTCCCATCAGTCAAAAGATCGTAAATTCTACCGTCACAAAATTCAGCAATGTGCATCACTATCCACCCCACCATACTGTCATGTAAATAAAGTGTTAAAATACGTTTATGTTAAGTATGCGCGCTCTACGGATAAGATGTGTTCGGGACAGAACGCACTGGTGGGCCAGACCGGTTCGCATTATACCCTCGCTTTGGCCACCGCGTGGGTAGGGTTAGGCAAACTGTTTGCGATTATGTCTTTCGTTGGGATTTTTTTAAGGGCTTGTGAACAATTTCTTGCTAAAACTGAACGCGATCAGCTCACCTAAATCGCGTTCAAAAGCTGTCAGTGTCATACGCAGTTAGTACGACGAAAAAACATGTGGGGCCACATGTTTTTTCGTTATAATTGAAGTATAACATATTTTTATTTTATGACTATTTTAATATATTAGATATAGTCTAACTTTTTACGTAGAAACCATCGAAATTAAACGTACATAATATAATTGCCTATTATAACAATAAAACCCGTTTATTCATTTAAATACATATCTATTACATTTTTAAATATTCAAATATAAAACAATATAAAAATAGTAGCCCACCAGCATTGGGAACAGGGTCCGAGCTACCGTCGGTCAGGGCTGTTAGAGAGGAACCACCTGACAATTCACGCCGTGTTCAGAAGTACTGCTTTCTGAATCAAGCCCTTGATCCAGCTGCTAAGCGACCCGTTTAAAACCCGTTTAAATGTATAGATTAAGAAAAACATAAAAATAAAAATATTAACTTTAAAATCAGGTACCTAAGTCTTTTTATTAGATTAACAATTAAGATCAGAGTGCGATGCCGCCTGGTCTAAATCAGTATTTAATCGCAAAGCATTCTGATTTATTTACATTAGTAAAGCCCATACCGTACTTCGTACTCCTGAACATGCAAACCGTACCAAAAGGCCGCAGCCGTATCCGCTAAAATAAAAGCTGAACAAGGTCTGTGACCTTTAAACTGGATTCAATGCGCACGCATAATCAACTCGTCATCAATATCTTAATTATGAACTTATGTGGGAAGGGATCAGTACCATTAAGCCTTTGCAAAGCCTGACTCACGGAGTTGAGATGTGAATTTAAGCTTTTTATCGTTCGGAAATATTTGTTTAGGTTCAAGGTTATCTTTTTTGAAGGAGACCCCAACCTGATAGGTTTCTATAGCATCATCGTTCTCTTGCTCTTATAGCAATTTATTTGGGGTAGGCGCAGCTATTTCCTTCTTCCATACTTTACTTGTAAGCTCATCAGACACCTCTTATCTTGCCATATCACCAATCCATCTATCGTTTCTTTGGTCTTCCTCCACTCTTACACCCATCCACATTTATACTAAAAACTTTCCTCACGACATTTTCCTCATTCCTCCGCATCACATGCCCATACCAAGCCAACCAATTACCACACAACTTTTCAGTCACCGGTGCCACTTTCAGACTTCCTCTTATGTACTCATTTCTTACCTTATCCATTCGCGTAACATTACACACCGTCTTTAGCATTCTCATAGGTTTCTGTGTAACTCTATAAAAACGAGGACAGTCTGTAATGTCAGGAGTCATGACTACATCCCGGGGCTCCGCTAACGGACTCGCCCGGGAACTCCTCTCCAAGCTGCGGAGACTGCCTGACACCTGTACGGCGGAACTATTCGACTGAGCATTTTTTTAGTGGAATTTTTGGGAACTATTCGACTGAGCATTTTTTTAGTGGAATTTTTCGGAACTATTCGACTGAACATTTTTTTAGTGGAATTTTTCGGTACTATCATCTACAACAGAACTGCAGTGATCATTGGCGCTTTTACAATGGCAATCGGCGTTGTTGGCGAACATTCGTGAACTTGTTTTGAACACATAAAGAAATGTTTCCGCAGACTTCAAATAGAAACCAGCAGTCTGCCATTGCGATTGGACGGAACCTTCAGAATTTTACCTTAAAATAAAGACTTTAAGTACTACGAGATCCGGTACCCTTTTATGAAACAGTTTAATATTATGAATGATTGATTGATCTTAAATATGTCTTAAAGCACCACATGACACCAGCAACATTAATAATATTAGTGGGTTTTTCAAAATGAGCGTTTCATTTAAGAGATGGCACATATTGGTTCTGGCAATCATTAATCTACATCTTTGTAATCATCAGCGAAAAAATCCCTCGATTACGATGTTGGTCGCATGGAAAAAGTTGTTCAGTTTCCACACCTTTATGTTACATGCTGTATGTACAGGCGCCAGCGCATCAAGTTAGTAAAAACTGCCAAATTTTACTTGCCATTCGATTTAGAACTTAACCACCTACATGTTATGGTATAAAAATCATTTAAAGGAATTGGAAAGCTTGTGGTAACTTGATGTACTGGCGCCTATAATACGGAGCTACGGAGTTCACTGACGGCCTGCCACTTTTCACCTTATCCTTTAAGTAATAAGGTTAAAAAGTGATTGGCCCTCAGTGAACTCGGTAGTACGAATCATCATCATCTACCTAGCCTAACCGGAGTCGGCTTCCAGTCTAACCGGATGCAGCTTAATACCAGTATTTTACATGAAGCGACTGCCTATCTGACCTCCACAACCCAGTTAGTACTGGGTAATACAATACCCCTTGGTAAGACTGGTTGTCAGACTTTTCTGGGCCACTGACTACCAAACGACTGTCAAAGAACTACAAATGACAGCCGGGACCAACGGCTTAACGTGCTTTCCGAGGCACGGAGGAAATTCGGTATGTAATGGGTGGTTACCCATCCACAGACCAACCTAGGCAAGCACGGCTTAACCTGAAGATCGACCCAAGCGGTTGTTATTATTTAGCCACGAGCTCCTCCTCATCCTTCTCCTCCTCGGGAGTACGTATACACTTCAAAACAAATCACTGTTATGCAAATATCTACACAAGAGTGAATCGTCAGTCCTTAATTCCCATGACCAACACATACAAGACAGCATAAGATAACATGATTGATCGAATCTTTAAATATTCATAAATATATTTGACAACCTACAACGTTAAGAGCCCCATTGTCATCATAAAACCATGTTTTCTACAAACACAGCTTCTTACATGCCGCTAAAAGTAAATTTACTTAACAAAACTGTTCTGTTGATACACCGAGGGTTACAAGGCGTGAATGTACTCTGGGTTTTGTCAATATTTTGGTGTATTTAGTTTTATTAATACGGGTTTTTAATCAATTTGAGTGGCCACACATGACCACAGCAATCACAAGTCATGTATTGTCTTAAGGACTACTCAAAATTTGCTATTTCTTTCCTACTATTCTTGTATGTAACGTCTCCGGTTTTTTTTCTTTGCTCAATGCTGACCTGTTCGAAGTTCTTCATGAGATCTCAACAAATATTATTCGAAGAAAAACAAAAACTTTCACACAAAAAAGCTTGTCTAAAGGAAATAGCACACATCAACTCGGAAAGGGATCGTCACTGTATCGTGAGCCAATCTCGAGGCGAGGCGATTACGTTTCGATTCCGATTAGTGTGCGTTTCATGCAATACTAAATAAATGAAAGAATACTAAATGGCTCGAGTTGAAACGGTGAACCTTAAAACTGGTTACACATTTAAGAAAAAATACAGTAGGTATTTAGAACCTCTGACTCAGTCTGCTGTAGGTATCAGAAGCAAACCATGTACAAATGATAACAGTACTTACTCCACCTTGCACTCTGTCGACCACCTAAAACTGATGACTTGCCAAAGTCAAATAAAATTACTGATAGGTACTAACAAGTCATTTGACCTTGACAAAATTATAACCCCGCAAAAATCTTTTACCTGTCCACATTAATATAAAAATTATGATAATCTCAATCTACCCACTGCAAAACTCCTTGAAGATACGCACAACTATCCATGCTCATCTCTGGCGTCACCCTACGCACAGACAAACAAACAAAGAGACAAAACTCGATATTTTAACGAGGGCCTCGTTTTAAATTTATAATGCCACCTTCTGTATTCAACACTCACTGACTACCAATTTTGCAACGAATGTATAAGAGAAGCCGATGTTGCAGGCAAAGATGGAAATAAGTACGTATTATGATTGGCTGGAGTTTTTCTTTGAAGATTGTGTAAATAGTCAAGATAAATGTTAACGGTTGAAGTGAGGCTGTTTTAGTTTTATTTGCTGAAGAAAGAAACTCGAAAACCTTACAGTTCTGTGAAAAGAAATAGACTTTATTAATGCTGTGTTTGGTTAGTGCTGTTTTTGGTTCGATAGTTGATTGCCAGTGTAAAGAAAGAAAGGAGGTGTCTGATGAGATGACGCATAATAGAGAAATATGAAAAAAGAAGCCGACCCCAAATAAATTGGGACAAGGACAGAAGAATGATGATGAGTCACACTAGAATACGTATTTCGATACAATTGTGCGATGTATTGGTTGTTCTGTGAAACCAGGTTAAACACTAACCATACGATAAAGAAGAAAGAACTGGTTGTTCAATTATTGAGGTGGATTTGATTCGAATAGAGCTTTCACCAATAAAAACCCGAACATAGGTTATTCCAATCACCATCTTTACAAAACCTCCTAGTACAAAACATAGATTACACCAATAACTACATTTCACAAATCCGAACAAACATTAAAACACAGTCAGAAATCCAATCCACAATCACTCGGACATCCAATACTCAACAAAATCCCTTTCATTGTCCGTAACAGTCGCGATAAATCACATGAAACCCACATCAAATCAGCAGCTGAACCTAGCATTAATCTGCACTAAGTCGCTATAATTCCGCTAAAGAACAACACAGAACACCATAAAAGCGATTGAAGTGGCATTTGCGCCTACAAAATGCATAAGCCTCCCTTAAAGACCATTATTGTGCTGAACAAATCATGGTATTACTCTCGACTAGGTGGTGGATGTGGATTCACTAGGTGAATTGTTTGTGGACATTTTGTGTGTCTGGGTTTGATTTTGAGTTTTTGTTGATTTGGATATGAGTTTGTAGATTTTGTTAGTTTTGTCATGAGGTTGAGTGTATTCGTTTAATCTATGTTAATCCCTCCTAACAATGTCATTTAAGCGCCAAAGGACTGACTTAGCACTGTACATCTAGGAGTTGATAAAACTTTTTTCCTAGTGACTCATCTGACAGATGAAACGACAGTGTGATTTTAAAACAGTGAAAAAATACAACAAAAACAAATTTTAACTAACTCAACATTTCGCCCGATTAATCTCAAAAGCAACATCTTCAAACAAACCGCTTCATTTCAACCATATAAAGTAAACCTCCTATACATTTACAAAATCACATATAAGGCATATCATACCCACAGACTTATTATTAGTAGCGGTGTCCAAAGCAAGGCCGGCGGCATACACGCGTACTTATAAATCAAGTTATTCGTTACGCCCCAACCGCATTGTCCTCGCCTTGTGGTAGAAAAGAGCAAAAAAGCATACGAAAGCAAAGGAATATATCGAAAATCGAGCACGTCAAAAATTTATTCCGATTGAATCGAAAACGAATTCGGATGCGTCCGCGCACGGTAATGCTGCGGGGATTTTTGATTGTTTGACGTTTTTGGGAGAACTGCTTATCGTTTTGAATAAGTTGAAAGTCGGAAGATTGGGAAAAGAGGTTGATTATAACAAGGTGGATAGATAGATTGATCAGAACTGGCATCTCTGGAACACCTCCCAATATAACTAACTACGTTGCATATTTGTTATTTGTATTTCAAGAGCTATGATGCATCTTGTATGTTTTTTCGCATCACAGCCACTAACATTCTTCATGACAAGTTATTCAGGGAAATCTTTTCACTGAGTACTGTTAGTCTATTGTATTCTTCTGGTATCAAACAAGGTCCAGTTTTGTTTTCCTTCCTGGCATATCGTGCGCATTGCACTGTCTCAGCAGAAATTTTGATTTTTAGGTTAGTTTTTGAGTTGGAATGTCAAAGATCAAGAAACGATGGATGGGCTGTGTCTTAGATGATAAGGTTCTATAGGACCTGTTTACTAAGAAGACGACTAAAAGAGAAATAGACATTCGACTCCGACCCCAAATAAAATGGGAAAAGGGCAAAAAAAAATATTCTTTCTTTTTTTTCGAGAGCACTACCCGTGCTAACCTGGCGTCAGAGTTTGTATGCCGCCCATGGGCCTCTGACTTGAATTTACATGCCGTCGAGAAATATCTCTCAGGCATGCTAGTTTGGTTTCCTCACGATGTTTTCCTTCACAGATGCAAGTCATCATCTGCCTAGCCTTTTCCCAACTATGTTGGGGTCGGCTTCCAGTTTAACCGGATGCAACTGAATACCATTATTTTACATGGAGCGACTGCCTGTCTGACCTCCACAACACAGATAGTACTGGGTAATCTGATACCCCTTGGTAAGACTGGTTGTCAGACTTTTTGGGCCACTGAATACGTAACGACTGTCAAAGATCTACAAATGACAGCCAGAACCAACGGCTTAGCGTACTTTCCGAGGCACGGAGGAAACTCCGTACGTAATGGGTGGTCACCCATCCACAGACCAACCTAGGCAAGCACGGCTTAACCTGAAGATCGACCCGAGCGGCTGTTATTATTTAACCACAGATGCAAGTGATAATAATAAAATACGCACATGGTTCATACCACTAGGCTCAATGTAATCAAAAAATAAAAATGAACTTGTCCAAGAGTTGCAATTTAACAAGTACTAACTCCTTAACAAAATTAAGAACTTTAATGACGAAAGTGCAATAACCTTAAAATGTACCAGTTAAAAGCACCCGTATCGTTACGCTATAATGTAAGGTAACGAGCAGGAGCTGCGTCGATCAGAACAATGGGAAGTATCGAAGTATCGATGGCACTTGTCAAAAATAAAAATGTTCCAACTGACCGCCGGAACGATAAGTCTTTGTTCATTATTTGGGTTCGTATATGTGGAATAAAGGTATGTTTGGTCTTTTTAGTTTTAAATTATAATATTTCGGAGAATGTGCAGTTTTTTTGCATAAGCTTGTTTTTTTCCAGCTTCGAGTATACTGACTGGCTAATGTTGTATTGTTGAGCAGAGGAGATCCAATGGTCTCGGTCCCGGTTTTTGCGTTGAGGTCCCGGGTTGGTCCTGCCAGGGCTCTGGGACTGTTCGAAAGAGATACCGCGGCCCTGGAACACAAAGGGCAAGGAAGGAACATGAATGAGTTTTAGTCAGTACAACAGCGGGAGAAGACATTTGATGATTTCCCATCAAGGTCCCGGGTTGGCACTTTACATTAACATAACATCACGCCTGTAATCCTCGAAGGCTTAGACAGAGGTGCAACTTATAGTACACCCACATAATTATTGCCAGTTATGTTTAAGTCCCATGTAACAGAGGGCGAGCTTAATGCCATCAAGGTACAAATCCAGACTCCATGGCTGCTACTGAGAAATTCCTCATGGAAAAATTTAATAATACTTTGCCCGACCTGGGAATCGAACCCAGAAACTCATGCTCAGCATTCGTCCTTGCGACCACTAATATCACCATAACTGGTGAATTGTGTGTGTACTAATAGATACACTTCTGCCTAACCTGTCGGGGATTACAGGCTTTATGTTATGTTAAGCACAGAACACACCGAAACATTTTACATTCTTTACGCATAGTTTAACAGAAAAAATAACAAAAGTGCAAACCTGTATAAAATTATTATACAGAACAATGGAGTATCAATAGCACTTGATAAAAATATTAAAACCTTTGCTACTAAACACGCTTAAAAAGAGAACAAAGTTGTTCAGGTTTGGGCGCGAAAATTACGAATTTTTGATGAAAACGACAGTTTTGATTTTTCCCGTTGGCCCCAGACGGCACAACATTATTGTTCTACGACTTTTCCGAAAACAGACAAAAAAAACAACTCTCGATACATATGTCCGAACAGCTGATCGGGTTTTGTATGAAAAGTAAATTTTTTTTTGCCTGTTTTCGAAAAAGTCGTAGAACAAATATTTTTGTTTATGATGTTAGTAATCTACTCCTACGAGGTTGTTGGTGTTTTACAAATAACCCTGTATAATTAAAATTCGAATCTAATTGTATACTTCGATATTATAATTAAGGTGTAAACGCCAAGAAGAAGTATAATCTCATATTTTACTGCTGTAAAAATAATCTTCCACAATGTACCCAAGAAATTTCTTGAAGGCATTATCTGCCTTTACTGGTCTTAATCCCTCTGATCCTCAGAACTACAAAGTAACAAGATAATCTTAATAATCGACTATTTTGCTCTACATTACAAATCATTCCTCCTACGCCTATGTATAACAAACATGCAATACATTACTTCTCTTTCAATAATACAATTTCAGACCTAATCTCAATTCCGAAACCGCAAACTATGTAGAACCAAGCCTTATTAGGGCAGAGATGTCTCGAACATTATAGCGATTACAAGACCAAATTACCACGACACTTGAAACTCAGGCCAACTTGTGGACCTCAATGTAATTGCCAGTTAGGTTTCAAGTTCTCATGGGTCTTGATACTTTGGTGGTGTTACAGGAATAAAATATGGCCGATATAGGAGTGGATAGGCGACAACAATGGACGTTCGGAATTTAAAATTGCGCGTAAAATTTAGGGCTGCGCGTGCACAAGGCGATGTTAGTTTTTTTTTTATTTTTTATTCTGGATTTTAAATTAATGGGGTTGCAGTTTTACCGCATCTTGCGAAATGGGACTTGTCTTAAATGTCCGATAAGGCTAGGAAATACTGTTCACATAAGTCTACACTTGTAACTGTTGAATATGTTTCAATGACAACACTGAGGAACATTGAGTATTCACGTACATTAATGCGGCACTTGAGGGAGGCCTATTTCCAACAGTGGGCGTCTTTCGGGTGAAATGATGATGATGATGGTGATGTATGTTAATGTTTTATATTAGGTACCTACTAACAAAAACAGAATGCCAAGCCTGTTTTTTTAGGTAGCGCAGAACTGATCGCAGCACGAAAAATTTTCCATTCCTGTAAAAACTGATACAGTTCTTGTATTTCACGCATCATCATCATCTGCCTAACCTTTTCCCAACTATGTTAGAGTCAGTTTCCAGTCTAACCGGATGCAGCTGAATACCAGTATTTTACATGGAGCGACTACCTATCTGTCCTCAACAACCCAATTAGTACTGGGCAATATTGGTAAGACTGGTTGTCCGATATGCGGGACTACCTGTTACGACTGTCAAAGATCTACAATTGACAGCCGGGACCAATGGCTTGACGTACATTGCAAGGTACAGATGAAACTCGGTATGTCATGGATGGTCAGTAGTCACCCATCCACGGCCCAAAACAGGCAAGCGCAGCTTAACCTAAAGATCGACCCGATGAAGTTCTTGTATTTCATTCATTCATTTAAAATAATACTGCAAATAAAAAACATTAAAACAACGATTCTCCTCCGCTACTAGGTAGCTCACAACCTTTTCATTACTCAAATTCATAGACAAGGCACTATACAAGGCAACAGCACTTTTAAAAGCAAAACTGATCACCGTAGTTCCAACTGAACGCCGTTCCATCATCAGTCTTCCAGCCAGTAATTACTGAAATGGATATTATTGGCTTGTACGCCGCTCACTATAAATCACTCCGGAATCTGTGACGTCGCATCAATAGTTCGGTAAAATGGTTCGAGTGTGTTCTGGATTTAAGTTGGTGGAAGATTTTGTTTCGATTTTTAAAATAAAAAGAATTAAAAGTTTTGACGTGATATCGTTTTATAATTCGATGAACGCTGGCTGCACGCACGAAAAAGTGTTTTTTTTTTTTTAAATAGGAGTGGTGTTTTTGACGTGACCACCTCTAATAAATCGATGAACGTCGGCTGCATGCACGAAAAGGTGTCCCGTTACGCTCTAAGTCCCGTTTCGCTCATTGTACGCTTGCGCCGCATCTATCTCTCTTCCACTCGATTTTATGACGTTGTCACGTTAAACTATTGCCCGTAAACCAACTTTACAGACAACCAATTTTTTTTCTTAAATGTTTCTCCATCTGCGTGGTTGTAAGAGTCAGAAGTATAGACATTAAGGTGAATAAAAAATGTAAAAAGACGAGAAAATAGGTTTTCGTTACTTTTTACGTTTTTTCAACCGATTTTTGATAAACCAAGGATCAGTTTTATTTTATTGGAATTAAAAACAGTTGCTTTTTCTAAATACACACAAATCTAATATTACCTTTTGTTATGCTTTTCTCATTATGAATAAATGACACTTAATTTTACAATGGATTTTGTGCATCACAAAGCGTTGCAATTCTCCGCAACAAGTGCAATATTTCGTGGTTAACCATAAACTTTAGCCAAGAGTACACAAAAGTTACTTTTTAAGTACATTTTTTGCTAAAAATAATTTTCATGAGCACTGTGCATATCTTGAGATTCACCATCAATTTCTCTGCCACAAAGTAATCAATTTCCAATCCAGTCAATTTTAAATCCTCAATGGACCCTCAACACAAACCATTATCTCTCATAGTTTTCGTTTTAAATATCTGTTAATACAATTCCTTTGTGAAATGATCGATAGTTGCCATTTCAAGTAGCTCCCCTTTTAAATTATTATCCTGCGTTTTATCTTCTGGTGTTTCATTTTCAACCTTGACAGTTACAAGATAGAGTTTATTTTCGTCGAGGTGTTCAGAGAGATTTCTTCTCCTGGACACTGTGACAACTCTATGGATGATCTGTCAATACGGAGACTGCAGAATTTATCTTAGTTTGAAGTATACGTCTGTGGGGAGGTGAAATTGCTTCAGTTATTATCGGAGTTCTTTTAAGAATGTATCGGAATGTTGGCAGTATTTAAGTTTGTATTTAGGATGACGCTTTCGTTCATTCGGAGTGATTGATGAAGCATTAATCATTTCTGCTTAATTTTTGAATGTATCGCGTTGGTTTGTTTCGTTGTTAAAAGTTTTGTTCCACTTGGTATGATTTAGCAATTACATACATAATTATAATTATCATGTGACATGTTTATGTAAATCTTGAATGGTATCGACATCATCTGATCTTTGTCTTTTGTTTCAATTACATATATTATTTTTCTTCTTATTTTTTTTTTACTACAAGATGGGGCCTACCTTGACCTCGATCCCGCCTGATGGAAAGCGATGGATGAAATCTATGATGGGACGAGCGTGCCCAGATGATGCCTGTTCACTCTTGCTTTGAAGGCTAACGGGTTGAATGTGGGAGGGAATACATATGCTGGCGTTTTGTTGTCTTCATTGTTTGAATTCGCTGATGAGCTGCTCCTACATCGGTCTCAGTATTCAAGTTGTATCTGAACTTCTACTTCTTAGCGTGTCGACGATAACCTAAATTAAACAGGCACAAAATTTGGCGACGAGTTTGCCACCTTCGGCGATGTTAAATATCCCATCGTTCTTAGAAGAACACCACATTTACAGTCCAGGGCAGAGTCATTTGGCTGCGGGACTGTTCGAAAGAGATACCGCGGAACACAAAGGGCGAGGAAGGAACATGGATGGGTTTTAGCCAGTACAAGTCTGACACTCCCTTCCGCTCTCCCAGAGCGGGTCATTTGATGATTTCCCATCCGGAAGAAAAAAAAGAAAATGGGCAGAGTCATTTATAAATCTCCACCTATCCGGTGAACTAAGTTCAATTTATCAAACGCAACCCACGTTATTTATAAGAAAAAAATTGAAACAGCTTTTAATTTTTGTATTCTAAAATTGACAATTTGTATTCAACCTTAAAAATTATTTTGTACCAGCCCTACAACAAAAATGTTAGTATAAGTACGAGCAATTGGTATCGTAGTCTAATACTAGTTGTCGCTCGTTATGAGTCGCCGGCGCAAATCTAGGATTGCGTCTGCGCATCTCACAGACACCGACGCGAATCTCTGTGTACGACACTTCGTAATGGTTGTCTGTTTTATGTTATTGATATTTTAAATATTTTTTTATGTTCAGCTTATTTGTTATGTTGTTAAAAGGATCAGTCACCGCCTATTATGTATGCCGCCAAACAGCATTTTGTGATGCCGTGTAAAGGATATAGTAAGCGACACTGAAATATCAAGTAGCTTACTTAGGTTACAACGCTATTTCTGAATTACTGAGACAATCCTTTAGTCATAATTAAAAGCAGCCACATGAGGGAAGCTTATCATTATCATTCCTCTGCCTTTATCCCAATTTATTTTGGGGTTCCATGAATCTCTATTACTTGTCACATCAGCAGTCACCTCCTTTCTAGCAGCGCTCCTTTCTTATCATCCTTTACACAGTCCATCCATCGTCTTTTGGTCTTGCTGTACTCTTATAGACATCTAAATTTATGGTCAACATTTTCCTCAATACAATTAAATATTTAGATAACGGATAGATCCCACATAGTACGCATTGTATCGATCGTAGATAAAATGCCAATAACGAATGAAAACTAATACTAATACTAACAGTGTTTTGTTTGATTTTCGTTGCCATCCAAATTTATGACATGGCAGAAATAAGTAGAGACCACTTTTTTCAAACTTTAACTCTTTTTTCTACTTTTTTTTAACTTTTTGGTAGCTAATGTCAATCGAATATCTTTTTGACTTCTCCATCATCGAGAGCGCTAATAACTGTCCACTATCTAGGCCATTTATAGAATCCTTCACATAATACAACATCACGCCTGTAATCCCCGAAGGGTAGGCAGAGGCGTACCCAATTATAGAACACTCACATTTCGCCAGTTATGTTTAAGTCCCACGAATAGAGGGCGTGCCTATTTCCAGTAACCGAGCACAAATCTAGACTCCGTGGCTGCTGCTGACACAAATTCTTGATGGAAAACTAAATAATACTTTGCTCGACCCCGGAATCGAACCCAGGACCTCACGTTCAGTAGTCAAATTTGCGACCACTTGATTCACGAGGCAGTAAGGCAAACCAGTGAGGCAGGTATGGAATCCTTCGTAGACGTATTATCTTCTAATCACTTATTGGCTATGACTCACCATGCATAGCTCGGTTCAATGCAATCGTTGCCATGCAGAGGCGGGCCAGTGATTGCATTATGATGTCATTATTGAGTTCAACTGGTTTAGGTTGAACCACTAGTCTCCCTGTTGCAATAGCTTTGACCTCGTATAGTATACTATCTAAATCTAAGGTTTCTTTGACTACCAGGGCTGTGGGACTGTTCGAAAGAGATACCGCGGCTCTGGAACACAAAGGGCAAGGAAGGAACATGGATGGGTTTTAGTCAGTACAAATCTGACACTCCCTTCCGCTCTGCTCAGAGCGGGAGAACGGAGAAATCATTTGATGATTTCACACCGGGAAAAAAAAAGGTTTCTTTGACTAAAACAGTAAAGTGAATTCAAATCGCATAACATCACGCCTGTAATCCCTGAAGGGTTAGGCAGAGGTGTGCCTAATAGTCCACCCACATTTTGCTAGTTATGTTTAAGTCCTATGTAATAGGGGGCGTGCCTATTGCTATAAACCAGACACAAATAATCCCGACTCCGTGGCTGCGACTGAGAAATTCATGATGGAATAACCCAATATCACTTTGCCCGTCCTGGCAATCGAACCCAGGACCTCAACTGGTGAAATGTGGGTATACACCAGCATTTCGCCAGTTATGTTAAAGTCCCATGTAATAGGGGGCGAGCCTATTGCCATCAACCGGGCACGATTCCAGATTAAAGTGTATTTAGATAAACCGAATTGCAAGGATGTTGCAATGCGTGATACAGTAATTTCAGAGATCCATTAAAATGTAGACGTAATCAGTGTTACTTTTTGTGTGGTGCATCAATTTTGTATGCATTGTTTTTGGCTACTAGAGTATCTTCTGTCTTTTTGAGGGTTATCAGGAATGTTGAACTTGGAGCAATAATAGCCTTCATCATCGGATTTTCCACAAACGCAATCTGCAGTTACCGATCTGTTTACAAAGTACAGTGGCTAATATAATTTATCTCATTGAGCGGAAGAGGGCTCATCAGAAGGCTTAAAGTCACCCAAAGGGCAAAGGAGAGACGGTGCGTTCGTGTTCCACGCGCGCCTCGAAGAGATGTCAGCAAACAGGGAGGGGCCCGAAAGGGCTGATGCCTGCCAGGGCTACGGGACTGTTCGAAAGAGATACCGCGGCCCTGGAACTTAAAAGACAAGGAAGGAACATGGATGGGTTTTAGTCAGTACAAGTCTGACACTCCCTTCCGCTCTGCCCAGAGCGGGAGAAGTCGTTTGATGATTCCATTCGAAAAAAAATAATAATAATAAAGGGCAATGGAGAGGGCTATGCTCGGAGTTTCCTTGCATGATCAAATCAGAAATGAGGACATCCGCAAGAGAACCAAAGTTACCGACGTAGGCAGTGAACAGGGCACATTGTAGAACAGATGGCCGATGGGGCTGAAAAGTTCTGGAGTGGCGACCGCGAACCGGAAGACGTTGCGATGGAAGGCCTCCCACTAGGTGGACCGATGACCTGGTGAAGGTTGCGGGGATCCGCTGGATGCGAGTCGCATGGGACCGGTCAATGTGGCGACACCTGAGGGAGGCCTATGTCCAGCAGTGGACGTCTTCCGGCTGAAATGATGAGCGGAAATATACTATGAACAAAAATCGTAGTTTTGTAAACTTCATAAAATTCAGCACACCTTTATAAACTACTAGCTTTTGCCCGCAGCTTCGACCGCATGGATTTCGGTAATTGTCCAGCGAGATTGTATGATCGAGATAAAAAGTATCCTTTTTATTAATCCAGGTTATAAAGTACCTATCTGTGTGCCAAATTTCATCCAAATGCGGTCAGAAGTTTTTGCGTGAAAGTGTAACAAACATCCATATATGCGAAAGTTTGAGAAACGATGGGTTTCTCAAACTTTCGCATTTATAATATTATAATAAATAGGATAAAATAAAAAGAATTGTTATTTGTGGTCCTAACTGCGAAGTAACTTGTCATAATGAAAATATATTGTTTAGAAAATTTCTAAACGAAACTCCGCACAGCGAGGAATCTGGATCAGAAGTTTATTTCAAAAGTTTAATACTTTTCAAAGAAGCAAACGTCAGGGCTGATCAACTATGTTACCTCGTGGTTTGTCTAAAATTAACTATCCGACGTTAGTGCTTTTCAGACACTGTGTCAGAGCTCAGGTGTTTTTGTTTTTGTTTAAAATTGAGGTAGGTATTAAAGATAGTTAATGTTTTTTTTAGCTAGTGGCTAAATTTTTGAAACTAACTCTCTAACGTTACTCGAAACTTAGAATTTCTGCAGATCCTTGTGAAAATATAACCAAATCATAATATCTTTAATATTAACCGAATATTAGAGCAGCATACCGTCTATATTATGACACAGTCGGTAAATTACCGCAACAACATAATATTAACGCGTTGCGTGCTTCAGATAGCTCAAGGAATTACTCAATACGCTGAATATACAGTATGCGCTAGGAATTCAGATAAATAATGATTATTTAGTATTATTGGTGGTATTTTTTAAATATGAATACACTGTATTTCTTCTATTGATCAATCAAAGTTTTACAACTCTTACCTGGAATAGAGGACATTCACCATTGCCAACAGCCGGTCACAAATCCAGACTCCGTGGCCTGATATCTTCGTAGCGTAAACATGACGTCCTGGGTATAATTTTGATTCTTAGTTCGGGCAAGGTGTTAATGAGTCTTGCAATCAGGAATTATTTACAATTATTTACCAGACGTGCGTGTATGACCAGATGTATGAACGTGGACGAGGCAAAAGGAGTATGTAAGGATCGTTGCAGGAGGCGTTCCGTGGTTTCTACCTACCCCCATGGGAAAAAGGCGCGACTTTATGTATGTATGTATTTACCCTTTGTCTTTTGTAAAGTACGGTCTAACATTTCATCGTAATCCCGTATAAACAACTCAATAGGCTGGCTTACTCTGTTTTTATTTTATACTTTGTTTTGTAAGTAGAACCTACATACTTTGACGACGCGGTTGGCGCAGGGGCTGAGTGATCGACTGCTGCGCTCCGTGTCGCGGGTTCGATTCCTGCACTACTTGTAGGCCATACAAATATTTGTTCCGGGTCTGGCTGTTTGTGTGTGAGTTTAAATGTTTGTAAACGCACCTTCGATACAGGAAAATTCCTAGTGTGGGGCAACGTTTTTTAAGAAAAAAAAATCCTCCATACGATGTTTCATTTTATGGCCAGTTTGTCCTCTGAAGGTATAAAAAAACTATGTCCTTTCAAAATCATCCATAATTTAAGAAAAAAAAAACGCTTTAACAAAAGATTTCACACGTTATCTTCAAAAACACACAATCGAAAGCTAATAAGCTGTGTCCCTGCCATATTACATAGTTGTAAGCCGGACCCATTTCTAATATTAAGTCCAGGAGTTGCACGGTCACGCCATCTTGCGTGACGGCGGGCGCCGCAATTACATGTAGGTTCTAAATGAAATAGTTCAGGAGTTTGTATTTGTGTGTCTTATTTATATATTGCTTTTAGTTTAATTTTGATTGATCCAACTTTTAATTTCTTTCCTTTGTTTATTAAATGCCAATTGCTATTAACAGGGCTTAAACAAGTGGTCTTTCTTTTTCGTGTGGTTAGTGACTAACCTGGTGTCAGAGTTTTTATGCCGCCCATGGGCCTCTGACTTGGCTTCACATGCCGTCGAGAAGTATCTCTCAGGCATCCTGGTTTCGTCACGATGTTTTCCTATATCAAGTGGTAATCGCTTTCAAATTCTTTCGTACTTCAACAATTTCTTTTTTCTTTTAAAAAAAACTTTGTCCCACACTAGAAATTTTCTCCTGTATCGTGGGTGCCTTAACAAACATTAAAACTCACATACACAAACAGCCAGACTCGGAACTACTACCTGTAAGTCATACAAATATTTGTTCCGTACGGGAATCGAATCCACGATACGCAGCGCAGCAGTCAATCGCTTAGCCACTGCGCCAACCGCGCCGTCAAATTGCTTTCAACATGATTGACTGATTGATATAATATTTTATCAAAAATATTTAGGCATTTTTTGTCAATTCATTTCTGGCTTTATAAATATCGCTTACAGTTTGTCACTTTTTCATTATCTTCAAACATGTTTTGAACCTGAGGGCCAAAAAAAGTTTTAAAGTTCAATCTAAACTCAAATCTGAATAAGAGCATTTTGCCGAAATGACAGCCATCATTCTTTTAATCAAACTATTTTCTTCTTCAATCGAAGCAAAAACATAACA
The DNA here is from genome assembly GCA_950005105.1 of Lycophotia porphyrea. NCBI lineage: Eukaryota > Metazoa > Arthropoda > Insecta > Lepidoptera > Noctuidae > Lycophotia > Lycophotia porphyrea. The sequence continues at coordinate 13,903,839 of OX465402.1, forward strand.
TTCTTCTCCGAAGTATCTGCCACCAAAACACACACGCATATACTACGTCACTCTGAATAAATATTTCAACTGGAAGTGTCTCGGTGTTGACTTGGGGCTAAAATGTTAGCGATCAGCCGATTGCTGTTTTAAGATCTTATGTAAATAACTCCGTACGGAGGCACAAGTTTGTCGTGCTACCGTTGATCTTGGCATTCGAGAGGATTTAAGAAATGGGGAGGAGGTATTGAGCTTCGTATTCTCGTATATGAATACCAGGAGATGAAATTTTTAATTTGTGTGGCTGTGTTTATTTGCGAAGATTAATTTTTTGGGGGAAGAGCTGGGAAGTGGTGGAGGAGTCTTTGATTGTACAGATACGAGCATTAAAACGATTTTTTTCGTGGAAATTTCCGTCAAAGTTTTAGGAGAAAATCGCTTCTGAAACTTGCAACTCTGAGGTATTTATGCCCAAGGCTGTACTCAGAGTTAAGTGGCTATGAATAAAATTGTGATGAGTCCAATTATTGCAAGAGCATTCAGTAGTTGGATAAGAAAATTTATTGATTTAATTGCAATCTATTTTACAAGTCTATTTTATGAGCGAGAGACTACTTAAGAGCGTTAACAACTTACGGCATTTCATACAAAATTTCATATCAAATCGTTTTTTTTGGAAATGATTGAACCGATTACCGAAGACCTTTCGTAAACTCCATGAATGCTTCATCATCATCATCATCATCATCGCGAACGCTTAATATATTAAAAAAATACCATCATCGTGTAATATACCATATCCAAACCCCATATCCCTTGGAACCTCTTGAAAAATCGATGCCACCACCGCCGCCGGTGCCTTTTCCGTGTTTATCTTAGAATATTTTTGCAGATTTATAGAGTAATCTTCGGTTTGTATTGCTCACTCTTTGGTTCGAGATAAGTGATATGTTAAGACTATGGTATGTTCGATATTACGAGGCCGTATATAGAGAGGAGGAATTTTAAAGATGTGCTTGTGGGAATTAATAGTTTTTATGGCTGATAGTGTTTTGTTTATTTTAGGTTTCCTGACAAAAATCTCTGGTTTTTATGTACTAGGTACAGTAACAGTTTTATCGGTATGTTATATCGGTAATTTACACAAACTTATCGCGAGGAATCCAAGAACCAAAAATTCGAAAACATGTGGCATCTACCAATCCGCACTGGGCCAGCGTGGTGGATTATAGCCCATTCCCTCTCATAGAGAGGACGCCTGTGTCCCAGCAGTGGGAACGTTATAGGATGATGATGATGCCACAAACTTACACCTACGGTACGGTTGGTCCATAAATTCAAGGTCGCTCAGCTTGCTTTGGAACGGGCAATGCTTGGAGTCTCTCTGAGGAAAAGCATCCGGAACGAGGTAACCCGAGAAGCAGAGTTGTGGACATAGCTCACAGAATGTAAACTGAAGTGGCATATTGGCCGTATTGGCAGGCCATATTGGCCGTAGAACCGATGTCCGTTGGGGTAGACGTATTCTTGAGTGGACACCACGAATCGGCAAGCGTAAGATGGGACGCCTTCACGCTCGGTGTAGCGATCTTCGCTGGGTGGCTGGTAGCAACTGGACGAGAATTGCTGAGTAACAAGTTAAGTGGCGTGCGATTGAAGAGGCCTATGTCCAGCAGTGGACTGATGTGGGCTGATGATGTTGCTTGCAGAAATAAACCCGCTCTCCACTACAATTACTGTTAATTTCAAAACAATCTTCGCTTCGCACAAAAACAGCTCGATCGTGCTGCATAAAACATTCCTAAAGGTCATCTACGAACCATCCCTTCCTAACTGCTAGCACGGAACCCATTCAGTAAATTCTCGCTATCTCCTAAAAACAATCGCTTGGCAGATATTGCCTCATTTGAATTTAATTATCCCGCGTGTTTATTTAATAGGTGCAGTACTAAGATTTTATTCGGCTGCTTAACTCGTGTGGGTAGTTATAAATGAACCCGTTTGTGCAGTTAAGCGAATGTAATTTCGTGTGTAATGGTGCAAAGTAATTTTTGGGATTCGTAAAGGAGTGGGTCTTGATTCTAAGTGAGGATTGTATTTGATTTGGACTTGCAGTTGTGATGAAATAATGTGAAGTTTATGGCTTAGTTCGTATTGATCGAATTTTTGTTGCAGTTGTGCCATTTAGTTTGACTGCCTCGTTGTTCAAGTGGTCGGGAGCGCGACTGCTGAGCATGAGGTCCTGGGTTCGATTCCCAGGCCGGGTAAAGTGTTATTGGGTTTTTCCATCAGGAATTTCTTAGTAGCAGCCACGGAGTCTAAATTTATGTCCGGTTGATGGCAATAGGCTCGCCCCCTATTACATGGGACTTAAAAACATAACTGGCGAAATGTGGGTGTACTATTAGGTACACCTCTGCCCAACCCTTTAAGATTACAGGCGTGATGTTATGTTGTTGTTGTTGTGCCATTTGCACGTATGAAGCTCACTTTTGCTATCAAAATTTTGCCATTGCATGTATGAAGGTCGCAGCACAAATATTAAAAAAAAAAACTGAGTTACTGGTTTTTTCATTTAACATAACATAACATCTTGCCTTGTAATCCCGGAAAGGATCGGTAGAGGTGTACGTAACAAGTACAGACGCCAGCACATCAAGCTACTACAATCTGTCAGATTTCTTTAATAGACTTTCGACTTTATTGCTAAAGCATTAGGTTCAAGGTTAATTGGGAAAACCTGACAGTTACGAGTATGTTTAAACACACGGAACAGAAAAAAAACTGTTTTTTTTTTAATCCGTGTTCATTACGCTCGATAAACACATACACCAGACAGAGCTTATAATATACTAGCGGACATAACGCGGTTTCACCCGCGTAGTTCCGGTTTCCGTGGGAGTTCGGTGATAAAATATAGCCTATGTTACTCGCTGATAATATAGCTATCCATTGCTGAAAGAATTTTTCAAATTGGTCCAGTAGTTTTTAAGTTTATTCGTTACATACAAAAATACAAATCTTTCCTCCTTATAAGGAAAGGAAGGAAGGAAGGATACCTAAACACATTCGCGACTAAGTGTTAATTATCACTTCAAAAGTCATAAAAGAGAGTGTCTCTAAAAATAAACAATCACAGAGAACACGTAGCACCAGAAATGACCATTACAAAAAAAAATCGAGACATCACATCCATTCAGTGAAACGCCTTTCAGAATCCCCTAAATCATACCATTGAAAGCTAAAAACTCTTCCGTGCCATTGGCGTTAGTGGCATTATGAAAGGCTTCGGCAAATATTCTGGCAACATTAGCATATGAATGATACAGGGTGAAAAAGTGGCGCTCCCCCCCTCCTCGCTTCAGGTGGCGGGTCAGGGCAGGAAATAGGTTCGAGCGCAGCCACCGTAAGCTTCCTCTAGAGATAGAGCGTTGTGGACTGCGTTTTGTGAATGGCGTGGATTTTTCATTGATATTTGGGCAGTTTTGGTGGTTATGTTCGATAGCTATGGATTTAAAAGGATTAAGGATGATTTTCCACCAGAGATGTGCTATGCTACGTTGCTATGGATGCGTTTGATATCCGCCAATCATATTCATTGGTGCACATAGCTTAGCACTGGTGGAAACAGATTCAACTAAGATATGTTTTTATATGGAAAGATGCGTGTTATGGATGCGTGCTAAGGATGTGTGCTAAGGATGCGTGCTATGGATGGTCGCCCCCGCCGCTTCCTATCGATACATCGCATAGCTCGAACTGCGCATCTTTCTCGCGCAGCTACTATGCGGCGGCGCATCTTCATAGCACATCTTACTCGCACCGCTACATAGCTTAGTATCAGTGAAAACGGTCACATAGTTTCACAGCTTAGCTATTACATCTTCGCAGCATAGCTGCATAGCACATTTTTGGCGAAAAAGCACCCTTAAAGGCAACGTTATATGATATTTGTTCATTTTGATGATCTATCAAGTTGTGTGGTCGGTTATCGTGGTTATGTGATGAGGAGGTATGAGATAAATGTGGAGTATGAATATAGATAGAGAAGAAGACTAAAGAAACGATGGATGGATTGAGTGAAGGATGATATGACTAGAAAGAAGATGACTGCTGAGATGACGAGTAATAGAGAAGTATGGAAGAAGAAGACAAGCTGCGGTTGCGCCGACACCAAATAAGTTGGGATAATGGCTGGAGAATGATGATGATCTAGCACATCTGCCAAGTTTTTTACCTGAAACGTTGGATTTTCTAGTCTAACTGTATGCAGTCTTTTACATCGAGCGAATACCTATCTGACCACCACAGCCCAGAAATTGGGTAACATGATATTCCAAATTTCCTGATTAATATAACTAAAAAAAATAATCGTTCCCTTATTATAGTGTTTTATACCCTCTTTTTCAATAATTGACGTACTTAAGAATTAAGCTAATTTTCTTTATATTTCTTTATATCATCATCATCTGCCTAGCCTTTTCCCAACTATGTTGGGGTCGGCTTCCAGTCTAACCGGATGCAGCTGAATACCAGTATTTTACATGGAGCGACTGCCTATCTGACCTCCACAACCCAGTTACTACTGGGAAATACGATACCCCTTGGTAAGACTGGTTGTCAGACTTTTTGGGCCACTGACTACTTTAACGACTGTCAAAGATCTTCAAATGACAGCCGGGACCAACGGCTTAACGTACGTGTTTATATTTCTTTATATGATACATAATTTAAAAAAACTCAATTCCCATCACACTGCAATGTGTCCCGTTTTCTACTTCCTACTATTATTAAAAATGCGAAAGTTTGTGCACTGAAAAAAATGCACGCCAATAAAGTGACTTTAGCTTGATTGACGATATCTTGTTTAGATTAATCGAAATCTTCGTTAAGTTGATCATCACGACATGATTGCAGCAATACTAGTTCAAATGATTGAACGCTCAAACAAGTTTCTTGATTACCCTTAACATGACATCATTGTAGAAGAGTTAAAAAAGAGACAATCTTTATTGAAGTAATCAAAATGCTTGATTAACACAACTAACTTACTTTTGACTTGATTGCTGCAAATAGGTTTTGTGATAACTCCAAACAAGATCCCGTTTCAAATCTCAATCAAATAAAAGTAGTCGCTGTGATCATTGTGCTTGATAGGCTCAGATGCAAACAAGTTACTTAGTCAATCTAATCAAAATCTTGACTGTAGCGACTCCTTTTTTTTTAGTGTGGGGTTGGATGTATTGATATTTGTTACTGTTTCACGCAAAAACTATTAAATGGATTTAGTTTATTACTTGGATTAACACTTAGAACACACACTTTTTATCCTGGAAGAACGATCCCGTGGGCAACACCCGATCTACACACGGGTGAAGGCGCAGGCATAAGCTAGTAATAAATAAGTAAACACTATGCATTTTAAATCTACTGCTGTTTAAGGCGGTTGAGGGTAGCCCGCGAAATTCAAATTTTCTTACGTTTTTTGCAATTTGGAGATTAGTGTTAGGTTGTATGTTGATGAAAAATGAGTCGTGCCAGTAAAATGCATGTAGTTACAGAATTACAATCGTGAAAATCATCAATACAACCCTCTAAGTTCATATAATCCTATTCAATGAATATTTCATGGAATAGTCACTCAATAGGATTAATTAATGGACTATTTTTTTTTTTTTTTTTTAGTTAGCCTGAACTGTCCCACTCCTGGGCAAAGGCCTCCCCCCATTCCTTCCACTTTTCCCGATGTTGTGCCTCTTCTTGCCAATTACCGAGAAAGCCATCCAAGGCGTCCCGCCATCTTCTCCGCGGTCTACCGCGACCCCGTCTAACTGTCTCAGGGCTCCAGTTTTGTGATATGCGGGCCCATAGATTTGCCGGCATCCGGCAGACATGGCCTATTACCGCCAACAATTATTATGGCCATCACATACATTTCTCAACATGAAAAAAATATTCTCTGGACACAAATCAAATCGCTGCCCGCTCATCACTCAATCCCAACCTCGCAAAGACCATGCGGGGCACGTCTAACCCCGGAACGACGCGACTGCGCTGATTTCAGTCTCTTTTTACTTTCTCAATGATAGATAGATTCGATTCTTTTATTAGAGGTGCTCCGTTCTTTTAACGGTATCCTTTTGTTACGGTCCGTGGTGCAGCTCCATTTTTGCACTTTATAGAGGTGTAATTGAATCTGAGGTTTATTTGAACAGGTATTTTGTGTAGGTATGACTAGTGTGTTCGTGTAGTTTGTAAGTAGAGTAAGTGAACTAAAGTTTTAGTAAACTTTTGATGATAATACTAAGTATATAAATGACAACTCAGTTACATTTATTAATGAATCAAAAAATAGCGTCCGAAATCAACAACAAAATCACGAAAATAAACTCAACACAAATTCCCTGCAATATACTCCATTATCTCCAAGTTAATTCAGTAGACATCGAAACTGCATCAAAGCATTAAGTAATTCAGTAAAAAAGAAGACAGTTTTATTCCGGTGTGACCACTCGCTTATCGAACTGTTCTAGCCTTAATTAGTTTCTGAATTAGAAAAGAGTACAGCTTTTACCGCATCTGGGTTAAATAAAGAGGTTTATGTCGGTTTTCATACATCATCATCATCAGCCTTATAATGTTCCCACTGCTGGGACTCAGGCCTCCTCTCTTATGAGAGGGAATGGGCTACAATCCACCACGCGGGCCCAGTGCGGATTGGTAGATGTCACATGTCTTCGAATTTTTGGTTCTAGGACAAGCCGGTTTCCTCACGATGTTTTCCTTCACCGTTTTTGAGAGCAGTGGTGATGAAATAAATTACACAAAGTAATGCGCCTGCCTGGGTTCGAACCCACGACTTACTGTTCGTAAGTCGGGGTCGCTACCACTGGGCCACCGCTGCTCTTTCATACATACATACATACGAGTAAATAAGATTGAAGTGTCTGTTTTTATTTTCAAAATTTCTTGCTTGCTTTTTACTGAATTGTGAAATGAAAGCACATACCGCACCTTCATTTCGAAACCGTTACTAAACAAAAAAAAAAAGACGTGTGGCACTCGGAGACTGCCGCGGTAAAGCTATTGCATAGCATTTTTTATCAACTTATGTAATTATAATTATTTATTCACTTTCGTAGTGTCAGATATTGACAAGCCTAGATTATTATTTTTAATCTATCGCTGGAGCTAAGAGGTTAGGTTGTATAGGTAGAACCTCCTAGCTCCAGCAGTAGATTAAAAATAATAACCTAGGCTTGTCACTATCTGACACTACGTGTTAGGCACTAGGTGTTAGGTTATTTTCGTTACGGAATTTCTGGATTCGGACTCCACGCTCAAGGCCCGCGATAGAAGCTATGCAATAGCTTCAAAACTAAATTTTACAAGAGAATTTACGATTCTTGCATGACTAATTAGAATTAACTCTTAATAAAATGGTAATGAACACTGAGATATTTCTGGCATTATTTATTAAATTATTGGTTTCTTTTTAAGGTGTGTAGTCATATAATCTAATATTTTCTATAATTATTTTTTTATTATCATTTTAATTTTTATAGTAACATTTTTGCGTTAGTTATTTTTTCAATTAGGATTCAATTATGTAAGAGACCTGTCAAATTAATTATGTAGTTTTGACTGATATAAGTAAGATGGCGTTATTATCTCGATTTCGCGAAAATTTCGTTTAGTAACGGTTTCGAAATGAAGGTGCGCTACGATACTTATGACAAAAAAAACACTTTTTTTTGAAGTTATACTTCTTTTGGCGCGTTAGGGAAAAATGATGAGAGTAACTTTTTAAGATGCGCGCGCACACCGTCACGAAAAACCGACACCCTGAAGTTAGCTAGTCAACATAGACCCTGACCCTCAGCTAGTTTGTTTGTTTACTTTCGAAGTGTCAGATGTTGACAAGCCTCGTAGACTAGGAAAATTAATAAAATCAAGGGAAATAATTCGTGTAGTCTTGAAAATCGGTACAGTAATACCTTACGGTATCCAGATGAACATACTAAAAGTCCTCAAGGGTGGGGGGTATGCTAAGGGGGGGGGGGGATTTGTAGGTACCTTTTTTCAGGTTTTTGCTCATATCTGGAAAATCTGTAGGAATAGCATTATGATTACTTGTGACAAAAGTTTCTACATACAATTTCCTACATATTTGGTCATATTTATTTTTGCTCTACGATCAATACTTTAGGCGCTACGGGTGTGTAAGTTTTAACAGAGAGATAAAAATAGACGATTTAAGAAAACAGCGTCGATTTTTCAAAATTGTTAGGGTACTTCCTGAAGTCCTAGAGTCCCAACGGCTTAACGTGCTTTCCGAGGCACGGAGGAAACTCAATATGTAATGGCATGGTGTGTATGGTAGCCTTTAACTACAGGTTTTTTTTATGCCATAGTGGAGACTTCTCGACATGAAATGTAAGCCTAAATGATATAAAATTAACATTTTTTTTTTTGACGAACCAACCACGACCCCACCTCGGTAAGCACGGCTTAACCTGAAGATCGACCCGAGCGGCTGTTATAATTTAGCAACGAGTTCCTCGGTCAAGATGCACAGTATCACCTAGCTACTAATCTAGAATATTCTGATTATCTCTAGGACGTGGACCCGCAATTCAGTATTCACGTTTCAGGAATCGGGAACTAGTTGGGCGTTCCTAAAAACGTGACTAGATTTTTATCAGCACTAGTGTTATATTCTAGTCGTAAATTCAGTCAGTGTCTCACCACCTTACAACAATGCAAACAGTTAATTTAAATAGCTGAAATCCTGAATAACTTACAATTCTCTTGTGATTTGTTGCAGAGTTTGTTTTGTGTACAATGATTTATCTAGTTTTTTTTTTTTATGAAAAAGCTTCACTGGATTGTACAATATTCGTAGTGTTACTTTCAAAGAGTCATACAAAGCTGTGTTTTCCACATCGTTTTTGACTCTTACTTATCTCTTAAATTTTCAAAACAACCCACAAGCTATGTATGACACATCACACACAAAGTAAGCTTTTTATTTATCCTTTACCAACCATTTTTATTTATTTTTAGAGTTCTTACTAAGACTCCGCTGTCCGTTAATCTGTCTGGCTGTCTGTCAGTAGGCTGTATCTCATGAACCGTGATAGCTAGACAGTTGAAATTTTCACAGATGATGTATTTCTGTTGCGGATAGAATAACTAATAATAAAAATATAAATTATTTAATAATTAAAGGGGGCTCCCATACAACGAACCTGTTTTTTTTTCGATTTATGGTACGGGTTTCTTGTATGGGAGCCGCCTTTAATTATTAAATAATTTATATTTTTTAAGCAGTTGTAAAAGCAGATAGTGGAGTCACCAACGGACTGCCAAGTCATAGGTCTCAATTTCGAACCCAAGGCGCCCCTCTGATTTTTCGGATTCAAATGCGTATTGTATAATTATCACTTGCTTCGGTGAAGGAAAACATCGTGAGGAAACCAGCATGCCTAAGAAATATTTCTCGACGGCATGTAAAGCCAAGTCAGAGGACCATGGGCGGCATAAAAAAAAAACTCTGAGACCAATTTAGGCACTGACCACACGATAAGGAAGAAAAACCAACCAACTTCTTTTACCACTAAATTAACTTTTAGTTTGAACCGCTTAAAATCACGAATTAAACCGCACGAGCACGACAAGCAAGAATTCCCCTGCGGCTGCCCGACTGGTCGCAGTGCCGTTGCGTTACGATTTATTTGCGCCAGAGTGAGGCGCACTCATTTATCGGCCCAATAAAATAAATCAGTCGCGTTTAGCTCGGCGACGTTTACGCGCAGTTGACACGTCGTTGTCGGTTAGGCCGGTTGTAGACGTACGATTTTTGTTTTGATTTTGATTTTAAAGATGTTTTGGGCTGAAATTTAATGTTCAGTCTTTACAATAAGACCAGTTTTGCCTAACACACATGTTTTTCAAAATTTCGTTTTTCAAATAACATAACGTCACGGCAGATGTGCACCTAATAGTACACCCACATTTCACCATTCATGATTTAAGTCCTATGTAAGAGGGGCGAGCTTATTGCTATTAACCTGGCACAGACTCCAGCCACTTTGGCCAGGACCTCATGCTCAGCAGTCACGCTTGCGACCACTTGACCGACGAGGCAGACAAAAAAGTGCCAGCTCCAGTAACTAATAGGATTGCTATCATAAATTTCCACTTTGTCTAACATACTAATTAAAACATGTAAAAATTTTATGAAAGTTCAATAAATCTTCATCATAAAGTTATCTACGCACTTGAGAGTGGCAGAATCTTCTAAAAACATACAAAACGCAATACCCAAAAGAATCATCCGAAACAAAAAAACGCAACTCATGCAAACAGCCTAACCTGTAAAAATCTCGGCTCAAAATAGCTCCGTTTCCAACATTGTGACTGCCTCAAATTATTAGGATACCCACTGGAACTACACGTTACCTAACAATTCACATGTTTTTTGTTTACATTCCTCCACAATATACGGTTTCCGTTTTTGATGTGATTATTAAACGTTTATTTTGTTGCCTCCGTTTTTGAATTTCTTGAATTCCTTCTTTGTGATCAGTTTGTTGACTGTCTACCAATTTTAAATTAGCATTTTAATAGACCAATTAATTAATTGTTTTGTAGTTTTTCGTCCATATTACTAAACAAAAAATTGTGAGCCATCACGGGATGTTTCACATCTGCCAGCAGATGTGAAACATCGAAATAATTGAAATAATTTTGTGCAAGTAATATGCTTAAAAGAACATACACAGTATCAGTACACTGTATATATATACCATCGCATAGCGTGGCGACGCGTCGCCTCGGTGTGCGTCGCCACGCCATCATTCGGTTTTACCCGCCGCTATAGGTGTTTCACATCAAAAATCAATATAAAAATCATACGGTATTAGGCTGAATATCAACACTGTTTGAAGTCAGAATTGAATCAGACAAACCCTTAAAACGCCCGTCCCGTGGTACTAGTGGTTGACTGCTGAGAATGAGGTCCTGGGTTCAATTTTCGAGTAGGGCAAAGTGTTATTGGGTTCTCCATCGGGAATTTATCAGTAGCAACCACGCAGTCTGGATTTGTGGGACTTAAACATACCAGACGAAATATTGGTCAACTATTAGTTACCTACACCTCTGACTAACCTTTCGGTGATTACAGAAGTGATGTCATGTGCTTATAAAAAAGCCCTTCGTTGATAAACGCTGGTCTTCAAGCTGTCAATACAAGACCTCATCATAAAAATATCAATACGTCGAGAATGTCAGGATTTATTCCGTTAGGCTCGAGCATTATGTGGGCAGACGGTGGGTTTCGTGCTATGAAAACACACTGGGTGCGATATACTGTTTCTAGCAAAACTAACAAAGTGCTTGAGATTTCAAGTTAATACAATAACACGGGACACTATGAATCGGGTACAGTTCCAAGAGGTCTCACCTCGGCCGCAATCAGACACTGACTGTCGTCCTAGCGTCGAGCTGAAAACATCAGGGCTCTGTAAAGCACGCTGCGGTGTGGGTAAGTAGGTCGTGTGACGCCTCCACAGGCGTACTGCAATTCATTTTCAATCCGTACCAATGACCGGATCCGACAAATACATTTAGAATCTATGCAGCATTACTAACACCATTTTCCCACCCGAAACGATCGTTCATATCCAAAACAAAAGCAACACACAGCCTTTCAACTCCCCTATCAGTTGCAAACCCCTTTGTTACTATTATTTGAAAGCATTTCAGCATAAACATGGGCAGGATTCCATTCCAACATCCCTTTGCACTCCGACCAATATCCCAATTTCATATGCAAAGCAAAAACATTTCAATGTACCACAAAACACGATACATTCCAAAAATCTCTAGGATACCCTTCAAAATTTGCATCAAACCACGCAAGACAATCACTTACTCTAAGTAATTGGCAAGCACCGTTTAGATAACCAATCAAAGGCTCGTGACCTCAAAGACGAGATCCAACCGTTCAAAAACGTACCTAAACCACCAGATGCTAAACGTCAAAGTGTTTTAGCAGAGGATTCTGATATGTAGGTAATGCCGAGATGGGAGCAAACGTAAAGGCCAGATATCGGCCTAACAGCGTAATTGAATATCGAGCTTGAACCACGATTGACCCAGATATGGAAAATTCCAACTTGATTTGTGTCTGTGGAGTCGTTTTTATGGATCTGGAATGGCAATGATGTGGTCTAGAATTTATTATTATAGTCTTATTTCATCTTCCATTGAAGGATATGTTTTTTAGATAGAAACCTTATAGCACAGACATCGTTTGGGAACAAAGTACCTACCTATAATATCTTAGGTAACTTTAGATTTTACATAAAATACCTGTTCAGGAAGTCATAAATCAAATAATATGTTTTGTTTGTGCTAGAAGTATAAACTAAGAATTTGAGCAATAAAATGTGTACAAAGTTAAATAGGAATCATTTTTAAGTGTAATACCTACCGGTTGTCTACTTCATTGGTTGCAAGTGCGACTGAGGCTCTGGGTGCGATTCCCGGGCGGACAAAATGTTATTGGGCTTTTTCCATCAGAAATTTCTCAGTAGCAGCCACGATGTCTGGATTTGTGCCCGGTTGATAGCAATAGGCTCGCCCCGACTTAAAACATAACTGGCGAAATGTCGGTTGTACTATTAGGTACACCTCTGCCCAACCCTTGGGGGATTATAAGCGTCATGTTATGTTACCTTCTTCCACCAAAAGAAATAAATTATATAATATCACCTTTATTGATCTTACCAAGAAAAGATTTGATGAAATGAAAAGATGCAATGGCGTCTCCATTCAGTTGGAACTATTTAATACCGGGAATGGAATAAAAAACAGTTCAATCTATTATCATAATCCAGTTTTTACTCCATCGAATAACTGCAGACGTTCCCTTAATAGAATTTTATCTAGATTGGCTGTGCCTTGAAATTATTCTTTGACTGAATAATTCCTTTTGAGATGTGAGAGCCGTTGAATTTTTTTTTTTTAACTTACTTTAATGTTTTCTCTATTAGTACAGTCGAGAAGAGTTTCTTTATTTATTGTCATGTCACATTCAATTGAGAGCAATAAAATCGCACACCTTGACTTTTTTCAGTAAAGACTGAGTTTGTTTTTCATGAATATTAATTAACATTGAATTTTTTTTAATGCTGTTTGAAAGTTTACTTCACTATGGTTTAGTCGTCGTATTTTTGGTTTTATTTATTTTACTGTCATGTTACATACATACACTTGAGAACAATTAAATCGCACACGTTGACTGACTTTTTTTTTAATTAAAACTGTATTTTTCATGAATGTTAATTAAAATTTCATTTTTTTTATTTGAAAGTTTACTTCACTATGATTTGCCTTCTAGGGCGTAAATCCCAACGTTTCGCTCCGTACTTTTTCTAAGGGACTTAACTTTAGAGGTAAAATGTGGTGTCTATTAATATTTACCTACACCTCTGCCTAACCTTTCGGAGATTATAGGTGTGATGTTATGTGTTTATTAACAAGACTGTGTATGAATATTTCATGAATGACTTTTTCATGAAATATTTATTGAATAGGATTACAATCATGAACTTAGAGGGTTGTATTGATGATTTTCACGATTGTAATTCTGTAACTACATACGTGTTACTAGCGCGACTCATTTTTCATCAACATACAACCTACCACTGATCTGCAACTTGCAAAAAACGTAAGAAAATTTGAATTTCGCGGGCGACCCTGACGCAACCACCTTAAAAGTTCGAATGATAGAATACCAATTGATGACCAACCTAATTCCCAAAACTAAACGTCAAATACTGATTCAGTTTCACTCAAAATTTTACGTCGCAACGCAATCCCAACTCTCTAAAAACATACATTATTCAAGCCTATTAACATTTAATATTCCTTTGACAGTAGAAACATTTGTGTTGCCAACGGTACTGGGTACTTGGTATGATCAGGTCAGCGTTTTAAGTAAAAATGCTGGTAAGTGCAGCTCGGTAAGCGAGTCGAGTGGCTTCCTACAAATAAAAATCTATTGTTCGCTCACTAGATTACTTGAGGAAGTAATGTTGATGTGTGGATGCGGTAAGTGTGATTAGGCAAAATATTTTGGAGCTGTGGAACTTACTTTTTTTTGTAAGGATCATCATCATATCAGCCCGTTGCTGTCCACTGCTGAACAGAGGCCTTTTTTTTATCGGATGGGAAATCATCAAATGACTTCTCCCGCTTTGGGCAGAGCAGAAGGGAGTGTCAGACTTATGCTGACTAAAACCCATCCATGTTCCTTCCTTGCCCTTTACGTTCCAGGGCCGCGGTATCTCTTTCGAACAGTCCCGCAGCCCTGGCAGGCATCGCCCTTGCGGGCCCTCTCTGTTTGCTGACATCTCTTCGAGGCGCGCGTGGAACACGAACGCACCGTCAACAGGGCCTGTCGTCAAAAGACGGACGGACGGCGAGCTAGCCCATTACTCACCGGCTGGACACAGGCCTCCCCAATCGATTTCTAATGTTTCCGGTCCAATGGCACCTGCAACCAGCGATTCCCTACACTTTAACAAGATCGTCGGTCCATCTGGCAGGTGGCCGTCCCACACTGCGCTTTTCATTGCGTGGTCTCCACTCCAGTATCTGTTTGCCCCATCAGCCATCCGATCTTCGCGTTATGTGGCCTGCCCATTGCCACTTGAGCAACTTTTGTGAGGATAGTTTTTATAATATACTCCTTCTCAGAACCCAATTTTGATTCCTTATGAATGATCCTCGTACAGGGAGAAGGCCTGTGTCCCAGCTGTAGGAAAATTGGTGGAAATCAGCGGCACTGGTGCAGCTGAAGTTTGAAGCTGAAGAGAAGAATTTGCAGGCGGTCAAGAAATCTAAGTTTTATCATTAGCTAAATTCCTTGGTGTACGAATTATCTACAGATGATTGATACCTTCATTTGATAAGTAATAACAACGATTTATTTATTGCCAACTATTAGCACAAGACTTTTATTTGTCTTCTTCTTCTTATTTCGTATCTATGGTACGCACGTTAATCGCGGCGTCTGTGGCGTCATTTAGTTCTTTTAAAGTGCAGGAGTTGGGACACTGCGGAAACTACAGCAAGTGAGACATTATCTGGTCGGAGGCACCGCATTTATACTGTGTATCAGAAGGATCTTTTAATTCTCCATTTTGCCAAATTGTGTTTACAGCGGTCTACTTGGGTGCGCAATATTGTGCACTCAGTAGTATTATTGTGTGTAATTTTATAATGGGCGTCTTAATTATTGCGTAATAGAAAATCTTTCACATTTTTCTTTAATTATTTTTTAAAACGATACGACCTGATGTTTTTTTTGTAAACCAATGTGTGTTAAAAAAAGTGTGTGCGTACTTATTACGCACGTAAGAAGTCATACTTCTTTGGCGTATAAAACTAAAATGTTGACTAGCTAACTTCAGGGTGTCGGTTTTTCGTGACGGTGTGCGTGCGCATCGTAAAAATTTACTCTCATCATTTTTCCCAAAAGAAGTATAACTTCAAAAATGCCACATCCATGTCTTCTCCCCTCCAGTACTCTCCAATTCTATTTGTAGTCCAATCCATTGTAATGGCCGACGAAGGGGCCTTAATAAACAAATGTGAATATAATTGAAGCCACTGACATTATTTGTTTACGAATAACAACGTTGTTAGTATCGTTAGGGTCTTACGGTTGTGGATATGGGTCGATGTTTCATTGTTGGTTTATTTTGGTTTAAACCGGTTTCTTTTTGTAATATTTCTAGTGTATTTGATTTCGTGGCTGACAGCCAAATGGTTTGATTTCCTAGGTTAAGCTTCGTTTGCCTAGGTCGTTTCGTGGATGGGTGACCATCCATTATATACCGAGTTTCATCCGTGCCTCGGAAAGCACGTTAAGCTGTTGGTCCCGGTTGTCATTTGTAGATACATATTTGGTAGTCAGTGGCCCGAAAGTCTAGCAATCAGTCTTACCAAGGGGTATCCTGTTACCCAGTACTAACTGGGTGGTGGAGGTCAGATAGGCAGTCGCTCCATGTAAAATTCTGATAACCAACTGCATCCGGTTAGACTGGAAGCCAACAACTCACTTATTAACATTAATAACGACATTCAACAACAATAATTTTGCTATAAATTACAAAACTACAATATTTTTAATATTGATAACAGCAAACGAAACAAAAACCATGCCGACCAAATCCCCTCAATATTGTGTAAGGTAATTACTTCACATTATAAACCATCAAATTGTTTCCCATAGTTACCCCATTTCATTGCCCTAGCTATCTATTAGTCCCTCTAATGACTGTTATGCGTGATATTTCAATATAATAAAACATTAGTATGAATTTTCACATGAGAACTTCAAATATTTGTATCAAACTTTTTGTGCTTTTGTTCACAAATAAAATAGGCCGCTTGATTGGATTTGGCGGTTTGAGCTGAAAAATAAAAAAAACTGACCAAGTGCGAGTCGGACTCGCGGTACGGAACCCTTCGTGGGTTCCGTACCAACATTATACAACATTAGACAAAAACGTTCACGTTCCCTTTTAAATATAAATATTTATTTTAATTTCATTATTTATTTTTAAAGAGAATATACAACTAAATATTCTGTGAATATTTCAAGCGGCTACCTGTCGCCGTTTTTAATATCGAGCAAAAAAACGGCAAAAAATCACGTTTGTTGTAGGGGAGCCTCCCTAAATATTTATTTTATTCAGTTTTTAGTATTTGTTGTTATAGCTGCAACAGAAATATATCATCTGTGAAAATTTCAACTATCTAGCTATCACGGTTCATGAGATATAGCCTCGTGACAGATGGACAGATAGACAGACAAACAGACGGACGGACAGCGGAGTCTTAGTTGGTTCCGTTTTACCCTTTGGGTACAGAACCCTAAAAAAGAATCCTATATTTAGTGTATGAAAACAATCGAGTAAATAACGTTAGTATAGCTTTTAGTTAGATTGGATATCAAAATACTAACAATTACTGTGCAACGCAGTATGAACGCTACGTTAGTATAAATAGAGTTATTTTTAAATGCCTGTCAACTGACTGCCTCGTTGGTCTAATGTTTGCAAAGTGTTTGCGATCTCCTAAGCTTGAGTTGAGCAAAATATTATGGGATTTTCGATCAATTGATGGCAATAAGATTGCCTCTATTACATCATCATCATTATCCTATCCTTATCTCATTTTATTTGGGGTCGGCGCAGCATGTCTTCTTCTTCCATACTTCTCTATTACTCGTCATCTCATCAGACACCTCCTTGGTCACCATGTCAACCTATTACATGGTACACATAAATGACGAAATATGGTTGTACTGTTAGGCTCATCTCTGCATTATGTAGTAAGTGCGAGTAGGATTGCTTTGATTGTTCTACATACATACATACATACATACATAAACTCACGCCCTTTTCCCATGGGGGTAGGCAGAAACGACAGAACGCCACCTGCTACGATCCTTACATACTCCTTTTGCCTCGTCCACGTTCATACATCTGGTCATATACGCACGCCGGTTGCGAGTACTACGCACCTGACCTTTCTGAAGAACCTCACCAATGAGGTCAGCGTATGTTCTTCTAGGACGTCCCCTCCCGGCGTTGCCACTCACATCTGCCTTGTAAATACCTTTTGTTAGTCGCCTTTCACTCATCCTCTCCACATGACCAAACCATCTAAGCATACTTTTTTCAATTTTTGTCACTACATCTTCTTTTAAGCCGCAACGTTTCCGTATAACCTCATTCCTCACTTTATCATTCAGAGTTACACCACACATGCTTCGCAAGGAACGCATTTCCACAGCATTAATTCTACTTTCATGCCTCGTTTGCCATACCCAACACTCACTTCCATACATAAGTGTAGGCACCAGCACACCATTGTGAACAGCCAGACGAGCCTTATTTGACATCGACTGGTTGGTCACAATCGTATGTATAGCACCATTCACTTTATTTCCCGCATTTACTCTCCTTTCCACGTCTTCGTCAATCTTTCCATCTCTTGTAAACATACTGCTCAAATATACCCAAATAATTGATTGTTCTATAATCTGTATAAAGAATTTTCATGGATAATAAACCACAACCAAACACGCCCAATATAATTATATGGAACAGCCTTTTTTTTAATTACCGATGAAAAATTTCTACAAGGAATGATGTTACTGAATACATGGTTACCGGTTGTGCGTCATGGTTAACTTGTATATTTGTGTAAAAAATGTATGGCATAGTAGATTTACTGAACGAATTAAACCATTGAACATCAGTCATTAGCGTGTAGTCCTCCGAAATTAACCTTAGTATTTGTAATGAGAAAATTTTCTACTTTTTGACTATCATGTGTAGAGGCAACCAATTGTGAGTGTTGTGATCTTATAACTTGTGACTGAGATAAGGAAAGCATTATTGAAGTGAAACTTCAATCTAATGCGACTTCCAACAAGGTTGCGTTAAACGTTTAACGCTCTTGGGGGGGGGGGGGAATAGAAAGAGACAGAGCGAGAGTGAATGCGTTCCACATTACGAAGTTTTACTTTTTCCGCGCGGAGGGACTCCACGCACTATTTTTGTGTGTGTATATCTATTTTTGTATTTTTGTACTCTTTTAAACTACACATACAAATGTAGGCATGTAATTTTAGTTTAAAGTCGTTAATGTTTTCTCTATAAGTGAATTTGTGATTCTATTGACAATAAAAAAAAAAAAACATAGAAACTACACTGACCCAATCTCATCGATCAAAGTGTAACAAAATAAGAAGTCATGTATAATAAAACGGTTCGCCATTATCCGTTCCGTTACAAACATATCTATACCAATTAGCGACCGTGCACTGTCGGTCCGATAGATTGGGCCGTGTGAATGATTATGTTTATTTTCTGTAGCGTATACTTGGGGTGTGGTGTATTGGCCGAAGTGTGCAGTTGGTGAAAAGTTAGGCCAATTAATTAACAATTTAAATTAATAATGCTCGACGTCCGTATGTTACTACAGGGATCCAGCAGAACTCAACATGTGTCAGGCATGCACCTGACGCTGATCGTCAGGTGCATGCCTGACACATGTTGAGTTGGACTCCCATTGGGTGCAACCTTGAGACGCACACTACACCTTGTATACTCGTTATTTTATTTGAAGTATGTCATGGTGTTCGTATACTTTTTCGTAAATATATTTTATTTTTGTACATTGGCACCTTGTTTTTATATTCACGTAATTTTAAACAAAATGAAATATAATGATTTTAAAAATTTGGATAAATTCTACAAGATATTCTGAAATGTAGAGAAGGTGAATGAACGTTTGGAATTTTGTGAAAAGTTCTTGCACAAGTCATGACACGTTTAAAAGTAGCCTTATTACCTAACTCTTTAATTTAATGCCCGTTTCACTCAATCAATAGGCAACAACGAAATTAATGCCTGAAAAAAATAGTTTTGTTCTGTCATTCCACATACAAAACGCAATCATGCTAAAACTAAATGGCCTGATTTTAACCAGCATGTATTGAGCTGATGTACGAAGGTCGATATTGGATATTGCGTTGGAACCTAGCAAGGCGCGGTGATGGCAGCAGAGTAAAGCTGTGAAGAGGCTGGAACAAGAACGTGGAGCTTGGCACACGCAAAGGGAGGCCTATACCCAGCATAAAAGTGAGTAGGTATAATGATTTTTTCTTTCTCTGTGCCTATATTTTTTTTCTGTTACAGGAAAATGTATAGAGTGGCTTAGACAACGAATCATTTTACCTACTACTTTCAAACTTTAGAAACTAGTAACTTAATAACTTTCACTCATCATCATCACCAGCCTATAATGTTCCCACTGCTGGGATACCGGCCTCCTCTCTATGAGAGGGATTGGGCTATAATCCACCACGCGGGCCCTGTGCGGATTGGTAGATGTCACATGTCTTCGAATTTTTGGTTCTAGGACAAACTTTCACTCAACAAAATATTTATTTATTAATTAAAAAGTATATTTAGATACATCCCAGCATGTTATTCGAGCCACAGATACTGAGTAAACCAAAGCAAAATCAACCGAAGTTAATGACGCATCACAAGGTGAAATCATCAAAATAAATAAATACTCACAAAAGCACACTTGACCGACGAAAGTTATTTGTAAACTTCTTGAATGTTTTCCAAGAAATTGAGAAACTAAAGGAACGGCGTAAAAGGCATTTGGTAGTGCATTTTAGGACCGCACCCAGACTTTTAGTACTCATCTTAGAGTAAACTGCAGCTGTATAGCTTTGTTAAGGAATAAGGAACAGTAAAAGCAATTGTTAAATAACCAATTGAAGTTTTTATTTTACTTAACTTTGAGAGTTTTTTTATTGACCTAGCTTTGATTGATAATGTAGTAATAAAATATTAAGCACTGTCAGCTGACTATCAACTTCTGCATTGAACGAAAAAAAGCAACTGAGAACAGGTGCTTATTTTTATATGAGCTTAGTCAAAATTATACTTTTTAAATCCACTTCAACATTATTAATATAAAAACCGGCCAAGTGTGTGTGTGTGTAGTGTGTGTGTGTGTGTGTGGCCGGTGTAGTGTATCTACAAGTTTCGTACTTGTAGGTAATTTGTTATTAAACTACATATTTGTGGTTTTAAATTTTTTTCTTTTACTTGTGACACACGGACAGACAGACGGACGGACAAGAGAGTGATCTTATAGGGGTTCCTTTTTTACCTTTTGAGGTACGGAACCCTAAAAAGTAATTAATGTAATAAAAATATTGTCAATCTAAGTGTAAGAGTATGTATGTATACCTACCTGCCTAATCATAATAGTAATATTACTTTTTTGCTATACCCGTTTGACTTTTTAATCAATCCCATTGAAAAAAAAAAAAACAATTTTATTTAAATTAGCTCACTGATTTTTTTTGTCGACGTTTATTTTCAGAACCGCTATTGCATACAAATAGACCACTTTAATTGCTACTACATATGAAGTAATTTCGCTTTTTTCTTGGATACCTTACTTTTTTTCTAGTTTTTTTTCCGATGCCAATTCAGACAGTCGTGACTACATTGATTGATCCATTATTGATAAGAAATGCTCTTATTTCGAATGTAATTGATCGACACTGAGATACGCTCAACGCGTTAACTTTGTTTTTTGTTTTTAATGGTTTTTGTTACGATATGCAATATCGGGCTAGTACCTATTGTTTGACGATTTTGTTCTATTTTAATGGACTCCTGAATTCCAATAGTTTTTTGGTCGATATTTTTATGGTCGGTGTAGACATCCACTACGCAGAGGCACCTATTGCGAAAATGGTTTTAGCTCTATTCCTATGGAAACCCCCGGCTTCTGTACCTCTACCATGAGTTTACACAGCCAAAACTCGCTAGCGTCTCCGTAAATTATTTGTATGAAATATTGTACAGCGCCCTTAGCGGTCACAGACAGAATTAAAATTCGTACCATTAGCACTATAGATTACGATAGGTTAAAAACCTAACGTATTCTATTCGATAGTCACTAACGTTTTTCTGCTGTCACCATATACAACGGTACCATGAGTCACTAATTTCACTGAAGCTATCGAATAATACGCTTACGATAGTGGTTACGTAGCTCACTAGCATTTTGACGAGTGAAACATATGTTTACATTAAAATTATAATACGTTTTTGAGTCTATTACAGTGAAAATAATGTCTGCAAGAGTTTATTTAGCGTAGAATATGTGAAATTCAAGACCAACGACGTGAACAACGTGAATTTCAAGCCAAAATGAGAATTCATGTTGGATACCAATTGAAAAATATAAGTGAAAGAAAGTTTATTAAGCTTTACAGACTCTCTAAAGAATCATATAAATTTAGTCAAATCAAATTCATAACTATATTTTTTTGTTTACTTATTTGTTGCATTCCTCACGTCTTTATTTTGGACACTTGAACTTAGCTGATAAGCTGACCTAATACACTTTCAAAGTTTCAAGTGGACTTGGCATATCTACCTGAGTTGAGGGGCAACTATTTGGGAATTTTGTAACTCTACGTTTTAAATAATTTAATAGAAAGTAAATTAATGTAAGTCATCTTAATGCGTCAAAGAATAACAAAAATCCATCCTCACAAACTTTCAAATTAATTTAATAATAAGTAATAATAAAAACGTAAATTATTAATTAATTTATTTTATATATCAATACATACAGTAAATTGAAAAGAAAGTTGAAACATACCTTTCCATGAAATCCACCAACAATTAAAACTGTGAGACATTGGTCCTCATTGTATAAAATAATCTGTTTGAATACTTTGAATCTAATTGTAAAGTAAACTTTTAAACCACAACGTAGCTCTGTGACACAAACACAACGTCAACAAACAAAATTATAAATTCAAACTAGACGACGACAGTGACATGTTATAAGGAATAAAAATTCAAAAACCACTAAATACCTTAAGTTGTCCACTAACCGTCAACTTTTCTAATTCGTCGGTTTATTTGTGATATTGACTGTCTTAACATTTTTAGCATAGCGATAACAGTACATTATGAGCATAAGAGCCGTTCTCTCTTCTTATTAATAGGAAAGAAAGAAGCAAAACATAAGTAGTGAAGCATAGACGAAAGTATTCTAATGAGTAGAGTGAAGTTAGCTAGACGACACGATCTATCGAGCGTACCTTATCGCCTGCGTAAGACTCCGTAAATCTCATGGTGCAAGCATTATCGAAATCTATTTGATCCACGTTAGGACGCTAGCGAGTTCAACGCTAGCGAGTAAGTTTTCGATGACATCTCATGGTAGAGGTACTGGAGACTACCTCCGATCTCGTCAATGTTCTCAATTCTAAATAGTGCAAACGTTAGTCGATGGGTGACTATCAAGTAGGTATTTGCAGTATTACTTACAGTTTAAGTATTGAAATATCTATTGACAAAAAAAAAATCTTTTTCAATAAAATTTCTTCTATACTTTTAGTAAAACTATCAAAGCAAACACATGAGGACATTGTTTACCTACTTATTTTTACGGTTTGACCAAACATCGATTTTTTTTTAGTACGTTAGAGTTTAATATATATAAATTGTAAAAATTATCTGTCAGAATAAAATCTTTTTAATCGTACTTTCTAAAATCCACTTCAATATCATTTTCGTAGGTAAAATGAACAACCCGGCTACATGGACAGACTGCACGAGAAGCGACTTCCATTTTATAATATCCATCAACATCTGGCTAGCCATTTCCCAACTATGTTAGGATCGGCTTTCAGTCTAACCAGAAAGAGCTGAATACCAGTATTTTACATGGAACGCCTGCTTATTTCTTCTCCACAACCCAGTTAGTACTACCATGAGGTATCGTATTACCCATACGATACCTCATGGTAAGACTGGTTGTCAGACCACTGACTACCTGTTACGACTATCAAGGTTCTCCTAATGACAGTTCCAAAGGCTTAACACGCTTTGCAAGGCACGGAGGAAACTCGGTATGTAAGGGGATGTACACCCGACCTGTGGACGGTGAGTAATGGGCTAGCTCGCCGTCTGTCCGTCTTTTGACGACAGGCCGTGTTGACGGCGCGTTCGTGTTCCAAGTGCGCTTCAAAGAGATATGAGCAAACATCGGCCCTTGCGGACCCCTCCCCGCAAGGGCCGATGCCTGCCAGGGCTGCGGGACTGTTCGAAAGAGCTAACGCGGCCCTAGAACACAAATGGCAATGAAGGTACATGGATGGGTTTTAGTCACTACAAGTCTGACACTCCCTTCCGCTCTACCCAGAGCGAGAGAAGTCATTTGATGACTTCCCATCCGAAAAAAAAAAACAAAACAGGGATGGCACCGATCCACTGATCAACCTAGGCTAGGCGGCTTAACCTAAAGATTGATCAGAGCTGCTGTTATTATTTAACCACGAGCTCTGTTCTGAGTTCCATTATCCAGTATCGATAATATTTAAACCATTACTATCAATACACCGAAAACATCTAAAGACACCATTTTTTTCACACAGCAGTCCCAAATGAAACGCTTACCGACACCATTAACTATTTATCACCGATACATCTATGTTTAGTGATGACTCAACACTTTCGACCAGGGATGTTATGGAGCTCCGTATCCGTAACCGAAACTATCGGATATCCGAAATAAAAATATATCCGTAACCGTAACCGTACCCGTTTTAAATAAAAAATCGGATAGTTTCGTATAAGGGCGGAGTCTAAATAAAACGACATGTTTCGACAGGTTTGCGTTTCACCGTTCGCGCGCCACGTGAATCTTACACTAGCATAAGCTTTTTCATAACTAGTTATTTTATTTATTTTTATCCGTAACTAACGAAACTAACGGATAATCCGAAATAATTACATATCCGTAACCGTATCCGAAACCGATATGTTTTTATTCCTATATCCGTATCCAGAACTGAAATATCATATCCATAACATCTCTGCTTTCGACCATGATCGCATCTGCCTAAAACGTTTGGCTGGCACAGTGATACGGGTTACATAAAGGCTATTTGAATATCGACACCTTTTCTGTATAGCTTTTAATCAGAAGCATACAATCAAATTTTGTTTTTATGCTTCTTGTAGTAACTGCTTAAAGCCTGGACAAAAAACGGCCAATTGGGAGTTGTACTCGCACACCAAGGGTTCCGTATAAACTTGTAGGTATTTTGTTATTAAACGACATATTTGCGGTTGCTTCTTGCCAAATTTCGTAATTCTAGGTCAACTGGAACTACTATATTTTCGACTCAAAAGCTATAGGGTACTTTCGGTTGAACTAGGATTGTCAATTTTGGTGAAAAGCAAGTTCTTATAGCACAAGTAAAGGGAAAAGTCCGAAAAATTAAAAAGTTAAAAATTAAGAGTTATCGCGAAAATCCAAATATCATATCTTTTTATCGTGTTGACTCAGGACCTTGATACACCTAATAATAATAACTAATACACCTAATAGGAACTATACAGACCTCAGTATCTGGTATAAATTCAACTTGCTAAGTCCACCCGTTCCTGAGAAAATCGGTGGTGACATACGGACAGACAGACAGACGGACAGACGGACAAGAGAGAGATCTTATAAGGGTTCTTTTTTTACCTTTTGAGGTACGGAACCCTAAAATCTAAGAAAGAGGACAAAAGGAAAGAATAGAACAGGAAGGAGAAGAATGAAAGAAAGAGGGTAGACAGATTCATCTGCACCAAACAATTATTTACCATTCCCCCGCAATCTCCAGTCGTCCTAAGATCATACCGCTTGCAACAGCGTTGAAATATCGGGAGCACTGATTAATGGATAATCTTGGAAGATATCACGAAAAAAAAAATGACTGTATAAAAGTGACAGTATAAGTTAAGTTATAAACAGTGGTTGGAGTAGGTAGAGCTATTTGGGGTGAATGACCGCAAACATTGATGTTAACATGGATATGCCTCTGAAATCCCGGGATTTTTTAATTTCCGATTGATTTAAGTGAGTTAATATGGGTAAGTGGGCAGTTATGAGCAGGTAGTAGGTGAGCACCCAAACAGTATATACTTACTTATATACACACACAGGGATCCTGGAATGTTGTTAGAGGTAGCTTCGTGAAATATGAATTAATTAAGTAAAACTGTTAGAAACAATACTAAATATACTATACTGCACAAGGGATTCCCGGGATTCCGGGAAATATTTGGCATATCCATGTTATATCCGCATGTCGCAAGTAGCAAAAACAGCTCTACCTACTCCGACCACTGGTTATAAACCGTGAAAATTTAAAACAGTGTTTAATCATAATTGAACTTTATGGCATCGATACGCTAAGAAGAAGTATGCAGGGTGCAAACAGACTCTTTACGAAACCGTCAACCAAGCAGTACTGCTTGGTTGACGGTTTCGTAAAGAGTGTGTACAGACGCCAGCACATCAAGCTACTACAATCTGTCAAATTTCTTCAATAGATTTGCATCTTTATCTCCATAGCATTAGGTTCAAGATTGGTTGGGAAAATCTGACAGTTTCGGGTAGCTTGACCTGCTGGCGCCTGTACATCAAACTAAGTAATTTTACGCAAAAAATATCGCTATCGCATCGGAGACGCTCTCTCCTCCCCTCACCCCATTCGCGCAGGAGTCCCGCAAGGCTCCGTTCTCTCTCCGCTCATTTTCACCCTATTCACGAGTGACATCCCAAAGAGCAAAAAGGCTCAGTTGGCCCTGTTTGCAGACGACACGGCCATCTACTACACGAGTCGTTGTAAGAACGCTATCGCCAAAACCCTCAAAACCTCAGCCAACGTCCTAGGCGCTTGGTTCAGGAAATGGAGAATCGAGGTTAATCCCGATAAGAGTCAGGCGGTTCTTTACTCGAAACCGACGCGTGGTAACAATCGCACCTCCCCCAGCCCGATCACTAAATGATAAATGATAAATGATAAATGATGTTTATTTTGCAAGTAGGTTTTTACAAACACTTTTACACGTCATGTTTTTTTAAAGCTAGATGGGGCCGGTGTTTCGTACCTGACTACTCTGAGAAGAAACAGCCGAAACAAACTCAGAGGTCATAGACTCTTTTAAAGTCCAGACATAATCTTGGTTTACTCACATGAGGACTATGCAGATTAGTGTCTGAGATGGCCTTTGGAAGAAAGAACCACACAGATTTGAGCGGACCTGTCCAGTCAGTGCAAGCATTTGTCAGTTGTCAGTATGTACGGTAAGCCCATCCCTTGGGAGAAGCAAGCCAAGTATCTAGGAGTAGTTCTCGACCAACATCTGTCCTTCAGACACCATATCACGGAAGCTCGTAACCGCGCTTCCTTCGCGATGGGTAGACACCACTTTTTGCTCATGGCAAAAAGTAAACTATCTCTTAGGTGTAAATTGCGCCTTTATACCTCGGTGATCCATCCCATCATGTCGTACGCGTGCGTCGTATTCGCTCACGCCAGTCCAAAGTAACTTTATAAGATGCAAGTTCTCCAAAACCGATTCCTGCGAAAAGTCACGGGAGCCCCTTATTATGTCCGCAATGATCGTCTGCACATTGATCTTAGATTGCCCACTATCCAGCAGTTCATGAAGCGCCTCGCCAAGCGCTTCTTCGATTCTGCTGTTAGACACCGTAACCCCCTGATCGCATCGGCGGCCCGATACGAGCCCTCGCGTATTAGTCAGATCCACCACCCGAGGCACACTCTCGTTGACCCCGACGACGACCTCACCCTCCTCCAGGAGAGCAGTAGGGAAACCAGCACGCTCACAAAACACAGACGCCGTTACCCGTCATTCCGTACTCGCCGACGAGGCCCGTCGCGAAACCCCGGTCCACGCCCTCCCCGACCCTTGCTCGAGCCAGCCCGCGCAGCTGAGCCAGTAGCTTTAAATTAGCCCCTAAATAATATCACTCAGATCCAGCCTGTCCATTTGCTGTCCTCTCCCAGCGACGCCCTAAGCCGAGGTCCGTACCCCACAGGGGGTGCCCTTAGTGCGTAGTCGCTTAGTTTTGTAGCTTAGTTTGTAAGTTGCTCTGGCTGGAAGCCTTAATTTCGAGGCATCCACAGGAAAGCACGGTTAAGCAGTCGACAACCTCCCTAGGTTGAACTGCGAGATGCCCTTCACAAAAAAAAAAAAAACAAAATATATTGCTGGGATACCACTTTTTTTGGGGTGAAAAATCACGTTTTACGGTAGGACTCATTGTAACGCATTGAAAATACTGTGGTGATGGATTGATTGAATAGTACAGGGGTCGTGCCGGTGTCTTAAGTAAAAAAAAATACTTTAGAAACATGTATTTAAAAAAAAAGTTGGAACTTTGACCCCCCTAATATTTCCGTAATTAGAAGGTTCCCAAGTATGGTCTAGAATAAAAAATGATCGCAATGACGGGGAAAACAAGTGCCTTTCGACTTCGTTAAGAGTCTTTTTACACCTTTTATGTGTCAAAAATTCAACAACGATATAAGCATGTTATACGGAAGCTTACAACGTAAAGTGTTAACACTCTAAACAGCTGCTACACTCAATATTTCCCGAGTCTAGGTCTGTCGATATTTCATTACATAACTGTCACAATCCCGAGTTAGAAAAAGATAGGGGTGTTTCTGTTGCCAGAACAGTTTGTCGATACAGAAGGATTGTAAGAGGCTTATAAGAGTCTTGTTTTTGTGACAGTTTCGATTTTAAAGTGAGGTAGGTATTTTGAGCTAATGTTTCGCTGGAAACCTTTTCGCTTCAAACAAATATCGTTGTTTAAACACAGCTGATCTTCTTTGCATGTCGATGGACTCATAGAATACCCGACCAGTGTATAGCCACCTGCACACCTCTTTCGTTGGCTTCGTTTAAATCCTGGAATGAAAGGGGCAAGAAAGCAAACTCCAACACAGCTGATTAATCCTAGAAATACAGGGCATTCGATAGGTATCTAAAAATGTAGTTAGAACATAATATCACCCACAGAATCAAGAAGAGACTTAATTTGGGAAGGAGGGACTTTCATCCTTTACAAGGTCCTAACTAAACGCGAATTTGCCGTGGGACTGCCCCATTGGTCTAGCGGTCGCATGCGCGGCTGCTGAGCATGAGGACCTGAGTTCGATTCCCAGGTCGGGCAAAGTATTATTGGGGATTTCCAACATGAATTTCTTAGTGGCAGTCACGGAGTTTTGCACACACAGAATTTGCGCTCGATTCATGGCAATAGGCTCGCCCCCATCACACGGGACTTAAAAACATAATTGGCAAAATGTGGGTCTACTATAAGGTACACACTCTGCCTAGCCCTTCGGGGATTATTGCCGGGATATTATGTATGATTTTTAAAAAACTGATGCAAAAACGTATTTTTTTTATCCGCAGGACAGAACTTGTACTTGGCATAAAATTTGGTCGAGTCGGCCCCTAACAATCCAATTTGTCCTACAAGTGTCACAATTGTCCATGTTTTCCAACAAAAAAATCTAACCCACATACCGCAGCCCTAAAGGCAACTAAAAACAAACAATGTTTTCAACTGGAAACAAAGTAGAAATTCAATTTGCTGTGTCCCCGACAAAAACTGTTGGACAAAACGTACGTAGCGCCCATATTTGGGGCGTACCCGCAAACAAAGCAACAATAAAATATGTAGCATATACACACATAGGAGGAAATTTATCGGAAACTGCGGTACGGGCAACGGTCGTGTGCATGTCGGAACATGCATTCGATTGGGGCCTTAACATTTGTTGAAGTCACCTTAATGGGTTTTGTGTGAGGATTGATTACTTTGTAGATTTGAATTAGTTTTTCGGTTATAATGGGTGTAAGGAAAAGATTTAAATAGTTAGATTCCTTCAATCACATCATAAGGTGGTAACAATTCTGTTTCGTTGAAAAGTATTCGGATTGTATTGACTCGGTCATCCACTATCTCGCTCACTCTTTTTGACAATAATATACAAATAAAAAAAAAATGAAAAAACTCAAAGCATTTGTTTCATCAATTAGACCATAACAGGCTCTTTTGAATGTCAGAAAAACCAAAGGCGAAGCTACAGTCACAGACACAAGGCATTATAACTTGTGAAAGTACTGTAGTTGCAACGTGCAAACGTTTTTGAAAAAAAAAACAGACTTTAAAAACACAAAGATGTGAAAAATAACTTTAGCCTCAAAAACTGAATCAAAGAAACAAAATTTTGTTTGTTTTTTAGTATGGAAATTTTTTCGCGCGTTTGAAGTTCGGTGAGGGCGGGTATATTAAACGATTTAAATCTTTAGTATTATCGTTCTCCTGTAATTATTAAGTACTCTTTGATACTATGTAGAAACCAAGAATCGGCAAGATTCTGGACACACTACACAGATCGTTGACTAAACTTAGGGGATGCTTAAATATGTTAGGTTATTTTATTATTTATTTAAAAGTTAACTTTTGTTAAAAATCTTTTGCTGAGCTTATGACGCGCAGTGACATAGTGCACAAGTGAAGTGTTACAAACATAGTTTTAAGGTTTTATTTACTAACACAATTTGTATTATATCATAATTATGTATGTTAGTCTATGGGCCAAAGTAGCCTGAAAATAAATGTATGTTGTTGTAGTTGTTTTTATGTCATAGTATCTGGTGTTATGTGTTTGCTATAAATAAATAAAACAACATTGGTAATTAGCATCCCACAAAATTCCTCTAAAATTACAGAACTATTGTATTGTCATTTTTATAAAATAACCATCCTAATTACATCCAATTTTCAGCCACAAATGAAATCATTTCACCGAAACCAATGGTAACGCCTCCACTTTAACACAACCAATCAAAATTCCACCCCAACACCTTTATTTAAAGTCCAATTTCTATTCACTGTCCAATCGTTTAAATTTCACACATCAAAAATTCTAGAAATACGAACGAACCCACACAACGGTGAAAATAATTAATTTCTACCAAAACCATTACCGCTGAGTGCTCCTCTATAAAACTGTCGGTTTAACAATAACTCTGTGCTCTTTAATAATCATAGTGCCACAAGCTTTGTACCAGTCTGTTTGTTTTAATGCAATGCAACTTTTTTAATAACAGTTATTTAATTATTCTCCTCCATAATTTTTTTGTATGTATTCCAAGACAGAAAATGATGCCCTTTTTTTTCGGATGGGAAATCATCCAATAATTTCTCCCGCTCTGGGCAGAGCGGAATGGAATGTCAGACTTGTACTGACTAAAACCTATCAATGTTCCTTCGTTGCCCTTTGTGTTCCAGGGCCGCGGTATCTCTTTCGAACAGTCCCGCAGCCCTGGCAGGCATCGGCTCTTGCCCTCCTTGTTGGCTGACATCTCTTTGAGGCGCGCGTGGAACACGAACGCGCCGTCGACACAGCCTGTCGTCAAAAGACGGACGGACGGCGAGCTAGCCCATTACTCACCGTCCACAGGTCCGCGTCTACGGTGGCCGGAAGCCACCACTTGTGCCAACTATTTAAAAGTGTTCACAGGCACTGCACACCATTTTAAAATCTAGCTCCTAATAACTAAAACTACAAGAATGAGCAACAGTATCTGTTCGTAACATCATATTGCGATCTCGCCATCAATCCAAACCCTGTCAGGTGGTAGCAATATCCTCTGCGTGCCAATCAATCTAGCACTGCATATAGACACAAAAAACATAGGTACAGAAACTCTGCTACATACAAAAGGCACAAACGTGAAGGCAGACACGTAAGCGTGTGACCACTCACATCGTAGTTTACTCCGAGTTATACGCTTCTTCTAAGGTTTTCCACAAAACCTTGTGTTTCGTGCTGGGTTATACTAAATGCAGAAACATTTAGTCTAACCCAGCCATCTTTTGAAGGTTGTCGATCTGCCTATCTGGTTACATCATCTACCTGCCGTTTCCCAACTGTGTTAAGGTCGGCTTCCAGTCTAACTGGATACAGCTGAATGAATTTCAGTATTTTACATGAAGCAACTCTTTCTGACCTATATAACCCAGTTAGTACTGGGTATTACATATCATTTGGTAAGACTGGTTGCCAGACTATCGGGCCACTGGCTACCTGTAACGACTGTCAGAGATCTACAAATGATATCTGTGACCAATCTCTAGGATCGTCCAACTTTATGTCTACCGGTACGTAGTCTTTACTCCAGGACTGGTATGCTCCATCGATCATCAGTTCTTCGAAAAACGTAGTTGTCCACTTTCTCTTCAGCTTTCTTACTCTATTACAATCTATGTCGACATAGACACGAACGTATGGAGATTTGAATTTTATCTCAGTCACGATTCCACTTACACTCCCTTTATGACGTTGGAAGTGACATTTCGACTTTGAGCTGGCCAAGCGTAGTACGAAGTTTCAATAGAAAAAGTGGTCAGCATATAGCTGGTTTTTTGGCCGACGTATGGTCTACTATACGTGAACCGGGTCTGTATATGCGTGTGTTTTCGGTCGCTGTTCAGAACAGGCCTTTTGTACCTTACTATTTTGTGGTCTAGCCTGTATTTGATAGTCTCTTTTTTGAAACAAGTTCCATTGCGAAGTTTTGATGAAACACGCTATTCGGCGGTTTTGGGGTTCAGATGCACACTTGCGTTTGTTCCATTTGCTGGATTTGGAGGTTGGCAGGTTTCGGGAATATTCTTTTACTCTGATCGAATTTTCTGTTTCGTAGCTCTAGGAAGCTCGTACTATTCTAGGGTTGAACTTCATCTAGCAGAACGGAATCGCACTTTTGCATACTCCTATCCTTTTCTGTCACTCAAAGCCTTCATTTGCTAGAGCGAAAATAAGCGATTGTAAGTTTTTTGCTGTGGAGGCCTTACACTCAAGGCACCCACATTATAGTTCGGCTAAGGAAACGGTAACCTCCTTGGTTGAACTGCGAGATGCCATTCATGAAAAAAAAAAAAAAAAATCTCAACTCATTTCCAAACACTATACCACCAGTACATTACTATATCTGCAGTAAGCTTATAAATTTATCTGCACAAAGGTTGTAGGAATCCTTGCGTACTTCCTCGTGGCTCGTGGCTCGGGGCTCAAAGAGCTAGATCGCGATAACG
The DNA here is from genome assembly GCA_950005105.1 of Lycophotia porphyrea. NCBI lineage: Eukaryota > Metazoa > Arthropoda > Insecta > Lepidoptera > Noctuidae > Lycophotia > Lycophotia porphyrea. Next base: position 13,936,452 of record OX465402.1, read on the forward strand.
CGGGCAGACGGGGTCCCGTACGTGGCTTATGCTAGAGTGAACAATTTATGCGTTTTAATTTAAGTTCTGGATTGAATAACGGGTTGGATGTGGTCTCGTGGAGTCTAGCGTTTGGTTGTTTTTTTTTTGTAGATTAATTCGGTATTGAAGTGGCGTAAAAGTAGATTTGTTAAGCTGTGGTCGCGGGCATCACATTAATAATAAAGATACAGTTTTTTTTAATGTATTCTGTTTTAATTGTACAGTCAAGTAACTACCTATCGTAGTTTGAAGTACTACTGAGTTTACTGACGGTCAACCAAATTTCAACTTTATTACTTAGGAGTTTGGGTTTGTTAGGGGTGAAAAGTGGCAGAACAGTAGATGACTATTAGGACTATTATTACTAGAAGATACTACGTGTTACTTTCTAGTAATCAATTATGCTTTACATAATAATTGACATTACATTCTATAAGTATTCTTTCACTTTAATCTGTCATGCAACTTAAGTTGTCAACTAAAAGGTGCTTTACATTTATTTTATTCAATTGGAACAAAATTTAACTACAATAAAATAAAACACTAACGTGTCCACGGCTTTGCTCGCGTTATGTTCCTTGGATGCATTCGGAGAAATTGTAGCTTCGCAATATTGAATTTTTAGAATCGGATGACTAGTTCTAAAGATAATCCCCTACATTCAAACTTATAAAACGTCTTTATAAATAAATTAGTATTGATAGAAACAAGAAATACACAAAACATACACTATTGATAATATTGTAGCAAACAATACTGTCTAGTGATTAGCTGTAGGACACATCATAGTTAAATAACCACTTGGGTTATTTTTTTACATGCCATTCACTTATACTGTAAAGGAAACTTTACCGTATGTCATAAACTTTCCATAATTATTGTGATCATTATTTGAGACACTATGGAATGGTAATAACACAGTGTGTGTTTTTTGACGTGATAACGTCTTATAAATCGATAAACGCCGGCTGCTCGCACGAAAAAGTGTCGCCTGAACCGAGTGTGAAAGCGAGAGCGCGGAACAAGTGATAGAAAGGCACGATCCGGTAAATACATTATTTGATTTGAGTATTTTTGGCTATTTCTCATAGTTTCAGATTTGTCATTCGTGCTCATTTGAATATTCACTGTATTCAGTTCTAAATGCTAATTTAAAAAAAACTATATTTATTTACAGATCATTTTCTTGGCCACATCCCACATAAACTGATCCAAACTAGCTGACCGCGTTCTCATATACCCTAATGGCCAGCGGCTAAATCTTCACATGGTGTTTTACAGTCTCAGTCAATAGGAGCCCCTTCTAGCTTTAATCGTAAAAGTAGTGCTGCATTCGTGCAGCGAGAGAGAATGGATAATGGCTGGTTTTGGGCTAGGTGTCATTAGATTTATTACCTTTAAAATAAGAGGTGGTCTATGGATGTCAATGTGTTTAACATCCTTACTTCTGTACTTATATAATATTATAAACACGTAAGTTTGTTTGATGTATTTTCTATAATTTTATTTTAGCTAACAAACCTAATAGACGATTATATCCATGAAGCACATCTTTAAAATATTAACTAAAGAAAGAAACAAAACAATTCTACTTCCTACAAATAATAATATTATAAATGAGAAAGTTTGTGTGGATGTATGGCCGTCTATGTTTGTTAGTCTTTCACGCAGAAGCTACTGAACGGATTTGGATGAAATTTGAAACACAGATCGTTTATAACCTGGATTAACACTTAGAATACTTATTATCCCGATAGAATGCTCCCGGGGGCAATTATCGAACTCCACGTGGGCGACGCTACATAACATAACAATATGACACCTCTAATCCCCGAAGGGTTAGGCAGAGGTATATTTATAGTACACCCACATTTTGCCAGTTATATTTAAGTCCAATGTAATAGGGGGCAAGCCTATTGCCATCAACCGGGCGCAAATCCAGACTCCGTGCAGGCTTCTACAGACAATTTCTTGATGGAAAAACCTAATAACACTTTGTCCGACCCGGGAATCAAACCCAAGACCTCATGCTCAGTCGTGCTTGCGACCACTAGACCAACGGGGCAATCAGTGTGTGTAGCAGGCAGTCATCTGGCAATGTGTTTAATAGCTTTATATTGATAGTTACTTTGCATCAAGTAAGACTACATGGTTATTGCTTGAATGTGAACTGCTTCCTAAACACTGGATTCCTAAACATGATTTTTTGACTTTGCCAATTTATTATTTTTAAAATTTTTAATTTGTAGTATATATGATTTTCTTTCTTATTTTTATTTATTTTTCTAATGGTTTTATGTACATAATGCTATGATCCAATTGATGATTGAAATAAAGGAATTGAATTGAATTGAATTGAAACAGCCTAAACACCCTATAGCTTGTACTTGCACCACCGCAGGCGCGTAGTAATGAAATAAATTACCTAAAGTGAAGTATGTCTGGGCTTACCTCTAGCGCTAGCCCACCACCTGATCTGCAGATTCAAACGCTGGACTTTTATTAGTGGAATTCTGCATTATGGAAAATTATAACTAACTCCATCAATCGACTGCCGACTCTATAAGTGCTATATGTAGATATTAACAGCTGATTAGTGTGCCTAACTATGATTGAATTTTGTTTTCTATCTGAGATTAGAACATGCAGGCGTTGTTCAGAACAATGTAATTATGAACCTAGTACTATTTATTGTTCAGACAATACAACTACAGGATGAATTTAAAATAAATAAATAAATAAAACTTGTATTTGATTCCTTACATTTCATTTCTTATTCATGCATAATCAATTTTTCAACTTTCATTTTTTTTTTTTCAAATTTTTTTTTTCATTCATTAAATTATTATGTATTAAACAACAAGATTTTTCAATTTAAATTTAAATGTAAGTACCGCCTAAGGCAGTAAAAGCCTCCTCCTTGCCGTGCCACTCATGTCGATCTCTGGCTAACCTCGCCCAAGTTCTTCCTGCGATCTTCGCAAAGTCGTCGCTCCAGAGTTTATGGGGTCCCAGGATTAAGTAACACAATCAAAAAGAAAAAATAAAAACTTTAATAAATCAACAAAATCAATCTTACAAAAATTTCGCCACTAAAGCCATGACAATAAGTACTACAGAAGCATTTACTCCGTATCCACTGCTGGCGGTAGGATTCAACAAGTAACCAAACCGCTTAGCCTGGAATATAAGTTCCAGGAGAGAGTCCATGACTTCCAGATTGTTGGGTAGGATCTGCTCGGTTGGGAGAAGGAACCCATAAGTTCCATTGTCACGAAGTTCATAGCAGTAGACCAGAGGAACATGGAGTCGTTCTTTTACCCAGTCGATACTGCCTCCAGTTGCTTTATCTGGGAATTTAAAAATAATCAATTAGATTTCTTATTAGATGGATTGATGATGGTTGCTTAGATGATTTGGTCATTTGGAGAGAACGAGTGAAAGGCGACTAACAAAAGGTATTTACAAGGCAGATGTGAGTGGCAACGCCGGGAGGGGACGCCCTAGAAGGACATACGCTGACCTCATTGGTGAGGTTCTTCAGAAAGATCAGGTGCGTAGTACTCGCAACCCACGTGCGTGTATGAACATGGACAAGGCAAAAGGAGTATGTAAAGTTGGTTTCTGCCTACCCCTATAAGAAAACCACCAGACCGCAAATAGTTATTGTCAAATAACTATTTAAAGTTAAGAAAATTCTGATGTCAAAAGTTCAAGGAGGAAAAACATTGGATTAGTGCGAACATGATCATCATTTGACTTCCTAGTACTAATTAAAAAACTTATAATCATCATCATCATCATATCAGCCCATTGCTGTCCACTGAACATAGGCCTTCCCAATCGATTTCCAACGTGTCCGGTCCAATGCCTCCTGCATCCAGTGACTCCCTGCAGTTTTAACAAGGTCGTCGGTCCATCTGGCAGGTGGCCGTCCTACGCTGCGCTTTCCAATGCGTAGTCTCCACTCCAGTATCTGTTTGCCTCATCAGCCGTCCGATCTTCGCGCTATGTGGCCTGCCCATTGCCACTTTAGCTTTCTTATCCGCTGGGTTATGTCGATGACCTAGGTTCGTCTACGGATTTCCCCATTTCTGATTCTATCACGTAGAGAAACGTTGAGTATAGCCCTCTCCATAGCCCGCTGAGCGATTTTGAGCTTCTGTTTAACACCTATTGTTTTTCTTAAAATTTGACTAACCTCAGATAAAACCTTTTTAACCTTGACCCACATATTACCTTCGTAATGATACTGAACCCTTTTTTTTTTACGAATTTGAAATCATCAAATGACTTCTCCCGCTCCGGGCAGAGCGGAAGGGAGTGTCAGACTTGTACTGACTAAAACCTATCAATGTTCCTTCGTTGCCCTTTGTGTTCCAGGGCCGCAGTATCTCTTTCGAACAGCCCGCAGCCCATGATACTGAACCCTTACATAAAGTATTTAATTACTCACAGATGGTTTCAGCTATATTTCCCGTTCTGTATGGTGTTCCGTATCTGACCGACAAAGCACCCATAGCGCGGATACCGATTTTCATCTGAAAATTAAAGTATAATCATAACATCACGCCTGTAATCCCCGAAGGGTTAGGCAGAGGTGCATCTAATAGTACAGTCAACAGCAAAAGTAGATGATCAAAATCAGAAATTCAATACTAATGAACGAAGTTCGCGTCAGAACTGTGTGGCGTCGAAGTGATTCAAAAGTATGTGATTGTAAATTATACCAAACATTTACTACGAGTACAGCTGCCATATATTCGTGATCAGTTTTGACACCAAAAGTTATAAACTCAATTCGCATCAGAACTAACTGAATTTTTTTTTCAAAACTAGTGAACAGTTAAAATAAAAAACTAAATGATGAAACTGAGGCCACGTAATCATGAGGCAAATAATTCATCCATACTTATTTTATTATTAGCTGAATTGGATAAAAATTTGCATATTTAATATATATGCCAAATTTCAGCCAATTGAACCCTGAAAAAAGCATAATTATGTTAATTAAAAATCATATAATTGAAAAACTTCACTATTTTAATTGTTTATTTTTTTTTGTAACTTCTGTCAAATGTTTAAAAGTAGCTGATGTGATACAAAACGATAATTCAATAAATATTATTTATTATCTTTGCATGTTTGTGAATTTTTGTCAAAGTTCAAAAGTAGCTGATGCGATACCAAATCATAACTCAATGATTGCTTTTGTTCAGTCGGCTACAATATATTAAAACCGGAAGGTAGATTCCGGAAGTTTCCGGAAGGATGAAATTTGGCATATTATATATTAAAAATGCAATTTTTTATCCAACGCAGATTTTTTTTTTAAAAAGCCTACTCTGTCCCACTGCTGGGCAAAGGCCCATGGCTTTCCAACCCTGTTTACATTTAGCTAATTCAGCTAATAATTAAAAAATAAGTATGGATGAATTATTTGCCTCATGATTACGTGGCCTCAGTTTCATCATTTAATTTTTGATTTTAACTGTTCACTAGTTTTTAATTTTTTTTTCACTTAGTTCTGATGCGGATTGAGTTTATAACTTTTGGTTTCAAAACTGATCACGAATATATGGCAGCTGTACCAGTAGTAAATGTTTGGTATAATTTACAATCACATACTTTTGAATCACTTCGACGCCACACAGTTTTGACGCGAACTTCGTTCATTAGTATTGAATTTCTGATTTTGATCATCTACTTTTGCTGTTGACTGTACACCTACATTTCGCCAGTTGTGTTTAAGTCCCATGTAATAGGGACGAGCCTATTGTCATCAACCGGGCACAAACCATGGCTGCTACTGAGAAATTCCTAATGGAAAACCCCTATAACACTTTGCCCGACCCGGGAATCGAACTCAGGACCTACGTTCCGCAGTCGACCACAGACCAACGAGGCAGTCATTAAGTATAAACTATTAGGCTAAAAGGTTAACTCATCATGATCTGCCTATCCTTTTCCTAACTATATTGGGGTCGGCTTCCGGTCTAACCGGATGCAGTTGACTTCCAGTATTTTACATTGAGCGACTGCTTATCTGACCTCCGAAACCCGGTTAGTACTGGGTAATAAGAAACCCATTGATAAGACTGGTTGTCAGACTTTCGGGTCACTGAAAAAATCTAGGGAATCTTTATCTTTGATAAAAATACCCTAGATTTTCATGGTTAATAATTACTAGTTGAAACAGACTTTTTTTTTCAATCACTCTGATTATTAAATGTCTTAAGAAATAAGCAGTACTTATGTACTCAAATCACTATCACTACATATTATAAAACAAAGTCCTCCGCCGCGTCTGTCCGTCTGTTCGCGATACACTCAAAAACTATACTGCACCGATTTCACCAATGCTGTTTTCACCAAAGGATAGATTCGTTGTCGAGGAAGGCTTTAGTAAATAATTTGTCAAGTTTTCGTTGCTGGAACGGGATCAAAATTTCGTGATTACTTTTGGTCGCGGTAACCGATAACCACGCGGGCGAAGCCGCGGGCATCCGCTAGTATTAAAATAATATATTATTTTCCTATGTTGTCAACTGTGTGTATATTACTAGTAAAATAAATAAATCATATAAGTGATTGACTTATTTCAGTACAAAATCGAATCTTGGATTTAATTTTGAAGGCGAATGGTACCGGTTAGGGAGAGCCTGGTAGGAAACAGCTGATTTGAAACCAACAGAATAGTTTCAGCACCTTAAGTAAAAAATGTTAAGGAGTAAAATTACGGCACGGTTGGCGCAGTGGCTGAGCGATTGACTGCTGCGCGTCGCGGGTTCGATCCCCGCACGGAACATATATTTGTATGACCTACAGATAGTTGTTCCGGGTCTGGCTGTTTGTGTATGTGAGTTTAAATGTTTGTGAACGCAACCACAATGCAGGAGATATTCTAAGGGCGGCAACGGTTTTATAAAAAAAAAATACACTTTCAAAGTTTTCAGGTATTCCAATTTCATCTTTAATACGGTTAGGTATTGTAAAAAACTCACAGCATCTTCATAGTTAGCCAGTGGTTCCGTAGTATTGCCAAAAGGTAACAGTAGCATCTGACTGAACGAATGGAAGGACAGGTACATATCGATCTTGTCACCAATAGACTCGATAAATGTTGACAGCGTTCTGGATTCCGGCTCTGAGAACGGTCCTAAGCCTGCGTAGTCATCTCGTGCAGGATCGACGCTGGCACCTTCAGCTGTTGATAGAAGAGTTATAGTTTCATTAAAGTGTATTATTATATAAACAAATGAATCCACGCAGCTAAAATGCGCTGCGGTGGGTTTCCGCATTAAACGTATGTACTTCATTTAATCCCATTGAATGACTTTTTCATGCTTCGACCTTAAGCATTGCTAAAACGACTGAAAGTATGCTTTTTACATCCAACAGATTCTAGGTACCTTCATTAAACTATGATGTGCCAAATCATCAATTATCAAATTGATCGACCACTTTTAATCAAATGTCTTATGGGTTGAACGTGCATTGTACAAACTTGGATGACTAGTCTTAAAATGGCAACATAGAGCGTGAGTAGGCCAAATATTATGATCATAGTACGATGCCATATTCGAAGTGAAGTTTCAATTTTGATATCAGTCTAAGATGATTACCCGAATGAACCACTGATTTTTCTCATGGAAACGAGTATCGTCTCGTCGATCAGATCAGAGAAAAAGTAAGTAAGTAAGTTAGTAAGTCAGAGAAAAAGTAAAAAAGTAAGTAAGTGAGTAAGTAAGTCAGAGAAAAATCAAAAAAGTAAGTAAGTGGGTAAGTAAGTTACACCGCAGTGTAAACGTAACGTCAATACGTAGACTTTTTAATTAAAAATCCCCTTTGACATAACTACAATAGTTTGATAATTTTAAGATTTTTTTTCATATCTGTGGATGACACACTGATTGTACTTATTCCAAAAAAATTAACGAAAGTAAAATAAAGTAAGTAAGTGAGTATAATTAGTATTTTTGATTTCAAAATCGACGTATTTAGTGCTGGTCAAAGACCTCCCCCATTTCTTTACAACTATCTCGTTTTTTTGGCATCTGCGGCTAATCAGTCAGGGACGATGAAATCGTCACGCCAGCGTTCCTTTGGCCTGCCTCGGTGACGACGACCGTCTGGCACCCACTGTGTGACGATTCTGGCTTTTATTTACCGAATTCAAATATTTGCAATAACTTGGGTTACCAAAAAAAAATTAAGCAAAATAAATTACCAAGCCAGTTATTATTCCAATTTCTGTTCAAGTCAACGCCATAGTGATCGTCATTGACAGGACGCCTGTTTTTGCGCCACATTCTGTTCTGGAAAGCAATGAGAACATTATTAGCAACGCAACTCTATGAAATCTTAACTAAAACGTTATTCAAATTGAAAGCAATTATTCAAAAATTCGAAGTATTCCCATTTGAGCACCGATTTCAAGACCACCAAAGATATTCCCTTTTAAACAAAGGGAATATCTTTGGTCTAAGCATTGGTGCTCTTGAAATCGGTGCTCAAATGGGAATACTTCAAAAAATCTAATTGGAAGAATATAAAAAAGCCAGTCATCGGCGATTTCACACGACACCGGTCGAGCCGAGGCGGAGAGCAAATGTGCTGGTCGTGCGCCACACGGAGAGGCGGTGAGCGCCACTCGCTCGGCAGTGCACGTGTGTTAGTTATCAACGGGCTTCATCCAATGCGGCGTGAGATCCGCTTCACGTGTCGTGTGAGAATCGCCATACATGTTGGGTGGTGATAAAAGCACCAGCAATATTATCCTGACCGGTCAAAATCGGTTATAAGGTTATATTTGTTTCATCATTATGTTTAGCCTTTTCCCAACTGAGTTGGGGTGGGCTTCCAATCAAGCTGGGTGCAGCTCAATGCCATCATCATCATCATTTCAGCCGAAAGACGTCCACTGCTGGATATAGGCCTCCCCAAGTGTCGCCACATTGACCGGTCCCGTGCGACTCGCATCCAGCGGATCCCCGCAACCTTCACCAAGTCATCGGTCCACGTAGTGGGAGGCCTTCCAACGCAACGTCTTCCGGTTCGCGATCGCCACTCCAAAACTTTACGGCCCCATCGGTCATCCGTTCTGCGAGCAATGTCCCCTTCCCACTGCCACTTAAGTTTGGCAATGGTGCCGATTCCTTATTCACAAACTAAACTAAATTTAAGTTGAGTGCATCTTTTTCTTTCTATAAAATTTATCTTCTGTCCTTTTCTTAATGAAATAGAAAGATAAAGATGCACTGAACTTAAATTTGGTTTAGTTTGTAAACAAGGGAATCGGCACTAATATCAGTATTTTATATTTAGCGACTACCTATCTGACCTCAACAAAAAAGTTACTGTGTAACACGATACCCTTTAGTAAGACTGGTAGTCAGATTTGAGGGGCTTCTGACTAACCCGTAACGCCTGTCAAAGATCTACAATTATTGACAGCCGGGACCAACGGCTTAACGACTTTTAGGAGGCACAGAGGAAACTTGCCATGTTTATTTGCGCAGTAATAGCCATCACGCATAGCTTATATAACCTAGCTATCTTTATTGGTCCTAAGAATGATTCAACTTACATGTTCGTGACTATATATGTATCCATCAGGATTCGTGACAGGAAAGATATACCAGTCAAAATCAGTAGCAGCTGCTTGGGTCTCTGGAAATTCACTGGTAAGCAGCTCATTGGCGATAAAGTTGACAGTCGCTGGTGATATCCATTCCCTTGAGTGGATTCCACCTTCTAGAAAGATCACCTTCCGTCCTTCACCATGGGATATTTTGAACCCTTTGATTTCTCGTCCTTCTAATGATCTGCCACCGATGATTACAGTGACGAATTGAGGGTACCTTTGCGCTAGATCGTCGATCCATGCATTAATGTCTTCTAAACGATAATAGCCCGTCCATGACATCGATTTAAGGCTGTTTCTTGTGTACGTGTACACTGTTTCTTTATCTATTGCTCTGTAAACATTAATTGAGTATTAAAGTATTAATGAAGTATTATAAATTACCTAATCATTGCACTAAGATATGGCATTGACACGATTATAAGTTACGAGTGTTAACGACTGACGGCATTTCATAACAACTTTCAAATCATTTTTTTTTCGGAATGATTGAACCGATTTTAATGAAATATAAAAAAAACATGTAACATACGCATATGCAGGATACATAGGTCTAAAAAGTTGAGAGAGGAATTTTCGAAGAATTGTGTTACAGCTAAATTAGACCAATTTAAATTTTTCCATAGAAACAGAACTTTCCAATTATCTTTTTTAAAGGACATTACGAAAATTCGTCTCTCAGCTTTTTAGACCTATATATCGTGCTTATGCGTATGAAGTTTCATTGAAATCGGTTCAATCATTTAAAAAAAAAAACGATTTCAAAGTTTGTATGAAATACCGTCAGTCGTTAACGCTCTTAATTGACCAAGCCTTTACTTTTTTTATATTATGCTGCTGGCTGATTTGAGTATGAATGTAAGGCTTCAAATGTTCTCAAAGAGATGTCAGCAAATAGGGAGAGGCCCACAAGGGCCGATGCCTGCCAGGGAAGGAATATGGATGGGTTTTAGTCAATACAAGTCTGACACTCCCTTCCGCTCTGCCCAGAGAGGAAGAAGTCATTTGATGATTTCCCATCCGAAAAAAAAAGAAGGAAGGCTTCAAACGTTGGGAATAACTAAAGAAACTATATGGACTGTGTGAAAGATGATAAGGCTCTAGCTAAGACGTCTTATAGAGAAGTATGAAAGAAGAAGACATACTGCGCCAACGCCAACTAAATTGGAACAAGTGCAGGAGAACTTTATTATATTGATGACAGTCATTAAAACAATGTGTTGGTGTACTTACTCTTGAATATTCGCCAGTGATATATCGAAATTCACATTTTTAGACTTCAAAATATTTTCAAATTCACTTTTGTCTGCAGGACTCGACAGAATGTTCACATATTTAGCTGAAGCAGCAGGGTCCGTCCAGAAATCATATCTACTATCATTTTCTTGTAAATCTTGAAGCAACTTTAATTGTTCAGCATTATTTGGAAAAACTTTATACAAAGTATAGTTGTCAAAACGAACTTTTTCACATAAAACGTTCGGTAAGATTAAAACTAAACCTAATATCAGAAACTTGAACATATTTAGTTTTGAAACGATTATTTGTATAAATATTTATGAAGTCGACTGTTTTCTCCGGATTGAACTCATTTATAATATATCTAGTGAATGTGAAGTGCCAATAAGTAATCTTGAGACGTTGATTATAGTACGTATAAACGTTTTTGTGATAACGAAATATCTATGCAATAGTATAAGGTTGATTTATGTAATCGATTTAGATTATAATTATTTTCATTAATCTAGATATTTTACAAAATTAGAGTCATGTACATTTGGAGGTGCATAGCATTAAAACACGTCAACATAAAGTAGACGGGGAACTAACTAAAATTAACTTTAAAATGCGGTCAAGTTTGTTCACATTAGTGACCTTTGTTTCGTGCAATTTACGTCATCACCATCATTGTCATCATTATGTCCCATTCCACTTGGAGCCAGTGCAACTTTATTTCTTCTTCCATTCTCCCCTGTCAGACGTCACGGCATCATTTACTCCTTTCTCATTCATATCATTCCTCACAATTTATCCATTTGAATTAATTTAAGTTTCCTTATGAGGGAAGATGGTCTGCGATTTCTCAATACTTTTGACGAAATCGATACGAAACATCGATCTCGTCAAAAATTTAGTGATATAATCGGATTGAACTACAGCTGCCCCTATTTTTCAAATTCTTCGTAGCTCTTAAAACGTTAAAAAAACACATCATGAGTAAAGCAACATGCCGAAAAAAACAAATAACAGTCCACTCAAACAGACGAGGCCTGTTTTCAGTTGTATACTCAGTCCTATGCTCAAACACAACATTGTGGTTTTTAATCAACTTATCAAATTAACTAGTTTAGCTGATAATACTAATAAATCACACTATCTCCAGACTGTTTATCATCACACTATCTTGGCATGTGTCACAAATAAGCAGATACTGAAAACTATCCAATAATCATCGTTACGTACGTTAGACTTTAATACTAGATTGTTTTATAGTACTGGAGTCAGGGGCCCTAAATCTTAGGCAATAAATGTATTTATAGACACATGTAATATTCATAGAAATAAAACATTAAAATGAATGGGTTATTCCATGTTTTGAGTGGTTTATAGCCTTCGTGAACTATCTGTTACCACGAGTGGTGTAAATAGTCGAGAGGTCTAGAAGATAAAATTGAGGCTAGAAATGTGAATTAACCCTGTTTTATGGTGCAGCGTCGTTTGTGGAGCTAATTGGAGGTCACACTTGATTTAAACATGGGAAAGTTTGAACAAAACCACTCTTCAATGTTTATGGCAATCTATCTTTACCTACATGTCGGGGAAAGCCTGGATTTATTCAGTTAGGCTCGAGCATTATGTGGGCAGACGATGGGTTTCGTGCTATGTAAACACATTTGGTACGATACACTGTTTCTAGCAAAACTAACGAATTACTTGAGATTACAACTTAACACAATAACTCGGGACATAATGAATCAAGTACAGTTTCAAGACGTCTCAACTCGGCCGCGATCAGACACTGACTCGTCCTCGCGTTGAGCCGTAAACATCAAGACTCTGTAAGCACGCCTCGGTGGGAGTAAGTACGTCGTCTAACGTCACCACAGGCGTACTGCGATTCATTCCAAGTCTATACAAATTCAAAGTCCTGACTGACTGATATATCAACGCACAGGCCTTACCGCTGGTCCTAGAGACATGAAATTTGGAGGGAGTTCTTTGTGAAGAGTAGTTATCCACTAAAAAAGGGTTTTTTCGAAATTCCACCCCTAACAGGATGAAATGGGGTATTGAACTTTCTGTGAAACTTTTTATTTGCGGAGTTGATTGACTTGAAAATTTGTGTACATAAAACTTTTCTGTTAAAATCATGAAAAACGCATCCCCTAATATAAAATTCTGATGGATGAATGCTTGTTACTCAATCACGCCAGAACGGCTGAACAAATCTGGATGAAACTTGGCACAGACATAGATTATAGTCTGGTATAGCACATAGATTACTTAATTATCCCAGAAGTAAGATCCCGTGGGCAATTCCCGAACTCCACGCTGGCGAAGCCGCGTGCATAAGCACTTACAAAATTCCTTAAATACTTTATAAGTATGTAACTGCAAGAATTTATAACGTTGTCAATGCACGCTGCACTGGCATTCAAAAAAAATAAAAAGAGATAAGAAATGGCCGAAAAAAAAATAAACTAACGCTATAAAATATATTTTTTAACAAATCAAAACTTAAAACATCTTTCATCATCTACAAAAACAATTTCACAACTACAGCAAGATACAATACAATCGATAAACTAAAGACACTTGCGCTGCTTGCCCTATACGGGACCATGTACCCAAATCTCTTAGCTTGAAACACCATCTCAATGACGGAGTCCGTAGTTTCTTCTCCAGTAGGTCTGATCTGATCTGCAGGAAGCAAGTGGCCGTACTGTCCCCTATCACGGAGCTCGTAGCAGTAGGCTAAGGGTATGTTGAGGCGTTCCTTCACCCAGTCCACGGTAGTACCGGTTGCGAAATCTGGAACGGTTAATCATTATCATCATCATCATTTCAGCCGAAAGACGTCTGCTTCTGGACATAGACCCCCAAGTGTCGCCACATTGACCGGTGCCGTGCGTCACGCATCCAGCAGATCCCCGCAACCTTCACCAGGTCATTGGTCCACTTCGTGGGAGGCCTTCCAACTCAACGTAATACAACGGTAAATAATGAGAAATAAAGGACATTCATCATCTGCTTAGCCTTTTCTCAACTGTGTTGGGGTTGGCTTTCAGTCTAACCAGATACAGCTGAATACCAGTATTTTTCAGAAAGCGGCTGCCTATCTGAGCTTCACAACCCAGTTCCTTGGTAAGATTGATTGCCAGGCTTTCGTGTGACACGCAACGACTGACAAAGATCTAAAAATGACAATCGGGACCAACGGCTTCTGAGGCACGTAAGAACTTGATATGTGATGGATGATCCCATCCACGATCTCGGGAATCATAGCTTACCAAGATCCACGCTGTGTGGCTGATATTACTTACCTTCTCTCAGACGACAATAATTTCACTATTTTGACTGGATAAGTAACATTTACTTACAAATCGCCTCTGCAATATTTCCGATAGTATACGGTGTGCCATGTTTGACAGCTAAGGCTCCTAGGGCACGTCTTCCAATCGACATCTGAAAAATGAAATTTTATTTTGTAATTTTTGCTCAATCGATTTATAATCTGTATATCCGTTTGCAACAACCCATCTCGAACCCCGTTTTCCAAAAACTTGTATATTCTATTTTTCAACTTCTGCTTTTGGATTTCTAAAAATGATTTGGTTGCTGCTGAAACTATTTCATACGATCTACTTTTGGAGTGCATAATAAAAAAAAACATATGAGATTAAAAACGAGAGCCAACTAGGTATTACTGTAACCACAAATTCAGATAATACATGATTATTATTAAAGGTATTCTTATTCTTATTCTTTATTGCACACAAATTAAAAAATATACATACAAATTGCAATGGTATAACTTACGGTATGATTCCGAACTCGGCAACAAGCAACAGTGCTGTTGCCGCAGTGCTGCCACTAAGGTGCTGCCCAGCAGTGCTGCCTGCCGCGCTGATTCCGAGCAAGGTGGCAGTGTCGCTCAGTTCGTGGTGATTTACATGTCAACATTCACGTAGGTACTCTTGCTGCGGCGGCAGACGCGTCACTACTGGTCTGTTGCGGCGGTACATTACTGCCTAGCTCAGAATTTAATCTCATATAAGCTTATAAAAATTGTATGGGGACCAGTAGTGTCGCGGCAGCACTGCTGCGTACAGCGTGGTTCGGAATCATACCTTCACACTCAGCTTATCAATCTCCTTTATTACAACCTGTATTGTTAAAGGTACTCACAGCATCATAATAATTGGCCAACGGTTCCGTAGTATTTCCGAAAGGCAGAAGTAGAATTTGACCCGCAGAGTGGAAGGATAAGTACAGGTCAATCTTGTCGGCCAAATTCGCAATGTAGGCTGATAAAGTCCTGGCTTCGATCTCCGAGAATGGTCCCGGACCAGCATAGTTGATACTTGATGCGTTTATGCTGACACTGAAACCTTTTTAAACAAAAAGCTTTTAAGACTTTTTAAAAGATAACATAAGAAATTATATGATACTAGCTGACAAGCGCAACTTCATCAGCATCACATAATACAATTAATTAATATTGCGACTGTAAATTGAGATGTAAGCTGTTCTATCTTTCAAGTTGGATCAAACTACACACGGTGTGAAAATTTGATTAAAATCGGTTAAGTAGTTTAGGAGTCCATCGCGGACAAACAACGTGATGCGTAATTTATATATATTACGAAGAAAGATAGAAAGTTTGCAACTGGTGCCAGTTACAGAAAAGTTAAAAGGGAATCTTCTTGCTTGGTATGGACGTGATGAAGAGGGATGAATCGTATGTGACTTAAAAAGTGATGAATATAAACGTTGAAGGTAATATAAATCAGGATGGTGAGGGAGAGGCAGCCCAACGAAACGATGGATAGATTGTGCGAGATTTTTTTACTGAAATCAAGTTCCCAGTATCCCAAATTTAAAAACTGGCATAGCAAGATATTAATTCTACAGCCAGCACATCAAGTTACTACAAACTGTCAATTTTCTCCAAATTATTTTAAACCATTAATTGTTGTTGGTTACGTTCTAAATCGAATGACAAAATTTGACAGTGACTTGATGCACTGGCGACTGTATAACTACACCTTAAAATGGGAACCGTAAGTATTGGGAAAGTGTTTTTTGTCGCTTCATTCCATTCTCCTGTGCTTATCCTAATTTATTTGGGGCAGGTCTTCTTCTTCCATTCTTCTCTATTACTCCGTATCTCATCAGGCACCTCCTTTCTAGCCATATCATACACAATACTTCCATCGTTTATTAGGTCTTCCTCTTCTCTTATAACCATCAACAAAGCTGCACATTGTTCCGCTTAATGTACCAAAGTTTTTAAGATTTAAAAGAAAAATTCTGCCAAACATTATTTCCACTTTATTTACAATAAATTCAACTAAAACTAAGATATTCTCATTTGCATTTCACAGACGGATACAAAATAGTTCCCCCTTGCTCTCTAGATGGCGTTGACGTCGAATTAGAAGTCGCTATGGTTTCGTTACACCGGCGAGTATAAGTACGCTTGGAATATTTTGCACCCTAGCCTAAACTGCCTATGGACATAGGCCTCTCCTATTCTTATTTTTGACGGTTATTCAACACGTGAGTGTTGACATAGCTTTGTTTTATTGGGGAACTTTAAATTATTACAGAATTACTGAGATTTTCTAATGACCGTGGTTTCAAGGTTTTTTTTATTAACAAACAAATTAAACTTTTTTGTTGATAATTGGTGACTCAAATATGTACGACAATGCCAAGAAAATAATCTTTTTAATTGGAAAAATACTAACTGTACTGAATCTGAAACATATTGTTGAAATTATCTATTACAGTGCTGCATGATTCTTTTGACGCGTTGAAGTAACGCCATATTTTATTTAATATTCAAAACAGTTCAATAACGTTTAACAACAGCGCCCTTTCGTCAACGTAAGCCAAGTTATATTGGGTACCCTTTTAATTTATGTAGGATCATAATTTTTGGTTTTACATTATTTATTATTTAATTTGTTTATCTAATGACGGAAACATTTTTATGACGATATTAACTAGCAAACGCCCCCAGCTTTGCCCGTGTGGAGTTCGGTAATAGTCCCACGGGATTGTAATACCGGGATAAAAAGTATCCTGTGTTAATCCAGGTTATAAATTATCTCTGTGCAAATTTCATCCAAATTCGTTCAGTAGTTTTTACATGAAAGAGTAACAAACATCCATCCATCCATCTATCTATCTATCCATCCATCCATCTATCCATCCATCCATTCATCCATATTCGCAAATGTTTGCATTTATAAAGTTTGTAGGATAGGATAGGATTACTTACGTAGCCAATTGTCATTCCAGTTCCTGTTAAGATCTACGCCGAACTCGTCCCCGAATGGACGTCTATTCTTACGCCATAGTCTCTCCTGCAAAGCAGAGCATACAATTGATCAAATTATATAATAGTAATATTCTTCACTGTCGTCTTCGCGGGAAAATGAGGCTAGCATAGAAGCGTGAGCATTGGCACAAACAAAGGAGATTTAAACGTAGCAATGGGTTTAAGTCAGATTATGATTGACAATGATTCTTTAACTTTTACAATCAACTCTAATCGATCAACATGACGCCTATAACATGCGTAAGGTTTGGCAGAAGTGTACCTTGTAGTACTCCCACATTTCGCCTTTTAAGTCTTATGTATTAGTCGACTAGGCTATTTCCATCAACAGGCACAAATTCAAACTCCGTGGCTGCTACTGACAATTTACCTTTAATATAAAAAACTTTCTGCGAAAAAAAACCAACTTCCAAAAAAACACTAAAAAAAAACTAAAATAACTTTTTTTTAAATTACTTTCGGAAGTCGGTGACTTTGTTTGTTTCATTGTCATTTTTTGTCACCGACTTCCGAAAGTAATTTAAAAAAAAGTTATTTTAGTTTTTTTTTAGTGTTTTTTTGGAAGTTGGTTTTTTTTCGCAGAAAGTTTTTTATTTTACCCTTTTTAGTTGTAGACTTTTTAGCATACCACCCAAATTCTAATCATGAATTATTTTTTATATTGTAACCAGAACTTTAAGGAAGTAATCGTCAAGACGAACCAAACGAGTCCAAACTCGATGGGGTTGTCGTTTTATAGCGGAGTTATTAAGGCGACCTTACAGCTCCATCACCAGACCCTGGATACTATCTAAAGACAAACAACTTATTTAGACGAATCAAACGAGCCCTAACTCGATGCGGTTACGTCGTTTTATCACGGAGATCCTATGGCCACCTTCAAGCTCCATCATCAGACCCTGGATACTATCTAAAGACAAACAACTTATTTAGACGAATCAAACGAGCCCTAACTCGATGCGTTTATGTTGTTTTATCACGTAGATCCTATGGCCACCTTACAGCTCCATCATCAGACCCTGGATACCATCTATAGACAAACTACTCATTTAGACGAATCATACGAGCCCAAACTCGATGGGGTTATGTCGTTTCATAACGGAGTTCCTAAGGCCGCCGTCCAGCTCCATCATCAGATCAGCTCCATGTCATCGATATATTGTACTATCACGCGATATACATAAGCGTGCAAATTTTTAATTCAATCGGAAATCATGAAGTGTGTCAAATTAAACATGCAAGACTTCAGGCGTCGTCGCGTGATATAGCAATTAACGTGAAAGCATACCAAATTACAGAACCGATTTTGATGAAATTTCTATGGGACCAATCGGGAAGTATATCCTTTCACATAAAAGAAGAATTTTTGAAATCGGTTAAGAAACGACGGAGATATGAGGTAACAAACACAAAAAAAAACATACAACCGAATTGAGAACCTCCTCCTTTTTGAAGAAAGTCGGTTAAAAACCGAATTACACTTTGCCGGACCTGGGAATCGAACCCAAGACCTCATGCTCAGCAGTCGCGCTTCCGATAACGAGAACAATTTTTATGTAATGAAAAACGCTTACTCCATTAGGATCATGAGTCCAAACATAACCATCAGGGTTCGTCACAGGGAAGATATACCAATCAAAATCACGAGTCACAGACTTTATCTCCTCATCTTCACTGTACAATAACTCATTAATTATATAATTAGTTGTCGCCGGAGCAATCCATTCTCTTGAATGAATACCACTTTCAATAAACACTGCTCTTCTATCAGGGCCATGAGAGATCTTGATACCCTTGATGATTCGACCTTCGTACGATGTTCCACCTTCTATGATAGATACTTCATCGAATTGCGCAGCTAGGTCATCAAGCCAGGCGTATATGTCCTCTAAGTTGTAGTATCTATCCCATTCCATACTTCTAACGTTGTTTCTGGTGTATTTCCCAATCTTTTCACTGTCTATCAACCTGTAAAATTGATTTGTGCCGACAATTTTATTGAGTTCAATATCAGTTTCGTAGATTAGATGGATAAAATCTCTGGCCTTCGTTTCTGTAATTAGGCTTGTATTGGTACTATTATTGACTATTTTACCACAATAGTTTCAGTTACATTAATTACCAGGTTAAGCACTAATCATACGATGAAGAAGAAGTTAAATTAATTTACAAAACCTTCACCTTATAAAATCTGTTTAGTAGGAACTACTATGTCTAAATAAGTTCCGATTAACTGAATGCCATTAGACGCAATGTAATCGTATCAAGGGCAAAAATGATATAACACAATCCTTCAGAACTCTTTAGACTTATACTTGAGAGCATACGATCATACCCTTATCATCATACATCATCATCCCTCTCCTACCCTCATCCTAATTTATTTGGTCGGCGCAGTATCAAGTTGCCAGTATCTCAAATTTAAAAACTGGCATAGCAAGATATTAATTCTACAGCCAGCACATCAAGTTACTACAAACTGTCAATTTTCTCCAAATTATTTTAAACCATTAATTGTTGTTGGTTACGTTCTAAATCGAATGACAAAATTTGACAGTGACTTGATGCACTGGCGACTGCACCTTAAAATGGGAACCGTAAGTATTGGGAAAGTGTTTTTTGTCGCTTCATTCCATTCTCCTGTGCTTATCTTAATTTATTTGGGGCAGTTCTTCTTCATCCATACTTCTCTATTACTCACCATCTCATCAGTCACTTCCTTTCTAGCCATATCATCCTTCACACCGTCCATCATACCGAGCAAAGCCTTTGATATTGCGCTGTATTATCCCGATCTTTGATGCAAATAAAGAAGAAAGAAATAACTACTTACTCTTGAATATTCGGGACGGTAACAACAAAATCAATTTCATAGGTTCTCAAAAAGCTCTCCAGATCATTTCTTAGTTCAGGTTTGGACACAACATTGATGAAATCAGCAGTCGGTACTGGATCATGCCAAAAATCATACTCAGTATCGGAACTATGCAAATCTGCAAGTACTTTAATTTCTTCTAAATTTTTCGGTAGCACTTTGTATAACGCATAGTTATCGAATCTGGCTCGTTCGCTTGAAACACTAAAAATTAAAATTGATAAAATATAAATTATTTTTAACGACATTTTTGGTTGTCCACCAGTTTGGCACGGCGAACCCCAAATAATTAAGATATCGACTGAAATAATAAACGTAAATGATATCGTAAAGTTAATACGACGAGGGCACTTAGTTTTTATGAGTGCAGTGCGTTATTAAATATATTAGATACATCGATCGAACGTATGTCCTTTTGTATAATTTGTTTGGGTATGAATTTATTATGTTTGCGTAAGATTAAAAAATAAAAGCAAACTTATGGTTAATGAAAAAATCAAATAAACGCGACGGTTTAATCAACTTAGGTTTTCGAAGATCACTGGCATAGGCCTCTCCCAAACTGCGAGACAACACCCTGTACCCCGCCTTCCACATGACCGTTGACGAAGAGCCCAAGTAACATGAGACAACGGCATGAAGACGTTGCTGATGAACTTGATCATAGTTGAGCACGAGTAATTGACGGCACGGTTTGCGCTGTGGCTGAGCGATTGATAACTGCTGCGCTGCGTGTCGCGGGTTCGATCCCCGCACGGAACAAATATTTGCATGGCCTACAGATAGTTGTTCCGGGTCTGGCTGTTTGTGTATGTGAGTTTAAATGTTTGTGAACGCACCCACGATATAGGAGAAATTCCTAGTGTGGGGCAAAGTTAAAAAAAAAAATTGTCTCTAAATTCACTAAAAAAATTAAAAAAGTAGACACCATGTCTTAATACTTCTACCCAACCTAGCACAGGTTAGTTTATTGGTCCAGGCAAAGCCATAGGCATAACTAGTACTCGTATATTAACATAAGGTCAATGATGATTAGAAGCAAATGTAATCTCTGAGAAATTTAGTGTTTTACAAGTTTATTATTTATTTACAACTCATCGAATGCCTAGCCTTATCCAAAGTATGTTAGGGTCGTACCATACCAGTACCATTGAGCTATCTGACCTCCACAACCCAGTTTGAACTAGATACTATGATACCCCTGGGTAAGACTTTCGGAGTAGATGTTTGACAGTCGTTACATGTGTAGCGTTGATTCTGGCTTATTCTGGCTTTCTGGCTTTTCCAAGGCAAGGAGAAAACTTGGGATGTAATGGATGATCACCCATCCATAGACCAATCCTGGCAAGTGCTGCTCAACCTTGAAGATCGAACTGTGCGACTGTTATTATGTTCTTTAATGTACGTTTTAAAATAAATAAAAAATAGATTTTATAGGAAAACCGGGAACTAAACAAAGCGTCTTTTGCATTTGTTTTGTTCTCTGCACTTTAAGAGGAAACACGGTAGCAGTGGTGAAGGTTCCATACAACTCGATTCCTACCGGTTTCCCTTTCAAAAATGGAAGAGTCAGTATTCTATAGACAAATATTATAATCACATTAAAGATATGAACTCCGGCTTACCTCCTACAAAAATTGACCCTTCGCTACTGCACGGTAGGTATTTGAAGAAACTGTCGCTGCCGCTCTGCGAGCGTGATTTCTACATTGGTGCGATAAGGACAACTATAGTAAAAAGTCATAATTCGAGGTTTGGTTCTCAACTATTTCCTCCTCCAATATTCAACTAATTTAAAAGATATTCCATAAACTGAATAAGAAGGATATAATTATACTGTGTCCCTATATTTTTTGTTTTTTAGTAATAGTTGTCAAACTTGTACACTAGACCTCTGTTCAGCGGCGATCTAAATAAGCAATTTTGAGCATTTAGTAAAGGTTCTAGTACCTACTTATACAGATTATCAAAAAAGAAAACATAGGGACATAGAAGAGGTTGATATTTATTTAACAGTCAAAAATCATAGCTTTAAAGTCATAAACCAGAAAGAAAACAGGCGAGAGCGTTTGTATGGAAAAAAGACCACCCATATATCATGTTAACCAAAAAAAAATAGAATAAATAAAGCTTTTTTTTTTAATTAACGATTATTAAAACGAAAAGTAATTAGGTTTATCTGTCAACATAGAACGCGTATACAAAGTGTCGTGACTGTGCTGTTAACAGTTGAGGAAGCCTCTTTAAGGAGACGATCCTGGCTGCAAGATCAAGTCATGCCTGTTACAAAAATGTATTGTCACCAGAACCAAAGGTGTGTGCGAAATTTTAACTCAATCGTTTTGGACGATCTGGTTTGAAAATTCAATTGCATGATTTATGCTAACTAAATAATAAGGTAAGTTTAAGCAACTAAATTATTCCACGAAGCGCAACCATTAGTTGCGCTCACAAATTCAAATTGTTCAAATGGTTGCGCTTCGAGGAATAATTTAGTTAATCGCTTAAGCTGAATACGCTTAAAAACAGTTGCGCTTTGAGGAATATCCCAGTTCCAGATCTTATCCGCTATTCTCTGGATGTGATCCACCCAAAGTTTTTATAACCTTTATTTAACTTGCCTTATTATAAGCTGTGAGGTGTGTGGGAGCTGTGGGTGGTGATTATAGTCGTAAATAAACCGTTTTAAACCAAAATCCGTGGTTTAAAACCCATTTTAAAGTTTAAAACCACGGCGACGGCGACGTGGGCCGTATATTAATTATAAATTACTTTAAAAATTAAGTTTGAATGGCTAATTGAAATCATTTACTATTTTTATTAATATACGTGAAGTCATATATCATACTTACTCGTATGCTACTTTTTAGGATTAGACAGACTGAAAACAATCACGATAGGTATGCGTATTTATTAAAATATAACTGAAATGGATGGCCAGTTACTGGCCAGTAACATATTATATATATTATTAAGCCATGGCCATAACCATGGCCATGTATTATTAGGTTTGCTGTGACAGAGGATGCGTTTGTCTTGTCTGTCTCTATTAAACCGAACTATAACATTATACTGGAATCCGTAGTTTTATTCATATATTTCAATAACGGTAACGCTGAATTTTTATTTTGCTCTTTGCTACTAAAATCGCAACGTAAGTATGAGGTGAGGCGAGATTTATCATGACAGACAAACATAAAATCAAACCCTACCTGCGGGTTTGATTTTATGTTTGTCTGTCATGATAAATTAAGGTTGATTTTAAAACATTTTTTTTTATTTTCTTTGATAAAGAAGGCGTGGTCTAGATCACTTTGTGTAAAGCCTCAGAGATTTCAAGTAAAATATATATATATATATATATATATATATACCATAAACCCCTAAGTGTAGTTTTAAATCGTTTTACACCATACCTGGAAAACTTCTAGTTAAGGAGATATTGGGGGTCAAAGTTACAACTTATTCACAAGTTTTTTTTTTTTAAATACATGTTTTTAATGTAAGATTTTTACTTTAAACACCTCCAGGACCCCCTCACTATTCAATCCATCCATCAGCACAATATGTTAAGTGCGTTACATTGTGTCCTACTGTAAAACGTGATTTTTCAGCCCAAAAAAAAAGTTAGTTTGATGTACATAATGCTTGGTTAACGGCTTCGTGAAGAGTGTTTACACACTGTATGTTAAGATATAAATTTTAATCAATGGCATTATTGAACCATTGTAAATTTATCATAATTCATATCTTTATGGCAAGGTTTCCGGGGCTGAATTTTTATTGCGGTTATCTTCAACATTGGTAAAGATAATCATTATATTATCATAGTTTGAGCCATAATAATTTGTTTGAATTAATTGTTGTACTCGTCAATGTTAAATATTGGTATGGTTATTCAACGGATCTTTAGTATGTACATTCACGGCCATTTCCACCTGATCAGTTAAAAAAAAATCGCTTGAATCATGCGGAGGCGCCCCGCCCGGCTAGAGAGCGCTTCATGTTGTGAGTGCAAGCGAAAATGAGCTTAGTGATGATCATACAGTAGTGTACGGCATTGTAGTACATTAATCTAGAAGACAGCCCTTGTTTTTATTAGATGAACAAATGTACTCTAAAACGGTGGATATCGCATTCTGCTTATCACCACATAAATCATCTCGCCTATAATTATGATAACTAGGCAGAGGTGTACCTAATATTACACACCTATTTCGCCAGTTATGTTTAAGCCCTTTGTAATAGGGTCCTTTGCCATCAATCGGGGACACATCCAGACACTGTGGCTGCTACTGAGAAATTACAGATGGAAATATCAAATAATGCAATTTGCCCGACCTGGGAATCGTATCCAGGACCTCATGCTCAGCAGTCATACTTACAACCACCGTAATTTTATAAATTCTGCAAACGCTGTAGACTCCTACAGCATCTTCAACGTTAGCGCATCAATTACATACTATAAGCTTCTAAATAGACGTCACAGCAACTCATTATCTGCGCAGCGTTTTCTCAAGTATGCTAGGGGCCAGCTTACAGTCTAACCGGATACAGCTGAATACCAGTATTTTGCATGGAGCAACTGCCCATCTGACCTCCACAACCCAGTTAGTACTTAGTAATACGATAATCCTTGGTAAGAGCGGTTGTCTGACTTTCGGGCCATTGACTATCTGTAACGACTGCCAAAGCTTTACAAATACCAGCCGGGACCAACGGTTTAACGCGCTTTCCGAGGCACAGAGAAAACTCGGTATGTTATGATGGTTATCCAAATGGATATAATGGCCCATCCAAAAAACGGAATTACATCATCATCATCATTATCAGCCTTTTAATGTTCCCACTGCTGGGACACAGGCCTCCTCTCTATGAGAGGGAATAGGCTATAATCCACCACGCGGGCCCAGTGCGGATTGGTAGATGTCACATGTCTTCGAATTTTTGGTTCTAGGACATGCCGGTTTCCTCACGATGTTTTCCTTCACCGTGGTTGAGAGCAGTGGTGATGAAATAAATTACACAAAATAATGCGCCTGCTTGGGTTCGAACCCACGACTTACTGTTCGTAAGTCGGGGTCGCTACCATTGGGCCACCGCTGCTCTCAAACAATCAAACAATCGGAAATACATCACAGCAAATAAAATCTCCAAAAATCACTTTTAATTTAATATAATTAATTTACAGAACATTAATATGTCTTGCTTCCCTGATGATAGCTAGAAGTGAATCAAAGGTTTCTTCAGCTGTGGGCGTTATCTGGTTAACTGGTAAGGTGTAGCCCCAAGATCCAGTATCCCTGAGAAGATAGGTAGCAGCAACTGGAGGATTGTAGCGGTATTTCGCCCAGTCTACCACAGAGCCGGTTGCACCGTCTGGAAACAAATATAGTTATAGTATTATTATGAGGTACGTAAATAAATAGTATTGTTAGGAGGTTCCTCTCTCTGGAGCCCTGATCGCCGGTAGCTTGGGCTCTGTTCTTGATGCCGTTGGGCTACTATTTTTTATATTTTTTAATTTATTTTTTTTATATTGTTTTGTATTTGAATATTTAAAAATGTATTCAATATGTGTTAAAATAAATAAAGGAAACAATAATATTATTATACTAGCGGGATAAAAAGTGTCCGGTGTTAACACAATATGATACTTTACTTTTTTACGTAATCCCCGAAGGGTTAGGCAGAGGTGAACCCAAATATAGTTCATCCACATTTCGTCAGTTATGTTTAAGTCCCATCATGTAATAGGGGCGAGCCTATTGTTATCAACTCCAGACTCCGTGGCTGTTATTGATGGGTATTCCTCAAAGCGCAACTGTTTTTAAGCGCAACTAACTATGCGCAACCAGAAGCGAAACTAAATTATTCCTCGAAGCGCAACCATTAGTTGCACTCACAAATTCAAATTGTTCAAATGGTTGCGCTTCGAGGAATATTTTTTTCGTAAAATTACTTAGTTTTGTGTACATAATACTTGGTTGACGGCTTCGTGACGAATTCGTTTACACCCTGCTTATTCAGAGTCCAGGCTGTTCTTGAGAAATTCCTATTGAAAAAAATTCAATTCCACTCTCTCTGAACTAAAATCCAATCGCACTTTGCCTGTACATGCGATGACATGACCAACGAGGAAGGTAAGGAAAAGAAGAGATACGGAAGAAAGAGAAGTATAAATAAGTGATTTTCTTACCGTGCACATTCCTTGAAGTACCAACTCTGTAGTATGTTTCGTAACGGGCAGCTAAAGAACCCATGGCTCTTCTTCCAATGGTGAGCTGCAAACGAAATCAATGTTTATAGTTTCATTATTTTTTTACAACACAATAAAACTAGATGTAACATTTTCAAAGTCATTTAAGGTGGAAACTCCAAGCCCGCAAAATTCGCGTTTTTTTACAATTTGCAGGTCAGTGTCAGGTTGTATTTTTTTATATATTACGGGGCAGCGCCAACAGCATCCGTGTATGATAGCAAGCAGGCTTGATTGTGAGTTTGTGTATCACTGCTGTAAAGTTTCGGCTGAGCCTGTTACCTTGCAGCAGTGATGTCACAATCTAGTTCTGTTTTTGGTTTTCTTTTTGTCTTTATTAATGTATTACTAACATAGTTTGTAAGTACATTGTTACTATACTCTCTGTGTCTTGTTGATTTAATGATGATGTTAATTTAATTTTATGTATTGTATGGATTATAATTATCTAAACTAAATAAATTAATAATAATATATTATGATTTGCGACCGTAACAAATATCAGAACTTATAAAACGTCAAAATTACTGTTTAGAACTGTCCCTCAAAATGGCCGAAACAGGCAATTAAATCATTTGATATGAATTTACCACTTCAGCCTTTGCCTTGTGGGCTGCGGGACTGATCGAAAGAGATACCGCGGCCCTGGAACACAAAGGGCAAGGAAGGAACATGGATGGGTTTTAGTCAGTACAAGACAGACACTCCCTTCCGCTCTGCCCAGAGCGGGAGAAGTCATTTGAAGACGACACATCCGAAAAAAAAAAGGATCGTAGCAGGTGGCGTTCTGTGGTTTCTGGGTACCCCCGTGAAAATAAGCGTAAGTATGTAAGTCAGCAAAAAACAAACTTACCATCTGATCATAATTGAAAAGCGGAACGGTGGAAAACGCAAAAGGAAGGAGTAGACGCTGTCCAAAAGATCGGAAAGACAAGAATCCGACTAGAGTGTGGTTAGTTACAATGGTGTCAATGTAGTTGGATATAGATCTGGTCTCCGCTTCCGAGAATGGACCAAGACCAATGAAGTTGTTGTCAGTGGGAGTATGGCTGCCGCCGCTTGCTGAAAGAAAAAAAAAACAATAATTACCTATAGAGGTTAAATATCACATGATAATAATAGGTCTTTACCTATGAAATTGGAGATTTGTATGAATTATAAAATATAAAAATTTTGGTATTTTTTTTATTTTAGCTAATCAAAGTACTGGCCAAAGCCTGAGGAGCTCGTGGCTAAAACAATAACAGCCGCTCGGGTCGATCTTTAGGTTAAGCCGTGCTTGCCTAGGTTGGTCTGTGGATGGGTGACCACCCATTACATACCGAGTTTCCTCCGTGCTTCGGAAAGCACGTTAAGCCGTTGGTCCCGGCTGTCATTTGAAGACCTTTGACAGTCGTTAAAGTAGTCAGTGGCTTAAAAGTCTGACAACCAGTCTTACCAAGGGGTATCGTATTTCCCAGCAGTAACTCGGTTGTGGAGGTCAGATAGGCAGTCGCTCCATGTAAAATACTGGTATTCAGCTGCATCCGGTTAGACTGGAAGCCGACCCCAACATAGTTGGGAAACGGCTAGGCAGATGATGATGATGAAAGTACTGGCCAAAATTATCTATACAATTTTGCCATTTTGATGGCAGTTTGTTTATACCTTTACTGTACAAGTCTGCCGGACGGGAGGCGATGAAGTCAGCGAAAGGATTTTATACTGCCACTAGGGTGATGAATTTTTCCCTCTTAAAAAATTGTCTAAATTAAAAAAAAAAAGTAGAAATCTATTGAGGCAATTTCCGGTGAGTACATTGGGTGACGGAGAGTTTCCAGCTGTAACTCTTGTAGCTTTGCGATGGTCTGTCGTGAAGTGTGAGCTCGCGCGTTGTCGTGGAGTAGCAATGGGAAAGAGCGATTGACCAGTCACGGTTGTTGATTGACCATTCACGGTTGTTGATTGCGAGCTTTTCCATCATTGTTTGCTATTCTTGGCAATAGACATCTGCCGTCACTGTTGTGCCATTCGGTAAGAAGCTGTGATGTAGAGGTCCCGGCACTGATCCATCAGACTGTCACCATCATCTTCCTATGAGTAATATTTTTTTAGCGCACTGATTAGGTACCCGGGTTCAGGCATTGAGACGAACGCTTACGGTTGTCGTACAGGATCCACTTTTCATCGCAGGCAACAATTCGATTTGAAATTCCCTCGTTTCTATGCCGATTCTCGCTGTTGGTCGCTTAGTTCGTGTGGCACCCACTTATCTAGCTTTTTTTATCTTTCCGATTTAACGCAAATGCTTCAATGTTCTTTTGACACTAACTCCAAGGCCCACAGCAGCCGTAGATTGAGTTGGATCCGCTTCCACTATCGCCTTCAATTCGTCGTTGTCGACAATGGTTACCGGCCGACCGCGAGACTCGTTCTTCAACTCAAAATTTCCAGATTTAAAACGATTGAACCAATAATGGACCGTGTTTATGCAAGTAGCGTTAGGCCCGTACACGTCATTAATGTTTCGTGTTGTTTGCGGAGCGGTATTTCCACGTAGGAACTCATATTCAAAAACTGTACGAATTTTCAGTTTATCCATGGCGCCAAAAAGTACCATAATTTCACAAAAACAAAACAAAATGACTGAATTTGAAATTATAAGAACACGGCTTTCGAATAAAATTTATTTGAATTCCGAATTGCGCGCCAATCCACAGATAATTAAATTTGAAAATGCTGGTTATAAAATCTCCAATTACATAGGTAAAGACCTAATAAGAAGATATAGATTATCATACAGGGTAGAAGGGACACCCACCATAAAAATAAATGTTTAAAAAAAAAACCGTGGGACAAGGATGAGTCATTGGCCTGCCAGGGCTGCGGGACTGTTCGAAAGAGATACCACGGCCCTGGAACACAAAGGGCAAGGAAGGAACATGGATGGGTTTAAGTCAGTACAAGTCAGACACTCCCTTCCGCTCTGCCCAGAGCGGGAGAAGTCATTTGAAGACGACACATCCGAAAAAAAAAGGATGAGTTAATTAATGGGGCTGACGCAACCGCAAATTACCCCTTTTTTCAGCGCGATCAATTTGGCAAACGATGCACCAAACACCCTGTTTATATTAAAAATGAATCCTTCTTTTTGGTCTGTCGATAGAACTGTACATTAAGTCGGCCGAGAAATAACTGCATTGATAAAGGTTGTCACTATGGTCAGATATATACTCAATACTTTTATTGCATTCCACATGTAGGTATTCTTAGTTGGTAAACTTAAAGTTAAACATATGCACTCTGTCGGGCACAGCAAAATAAGTGAGTTATGAGAGAGGAAACATTTGTAAATTATGTCTACAACATTACTAGGTATTCCTGAGGTAGATGATAGCTTTAATACTAAATATAAACAGGTATTTATCTATTGGGAGTTGTAACAATAATTTAAAAACAAAGAAATTAGAAGATTAATAAAAAAAAAGAATTAATAAATCAAATAAAAATTTAAAATCTCGAGTACTCAAGTTATGATTTTATAAGTCTATCGTTTAAATATTCGTACCGAGTAGTAGCTTTTATTTAGCAAAAAAATTCTAAGTTTCTTTAAAAACATGTTAATTTTTGCTTCTTTTTTTATTGAGTTGAGTTTATTATATAATTTAATGGACATTACATAGGGACTTTTAGAGTGCATTTTTAATCAAGAACTTGGTACGTATATAAATCATGAGGCTGGCACAGGAACACAAAATGATCAAGATCAACAAAACGCCTGTACTCAATGTGGATCGAGTCAGGCTGTGGATATGATGTGAGAAATAAAGAAAGACTTACTTCCCCATTGCGAGTTCCAGTTCTTAGACAGATCAACACCAATAGAAGTACCACCAGTAGTAGTCCTGGTAGGTTCCCGGTTCTTCATCCAAAGCCTGTCCTGGACAATTTAGAAGAACATGATATGATCTATATCTATACTTATATAAATTCTAATATTATAAAGAGGAAACATTTGTATTTTTGTATGTAACGAATAAACTTAAAAATTACTGAACCGATTTGAAAATTTATTTCAGCAATGGATAGCTACATTATCAGCGAGTAACATAGGCTATATTTTATCCCCGTACTCCCACGGGAACGGGAACTACATGGGTGAAACCGCGTGACGTCCGCTAGTTGTATTTAAAATAAGTAGCAAAGTTACAAGAATCCTGTTCCATGAGTTAAGAGGAACCAGATGTTATAGCTCAACAAAAATATGACTATAATATCCAGCTATCAAATAGGATGAGTTTATTGACTAACTAGCTTTTGCACACGGCTTCGTTCGCGTTAATTTAGAATTCGATAATCAATTAGGGTTGTACTACGGTTGTGTAATAATATAAATCAATCATGATTCGAAAGACACGTAACCATCTATTATCATACGAACTTTATTGTTATTTTCCTCGGGGAAAATACTTTTTTTCGGAATGAAAGGCTCTATGTCCGTTTCTGTCCTAACCTAACAACGTATATGCAAAATTTCGGAATGATCAGTTCAGTGGTTTAGGCGTGAAAACGTAACAAACAAACTTACTTTCGCATTTATAATATTATAAAGTTAGGATTAGATTATTTTATTGAAGAAGGTTGGCCGACCCATACTGGGCTCGCGAGTTGGGTAACAGCCCAGGAGGAGCCCTATGACCCAGCAGTGGCTACATTATAAGGCGGCTATGTATACATTTGGATGAGAAGACGACCTCCAGAAGATTGTGTAACCGTGCCAAAAAAGGGAGAAAGCAACAATGTTCTAATTTAAAAGAGTATCCATGGAGATTCTTGCCCGTTCTTCTCCATCGAGATATACGCTTTGGAACGGGCAATTACAGACCTCTCACAGTTATTATGCCTTGTGTCTTTCGGTCTGCAGCTTCCTTTTTTTTATATAATTCTGAAGTGCCGCTATGAAATAAATATTTGATCTTTACTTCATTTGGGCTTTAATTCTCAGCAGTAGATGCAACTTGGCCAATTTATAATGAAGTTAAAACTTACTCTATCCTGAGAATATTGGAAGCCATCTGGATTTGTCAGCGGGAAAATGTACCAAACAAAGTCCTGGGCAGCAGCTCTGATTTCAGTATCATCATTAAAGATCAGCTGGTTCGCGATGTAAGTCAAGATAGTCGGAGACAGCCAGTCAGCTCCCAGCTCACCGCCTTGCAAGACAAATGCTTGGGTACCAGTACCATGGCTTATTCTGATTCCTGTGATGTTTCTACCTGAAATGAGACAATGTTGTTTTCAATCCTGTGTGATTTTTAGGGTTCCGTACCTCAAAAGGTAAAAAAGGAACCCTTATAAGATCTCTCTCTTGTCCGTCCGTCCGTCTGTTTGTATGTGTGTCTGTCCGTGTGTCACCACCGATTTTCTCAGGAACGGGTGGACCTAGCAAGTTGAAATACCAGATTTATATACCAGATACTGACTTCTATAGTTCCTATTAGGTTTATAAAAATCATAGTCCTGGGTCAACAATATAAAAAGATATGGGCACATTTAGATTTTCGCGAAAACTTATAAATACCAAAATTTACCTTAACTTTTTTTCACTAAAAGCTTAACTTTTTTGGTCGAAAATCTATATGGTAGTTCCCGTTGACTTATAATCACGAAATTTGGTAAGAAGCAATGTCTTATAGCATTTGTTAAGGAAAAAAACAAAATACCTACAAATTTATACGGAACCCTCGGTGCGCGAGTCCAACTCGCACTTGGACAGTTTTTATTTATTAAAAAAAAAAAAATACCTTCATGAGTCTGTCCCACGGTAACAACAGTGACTATGTGGTTGTAGTTTCTGCTCAAATATTCAAACCACCCATAGATGTCTTCAATAGTCTGATAGTTTGTCCAGAACAGCTCTTCCACTACAGTATTGCTGGTATGACGTTTTCTTCTGCTATGAAGCTGGGCGTCAAATGCTCTGGAACATGTAAATTGACATTAAAAATGATGTGGCTCGTTGGTCTAGTGATTCCAGGCGCGACTGCTGAGCATGAGGTTCAAATCCCAGGTCGAGCAAAAAGTTATTGAGTTTTTTACATAAGTTTCAGTATCAGCCACGGATTCTGGATTTGTATCCGGTTGATGGCAATAGGCTCGCCGCCTATTACATGGGACTTAATCATTACAGAGAAACGTGGGTAGACTGTTAGATAAATCTCTGCCTTGCCCTTCGGGAACAAAGGCGTGATTTACGTGTGTGTTAAAATTATTTTGCAAACAAGGTGAAATGGTTGCTCTGTCTTGATTAGGGGAATTACCGCCTCAGATGTATTTGCTGTATTTTATTTCTGTGCCAGAAAGAGAAGCTGTTATACAGGACGTATAGCTGTCTCTTTCCCACACTGACGTAAGATTCAATTAATAAAACTTAACAGGTGGTAATATCACTACCTGATATAATGTAAGTCGTGGTTTCGGGGTCATAGAAAATAAATATATTACCAATCTAAGACATTCTTTCTTCATCTTGACTTCTACCAAACAAAAGAAGAAGATTCTTTCAAGAAAATTATCTGTAGAATTCTTAGAATTTTACTATCATAATGAAATAGCAAACATTTATAGTATTTCAGAGATTGCCTAAATACTTCAACAGATTCAAAAATTTCATCCATCAATATTGTCATAAAACTATTGCATAAAGATTGACCAAAAAAAAAAAATCTTTGGAGTTTTTAAAAAATCTGGTTAATAAAATCACAAATACCTAGTGAAATTATATTAAAGTTTATAATCAACACGAAACTCAATAACTCAATGTAGCAATGTAGTAGGCACTACAAAAAGTACTATAGCAACATAGTACAAAAAGTATAACAGCGCCATCTTTGACACAGATGAAGAACTAACAGCAAAATTCTAAGTCGCAAATTATAATTATCCGTTACTTGAAACTATGTAGAAAAAACAACGGGTTGCACTTCGTGAGTGCCGGCAGAAGTGAAAACTTGAAACAACGCCGTCTAGCTTAAATAACAGAAATTTCAATAGTTCTGCAAGAACGAAAGATGTCGCTGCCGTAGAAAAAAAAACTTGAAACAACGCCATCTAACTTAAACTACACGTACACTCGCGCAAGCGCCTAGCGCCGCCCATTCAATCTGACAATCTGACGATCTGACGCGAGTTTAACAGTTTTTACCCATCCCAAAAAGTGCATAACACCGCTAAAGAAGTTTTCACTTCAAAAACTCGAAAACTGTCGGGCAATAGGCCACTAGACATATCACGCTCTCCCTTTTTTGTAGGCTATGAGATCTTAACACTCTTTACTCATATCTTTAGACTCGATATCAAAAGAAGCCAAAAATTAGGTCAACATCACAGTAACATCACAATCTATCTGCTAATAACGCCATTTAATATGGGATATTGATAAAAGGTTCAGTAATACTCACTCCTGAATATTCTTCAACATAAGCTCCGAACGAATACTGTGTTTCCTTAAAGAATGTTCAAATTTATATTGCAATTCCGGTGGAGAAACTACACAGACACTTTCTCCTACTTGAGTAGGAGGCTTCCAGAAGTTCAATTTCACATTTTTCTCCATCAGCTCTTGGAGAAACTTCAAATCTTCTTCATTTTCCGGATGCACTTTGTATAACGTAAAGTTATCAAATCTCACCTTATCTGCAGTTACTATTACCACTAAAACACTAAATAAAATCAGTTTAAAAATCATTTTTAATTATGTCTTATTAACATACCGCGTGAACTGAAAGAATTTCATATAGAAATAATTTGTTATCATCATAATATTTAATTCTATAATCCCTACATTTTTAATTATCTTTTTTTTGCTTTGGAATAAGGACTAATTTTGTGTGACTCATGATAAAATGAGTGTTATTGCTAAATATGCTTATATATCTTATCGATTGGTGTCGTTTAATCGGTTTAGAAATGATAGTTTAATCTGATTAGCACTGATACATGCATTACTGAGTAGCGTATCTTAAGATTATAAGTACATTTATTATTTTTCATATTTAGTTCAACTTAATGAATGATAGATGTCAGGGTAATAAGAAAACTAGGTTATATAACGTGTAACGTTAAATGCGCAAAACCTGAAAATAGCTTGATCAGAATAACGAGCAGAATCAATTGAACCACTTTTTAATATAGGTCACATTTTTCAAAAAATCTTCATTAAAAATATTGCCCTGTCTTTTTATTAATAGGGTGCAGCGGCCCAGTGATATACCTACCTACCGACTCTTCCCTCGACAGAACGTCGTCGCAGACGCAAGAAACTATCAGAATTGCCAGTAAAACTAAAACAACATATGAAACCATTAATTTTTTTTTCTCAGAAATAGGTCAATTGAATTAAAAATCATTTAGGTGTCTGAGGTTTTGTGCATTTAACCTTACACGTTTTATATTTACTAAGTTTTGCCCTCGTGTTGATTTAGAATTTCACAATCAATTTGAGTTGTACTCGGCTGGTAATAATATAATTCAATCATAATTTTAAAGACACGTGGCACCATCTACTATCATAAGAACGTTATAGTTGTTTTCCTCGGGAACAGTACTTTTTTTCGGGATGAAAGGTACCCAATGTCCGTTTCTGTAGACCTGACAACGTATATGCAAAATTTTAGGATGATCGGTTCAGTGGTTTAGGCGTGAAAAGGTAACAAACAAACTTCCTTTGGCATTTATAATAATATTATATAAAAGCAAGTAAGTAAGGATTTAATAATGCCATTTCAAAAAAAAAAAGTTATTTTTTATTAGAATATTAAGAACCTTTCATGTCATCATCATTCGCTTCTTCTTCTCGAATTGATTGCTCATAATCATAATCATATTAATATCATATTATAATATATCATAAGCATATCTATCTATGTATACATATAATAAGACAGTAAAAAAACTGTGTCTGTACATTGAATATATTAAAAAAAAAATTGTGGGGTGTTTAGAAACAGTAATAGAGCACGAATCCAAAAAAAAATTCTGTCTGTTTGTCTTTTTGTCTGTACACGCTAATCTTCGGAACTACTCGACGGATTTGAATGACGATTTTTTTTTGTTGTATAGGTATTAAGTCTGGGCAACATATAGGCTATAATTTATATTGGAAACTTGAACACCTGATGCAGAACCGCAACTGACCAGCTAAACTATAAGAGATACAAAAATGGTACCATAGCAAAAATTGTTCCACGTAATGAGCATTTTCTGCTAAGAGAATAAATTTGAAGATCTGGAACAGCTGATGTGGAACTCCAAGAGCCCAGCCACACTAGAACATATATAGGAATGACGTCTTAGCAAGAGTTGTTCAGACTGATAACACTCTCTGTTGACGAATAAAAATTGAAGATCTGGAACACTTGATGTGGAAATTAAAGCTATCACAAATTTCACTGTATTTCTACCAAAGGGTATCGTATTACCCAGAACTAACTGGGTTGTGGAGGGCAGATAGACAGTCGTTCCATGTAAAATAAACCAGTATTCAGCTGCATCCGGATGTACTGGAAGCCGAACCCAACAGCACTACATATTATAACACAATGTTCTCCGCCGCGTCTATCTGTCTGTTCGCGTTAAACTCAAAAATTACTGCACTGATTTTCATGTTGTTTTCTTAAATAGATAGAGTGGTTTTCGAGGAATTTTTTAGTATATAATTCGTCAAGTTTTTGTACAGATTGGCTAAAAT
Organism: Lycophotia porphyrea; assembly: GCA_950005105.1. Lineage (NCBI taxonomy): Eukaryota > Metazoa > Arthropoda > Insecta > Lepidoptera > Noctuidae > Lycophotia > Lycophotia porphyrea. The sequence goes on from OX465402.1 coordinate 13,972,550, forward strand.
ATAATGATATTTGTTGGAGGTGTTGGAAAAAAATAAGCCGTCTGGGGGAGCTTTCAACGAAAACGCTGCCCTTTAATATAACAAAATGATGAATGGTAGAATTGTGTATCTTATATAGGTCTACAGAAAAATTCGCTATGGCTTATGTCTATCTCTTAAGGATAATATACTATATCCATTTTAATACTTTGAAAATGGGCAAACTAGGTTCCCATGAGTTGAGGGAATGGGATCATCATGATTACTTTTGGTCGCGATAACCGACATCCACGCAGGCGAAGCCGCGGGCATCAGCTAGTATATCATATTATATTATTATTCTCATAATTATTTCATAAACAATTTTTACATTGTATCGAAACTCATTAAAAACTAACACAACATGGCATAAAAGGTTTAGGCCCACTTGCGCCACGCTGGGTTAGCACGGTTAACTCAGAGGTAAATACTACTTTGGGGTTAAATTCTATTTATGTCTTGAACCATCCAGAGTTAGGAGTTAATTATGAGTTAAATATTTAAATTTTTAACCCACTGATGTGGGAGGGTTAAGTCAACTAACTCTGGGTTAGTAATGTCAAATTTGACATATTTTACGTCAGGTACGCTTTGGTTGTGTCTTGTAGTCCGGGAGTTAGCGTTGCAAATGAAAAAGTCATAGAAAGCCGGCTGATATTGTCATCGATGGTTTATCATTTATGACCAATAAGAAAACCAACCGTCAGCTGCTCAAGTAGCGGTGGGTGCGGGTGTGAGTGGTTCCGGAAGTGGTAAAAACAAATGAAGTCATTGTATGTCGGCTGAATTTTTTTTCATAAATTGCACAGTTTCTTTCTGGGTCCAGCTGACAGAACTCCCCTCTCCGCACCCAGCTGACTGATTATTTTTGCAAACGTAACTTTCAACCGGCATAGTGACAATTGAATGATAATCACGAGAAGTTTATAATTTAATTTATTTTACGTGTTTTTTTTTTACAAGTTCATGCGAGCGGCTGACGCATAATCCCCCCTCCACCATGCAGCTGACGATTTTTTTTAAGCTCAGTTGATGTAAACTATTTATGAAAAAAGTTTCAGCCGGCATACTATGACTATTTTTTTTTTACCACTTCCGTGACCTTCCAATCCTACACCCACCGTGGGTGCGTCAGCTGACGCTTGGTTTACTGACGATCGACGTAAAAACATTAGCTAAAAATATGCAACGCTACCTCCCGGACTATTGTGTTTGTTGCATTCAGTGATATCGTTTTTATGTTGCCCTGAACCCTACCTGACCTGCCTATAAATTAATAGTTGTTGTCGGATGATGATGAAGAGATCATACATTAGTTCAGACTTTTATAACAGAAGAATTAATCATCGGTAATGCGAATGCAACACGCTTATGTCACAACAGACAAGGACAACAGTCAATATAACGCTACAAAGAACTACATGTCATTTCTAAACTGACATAAAGGGATAGACTGTATTCAAAGTACTAAGGAGCGAGAGAGGCAGTACACTTATTTCATTGAGCATTCGATCTACCATATTTTACCAGAATTTTAAAAAGAATGAATGAATGAACAAATGAACATGACATGCCTTGGGTTAGTTGACTCTGGGTTAATTTTTACTGGTGCAATATAAACTGTCAGTTACAAATTTAAATTGTTAACTCTGAGTTAGTAAACCTCGAGTTATTTATTTAACTCATAGTTTTGGTGCAAGTGGGACTTATACAATTAAAATTCGGTACATAAGCAAAGAAAAAAAAAATGTTAAGTACTAAAAAAAACATGTCAATAAAAATAAATCAAGTAAATAAACAATAAATCATATTATTTATTGTTGCATACTGCTACTGGTACGTACTGCCCTGGGTGCAATTTATTCACTTACTGACATATAACGTGCATCTTTAACGGTCTAGAAGCGTAATATGTCTCAAGAGTTCCGTTGACTACGAAGGTGAGCATAGGTGAGGGTGGAAAGGATGCACGTGTCCATAAGTTGCCTTTTGAGGGAAAGTTAAGGTGGGCCTTTCATGACGAGCGACTTCTTTATCTTGCCTGGAAGAAGAAATTTGGCCAAGGTGTATAAAGGGTGTAAAAAAACTCTTAACGAAGCCAAAAGGTACTTGTTTTCCTCGTCATTTCGATATTTTTTTTGTTCTAGACTATACCTGGGAACTTTTTAGTTACGGAGATATTGGGGGTCAAAGTTCCAACTTTTTCAGTAGTTTTTTTTTTTTAAATACATGTTTTTAATGTATTTTTTATACTCAACACGCCTTCACGACCCCCCCTTACTATTCAATACATCCATCAACACAATGTTTTGAATGCATTACATTGAGGCCTACCGTAAAACTTGATTTTTCACCCAAAAAAAAAAGTCATTTCCCGGCAATATTTTTTGCGTGAAGTTACTTAGTTTGGTGTACGGTGGGCTGCATCAAATGGGTACCCCAGTTGGGAACGTAGTTGCTTTCAAGAAGGGTACCCACATCGTGACGCTGACTGTACATAATGCTTGGTTGACGGCTTCGTGAAGAGTCTTTCTACACACTGTATACCCATGGACATGCTCAACCTCCACAGCCCCTATGTCAACTTTGCGTTTCGTGCTGTTCGTCATTAACTTAGTTTTCATGTCATGTCCATTTTGAGTACGACCTCGAGGCTGGCGTGGCTCAGTTCTTCAAGCATGATGACTCAGCCGCTAAAGACGAGAAAAGGACAATGTCGTCGGCGAATCGAAGATTTGTTAATCTCTTTTTCTAAACGACAATGCCCTTGTCCCACCCGTGCATCTAACTTTTGGAAAATGTCTTCAAGAGTCGGAGTGAAGAGTTTCGATGATAGCGGATCACCTTGCTTCAATCCTTTTTGGATTGCAAAGTATGGGCCAGTGTAGTGTCTAAGCGTATGGACGCTGTACTACTGAAACTGTGTACTATTGAGATGAATTAGTCTAGTAATTTAACATAATAGTAACTAATTTATGCTAGTTCCATAAAGTCTAAAAGCTGAACGTCTTGTCAGCCTATAAGAATATGCCGTGTTGACGACGCGTTCGTGTTCCGCGCGCGCCTCATAGAGATATCAGCAATCAAGGAGGGGCCCGCAAGGGCCGACGCCTGTCAGGGCTGCGGGACTGTTCGAAAGAGATACTGCGGCCCTGGAACACAAAGAGCAAGGAAGGAACATGGGTGGGTTTTAGTCAGTACAAGTCTGACACTCCCTACCACTCCGCCCAGAGCGGGAGGAGTCATTTGATGATTTCCCATCTGAATAGCCTATAAGAATATGGACATAGGCCTCTTCAATTGCAAGCTATATAGCTCAACTCTTATCTAGTCTCATCCAGCTTAGAGATAAGAGTACGCAATAAATCTGTATGAAAATAAAACGATATAAAATATGCACTTGTGCATATAAACACAAAATAATCTGCCGCTATCATGAGGAAGTTCATAAATAATATTATATTATTTCCATTTTAACCATTTATTATGAAAATCACAGGAATTTTAATCAAATAATCATAGTGAACGCAAAATCCAATACAGGGTGTTTGGCGCATGGACCGACACAATTTTTCCAGGGATTTGAGAGGTCATTAGCTAGGTTTTACCCATACACCCTTTGTCCCAAATGTCACGGTTGGTTACATATGATTTAAAAAAAAAAGAAAAAAAATGCCCAAAATGTTTCCTTTAATTCGAAATAACTTTTTTGTTTGTTTTTTTTTTGTAACTTTTTGTTTTTGTTTTTTGTTTTTGTGTATGGGTAGAACCTAGCTAATGACCTCCGAAATCCCTGGAAAAATTGTGTCGGTCCATGCGCCAAACACCCTGTATAATCATAGGAAATGTTTACCTATGCAAGCGTTGACAATAAATTACATGTTTGGATGTTATGTACATTAAACAATTTAATTTTGTGGTAGTGGCAGTCAGTATGAAAATATACACTTGTTTAAATTTATGAATTGAACATAGTTATTATAATAAAATATCATAATATATATTTGTCGGATACGGTCATTGGTACGGACCTAAAATGAATAGCAAGCGCGCGAATGGTGACGTCGTGAATGGTGACGTGACCTGCTAACAAATCTACCAACACCACAGCTTGCTTTGATAGAGCCTTGGTGTTTTCAGCTCGACGCTAGGACGACAGTGTCTGAGCAGTAGAATTGTTTAATAGGTTGCCTACTGACTTAAGATCTTTAATTTACAAAGGAACTTTATTCAAAGCTAAAATTAAAGCATTTCTGTTAGATAAATGTTTATATTCCATATCTGAATTGGTGACAAATGATGGTAAATAGTTTTTTTATTCAATTATTTACCTTTGACACTATTATTATTTTATTGACATATTCAAGACATTATTATTAGATATTTTAAATTTTAGAGAATAGATTTATAATAATTTGACATGATAAAACATTTCCAATCATTTATAATTTCTAATAACTATTTACATTCTATTGACATAATATTTATCACATGTTATTGATTTTATTTTATTTTTAGTAACTGTTTGATATTCTTAGTTTATTATTTGTAGTTATAAATTAATTTACTACTTAATTCAAACACAATGTGAATTGTTATATGAATAAATAAATAAATAAATAAATGATCGCAGCGGAGTTGAGACGTCCTGGAACTGTACCCCGATTCATTGTGCCCCGTGTTAATGTTTTAAAGTGTAATTTCAAGTAATTTGCTAGTTTAATAGAGACAGTCGATCGCACCCAGTGTATTTTCATTACACGAAACCCATCGTCTGCCCACATGATGTACGAACCTAACGGAATAAATTCTGACATTCCCGACATATTTATTTATGGTCTTTAGGACTATTCAATTTTTTATTGTATTAACTATATACATTGATAATTAAAAACTATTAAACTAAAATAGATAAACTAACAACAAACTATAAAAGGGCATCGAAAAACTCCTCCTCAACGCTGTCAGATGGTAATGTGCCCAAGAGACTGGCGGCGTTGCCACGTTGTATGGCAACACTTAGCCTCTGGCCAAAGTAAAAGCCAGCCCTTGGGTCACGGGAAGCGTCAACTAGGCGTTTCGAAATTTCCTTAAATAGGCTATGAGCACTCGGACCCCACGGCCCTAGAAAGGATATTTTCAAAGTCTCCTTGCTGTCAGAAGTGGAAAAGAAAACTATCTTAAAATCTATACAAATCAATAAAATTGAACTGTCTGTTTGTAATTTTCAAATAAGTAACAGCTTTTTCATCATCAGCCTTATAATGTTCCCACTGCTGGGACTCAGTCCTCCTCTCTTATGAGAGGGAATTTTTTTTTTGCTGTTATACAAGGATGAAAAGAAAATAATTTTACAACGTACAACGTAACGCATGCTGCTTTGCCTATAATATAGCGTTCTGTCTCCTCCTACTACTACATAATATCACGCCTGTAAATTCCGATATGTATGGCAGAGGTGTACCTAATTGTATGCCTACATTTAGCCTGTTATGTATCTTTAAGGGCGAGCCTATTGCCATAGAACGAACACAACTCCAGAGTCCGTGGCCGCTACTGAGAAATCTGAGATAGAAAAACTTAATATCACTTTGGCCAACCTGGGAATCAAACTCAGGACCATCACGCTCAGCTGAAGCGTTTGCGACTACGATGCTAACAAAAAGTCTCCTCCCAATCATCTCTTAATAATCTCAAACCCAACTACATTTCAACGACCTCTAAATTACCCGACAAACTACAAGACGCACATTTATTTAATAAAATAATATGCGACAAAAAGTTACACACGAGCGACTGCAAGTACTGCGACATGGCGTGGTCATCGCTAATTGTGATTAATAGTCGCACCGCTGTCGACGTCATTTGTCTTCGCGTCGCACAGGGCAGTTTACTTTCTACTCTGCAAGTTTGCGACGGTGTAGACGAGCGACAGTGACGTTTTGTTTAATGAGGTTTTAAATTGTTTGGGTTTCAGTAGGTGGAACTTTGATGTTGATATTTGGTAGCAGTAAACAACTTGAATTCATATTCTTTTTAGAGTCTCGTTTGGCAGAAGTTTATTTACTGCATTGACTTTAGCCATTTTAAATATGTTTTGTAATGTTTTTGGTTAGTTTTTGTCATAAAATATAATGAAAGCTTTACGCTATCTTTTCTATAAGAGCTCGACATTGCCGGTGAGTTGGCTGTAAATCCTACAAAAAGAACACTACTGCGTCATGCGTGAAATTCTTTCTCAATTCAATAACAATGATGGGAAAAACATTGCTGTAAGACATAGACATTCAAATATTTACGAGCAATAGACGAGATAAAACAAAGAAAATCGTAATCTAATCCTTATGGGCGCTCTACAAGTCTTTTTATTATTTTTTTACTTTTGACATTTTTATTAATTGATGCTAATTTTACATATTTTATTTATTTTTATGTTTAATTTAGCCATTTAACATTTTTTGCTGTTTTTTGTTGATTCACTTTAAATTATTTATATTGGACTAAAATGATATTTAAAAAAACACATTTAGAATTCAATACATTTACACGCCATAGTATGCGGCAAACATGTCTGAAGGATTTTTTATTTATGTCATCCTGAATCAAAAATGGATCTTTATTTTATTAATGTATACACAATATGTTTGAGCAAATAAGTATCTTATCAACCTGTCTAGGAATAAACCCCAGACATTAAAACCAAATTCAAACAAACGAAATCCCAGACAAGACTTCAAATTCTTCTATTAAACTAAATTCAAACTATCAAATTATTCCTCTCAAAAAACAAGGTGTTGAAACCCGATCGCCCGTCTACGCACCCAACCGCAATGAAGTTAAATCCGCCGCTTAAACCGCGTAATTATTGCACGCACGATCCGTCGGCTGAAACTAAAGTAATGTGTTTTGTACACGAAGCAAATGAACTAAAACCGGTTTTAGAACCGAATTAAACATCACTATGTAATGCTGTGGTTACTACTGATATAATTTCGAGCTCTAACGCCTCCGCCTAATGGTGGTGTTGTGGGTAGACTTTATTAAGTTGTTACGAAATTAAGTGAAATCATTTAGAGATTTAAATCCGTTACTATTACTGTAGATGTTTTATCGGTTTCAGAGGCTCATGGGCGGCATAAAAACTCTGACACCAGGTGAGGCACTAAACACACTCTAAAGAAGAAGTTTGTTTTTATGGTCAAAGAGACTAGCTACAAGTCGGCTCACAGGATGTCAGTTAAAATCCAAAATTTGTCCCCGGTTCCTAAGCTTAGATCATTCTTTCCCGCTCTTGATGGATCAAAGACAAATACTCATCATCTGCTTAGCCTTTTTCCAAATAAGTTGGAGTTCGTTTCCAGTATAACAGGAAGCAGCTGAATACCAGTATTTTACATGGAACGACTGTCTATCTGCCCTCCACAACCCAGTTAGTTCTGGGTAATACGATACCCTTTGGTAGAAATACAGTGAAATTTGTGATAGCATGTGCATAGCTGTGTTGTCTACTGTGTGTACATAAATAGTAAAATAAATAAATAAATAGCTTTAATTTCCACATCAGGTGTTCCAGATCTTCAATTTTTATACGTCAACAGAGAGTGCTCATCAGGCTGAACAACTTTTGCTAAGACGTCATTCCTATAGATATTATAGTGTTAGGAAGAAATGAGTTGTATTCACTATTTTGTGTACCTCGTTGTCTTTCTTTAAGCATCTTCGCTTCTGTTTGCTAAATATAGTGTAACTGGGCTCTTGGAGCTCCACGACAGGTGTTCCATATCTTCAATTTTTATACGTCAACAGAGAGTGCTTATCAGTCTGAACAACTCTTGCTAAGACGTCATTCCTATATATGTTATAGTGTGGCTGGGCTCTTGGAGTTCCACATCAGCTGTTCCAGATCTTCAAATTTATTCTCTTAGCAGAAAAATGCTCATTACGTGGAACAATTTTTGCTATTGTACCATTTTTGTATCTCTTATAGTTTAGCTGGTCTGTTGCGGTTCTGCATCAGGTGTTCAAGTTTTCAAGATAAATTATAGCCTATATTTTGCCCAGACTTAATACCTATACGACAAAAAAAAAACATTCAAATCCGTCGAGTAGTTCCGAAGATTAGCTTGTACAGACAAACAGACAGTTTTTTTACTGTCTTATTATATGTATAGATAGATTATACAATATGCTTTTATTATATATATTAATTTTTTTAAATTATTTTGTTTATCTAAGATTTCTTTATCAACCACAATTTAATTCAAAATAATAAGTTTCACAATAACTTTATTTATATTTAAATATTATTTTCACGTACAAACAGAATTCTTTCTACAATATTTATAACAGAAGGCCTCAGGCTAAATGTCAGCAAATAGGGAGGGGCCCGCAAGGGCCGATGCCTGCCAGGGCTGCGGGCTGTTCGAAAGAGATACCGCGGCCCTGGAACACAAAGGGCAAGGAAGGAACATGGATGGGTTTTAGTCAGTACAAGTCTGACACTCCCTTCCGCTCTGCCCAGAGCGGGAGAAGTCATTTGATGATTTCCCATCCGTAAAAAAAAAAAAGGCCTCAGGCTAAAAAGCTTTATAGTTCTCAATATTTATGAGAATTTCTGAACCGTATTATGTGAATTTTTAAATAAAGCTTTTGTTGACCTCAATGCCGTGACTTTAATAATTTGGTTTTTAAATCAGTCTGAGATAAAAATGGATTATTCATTTAAAGAAAGATTTACCTCTGAGATGTAACTGATTATACAAGGTGCCAACGGACCCTTAACGCCGCTCACCGCTCGCCACTGTCAACCAAACATTCTGTAGATCAAACTAAGTAACTCTACGCAAAAATTATTGCTGGAAAATGACTGTTTTTTGGAGTGAAAAATCACGTTTTACCGCAGAACTTAATGTAACGCACTCAAAACATTGTGCCGATGGACGCATTGAATAGTACGGCGGTCGTAGAGGTATTTAAATTAAAGTAACAACATTAAAAGCATGTATTAAAAAAAAAAAACCCTTTGAAATAGTTGGAACTTTGATTCCCAATATCTCCGTAACTAGAAGGGGTCTAGAAGAAAAAAATTATCGCAATGACGGGGAGAACAAGTGCTTCTCGGCTTCGTTGAGGGTAGTTTTACACCCATTAGATGTAAGACCGATGTAGTTGGGGCGAGTCTATTGCCATCAACCAGCACAAATCTAGCACCAGTAAGTATTACTGAAAAAATCTTAACAGACATACTGCGGTGTACTATTCACACTTGGTTGATATCCCGACTAGTCGTACTCAGCGCTTCTCCTCCACGTTTATTATGCCCACAGCCAAAGTGTGCAACTCTCTGCATCTGTGTTCCCTCGCACATTTAACCCGTCTGCCTTCAAAGCAAGAGTGAACAGGCATCTTCTGGGCACGCTCGTTCCATCATAGACCTCATCCATCGCTTTCCATCAGGCGGGATCGAGGTCAAGAGCAGGCCCGTCATCATGTTATAATAAAAAAAAAATACAAATAAACGATACAACTCGCATTGTGAGGAGGTTCCTGTCTCTGGAGCCCTAGCTTGGTTCGACACCGGATGAAACCAATTTTTTATATTTTTTTTTTTTTTTTTGTTTTTTATAAATATTTGTAGAAAAATTAATAAACGGAATAATAATATAAAATATAATAGTTTTTAAATAATTATAATTTTTTTTAATGTGAAAAATTGTTTATAAATAAATAAACGGAATAATAATAAAAACATTTAGCCCGAATTGGAATCATACCCAGAACCATGCGATTGCAACCACTAGACCAACGAGGCAGTCATGAATACCCCACATTAATCCCTCACTATACTATTAACCAGACAACTAATTGCAAATTCTAGTAACTCAGAACTAACTCCTTAAATAGTCTGTGTCCATATAAATTATTTAGTCGCACATTTATTTCCATCACCCGCCACGTCGGGACCAGAAATATGTAAAACAATGACATCAACTTGAAGTGTAAATTACATAGTACATTTATCAGCTACGTCTCTGCCTGCCACAATAATACGGTTGACTTCATCTTCTAATAATTCTCTTTGTCTTGTTCGGTCGGCGTTTGCCGTTTTTTCTTGTGGCGCAAGTTGGGAACTTTTTGTCGTATTATGGACCGTCTTTGATGAAGGGGTTCTTATTTGATTTTGAAAAGTTTCTCTTGCATTCTATTAATTAATTGTGTCATGAGTTTAATATTAACTGTAAAGAAATTCTTGTATTGTATTAAGACTTACCTTAGAGTTGATCGAAAAACAATAATGTGTATTCAAATCTTTTGCACGCTTAAACTCCTTATTCCTCGTATTAACATCATAATTATCATCATCATCATCAGCCCACAGCCTCTGCTGGACAAAGGCCTCTTCAATCGTTCACCATTCAAGTCTATTCTTATCAACTCTCATCTAACTGCTACCACCAGCCCATCGTCAGTAACATCATCATCATAAATTATATTTCAAAAATCCAGACTCCAGCTCATTAAGCTACTAAAATTTGCCAAATTTCTTTAATAGATTTTCAATTTTAAAGCTAAAGTATTAGGTTCAAGGCTGATTGGGAAAATTTGGCAGTTTTAGGAAGCTTGATTTGCGTCTGGACATAGGCCTTCTATAATATTGTATGATAAAACGTATTGCTTCCTTCTTTCAGCAGCCCTCATTAATATCCACAACCTAACTTCAAGGATTTCTGGGTCCTGTCTGCGTGTGCCAATTTCCAAATTCCAGTGACGGCCTCATCCAAGCTTAACCCGTGATGGCACCAATTTTGTCTGCTCATTGCATCACCAACCTACTATCTGTAACCTACTGACCCACCCGCTTCTGCTTCTTCCTTACATCGACCTCCATCAGCCGTACATCACGACATGTCGTTAGGGGCAGGAGGTGGCCCAATAAATCAGGGGACGTCGTCTGTGCCATCCGCTTGCTCTCACTAATGCGAGTCCGAGTAATGAATGAGATCAGGTCTCTGATTGTCGCTTTTTAGATTTTATAGCCTTTGTTATATTTGTGGACGTTAAACCTGGAATTGTCGGATTGTCAGCTAGTTACGTATGTTTCATAGAAGATGGAATTAAAGTTATTGCCAACTTAGCATGGAAAATATGATCACTATCGTCAATTGATAAATTTTCGACGATATTCACTAAATTCGTAGCTAAGTTCTGGGCAAATTCATTATAAATTGCCGTCAACACGTTAAAAGCAATATAGTAAAATACACCAAGTTATGAAAACGGAACATTTCACAATAAAATTATAGCTCTACTATAATATATTTACTTATTATTATTTGATGTAGTATTCTTTGTTTCAACATTATATTGATTGTTATTTAACGCTCTTCAACGATAAGCCAAAATTGCATCCAGCGAAAGATTTAAAAGTTGTTTGTTAGCGGCTCTCATCGCAAGCACCACAGTAACCCAATTCTCCAGCTGTTCCAGCAATTAGACCAGGTCAACAAACAACGAACGCGTTTCATTTTTCAGTGCAACACTGCCAATTTTCAAGCGAAAAAGTCGCGAATAAATTCCTATAATCCCAAACTCGGCAAACAGGATAAATAAATGCGTAAAACTAAAGTAATAAATCTATTATCATCTGCCTAGCCTTTTTCCAAACTACGCTGGGGTCAGCTTCCAGTCTAACCAGATGCAGCTGAAAACTAGTATTTTACATGGACCAACTGCCTATCTGACTTCCACAACCCAGTAGTCCTGGATAATACCATACCCCTTGGTAAGACTGGTTGTCAGACTTTCGGCCTTCTGAGTACTCATAACTACTGTCAAAGATCTATTTAAAAAATGACAGCCGGGACCAAAGGCTTAACGTGTTTTACACGGTATGGATACTAAATTTATTAAACCGAACAAATACAGAGTATTTGGGATCCCAATTAGAGTATCTGGCACTTTGCCAATATGATGGCCAGAACAACACGATGCATAGCAATTGGTCGAATTAAGCTAGAGTTAGATGAATGTCCTGCGGTTGCTCCGTAAAACCTTAATGCGTTTGATACGATGAAAAGTGTGCCGCCATTTTCCATTGTAAAATAGCTCTGGGAAATGATGCTTTTCATTTTGAAATTGGAAATGCTCAACACAGTGATGGATTTATTTAATTTGACCTGGATTCAAAATGGTTGCTGAATTTGGCAATTGGACTAAATTCGAAATCTTTAATACTTTACTCTGCCCGTGCTTTGACTTAGCTATTTATGTTTCCGTGTCTTTGTTGTTATTGTAATTTGCATAATTAAAAATTAAAATTCGTTTATTTCCGACTTAATGTCCATATTTTGTTAGTAACAAATTAATTAGCTTAAGACTATGTTAGTCGCAATTTTCCAAATGAATACGAATTAAAATATAAAATTGATTGATAATAAATTAAGTTGAAATAATTAATGCAAATAAATCATCATCTGCCTAGCCTTTTCCCAACCATGTTGGGGTCGGCTTCCAGTCTAACCGGATGCAGCTGAATACCAGTATTTTACATGGAGCGACTGCCTATCTGACCTCCACAACCCAGTTACTACTGGGAAATACGATACCCCTTGGTAAGACTGGTTGTCAGACTTTTTGGGCCACTGACTACTTTAACGACTGTCAAAGATCTTCAAATGACAGCCGGGACCAACGGCTTAACGTGCTTTCCGAGGCACGGAGGAAACTCGGTATGTAATGGGTGGTCACCCATCCACAGACCAACCTAGGCAAGCACGGCTTAACCTAAAGATCGACCCGAGCGGCTGTTATTGTTTAGCCACGAGCTCCTCAATTAATGCAAATAAGCTCCTCAATTAATGCAAATAAATAATAAATTAAATTGAATTGAAACAAATTATGTCAAGTGATATTGAAACAAAACATAAATAAAACTTTAACTAATAGAATAAAGATAATTAAATTAAACGTACAAACAACAAAATTCATCAAAATACATATAACCTGATGAGCCTTCCCACAACTGGCGATACTGGTCGTTCCGCAATCATCCTCAGGATACGTTATTACTATCGATAAAGATCTTGGCAAGAGTACGAAGCGTCATGACGCTTCAGTACATGACACTTCGTACTCTTAACCTTATAGCAGAGGAGGTAGACATTTTTGATTGTACACTGATTGAATTCACAAGGATAACATTAGATGTAATCAGTTATAGATAAAAAGATAAGCTGTTAGTTTGGTTCACTATTGCATTGGGTTGTCTGTAATAAATAAATAAAAAAAAATATAAATCATTGTTTTCTGAAATATTCTTATTCTTATTCTTTATTGCGCACAAATTAAACATATACATACAAATTACAATATGTACTTATGTACAATGGCAAAAAAAACGAAAAAACAAAAAAATACATATAACAATGTGTAAAGTAAATAATGTAATAATGTTTGGAAATGTAAGTTTTTGTTTGTTAGGAATTTTTTTTATGGAAATAAATACCTAACAGTGAATTAGTATCTGAAATGTTGTATTATGAGATTCGTAAGTATTACTCGACATCATTCTTGCTTTTGTAATTAAGAATCACATTGAAAAAACACAAGGTTTAATCTCTATTCATACAGCAAAAACAAAACGAGTGTAACATTCTTTTAGTGCTAACAATATTTCGGACTAGCTGAACAAAACAGTTAAACACTTAGAAGTTCGATTCAGTACAACGAGCTAATATTATGCATATATTAATACTAAAAAAGTATCAACGCTTACATAGATTTACGGAGATTTTGAACTGTCTCCAACGCTCCGTTCTCGATATCTGGCGACGCGACTTGCGATGCGATTTGCGTCAATCACGGCATCTTGTTATGATACGATCGTCGGTAGTGACGGAGACTTATTAGATAGCGATCGCTGGTCGCACCTACTCCAATTTGCTGTTCGTATGTTTACGTTGCGCGAATTATATGTACACACCAAACCATCGCTCCCGTTACATGCTCGAAACTATTGTTGTTTCATTTGTTTTCGCCGTAGCCGCCGTTTAAAGACGCGTACGCCTGTCGGTCGAGTGTGAAGGTCTTAGCCGAGGTCTTGGTTGAGGGGTAACAAATGACAGTCGCGCGTTTGCTCTTGCTGTACCTGAAGCTTGTCTAATTGACTAGGTGTGTGTGTGTGGATTTTCACTCGTTAAATGCAACCGAGCTGAAGAAGACATGCTACTGTAGTCCCAAATAAATCGGATAAGATGGTAGGCGAATGTTAATGAAGTCATGGAACTGAACTGACCTTCTGTATGCATCTTGTGCTAGTTACCTGACCTAGATTCGAGACAGAAAAAACAACTAGACTGCATTTCGTTTGTGTACATCCGTGTCGCGAGAACAATATCGGCTATGTACTGATGAAAAGTTCCGTCGTGTCAGAAATGGCAAATACTGCTGCAGTTAAATTCATTCCCTATTCTCGCCAGTCCTCTTTCGTCTATGATTTTCAAAACTAGTGCAAGGGAGTTATTTTTCTCATGTACGTTTGTTGAAGTGGTTGTTTCTTTGAAAGCTTGTTTTCTGATTATTTGTATAGCTCGATTACGGTTTTTATAAAGCCATGGAGTCTGGATTTGTGCCCGGTTGATGTCAATAGGCTTGCCCCCTATTACATGGAATTTAAATATAACTGATGAAACGTGGGTGCACTAATAGGTGCACCTCTGCCTAACCCTTTCATTACAGGCGTGATGTTATGACTGGTTACGGTAAAAGTACAACTTTTACACATGAACTTACCTTTTATTTGTGTTTCTGACATCCCAATTTGATTATAAGTGATTATGCTGACAGATTTTTTTTAATTCGAAATTAACGATGAAACTACACTATTTCGTTTTCATTCTCTCTTGTCAACCATCAATCTATCATTGCCTTTTCTCAATTACCAGTGAAACCCTTGGACATAGGATACTTTTTATCCCGGTATATTTGTCCCCGTGGCATTATTTTCGTTCTACAAAACGCGGCCAAAAGAAATATGAAATATTCAGAAACTGTTAACAAGTTCTTGTTGCCAGATCACCCACAAACATAACAAAACATTTTTTCCATTCCAACAATTAGATCCAGGAGTATCACCACAGATGGTGCAAAATTCATGGCCTGGAAGTGGTTGGCTGTATACTTAAACTGCGGTCTAAGGCTCTTGGCAGCATTCCAAGCCAAGACTAATTAATTGGGACACCAAGACACTTCCGTGCCGTCTTAGAACCATTTAAGGAGTTTAATTTTTAAGTGCATTAAGACTATCTAGACTATCCGTTCTTAGTCTTGATGTTGTTTTCGAAAGACGATCGTAATTGATTAAATGTGTTTGTGAATTCTTATGTAAACTCATCGTTTTAAAAGTGATTGTGATTTTCTTCTTGTATTGATAGGAGCTATGGAGGAGCTCGTGGCAAAAAAATAACAGCCGTTCGGGTCGACCTTTAGGTTAAGCCGTGCTTGCCTAGGTTGGTCTGTGGATGGGTGACCACCCATTACATTCCGAGTATTCTGCGTGCTTCGGAAAGCACGTTAAACCGTTGGTTCCGGCTGTCATTTGTACATCTTTGACAGTCGTTACAGGTTGTCAGTGGCCCAAAAAGACTGACAACCAGTCTTACCAAGAGGTATCATATTACCCAGTATTAACTGGGTTGTGGAGGTCAGATAGGCAGTCGCTACATGTGAAATACTGGTATTCAGCTGCATCCGGTGAGACTGGAAGCCGACCCCAACATAGTTGGGAAAAGGCTAGGCAGATGATGATTGATAGGAACTATGGATAATATGTGATGCGCAGAAATGAGGAAAATATAGTGAGGAACATTTTGGAGATGGATGGCTTTATGAGTAGAGAAAGAAATAAGAAATGATGGTTGAACTGTTTGAAAGATGATATTATGGCTAGAAAGGAGGTTATTGTTGATTTGACGAGTTTTATGGGGTGTAAACCGAATCTTCACGAAGCCGTTAACCAAGCATTATGTACATCGAACTAAGTAACTTTACGCAAAAAATATTGCTGGGAAATGACTTTCTTTTTTGGGGTGAAAAATCACGTTTTACGGTACGATTCAATGTAACGCATTCAAAACATTGTGCTGATGGATGGATTGAATAGTACGGGGGCCGTGAAGGTGTCTTAAGTAAAAAAATACATCAAAAACATGTATTAAAAAAAAAGGTATAATATCTCCGTAACTAGAAGGCTTCCAGATATCGTCTAGAACAAAAAAAAATATCGCAATGACGGGGAGAACAAGTGCCTTTCGGCTTCGTTAAGAGTCTTTTTCACCCCTAGTATGGAAAAAGAAGATATGCTGCACCGATCCGAAATAAATTGGAATAAGACCAGGAGAATGATGATGATGATTGGTACGATCTACGAAAGTAGCCTTTAGGCCGAAAAAAAAAGAAAAAAAAAAAAAAAAAAAAAGATTCGGCAGTTTGCAGACGTAGTCGAGGGTGCGACCTTGTGTGATTTTAACCTGCGTCCCCGACTTATGGTAGCGGGAGAATTCGTGTGGTTTTTTAGTCGGAAGAAACGCTTCTTAGTACAGTTGACCTTTGATTCCAGACCAGTCGAGACTTTTTAACATCCTAGTATAATGATACATTCATTCTGCATAAAAACGGGTGAGGAGCTCGTGGCTAAATAATAACAGCCGCTCAGGTCGTTCTTTAGGTTAAGCCGCGCTTGCCTGGGTTGGTTTGTGGACATGTGACTACCCATTACATACCCAGTTGCCTCCGTGTCTCGGAAAGCACGTTAAGCTTTTGAATAGGTTCAAGGAAAATGCAAGGTTAAAAGGAAGGTAAGGCAAGGTTGAATACATCATCATCATCATCATCAGCCTTATAATGTTCCCACTGCTGGGACTCAGGCCTCCTCTCTTATGAGAAGGTTGAATACGCTCCATGTCAAATACTGGTAGTTTTTATTCTCTATTTTCTCCTTTTATTTTATCGTGTGTCATTATTTATTTATTTAAATGAATTAATTCATTATTAATTCATTATCTTCATCATTTCAACCGAAAGACGTCCACTGCTGGACATAGGCCTCACCAAAAGGGGGTTTTGCCATAATCGCCACGCTTGGCAGGCGGGTTTGCGATCACAGTACGGTTGTTACAACGTAACAAAGGCACAGAGAACGCTGCTTCCCATTCTCTGATAAGTCCCTTAGTCGCCTCTTACAACACCCACGGGAAGATATGGGATGGTGCTATTCTTTACGTCCGACACCATACAGTACTTTTAATTACTGTTAATAATTTTAAATGCTACTTATTAATATTGTAAATAATTGTTGTGTCCATGCGGACTTTAAAAACACACGTGATATGCACGTGGTATTCAGCTGCATCCAGTTAGACTGGAAGCCGACCCCAACAAAGTTGGGAAAAGGCAACGCTTAATGTATTGTTTATCTTCAGCACGAGTCACGTGCACGTTTCTCCATCATGGAAAAAATCTGATAAAAAATCGAACTTGCAAAACTAACTTCATCAATTAATATTTCCTGTAACTGTTGGAAAACAATTTTAATTGAGACGTCGAAGTTAGAAATAATTTCCATTTCTTTCTCTCATTAGCGACGGTGCAATTTTCCAATTTATTTTATAAAATCAACTGAGTTTATTAGCTTGTTTACATTACAAGCGTGTTTGTTTAACTTTAAAAACTGAAGAGGAAAAATTCGAAGTAATTAACGAGCGTCTATTGTTGTTCTGACTTTTGAACGGAAAGTTGAATAGACTAATAAAAAAACCGGACAAGTGCAAATTGGACTCGCACATCAAGGGTAAGTTAAGTTGTAGACGCGGACCTGCGGACGGTGAGTAATGGGCTAGCTCGCCGTCCGTCCGTCTTTTGACGACAGGCCGTGTTGACGGCGCGTTCGAGTTCCACGCGCGCCTCAAAGAGATGTCAGCAAATAGGGAGGGGCCCGCAAGGGCCGATGCCTGCCAGGGCTGCGGGCTGTTCGAAAGAGATACCGCGGCCCTGGAACACAAAGGGCAAGGAAGGAACATGGATGGGTTTTAGTCAGTTCAAGTCTGACACTCCCTTCCGCTCTGCCCAGAGCGGGAGAAGTCATTTGATGATTTCCCATCCGTAAAAAAAAGAAAGGGTAAGTTAAGGTACATTTTGCTTATAAAGTTATGTTTTCGCGAAAATCTAAAATTGCCCATATCTTTTTATCATGTTGACTCAGGATTTGATTTGACTTGATTTTTATACACCTAGTAGGGACTATAGATTTTAGTATCTGGTATAAATTTCAACTTGCTAGGTCCACCCGTTCCTGAGAAAACTGGTGGTGACACACGGACAGTCAGACAGACCGACAGACGGACAAGAGAGTGATCTTATAAGCGATCTTATAAGGGTACCTTTTGAGGTACAGAACCCTAGAAAGAGGTTGGTAATTCTTTTGAGGAATAACAAAACTCCTTTCGTTTGGCGAGAGTCGTATTATTATCAAGTTTAGATGAATCTGCAGTAATATCCCTATGCAAGGACGGACCCCTTTACGAAGTCGTCAACCAGGCATTTTGTTCATCAGCCTAAGTAACTCTACGCTAAAAATATTGCTGGGAATCGACTTATTTTTTGATGTGAACAATTACGTAACGCATTCAAAACATTGTGCTGATGGATGCATTAAGTAGTACAGGGGTCATATAAGTATTTAAAGTCTTTATAACATTAAAAATATGAATTAAAAAAATCCTATCACTCCCGGAGTGTCGATAGAAGTGAAAATTGCAGTACATACATGCAAGATTTACTTACACAAAAGTGGAGATGTCTAACAATTGAGTAGGACGTCACTCATCGAAATTCAAAACGTGCAATTAAAGTTTGCGCGTTCAATTTGCACGTCACTTGAACAAAAAATGTACAAGTTCAAACTACGTCATACAAGTTGTAGCTTGTATGCAGATTTGTTTAAGTTGTATGCAAGTTGCATATTATGTGACGTCATACTTGGATGCATGACTTGCCTAAAGGAACCACGTCTTAAGAAGAAGCTGCCAAATAAACAGTTGACCAAAACTCCCTTATCGTTTGAAATAAATTTCTATTCGTATTCTCTTATTCGAATACAAAATGCAAGTTAGTAGGTTAAATAAAACGATAAACTTAATACAGTTCGCTGTCCCGGTTCCAACACTGTACAAAGACGTTCGGAGTGCTTGGAGGACCACTTGGGCTTTGGCAAGGATCCCGCTGTATCTTTAAATTTTCTGCTTAATTCACGGCATTTTCGAGTGATTATTAAAGTTAACGAGATTCTATGCAGTACTGCGCAGCTTCGTTCCACATTGGTAGGATGCGTTTTATGATTTTTGATTGAATATAAACGCAATCGCATAACATAACATAACATCACGCCTGTAATCCCCGCAGGGCTAGGCAGAGGCGTACCTAATATTACACTCACATTTCGCCAGTTATGTTTATGTCCCATGTAATAGGGGGCAAGCCTATTGCCATCAACCAGACTCAAATCCAGACTCCGTAGCTGCTTTTGACAAATTCCTGATGGAAAAACCCAATAGCACTTTGCCCGACCTGGGAGTCGCACCCAGGACCTCATGCTCAGCAGTCGCGCTTCGACCACTCGAACAACGAGGCAGTCGCAATCGCAATTACTATTGAAGTCCTGGGTTCAATTTCTAGGTCGGGTAAAGTGTGACTGGATATTTCCATCAGGAATTTCTCAGTAACAGCCACGAAGTCTGGATTTGTGCCCGGCTGATGCCATTAAGCTCGCCCTCTACTGCGTGGGACTAAAACATAATAGGCGAATTGTATATGTACTGTCGCCACATTGACCGGTCCCGTGCGACTTGCATCCGGCGAACCCCCGCAACGTGGCGACACTTGGGGGAGGCCTATGTCCAGCAGTTGACGTCTTTCGGCTGAAATGATGATGATGATGTACTGTTGCTACACCTCCGTCTAATATTCATAGATTACATGACTGATATTACACTAGCTTTTGTTCGCGGTTTTGTTCCCGATATGTATGGACATTAACCCACGGGATATTTTTAAATTTAGCCTATGACACCCGGTGATAATGTAGGTTCCAGTTAATGAAATAATTTTCGGAATCGGGTCAGCATTTCCGAAGATTAGCCTCAAAATTATTATTTATTATATTTATTAACAGAAAAGTGTTATTATAATATAAATGACTTTTTGAATGACACTAATTAACATCTTTTTATTTTTTTAATATTTTATTAATTTTAAATTTTTGTGTCATTTTGTGACTAATTTATTTTATTGACTTATCAATGTTTATTACTGACTTTTATGAACTTTGATTAAAGTTTTCATCATGTAATTCATTTTTTTATATTTTGTAAATTTTATAAATTTGTACGCCTTACGGGTGAAACATGTACTTAAAATTGTCTCATCCTGCATGCTTAATTTGCATGTATATGCATGTTTTGACAAATAAAATGATCTTTATCTTTTATACAACTTTACCTCTTTCCAATATTAGTATAGAAGAATATCTTGTCTGATTATTTTGGTCAAATGAAGCCCAACGTAGCCAAGTCTTTACAGCTTCATTTAAAGCCGGCTAGTGAAATGGGGCGTGCATAAGATTAACAAAGCAAAACGTACTGAGACTTGGTCTTTGGTAAATTATTGTTATTGCTCATTCATTTATCATTTTATTTTTATTTTTTGGACATTGTTGATAGGTTTGTGGATGTAAAACCACTGGTTGCTTTATTATAGACTTCATTGTAGAGAAATTATACGTGATTGTTTACCTTGACGTATTTATAGTTCATCATAACTTTTCCCAAGTATGTTGGGGTCGGCTTCCAGTCTAACCGAATGCAGGTGATTACTAGTATTTTACATGGAGCGACTGCCTATCTGACCTCCACAACCCATTTAGTACTGCATAAAACTATACCCTTTTGTGAGTCTGGTGGTCAGACTTTTGGGCCACTGACTACCTGTAACAACTGTCAAAGATCAACAAATCACAGCCGGGGCCACGCTTGCCGAGGCACGGAGGAAACTGAGTATTCAGTGGGTGGTCACCCATCCATAGACCAGCCTAGGCAAGAGCAGCTTAACCTGAAGATTGATCCGAGCGGCTGTTATTTAGCCACGAGCTCTTCAAGTTCCTTTCAAACTATACTAATAAAAACCTCATTATTTATTTTATTACAACGGTTGTAATAACCAATTACAGTAACAAAAAAATATAAAAAAAAAGATAATTATAACACATTAAAACATACAAAATAACAACGTAAAGCAAAATTTGACACTTTCGTAAATTGCTCTCACAGTACTTCTGACATCCCAAAAAAATATCATCCATCCATCCGCAAGCAGATCATTTGTTGGATTAAAATGATTTTTACTATTTAATTTAAATAATTCAACCCTCCTTTATCATTCCCGCTTCCCTGATTTACCATAAGATCGCGAAGGAATTCCAAAAATCCTACCCCGCGTTGCATCTCCTAGCCACAAATCACTACACATGCGCTTCACACCCCTAAGTTAAACTTATATTTTTTTTCCTCGGAAATTCTTGCAATTCTCGATTACTAGTATTTTACATGGAGCGACTGCATATCTGACCTCCACAACTCAGTTAGTATTGGGTAATATGATACCTCTTCACTCTTGGTAAGACTGGTTGTCAGACTTTTTGGACCATTGAGTCCTGTAACAGCCGGGACCAACTGTTTTTGACGAGTGTTAATTAAATAATATAGACTTGGCAATTAAATATACATAATCGAATAATTGAAACTGGTAATTTTGATTAAACACATGCATTAATTATGTCAAACCATTCAATAGGAGACAAAGCAATGAATATAATTATTATAAAGCAACGAATATATTTGCGCAATCTTACCTCTAAAGCAAATCATAGCAAGGCCGGTATAATTAGTCGAGTCATTAATAATAATAATAGAAATCGTATCCAAATTGAGATATAAGCAACTTACAGTCCAATAAATAACAGTAAGCAATTAATTCCGACACAAAAGGAAATGCAACGCCCTTGAATTAACACGACACGAAAGAAAATGTAACCGTAACTTAATGCTGTAGAGTCGAAAATTAACTATCTATAATACGATTCCACCCACGCTATATTAAATTCTATAGACCACCATCTATTGTAGGCTGAGCTATTAGTTCTGGATATTTTGTTGGAGGTGTAGAGAAGAGGAGGGGTCAGGTTAAAGTGGTGGATTGTACCAATATAAATGACGGTTGATCACGTGATCTGACGATTTGTCGTGACGGCTAAACGATTACATGGATCATTACTCATATTACCACCTTCTGATAACATCATTTTGGGGTTAACATCACAGGATTCGCTACTGTTTTTATTTTATTTATTCCTTTTTATATTTAGTAAATGGTTTGCGTGTTGCGTGCGTCTTTTGATTGTAATCGGCCATTGGGTAATTTTTTACATGATACTTTTTTTTTTATGAGGGATGTGATTAGAAAACTTTTATGTTAATAATTTTGATAAAGTCGTCTGTCATGGTGATTTTTAGGGTTCCGTACCTTAGTAAGCAAAAACGGAAACTACCACTTTGATATTTGATTGGATCACTTTGTTGTCCGTCTGTCAAGGCACCTTTTTCTCAGGAACGCGTGGAGGTATCGAGCTGAAATGAATATTTAATACTCGAATCTGCTACTCCTTGGAGCAGTGAAAAAATCAAAGTCAGCGCCATCAAAAGATATGACCGTTTATCTTGCATAATATGATGCGATTTCAAAAGGCAATCAAAGTCTATAGGGTGTTTCCCGTCGACCTAAAATCATGAAATTTGGCAAGAAACACTATCTTACAGCACATGTAAAGGAAAAAAAACTATCTAAAAACCGTAATGTAGTATTATAACAAAATACCTACAAGTATATGCGGAACCCTCGGCTCCGCGAGTCCAACTCGCACTTGGCTGGTTTTTTACATGGTTTTAACCAATCAGTGTAAAGGTGTGGTCAAACCCAGCAGAATGCCTGCGGGCAAACAACTGTGATAGATATGCCACTATCGATACATTATCTTACTTCCTAACTAATATACAGTGTGTCAGGTTAAACGAGGGATATACTTTAGGGGAGTGTAGTACTCATGAAAATGAACAACTTTTAAAACTGCTGTTCCCTACATTTTGTCCAGTTATGCGAACACAAATGTATAGAGCGGCTGGTTTTATTTTCTTGATTTCAGTGTTCGGTCTCTTAGTAAAAGTTGTCCATTTTCATGGGTACTACACTCCCTTAAAGTATGTCCCTCGTTTAACCTGATACACTGTATACAACGTGTAACGGAAAGAATTATGAAACATCCTGTTAATAATGTTTACGTATCAAACAGTAGAACATACCTAACCATCGCACGAGTCGAGTAGATAGATCTTCGCTCGCAACAGAATGTTTCAACTTCGTTATGCATCACAATAATGAATAATATATATATTTTTATCTCTTAATTTTTTTTTTTTGTTATGAATGTATAGTAGTCATTGGATACATGAAGTGGGCTGCCGTTGTCAGACGACTAAAAAGTCACATTGTATATTAAAAAGATAAGTAAGGATTAAGTCGTATTAAATTAAACACAATTCAATCAAACCGCACTATAATAAACAATAGTACATTAAAAACTATCACAAAATCGTCCAAAATAAAGTGGGGTCCGGCAGAGTCTTTGGATTCTCGAAGCTTTTTTAGCGTGGTGTTGGTTGTATCATTATGTCTGGGTGCCAACAGAGAAAGTATCCCATCTAAGGTCTCTCGGCATGTTGGTAGGATGTCGTGGGGTGGTAAAGCAAAGCCATAGAACCCACTGTCTCTTAGTTCGAACGTGATCACATAGCTGCAAACAAAATATTTTTTATGAGAAATCAAAGCATTTCAATAAAAAAAAGGGGAGTGTACTTATTATGCACGTAAGAAGTTATACTTCTTTAGCGTATAAAACTAAAATATTGACTAGCTAACTTCAGGGTGTATGTTGACTAGATAACTTCAGGGTGTCGGTTTTGAGTGACGGTGTGCACGCGCTTCGTAAAAATTTACTCTCATCATTTTTCCCTAACGCGCCAAAAGAAGTATAACTTAAAAAATGACAGGCATTTTTGAATTGTCAAGGAATCGGTTAGTTAGACAGAAAATTGTGGTAATGTATAAACATCAAAGGACAGTCAGTCGGAGGTTTAAGTTGTTTTATTATACAAATCTTATAACATAACATAACATCACGCCTCTAATCCCCGAAGGGTTAGACAGAGGTGTACCTAATAGTACACCCACATTTCTCTAGTTATGTTAAAGTCCTATATAATAGGGGGCGAGCCACTAAACCAGAACTGGGTGAAAATCCAGACTCTGTGAGAAATTCCTAATGCAAAAATTCAATGACCCTTTGCCTGACCCGGGAATCGAACCCATGCACCTCATGCTCAGCTGTCTTGCTTGCAACCACTAGACCAACGAGGCAGTCTTCAAATCTTATACTGAACGCTTTAATTGGTGATGCTAGATAACTGGGCTTATCCCTTTTGCAAACGTGCCTTTGTGAGGATTAAGTCGTATTAAATTAAACACAATTCAATCAAACCGCACTATAATAAACAATAGTACATTAAAAACTATCTCAAAATCGTCCAAAATAAAGTGGGGTCCGGCAGAGTCTTTGGATTCTCGAAACTTTATTAGCGTGGTGTTGGTTGTATCATTGTGTCTGGGTGCTAACAGAGAAAGTATCCCATCTAAGGTCTCTCGGCATGTTGGTAGAATGTCGTGGGGTGGTAAAGCAAAGCCATAGAACCCACTGTCCCTTAGTTCGAACGTGATCACATAGCTGCAAACAAAATATTTTTTATGAGAACTCAAAGCATTTCAATAAAAAAATTACAGGCATTTTTGAATTGTCAAGGAATTCCTGATGGAAAAATTCAATGACATTTTGCCTGACCCGGGAATCGAACCCATGCATCTCATGCTCAGCTGTCGTGCTTGCGACCACTAGACCAACGAGGCAGTCTTCAAATCTTATACTGAACGCTTTAATCGGCCTAGCATCAGCTAGGCAACTAGGCTTATCCCTGTTGCAAACGTGCCTTTTTTTGAAGTTATACTTCTTTTGGCGCGTTAGGGAAAAATTATATCACTGGCCAGCACAATTTTTGGTGCCGTAATTTTTAAACCTAATTTTGAGAGTACCTTATACACTGGTTCCAAATGTGCATTTAGTTTTTTTGTATCAGCTCTCGTTTTTAATTTATTTGATAAAATCAATTTGTATGGAAAAAGCTCATTTTTTATTATTCAGAATACACATAACGTCTCTCGATTGTTTTTTTTTTGTGTGTTTGCCGTTTGGGTTGTCTCTCATAAGAGCTCAGTAGTAATCGGCTATCTCGTGGGTATCCCATCTACCCTGGTACCGATTCTCCACACTTTGATGTCTAGACGAAACCGCTCTCCTTGTTCTTCAATTAAGTCACCCAGGTTACATGGGAAGTAGTCCAAATGGCTGTGTAGGTAATAAACTTTGATGCTCATATAACATCCCAAGTTTTAAAAAGATAAATGCATTTGGTTTACAAGAATTTCATAATTTACTGCCTTTTGATTACCGAGAGTTCTTTTAATCATTATAACTAATGAGTTCCAGCAAGCGAGAGTTCCGTTTCGGTCATCTTCATCATCATCTTTAGCTAAGTGTCTTATTTGAGGACCGTCGAATATTCCAGCCTTGAGTTACGGTTTATGCCGAAGAGCCTAACTAAACAGGAATAACAGTCGTCGAAGTGATTTTGTTGTTGTCTCCCATCGGTATCCCAAACTTCATACACATTCTTTTGCAATTTGTTCATTGACTCAAATATTCACTGCATGTTTTACACAAAAAATGAGGCACCCTAGACTTGTCTTTATGCTCAATACTAAAGTTGAAGTAAGCGAAACATGTTTTTTTCACGAACTCTGTTAGGGATTTTCGGTATTCCTCAATGGTATATTCGCCGCATATCTAACAAAATGGACCTGGATTGGTCAAACAACACCTTGAAGAGCTCGACATAGCACAAAAACCGAGAAATAGTTTAATATTTTCTATATTAAACTTGTGATACTTTGTTGAAGTCAAAGTGTAAAAAAAAAGAAAAATGAGGGTAGTTGTTAAATTAGAACTGATTCAAGTATGACGGTTGTAAGTAAGTCATCTGAAACACGTCCAAAAACGTTTTTTTTTTTTTGTAGTCCTGTGTTATGAGAGTAAATTTTTTACGATGCGCGCGCACACCGTCACGAAAAACCGACACCCTGAAGTTAGATAGTCAACATAAGCCCTGAAGTTAGCTAGTCAACATTTTAGTTTTATACACCAAAGAAGTATAACTTCTTACGTGCGTAATAAGTACCCACACACTTTCATTATTACAAGATAGGCCTGCTCTTGATCTCGATTGGTCTTTGAGCCTATTGGCCTTGCTCCGTTCCGTGTCCTGTTTGATATGGAGGGTAGTGGAAATCATGCTTTTCCCATTCATTTTTTTTTTGGCAGAGCGGAAGGGAGTGTCAGACTTGTACTGACTAAAACCCATCCATGTTCCTTCCTTTCCCTTTGTGTTCTAGGGCCGCGGTATCTCTTTCGAACAGTCCCGCAGCCCTGGCAGGACTTTTCCCACTCCTCCGCTATTCTTTTCTAATTTATTTCATTGCGGGATTCGACACAGTTAAATTGGTTATCTGGGACTACGTCAAGTTTCATTGTCTTGGCGTTTCTCTGGCAATCCCTACTGTTGATTCTCCCTTTCAGGAGTTACAATGATTTGGAAGTAGAAGAGCGGGCTTGTCCCATAAAAAAAAATACTGAACTCTTACAGTCAAATCATAAATGGTGTGCAGGGCAATTAGGGTGCTGCTAATCAACTTAAGAACAATGTTCAGTACTTACGGTACTTTTAATTCCTTTTTGACCCAACAACCACTGACTCCTGATGTAGCATACCCTGTTAGAATAAATAATTATTTCGTATTAGTAGAATTAGAACGTATGTGTTTAATTGATCTTCCAATAATATCTATTTTCTTTACCTTAAAGCACTAAATCGATAGGCGATAGTGAGACACTGGAAGTTCTTTTTCTGATATACAGTCCTCAGTACAAGTTTCCGCAAACTGTCAGATTTCTCCAAATGATTTTAAGCCATAAAATGTTGATGGTTAAGTTCAAAATCGAATGAGGAAATTTGACAGTATCTTGTAACTTGATGCACTGGCGAGTGTACCCTAATCTAATAACTACGAGCATTTTCGACGAAATTCTCGCTACCCACTTCACGCGCTCGTAATGTTTAATTTCGTCTTAATGTTTAATGGTAAGTTTACTAATGTATTTGCTAACGTAACACATACATACATAAACTCACGCCTTTCCTTTCCCATGGGGGTAGGCAGAAACCACAGAACGCCACCTGCTACGATCCTTACATACTGCTTTTGCCTCGTCCACGTTCATACAACTGGTCATACACGCACGCCGGTTGCGAGTACTACGCACCTGACCTTTCTGAAGAACCTCACCAATGAAGTCAGCGTATGTTCTTCTAGGGCGTCCCCTCCCGGCGTTGCCACTCACATCTGCCTTGTAAATACTTTTTGTTAGTCGCCTTTCACTCATCCTCTCTACATGACTAAACCATCTAAGCATACTATTTTCAATTTTTGGTCACTACATCTTCTTTTAAGCCGCAACGTTTCCGTATAACCTCATTCCTGGTTGTCATTCAGAGTTACACCACACATGCTTCGCAATGAACGCATTTCCACAGTATAATTCTGCTAACCTTAAAAATATTAAAGACTCTTACCAACTGTATCGTAAGCTGTGCCAGCAGTGTACGTTGTTCTATATCTAGCCGCAAGCCTTGGAATGGCTTTCATACACATTTTTTTCTGTAAACCACAATTTAAGTTATCACACAATAACGGTATTCAAGTAACCGTTTTAGGGTTCCGTTGCCAGGGCTGCGGGACTGTTCGGAAGAGATACCGCGGCCCTGGAACACAAAAGGCAAGGAAGGAACATGGATGGGTTTTAGTCAGTACAAGTCTGACACTCCCTTCAGCTCTGCCCAGAGCGGGAGAAGTCATTTGATGATATCCGATACGAAAAAAAAAAGGGTTCCATTGCCAAAGGGCAAAAACCGAACTTTTATAGATTCATCCTAACCATCTGTCTGTCTATCTGTCTGTCCGTATGGCACAGCCATTTTACTCCGAGACTGTTGCCACCATACACTTGAAATTTGGAGAGTAGGTGTGTTCTACGAAACGGCTACTCGCAAAAGTAGTATTGTGTCCCTGAATTTTTTATTCTTAGTTTTTGAGATATTGTGGTACTTTTTCGAGGAGCTGCAGCAATAATTTTGTTTTTCATTAACATAATTACGATTAACAAAATATATAGTTTCGCTGTTGAGTGGTTTGGTGGTACGAAACCCTATGTCGAGTCCGACTCGCACTTGGCCGGTTGTTTTGTGTAATGAAGTTTCGCTAGATAGTTTAATTTAACCTTTTTTTTAAGAAGATGGCGGATATATGATATGTCGAAATATGATACTGATATTATGTTTATGACTTTTTTACCCTACAAATAAGTTGATCTCTGTTTAAGTCGAAATAACATGAAATGGAAACAAGGATACTCACGACTTCCTCAAAGTTTTCGTGATGTTTTTTGGAATAGGCATATGGTATGATCATGTACTGTCCATAAGAATGGAAAGCTAAATAAAATTCTAAGGTTTTTTTCTTTTCTAGCAAAAACTTTTTCATCGCTTTGGTTTCTTCTTCAGAAAATGCCGATGGGCCACAGTATGTATCCGCCTTATCAACAGGAGCTACGCCCACAGCTAAATCATAAACGAATATAAATTATTTGATTCTGTGTGCTTCCTTACCGAACCTATTCGATCCACCTGTTAAAAATCTCCCCCACCTGGACATGACTTGCCTTGGTTGACCCCGAAGCCATTAAACAGTCCCCGGACGCAACTTAGGCGATGCTAGGAAATTCTGCTCAGTGGTGTTGTTCCACAAACGATGGGGCAATTAATTTCGTGTCTTGCTGTTTGCCTTTCCCACTAAATGATTCAATTTAGATTGCTATCGACATGCTAAAAAGAGAAGACTTCCTATCCGTGCCATTTTAAGATCAAGATCTCGTAGACGTAACGCATCGGATCAACTCAAGACGGCTGAAAATGGCACTCAAACAACTTGCGACCCACGGATGCCCCACAAGTTAACAGAATGCTGGGCTGTAAAGAAGATGGATGAAAAACGATTGCATGTAGCGGTGTGATCAAAATAAAAGACTATTTTCGTGTAGCTGCAATGAGGTAGTTCCCCTTACTGCCCCGTTGACCGTATCCACCCTGTTTAGAGGTGTACAAACAGACACAAAAAGTCACATGCCTTCATAATCAGAAAAACCACTGACACGCACAATCACGTCCCGCATCTTGGAACGAGATTCGCCTCAGTGTGGCCATTGCTTTATCCAGAGAAAGAATATACAACCACGATAATGCTTGTGGATTGGGTTAGTGATAGAAAGACGGATAATACTTTAAAAGTATATGAATCTAAGTTAGTATTTTGTATAACTTACTTCCGAACGCAGCGTCGAAATTTCGGTTTAAATCTACTCCAAATCCGTTACAATTTTTTCTCCAAAGCCGATCCTGAAACAGGTATTATTATTTAAAGAGAAATAAAAACAATTTTAAAACTTTCATAAGAACAAAAAAGATATGCGTGGTTATAAAATATAACCATATATACGAGTACATGTCGACTTTTCTTTGTTTTTCGTCAGTTAAAAATTTCAAGGAAGAAAACGAATGAGATAATCAGAATTCTCTATAGGACTGTTGCTGAGGTCCATCATTGCGGTTGGTTCTGCCACCTGTGGGCTGGTTGTGGTCACTCTCAAGAGAGCACATTGCAGCGAACTTCGAACAAACGATTCTTCCTTATTTAAACCTATGTATATTTTCAAAATCAAAGACGTTGTCACTCCATGAATAGTTACGACACAGGTCTTTTTTCTTTTTTTTTTTCGGATGGGAAATCAACAAATGACTTCTCCCGCTCTGGGCGGAGCGGAAGTGAGTGTCAGACTTGTACTGACTAAAACCCATCCATATTCCTTCGTTGGGCTTTGTGTTCCAGGGCCGCGGTATCTCTTTCAAACAGTTCCGTAACCCTATCGTGGTTTCTCTAGATCCCTGTGTCTTAGGGCTGCAGAACTGTTCCTGCAGCCCTAAGACACAGGCCTCAAATATTAAACTTTGGCTAAACTGAACAGAATCCCACACGACCTCAGAACGCGACTGAGGGTGTTAAAGAACCCTTAACAAAACCGAAAGTCACCTGTTCTCTCCCTCATAGCAATCATTTTTCGTTCAAGTTAGACCATATCTGGAAGCCTTCTAGTTACGGAGATATTGGGGGTCAAAGTTCCAACTTTTTCACATGTTTTTTTTTTTTTTTAATACCGGTTATAACGTTACTTTAAATACCTCCACAACCCTATACTATTCAATGCATCCATCAGCACAATGTTTTGAGTGCGTTACATTGAGTCCTACCGTAAAAAGTGGCTTTTCACATTCCAAAAAAAAGCTGTTTCCCAGTAATAATTTTTGAGTATGATGTACGGAATTCTTGGTTGGCAGTTTTGTGAGGGTTCCGTTTACACCCTGTATGTTTTTAAGATTAATAAGCCATTCTTTAGCTGACACAGTTGTTACAATTGAGTAACGCCCCGCATCCGTACGGGATTCGCCTGAGTTTGGCCAGAGCTTTAAAAACAGCGATCACTCGTCCCATCTTTACTTACAGTCGTAAAGCTAAATTCATATCCATCAGGGTTCAGAACAGGCACAAAATACCATTCATAATTCATTGCCACTTCCTTGAGTTTTTCGTTGCCTGAAGTTGGAGAGTGTATGATTTGGTGTATAAGATATGTCACGAAGGCCGGAGCAATCCACTCCCTAGCGTGGATACCGCCTTCTATGATCACCCTGGACCTGAAGCATAAAGATAATCAGCCTTTAAATTACTGGAACCGATGCCTCGACACTGTGACAAGGAGTAGAAGTAGATTTTTTCAAAAGAGTAACGATGGAGTGTCTTACCCAATTTTTGCCATAGAAATCTCTATCTTTGAAATTTTTCTTCTGTGTAAAATTTTGACGTTTAGAAGTATCATACTGATATAAATGATTTGACTTCTTTTAATGATGCCCGGTGCTGCCCCAGGTCAATGACAGTCAGAACCAACGGTTGGACATGCTTTCCAAAACTCAGAAGCGGTACGTAATGAATGATAACCAATCCAAGGAGCAACTTCGGCAAGCTTACTCCAAACTGAACCTCTTAAACCGCACTGTTCTTGGATAGCAAAAAGCATTCCACGTGTTCGACTACCAAAAAGTATTAGGGTTTACATTCATACATAAACTCACGCTTTTTCCCATGAGGGCAGAATCCACAGAACGCTACCTCGACACCTCGTCTTCATGACACTACGAGGTCAAAGGGTATCCCTTTTGCCTCGTCCACGTTCATATATCTGATCATACACACACGCCATTTGCGAGTAATATGCACATGAAGTTTCTGAAGAACCTCACCGATAAAGTCAGTGTATGTTCTTCTAGGGCTTCTCCCGATCACATCTTGTAAATACCTACTCTTTGTTAGTCGCCTTTCACTCATTCTCTCCACAGTACCAAACCATCTAAGCAAAAATAAGGTTTACAATACCTTGCGTGATTCCCTCTTAAAAGAATTTTGACAGCCATAATGTCCCTTTTATGTAATGTCTTCCCGATGCTCTGTATTTTAATTTCCACGGGATTAACCTTCTGTAAGTCCTTCAGCCACTGATAAATGTCATCTACTCGGAAGTAGCTGTTCCAATCGAAGGACTCCATGTTCCTACGGATGTAAGTTTTGACTGTCTGCATGTCAAAGGCCCTGGAAAAAAGTTGCAGATATTTTTATTTATTTATAGTATAGGAAAATTAATAAAACCAGGTGAAATAAGTCATGTAGTTTTGCAAATTGGTACAGTTATGCCTTGCGGTATCAGATCGTATCAGATCCAAGATCTTGATCTTGCGGTAGAAAATTTAATGTAGAAACTTTTATCAGAAGTACTCACATTCCTATTGATATTCGAGATAAGAGCAAATACCTAAAAAAAAGGTACCTTTAACCCCCCCCCCCCCCCCCTACACCCTCAGCACACTCCCCACTCTTGAGAACTTTTAGTATATTCATCTGGATACCGCAAAGAATAACTGTACCGATTTACAAAACTACACGAATTATTTCCCCTGATTGCCCATATTCGGCTTAATTTGATCGGACTATTAGCAGAATGAAGAAGACGAGCGTCGTCGCCGAGGGAGGCCTAGAAAACGCTGACGTGACGACTTAAATTCCTTTGTGTGAGATTGACCGGAGCAAAACCACACGAAGAGAAGAGCGGAAGGCTATGGGGAGGCCTTTGCCCAGCAGTGGGACCATATAGGCTAAAGAAGAAAAAATAGCAGAAATTTTGGTATCTTTTTTATCTTATCATCGCCTCTCTCGTTAGTCTAGTATTTGGAGACGCTTCACGATTCGGGCAAAGTGTCATAGGTTTTTTTTTTTAACAAAAATATCTCCGTAGCATTCCATTGCCTACCCTAAGCACCTCCAACCAATATCTAGAGATATTTTCGTATCTGTATCATAAATCACACAACAATTAGAATGAAAACCAAGGCAAAGGACGTGGCCATAAAGGTACTTGGATTGAAATGGAAATGGGTTCGACATTTCCAAAGAGTACCAGATGAAAGGTGGACGAAAATCGCCACCAACTGGTACCCATTGAACAAAAAGCGCAGACAAGGTCGACCACAAATGAGATGGACCGACGATATTATAAAAATAATAGGAAAAATTTGGAGTAGAGTAGCTAGAGACAGAATAGCATGGAAACGAATGGAGGAGGATTTCACCGCTATTGATATCAGTCCTTGAACATAATATATTAAAAAACGGTACATATATAAATTAAGTAACATATTATTTACTAACCTTTACACTATGAGTCAAAGTAACAATCACTAGTTTAAGTCAAACAATTGTAGAAGAAAAATAAAGCTATTTTTATTTTTTATATTTTTTATTTATCATAAATCATAATTTAATCATGTACTATCTACCTATCGTAGATTTTCAAATACAGAGCAAACGCAAAAGTATCGCAAATCATGGTCTAACCGACCGTCAAATTTCATTCGGATTCTTTCAGCTGTTTTAGAGTAGAATGGTGACTGACAAACAGATTGACGGAGATAATTTTGCATTCTCAATTTAGTATGGAAGTATGACATAGGACCGTGGTGGAGATTGATAAAGGATGGAGAGGATTACAGCCAGCGGTGAGTGAAGTCGGGCTGATGATGATGATGAATTTTGTGTTTTTTTTTTTTGCATACCTAAATGTTTTTATTTTACCCTGTTTAATTTTTGTCATCATCATCATCATCATTTCAGCCAAAAGACGTCCACTGCTGGACATAGGCCTCCCCCAAGTGTCGCCACATTGACCGGTCCCGTGCGACTCGCATCCAGCGGATCCCTGCAACCTTCATCAGGTCATCGGTCCACCTAGTGGGGGGCCTTCCAACGCAACGTCTTCCGTCTTCCGGTTTTAATTTTTGTATGTCAAACAAATCGTTGTCAATTTTACATTGAAACAAGAAGTTCTAAAAACATCATCCATTAGACGAGGAAGAAGAAATGATTATTATAGAAGACTAGCTGATGCCCGCGGCTTCACCCGCGTGGATATCGGTTATCGCGACCAAAAGTAATGATCCTGTTCCCGCAACTGTTTTTCCGATACCTCCAACAAATATCATTATATTTTAGACAATGTACAAAAACTTAAATAAATTATATACTAAAACCTTTCTCGAGAACCACTCTATCCATTGGTGAAACCAGCATGAAAATCGGTGTAGTAGTTTTTGTGTGTTTTTGTTTTTATGTATGTAACAACTAAATGTACACATGAATGCAATAAAGAGTTTGAGTTTATTGTGAATAGACAAATAGACGCGGCGGAGTACTTAGTTTTATAATATGCAGTGTTAGTGATAACTCCTATAGAACCGAAGCAAAGTTAATAAAATTGAACCGAATCATGGAGAAAAAGGTGAAAATACATGAAATAAAAGATGCTGGTGGAAATCATAACCAGCGTCTTTTTTAGAAATCGGTTAAAAACATAAAATAAGGAATCTTACTTCTGAAGATCGTCAATAATTGTTGTAATGTATAACCCATTTCTTCTCGCTTCTTTTAAGAAACGTGGCTTATCTCCAGGATTAACCACAAATTCCACGGGTTTAAGTAGAACCCCAGGTTCTCTCCAAAAATTAACATCAAAGTTCTGGCTCAGATTCTGATAATATACTAAATGAGCTTCGGTTGAAGGAATCCCTCTAAACAAAGTATAATTATTATAATACTTTTTACAAAAACAAACATTTGTATAAAACGTCAATATAATAAAACATGATACTATAGATGTCTGCATTTTAGTTAATTTTTGATTCACAATTTCCTCAAAATACACATTTTTTTAAATAATTTCCCGCGACCTCACAGATTTCACATTTTCACTTTCGTAACCTGACAGGATACGTCAATCTGTGACCATAGATAATGCATGAACGTTTTTGTTTGTGATAAAAATTTAATTAAAAACACAGAAGTATTTTAAAAAAAGGATGGATGGGATACCCTGTTATTATGATACTCAGAAGAGTGAGAGATGTCGTAACAGCATCTTGAGGACTGAAGCGGAGAGCTCTCCAATTGTATTGTTTTTTGTGCAGAGGGTAATCGGTATTAGCTCACTAGCACAAGATAGTAAATTATTTAATATAAATTAAATCAAATCATTGAGCAGAGGTGGCTCAGTGGTGGCGGCCCGGCTTATGAACAGTAAAGTCATGGGTTTGAACCCAGGCAGGCGCATTACTTTGTGTAATTTATTTCATTACCACTGCTCTCAAAATGGTGCAGAGAAACATCGTCAATAATTCTAAGAAATCCATGTTGAAGATTGAAGGATGGTAACACCTATTAATATTTAATGTATAGTTTCATAAAGTGGCAACACTCTCTCTTGTACGAATACAACAGCTTAATGGCAGTCTGTATCTGGATTATAGCCTTCTCTGTCTCACACATAGAGAAGAAGGGGGAAGAGATGTCCAAGCCAAAGCCTCCTCTCACCGTTTCGAGAGCAATGGTAAATTACACCGAACTCATTTCATATCTGACAAAGCACCTCGGCTGAACTAATTGAAGCAAAACAAGTGTGATGATATGCACGTCTGTAATCTTTAGTACAAACCTAATACTGATAAAGGAGGCAGTTAAACCTCTTGATAACACTAAAGTTCATAAATTAGTGCACCAGTAGCCACTGGAACCGTCTTTGGACAATTTAGTAACCATTATGTTCTAAGGGTCAGTACAAACAGATCAGAAATATACTCCGCAGCGTTCATGAATACATTGATAACGAACTTAAAAATAGTGTCAAATAGGGTTGAAATCAGCGTGTAGGATCATAATTCCGTACGGTATACTTTCACGTGTTTCCCGCAGCAATACGAGACGACGCGAAAACGCTCGAACATGCGCGCGTCGTCGCTTGCAAACAAACGTTGCCACAACATATGAGTATAGCAATACCCAACAGAAAAAAATTCTACGTAAAGTTTTAAAATTGTTCATCGCCGTTTTGCGCGGATAACTCAAACACAAACTGAAAATTCTGTATATTATTATTCTATGTCGACGACTCTTCGTTTTGGTATAATTAATTTAGCCTTTGCTACTACCAAAATACTCGTCCGGCTTTTCGCGGACATCTGCTGCATCCGCCTGTCTGCGCTCACCCTTACAATTGGTGCTTGGCCAAAACCTGAATAAGGCTTCATGGTTACCGTAACGATAGCCACCTGTGTCGTTACCGCCTAATTTGTATCCTTTAAGATAATTGTGATTAGAATTCACGTCGTCTTCAAGGACCCACCAAGCAGGCCCACCGGTGGGTCTCCGAATACTGATGTGTCTCCCAAGACCTACTGATTGGTAGGACCTATGAGACTATTTAGTTTTATATCTCCTGAGACCCACCAGGAACTTGATGTACGAAAGAAAACATGTGCGTGTGAACTGTATGAGGGACCATACTGGTATTTCGCAAATAAACATTTTATCTGAAAACTATGCGTTTAGTTGGCTTTAGGCCCGGACTCCGAAGTATAGATGAGACAAGAGGAGAGACGTGTTGTAAAACACCAATAGCATTTTTTTTTAATAGCCTTCTCTGTCCCACTCCTGGGCAAAGGCCTCCCTCCACTCCCTCCACCACTCGCGAACCCGCGTGTCCTCCTTCCAGTTCGGACGGAACTTATCCAGTTCGTCCCGCCATCTCCTTCGTGGCCTGCCGCGAGCCCGCCTCACTGTGTCAGAACACCAGTTTCCAGGGCAATAGAATTTAGTCATTTATATTTCTCGTCTCCCCTTAGCTTTAGTAGAAACGGCTGAGCAGAGAGAAAGAGATGCTTCATTTTTGTTAAGGCCAACGCCAGCGAGCGTCCGTACTCGGTGGCCAAACAGGCGGCGTATAGTGGATGCGAGATGAGCCGTGAGCGGCGCCGGTGTGCTGTGAGCAGACTGTGGTGAGAGGCGTGCAGTTGTTTGAACTTTGCATATCTCCGCACAGCTTCGATGGAAACACCATAGCTCCTAAGCACCCTCGAGGCGCTTCGCACATCTCCGCTTAAGTAGAGCCCGGCCCTTAAGTTCTGACACTGAGGCAAATCCCGCTCGAGATGAAGGACTCGACTAGGTGTGTCGTTTAGATAGGTTTATTGTTTATTATGAGCCTGTTGTGTCCCACTGCAGGGCAAAGGCCTCCCTTCCTTTTTTCCAGCCTTCTCTGTCTAGATGCTTCTCTTCAATTTCAGCCCAATCCTTTAGGTAACAGTCCAGCTCATCGCGCCATCTCGTTCTGAACCTGCCGCCTCGCCGATTCCTGTTGTTTGGAACCCAATCTGAAATGTAGCTGGGCAGGCCATATACACCGCATGTCGCATCAGAATTAGGCGAAAATAGCTACAGATTGGTTTCCGTTTGGACAGTGATGATTATGTTTAGCACCACGCAGGTCAATAGATGATGTTGTCGGCTGCTTAGCGGGCTATTCTGTGGGTGCCTTAAATGTTAGCCTTCCATCCGGGCATACCAATTTAAACCATCATCTTGCAACCATCCAGTTAGTATATATTATACAGTCGTTGTTGCTTATACATTTGCTCGATTTTATTGAAACACATCGCTCGTTTGCCAGTAATCGTCCAAATCTATAGGCACCTGTAGCTAAAACCAGGTTAAAAAAAACAACGGGTTGCACTCCGGGAGCGCCGGCAGAAGTGAAAACTTTAAACAACGCCATCTAGCTTAAACTATACGCACACGCGCAAGCACCCTGCACCGCCGATTCGATCCGAATTTAACAGTTTTTACCCATCCCAAAAAGTGCACAACGCCGCTAAAGAAGTTTTCACTTCAAAAATACTGAAGAAAAAGTAGGTACTTAAAAAAGCATGAAACAAAACATTTATTTCAAAAGTAAAATAATATAAACAACACAAAACAACATGAAAATAGCCCCTTTCAACTCATGGGCTTTACTATCACTGAAGAGGTCTAGTTTGACCCGTTTAGGTTTCGCGGTCATCAGCTCAATGAGGCCAGTTTTAGCCTCTTCACATGTTCCGAGGATCTGCGAAGATGGGAGGGCGTAGCCGTAGTCCCCACGATCCCGAAGTAGGAATGTGAAGACATACCTGGGAACGAAGATGGTGAAATCAGCTTGGGTCGATCATACACCTTGTACAGTCTTCAGCACATCAAATGATTTTAAACAATAAAATGTTGATGGTTAAGTTCAAAATCGAATGAGAAAATTTGACAGTTTGTGGTAACTTGATGCGCCAGCGACCGTACGAGCAATAAAAGCGTTTTCTTTGTAGACGGCATTTGTCTAGTTTTGGTTCGGAAAACGTGTCGTGAAACCGCCGAAGTAAAAGCGAGACATACTTACGACTTAAAAAAAACTCAAAACCATTTATTTAAATTAGACCATTACAGGCACTTTTGAATGTCAGAAAAACAAAGAATGCAAGGCTAGAGTCACAGACACAAGGGATACTAACTTGTGAACGTACTGTAGTTGCCCATTCCAAAGCGTCTCTATGGAGAAGAATGGGCAAGAAACTCCATGAACACTCTTTTCAATCAAAACATCATTCATGATGAGATTATACATATATGTATATGAGAACGATGTAGAAATACGTGCACGTTAAGAGCGTCCAGGGTAAAAGATTATATCAACAATTGAAAACAAATAAGTTAAAATAAGCCGTGGCAGGTTAGAGATGACCAGTTCCAACTGACAGCGCCGAGTATGAAATCAGGCACCGAGGTCGGTGTCAACGTAAAGTAAATACGACAATTTTAAAATTAAAAATACTCATCATCATCATCATCAGCCTATAATGTTCCCACCGCTGGGACACAGGCCTCCTCTCTATGAGAGGGTTCTCTTTTCACATATAATATTATATCGGATTTTCATAATTTTAAGAATTAATTCATTCTCTTCGTCTCCTTGGGACTCCGATCTTTGAAAATTCTAAAATTCATATTTATGGATGGTACTGATTATGTTTGTTTAATTTTTCAGTAGCAGAGTAAGGGTTTGTGCTCGATTAATTGCAATAGGCTCGCCCCTAAAAAAATGTTCTACATAAAATTAAGAACAATATACTTTTATAAAAAAAAATATTACCTTGTACCAATCGTTTTTTTTACCCAACTTTCGCTATTACCGGAAATCTGATGGCCTGTAAAAAAAAGCATAAATGAATTCACATATAAATTTTCGATACAAAAAATTCAAATATAATCCCTGTATATATTACAATAAAGGTAATTTTTACTCTCACCCAAAGTGTCATAGTTAGAGCCAATGCCGTATTTTTTGCCGTTCACTTGATACATACTCATGATTGCTTGTTTACCGAAATTTTCCTGAAAAAAAGAATTTCATGCTAACAATTAATAAAGAAACAAAACGAATCTTCGTATGAATTTAAAACATCCTATGAATATTCATGTAGTGTATCTGTTTATAAAAGAGATACAAATTTTATTTTACGCCATTTAGTGGTCTAGAGTTGAAAAATCGGTCTTAACAGGTGAACATTTGCCAGCGGCTAATCCCACATGGAGGTCGCTGGTTTGATTTTCACACGAAACAAATATTTGTATGGCCTACAGGTAGTTGTAATGTTTGTGAACGCACCCAAGATACAGGAGAAATTCCTAGTGTGGGGCAAGGTTTTAAAAAAAATGCATTTATATTCTTATTTGAGGACGGAGTCATTATCTGCCTAGCCTTTTCCCAACTAAGTTGGGGTTGGCTTCCAGTTTTATATACCAGTAATTTACATAGAGCGACTGCCTATCTGACCTCCACAACCCAGTTAGTACTGGGTAATACGATACCCCTTGGTAAGACTGGTTGTCAGATTTTTTGGGCCACTGACTACCTGTAACGACTGTCAAAGATCTACAAATGACAGCCGGGAACAACGGCCTAACGTGCTTTCCGAGGCACGGAGGAAACTCAGTATGTAATGGGTGATCAGCCATCCACAGACCAACCTAAGCAAGCACGGCTTAACCTAAATATCGACCCGAGCGACAGTTATGACTTAGCCACGAGCTCCTCGATTAGAGAACGGAGTATGCATCTATTAAACCAAAATAACAGCGCTAAGACGAACACATACAGGGTTTAAATAGACTCTTCACGAAGCCGCCAACCAAGCATTATGTACATGAAACTAAGTAACTTTACGCAAAAATTAGTGCTGGGAAACTACTTATTTTTTTGGGCTAAAAAATCAAATTTTACTTTAGGACTCAACGTAACGCGCTCAAAACATTGTGCTGGTGGATGGATTGAATAGTAAAGGTGTTTAAAGTAAAAATCTTCCATTAAAAACATGCATTTAAAAAAAAAACTTGTGAAATGTTGGAACTTTGACCCCCAATATCTCCGTAACTAGAAAGTTCCCAGGTATGGTCTAAGCAAAAAAACAAGTGCCTTTCGGCTTCGCTAAGAGTCTGTTAACACCCTTTATACACACAGGATTCAAAGCGTGACAGTAGCCTGCAGAAGACGGACTTAGGTATGTTCGTCTTCAAAGTACTGGGTTGAGTTGGCTGTCAAGTGCTATTTCCGCGCGCCCCACAGATATAATGACAGGGCGAGGATCCGCTCACGCCACCTCTTGACCAAAGATGAAATTTATTACTAGCAAACCGTCACTGCTGGGGTGATTACAAATATATCCCCATATCCCAGCAAGAAGTAACAACTGCGGGATGAAATTTGCGCGACCTGGGAATCTAACCCAGATCCTTATGCTCAGCAGTTGCGTTTACGACCACTAGACCAACGAGGCAGTCAAAGGTCAAATGCAAAATTAAAATAAAAAAAGCTTAAATAAACCGGTTTGACATGGAATAAATATATTGAAAAAGAAAGCGATACTTACCATCTCGTGGAAATTTTCAATATGATTTATCCTATCAGAATATGGAATGATGAGTTGTTGACCGTAAGCATGAACGGAAATATAAAAATTAAGATCAATTTTCTGTTTATGTATAAAGTTTCTCAGTGCTTTCGTTTCTGGCTCAGAAAAAGGACGGTTTCCACAGTAATAATCGTTTTCAGGACTTTTACTCGAATCGAATTCTGAAAAGTAAAATATAAAAATTCATTTTCATTCATTGACCATTAAGGAAACCGAGACGCTGGGGAAAGGGCGATACCCCTAGTGGAGTTGGGCAGGAAATCTGTCTAGACGTGGAGATAAACGATGGAGTAAGGTTTTGACCGAATGGTGGCCAAAGTTGGGCCTAAGCAACCAGGGCAGTCCAAAAGCGCCTTGTGATGACGTTATGGTGAAAATCGCAGAAACAGATTGATGAGGGACGCACAGAACAAAGCAGAATGGCAGAAAAAAGGGGTGGCCTATACCCAAACCTGGGTGATTCCGGGCTGAAATGATGATGATGATTAAGCAGGCCCAAACTTACGACACCGATTAGCCAACACATACTGCTTAGGCAACTTTACAGAGTTGCCGGACAAACAGATTTCTGTCAATATCCATAAACAACAAACTTGCCTTAAAGCATCATAGACAGTTCAACACAACAACCTCACGCACTATGTGGCCACGATCGCGAGTTTTCCGACCTCAGAAAC
This sequence comes from Lycophotia porphyrea, assembly GCA_950005105.1. Lineage (NCBI taxonomy): Eukaryota > Metazoa > Arthropoda > Insecta > Lepidoptera > Noctuidae > Lycophotia > Lycophotia porphyrea. The sequence goes on from OX465402.1 coordinate 14,014,167, forward strand.
ACTAACCAGGAAGAAATTTTGATCGCACGGCCGACAATCCGCCAAGTTTTGTTCAAGGAAGCGGCTGATGGTCAACCGGCAAGTCGTGGTTGTTGCCGCGTACCTACTGCGCCCTTAGATACAAAGGGACCTCCCCTTTGTATCTAAAATACAGATTTCGAATCTAACAAATTGCCTTCTGAAAAAGGATACACTACGATATCTTTTAAAATACTTACTCCCCCAATTGTAGTCAAAATTCCTATTTAGATCAACGCCAGTTACATCAGTTTTGTTTAAATACCTCCGATTTTTTCTCCACATACGATCCTAGAACAAAAGTATATAACTATAGCACTAGAAACCACAAATTTTACAGAATATTTAAATTTACAATCATAAGTAGGAAAAATGGTTCTGCCTTATAAAATAATATTGAATGAAAAAAAAACTCTAAGAAGATTTTTTAATTCTTGGTATAAGCCCGCCACATTATACCCAAACTTGTAACTCTTGAAAGCCAGAATGTTCCGTGGCGAACACCAGAAAAGCGCTGAGACGGTGAAGCACGACGAAGTCCCAAAGAAACAATTTAACTGTCTTAGATCTAACTGGACCGTTTGTCCCAGATAGACAGTAGTCGCACTCTCACTGTAATGTCATTGCGGTATTTTAATTTAAAAATGCTTAGGTCGACGCTGCATCGGCCGGCCCGAAGTGCGTCATGCCAATAAACTGTGTTTCGTTTTCGGATAAGTACTTATTTATTTAGCAGGTTTCTTCATGTTCTATTATTACTAATATAATTATGTTATCCCTTGTGAGAAAAATATTTATTGTATATTATTTATTTATCACACACATATAAATGCTCATTTAATAGAACAACATTATTTATTTACTACCTACTACCCTCATCCGTGTGTCACTGCGGGGGGCCTACTGAAAACCAGCGCTGTGTGTTTTACACCCAGCATATGCTGAGTTGGTTACCCTTTCGTTATGGGCATGCTCAGCGCAGTTGGGCTGTTTAATTAATTGTTAAGCTGTGTGTTGTTATTTGTTTATGTATGTGCTGCTCTTTTGTGTTGCTGCTGTCCATTAACGAATAAATGTATATTCTATTCTATTCTATTCTACATACTCGTCTACAACTTCGAGTGTAGAGTCTCTGATCTTGATAGGAGTGGGTGTTACATGGGCATTCAACATGACCTTGGTTTTGTCCATGTTAATTTTAAGACTCACACTTTTGGAAGCTCTACTGAGGTCATGAAGCATTGTACTGAAATCCTCCAGGGTTTCAGCGATGACCACTATATCGTCGGTAAACTGAAGGTGAGAGATGTACTCGCCATTGACGTTGATGCCTAGCCCTCTCTAGTCCAGAACCTTGAAGACATCCTCCAGTGCAGCGGTGAACAGTTTCGGAGATATGTCGTCTCCCTGTCTCACACCTCGCTGCAGAAGGATAGGTTCCGAAGTCTGGTCCTGAAGGCGGACTCACATGATGGTATTTTTGTACAAACACTTCAATACCTCGATGTCGATAGTCGATTTGGCACCGTTGGAGAGACTGCAGAGCGGCCCAAGTCTTGATCGAATCGAAGGCTTTCTTGTAGTTCACAAACGCTAAATAGAGAGGCAGGTACTCTTCGGTCTTCTGTATAAATTGCCGCAGCGTATGTATGTGGTCTACGGTGCTTAGCCTTTTCAGAATCCTGCTTGTTCGGGAGGCTGAAACTCGTCAAACCTGCGCGCGAGACGATTCGTGATGACTCTTGAAAACAACTAGTAAACATGGCTTCAAAGTGGGCCTATAGTTCATCAACTGGGTATTGTCGCTCTTTTTGAAAAAGAGTACCAGTACACCCCTGCATCATGCCTGTGGCGTTTTTCCCTCGATTATAACGGAATGTGCCGTTTTTTATTATTATGAGCAACTACGGGACCCTACATTTTGCGTGGCCCGACACGCACTTAGCCGGTTTTTATTAGTAGTATATAAGATTTTTTCCAGCATTGCCTCAACTTTATAACCATCTACATTCACCAGGCACGCGGCACCTAGACCATTAAAAAACATTAATTTAGCTCACCTCTCTTTGGCTATAATCATATCCATCAGGATTAACAATAGGTATCAGAAACCACTGATATTGTTTTGCCAATTCATTCAAACGGCTATGTTTCTTATTTTGTATCAATTCATTCAGTAGATATGTCACAAATTCGACTGCTAACCACTCGTGACCATGGATTCCTCCTTCAACAATCACTTTATGCTTAGAGTGACGTGTATGTTTGACCAAGAAAGCAAATATTTCTTTCCCTTCAGCCGATTTTCCAATTGATATCAATTTTGTTATATTAGCATACTGCATAGCCATGTCTTCAAGCCACAGATAGGTGTCCTGTAAACTGTGGTAGTATTTCCATGTATAACTATCTTTTTTCAATCGAAGATATTTTTTAATATGTTGACCGTCAAATGCTCTAAAAATAAAACACAGAACTAAATTGATGCAATAAAGACAAGAATAACAACAGAATCGCAGAGCTAAGAATGTTAAAATTAAGAAGTTATCTAGTTAGTTAATAGCGGCTAAAGATTTACGCTTCACCACATCAGAAGGTACTAGTACATTACTGTTTCTCTGCCAATGGTATTCATCATCATCGTTTCAGCCGAAAGACGTCCACTGCTGAACATAGGTATCCCTCAAATGTTGCCACATTGACCGGTCCCGTGCGCCAATGGTATTAGTATAGTTTTATCTATTGCACTGAAAATCATATACTTCGTGCCTTGCTTGCACGTTAACTACGGTGTACCCAAGTCGACCGGAGCAAAGACAATCTCTACTGATGGGGGTCCATGGACGGCTCAGACCTCAAATGCGGATGCGGCGTCTTCCCACAGACAGTGACCCACCTTTCATGTTGCACCGTATGCCCTTATCATCTGCGCTTGTGATGATCTCCTTACTGCATCAATGAGCGGGGTTGAGGTTTGGGCTAAACACTTATGAACTTTTTGCCATCAAAACGTAAATAATAAGAAGCATGGTGAGTGTACATCTTAAGATTTAAACCTTGAATGGTGTAATAACCAAATGGCCAAACTAATAACTCAGTTCTGGGCCGACACAATTAAGATAGCTATCGACATGCAGCCAAGAAGATGACAAGATCATATCAGCGCTTACCTTTGAACATCATGTAATTTTTCAACCATTTTCAAATCGAAATGACGTGCTTTTTTGATAAAGAGTGCTTTATCATCAGGATTAACTATACAATGGACTTCTTGACGTAATAAGTTAGGCCTTTTCCAAAATCTAACATCCATGTATTTTTGTACTTCTAAGTTTTGTAAAAATTTCACCTGGTCATGTCGCGTCGGTGTGATAGAGAATAAAGTATAATTGTCATATCGTTTACTCTGACAGATTCTTACGTTGTATAAAATGATGATTATCATTGCTACGGTTTTTGCGGTCATTGTAATGATTTAATTTTACGATAATTTCCATATGTATAGCATTTGGTTTGTTACGCGAAATTCTGACGTTTCTTAGTTTTCTGAAGGTGACATTTGTAATTTATTTGTCAGTCTTTGTCATGTCTAGCAGAAACGTGAGGTTTTATTGATTGTTTTTTTTTTGGCGGTAGTAATCCACGCGCAATTTACGGGCTTCATTGAAAATAGGACCGTAAGACCGTTGTTTAAGGTAGTAAATTATACGAATATCGATGCGGACGTCGAACATCGCGTCGCCCATGCTTACGACTCGATGAACAATGGTTAAATATATGGTCCTATTTTCAATGCAGCCAGAAAACTGGCTGACCCTTACAGGTTGCGCACTGTAATGCTCGGTTCTCCTAACTCACTAATGTAACCCTCGATTCTGAACCTTTACATTACATTTGGCAAACGGGCACCTTTAAAGGTACAATTCTGAATACGACAGCCGACCGAAGACGGCAGTGTTGTGATTGACTATAAAATGCAGGGCGACAGTATGGCTGTTAAGTGGCAATGGGCAGGGCACATTGCTCGCAGAACAGATGGCCGATGGGGCTGAAAAGTTCTGGAGTGGCGACCGCGAACCGGAAGACGTTGCGTCGAAAGGCCTCCTACTAGGTGGACCGATGACCTAGTGAAGGTGGCGGGGATCCGCTGGATGCGAGTTGCATGGGATCGGTCAATGTGGCGACACTTGGGGGAGGCCTATGTCCAGCAGTGGACGTCTTTCGGCTGAAATGATGATGATGATGATGAGTATCGCTGTAGTTTTGATCCCGAACGCAAGCTCACATCTGTAATGGCAGCAACTCTTGTCTTCAATTTGACAGCCTCTTACAGAACTACTGCTATGTCATCTACAATCGCTGCAGCAGCGGTACTGTCCTGTTTGTCTATACTATCAAATATAAATCAGTGGTTCTTAAACTTTAGTGATGTGGAAACCTTTTTCAAAATTATGTCTTGCCACGGCTCACCAACTGTTTGGAGATACATAACATAACATCACGCCTGCATCCTCGAAGGGTTAGGCAGAGGTTTACCTAATAGTACACCCACATTTCGCCAGTTATGTTTTAAGTCCCATGTAATAGGGGGCGAGCCTATTGCCTTCAACCGGGAATGAATCCTGACTCCGTGTTTCCTACTAAGAAATTGCTGATAGAAAAACCCAATGACAATTTGCCCGACCAGGGAATCGAACTCATGCCCACCAGTCGCGATTGCGACCACTAGACAAACGAAGCAGTTGTTTGAAGATAATACATAAGAAATGTAAATGAAGAAAAGGTGGTTGTAGCAACCATTCCACTGCATATTTTAAAACAAAGTCCCCCAAAAACCACCGAACAGTTTTTTATACGGTGTTTACTTAATATATGGACGGAGGAGCTCGTGGCTAAATAATAACAGCCGCTCGGGTCAATCTTTAGGTTAAGCCGTGCTTGTCTAGGTTGGTCTGTGGATGGGTGACCACCCATTACATACCGAGTTTCCTCCGTGCCTCGGAAAGCACGCTAAGCCATTGATCCCAGCTGTCATTTGTAGATCTTTGACAGTCGTTACGTAGTTAGTGGCCCAAAAAGTCTTACCAAGGGGTATCGTATTACCCAGCACTAACAGGGTTGTGAAGGTCAGACAGGCAGTCGCTTCATGTAAAATACTGGTCTTCAGCTGCATCCGGTTAGACTGGAAGCCGACCCCAACATAGTTGGGAAAAGGCTAGACAGATGATGACTTAATATGTGGACGGAGTGTTTCATGGGAAGGCTGAACTAGATGGCGATGAAAGCGTTTCTATTGCTCCTTGTAAAATATTGGTATTCAGCTGCATCCGGTTAGACTGGAAGCCGACCCCAACATGGTGGAGAAAAGGCTAGGCAGATAAGATGATGAAGAAGAAATGTCTGATACTGCTTAATTTTAAGGCTACCAAAAATGAGACAATTAATTTGATTACAAATCCCACACCCAAAAGTCTTCAACACCACTTGAAGTGGGATTACTCCATAATTTCTAAAATGTTCCCTTTTATAGTAAAACTTTGGAATCCTTTTAAGTATCTGTCACTTGGCGGTAGGACAGCTGATTAAGAAGTTAAATAAAAATGTAGCCCGCAGACGTGTAATAGGAAAAGTTTGTTCTGACGTTTCAACTTGGCCGGTTTAACTGATCATTTCTTTTGGTAGGTGTTGATTTGTTAAGCTGTTTTTTTTAGTCACTGAAACGCCAGCGGGTGCTGCGGAACCCGGTAATAAAAAACGCTTGATCGCCATTGGTATTCGAGGCCCCGGGTTCTTTAAATTGACATTATTCACAATGACATAACAGTGATACTGACAGTTCAAACAAGGTTTAACTGGGCGCGCCACTGCTTAGCTAAGTTTAGTTAATTAAATTAACTCTTGGGTTTATGGTCAAAAAGTTATGACAAGAAAGAATACTGTCTCATTCTTCGAACTAGATTACTCTGATTAAAGTCCTATTTAGGTCTAGTGGTGGGGTATTCCTCAAAGCGCAACTGTTTTTAAACGCAACCGATTAAGCGCAACTAAATTATTCCTCGAAGGTTGAGCTTTGAGTAATACCCTAGTGGCAGGGCATCTGTTGAGCTTGGAATCCTGGATAGATAAGGTCAGCCAAAATGATATCGGATTTTTCACAAGGTACTGCCTCATTGGTCGAGTGGTCACAAGCATGACTGGCTGAGCATGAGGTCTTGGATTCGATTCTCGGGTTAAGTGTTATTGGGTTTTTCCATCAGGAATTTCTCAGTAGCAGCCCCAGAGTCTGGTGGTAGGATACAGCGCATGGCATGCTAATTATTATTGTTTTTCCTGTATGTGCATATCTTTGCGGGCGGGAGGGCGGGAGAGTGGTACTGCATCCTGCATCCCGTCACCTTTTTCTCGAAAATAAAATTAAATATTTTTCTCGCAAAACACACGTCATGGCCGATGGGGCCGTAAAGTTCTGGAGTGGCGACCGCGAACCGGAAGACGTTGCGTTGGAAAGCCTCCCACTAGCTGGACCGATGACCTGGTGAAGGTTGCGGGGATCACCTGCGAGTCGCGGGACCGTTCAATGTGGCGACACTTGAGGGAGGCTTATGTCCAGCAGTCGACGTCTTTCGGCTGAAATAATGATGATGATTTTGAATAATATTTAAATACATGAAAGTTCCTTTCTATCTCTCAGCAACATCAGCAGAAAATTATTTCCCGTCTTTCCCGTAGATACGTTCCTCCCAATCCATTAGCACTCTCCAGTTAATATAATCTAACTTCAGACGGCTCCGCTATCATAATTTAATTAACTCGGAGTATCAAGACTGTTGCAGTTGCAAGCAGTTGGACTCATTAAAAGTTGTGTCTCTTAAGGGATGCTTCACACTAGTTCGGGTCGGCTTGAGACGGCACAGCCGGGCGGCAAAATCAAATAATAATGAAGGCGAAGTAAATAGCTACACATAAATGATTATTTTATCCCGTGACATTAATCGAAATTAACGCTTCCATCTTTATTTTTTAATAAAATTATCATATTATCTTTACTAACAGCGCCCCCTGTCGACGCCATTCAAACGACAAAAGAACCATACAACACAGTAATTGAACCATTTGCACTGCAGTAAGACACAGATGGCTTATAAAATAATAATCAAAAACCCAATCGAGTTTGATGTGTACGATGTACCGACCCGGCAAGTGTGTAGCATTCCTTACGAAAATAAGGACACCAACTGTCGGCGGTAAGTTTTGGAATAATGTGCCGAGTTGCTTTTGTTTCTCTGTCACTTATTTATTTGATTTTGTGTCGTTTCATCGCGTATTCTTAGGCCACTGCCTAAATTATACTAATAAAAAGGAATTTTCCTTAATGTCATGATACGACATGGCTTATTTATTTTATACATTAGTCCTGTCCCTCTCCCACCTCACCACTTAGGAACAGTCAAAACATAGGAGCATGGTTCGGGTTGGTCGTTGCTTATGGAGAAGAATCGGCAAGCAGTTCCATGGTTACTCAATACCAATAAACCACAACAAAAGCCATACAAATCCTCAAGACAAACGGCCAATATTCCCTTTCATTACAAGATCAGTCTAATTATTATTAAAATATACAAAAAGCCCAATCCCCCTTAAGTGGTGGGGAGTGTGTCCCAATTGCTGCGGATTTATTGTTACCCTATAAATCAGCTTGCCCTTTTCTGCTCCATTAAATATCATGGAAAATATCAAATAAGGCGGAATAATTTTGCGCGGTGCTGCTATCTGTTATGTTTTCTTTTTATTTTTCTTTGCAGATTATGTACTACGTTTAGCATTTGAATTAAATGAGAGCAATTAATGAAAGTTTAATGATATAATATATATAAGGTCCCATTAAAATAGATGGACAAACTTTTATAAATCATTCAGACCACCAAAATAAGGACAATGGTAAAAAAAATGCATTAGATAACTTTTAAGAAAAAAAAAAATTTAACAAAATACACTAAAATTGCCGTCAATTTATTATTTCAAGTCAAAATAAAATCACTTTAATCAGTGTTTTTCTTTTGCTTGGATAGCTTTGGTTAGACGTACAGACCGCTGTGTTAAAATTTGTCCATCTATTTTAATGGGACCTTATATAGATAGAGACATATGTTTTAAACATGATTAACGATACACACATTACGTGCCTTGTGGTGATAGCGGCTTTATATTCCGTCCCTAAAAACCTCATATTCACAGTCACTACGATGACTCAAAACGAAGAGAGGAAACTTCGTGACGCAGCCAGAGAGTCTTTAACAAAAATTTGGAGACATGTGATACAACCCCACACTGGGCCTTGCTCTTACAAAGAAGAGGCCTGTCCCATTAGTGGGAACATTATAGATAGATTATGCTCATACTACTTTATCACAATCTAATCATAAAAAAAACAACGGGTTGCACTCCGAGAGTGCCGGCAGAAGTGAAAACTTGAAACAATGCCATCCAGCTTCAATATCAGAAATTTCAATTGCTCTCTGCAAGAACGAAAAATGTCGCTGCCGTAGAAAAAAATTGAAACAACGCCATCTAGCTTAAACTACACGCACACTCGCACAAGCGCCCTGCGCCGCCGATTTGATCTGACGCGAGTTTAACAGTTTTTACCCATCCCAAAAAGTGCACAACGCCGCTAAAGAAGTTTTTACTTCAAAACAAATACTAATATCCTTTAACAAAATCCGTCACACGCCGAAAGAGCCCTAAAGAACAATTAATAAAATTCAAAATAACAATATCTCATGCTAATCATAATACATAAGCCAACTAGTAAGGGCGTGTACACATGGGTAATCAACTAAAACAATGGACATATTTCACTGGCCGTATATGAGATGTGATCTATACGCGTAATGCGTCATGTCTGACACTCCCCTAAACAGAAACTACCCGAGTGACAGTATGGTGGTATGTTCCTAGTTTATCATTTTTTGATTTGGTACCATATCCAGTGAAACATCAGAAAGGCGTAAACTTTGTTCTAAGAAAAAAAACACTAATTTGCAATTTTACAAAAATAATACTTTAAACGAGCAATTCTTGTATATATAATCTGAATCTCGAAAACGGCTCCAACGATTTTAATGAGTGTGCAGGGGGTTTCGGGGGCGATATCGATATAGCTAGGTTTCATTTTTAGAAAACGTCGTTTTATCTGTGTTACCAAGCAAAGTTCGGTCATCCAGGTACTCTATCATTAAAGCGTATAAAAGCTTAATATGTAGCTTTTACATTACCCAATGTACAGTCACGGGCACCCATTTGTAAACACTTAACAACTTTTAAAAGTGTTTTTCTCCTACTGTTCTGATAAAAATTTCATGTTGTTACGAATATAATTATCTAGTATTTTGGAACTCCTATTTTTATGAAAAAGATCCTATCTCCAAGTTACAATCCTTATTTCTCACGAAAATTGCTTTTAAATGTAAGAAAGTGTGTACATATTGGTGCTCGTGACTGTACGACGTACTGCAATGATTTTTTTATTAAAAAAAAACCGGCCAAGTGCGAGTTGGACTCGCGCACTAAGGATTCCATATAAAGTTGTAGGTATTTTGTTATATATTTGCGGTTGACCTTGTAAGACCTTGCTTTTAACCAAAATTGACAAGTTTAGGTTAGAGGAAAAAATCTGAAAACTACAAATATGTTGTTGTAATATGTGATAATAAAATACCTACAAGTTTATACGGAACCCTCGGTACGCGAGTTCAATTCGCACTTGGCCGATTTTTTTGTTAGAAAAATAACCTCAGTAAAAAGTAGCGATTCAGAAACAAGCCGATTCAGAAATGCCTAGTCACACTAATATAATTTTAGTTAGCAACGTAATGACTTGATATGACAACCCTAAGGCTAGGCTCATGAATTTCAGCTGAAAATGACTATACGTTTTTGTTATAATAAAGGATATTTTACGAAACTAGGTATTCAAAATAATATGTTTATTTTGTTATCTGTATTTATAATATTATAAAGAGGTAATGTTTGTAAGTTTGGATATACAGAGTGTTTGGCATCGTTTCCCAAAATAAACGGGTCGAAAGAAGCCATTTGCTGTCCATCCGTTCAATTTGGCAAATGATGCACCAAACACGCTGTATAATATGGGTAATCTTCCGAACTTCTGATTCAATTCCGAAAATTCTTACTCTTTTGAGAAGCTACATTATCACAGACGGTCTTAGGTTATATTTTATTAAATGTTATCGTGGGATAATTTCCAGCCTTAATGTGAACAATGCCATGGGCAATATTATTATAAGTGAAAATATTCTTTGTAATTTGTTCGCATGTATTTTTCGCAGTTTTGATAAGTGATCTTGATTCTTAATTCCTTAATATTCCTTAAATAATATCTATATCTATACTAATATTATAAAGAGGAAAGATTTGAATTTTGGTATGTAAACGAATAAACTTAAAAACTATTGGACCGATTTGAAAAATTCTTTCAGCAAGAGATAGCTACATTATCAGCGAGTAACATAGGTTATTTTTTATCTCCGTACTCCCACGGGAACGGGAACTACGCGGGTGAAACCGTGGGACTTCCGCTAGTTTTTTTTTTAATATATAAATGCGAAAGTAAGTTTGCTTGTTACCTTTTCATGCCTATACCACTTAACCGATCATCCTGAAATTTTGTATATACGTTGTCAGATGTACAGAAACGGACATAAAGTACTATTCATCTCGAAAAAAAGTACTGTTCCCGAGGAAAACCACAATAGTGTTTTTATAAATAGATGGCGCCACGTGTCTTTGAATCGTGATTTAATTATATTCTATGTATAATCAGAGTACAACCCAAATTGATTGTCAAATAAATTAACGCGAGCGAAGCCGTTGGCAAAAGCTAGTAATTACTATATTTTTGTCCGTTTACCAGTTTGTTACTGTTTCGTTGTTACTGTTTTCCATTCTCAGAATTCGGTATACATTCCTTTCATATTTTTACAAATATAGATTATGTAAAATCGTCATTAACTCCCAATAATTAAATGGTGCGTACATTTTTAACAATAACCTCTGTTTCTGACGTGTTATGTTAATCAATCTTCCGTATTCAATTCTCATTCAATGAAAAAATATTTTACCACATTTTCCTTCTATTTTATTTTTCGGTATGATAAAAAATAATAAAAAAACTATGTATTCACTTATTTACGTTTCACAAATTCCAATTTTTTTACGTACAGATTTTAAAACCATGCAAGATTTTCTCAAAAAGAACGATTATTGAATCGCCAATAAATCTGGCTTAACGCCCAATAATAAAAGCTGGTTCGCTCAATTAAATAAACAGATTTTTTAAACGACGCGGCGCCATTTTAATGGCAGAAAGAAAAATTTTCGGTTCAATGGCTTTTAAATTCAGGAGAAAATTGTTTATTGACGAAAATTATTGTGAGAAGTGTTTTTATTATAAAAGAGTTATATCCAAAAGGTTTTGTATCAATGAAATTATTGTGTTTAGGGTTCCGTACCTCCATCGGCAAAAACGGAACCCTTCTAAAATCACTTCGTTGTCCGTCTGTCATGACTCTTGTTCTCAGGGCGTTCCTGAGAACAAGAGTCACGTATAGGTATCAAACTGAAATTAATAGGTTCAAAAAAACGCAAAAAGAATTACTCAACCTTAAGAAATTCTCAATAGAAACCCAGGTCACCTTGGCCTGGCTAATGGAAATAGTCTGATTCATCTACCTTATACATTTGACTTTACTATCACTACATATTATAAAACAAAGTCCTCCGTCGCGTCTGTCTGTCAGTTCGCGATAAACTCGAAAACTACTGCACCGATTTTCATGCTGTTTTCACCAGTGGTTCTTGAGGAAGGTTTTAGTATATAAACCACGCGGGCGAAGCCGCGGGCATCAGCTAGTATAACTATAATTTGCTAGTGTATTGTGGGTCATAGGTACTAAATATTATCATCATCATAAAAAAAAACTTTCAACATCCAAAATTCAAAACTAAAACCATATTCTTACCGCATAGCGGTGATCTAATTCCTAAAGCAGTTTATAAACTAAGCCCGGATCCAGGCAACTTTTGGCCGCACTAACAATTCGGATGGGCGAACTTCAATCTGACTAAAATTCTGGCATCCTTGTGGTGTTACCGAATAGTTTCACTTGAAACAATTCCTTATTAATCCCTAACTATGCTGCAAGGTCGCTTGTTAGCTTCTTTGTTTATGAAGTTTTTGTATTTAGGGCACAGCTGGTTGGATTCCTACGTAGCGAGCATATTACAGGAAGTTTAAAAGTGGCGCCAGTTATAGAAAAGTTGAAAGGGAATCGACTGTCTTGGTAGAGTCATGTGGGGCAAGTGCACGCAGTAGGTAAGAGTACTGATGTGACATACTAATGATTTTGTTAATTTTGAGTTGTTTAATTAATAATTAGTGACATTGTTATTCTGTATTTGATGCTGATGTGTCATGTGGCATACTAAATGATTTTGTTAATTTTGAATTGTTGTATTAATGAATTAGTGACATATTTTTTCGGTATTTTTTGGTTCTTTATACTGACATTCACTTTGACATTTTATTAATAATTTTATTTTATTTTGACACGATTTATATTGTGATAGTATTTTTGAATTTTTAAATGTAACTATAATGTAATATTTTGTATGCCCATTGTCGGAACACAGCTCGGATCATATTTACTATAACATCTTCTGATGTACCCTGTGTTCACAAATAAATGAATTTGAAGAGTGCGCAATTCCATGTATTTGGAACTGAAATGATAGGGTATGCCGCTATGGACATGTGATGAAGTGGGTCGAATTACATGTGACTAAAAGAGTGAATTATATAAATGTAGATGGAGAAGGAGAGGTAGGCCACGGAAACTATGGTTGGATTGTGTGAAGAATGATGTACATAAATGGAGTAAATGATAGCGTGACGGTTGACAGAGGAGTATGGAGGAATAAAACGTGTTGCGCCAACCCCAAGGAACATAGGACAAAGGCAGGAAGATGATAATGGTAGGATTCGTACATAGAAACTTTATTAATAACATGGAGGTTTTACCATTGTTTGGTAGTTTGAAAATGAGTACCTACCTAAAAAGATTTTAATCAAAATTAGTAAATAATTACAGAGTTTATAATCGTGCATTTATTTACTGTACTAATTGTGAGAATTATTGTTTTTCGTTATTATAATCAAAATAATCATAACCATTTATTCATTTGCGAATATGGGTACAGAAGAAAAGGCAGGCTGAAGCGATTACGCTCTTGTTGAATCAATTCACCCAAATAAGATCCGATTTGGATAATATAATAAAACTGATGAAGGTACTGGAAGAAAGTAGAAAGAAAAGGTCTTAAACCAACAATAGTGTCCATTGGTCGTATCCTACCATAAGGCATGCAAAATACACATTATATAAGTTAGTGCTGTAAATATTCAGTAAGAAAGTAATACGCTTTTTTTAATAACAGTGTTTTGATATTGTTATTAAAGTGGTTTTTGAATAGATTTTTTTATTCGTTGTTTTTGCAGAATTTAGGAGCAAATCTGAGAGTTTTCTTCATTGTTTTAAGAGCAGAAGTTTATTTACTTGGGATCTCGGATGCATGATATAAATATATTATTTATAGCCTATAACACCCATGAATAAAGTATATTTTAATCAGTTAAAAAAACTGGATTTGGATCATTAGTTCCGAAGATTACCCACTACATACAAACTTACAAACAAATTTTACCTCTTTATAATATTATAAGTGTATAATGCTCTCACCTCTGCAGCCCATTTCTCCCCAACTTCACCAAACTACTACGTAAATTATACCAAAACTCAACTAATTAACCAAAACTATTAACATAAACCCAAATAAAAAATTAGAAGCAAGTAACAAAGTTTCACATAATTACCCCACAGCGCCATTTTAGTGGCCCCAAGGCGATGCAAGAATTTCCGAGGAAAAAAATATAAGTTTAACTTAGGGGTGTGAAGCGCATGTGTAGTGATTTGTGGCTAGGAGATGCAACGCGGGGTAGGATTTTTGGAATTCCTTCGCGATCTTATGGTAAATCAGGGAAGCGGGACTGATAAAAGAGGGTTGAATTATTTAAATTAAATAGTAAAAATCATTTTAATCCAACAAATGATCTGCTTGCGGATGCATGGACGATATTTTCTTGGGATGTCAGAAGTACTGTGAGAGCAATTTACGAAAGTGTCAAATTTTGCTTTACGTTGTTATTTTGTATGTTTTAATGTGTTATAATTATCTCTTTTATTTTTATATTTTTTGTTACTGTAATTGGTTATTACAACCGTTGTAATTTTTTTTTATTTTTTTTTATTTAGCCTGAACTGTCCCACTCCTGGGCAAAGGCCTCCCCCCATTCCTTCCACTTTTCCCGATGTTGTGTCTCTTCTTGCCAATTACCGTTGTAATTAAATAAATAATAAATAATGAGGTTTTTATTAGTATAGTTTGAAAGGAACTTGAAGAGCTCGTGGCTAAATAACAGCCGCTCGGATCAATCTTCAGGTTAAGCTACTCTTGCCTAGGCTGGTCTATGGATGGGTGACCACCCACTGAATACTCAGTTTCCTCCGTGCCTAGGCAAGCGTGGCCCCGGCTGTGATTTGTTGATCTTTGACAGTTGTTACAGCTAGTCAGTGGCCCAAAAGTCTGACCACCAGACTCACAAAAGGGTATCGTTTTATGCAGTACTAAGTGGGTTGTGGAGGTCAGATAGGCAGTCGCTCCATGTAAAGTACTGGTGTTCAGCTGCATCCGGTTGGACTGGAAGCCGACCCCAACATAGTTGGGAAAAGGCTAGGCAGATGATGATGAGTCTTGTCCTAATTTTGTTACCACAGGCGTGTGACTGGGTGGCCCACTGTTCCAACTATAATAAATTGCTGATTGATCTACCACCTTCCCTCATTCAATATATTCGCATAGGAAAAGCTTCATTACCTTACCACGGGATTCAAAAACGCAATCATTGCCAACATTATAAGGTATATCCCTACCCTCAAAATCAAAACGACTCAAATGCAATACAATCTCGAAGAATTCTCACCCTAACGACTTGAAACTTAGAGGTGTTAATGGCTCAAAATCGAATCGTCATTTTTTATGTTTCAGCGCCAAGGTGGAATAATGACAGTAATAAATCATATGGATCGTTAGGCACGTCCCCCTAGTGTTGGGTTCGATTCCCGGCCGAAATGGTATCATCTGTCAATGGGCCTGGGTGACTTGACACGACTAGCTAATGGAGTAGCCGTGTTTAGTAACAATGGAAACAATTATGTGTGGATATATCGTATTTTGGCTGAATATTGGATTAAAAGAGTGCCAATTTTTGGTAAAAATATCTGGCTGAAACATAAATACACTCTTCACGAAGCCGTCAACCAAGCATTATGTACATCAAACGAAGTAACTTTACGCAAAAATTAGTGCTGGGAAACGACTTTTTTTTGGGCTGAAAATTCACGTTTTACAGTAGGACTCAATGTAACGCACTCAAAACATTATGCTGATGGATGGATTGAATAGTAAGGGGGTCCCGGAGGTGTTAAAAGTTAAAATCTTACTTTAAAAACATGTCTTTAAAAAAAAACTTGTGATAAAGTTGGAACTTTGACCCCCAATATCTCCGTAACTAAGAGGTTCCCCGGTATGGTCTAGAACAAAAAAATGATCACAATGACGGGGAGAATAAGTGCTTTTCGGGTTCGTTTAGAGTCTGTTTACACCCTTTAAACTCATTTGCCTAGCCTCTTCCCAATGTTGGTATCAGCTTCCAGTCTAACCGGATACAGCTGAATATCAGTGTTTTACATGGAGCTTGCATGAAAACACTTATTTGAATCGTAAAAGTATTCGATTTTTATTAAGTAAGTCAATTTGATTCACAAATTCCCATGAATTTACAACGTATCTAACTAACTCATGATTACTGCAAAATCTTTCTAGCTCGTTAAAAATATTTTTTTCCCAGTTATTATCTGTGATAAAGAGTATCCATGGAGTTTCTTTCCCATTCTTTCTATTGTTTCTTGCCCATTCTTCTCCATGAGATCTACAATTTTGGAATGGGCAACTACAATCTATTCAACGTTATAATGCCTATGGTCACGGGTCTATTTAAAATAAAGTTTTTGAGTTAAGTTTGAGAATCACATGTTCAGAAATAATTTACTTACGTCATGCCTATCCTACCTACCTTACGAATAAAACAAGAAGAACGAAACTGAAATATTTAACTATCACTTCTTTAAAAACTCTGCAATCTGTCACACTGAAAGACATCCATTCGACCACTACAAAAATAATAGCAAAAGCAAAAAAAAGACAGATGTAAGACATTTAACTCGCACATAACACCTATTCTGAAACAGGAAGCCGATCGACTTCCCCTCGAGTTGCGGAGAAAGAAACAAGACTAACAAACATACATAATTGATGGGGGAACGACGTCCCATTTCATCAGCTGCCCTCAAACGATGACATTTGAGATGAGGTTTAAAATAGTTTCATTTTCATGCAACGATTTCTCGTTAGTCGTCGATCCGATTGGTCGTGTCGTATTGCATTGGCTGAAGCTGAGAACTTCTTTACCAGCAGGCTTATTTTAGTACAAAATAAAGTTATATGAACCTAAGAAAGTACACGATACGTATAGTTTGGAGTATAGGTTATCTATGATACTGAGATATTTTTTTTTTTTTTTCAAAACTAAATAGGCTTGCGTTTGGCTGCAACTCGCCTGAAGTGAACTGATGACGCGGCCTAGGGTGGACCACGCTTGCCTAGAAGAAACCGACCCATTCGAACTTTGCATACATCCAGATTATAATGACTAGAGAACAGAGAAGCCGGCTGTGAATTCCACAGACTTGCGATTTGCAAAATAAACGTGAAAGCATATTATTATTGCTTGTATGTTATCTTATCCTTTTTCATTAGGCAATCAGATTATTTTATGTAGACATAGGATTTAAAAAGTGATAGACTTACCAAGTGATTTATAATATGCACATAATCATATTCACAGTAAGATGTGTTACTTTGATGATACAAAAAATTGTTTGTTTATAAAACTTTAAAAGCAACTTTACTATTTGTCCCCAAACAAGTACACCTTGAAACAACACTTAAGGCACATGAATATACGGAGTCATCAACTGATATCTTTGCGCAACTTGAAAATCCATCCATGCAAATATTATAAATGCAAAAGGTACTCTGTAACAGACGGCTGTTTTCTATAAAGTGACTAACACACACAACTACCTATAACTTGTATGACAAATATCATCGAAATCCAATATCCATAAAATATAATAATATATAATACCTGGGTTAGGATTTGGTATATTTTATCCATAGTAAAGCGTCCCAAACCACGTGCATGCTTTTTGCTCATAGTACATCTTTAAACCTATTAAAGTTTCAACCGTCGCACCATATAAAAGTCTTCTGCATCCGAACGTTTGCAGCTTACCTCGGCGACCATTTTGAAAGCTTTTCAGTTCAGTTTGTTATTATAGCAATAGTTTTACTAATGTCCGTTTATTTGTCATACAAAACAGTTACACCTCGTCAAGTTTTAGTTATTTTTATTTTTAATTATCCATTTTAAGTTTGTCCACAGACGGTGACAACATATTTTTGTCGCGACGTAACTTTTTTATTACTTGAATACCAGTTTATTTTAACATAGAGTGACCACCTTTCTGATCTCCACAGCACACTTACAGGGTAATAAGATACCCCGTGATAAGACAGATAGCCAAGCTGGTACCAATAGTTCATCATTTTCATTTCAGCCGAAAGACGTCCACTGCTGAACATAGGCCTCCCCGAAGTGTCGCCACACTGTCCAGTTGCTACGGAGGCTTATTTTTTATTAATTTTTTGGCTGTTTTATTGTTTCGTCCTCTGCAAGTCAAATAAATACTGTATTTTTTTTCCTAGTCTTGTCCTGATTTTGTTACCGCAGGCGAGCGGCCGGGCGGCCCACTCATCATCACCATCATCATTTCAGCCGAAAGACGTCCACTGCTGGACATAGGCCTCCCCCAAGTGTCGCCACATTGACCGGTCCTGTGCGACTCGCATCCAGCGGATCCCCGCAATCTTCACCAGGTCATCGGTCCACATAGTGGGAGGCCTTCCAACGCAACGTCTTCCGGTTCGCGATCGCCACTCCAGAAAGTTTTCAAACTTAGAAACAAAAATCGCTTCCTATTTAAAATTAGGCTAAGTACAATAAATAGATTTATATTTCTGAAACGAGTTACGCACTGTTAAAAACTGTTTCGAATAAATTCGTCCTTCAAAATTGTTATCTTAGAATGGCAATGAGTGCGATGATAGTGCAAAATGCTATATTGCGTGTCAGTAACAACAGAATGAATGGTGCAGCTAGCAGAAACAGATACTTTGAAAGATATTTGTGACTCCTAAGTCAAAGATTTACTTTAGTTGGCTTTAAGTAATGCTATTCTCACACAACACCGATCGTCCGCGCGGTCGGGCGTAGGCGGCGAAGCTAATGTCGATGCACCGCGCGGAGAGACGGTGAGACGTTGCTGCGGTACTGTTCGAACGAGACACCGCGGCCCTGGAACACAAAGGGCAAGGAAAGAACATGGATGGGTTTTAGTCAGTTCAAGTTTGACACTCCCTTCCGCTCTGCTCAGAGCGGGAGACGTCACTCGATGATTTCCCATCCGCAAAAAAAAAAAAAAACGGTGAGACGCGAGTGCCGCTCGTCCGCGGGGTCGGGCCTTGGATTGTAACTAAGGTGTTTTGTTTCAACGAAGTTATGATACTTTTTTTTTTTTTTAATGTAACCCATCAAAGGGAATTTCTCTTGTATCGTGGGTGCGTTTACGAACATTTAAACTCACATACACAAACAGCCAGACCCGGAATAACTACCTGTAGGCCATACAAATATTTGTTGCGTGCGGGAATCGAACCTCCGACACACAACGCAGCAGGTTATTGCTCAGCCACTGCGCACAAGCCAATGGGATTATTTATCGGAATAAAATACAAGTTTCCTTACAAACATTCAAAAAACAGAACAGACATCTTTGGAGAAAAATGATTAGGAGAGCCGACCCCAAATCAAGATAGGATAAGGCTAGAAAAAGAAGCAGACTTGTTAAACACAGCATAGTCATCTTTTTTTTTCGGATGGGAAATCATCAAATTACTTCTCCCGCTCTGAGCAAAGCGGAAGGGAGTGTCAGACTTGTACTGACTAAAACCCATCCATGTTCCTCTCGCCCTTTGTTTTCCAGGGCCGCGGAATCTTTTTTTTTTTATTTAATGAAAATGAAATTATAGGGGTGTTCCTTAATTCTAAACTCGCCAAACTTTTACGTTTGATGGCGACGGGGTTCTTTTATAAACAATGAATCACCTTACTTAAATAGCTACAACTTATATATATTATACTGTTTTGTTTTAATCTTATACATTGTATTTACTTCTGTTTGCTATCCTGTACAAAGTTTATGGGCATCTCTTAAGTGATCCTTTACTAACTTTTACTTTTTCCCTTAATAAATTCAACAGAAATATATTATATATGTTATCATTATTTTTCAAACAGTCCCGCAGACCTGGTTGGCATCGGCCCTTGCTGACATCTCTTTGAGGCGCGCGTGGAACACGAACGCGCCGTCAACACGGTAGCATAGTAATCTTGGTTCCATACAACGTAAACCTAAACTAAACACAAAAGCACAGTATTAATAAACCAAGAGAAATTAATAAGATGATAAAAATAATGTCTTCTATGTCTTATCTTTAATATTTTGTTTGCAAAGTCGGTCATCATCATCTGCCTAGCCTTTTCCCAACTATGTTGGGGTCGGCTTCCAGTCTAACCGGATGCAGCTGAATACCAGTATTTTACATGGAGCGACTGCCTATCTGACCTCCACAACCCAGTTACTACTGGGAAATACGATACCCCTTGGTAAGACTGGTTGTCAGACTTTTTGGGCCACTGACTACTTTAACGGCTGTCAAAGATCTTCAAATGACAACCGGGACCAACGGCTTAACGTGCTTTCCGAGGCACGGAGGAAACTCGGTATGTAATGGGTGGTCACCCATCCACAGACCAACCTAGGCAAGCACGGCTTAACCTAAAGATCGACCCGAGCGGCTGTTATTGTTTAGCCACGAGCTCCTCGAGCAAAGTCGGTACGGTGACAAATAATCTACGTTTCAAAGTGTTTGGTGTAATTTGCATTGCAATTTTGCGTATTATTCAGGCGTTTGAATCACGGAGTAGCGACAATGAATGGGTTTTTCAAAAAAACTTTAATAATATCAAGCACATACTATGAACTGGATGTTTTTGAAAACATTGGGAGGGGCCGATTGGGAGAAGCATGCTGGCCCTTTTTGACCTTCTAAAAAGTCAGATGCATAGAACCTACTGGCATCACGCCTGGTATCATAAACCAGATATTTAAACGTGGAGCAAAGACATTCAAATATGGTAGCGGTGAAAAATTACTTAAATATGTAAAATAAATGTGTACTAAAAACTAACATACAATACATTTTAGTAAAATAAACTACGAAATTGTAAATATCATATAAAATCTAGGTGGACCGATGACCTGGTGAAGGTTGCGGGGATCCCTGCATGTGAGTCAAACGGGACCGGTCAATGTAGCGCCACTTGGGGAAGGCCCATGTCCAGCAGTAGACGTCTTTCGGCTGAAATGATGTTGATGATAATGACACAGGGCGATGATTAGTATACACGGCGACACATCAAGCTATATATTTCCAATATAACATGGCTTGGCCTATATAGTTACCCTTCTAATGAGAGATCCGCATAAACTGGTTTTGTATAACTTGATTGTATATTTTGAATGATATTTTGAACTAAAACTCATCAAAACCATTAACATAATTTACACAATAGGATAAACTTACTATATACGTTAATAATTAAAAACTATTAAACTTAAAAAAATAAACTAACAACAAACTATAAAAGGGCATCGAAAAACTCCTCCTCAACACTGTCAGCTGGTAATCTGCCCAAGAGACTGGCGGCGTTGCCACGT
The DNA here is from genome assembly GCA_950005105.1 of Lycophotia porphyrea. Taxonomy (NCBI): domain Eukaryota; kingdom Metazoa; phylum Arthropoda; class Insecta; order Lepidoptera; family Noctuidae; genus Lycophotia; species Lycophotia porphyrea. The sequence continues at coordinate 14,035,343 of OX465402.1, forward strand.
TGTATGGCAACACTCAGCCTCTGGCCAAGGTAAAAGCCAGCCCTTGGGTCTCGGGAAGCGTCAATTAGGCGTTTCGAAAATTGAATAAAATTTCCTTAAATAGACTATGAGCACTCGGACCCAGAGTTTCAACCCCAAACGGCTCGAAGTTACCACAAAGGTTTCTATAAATTTCCACAATATTCTGCAAATTTTTAGCTGACTTATATAGCATGAAATCATTGGATCAGATAGCAAACGTAGCATTAAATTAGGCGTATCGGTTATCATGATTCAATATAGCAGTAGCAATAGGAACAGCCACTTAAGCATTCACAGCGGAGCACCTAGACTCAATTATAGCTACCGTATCGAAACCAGACTGAAATGTATGTCTGGCACAAAATTCTAGGAAATATCAGTCAAGATTCAGATTTCTAGTATGGTATGATATTATAGTTGCATAGTATTAGAGCTCACTGGCGATTTTCAAGCGAGTCCAAAGCGAGGCGAGTTCGCAGCGAGCAGTCCACTGCTGGACATAGGCGTCTTCAATCGCACGCCACTCAATTTGATTCTCAGCAACGCTCATCCAGTTGCTACCAGCCACCCTGCAAAGATCGTTACTCTACCAAGCCTGAGAACGTCCTACCTTCCGCCTTCATCTTTTGAATCCAAAAGTATATCTTAAATATTTCTTGTTACAGCGAGTATACTAGGTAAAAATATCAAGTGTCTAGCTATTCCAATAAAAAAGTTTTCAATATTCTGGATTATTTTTAGAAAATATTTTTACATAAATCTTTTACTTATACATTTGACTATACACTGTATTTTTTGGGCTTGTAATAAGTTGCAATACGGCTAACTCTGCAACGAAAAAGAGGTCGTGTAACGGTGTCGCGAGTTTATTGGTTTTTCCCAACTCTAAAATGCCCAACGCGCCTAAAGAAGTTTTCACATCAAAAAGGAATGACAGACAGTGTATTCTTAGTAATAGGGTTCCGTTGTCACGCTCTGGATACGGAACCCTAAAAAGGCTAGAATGTTGTAAACGTAGATCATCTCAAGTAATTAAATTGATTGCGTGGTTTAAACTTATTCGTCAATTTTATTGTTTTCGTTACCAAGCCCTTGTTCCATTTTTTCTGCGAAAGATATATAATTGTAGCAATTTGTCTCCTTGATCAGTCTATTACCATCAATTTGTTCTGTCATGTCTTAAACGACACTAGCATCAAATTATTGTTAATTGTGACTTTACGTTTTTTATTAAAAAAAAAAACACGACGTTCAAGTGATTGGCTATAAGGTAGGTAGCGGGGTTTTTAAATAATTTCAGGCCAATATTTAAACCAACACTAATATTCATTTTAGACCAGAAAACCATGGCCGACCTGCCCCCGTAATCACAAACGCTTCGATTCGATTTCGATTCGAGAAGTCTTAATTAAGTCTATCTTTTTTTGGCATTACGTAGTCGAGCGAGATAAATATACGAGTTTTCGAATCGAAATTGAATTGAAGCGTTTGTGAATATGGGGGCTGGATGATTTTAAAGACCCCTATTTTGGCAATACCACTTCAAATTATGACTAGAGCAATGAGTATAATTATTCGTTGTGTACAACATTTATTTCGAGGCTTTTACCTCATTTAAAACTATTGAAAACTTCAAGGTGAAATTGAATATTATTTCAGAAACCAAAATGCCTCCAAAAGGATCTATAAATGATGAAATGCGATGCACTGAAGACCTAAATAACAAACCGACCACAAATCTTGAAAAATTGGATATTCTACAAAAAGCTGGTCCTAGGAATTATGAAATTGTGTACAAAAACTTCTTTGTGTTCGGCTATTTGCACGCCGCTGCGTTCTATGGATTATATCTTTGTTTTATTGAAGCAAAATGGCCAACAATTGTGTTTGGTAAGTGAATACATTACATTACTTGAAATTAATAGTTAGAATGTGTAGAGTAAGATAAGGCAAGACACAGTTGATAAGGGCAACTTAATAATGAAAAAATAAGTGTGTGTGTGTACTTATGTACACGCGTTAGAAGTTATACTTCTTTTTAAAAAAAATATCTGTCGCCTTATCTCAATATACACCCTGAAGTTAGCTTACTACTAGCTAACTTCACGATGTAGGTTTTTGGTGTCGGTGTGCGCGCGCATCGTAAAAAATTACTCTCATCATTTTTCCCTAACGCGCCAAATGAAGTATAACTTCAAAAAAAGAAATATGCTAATCGGGCAACCCTTTGTGTGTATCATCATCTGCCTAGCCTTTTCCCAACTATGTTGGGGTCGGTTTCCATTCTGACCGGATGCAGCTGAATACTAGTATTTTACATGGAGCGACTGCCTATCTGGCCTCCACAAGCACAACCCAGTTCATCATCAGCCTATAATGTCCCCACTGCTGGGACACAGGCCTCCTCTCTATGAGAGGCAATGGGCTATAATCCACCACGCGGGCCCAGTGCGGATTGGTGGACAACCCAGTTAATACTGGGTAATACGATACCTCAAGATGTAACTGAAAACACGTCGTTGAGATGTGACTGGTTGTCAGCCTTTTTGGGCCACTGACTACCTGTAACGACTGTCAAAGATGTGCAAATGACAGCCGGGACCAACGGCTTAGCGTGCTTTCCGAGGCACCGAGGAAAATCGGTATGTAATGGTTGGTCACCCATCCACAGACCAACCTAGGCAAGCACAGTTTAACCTAAAGATCGACCCAAGCGGCTGATATTATTTTGGCACGAGCTCCTTTTTGTATATAAAGTACAAAAAAAAAAACGATTGTTCTTCGTACCATGTCTCTTCTCTCTCTTCTTCAACCTCTGGCCACCCAATGCTAAGTGTAGGTCTCTTCCAAATCCGTACCGCCTTCAGTACTGCAATTCAGTAGAAGAAAATAGCAGAAATAATAATGGAAAGTCATGACCACAACTCTCATTATTCATTCAACAACTTTTTTATGAAAAAGTCATTCAATGGGCTTAACTGAACTTAGAGGGTAATATTGATGATGCAATGGGAACATGAGACAATGAGAACACAACAATGAGAGCAGCGGTGGCCCAGTAGTAGCGACCCCGACTTACGAACAGTAAGTCGTGGGTTCGAACCCAGGCAGGCGCATTACTCTGTGTAATTTATTTCATCACCACTGCTCTCAAAAACGGTGAAGGGAAACATCGTGAGGAAACCGGCATATCCTAGAACCAAAAATTCGAAGACATGTGACATCTACCAATCCGCACAGGGCCCGCGTGTTGGATTATAGCCCAATCCCTCTGATAGAGAGGAGGCCTGTGTCCCAGCAGTGGGAACATTATAGGCTGGTGATGATGATGATGAATGGGAACATATTTAAGTGACCAATCTGAACATTGCACTAAACATACATAAATATGCTTAGGTTACCTCGTCATATTATAAACATCATCATCCATAATTTCAATTTATTTGGGGTCAGCGCACCTTCTTCTTCCATACTTCTCTATTACTCGTCATCTCAGCAGTCACCTCCTTTCTAGCCATACCATCCTTCACACAGTCCCTCCATCATTTCTTTGGTCTTCTTCTACTCTTATAGCCATCCACATTCATACTCAAAGTTTCCTCACGATATTTTCCTCATACCTCCACATCACATGCCCATACCACGACAACTGATTACTACACAAGTTTTCAGTCACCAGTGCCCTTTTCAGACTTCCTCTTTTGTACTAATTTTTATCCATTTGCGTTACACCACACATCGTCCTGAAAAATCTCATCTCAGCCACATGCCATATAAACATATCAAAAAAATTACGACGACGAAGTGACAAACGATAGATTAGCCTTAAAGCCTTAAAGACCTGGCAGTCATGAGGATAGTTCTTTGCCTAGCAGTAGGATGCACCTGCATCATCCTACTACGTAACTACCATTAGCTACTAACATTTTCGGATTATGCCAAGATGTTCCTTACTTTCCAGCTTACCTATCATATATCGCCGCCACAATTGGGGTCACAGCCGGGGCACACCGCCTCTGGTCCCACAAAGCCTTTAAAGCCAAGCTACCCTTACAAATACTCCTCATGGTCTTCCTCTCTATCGCCAACCAGAGAGCAACCCATTGGGTCAGAGACCACAGGGTTCACCATAAGTATAGTGACACTGATGCTGATCCTCATAATGCTAGTAGGGGATTCTTCTATTCACATTTGGGATGGCTCTTCGTGAAGAAGCATCCTGAAGTCAAGAAACGTGGAAAGCTGATGGATTTGTCTGATTTGTACAACAATCCTGTTTTGATGTTTCAGCATAGGTGAGTTGTTTACGAGCTTTTTTAGTTTCTCACCCGAAGAAAGGATGGACTGTATGAAAGATGATAGAAATGATGGCTAGAAAAAAAGTCACTGATGGATGACTAGTAATAGAGAAGTATGAAAGAAGAAGTCATGCTGTGCCGACCCCAAATAAGTTAGGATAAGGGCAGGGAATGGATGATGCTAATGATCATCATCTTTGTATGGCTGATATCATCATCATCATCTGCCTAGCCTTTTCCCAACTATGTTGGGGTCGGCTTCCAGTCTAACCGGATGCAGCTGAATACCAGTATTTTACATGGAGCGACTGCCTATCTGACCTCCACAACCCAGTTAGTACTGGGTAATACGATACCTCTTGGTTAGATTGGTTGTCAGATTTTTTTTTGGGCCACTGACTACCTAACGACTGTCAAACATCTTCAAATGACAGCCGGGATTTGTATGGCTGATATGACACTATTTAAATATTTTGCGTAAATTTTGCCACTGCCACGTCGAGAGTAGCGCAGAGGTTACTTTGATTATTTGTTTTGGGGTGGTAGATAAAGATATTTTTAGTTTATAATTAGCGATTTATTCAACAGTGGTAGTTATACTAGTTGTTACTGCTTCTGCATATCTATGCAATTTTGATGAATCAGTTCTTGTTAACTTAAATTAATTTAGGTATGAATGTCCCTTTCGTTTCTTGCGAAGATATCTACAATATCTTTTCTGGTGACATTTATTGGAGTCGTTGTACTCCTATGCTCATATGCATCGTAAAGCACGGGACTAGACGGCATGGTGACGCTTGGGTGAGGCCTATGTCCAGCAGTGGACATCTTTCGGCTGCTGTCCAAGACTCATAATAATATTATTTATTTTCATATTCCAGGTACGCTAAACAGCTCATACCTACAATTTGCTTTGTGATACCAACTTTGATCCCCATGTTTCTTTGGGGCGAAACATTCAACACAGCCTGGCACCTCGTCATCATGCGTTACGTCTTCAACTTCCACATTTTCTTCTTAGTGAACAGCGCTGCTCACATCTTCGGCAATAAGCCTTACGACAAGAACATTTTATCCAGTGAAAGCAAGATTGTTTCTTTGGTAACTTTTGGCGAAGGTTTCCACAACTATCACCATGTTTTCCCGTGGGATTACCGAAGTGCTGAGTTGGGGAATACTTGGTTTAATTATACGAAGTTGTTCATTGATTTGGCTGCAGCTGTTGGATGGGCTTATGATTTGAAGATTGTGACTGATGATATTGTTAGGAAAAGAGCACTGAGGTCTGGGGATGGTTCTCATTATTCGATTGTTGAAAAAGAGCAATAAACGTTTTATTTAAAGTGATGCAATTTTAATTTTTCATATTCTGATGCGCATTACCAATATTGTTATTTGATACGTTTCGTTTTTGAAGATATACTTATTTTGGCGCATTAGGGAAAAATTATGAAAGTAAATTTTGACGATGCGCACGCACACCGTGACGAAAAACCGACACCCTGAAGTTAGTTAGTCAACATACACCCTGAAGTTAGCTAGTCAACATACACCCTAAAGTTAACTAGTCAACATTTTAGTTTTATAAGCCAAAGAAGTATAACTTTTTACGTGCGTAATAAGTACACACACACTTCTTTTTTCAAATGTTTTATTTATCTGCCAAGGCCTATGTGGGTTAGCCCTGAAAGTATTAACATTATAATTTATGTTATATAGCAACTTAGCAAGTTAATTATGGATAGAGTGGGAGAAGAAGACCAAGGAAACGATGGGTGTATTGTGTGATGAATGATGTGAAAAAAAAAAGGAGTACATGATAACATGACGGTTGACGGAGAAATGGAAGAAAAAAACATGAGACAAGTGCAAGAAGATAATGATGATATAGCTAGTAAAAACAGGGGTAATTGTGTATTTTAAAACCACTACCATAAGGTTGCATCTGTCACCAAAATGTTATACTAATTGTTAGGGTGTAAGGTCATCCAGGGCTGCGGGACTGTTTGAAAGAGATACCGCGGCCCTGGAACACAAAGGGCAAGGAAGGAACATGGATGGGTTTTAGTCAGTACAAGTCTGACCCAGAGCGGAAGCAGTCATTTGATGATCTCCCATCCGAAAAAAATAAAGTGTAAGGTCTTCAATCTCAAGATCAATCATGATGGGGACAAAATGTCAACGTCAATGTCTTTCGATGGACAAAGGTCCATTATTTTTCGCCTCATATTGAGGTTCCTTCAAACCAATAATAGGCATTCTGTGAAAACCAAACAATGATAGACACTTCAGTACATTGTCTGTCAGAGTCCAGCGTTTGGAACGACGTCCACAAGTGGCTTGTACTGGTTTGACGGATCCTTAAATTGGAGGTATTCCACCCAGAGCACACAAAGTGAGAGCACACTTTCAAGAGCACGAAAAGTATTCTATAAATCGCACACTCAGATCTCCCCTTATATCCTTTCAGTTACTCTTCTCCTGCGCCGCCTCAAACTTATTTTCAATTAGTCATCGTCTTTCTCTAGGTATGCGTTTTGTGGAATAGATTTCATGCTCTTAAAACTGTAACCTCATTTTGTGTGCTCTGGATGCTGTGTTGTCCTCCGAAATTGTACCAATCGTAGTAATTGTACCTACTTTAAAAAAATTGGATGCCTGTAAAGTTGGTTTGCGGACGATAGTTTAACGTGACAACGTCATAAAATCGAGTGGAAGAGAGATAGATGCGGCGCAAGCTTACAATGAGCGTAACGGGACAATGAGCGTAACAAGACACTTTTTCGTGCATGCGGCCGGCGTTCATAGATTTATTAGACGTTGTCACGTCAAAAAAATCAATGATTCCCAATCATCTGTTTATAATAAACCTATCCTCCCACGTATAAACCATCGAATTTAAATACCACATAAAACTTCTTCCGCCATACATTCAAAATACCATAACACATATTTTTCAAATTAAATGTTCCAGATGTCATTAACAACTAAAAACTCATTATTTCATCATTAAATTTATTTAAAAGTAGTGTCGCCATCGTAACGGGATACGGACATTCCCACTTTAGAACATCGTATATCATAATTTGAATATCAAAATAAAACTATGGGAACAAGATCCGGTTACAATACCTTTGATGGTCACTTTACTAATTATAACAAATAACCTAACTTTTATACTAGAATATAAATAGATTATCTCTATGTATATAAAATATCGTCAGGTTCCGTAGTTTAGATGTAGGGAGTATAAAAAAATACTCAGGTTTAATACTAAAAATTAATTAAAAGTTCTTTTTTTTTATTTTATTCAAAGAAGTTTTCCTTTGTTTGCTTTTTTTGTCATAAAAAAATATTATTTAATTAAAGGACCACACTGGCTTCTGCAACATTATTCCAACTATCACAGGAAACAGAGAATCCCACATACCGTGTAGGTACAATGTTTTATGTTTTTTTTTTTATAAGTAGTAAACTGTAGTAACTTGGGCACCTCTGATCCGATTCTAAAAAATCTGTCACGCAAGCTTTATCGGAAGCTTTATTATCCCTTAATGTCATAGGCAATAATTGAAACGTTCCCGTGGGATTTGCGAGCGAAACCGCGGGCAGAAGCTATTTTTATAATCTGATAGATTTACTTGCGATAAGAAAAGACTTGTTTCAAGATTGAATGAAAAATTTTCGGAGAATTTCCCTCAAGATTTGCATACTAAATATTCTGTTACGTTTTCTTATAATTCGAAAATGGTACCCTACCTACCTCTTATACATTTCTTTATTCATTTTTCTAACTTAGTAATTACATTTCTAAATATTAAAAAAAATATTTAAAATTATAAAAAATAGTAGCCCACCGGTATCGCGAACAGAGTCCAAACTACCGGCGGTTAGGGCTCCAGAGAAAAAAACCTCCTAATAACACTAGCCGTATCCAGGAGCTTTCTGAATCAAGCCCTTGATCCAGCTGCCTAACGAGAGCTTCCTCAGGTATATTGGTCGAGGCTCTTGGCAATTAAGCCATGAGCTGATACGACTACCGGCACAACGATCGCTGAGTCCACATCCCACATGTCGACAACCTCGCGAGCCAATTTAAGATACATGATTTTATTATTAAAATGAGAATTATATTGGCAAAGATATTATAATGTTTAAAGTAAAAAAAATAAATGATATACTTATTTGTAATCAAAAACAATAATATTAACAGTGTATAGTGCAGACATAAAATTAACGTTCAAACCTATTTTTAAGATAACCCATGAGAAACGTTTTCAAAATTCTAATAATCTTTTATTTCGTCACAGAACCCTAAAAACCACGAAATCTATTCCAGCATAAAATTTTAAAGCCCCAATAAACGAGTGTGCCAGTTATTTATTAGTATTATAATACGTTTAGACATTAACTGTGTTATTAAGCTATTTTTAACTAACAAGACAACTACTTTAACCTGACCTGCCGACTTGTCTAATAGCCGCAGAAAGAACGATCAGTACACACTGGTTGACCACTTTAAACGTGGTCTTAAAATTTTAATGTAATGTTCGGAGTCAGAGGTCAAAATATGTTGGTACTTCAGCAAATTGGTTCCAAGTAATGTTTAGTTTCGACTCATTAACGACTTTGAAATGATTGATGAATGTGAGGAAGGGTTGTCTGGGATGCTCTGATTCTTATTTAAGATTTGAGTTTTGCTTTATTTTAGTTTGCTTGCAATTTGTACGTTTGAGATTTTGTACTTTCGAATTTAGCTTTAAGTGCATCAACATCCTATCTACGAGTACGTACTTGAACGATCATAAGAATAATTTGCATATAATTATGGTTCCCACTGCTGGGACACAGGGTTCAGCTCTGTAAGAGAGGGTGGACCACCAAGTAGGCCCAATGCGTGTTGTTATACATTGGGCAGCCAGCCTGACAATGTGAGCAATAAATTGAAGCTAAGTTGCTGTTTATCTTCAATCAATTTCATGTTCTGATTTAAAAAAAACTGGCCAAGTGCGAGTCGGACTCGCACGCGAAGGGTTCCGTACCATTATCTATACAACATTAGACAAAAACGGCAAAAAAATCACGTTTGTTGTAAGGGACCCTTAAATATTTATTTTATTTTGTTTTTAGTAGTTATTTGTTGTTATAGCGGCAACAGAAATACATCTGCTGTGGAAATTTCAGCTGTCTAGCTATTACGGTTCATGAGATACGGACAGACAGACGGACGGATAGCAGAGTCTTAGTAATAGGGTCCCGTTTTACCTTTAGGGTACGGAACCTTAAAAAAAGTAAGGGTCACTAATATCCATAGTGAATCTCGTAATTGCTTAGCCACTTTCCATAACAAATGCCATTGTTTCGCTTTTCACCAAGGTCAAAAATATCTGCTGTAAGTATAGATAAAAATATATTTGTCCTAGACGTGCAAATGATATTCAACCTTATGGTAGTACAGCATTAAAAAGTCGGCTGGGAAACTACATTGATATTAACGTCATGGAGCTGCTTTGACACAATAAATGATATTATTTTCACATTCCTTGAGGAATATTTTTTTATATAAAAGGTTTTCGGATATTGTTAACCTTTCAGCATAAAACATACGAGTGACGTAATATTACCTAAACAGTTTAATTTTACGCAATGTTGGAGAGGAAAACAATAAAAAGGGGATCATTACCAAATATTATCATATAAATTGAATATGTCTCGTTCACAGTAAGAAGAAGGGTACCTTGTTGAAATAATGCTTGGTCTCATTGCGATCGCAAAAATAACGAAAAAAAAATAGAAAATGACGTCAGTCTTTGACCTAATCATTATTTTTTTTTTTTGTTCACCTAAGACGTCAAATTTTTTATTGAGAATTATTTAGGTAATACTGAAAAATTTGTGGGTTTTTTAGTTAATACAAGCTTAGTTTACCACTAATGATCAGCGAAGCTTTTTCCACAGATTTTCCTATATCATCATCTGCCTAGCCTTTTCCCAACTATGTTGGGGTCGGCTTCCAGTCTAACCGGATGCAGCTTAATACCAGTATTTTACATGGAGCGACTGCCTATCTGACCTCCACAACCCAGATAGTACTGGGTAATACGATAGCCCTTGGTAAGACTGGTTGTCAGACTTTTTTGGGCCACTGACTACCTAACGACTGTCAAAGATCTTCAAATGACAGCCAACAGCTTAACGTGCTTTCCGAGGCACGGAGGAAACTTGTTATGTAATGGGTGGTCACCCATCCACAGACCAACCTAGGTAAGCACGGCTTAACCTAAAGATCGACCCGAGCGGCTGTTATTATTTAGCCACGAGCTCCACAGTTTTTCCTATAAAGGTTCTAAAAAGACTCTTAACGAAGCCGAAAGGCACTCGTTCTCCCCATCATTGCGATCATTTTTTTGTTCTAGACCATACCTGGGAACCTTCTAGTTACGGAGATATTCGGGGTCAAAGTTTCAACTTTTCCACAAGTTTTTTTTTTTTAAAACATGTTTTTAGTGTATTTTCTTTACTTAAGACACCTTCACGATCCCCGTATTATTAAATCTATCCATCAGCAAAATGTTTTGAATGCGTTACATTGAGTTCTATCGTAACACGTGATATTTCACCCTAAAAAATAAAGTCGTTTCCCAGCAATAATTTTTGCGTAAAGTTACTAAGTTTGATGTACATAATGCTTGGTTGACGGCTTCGTGAAGTTTGTGTACACCTGGTAGGTACTTTTTTTTACCTCACTCACTATGTTTCTCTTAGACAAAAACAATGAAATGTCATTCTCCTCTCCTTCTCCATACCTTTCCCTGTTTTACCCGACCGCGCACTTTATGATTTGTGTGTGTGACGTGTCATGTGATTTCAGCGACGCGTCACATTGAGTCGACTCGTTTATTATTGTTTACCTTTCTGTCTTTGACGGTAGGCAGGGTATTTTTAATAACAGCTGAAGGGTTGGTATGTTATGTGTCTTTATGTCAAGTGGGGGCTCCCAGATGGCGGGTAATTAGAATTGAGATACGTTGAATGGAATGTTTTTGTTACTGTTTTATTTTGTATCTTTTAGGTTTTTTTTTGTATAATGTGAAAAAATATTAAACGTATATTTTCACAAGTTTTTGTGTCATTCTCTTGAGACAACTTCCTAGCATAGGACTTTCGTTAAACCTTAGAGAAGATCTCTCTGCTTGACTAGAAAGTCAGTTACTTCACAGTCCTTGGCGATAGTCTTTCCTATAAACCACATAGTTAGGTATGGGACATGTCATCATCATCATCATCATTTCACTGCTGGACGTAGACCTTCCCGAAGGTGACCTTTGGCCATAGTCACCACGCTTGGCAGGCGAGTTGGCTATCGGAGTACGGTTGTTACAAAAGCACAGAGAACATTGCTGTGCATTCTCTTATAAGTCCCTTTGTCGCCTCTTACGACACCCACGGGAGGACATGGGATGGTGCTATTCTTTACGTCCAACACCATACAGTACTCAGAGGGACATGTGGTGTCTCCTAAACCCCCCAAATAAAAACAACAACCTCCATCAACATATTTAATCCTTTACATCATAGCAACAAATAAACCTAGCACACACAGCATAAAGCTGAACACCGCCTTTCCTCCAGAACTAGCAGGATCTATCCTATAGTATCCTATTCCTCGAGTGACTTTCTCCATTTCCACTAAGCCAGCCATGATCTCCTGGTTGTTCGGTATGATCTGCTCGGTAGGCAGGAGGAAGCCGTGCTCCCCAACATCCCGAAGTTCAAAGAGGTAGACTATTGGGATCTCTGCTCCTCCTTTTACCCAGTCGAAGCTGGAGCCACTTACTGCGTCTGAAAACAGTAACAAAGTAGCGTATATATCTAATATCTAAAAGGTTGGAGTGAATATACGGGGTGTAAACAGACTCTTTACGAAGCCGTCAACCAAGCATTATGTACAGACGCCAGCACATCAAGCTACTACAATCTGTCAGATTTCTTTAATAGATTTTCGACTTTATTGCTAAACCATTAGGTTCAAGGTTGATTGGGAAAATCTGACAGTTTCGGGTAGCTTGACCTGCTGGCGTCTGTACATCAAACTAAGTAACTTTACGCAAAAATTAATGCTGGGAAACAACTTTTTCTTTGGGGTCAAAAATCACGTTTACGGTAGCACTCAATGTAAAGCATTCAAATAATTGTGCTGATGGATGGATTGAATAGTATAAGGGGTCGTGAAGGTGTCTTAAGTAAAAAAAAAACATTAAGAAGTATTAAAAAAAAAAACTAGTGAAAAAGTTGGAACTTTGACCCCCAATATCTCCGTAACTACAAGGTTCCCAGGTATGGTCTAGAACAAAAAAATAATCGCAATGACAGGGAGAACAAGTGTTTTTCGGCTTCGTTAAGAGTCTTTTGACACCCCTTATGAAAGGTGCAGATTTGCTTGATGTTTTACGATCGACGCGTCGATGAGTGATCAAAATGCACAGTAGCCACCGCATCAAATTACCACAAACTGTCAAATTTTCTCGTTCGATTTTGAACTTAACCATGAACATTTTATGGTTGAAAATAATTTGGAGAAATTTGACAGTTTGTGGTAACTCGATGTCCTGGCGACTGTATTGAGTAAAATATAATCGATATTGTAAATAATTTTGGTCAATCCCCACTGTTGATCGATTAATCAACAAGAATGATGAACGATTCTCATCTTGTTAAACTATTTATAGATTTTAAACATGCGACAGAAATTGCCAATGAAATTACGCAAATCTGTAAGGTAAAAGGTCATTTTATAATAAATGTGTAAAAGATTCAAAACTGAGCTTAATACTAGTTTTGATTTTAATTAAAAGCTGTCTGTAAGTGAGATGGGATAACTGGTTGACTTTTAAAATACACAAAAAATTTGGAAAGGATATAAAATATTTTTGTTACTTACACAAAATTTCAGCAGATGTACCAACTAAGTAATCTGTACCATGTTGAGCATGCAGTTTGTCCATTCCTCTGATGGCAATCTCGTACTGAAATTAATAAAAACATGAGTCATCATCATCATCATCATCAGCCTATAATGTTCCCACTGCTGGGACACAGGCCTCCTCTCTATGAGAGGGAATGGCCTATAAACCACCACGCGGGCCCAGTGCCGATTGGTAGATGTCACAAGTCTTCGAATTTTTGGTTCTAGGACATGCCGGTTTCCTCACGATGTTTTCCTTCACCGTTTTTGAGAGCAGTGGTGATGAAATAAATTACACAAAGTAATGCGCCTGCCTGGGTTCGAACCCACGACTTACTCTTCGTAAGTCGGGGTCGCTACCACTGGGCCACCGCTGCTTCTCCAAACCTGAGTAGGTACATAGAATGATGCATGGCATATCTGAGTGTATGGCAAGACGGGATGCTAATCACGATGGTAAAAAATATATTTGATAGTTTGTTGGTTACGAGCATTTATTATGAAGTACAAGTTACTTGATTACGAGTTTAGGGTCACATTTATATGACTTCCCTAAATAGGCTTTCATTTGGCCGCAATTTGCCTAGGAAAAACAGATTCACTTACTTTGTTTTATGGCAAAAGAACTGATTTTGACACATGATGTTTTTTCGTTTATGTATGCTACCTTAGATTGAAGACAAATATATGGATAACTAATACTAACCATGTCAGCATAGTTGGGAGCTTCCAGTACATCCCATCCTTCCACATGGCTATAGGGAACCAGGACCATTTGAGAGTACGAATGGAAAGCAAAATAGTAGATCATTTCTCCTTCTGCTTTAATAGTATTGACGTAGTTGACGATGGCTCGAGTTTCGGGTTCCGAGAATTCTATATGACCAGCGAAGGTTTCGTCGCAGGGGTTTTGGGAAGCTCCTATGGCTGCAAGAGTAAGAAAAAGGACGAGAATAATTTATCAAACGCAATCTACAGTCAAGATATAGGCAAGTTTCAAAGATATTTAACCTCTGAAATAAACCTTATGACCTCGAGAATAAAGGTCAGTGTACTGCATAATCAGAGGTCAAATACCAATGAGAGGACAGTACGTAGAAATTAACCATAACGATTTTCTTTAGACCACAGAGCACGGAGTGCTAGCGTCAGCAGCGTCTAGAGACGGTAACATTAATAATAATACTGGGTTCGATTCCAGGATCGGGCAAATTGTTATTGGGTTTTTTCTTTATTAATTCTTCAGCCTCTAGATTTGTGCCCTGTTGATGGCAATAGGCCCGCTCCCTATTACATTGGACTTAAACATAACTGGTGAGATGTAGGTTTACCTACCTCTGCCTAATCCTTCGACGTAATGCTATGTTATGTTATGACTATTAGACTGATTTTGCTGAATAGTATTAATATACGACATTTAGAAGGTTTGATTAGTTTGATGTATTTAACTGATTCAATAAGAGATTATGGGTTCACTTGTTATGACAAACTCAAACTCAAAAGCAATTATTTCAATTAGACCAATAAGGCACTTTTGAAAGTCAAAAACAAAGAAGGCTAAGCTACAGTCACAGACACAAGGCACTTGTGAAAGTACTATAGTTGCACATTCCAAAGCGTAGATAGACGCTTTGGAATGTGCAAATAGAGTAATTTACTACAACAACTGCAGAACAGTGATCTCTAAGGAGAAGAATGGGCAAGAAACTCCATGGACATTCTTTTCAATCAAATAATTGTTACAAAATCTTGGTACATCATCCATGTTGAGATATAATAATGTGAGAACGATGTAGAAGCAATACGAGCGCGTTAAGAGCGTCCAGAGTAAAAGATCATTTATCAACAATTAAAAAACAAAGTAAGAAGTCAAAATAAACCGTGGCAGCTTATACAGAACTGTACATTGCATTTTTTTTTTCAAAAATTTTAAACAATCATAAATTATCCAAATATATTAAAAATATCGATGTTACTAGATATTACTATCGATAATTTTAATTGAAGATGATAAGACACATTTTAGTCCACGCGTCCTCACTTAATCCATTTATATTTGTGTTATTGCTTAATTGTGCCAATAAAAGGGACGTAATCAGCATATCTGATAATTTTACAAGCTTATCATATGGGTGATAAAATTCTAACACTGGTCAGATTATGGGGTTATGGCCAGCACAAAGAGCATTTCTATCAATTAGTTTTTCAGAAAACTAGCTTAAATAACTTTTACTACATAACATCACGCCTGTAATCCCCGAAGGGTTAGGCAGAGGTGTACTTTAGTACACCCACATTTTGCCAGTTAAATTTTAGTCCCATGTAATAGGAGGTGAGCCTATTACCATCAACCGGGCACAAATACTAACTCCGTAGCTGCTACTAACAAATTCCTGATGGAAAAACCCAACACACACTCTGCCGGACATGAAATCGAACCCAGGACCTCATGCACAGCAGTCACGCTTGCGACCACTGCAACAACGAGGCAGTACGTTTGAAATACTACGTTTATGACGTAAAGAATTTAAAAGATAACCAGGATAATCATATGAGCCGGTTTCTGTCATAAAACTAATTAAAAACGATACTTACACATCCACTTAAACCCAAAGTTTCTGTTCAAATCTATTCCGTTGCTGATATCACCGCAAGAAGCTGTGTGATTCAAAGAATTTCTATTCTTCCTCCACATTCTATTCTGTAATTAAATATTTATTTATTTAAACTTCATGTATAAGAGTGGTACACAGGCGGACTTAATGCCACAAGGCATTCTCTAACAGTCAACCTTTGGGTCAAATAGGACAGCATTGTGGTAGAGTACAAAAACAATAAATAAGAAAATAAATATTTTGAAAAAAAAAAATACATAAAAAAAATTAAAAGAAATATACAACGTGTAACACGAATTTCCAAAAGTCGTAGAACAAAAGTGGTTCAGAATAAAGAGTTGTGTGACCCCCTTTCGGCTCACTATACCCTTTCCGTTACATAATTTCCGTTGTATAATTCAAATATTGAAGAGCTCAAGCAAAAAATTGAAACCCATCATCAGGGAAGAATATCTTAATCATCCTTATCTACTTAGTCCTTTCTTAATTATATTGGGGTCGTCCCGGTAAAATTGGTGAAAGATCAGCTCGTCGCTCGATGCCTTTATATATATATATATTTTTCGTTTGTAATGTTTATTTTAAATCTTATGTTGTTTTATACCTAGTCTAAGAACTGTTTGTTTTATTTTCGTTTTTACTCATGTATATATATATATTTATGCTGTATTGGCTTCCGCACGTTTTTTCACGGGTAACCACTGAAAACCAGCGCTGTGCTGTGGGCCCCCCATAGCACAGCATCATGCTGAGTGTTAACCTGTTTGTCGCACTCACGACGTGCAAGCTGTGAAGTTTTAATTTTATTTTTATTTTTTGTTGTTGTGTTTTGCTATACGATGTATGTTTACTGTTTTTTTTTTTTTTTTTGCATGCATGTCATGTCTCTGCGACAAATAAATATTTTTTCTTTCTTCTTCTTCTTTCTTCTCGTTAATACAGCTGTTCTACTACTTGGCAAACAGGCTAACATGCAATAGCGATAAAGTTAAAGAAGCATTTCGCACACAATAATGTATAATTGGTGTTATAGAAAGATAAAATGTGTATATCTGTATACTAAATAACTTGTTGGACTGTACGGTCTAACAAGCTATTTGGTATACACGCGGAAATATTCACAATCCAATACCGAAGCGTATACTTTTCCAAATTTTATTTTATAAAGCTTAAAAATTAAACCTTTATGAATGGGGAAGGCAACTGTAAATCGAATGGCGCTAGCATAGCTTGTATCAAGCATCGTCATTGGTTGAAAAGAAATCTGTCAATGTAATTTTATATTTCAAAATAGCTTCATCTCATTGGTCAGATCGGACACGCCATCTACAATCAGCTTTGACTTGCCTTCTCCATTAAGTGACAAGTTATATTACGACAGAATTTGCTTATTTTCTCAACAAAAATTTGTTAAATGCGTAGAAGATAATAATATGTTATATAATGCTTTAGTATGTGCGTGGGTACAGACTTAAAAAATTACTTACATTAGTAAACGTGTAGACGTAACCATCAGGATTGACAACAGGGAAGATATGCCACACAATGTTATCAGCTATAAATCTGACATCAGGATCAGTACTAGTCAAGAACTCGTTGATGATGTAAGTCACTGTTGCTGGGGAGATCCATTCTCGTGCATGAATACCGCCTTCAATCATACCAATGATAGGATTTTCTAGCTTTCTGAAGTCAATTTTGACTCCTCTAAGCGGTCTGTCTTCATTCGACTGGCCAATAGTGACAAGGGTGACTACATCGGGGTAATCTTCGGCTAGTTTGTCGAGCCAAGCGAAGATTTCGTCTAAGGGCTGGTAGTAAGTCCAATCATAGGTGGCACTTCGGGTTACAGGTCGTCTCAGTTGGGCATTGATTTGTCTGAAAGGTCATGGAAGCACTTTTAACTTTTGGACAATATTATCTCCTAGCCATGAAAAAATAGTATACTTTATTATTCCACAATACTTCATTCTAAAACTTCTTCTTTCCGTGTGACAAGTGCCTAACCAGATTTCAGAGTTTTTATGGGCCTCTGACTTGGCTTTACTTTAGAAATATCTCTCATGCATTCTAAAACTTAAAAATAAAAAAGAACTTACTCTTGCACATCTTCGATTACAACTTTAAGTGGAATGTTAACACTTTTGAAGTAATTCTCGAAATCCTCTTGTTTCTCTGGAGCCACCATAATTCTAACATCACTCTCAACAGCCACGACATCACTCCAAAAATCGTATAGATTTTGTTTTTTGATGTCCATAAGTATTTGAACTTCAGTATCAGAACTAGGTATTAGTTTGTATACTTTATAATTCTTATAGCTAACATATTCTGCATTAATTGCAGTTACTACTGCTATTACTAAAAATAATTCTTTGAATATCATTGTGTACACCTCCTTCGTACGTTCCAAATGAAATGAATGTTCATGGATTATTTGATTAATCTTTAGCATTATATTTGATAGTGTCATTATCTTTTAGTTATGTATTTATTTCGTTGATAAAATGTTTTATTATTTTATTATAGTAGTGTTTTGGAATTAGTTCAGGGTAATAAAATATTCATGGTTAACGAACAAATTATTTATTGATAAACTTATTGAAAAAGACATTTCGCTGAAAAATTGACTTATGAATTTTATTGAACTATTCAAATAATGACTATGTAAAAACCTTATTATAAATTGATAAATACAGCTCCATCAATTTACAGTCCTTTCAACAAGCTAATGTGATAACCTAAGGAGACACTTTCGATTTTTAATCACACATGTGGAATTCGGAAAATGTCAATTGAGTATTATGATAACACAATTACTGTGAATTTAGAGTAAATAAATAAATCAGACAAACTGTACGGACAAATAGTAAACTTTACTGAAATCTCTATCAGTAGCCGCTGTCCGTAGTCGGTCCGGTACGGGTTTCATCGAACCATTAGTATTTGCGTCCGTGTTCGCAATTTGTCCTTAGTAGTTTGACCAGGTCTCTCAAACAGCTTTAACATACAATATTTACACAATTTATACCTTATAACTTCAACAAAGTCATCAAAACACCAAGTAACAAAATAGAGGTAGAAAAGATCACACTGTGGGCAGCACCTGTGAATGGTAATTGCGGAATATATCCCAGTCTTTCAGTATTCTTGCCCATTTCTACCAGACCATCCATAGTTTCCAAAGCTGTAGGGATGATTTGATTGGCTGGTAGAAGGAACCCGAACTCTCCGAGGTCGCGAAGCTCTATGAGATAGGTGATTGGAACTTTGACTGCATACTTGACCCAGTCAAAACTGGCACCACTCATGGGATCTAGAATAAAACAAAAATTTATGGAAGATAATGTAGGGCTTGCACCCACTAAAAAACACCGCCATAAGTCTACTGTCGCCGTGGTCGCACAGACTCTTAGGCCATCACCATCTGCCTGGCTCTTTCTCAATTACGTTAGGTCGGCTTCCAGTCTAACCGGATGCAGCTGAATACCAGTTTTTTACATGGAGCGAATGCCTACCTGACCTTCACAACCCACAATCTCAAGAATTTATTTAGAAGTCAATCTACATTCTTATTAATAGATTTAAAGTATTATAGCAGCGATAACCACACGAAGTGTAAAAAATGTATTTGTCTTCAACAAGATTTCCTATTCTGTTGAAGGTCGTTAGTGAAATAAGAAACTCTTTAAAATCGTCTGCCAAGCCCGGCCCTATGGCTTATCAAACAACGTCCAATTGTTAGTATTTTGCTTTATTGCATACTTCTATTTACCTTGTCATGTTAGTTAGTATGTGTTGGTCAAACCTTGCAACTGAATTTCAAACCAGTTCCCGCGAACCGATTGTGCTGAAATGTTGCCCACATCTTTGGTTCTTGTGACAATACATTTTTATGACAGAAATGACTTAGTCTTGCAGCCAGGATCACCTCCTCACGAGAGAACTCCTCAACGGTTAATAGCACGACACGAAACTTTTTATACGCGTTCAATGTTGAAAGATAAACCTAATTTTCTTCCTCTCTTTTATAAAACAGTTGTTATTTTCTATTTTATCAAATTAGTTTGTAGTCCTTGGTACCTTTTTCTTCCATTCAACTCCATCAGCAGTAGTCTTAGAAATCATTTCATCCTTAACCATAATTATATAATTCTATCCATCTTTAAATTGTTCTGCTTATTTTACCCTCATCATTTCAGCCGAAAGACGCCACTGCAGGACATAGGCCTCCCCCAAAGGGACTTTTGCCATAATTAACACGCTTGGCGTGTGGTTTGGCGATCTTTGTACGGTTGTTACAAAGGCACAGAGAACGCTGCTGCCCATCCTCTGGTAAGTCCCTTGGTCGCCTCTTACACACACACGGGAAGATATGGGATGGCGCTATTCTTTATGTCCGATAATATACAGTACAACCGTACAGTATTTTACTCTATAATAAATTATCTTTCACACAATCAATCTATCTTTTATTTATAACCTCATTTCATTCCGCTATAAACCTTTCTTACCACTTGTTTTTCACTCATGAGATGGAAGAGCCTTCTTTCATCTACATACTTCATCACTATTCTTCCCTAGCTTCTGCCCTTATCCCAATTTATTTGGGGTCGGCGCAGCAATTGTGTTTTTGAAGTGAAAAATTCTTTAGGCTCCTTTTGGCATTTTTGAGATGAGGAACAACAATTGAACTTGCGACACGACCTCTTTTTCGTTGCAGAGTTAGCCGTATTGCTATACATCTAACAGGCTAAAAAAACGGCAGCGTACAGTCAAATCCAATGAAGACTATGATGTTAAAAGTAGATTCTGTCAAAAGTCGACTAAACGGTAATTAATATATGCAAACATATTTTTTAAAAATAATCTAGAACCTTGAAAAAATAAGTTTTCACTTCTGTCGGCACTCCCGGAGTGGTTGGGTTTTTTCTCTCATATTTCGCTATTATTCGTAATTTCAGCAGTGACCTGCTTTCTAGCCATATCATCCTTTTTTTGTTTCGGATGGGAAATCATCAAATGACTTCTCCCGCTCTGGGCCGAGGAAGAGAGTGTCAGACTTGTACCTACTGACTAAAACCCATCCATGGACACAAAGAAAGAAAAGAAAGAAAGAAAGAATAAAAGAATAGCCCTAGCAGGCATTAGACTTCACACAGATTTTTTTAATAAATACAAATGTGGGCCCGTAAAGCTCAGGATTGGTGCCCTGAAACAGTGACACGGGGTCGCGGCAGACCACGTAGGAGATGGCGGGACGAACTGGATGTCTTCCTTGAGAATTGGAAAGAAGTAGCACAGAATCGCGACCGTTGGAAGGAATGGAGGGAGGCCTTTGCCCAGCAGTGGGACAATATGGGCTAGCTATAATAATAATAACAAATAAAATATTTCTCCTTCAAGTTATCCCTATCACGTGCTGTTTTTGGCATTTTTTTAAGATGAGAGTTGAGGAAAATAGTTACTTACACAAAACATTAGCGGATAGTCCAACTCGGTAGTTTTTTCCATATCGTTGTGACATGACATCAGCGGCTCTTATTGCAATTTCGTACTGAAAGGGAAGACAAGATATCAATCAAGATTATATAACGGTCCATCAGCTGCCAACGTCATATTATATAGTTTTAATAGTAGTGACTGCCGCGTTGGTCTAGTAGTCGCAAGCTTGACTGCTGAGCAAGAGGTCGGTTCAATTTCCAGGTCGGGCAAAGTGTTATTGGAGATTTTATTCATCATCATCATCATTTCAGCCGAAAGACGTCCACTGCTGGACATAGGCCTGGACCAAAGGCGGTGCCATAATCGCCACGCTTGGCGGGTTGGCGATCTCAGATCTCAGTACCGATCTACTGCCCATTCTCTGGTAAGTCCCTTACCCACGGGAAGACATTGGATGGTGCTATTCTTTACAGTACCTTACAGTATTAGCACCCACTTATAATAGAGGTTGTAACAATTGTTATCAATATCTACAGCAATCCTGCTTAGGCGCTCAGCCGTACAATAAGTTAATTATAAACAGTAAACGATTTCACACTCTGGTATAGAAAGACGGACACTCACCATGTCAGGATAGTTCCCAGAAAGCAAAGCATCTTCATGCTCAACATGGCTATAAGGGATTATGATGAGCTGCGTGTAGGAATGGAAGGCGATGTAATAGATGATGTCTCCTTGCTCGTTGAGTTCTAGCACGTATTGGGAAATCGCTCTGGATTCAGGCTCAGAGAAAGCTTGTGGACCAGCAAATGTGTTGGTGCAGGAATCGTTAGAGGCACCTATGGCTGAAAATTATAAAAAAAAAAAAAAAAAAAAAAAAAAAAAATATTATTATTTATTATATAATAATAATAAAAATATAATAAAATATATATATATATATGTATAATATAATTATAAATTAGGTGTAGTTAAAGTCATTCTCTTTCACATTGTTAACTGTTGCATGATTAAAATGCATTTTCTTATTATACCAGCAACAGATTCAACAAAACAGAGACTCATGAATCGTACTGTTGCAATATTTCTAGTATTCCATGTACGAACTAATCAAACAGCATTTTGAGTCCACTTCGAGCACTTGATTTTTCTCTCCAAGTAGTAACTTTCGCTTATACAGGGTGTTTGGCGCATGGACTGACACAAATTTTCCAGGGATTTGGGAGGTCATTAGCTAGGTTCTACCCATACACAAAAATAAAAAAAAAAGTTCCAAAAAAAAAAGCAAACAAAAACGTTATTTCGAACTAAAGGAAACATTTTGGGCATTTTTTTCATTTTTTTTTAATCATTTGTAACCAACCATGACATTTGGGACAAAGGGTGTATGGGTAAAACCTAGCTAATGACCTCCCAAATCCCTGAAAAAATTGTGTCGGTCCATGCGCCAAACACCCTGTATAAATGTTGATGGATGGAGAGGGAGAGGAAGACCAAGGAAACGATGGATGGATTGTTTGAGGAATGATATGAAAGAAAAGGGTGAACAAAATTGCGTTGGTTGACAGGAGCATGGAAAAAAAAAACATGTTGCGCCAACCCTCCAAGTAACATGGGACATGGGCAGAAAGATAATGATGATGAGTGACTTTCGCTAAATATATCCCTTCCAAACATCCGTCAAACGTAATGTAGGTGAAATATTGTTTGAGCTGTGTTTCCAACCGTGTAGACGGCGTGTTCCACGCGCGCCTCAAAGACATGTCAGTAAATATGGAGGGACCTACAAGTGCCAATGCCTGCCAGGGCTGCGGGACTGTTCGAAAGAGATACCGCGGCCTTGGAACACAAAGGGCAAGGAAGGAACATCCAGGAACATGGATGGGTTCTAGTCAGTACAAGTCTGACACTCCCTTCCGCTCTGCCCAGAGCGGGAGAAGTCATTAGAAGATTTCCCATTCGAAAAAAAAAGGTGTGTTTCCAAGATAGGGGGCGTATGTTTACTCTGAGTTCAGAAATAAGTTGGTATTGATATCTCATTTTAAATAAACTTACTCATCCATTCAAAATCAAAGTTCCTATTGAGATCCACACCATGACTCATATCGTTGTCCACATTTTCTGCACAAACCTTAACACTTTCTGGACTGCGGTTTTTTCTCCACATACGATTCTGTAAAAAGATAATGATTTGATAAATATAAGAGCAATGTATACATCTTCTTCTTTTCGTATCGATGAACTCAAATTGTAGTAACCAGTATGTAGCCACCTGCACAGCTCTAACATATTTTAATGTTACACAAAGTAACGCATCTGCCTGGATTCAAAGGATTGGAAGAGTTATAAATGATAAATGATGTTTATTTTACAAATAGGTTTTTACAAACACTTTTACACGTCATGTTTTTTAAAGCTAGATGGAGCCGGTGTTTCGTACCTGACTACTCCGAGAAGAAACAGCCGAAACAAACTCAGAGGTCATAGTCTCTTTTAAAGTCCAGACATAATCTTGGTTTCCTCACATGAGGACTATGCAGATTAGTGTCTAAGATGGCCTTTATAAGAAAGAACCACACAGATTTGAGTGGACCTGTCCAGTCAGTGCAAGCATTTGTCAGTTATCGTGAGCTATCGTCAGTTGTTAGCTTTGGGCCTCAGAGTACCCATTAATTGAATTTTATCGCGTTAAAATACTTAAATTCTTCAACGTCATTATCAGTGTTTTTAAATTCATTCAAATACCAAACTTTTGAATTTATCATACTAACTTCTACAACTAACTAACTACACAAGTAACCAACTATAAAACATACTTACGTGACTAAACGTATAAGCGTAACCATCAGGATTCACTACTGGAAAGATATGCCATTCAAAACCTTCTGCCAAAGCTCTAATTTCAGTATTATTACTTGTCAAGAACTCCTTTATGACCCAAGTGACAGTAGCTGCAGATATCCATTCACGGGCATGAAGTGTGCCTTCTATTACTCCCATTAATGGATTTATTCTTTCTGGGTGATGATTGAGGATAATTCCTTTGATATCTCGGTCTTCTACAGATTTGCCCATCACGACAGTTCTGGCAACCAAGGGGTGGTTTTGTTCTAATTCATCAAGCCAATTGTAGATAGCTTCGAGATTATGGTATTCGGACCAGGAGTATGAGAGGTAAGACAGGGATGACCGTATGTTGGCTGGATTGAGTTGGTTGTCTATTGCTCTGAAATCAAAAGAATGAATTTGGTTTTTTTGTGAACTAGCTTTTGCCCGTGGCTTCGCCCGTGATAATTTAGAATTTGACAATCAATCACGATAAAAATATATGGTCAATATTTAAACATAGAATAGCAACCGTTGACAATATACAATAAAGAATTCACACAGCTCGTATACAACATAATGAGATACGTACTCTTTTTGGGATTGCTTGTAGAAAGATTTTTGTTTTAAAATGAAAGACGATCACTTGAGTAGTTACTTAAATTTTCGCTTGAATCTTAAAAATCACCTTCAATTTTGACTTACCTTTGAACGTCATTGATTATAATTTTTGCTTCAATCTTCGCAGTTGCCAATTTTCTGACGAACTCTTCGCGTTTTTCTTGTGAAACTATCACTTTGGCTTCTTGGGTAGCTCTAAAACCTGCGTCCCAGAATTCACCAATATTTTTTGCTTGTATTTCTTCTAATATTTTCACATCACTGTTATCCTTTGGCACTACCTTATATAACTTGTATCCATCATAACTTTTCTTAACTGCAGCACTAACTACAGTTAATATTATTAAAAAAAATACAATATTTTTCGAATTCATTTTGCATTTGGTACAAACATCAAGTGCGGTAGTCATACATTTGATGATAAGTTTCAAATACATGGCATTGATATTACAAACTTATTTGATAAGATTTAGATTATCATTGAAAATTACAGAAATGTATTATGTAATTCAGTGACTTGTGGAATTCTTAATTTTATCAATCTCAAACTTTAATTCATATTTAAAATATCGTTCTGTTCCTGTCAATTGTTTGAAGATGGGGGAGACAGAATCATGATTTAAATATAAAAACCGGGCGCAAATCCAGACTCCGTGGCTGCAACTGACAAATTCCTGACGGAAAAACCCATTAACACGTTCCATACCGACCCGGGAATCAAACCCAGGACCTTACGATACCCCTTGGTAAAACTGATTTCATAACATTTCGTACAGATGCCAGCAGGTCAAGCTACCCGAAACTGTCAGATTTTCCCAACCCACCTTGAACTTAATGCTTTAGAGAAAAAGTTGAAAGTCTATTAAAGAGCTTGATGTGCTGGCGTCTGTACTTAAAAATATAGTGGATGACCGAGCTTCGCTCGGATTTTTTTTACCGTTTTCTAAAAATGAAACCTAGCTAGATCGATTTATCGCCCCCAAAACTCCCTGCATACTTAATGTCATGAAAATCATTGGAGCCGATACAGATTGGTCGTTTAAAGTATTAGAAGAATTGCTCGTTTAATGTATAAGATTGTAAATAGATAGATTAGTTAATAAAAACTCTTAACAGGAAAATGACCATTTTAACAACACAAACCTGATAATTATTATTCATAGGAATTTCGAATTTAATAATATAAACTATGAAATCGTATAAACAAAATAAAATACAAGATTGCTCGACAACAGTCTGAACTAACTTTTGCTATTTTACATTTTCTTTTACTTCAATCCTTATTACTTTGATATAAGGATCAGTTTTGTTTGGCTCAGGTTGCAGTCTTGTTAGCGAGCGACGGTTCTCCTTTACTTGGTGTAGCTGTCTTCCTGTACAATTGCTTGTGGTACATCTGTACTTAGTTGTTTGTAGGAACTTATGCACAATGAGAATTACTTTGGCATATTTATTCGTTTGTTTATTTTATATTTAGAAGTGAAGTTATTGCTTTGTTGTTTGTGAAAAAGTACGTAGATTTTAACTCGAATAGGTGCAAACCTTTTGACTTTTATTTTTGAGTCAACATGGTTACCGCCCGATACCGCTACGCAGTCGGGCCGTGACGCGGATCTTACAGCGCATTGACTTGTATGAAATGCGTACACCGTCCGACCGCGCGGAAAAGCGGCGCTCACCGCCTCTCCGCGCGGTGCAATGCCTTCACCGCCTCCGTACAACCGCGCGGACTCATAGTGTCATGTGAGAATCGCCTAATGGAAACTATTAGCTGTGTATCTAGGATTTTGAGGTTTGGTAAACCATCAAATTGAACCATTCAATTCATTGAATTGAATTAACCATCATCATTGGCCGTTAAGTTCTGGAGTAGCGACCGCAAACCGGAAGATGTTGCGTTGGAAGGCCTCCTACTAGGTGGACCGCTGACGTGGTGAAGCATGCGGAGACCCGCTGGATGCGAGTCGCACGGGACCGGTCAATGTGGCGACACTTGAGGGAGCAGTAGACGCCATAAAAATTCGCAAAAACAAAACACTGCTACAGAATCCGGCTTCCCATTGTATAAAGCGCCTTACGCACTTGACGTAGCTGCTCCCTCGGTGGGTCAGAGCGGCACAATTATATTTATCGCCGCGTACGGCCGTGTCGTCGGTCCACGCATAAATCAGCGCACGTACGATGCCGATGTGACATGTCGTCGATCGCGAATCGCAGCGACTAACTTGCAATGGGAACGGTCTTTTACATTTGATATTAGCTTTTATAGTATGATATGATATGATGGTATGATACGATATCTCTGCCTGAATAAAATTGATATCAACATAATTATTATTTTGCATGTTGAGCTTTTCGGTACATGCAATTATATGTCTCAATTATCAAGGTACCATCATTTTTTGTAACTTATGTGTTATATTCTTAGTCAGCTCCATTGACATTTTATGATTGTAAAATTTTGTCTTTGTGCTTCTGATTTTCACGTTTTTATTAACTTCACCTGTAACTAACTATGTGAAAGAATTTTAGAAGTTAAATTTGACTCACTTCCCAGTTTCCAATTGAGCTGAAATTTTCTATACATGTTTAGTTTGGATGACAACGCAACAAAAGCTAAGTTTGTATGTATTCCCATGTTAAGGATATCAAATGAAAGGGTTTGCAGGGAAAAATACGAAAAAGCGTGTTTTTATAGTTTTTTGAAACTATAATTTTATTTTTCTAGCAAACTGCGTCATACAGTTCGTCAGGTAACTAAAAATCATGAAAAATGTTACCTACTCAACCCATGACGTATATTGCAATAATCAAATCTACCCTATCAATAAGCTCTATTACCAACTTAAATAGACTACACTACTAGTCGTGCATCTATTATTGAACCTACGATGATTAGGTACTAACTCAATGGGTCAGCAAATTGGATTCAAGTAGGCAAATGATTATGATCGGTCTAATTACATGCTGTATTAATTTTGCTAGGATATCCTTGGATAGACATAAGCAATACACTTAAACCCAGGTATAACTAAAGCTAGGCAGCTATCAGTGGCGAAGGTTCCATGCAACTCGACTCCTATCGGATTTCTTTTGAAAAATGGCATAGTTAGTATTCTATAGACAATAGTACATTATGTGTACAAGTGTGTAATGTTGGTGATTACCGCTGAGGCGCCATTAAGACCCGAGCCGTTAGGTGAGGGTCTTAAGAGAGCCAAGGACGGTAATCATCAATACACACGTGTATCATACGACGTTTTTCAACACACTTGTGAAGAAAATTTATTTATTTGTACTATTGAACACTATCTTTTTTGTATCGAAACTTTTTTTAAAAACAAAGCTACGCAACCAATAAAATAAAAAAAAAACCCTATAACTCACTTGTGAATAATAGCAATTAAAAAGTCACAGTTTAATTACAGGTGTCATTATGTGCCCAATTGCGGAGAAATTAGAGCCATTTTATGAGCA
Source organism: Lycophotia porphyrea (assembly GCA_950005105.1). Classification (NCBI taxonomy): domain Eukaryota; kingdom Metazoa; phylum Arthropoda; class Insecta; order Lepidoptera; family Noctuidae; genus Lycophotia; species Lycophotia porphyrea. The sequence continues at coordinate 14,063,611 of OX465402.1, forward strand.
AGTGTGTTTAAAATTAATTTATTTGTTCTATTGAACACGATCTTTTTTGTATCGAACTTTTTTAAGAACAAAGCAACTCAATCAATAAAATAAAAGAAACCCTATAACTCACTTGTGAATAATAACAATGAAACAGTCACAGTTTGATTACAGGTGTCATTATGTGCCTAATTGCGGTGAAATTAGAGCTAGATATATATATATACTATTTTTATTAAATTTCTAACAAAATCAGCTAAAATACAATAATTTTCAATAGCTCTCCTTCCAACATTTATGATTCCCCCTTAAAGGGCTGGGCAGGAACAAAATAATTTACGATCGGCCCAGGACCGCTTAATCAGTGTTTGGTTCATTGTTAACTCGCTGAGCGCGGAATAATGGTGCTATTGTCTCTTGGTATCGCGATAAGTTTGTGGTGTAAGTTGGAGACTTATGCTGTTACTGATAACGTAGTTATTTCTTTGAAAACTTTCTAATTTCTCTTGCGTGGTTTGAATGTTGAATTGCTTCGGTGGTTTTGTGGTCGTAAGCACGACTGCTGAACGTGGAGTTTAGGGTACGAATCTCAGGTCGAGCAAAGGCTTGGCCTGACCTTGCTAAGATTGGTTGCCGTAACCAAAAGTCACTTGTGAGGATATCATTGTACACGGTGGAGGTCTGCCCCGCTTGGGCACCGCCGTGTCCTCGTAGCGGCGATCGGCGGTGGCGACCTATGAAAGGGACTCCGTCACCTCTTTCTGCGAAGTCATGCTAGCGAAGGAGGTGGCGGAGCGTGAGAGGGAGAGAACCTCTCGTCTCAGCCGCCGCGGGAGACGCCTTGGGCGTCGGGGGTCACGTGGTGGCTTCCGGCCACCGTAGACGCGAACCTGTGGACGGTGAGTAACGGGCTAGCTCGCCGTCCGTCCGTCTTTTGACGACAGGCCGTGTAGACAGCGCGTTCGTGTTCCACGCGCGCCTCAAAGAGATGGAAGAAGAAATAGGAAGGGGCCCACAAGAGCCGATGCCTGCCAGGGCTGCGGGACTGTTCGAAAGAGATACCGCGGCCCTGGAACACAAAAGGCAAGGAAGGAACATGGATGGGTTTTAGTCAGTACAAGTCTGACACTCCCTTCCGCTCTGCCCGGAGCGGGCGAAGTCATTTGATGATTTCGAATCCGAAAAAAAAAACAAGAGTATCATTATTGTAATGATTATCAAATTACAATGTCACTTACGGTTTATCTTCCTTGACTATCAATTATTCTGAGCTACCGATATTTCGACGCTGTTGCCAACGCCATGATCGCGGGATGACAGAGAAAGCAATAGGCTCGCCCCCTATTACATGGGACTTAAACATAGCTGGCGAAATGTGGGTATACTATTAGGTACACCTCTGCCTAATCCGTCGGGGATTATAGGTGTGGAGTGGAGGCGCGTATGTCAATTATGCATGCGTATTATATATTGAGATTAGAAAAAAATATGCAAAACTATAATTTCCAAAGTATTTCCTATAACATCGGTAGTTGACTTGGGCTAACTTCCGTTCTAACCTAGCGGCACGCTACTGGTGTAATATTATGTTATCGTTGGTAGTAACAACAAAATCTGAATTGACCACTGTACACTTACTGTATGGTGTCGGACGTAAAGAATAGCACCATCCCATATCTTCCCGTGTGTGTCGTAAGAGGCGACGAAGGGACTTATCAGAGAATGGGCAGCAGCGTTCTCTGTGCCTTTGTAACAACGGTACTGCGATCGCCAACCCGCCTGCCAAGCGTGGCAATTATGGTAAAAAACCCCATTGGGATTACATACGGGACCGAAACGTGGCCGCTCATAATGGGCGTCATCAGAAGGCTTAAAGTCACCCAAAGGGCAATGGAGAGGAATATGGATGGAATATGCTCGGAGTTTCTTTGCGTGATGAAATCAGAAATGAGGACATCTGGAAGAGAATCAAGGTTACCGACGTAGCCCGAAGAATTGCCAAGCTTAAGTGGCAGTGGGAAGGGCACATTGCTCGCAGAACGGATAGCCGATAGGGCCGTAAAGTTCTGGAGTGGCGACCGCGAACCGAAAGACGTTTTGTTGGAAGGCCTCCCACTAGGTTGACCGATGACCTGATGAAGGTTGCGGGGATCCGCTGGATGCGAGCCGCACGGGATTGTTCAATGTGGCGACACTTGGGGGAGGCCTATGTCCAGCAGTGGAAGTCTTTCAGCTGATATGATGACTGTACACTTCTATTAAGAAAACTCGCTAATACTCGTACATTCTGCCACACAAGTTTCTCTATCAAAGCTCCCTGTATCGAGCTTGTTCGAGTCGCATACGCTGCTCTCAAATTGATTGTATACTGATAATGCAACGGGTGCATTTGATACTGCCGATATGTTTAAGGCTTAATTAATTTGTTGAGAAAATATTAGCGTCTTTCCTTTTTGCTGTTATTAATATTTATTACAGTTTTCGTATTTGGAGCGGGTTGTGGTAACGGTAACACCACTATTTAGGATTTAATGACATAAAGTGATGCGGATCGGCCTCACCTCACCTCAGCTTTGATTTTTTACAGGCTTTTATTTCGTTTCACTTGTCCGTTGTCTGTCTGTAATCAAATCATGCAAGTTAAATTCGACACACTTCACGGTTTCCGATTGAGCTGAAATTTTGCACGCATATGTATATTGCGTGATAATGCAATATTAAGATAATATGGAGCTGATCTGATGATGGATCTGGAAGGTGGCCATAGGAACTCAGTAATGAAATGACACAATCCCATCGAATTTGGGCTCGTTTGATTGTCCTAGACGAGTATTTGGTCTTAAATGGTAAACAGGGGTTAAATCCCGAATCACAAATTTTAAAAAGTTAAAAATTAAAAAAAAAAAATCTTTTTTAAAAACAAGCGTTCCTTCTTTATTTCTCTTGTCGTCAGAATGTAACAACTTTTAAGTTTATTTTTATTAACAAGTAATTCTTTTTTTCTAATAGCTGATCCTAATCCCACCTGATCTTGAGAGATCAGTTGGGATTAGGATTAGGATTATTTTATGAGGTGACATGAGGTGAGGTGAGGTGGTGAGGTGTGGTGATGTGAAGTGTATACTTTGACTCCTCGTTGGTCATAGGTTGGAACAGAGGTTTTTGGTTCGGTTTTCGGATCAGGAATATCTCTGAAACCTGAAGTCTGATTTTATTGCCGGTTGGTGGCAATAGGCTCGCGCTCAATTATATGGGACTTAAACTTAGCACGTTAAATGTGGGTGTACTAATAAATCACCTTTGCGGTAATCCTCACTTTACTTTTAGCCAATATTTACTTTCTTTACTTTTTTTAACCAGTCGTGATATGCGAATAATCGGAAAGTGTAGCAAACTTAGATCCTAACAACTTACTCATCGGCCGATTGACCTTCAGAAGGCATCCAAAGGCTCTATTCCTTATTAAGTATGTTAAATACATTAAATATTCAAAAGCCAACGAAATCAAAACCACAGTAATACCTACTTTTCTCATTACAAACGCAAATGTAAAGTTAATTGACACCGAAACAGCTGAAAGGTGCTTCATTTTACATTTTCCTCAGAATAGCTTTTGAAAAAGGCATGAAAAGGTCTTCAGGGCTCCAAAACTCCGTAATTACAAACCTGGCCGAAATAATACGGCTAAAAATGATACCATAAAAAATGATAGCATACGAAAATGAGGTAAAAAGTAATATTATAGGAGAGAAAGGTATTTCTATGTGAAAATACTTTTTTACTTCCATTTACATTCATTATAATCTTAATCTTGAGTCCTTTCAAGCTTGGCTCGGTCATAGTTTTTATATCCTTATATAATTAAAAATTCTATCCAGTTTAGCTCGTAGTGAAACGCCCCTACTACTTACACATTTTGAAAACAATGAAATTTTCAAAAATGGTGTAGAAAGACTCTTAACGAAGCCGAAAGGCACTTGTTTTTCACATCATTGCGATCATACTGACTTACGGAGATTTTGGGGGTCAAAGTTTCAATTTTTTCACAATTTTTTTTTTAAATTCATGTTTTTAATGTATTTTTTTTACTTAAGACACCTTCACAACCGCCATACTATTCTATCCATCCATCAGCACAATGTTTTGAATGCGTTACATTGAGTCCTACCGTAAAATGTGATTTTTCACCCCAATAAAAAGTCGTTTTCCAGCAATAATTTTTGCGTAAACTTACTTAGTTTTATGTACATAATGCTTGGATGAAGACTTTCGTGAAGAGTCCGTTCACACGTTCCGGTCATGTGGAAGGTATGTTCTCACATCTGACTTGACTGACCTGTATTGTGGGTGTGTTTACAAACATTTAAAGTCACATACACAAACACCCGGAACAACTATCATTCTATCGGCAATACAAATATTGGTTCCGTGCGGCGATGGAACCCAAAAATCCTAAACTTATTCTACCAATAAACTATTTTTATTATTTTATTTATTATTCCTTACCAAAGTGGTGTCACGAGTCAGTCTAATTATTATCTAACACGCAAGTAAATAGAACTCATATTTTTTTCCTCACAGGAGGTGCTCGTGGCAAATTAATAACAGCCGCTCGGGTCGATCTTTAGGTTAAGCCGTGCTTGCTTAGGTTGGGTGACCACTCATTACATACCGCGAGTATCCTCCGTGCCTCGGAAAGTCCCGGCTGTCAATTGCACATCTTTGACAGTCGTTACAGGTAGTCAGTGACCCAAAAAGTCTGACAGCCAGTCTTACCAAGAGTTATCGTATTACCCAGTATTAACTGGGGTGTGGAGGTCAGATAGGCAGTCGCTCCATATAAAATACTGGTATTCAGCTGCATCCAGTTAGACTGGAAGCCGACCCCAACATAGTTGGGAAAAGGCTAGGCAGATGATGATTTTTTTCCTCACAGCCAAACTCGATTGTTAAAACGACCAATAGTAAAGGGCGCAGGTGTGACGTTTTTAAAGATATTACGGACGGCTTGGCTTCATTTTATGACGTCATTGTTAGCCGTAAACGTCATTACGAGCCTCTTGGCTTAAGAAGGCGGAAAATTTAAAGAGAGAGCGAAAAATTTATCGTTTATTTCAATTTGAAGGTAGGTATTTTAGGTGTAATAATCAGTTTTTTATTAATACTTGTACCGGGCCAAGACGAGAGTGACAATCTACAGGGTGTAAACAAACTCTTCACAAAGCCATCAGCCAAGCATTATGTACATCAAACTAAGTAACTTAACGCAAAAATTAGTTCTGGGAAACGACTTTTTTTTTGGGATGAAATATCACGTTTTACAGTAGGACTCAATGTAACGCATTAAAACATTGTGCTGATGGATGGATTGGGGTAAGGGGGTCCTGGAGGTGTTTAAAGTAAAAATCTTACAGTATTAAAAAAAAACTTGCGAAAAAGTTGGAACTTTGACCTCCAATATCTCCGTAACTAGAAGGTTCCCAGGTATGGTCAAGAACAAAATTATCGCAATGACGGAGAGAACAAGTGCCTTTCGGCTTTGTTAAGAGTCTGTTTACACCCTTTAGTAGTAATAATGACGGCAAAGCCAATGAAAAATGGAAAAAAAAAGAAAATTTGATTTATCTGTCAACATTGAACGCGTATACAAAGTTTCGTGTTTGTAAGAATCGTTGAGAAGTTCTCTTGTGAGAAGATCCTGGCTGCAGGATCCAGTCATATCTGTCATAAAAATGTATTGTCACCAGAACGGTCTCGGGCTGTTGATGGTTTTGTCACGGTATTGAGGAGGAAGCGCCGTCAACGTATCAATAAGAACCGCTGCGGTAAGGCACCATCGGAGCCCAACGTGCTTATTCATGCCACGAAGCCGAACACTCCGGTGAACATCTCCCGCCTACACTACACCACTACGGCGGAGGACATCGTGGAGTACGTGCGTCAGAAGACCAAGTACGTGGCGAGAGTGCAGCTGCTAGAGTCCGAGAGAGAGTGCAACTTTAAGGCGTTCATAGTACGAATACCAACGTGCTACCTGCACCTCGTCTTGGAGGAGGACGTTTGGCCGCAGGGTATTCCGTCGCTTCCACGGGCAAGTGCAACATGAACGCGCAGTGACTTAGTGCAAAAGTGAAGTGTTACTAACAAAGTTTAAAGGTTTTATTAACACAATTTATATTATATCATTATGTATGTTAGTCTGTAAGGTATTTTATCTATGGGCCAAAGTAGCCTGAAAATAAATGTATGTTGTTGTTATAACCAAAGGTGTGTGCAAAATTTCAGGTCAATCGGTTAGGGGGAACTTGTTTAAAATTCAGTTGCAACATTTAACCTAAACAAACAACTTAAATTGCAAGTTAAATAAAAAGCTTGGTAAAATGTTTTGGATTGGCAAAAGATTTTGAAAAGCTTACGAGTATCTCCATACTGTTAAAATTCGTTGTAGAAATACGAAACGCTATAAAAGCAATTGTTTTTCGGCTGGGCTCTCTGGAATTAAAACAAAATATGTACATAAATTATTGTTATTTTTGGAAAAAACGTTTCATTTACCTGCGTTTTAACGCGCATATATTTTGTGTCTCTAAATCAGTTTGTGTGTAAATGAAAATTCTCTAACTATAAAATGTGTTAAGCATAACCGTAGTATACACCAAGTGTCTATAATTATATTGGCTCACCACTATTGTTAAGAAGTTTAAATCTATACTTTTTTATAATATTATTAAGAGGAAAGATTTGTATTTTTGTGTATTTGTATGTAACGAATAAACTTAAAAACTAATGGACCGATTTGAAAAATTCTTTCAGCAATGGATAGGTACATTATCAGCGAGTAACATAGGATATATTTTATCCCCGTACTCTCACGGGAACGGAAACTATGCGGGTGAAACTGCGTAACGTAGTATATTATACTAATTGAATATTAAATCTCTGTCACTCATAAAATATACAGAAAAACTTCAAAAACACGTTCATTACTCCCACCCAAAACACAATTCATGTGGCGCATCACATTTTGTCTGACTACCCTATCAAAACTGGCTGAAACAAAGCCTCTCACTTTTTGTTTCACTCATATCGCTTTGTTCGAGATACCAGTCCATACGGTACAACAAAAATAGAAGGAAAAATACCCGGAATTGAGTAACCAGGACTGGGAGTCGGTATAGCAATGTTTTTATGTGTTTTGGCAAACTGTGTACCTGATTTTGGTGTGTAGTTTTGAGTGGAACACCTTTATATCTGTGGTTTAGAATAAAAGTATGACGCCAAGTTAAATTGGAAGTGTGCTGGTCAAGTAACGCATACACTCGTGGAAAAAAGGACCAAATTTAAGATGTCTTACGTTTTTTTTTTATGCAAATTGATAAAAAAAGTTCAGTGTCGGGTTGTATGCTGATGAAAATATGAAGTTTACAGCTGGATGATAGAAATACAATCAATAATTGGCAGAAAAGTGTGGTAAGGCAAAATTTTAGTAGCACATAATATTTTCTAAACATTAAAATAACAAGTACGTACATAGTGCCGCCAACATATCAATTTCAAAACATATCGATAAAATCAATTTTTAAAAAACGAACAAGCCATTCGAGAACGAAGTGCACAGAGCGGCAACAAACAATAGGACGGACGCGCGTGATTTACGCTCTACACGGATATTGTTGAAATTCGCATCGATACAGCTTTTGTTTCGCCGTCTGCCTTCTTATCGCCTCTTAGGGATGGGACTGTCGATACTTTTACTGTGTTTTTACTTTCACTTTGATTTATTGGTGTGCTTTACCTTTTTTGGAGAGCAGTGTTTTTTTTTATTAAAGTGAAGTCCTGCTGAAATTTACTTATTGGATTTCAATGTCTATTTTTAATGTGTTGTAACCTAACTAGAATTTTAAAATTATTTACTATGGATCGTTAAGTTGAAAAAAACTGTGTCAATTACCTATTGGTAAATTAGTAAATTGTTAACACCTACAAAACTTACTATATGTATATCAGACAAGATTTACGAGGATTTCAACAGGATTTAAAATAATAATAATAATAATCTCTTTAATTCAGAATAAAAATCCATAAAAATATGTTAGTAGAAGATCACTTAAAAACTATGTTACTGTACAAATCAACTACATGCAAAGATGTAATAATGATTACTAAAATCTTAATTTGACCTCCCATCGCGTTTAGAACGTAACGATAGAGTGAACCTCGATAACCGAATATATCGATTACTACATAACGTCCCTAAAATAGGACAGTGTGCCCGCATGGTGCATCGCATCGCTATGGCAAAAATATTAAATGCATTCCTATACGACATGTTTTGGTTCACATTTATGTTATCTAGTGAAGATCTATGTTCTAAGCATGGGAGAAAATGTTCTCTTGACTTTAGCGCATGGTTGCCATAGAATTGTATCTGTTATAATGTACTTACTTCTAACTTCGCGTTTACTGGTGTAGAAGTTGTAGTACTTGTTTTTGACACGTCTTTCAGAAGGCTTGTTGAAAATAAAGACATAATTATGTATTGATGTTACTTATGGCATGGTTCTATTGTTAATTATTGTTTTGCTCATGTTCTATTTTTGTTGTTATTCGCATAAAAACGAATAACTTGTTTTAGGTGTAAAACCAGTGCCAGGGCTGTTCGAAAGAGATACCGCCCTGGAACACAAAGGGCAAGGAAGGAACATGGATGGGTTTTAGTCAGTACAAGTCTGACACTCCCTTCCGCTCCACCCAAAGCGAGAGATTTGTCATCCTAAAAAAAATGTGTAAAACCAGTCGCGAATTGGCGATTGCAGACTTATATCACCTAACTAGCAGTCTTGGTGTCTTCATAGTGTTTTTATACTCCGTATGTAACTTTTTGACAAACTTTAAAAGAGAAGATACTGTACTAATACTCAAAAATTATGTTAAACTAATGGCTTGACCCAAAAACGACAGCACTTTTAATCACCTAACCTTTTTCCACATTCCGAAAGCCCACACTGAAAACAGCAGAAAAATATTCATAAAAATAAAAAATATGACATTTCGGCTGGTGCGATAAACTTCCATTTTTGCGGCAAAATAATGAGTTGATATCATGCACACATAAATTGAAACTGACTGTTAACGGTTCGCTGCAGAAACCGTTCGTTGTATGTTTAAAGGTGATGTTACACGTATGGTTTACTAGAGTCTGCACTTGTCTTTGCCTACGTGTATGTGATGGAAATTATCTATATATTATATTACTACTGGGATTAAAAGTATCCTATCCCCTAGCACAGCACCATTTCATATTATCGTCGTATATATTATTAGTCGTGTATATTAGTGTCGTAAGAGGCGACTAAGGGACCTTATGGGGGCGTATATATTAGGGGGCGTGTATATTAGTGTCGTAAGAGGGGACTAAGGGAACTTACCAGATAATGGGCAGCTAGGTTCTCTGTGCTTTTGTAACAACCAAACTGCGACCGCCAACCCAGCCTGCAAAGCGTGGCGATTATGGTAAAACCCCCTCTTGGGAGGCCTATGTTCAGCAGTGGAAGTCTTTAGGCTGAAATGATAATGATGAGCACAGGTGCTACCATGGTCAAAATACCAGTGCTAAGTTTCAGCCTAATTTATCATTAGGGCTGGCCAATCCATTTGTGCTCTGGTGCTTATCTGCCACCTGGCCACCAGTTGCCATGGCTGACAAGGAAGTTTTTAAATAGACTCCGAAGCAAGGAAAACCTGTTCAGGTTAAGATCACAGATGACTCTGACCTGGAGTGTAAACGTGGTATTGCTCCACAAATGATGGGTACCTTGATATCGTGTCCTGCCTATCCTGTTGTTTGTAGATCACAAGAGATGGACGCTACTGATAGTGCCAAACTCGTCCCCAAAGAAGATTATTTGGATTTTTTACTAAATTAATAATATTATGTACATTATAACAGACTACAAATAGAACCAAAATAAAGCAAAAAAAGACTAAAAGTAAGTACCTACATATTTGCAACGACAACAATAGGACATTTAGGCGTCAAAGTACTCCTCCACATCGCTGTCATCCAGAAACGTGCGCAGAAGACTGGCAGCATTGCCACGCTGAATGGCAATGCTAATTCTTTGGCCAAAAAAAGAGCCAGCCTTGTAGTCACGCGAAGTGTCGACTAGTCGGCGAGATATTTCCTTAAAAAGGAGACGCGCACTCGGGCCCCATTTTGGCATTTATAACACGTGGTAATTTATGTGTTGCAAAGGAAGCTAGTATACTGCGGGTATATTCTACTGCATACGATTTATTTCCTAGGTAAAATAAAGTTGTATTTATTTTTTTCGGAAACGTGGCTCGAACTATTTTGATTCTCTGGCACAAATTTACTTGATCATCTCATCTATCCTATCTCCATATGCCTATATCTTTTTTTTTCAGATGGGAAATCCTCAAATGACGTCTCCCGCTCTGGGCAAAGCGGAAGGGAGTGTCAGTCTTGTACTGACTAAAACCCATCTATGTTCCTTTTTTGCCCTTTGTGATTCAGGGCCGCGGTATCTCTTTCGAACAGTCCCGCAGGCCTGGTAGGCATCGGCCCTTGCGGGCCCCTCCTTGTTTGCTGACATTTCATTGAGGCGCGCGTGGAACAAGAACGCGCCGTCAACACGGCCTGTCGTCAAAAGACGGACGGACGGCGAGCTAGACCAAACTCTGCCCTTAAGACTGGATTTGTACCCTATTGTTAGGTTAACCCTTTATTTGTTGCACAAAGCTTAAACATATCTGGCGAAATGTGGGCGTACTGTTTGAAGGGCACCTCTGCCTTAAACCTTTGAGGAATTCAGGCTCTTGATTATTTGTTCTTATATGTTGTTACCTATTAGGCACAATATTATCCTCTTAACAATATGAATAAAGTTGTCAGAAAAGTTCCCCGCACGTGTGTAACAGGCCGATATTATTTGTTTTTAATTTATTATCCGCAATGGTTCCAACTTGTTCACGTTTCTCCCTAATAATTTGATTAATGGATGAATATTGTCGCAATTATTGTTATTTACTTTTGTGTCTGTCTTTTCTACATGTCTGTATATTACATAAATGTGCTTTTACCAAAAGGGCCTAACAATTGTTTTTGTGTTTATTTAAAACTGGCACTAACTAACTTCGTCCCCAAAACTTGTGATAGCTCGGCTAATTTGCAAACAAATATAATTGATAGCCTTTTCTTCCTAATATTTTAGCATTCTAGTAGTGAAAAATGGTTAACATCGGTCTAGTATTTTTGGCATTTATTCGATACAAATATACAAAAAAAAAATCTATGAAATATTAGTATAAATATGAAAGTCAATTCTTCTAAAAAGTGACGTTATCATAATCAACATCACTTCCTCAAGCTTTCGAGAAGCTAGTCACAGCCAGCGAGCTTCAAATGGATATCCCTGACCACCAGTATGCAGTGGAAGCCGCATTCCATTGATCAGCATCCTCAGCCTCATCAAGCGACCTTGGCACAGCACACTGCACTTTCGATCGGTTAAGAGCTTGAAGTCCTCTCCCAGTAGACGCCAACCTTACATAACAGATAAGTTATTGTTTATAGCAGCGTCCTATATTACATTCATCAATAATGTGTTGCACGATGACCGCCAATACTACACTTAGAGGGTTACGTTTACTCAGACCGACAGCGCTGCATTAAATTTCCCATGATGATGTCTCAAGTGAACATACTACTCGGTACAAAAATGGAGCACTTTTGGGGGCTATTCTTGTATTTTGAAGAATAATCTCCAAGTTATAATCGCCCAGAGTAATAGCCTAGTGAGCGTCGGCCTGCCAAGTCATAGGTTTCGAGAACGAACCCAAGACACGCACCTCTGATTTTTCGTAATGTATATTCATGTGCGTATTGTATAATTATCACTTGCTTCGGTGAAAGAAAACATCGTAAGGAAATCCACATGAGAAATATTTCTGGCGACAGCATGTAAAGCCAATTCAGAGGCCCATGGGTAGCATAAAAACTGTAACACACCTGGTTTTAGTAGTTAGTACTACTAAAACCAGGTGTGTTACAGTTTACATGCTGTCGCCAGAAATATTTCTCATGTGGATTTCCTTACGATGAGATCCACACGATAGAGAAAAGAAAAATAGTCCAGAAAAACTCCTCGAATTGACTCCTTTTTTGATATTGCTGATTTGGTGAGTTCATGATATTTATTACGGACTAGCTTTTGCCCTCGGCTTCGCTCGCGTTATGGTCGGTTATCCCACGGGAACATTTTAAATATAGTCTAAGACAATCGGGAATAATGCTGCTAATCGAATAAGTAGTTCCGAATATTACTCCCTAAATTCAAACTTACAAACATACAGACCTCTTTATAAAAATAAATCAACAAAAAAAGCCTTTAATTCTACCATAAATAAAAAGCACGTAATAATTAATGTTAATTCATCGTCGTTATCACAAAACGTATCAAACATTACATTATCAACATTTCAAAGATTAAAAAGGTTACATTTTCAAAAATCTGTGATCAGTGTTCACCGTCCTTGTAAAAAGAAAAAACTTCGGCAGCAAATAAAGCTTCATAGACCAAGACAGATTTCCAAAAAAGTGTTTCGATAAAAATAGCGGTGTGCAAAATGTGCTACTAATTTTCTTCCCTAAAATGAGTTCTTCAACTTTTGCACCACACAACACCCGCCAGCTATAGTGTCACCCCCTGTAGACGATAGAAAAGCCTAGCAGACAACGGTAATCTAATTTAGTACTAGCTTAACAGTGATGCACTTAGCGCGAACAAAGAATTTTTATATGGAACTCATGTCGATGACAATTTACGTGTTTTTCCCCTCCCTATAACATCATTTTAGACATTTTATCCGATATTTTTGTAGCAAAATGGAGCTTTACATACAGGGAAAAATTCGGACGGCATGTCTTTGTTTCCTTGGAAGATGGGTAGGCCTTTAGTGTGGGACGCAACATGAGTCGATACTTTTGCGCCAATCCGTGCTGTGCTAGCGCTGCCGCTGTGGCTGCAGAGAACCTCAAGCGGCGTAAATATAGAAACCTTTGTATTAACCATATTTTCGAGCCGTTTGGGGTTGAAACACTGGGGCCGTGTGGTCCGAGTGCTCATAGCCTATTTAAGGAAATTTCGAAACGCCTAGTTGACGCTTCCCGTGACCCAAGGGCTGGCTTTTACTTTGGCCAGAGGCTAAGTGTTGCCATACAACGTGGCAACGCCGCCAGTCTCTTGGGCACATTACCATCTGACAGCGTTGAGGAGGAGTTTTTCGATGCCCTTTTATAGTTTGTTGTTAGTTTATCTATTTTAGTTTAATAGTTTTTAATTATCAATGTATATAGTTAATACAATAATAAACTCTATACTAATATTCTCTATATGGATATTCAGAATTTTTTAAATGTTAGTTCTTCATTTGCGTCATAGCAACTGACCGATTCTTTCCTATTATTTTTAATTTGCAAACAAAATCAAATCAAACATATTACGTTCAGAGAGTTCGAGGTTTACAAAAGATGGAGGTGAATAAAAACTTAGGTTCTAAACTATCTATTTCATGTGGAGTCGGTTCTAAAAACAAAAAAAAAAAACTATAAACTATGTTGGGGTCGGTTTCCAGTTCAACTGGTAGGATCCAGCAGTATTTTACATGGAGTGACTGCCTATCTGACCTCCACTACCCAGTTCTGTTAGTGCTGGATAATACGATACCCCTTGGTAAGACTGGTTGTCAGACTTTCGGGCCACTGACTACCAATAACGACTGTCAAAGATCTACAAATGACCGCTAGGACCAACGGCTTAGCGTGGTTTCTGAGGCACGGAAGAAACTCGGTATGTAATGGAGCAACTACAGACTAAAGTTCAAACCAAACTACAGGCCAGACTACAGGCAAGCTTTAAGATTTTATAGTTTTTTTTTTTAAAAAAAGAACCTTGCCCCACACTAGGAATTTCTCCTGCATCGTGGCTGCGTTCACAAACATTAAAACTCACATACACAAACAGCTAGACCCGGAACAATTTTCTGTAGGCCATACAAATATTTGTTCCGTGCGGGGATCGAACCCGCGACACGCAGCGCAGCAGTCAATCGCTCAGCCACTGCGCCAACCGTGCCGTCAAAACAGATCGACTATTATTATTTAGCCACGAGTTCCTATAGAAGCTAAACAATCTATTTCATGTTAAAAACTATCACAAAAATCAATCAGTTCCTAATAAATACTCGACAAACGTAGCTACATAGTCAAGTGAACTATCGCGACATCTTGAAATCGTATTACTGACCTATTTTCGTTCAAAATTGAGATCTAAAATTCAAAATGCAACCGTCGACCGGAAATGAATCCGTTGGCGGGAGTCTGTCGTGATACGGATCTGATGGAGCCGAGCGTCCAACATCCGGTCGGTTCCCGCCTTTATGGCTTCCAATTTTGAATCCGTCGTCTGACGGTTGGAACGGATTTTTTTTTTTTAAATTACGTGGCCATTTAGATTTTTGGATATGGAATTTATGTGTTTTTTTTTAATGGAATGAAGATTTATTATACTTCGATGAATGTGAACAAAATTTTGGCCATCTTATAATCTCTTCATACTGCATTTTCTAAATAAATTGCGAAAAAAACAAAGAAAACACTAACTAAGAAGTGGTGACGGGTGAACGTTTTGGGGACCGTCTTTTGTAATTTTAAGAACAGAACTGCATAACATCACGCCAGTAATCCACAAAGGGTTAGGCAGAGGTGTACCCATTAGTACAACCCCATTTCGCCAGTTATATTTAAGTCTCATGAAATAGGGGGTGAGCCTATTGCCATCAACTGGGCACAAATCCAGACTCCGTGGCTGCCACTGAGATATTCTTGATGGAAAAACCCAATATCTTTGCCCGACCTGGGAATCGAAGCCAGAACCTCATGCTTAGCAGTCGCGCTTATGAGAAGAAGAATATAAACCTTATTTGAACAAATGACTTTTGATTTTAGTTACTATGCGCGATGTCGCTCTAAAGTATCTTCAGTACCTTCCCATAATCAAAACAATGTTCATAATAAAGGGTGTAAACAGACTCTTAACGAAGCCTGCACTTGTTCTCCCCGTCATTGCGATCATTTTTTGTATTAGATTATACCTGGGAAACTTCTAGTTGCGGAGATATTGGGGGTCAAAGATCCAACATTTACACATGTTTTTTTTTAAATACATGTGTTTTGTAAGATTTTTTTCTTTAAACACCTCCAGGACCCCCTTACTATTCAATCCATCCATCAGCACAATGTTTTGAGTGCGTTACATAGAGTCCTACCGTAAAACGTGATATTTCAGCCCAAAAAAAGTCGTTTCCTAGCACTAGTTTTTGTAGTTGCTTAGTTTGATATATAATGCTTGGTTGACGGCTTGGTGAAGACTCTGTTTACACCCTGTATACTCGTTCTCACATTTTACCCGTATCTTCGTTGTATCAACAACTCTCTCCCTAAAGATAACATTATCTGAATGTATCGTATCAACATTGGCACTATATTTCGAATTAAAGTTAAGTCCGTTTCCGGCAAAGATAATACTAGCTCTTTCTTTGTCTATGTCTACAAAAGCGACTGAGGAGTTGACAATGAGGACATAAAGAAGCACCAATGTATCTTTGTAACATTTGAACTCTTGTAGTACCGTTTTAAATGTAATGGCCATTTGTCAGTCAGAGAAGATTAAAATTTTACCAGTTTACTGACAGATAAAACATTTTTTTTTTTTTGTATTCTAATTAGGAAATACAGAATTTATTTCTAAATCATCCTATGATATCATCTTTTGGTTTCATAACATGTCGGCTTCTAGTCTAGGTATCTGATTAGCCCCGGCTAAGGCCCGCTTGCACGACAAATTACTGTTTCTGTCAATCTTTTGAAACAACGATGATTTCAGCATATTTAGTCTTAAACGTTGCAAATCGGCCTGAATATTAATATTTCACATGAATCAGCTGACACTGAAAACTCAGCTGTCATCTTCATCATCATTTGCACAACCTTTTCCCAACTAAAGGGTGTAAGACTCTTAACGAAGCCGAAAGGCACTTGTTTTCCCCGTCATTGCTATAATTTTTTTGTTCTAGACCATACTTGGGAACCTTCTAGTTACGGAGATATTGGGGGTCAAAGTTCCAACATTTCACAAGTTTTTTTTTAAAATACACGTTTTTATTTTATGATTTTTACTTTAAACACCTCCAGGACCCTTTTACTATTCAATTCATCCATCAGCACAATGTTTTGAGTGCGTCACATAGAGTCCTACCGTAAAACGTGATTTTTCAACCCAAAAAAAGTCGTTTCCCAGCACTAATTTTTGCGTAAAGTTACTTAGTTTGATGTACATAATGCTTGGTTGACGGCTTCGTGAAGAGTCTGTTTACACCCTGTATGTTATAAGTCATTTATTCATTTGTTTACATAGGTACAAAAAAATAGTTGTAATGAAAATTACAAGTGCGCTATGTTATGCCAGAAGGCGTACAAAATATTCATTTTCATTGTTGGGGTCGGCTTCCAGTCTAACCGAATGCAGCTGAATACCAGTAATTTACAAGAAGCGACTGCCTATTTGACCTACACAACCCAGTTAGTACTGGGTAATACGATGCCTCTTGGTAAAAAACTGGTTGTCAGACTTTTGGGACCTGTTAGCTGATCACACAAATAGATATTCATACTACATACAACAGTGACTGACAAAAAAACAAGTTTTTTATTCAAAGAAAAAAAAACATCACGTCCCTTTCAAAACTAGTTAACTCAAAGGAATCACAAAACGTACAGTCGTCCACAAACACAACCCGTGGAGATTTAACGCCAACAGTTAGATAGGTATCAGCTGAATCTATTGCCGGGCGAAGAGTATGAACGCGCGACGTGAAGCGATATATGTGTAGACTATATCGAGAGATATTTATGTGTCCGACTGTACTTGCTCATTTGTTTGGAATTGTGTATGCGGAAAAGTGTGGGAATGATTTTAACTATCATTTATTGAGATAAATTGCTTAATATTCTGCTGTTTATTCTTAATTGCTTATTATTCTTATTACACGTAGCGGCTAGCGAAACCAGAAAAACTAAAGAACAGCAATGTTCCTAACACAAATGTTTGTTTGCCTATTTGACCGATATGACCACATCAATATTAACTATGCGACTACTCATCCGAACTTGCAAATGAGTCGTCGCTTTTTTTCCGGATGGGAAATCATGAAATGACTCCTCCCGCTCTGGGCATAGCGGAAGGGAGTGTTATACTTATACTGACTAAAACTCATCCATGTTCCTTGCTTGCCCTTTGTGTTCCAGGGCCGCGGTATCTCTTTCGAACAGTCCCGCAGTCCATGACTCGTCGCGTTACAATTTTGAAAAACGTAACGTTTCATCCGTGGATGAGTAGTTAGTCAGTAGGTGGTCACCTAAGTTTTTTTTTTTACTTTACCTTAGAAGAAGTTATACTTCTTTGGCTTCTGAAGAAAAATTAAAAAAAAACAGAACTGCAGTAAATATCGAAGAAAAATGTTAAAATCAATCAAAACAGTATAGGTATACAGTAAGTACTGTATATTCAGTTTCCTTACTTATAAGTTAAGTTAGTCATTTAAAGAAATATATACATATTATGAATTATATTCTGCAGCCAACTTCATCATGTCGTTTTTTTGGGACATCGTGCGCGCGCAGGTCATGAATTCACTCTCATCCAAACGCGCCAAAAGAAGTATAACTTCAAAAATTATAAGGAGGTAGTAGGTAGGAAAAGTTCATTAGAAAGGTGCATTACAACGCATGCGCAGCTGTAAACATTCCTTGACAACCGTTTTACTATTGGTGCCAAGTTAGGTGCAAAGGTGGTTTTGCGCCCTAGCGGCGGGTGTCGCTACCATCAAGGTGATTCGACTGGTACTCAAGGAATGGCTCGAGAGGAGGCACGGCCCTGTCGCCCTCTTCCAGCCCCCTAAACGGATCCAAAGGAACGGTGGACTTGGGGACGTTCACCGCCCCCCCATATGACTGGTCCAGAGGTGGTGGCGAGCAGTGTTCCGCGAGCGCCCCTTTTAAAGGCGCACTATTTTCCATGATCACCGGTGCAAGTGTGGGAAGGGAACACCGGGGTGGTTTTCAGTCAGTCGAGTCTGACAGACCTCTCCGCCCGCCCCAGGGCGGAAGACATCTTTAATTTTATTATCAGCAAAAGCCATAATGGAAAATTCAAAAATGTATTGACTAGTCTAGGCCATAATTGTAATGGACTGCAACAGAAATCTTTAAATCAGAACTGCGATCTAAGACTCTTTTCTTATTCATATTCATTATTGCACACAAAATTATAGGATATACACACATTGCAATATATTATATCATAAGTACAGTCAAAAACGGTGACAAAAATGACAATGAAACAAACAAAGTCACCGACTTCCGAAAGTAATTTAAATAAAAGTTTTTTTTTTTTTTTTGTGTTTTTTTGGAAGTCGGTTTTTTTTCGCAGAAAGTTTTTTATTGTGCCCTTTTTAGTTGTAGACTTTTTAGCATACCACCCAAATTCTAATGATGAATTAATTTTTATATTGTAACCAGAACTTTAAGGAAGTAATCGTCAAGACGAATCAAACGAGTCCAAACTCGATGGGGTTGTCGTTTTATAGCGGAGTTATTAAGGCGACCTTACAGCTCCATCACCAGACCCTGGATACTATCTAAAGACAAACTACTCATTAAGACGAATCAAACGAGCCCAAACTCGATGCGGTTACGTCGTTTTATCACGGAGATCCTATGGCCACCTTCAAGCTCCATCATCAAACCCTGGATACCATCTATAGACAAACTACTCATTTAGACGAATCAAACGAGCCCAAACTTTATGCGGTTACGTCGTTTTATCATGGAGATCCTATGGCCACCTTCCAGCTTCATCATCAGACCCTAGATAACATCTAGAGACAAAGTACTCGTCAAGACAAATCATACGAGCCCAAACTCGATGGGGTTATGTCGTTTCATAACGGAGTTCCAAAGGCCGCCCTCCAGCTCCATCATCAGATCAGCTCCATGTCATCGATATATTGTACTATCACGCGATATACATAAGCGTGCAAATTTTTAATTCAATCGGAAATCAGGAAGTGTGTCAAATTAAACATGCAAGACTTCAGGCGTCGTCGCGTGATATAGCAATTAACGTGAAAACATACCAAATTACTGAACCGATTTTGATGAAATTTCTATGGAACCAATCGGGAAGTATATCCTTTCACATAAAAGAAGAATTTTTGAAATCGGTTAAGAAACGACGGAGATATGAGGTAACAAACACACAAAAAAAAAAACTTACAACCGAATTGAGAACCTCCTCCTTTTTGAAGAAGTCGGTTAACAAAATAGATAAGTATCCATTGTCGTTACATATAGTTGCAGTTTGTTTAGAAACTGTTGCACATCTTCAAGTGAAATTAAATTAATTTAACCAATTGTTTATTTTTCTTAATTTTAATTTCATTCGAAAACATCGATCGGTTTTTAAGAAAAAAACAATTATATCTTTCGACCCTGGATACTTATCTATTTTGTTGACTGTACATTATGTATATTATACTTATGACTGCCTTGGTCTAGCGACTGCTGAGCATAAGGTCCTGGATTCGATTCCCGGGTCGGTAAAGTGTTTTTGGGTTTTTAATCAGGAATCTCTCAGTAGCAGCCACGGAGTCTGAATTTGTGCCCGGTTGGTGGCAATAGGCTTGCCCCCTATTAGGTCCTACCCCCACACGAATTACCCCTATTATAGGTATTAAGTGTTATAGTTACGCCTCTGCCTAACCCTTCGGGGATCACAGGCGTGATGTTATGTTATGTGTTATAGCTTATGTACAACAGCGAGCTTAACCTAAATGATGAGAGTAAATATTTACGATGCGCGCGCACACCGTCACGAAAAACCGACACCCTGAAGTTAGCTAGTCAACTTACACCCTGAAGTTAGCTAGTCAACATTTTAGTTTTATACGCCAAAGACGTGCGTAATAAGTACACACACACTTTTTTTTTTACAGCAAACCTTACTTTGATTGCGACATTTACAAAAGAGGCTTTATCTTTGTCCATAAACAGTACATTTAGGAACTCTAACTGGCATGATTCACAGAAAAAAAAAACCAGGAACGCATGAAGCACGTACTACTTATGTACTTATCTACAAAATAATTCAGCTCACGAAATAAAACACGTAAAAATTACCCTTCAAGCTTTTTAACTCTCGTCAAAACTGATCAACTTTCACACTTCGGGTAAGCGGTCGTAAACGCGCGCATAAACGTAACTGGCACAATTACGGTTTACGTTTCGTTTAAGTTTACGGCTCTGCCGGGGACCGTATTTACGTGTCGTAATTTTCATGTTTAATAATATGAAGAATGTGTTTGAGTTAAGTGTGATTCTTCTACCAAATGAGTAATATTTTTGGATATCGCAAACATGATTTGGTTGTATCTTTTAGTGTTCGGAATCTATATAAAATGCTTTTTGATATTTCCCAGCAATAAAAAAAGGGTGTAAAAAGACTTTTCGGTTTCGAAAGGCAGTTGTTCTCCTCGTCATTTGATCAATTTTTTGTTCTAGACCACTAAACTTTTCACAAGTTTTTTTTTTTGAATACTTACCTACATGTTTTTAATGTATTTTTTTTATTTAAGACACTTTCATGACCCCCATACTATTCAATCCATCCATCAGCACAAACTTTTGAATGCGTTACATTGAGTCCTACCGTGAAACGAGATTCCCCCCCCCCCCCCCCCAAAAGCCGTTTCCCAGCAATAATCTTTGTAAAGTTACTTAGTTTGATGTACAGACGCCAGCACATCAAGCTACTACAACCTGTCAGATTTCTTTAATAGATTTTCGACTTTAATATGAAAGCTTTAGGTTCAAGGTTGATTGGGAAAATCTGACAGTTTCGGATAGCTTGACCTGCTGGCGTCTGTACATAATACTTGGTTGTCGGGTTCGGGAAGAGTCCGTTTACACCCTGTATAGGACAGATAAGTTGGGGACATCAGTCAGTATGTTTTAACATTTCTCTGGCGAATTCGGGTGAACAAATGTCAGAACTAATATAATAATGGGACTGACATTGACATACTCGTATTATGTCCTCAGCTTTCTACAACAACAGATTTAAAACAATTAAATATCTAATCCTCAATTACAGCTTAAAAATTTCGTCAATGGTGTTCTGACATGTCCCCTTTGTGCTCGGAGTTTTTCGGCCAAAGATGGATATGCTAGCCACAAAGCTTTACAAAAAGCAGCACGCTAAAGCTCTCGACAACCACACTAGGACAGCATCATTTTCAAAGCACACATCCATTTAAAGAGACGAATATAGTCCCATCTATTCTTATAGGGGATCCGCTGGATGCAAATCGCACGGGACCGGTCAATGTGGCGACACTTAGGGGAAGCCTATGGTCAGCAGTGGACGTCTTTCGGCTGAAATGATGATGATTCTTAAAGTAATAAACTAGTAAATTTACAAAAATGCAAAAATATCTGTCTGTCTTTGACCCACCTAACCCACAACAAATCTTAGTAGGATAATAATTTAAGAATCACGTTAAGATTCTTAAGATAGTCACAGACAGAGCTACTATTAATTTTGAATTGTCACTTTTTGACCATTTCACGAATTGAAACGTAATTTATTTTCCTATTATGATTCTCCTAAAGCCGCCAGTTTAGACCCCTTTTTTTTTTTACGGATGGAAAATCATCAAATGACTTCGCCCACTCTGGGCAGAGCGGAAGGGAGTGTCAGACTTGTACTGACTAAAACCCATCCATGTTCCTTCCTTGCCCTTTGTGTTCCAGGGCCGCGGTATCTCTTTCGAACAGCCCGCAGCCCTGGATCAGCCCATCGTTATAAAGTTTGACAGATACTAGGTATCCTGGGACTTTAAGAACCAAACGCTAGTTTTCCTACAGACGAGATCGCGGGCAGCAGCCAATATATTAAGGCTTATGTTTAACCAACCACCAGACTTAGTAAAAAGTAACGGCAAAAAAAACACTTTTGATGGCCAAAAATAGTAAATGATCACCAAAATTAGATCCCCATTTTAGCGTGAAATTAGAACCAGAAATAGTTAATGACCACCAGAAATTGAACTGTTAGGCTCTGGCATCCGAGTCGAGGGAGACCCGGTCGACCATTCAGAAGTAGGAGGCTCGCGTCGCGGGGCTCATACTTCTGAATGGTTTATAAAAAATCATCGGGGTGCCCCATGTCGGCCTAGGCAAAACTATTTTATCATTAACCACCTCATTAAAATTTGGTGCACATTTACTGATGATCAATTGATATTTTAGGTGATAGATGTTAGTGGTCACAAAGTTCCCCATATATTAATTGAAGTTGTTATAATTTGAAGATGGAATCTGTCTGACTTGTCTATCAGCCAGTCAAACCCAAGTAAAGATTGATACATCATGATATATTCTTTTTCTTTTCTGACACTTACGTCTGGCCCTGCCTAAAACCCCATCTAGACAATCGAGCGTAAATTATCAATATTATCAAACTTTACATCAGTTAAATCAAAGTAACTCATGCGCATATCTACATATTAAACGGCTGCGTCCGTTACATTATCATGTCAAGAATTTTGTTCTTAATTCAAACTGACGTACATATGTTACGCGAGAGTCGAATTTGTCACTTTCTGTTCGGTTTGTGTGGAGCCACGAAGTTAGTAGGGTTTGTTTGCTTTTTTTGTGTTAATGTATTTGAATTAGTTTGGCCGTAGTGCAATATTTCATTGATTTGAGTTCGATATAGAAACCGATGACTGTAACATAAAAATATCTTGAGAAGTCGAACTTGTGATGTCTGGTGACCTAAGCAGAGTTAATCAAAAAGCAATAATAATCTGTGTACCATGATACTTACACACTTTTTTCTTATATTCTCCCTTCTCAGCCCTCACGCTATCAATTACATATTTTTCATCCATTTTGTTCCTCAAAAAATTTATCCATATTTCCTTTGATCTCCCTCTCCCTCTCCATCCATCAACATTTATTCATCACTCTCTTAGCTAATTAAAAAAACCAAACATGATTAAAATGATCAAGTAGTGTATTTAGTGGCGCGACAATTTAAGGTGTCATTTATAACATTATATAGATATTATAATTGTCATGATATTTCACAAGTTTAAATATTATCGTAATGTTTTATTTTTCTTTGATTATTTTGTATTTCCGTGGAGTATTCCGCCCATTTTTAAAAAAAAAAATCTGTTTCACTGGATTCTGTGTAAGATGATACCGAAGTTATTTTTTGACAAGAACTAGAAGACAGTGAAAGTAAAACCGTACACTATAATTTGCTAACTCCTGTAATCCTAAAAACAAAGATTTAAACCATTAGATTCGCTCTGCCATGTCAAGAGATGGTCACTTTTTGTTTCGTTGACAATGACCATTAAATATGTTGTATCATCTAGCCTCCTCATATTAAAATACTCGAAACTACTCGTACTCAGTTCAGGTGGTGATGTGAGCGCACAACTGTGCCTAGCCCTTCGGGACTTTGGCGTGATGTTATGTTTGTTGTATCTCATTTTGTTCCATTCCGGATATTAAGTTAATCTCTTTCTCTCTTGTCCTTACGGACACTTTTTTGCGACCTAAGTACTGCAAGAGCTCATCTAAGGATTTAAATCCTTGTCACTAAAATACTTGAAGTTTCAGCCACGGTCGCAACTTAGTTATGGTCATAAGGCCGGACTCGTTCCAACTTAGTTTATACTTACCCCTATAAAGTTTTGTGTACATTATTGAGACAAACAAGATGGCTTTAATAAACATGTTGGGAAACTTTGTTGTACAACATGTTGCTTGATTAAAGATTTTTATGGAGGATGAAAGATGGGCTATAAACATTCTGTTTATTGTCATTTTAATGTGATGGATTTCTGCAAAGAAACTCCTTAACAAAATCTTTGACGGCACGGTTGGCGCAGTAGATGAGCGATTGACTCCTGCGCTGTCGCGGGTTCGATCCCCTCACGCGACAAATATTTATTTGTATGGGCTCCAGATAATTGTTCTGGGTCTAGCTGTTTGTGTATGTGAATTTATTGTTTGTAAACGCACCCACGATACAGGACCCATTCCTAATGTGGCAACGTCTTAAAAACTCGGGGTATTCCTCATAGCGCAACAGCTAATGGTTGCGCTTCGAGGAATAATTTAAATGCGCTTAGTTGGTTGTGCTTAAAAACAGTTGCGCTTTGAGATAAAGCCTAAAAACACTGTACTGCTTGGTGGAATTCTCAATCAAAATGGGAGACAATTTTATATTGACAAAAGAACGAAGAATACTTCGCAGGACTACTAAAAATCTGTCATTTGCCTTTTATAGTTAAATCAGGATACTTCTAATTAAATTATTGTCGAAAGACATTTTTACTGGCTGTTGAGGAAAGCGTCGTGAATACTTATGTTAAAATTCTCACTTATTTCTTTTGTACAGTAAATCTTTAATCCAAAGTCCATCGTATTACGTGCTGATTATACCAATCAATAGTAGGAATCCTACTTAAATATTTATTGATGATGAAGGACTGTCAGTCTTACCAAGGGGTATCGTATTAGCCAGTACTAACGGGGTTATGGAGGTCAGATAGGCAGTCGCTCCATTAAAAATCCTGGTATTTTTCTAAACCCGGTAACACTGGAAGCTGACCCGACTGTCAAAGATCTACAAATGACAGCCGGGACCAACGGCATAACGTGCTTTCCGAGGCACGGAGGAAACTCAGTATGTAATGGGTGACCACCCATCCACAGCCCAACCTAGGCAAGCACGGCTTAACCTAAAGATCGAACCGAGCGGCTGTTATTATTTAGCCACGAGCTCCTCTCACATTTCTATTATCAATACGAGCATAAAAATTACTTTTAAAGTATCGTATAAACCAGCTCTATACCTATTGACTACGGATCACATTTTTGTACAATGTTGGGACACGTACCTACAGTGTCACGTGCCGTAGTGCTGTTATCTTATCGATAAAAATAATATTAGTCGACATATCTTGGTTTTTATCATATTTGTACCATCATAATGAGCTTGGTCTTGAAGACTATATTGATAGACTTTTTAATCTGGAAGATAACATGGCACAAGATAGACAGAAGATTAGACTTCAATTTACAAGTCTGAAAATGTTTTTATCTGGGACTTAGGTATATTGTTTTGACGACTAAAGGATTTTGTCAGTCGTCTAATATTTTCTTCTTAAGGGAAGGGGAAGCGCCAGAATAGCCCGCGAAATTTGAATTTTTAGTCTTTTTAATAAATGAATATGAATGAACGGTAAACAAAATATGATTG
The DNA here is from genome assembly GCA_950005105.1 of Lycophotia porphyrea. NCBI lineage: Eukaryota > Metazoa > Arthropoda > Insecta > Lepidoptera > Noctuidae > Lycophotia > Lycophotia porphyrea. Next base: position 14,089,071 of record OX465402.1, read on the forward strand.
GCGAGCATAACACGTGTCAAAAAAAAAAAAAAAACATTAAAATTTGAATTTCGCGGGCTACCCTGGTTAGCGCTTTCACCTTAATACTGGCAATTAAGCAGGAATTTCAGACACTACAGTCATTATTTTCATGCAAACCAAGCGTGTCACCGTTTACTTGAACCACGAAACAAACTACGTACAGAAACTGACAGCTTTGAAGGCGGTCCTTAACCAAGGTGCTATATTCCATAATCTATGCGATTGGATCACGCAAACAAGCTGAAATAGGACAGTATAAATATCATCAAAATTCCTCAAATCTTTTTTTTTTTTTGAAGTTATTCTTCTTTTGGGAAAGCGTTAAGGAAAAATGATGAAAGTAAATTTTGACGATGCGCGCGCACACCGTCACGAAAAACGGACACTATGAAGTTAGCTAGTCAATATTTTAGTTTTATACGCCAAAGCAGTATAACTTCGTGCGTAATAACACACACTTTTTTTCATTTGTTTGAGACAAGCTGCCACACTATTCCCAAACCACTGCAACTTATGAAAGCCAGAACCAAGAATGGCGACCACCAGAAAAGCGCCGAGACAATGAAGCTCGACGAAGTCCCAGAGAAACAATTTAACTATCTTGGATCTCGCAACTTAATTAATCAGAAAAGAATAGCGGAGGAGTGAGAAAAACACCATATCCGAATTTACAAATAAATTGAATACCCGGTTCCATTTAAGGTGTTTGTAGTATATAGGAGAGCAGCGGTGGCCCAGTGGTAGCGACCCCGACTTACGAACAGTAAGTCGTAGGTTCGAACCCAAGCAGGCGCATTACTTTGCGTAATTCATTTCATCACCACTGCTCTCAAAAACGGTGAAGGGAAACATCGTGAGGCATGTTCTAGAACCAAAAATTCGAAGACATGTGACATCTACCAATCCGCACTGGGCCCGCGTGGTGGATTATAGCCCATTCCCTCTCATAGAGAGGAGGCCTGTGTCCCAGCAGTGGGAACATTATAGGCTGATGATGATGATGAGTATATACTAGTAAAAAAAAAAAACCTAAACAGAAACATTGACTGCATATTACAAGATTTCATTCGGTTAGTTGGCTCAGACACTGTATCAAAAGACAATGTATTAAATTCTAAGTACAATATTAAAAGGCAATATACTCATAAATTACGTTAACGCTTTGGAATCCAGTATAGTAAAAGACGCAGTATATCATAAAGTCTATACAATGCAAGCCGTTTGAAAAGAAATTAAATTGTTTGTCTGTTTAAACTTTGATTAGTTTTTAAATCTTGTCTAGGCATTATTTAGAATACATATTATATGGGTCTGATTTTGTAAAAAAAATTATACTGGGTGATTTTTTAAACGTTGGCAATACTTGGAGAGCGTATAGTACTCATCTTTCTTTTTTTCGTGTCGTTGGCATGACAATTTTAAGGGTTCCGTACCCAAAGGGTAAAAACGGGACCCTATTACTAAGACTCCGCTGTCCGTCTGCCTGTCTGTCTGTCTGTCCGTCTATCACCATGAACCGTGATAGCTAGACTGTTGACATTTTCACAGATGATGTATTTCTATTGCCGCTATAACAAAAAATACAAATATTTAAGGGGGGCTCCCATAAAACAAAAGTGATTTTTTGCTCGATATTAATAACCGTGACAGGTAGACGCCTGAAATATTCCCATAATATTAAGTTGTATATTCACTTTTAAAATAAGTAATTAAAATAAAATAAATATTTAACAAACGTGATGTTTTTGCCGTTTTTGTGTAATGTTGTATACAGGGTGTAAACAGACTCTTCACGAAGCCGTCAACCAAGTATTATGTTCAAACTAAGTAACTTTACGCAAATATTTGTGCTGGGAAGCGACTTTTTTTTTTGGGCTGAAAAATCACGTTTTACCGTAGGACTCAATGTAACGCACTCAAAACATTGTAATGATGAATGTATTGAATAGTAAGGGGGTCCTGGAGGAGTCTGAAGTAAAAAAATTACATTAAAAACATGTATTTAGAAAAAAACTTCTGAAAAAGTTGGAACTTTGACCCCCAATATCTCCGTAACTAGAAGGTCCCCAGGTATAGTCTAGAACAAAAAAATGATTGCAATGACGGGGATAACAAGTGCCTTTCGGCTTCGTTAAGAGTCTGTTTACACCCTTTAGATAATGGTACAGAACACTTCGTGCGCGAGTCTTGCTTAGCCAGTTTAATATTTTGTTAGCCAGCTGCATGTTTTTGGGCCCTGAGGGCACAATAGAAAGTGAGGCGTCGTAGTACTCATCAAAAAATGTAAGCAGCTGCAGATTTTTTTTGTATAACACGGCCAATTGACATTTTGGGGCAATTTTATTAACAAATAATTTCCTTGACCGTACATGATGATTGTAGCTGCTTTGGTGTACCTATCTATTGATCGCCTTATTTTAAACAAGATTAGTGCATTTTTGGTATCATCCGTGCGTATCATCACAAGATTCTGAAAAATAAAGTTTTTTTTTTAAAGACTGAAGAACCTCCGGGTCCATTCCCTAGTGTACGTTAGAAATAAAAAATCTACATAATTCGTCTTTTATTACGCCAACAATAAAGTCGAAAAGATAAAATCCAGTCTAGACGAAAGTAATCAAAAGTTATTTTATATTTTCAACAAACTTTTCAATTCAAATCATCATACTTAGATGTATGAATTAATTATCGAGCCGTAAAAAATCAGAAATTATTTGAAACAACGACCTTGAACCTTGACAAGCTGCTATCTCTTTCAGCGTAGCTTTAGCTGTAGTTTAAAGGCCAGCAAATTTTATCTTTCTTTTTTTTTTACTAGCCTCTCTGTCCCACTCCTTTGCCTCTGCAAAGGAGTGGGACAGAGTGGCTAGTCTCCCTCCACTCTTTCCAAATCTCGTGAACCCGCGCGTCCTCCTTCCAGTTCAGGCGGAACTTATCCAGTTCGTCCCGCCATCTCCTTCGTGGCCTGCCGCGACCCCGCCTCACTGTGTCAGGGCACCAGTTAATCAATTTTATCTTTACCTAAAGTAATTTCATACATAGCGAGTGGTAACAAGATACAGATTCCAATGTTGTGAGATCGACTTCAAGGCAACAAAGAGGACTTCTCTTCGCGGTATGGTTCTGGTTCACCGTGTGCGCTGGCCTTAAGTCAGACCCATAGTTTGACTGTTTTTTCCTCTAGGAACAAATCAATTTTTGAAGACCATGTGGAGATCCATCGCCATCATCAATCTCTTAGCCCTTAGCCAAATTCATTTGGGGTCAGAGCAGCATGTTTTCTTCTTCCATACTTTACTAATACTCGTCATCTCATCAGCCACCTCCTTTTTCGCCATGTCATTCTTTACACAGTTCACCTATCGTTTCTTTGGTCATCTTCTGAACTGACCTCACGATTCATCATAATAAAAATTACAGTATTAAAAAAGAACCGCGCCCTGCAATTCTTTCTAAACATTTTATCGAACTGAAATAAAAAGTACTCCATTCTAGATAACATACAGTTTAATAAATATACTGCGTACAAAACCGACCCACTTCCACATTATCAGGAGTAATGGAAAATTAAACACATAAAACCCGTCAGAATTGATGAAGAACCGATGACACAGTCATATTCTAAACTTCTGCTAATTTCCCCTGAGCTGGTTGATACGTTACGATGCCATAAAACATAATGAATTGTATCCACCGACGGTTTATAACCTGAATTCATATTGCACATGAATTTGTAAAAGCGTTCCGTACACATTTCTAAATGAGTTCAGTTTTGGTTGCGTGGCGTTGTTTTTATTTTTATTGGAAGTGTTTTAATATTTTATTGGTTGTTTTTATAGGCTGCCATTGTCAGTTTCCGTGTTTTTTGAAATTTGAATGAGGTTATAGTGGAGTATGACATTTACTGGTTTTGAATGCGTAAATATTTCTTTGGTTTAACTTATGAAAAGAAAAACGAAAATATATTACTTACAGTGCTACAATAACCTTTTGACGCTTAAAATACTGACAAAGAGGCTTTTTTGGTGAACATTCGTGAAATCAAGACAGCGATAAGTTCCAATTTAAGCCGGCCATAAAAACCGGCTAAGTGTGAGTCGAGTCATAAAGGGTTTCGTACTATCGTAGTAGCGTAGCCCCCTTCAATTTATTTTTATTATTTGTTGATATAGCGGCAACAGAAATACACGTTCTGTGAAAATTTTAACTGTCTACCTATACCGGATCATAAGATACAGCCCGCTGACAGACTGACGAACGGATAGCGGAGGCTTAGTACCCCTCTGGTACGGAACTCTACAAATGCGGTCACAAACCAGATTTAGATTATTTAAATCAGACAGTCTTTATTTAAATATGAGTCCGATTCATTGATATCGATAAAATGAATCCTCAGCACATCCCTACACAGTCACAACACGTCCTCCAAGCACATGTGTGCCTCACAAATTGTTCGCATAACATTCGCGAGTTTGCCGCCATTTACATAATGTTAAATGCGGAACAATTTTACTTTCTTATGTAACGGGTTTATTTACTGTGAATTATGATGGTAATTAGAAAATTAGGAGTTTGTTTGAGTGATTAACTGTCCTCTGTCGTGCAGGTGTCGTCACGGAAAGCTGATGGATTACTTTTGAAAGTAGAAGCTTCTTTAGCAGAACATCACGCCTGGAATCCCTGAAAGGTTAAGCAGAGGTGTAGGTGGTCCTACAATACACTGATATTTCACCCATTATGTTTGAAGTGCTAAGTCATAGAGGCGAGCTTAATACCTTCAAATGGGCACAAATCCAGACTCCGTGGCTGAAACTGAGAAATTCCAAAGTGGGAAAACTTGATAACAGTTTGCCCGACCAGAGAATCGAACCCAGGAATTCGTGCTCAGCGGTCGCGGTCGCAACCGCGACCGCTGAGCACGAATTCCTGGGTTCGATTCTACTAGAAAAACGTGGCAGTCAATTAAAAACCATACTACCATATAAGTCAGTTTTTTCTTGTTGACGTTATACTTCTTTTGGCGCGTTGGGGAAAAATGATGAGAGTAAATTTTTACGATGCGCGCGCACACCGTCACGAAAAACCGACACCCTGAAGTTAGCTAGTCAACATAGACCCTGAAGTTAACATTTTAGTTGTATACGCCAAAGAAGTATAACTTCTTACGTGCGTAATAAGTACACACACACTTGTTTTTGTATACATATAATAATTGGGTGTTCTTATTATTATTCTTTATTGCACACAAAAAAAGAGAAATACACACAAAATTATAACAAATAGCTTATGTACAAAGGCGAGCTAAACCCAGAATTGGGTTTTCTTACAGCAAATCTTACTTCAATTCTTGTTCGTACCGGTCAATTGGATAAGAAAACACCTGAACCTATTTTAACGGCCATGTAGACTAAGTATTTTCACGAATAAGGCATTTTCAGAATGAGGCATGTCGCGAATAAGTCCATACACGACTCAGGCCATTTTACGAATAAGTCAAAATCTGCGAAAGCGTTTTTTTTTTTGGTTTTTTTTTTTTGGCTACAACGGCGATAATCACACGACACCGCTCGTCCGAGCAGTCTGGATCTCACGTCGCATTGACTTATATGAAATCCGTTGATGTCTAACGCACGTACATCGCCGCGCCGCGATCGCGTGCGGAAACAGGCGTTCATTGCCTCGCCTCGCCCGTGTGTGAGAATCCAGAAGACCAAACTAAAATTATAAATGTGAGAGCGAAATTGGTTGTCTGTCACGCCTTTACGCGTAACAGCTGAATGTCTTTTGATGAAATTTTACACACATGTAGACCATCATCAGAGTTAGGGCATGAGATTTTTTTATCCCAGTAGTACACTCAGGTGGGATAATTCCTTCCACGTTGCCATGAAGCTGCTTGAAAAATCTAGTATTGCCTAAAGGGGAATTTTTAACTGCACCTCTATTTAGAAATTTAAGCAAACAAAATTTCTCCACTAATAACCTACTGCGTAAAACAAACATACTGATTTGCACACAAATTATTCAATATTACAACTGAATTGGTCACCAAATTTTTGTCGAGTTTCGGACTGCAAGTCGAAGTCGCGGTGTTGAACGATCTGCGACGATAGAGAACTTAAGGCACCCCGAGGTTAGGTTAGTTAGGTTCCTTTAAGCCCTTTAGATAGAAATAGAAGCCCCGCGCAGCCGGGGCTTCGTCGAGTTTCCACACTAAAATAGAGATTTAATTTTGGTGATCATTTAGTATTTTTGGTGATCATTTACTAAATCTGGTGGTTAGTTTTAGATTTACTTTTAGTTAACAGATAGTCATTCAGTAAAACAGTTAAGCTTTAAAGATCTAACAGTATAGTATAATTGACTTACTTGATGAGCAAATTTAGTGTGCAATTCAGTATTTTTGGTGGTAATTTCGAATATTTTGATTGAAAAAAGGGGATTTATCTACAGTCAAAGTATTAAATACCACCCTTGCATAAATAGCTGCTACTATACATATTCAGTATCTAAGTCCAAGGGGATTCTAAGGAGGGCTGCGGGACTGTTTGAAAGAGATACCGCGGCCCTGGAACACAAAGGGCAGGGAAGGAACATGGATGGGTTTTAGTCAGTACAAGCCTGACACTCCCTTCCGCTCTGCCCAGAGCGGGATGATTAAACATCCAAAAAAAAAAGTGTACTCTAAGGGCAGTTTATATTTAATGTACACTTCCATTATGTTGTGAAGGCTCTGTCAGTCCGTCTGTCAATACACGCAGTCATTCAGACATGACAGGGGTAGAGTAGATGCGCACTTTAGTTAGGTTATTTTGCCTCAAAGAGATTTAAGATGCTCTGAAAAGGTTTTTGTAACAAAATTTTGAAATACGCGGTTGCTTCTTTTGCGCGACTGCTGAGCGTGAGGTCCTGGGTTCGATTTTCGAGTCGGGCATACCGCTACCTACTGAGTTTTTCCATCAGGAATTTCTCAATAGCAGCTACGGAGTCTGGATTTGTGCCCGGGTGATGGCAATAGGCTCGCCCCCTATTATATGGGATTTAAAAACATAACTGGCGAAATGTGGGTGTACTGTAGGTACACTTCTGCCTATCCCTTCGGGAATTACAGGCGTGATGTCATGATATTATGTTATTTTGATTTAAAAGAGTGTCCTTGAAGTTCAATTTGATCTTTAAAAGGGCAACTGCAGTCCTTTCACATTTATTATGCTTTTGTCATGCTTGAGAGAAGCGGTGGCCCAGTAGTGGCTGCCCTGACTCACGAGCAGTAAATCGTGGGTTCGTACCCAGGCCGACGCATTACCTTGTGTAATTTGTTTCATCACCACTGCTCTCAAAACGTTTAAGGAAAACATTTTGAAGAAACCGGCATGTCCTAGAACCAAAAATTCGAAGACATGTGACTTCTACCTACCCGCAATGGGATCGCATGGTTGATTATAGCCCATTTCTTAACATACAGGGTATAAACGGACTCTTCACGAAGCCGTCAACGAAGTATTCTGAACATCAAACTAAGTAACTTTACGCAAAAAGTATTGCTGGGAAACGACTTTTTTTTGGGATGAAAAATCATATTTTGCGGTAGGACTCAATGAAACGGATTTAACACATTGTGCTAATGCATGGATTGAGTAGTAAGGGGGTTATGGAGGTGTTTAAAGTAAAAACCTTACATTAAAAACATGTATTAAACAAAAACTTGTAAAAAAGTTGGAACTTTGACCCCCAATATCTCCGTAACTAGAAGGTTTTCAGGTATGGTCTAGAACAAAAAAAATATCGCAATGACGGGGAAAATAAGTGTCTTTCGGCTTCGTTAAGAGTCTTTTTACACCCTTTTATATTTTTTGTCCCGGTAGAACGCTTCGGTGTGTTAATATCTGATATTCACACGTTGAAGTCACATAGAATAGCTAAAATTTAATAAAAAAGCTACTACAAGGATGTTAGTCTCAGTTCAAGGGGATTTTAAGGGTAAGTTATATTTAATGCGCACTACAATTATGCCGTCGACACGGTGACGGACTGTCAGCCCGTCTGTCAATTCAGGCAGTCAGTCAAACATGACACGGGTAGAGTAGACGCGCGTTTTAGTGAGATATCTTTTGTAAGTAAAGTTCCTGGATAAACAATTAGATTTTTTGTAATAAACGGAAAGAATTGTCATCGCAACTGACGTGCTTGTATGACCAGATGTAATCGTGGTTGAGGCAAAAGGAGTATGTATGTAAGGATCGTAGCAGGTGGCATTCAGTGGTTTCTGCCTAACCCCATGGGAAAAAGGTGTGAGTTTATGTATGCATTTTCAAACTCAAACTCAAAGGATTTATGTCAATTATACAATAGCAGACACTTTTGAATGTCAAAAAAAACAAAGAAGGCGAAGCTACAGTCACAGACACAAGGCATAATAACTTGTGAAAGTACTATTGACACTCTTTTCAAACAAAATATTTTTACAAGATCTTAATGGTTACATTATTCATGTTGAAATTATACATACATGTTTTTGGAATACAAATAAATAATTTAATGTGTTAATTAATTATACATACAACACGTAACACAAACAACAACACAGAACTAACACACAACACTGTAACATATCATCAGATACGATATGTTTTTTTGGGTTAGTAAAAGTAGCTAGTATCTGTATTTTATTCTTTCACGTCTAACTACTGAGCCGATTGTGATGAAAAACAGTTACGTAACCTGGGACCTATAGAAGGACTTCATTCTTATATCTATGTTAAATAAAATAAAACAAACGACTTCAACACGCAAGTGAAGTTGTGGGCAACACTAAGTTCTATACATATAAATTACTAGCTTCTACCCGCGGCTTCTCTCGCGTAGTGCTTGGTAATTGTCGTACGGGAACGTACCTGCTAACGGCAGATCCAGAGATTTATCCATGTGCAAAATGATGTCCATGTCACAATCAGTCAGCCGTTTAGAATTGTAACACACTGACCGACAAGGTTGCTTTCGCATTTTTAATATAAATGTGGAAGAATAGACTATTTCTCTAAATCTGCACTCTAATTATCCTCTTCTCCTAACTTTTCTTAATAAAATCATCATCATCATCATCATTTCAGCCAAAAGACGTCCACTGCTGGACATAGGCCTCCCCCAAGTGTCGCCATATTGACCGGTCCCGTGCGACTCGCATCCAGCGGATCTCCACAACCTTCACCTGGTCATCGGTCCACCTAGTGGGAGGCCTTCCAACGCAACGTCTTCCGGTTCGCGGTCGCCACTCCAGAACTTTACGGCCCCATCGGCCATGCGTTCTGCGAGCAAATCTTGATAGGAGTGGGCGTTACATGGGCATTCAACATGACTTTGGTTTTGTCCATCTTCATTTTAAGACCCACTCTTTTGGAAGCTCTACGGAGGTCATCGAGCATTGTACTGAGGTCCTCCATGGTCTCAGCCATAACCACTATATCATCGGTAAACCGAAGGTGAGAGATGTACTCGCCATTGACATTGATGCCTAGACCTCTCCAGTCCAGAACCTTGAAGACATCCTCCAGTGCATCGGGGAACAGTTTCGGAGATATGAGGTCTCCCTCTCTCACACCTCGCTGCAGAAGCATAGGTTCCGAGGTCTGGTCCTGAAGTCGGACTGACATGGTCGCCACCATGTCAATCCGACTTCAGGACTTTTGGTACAAGCACTTCAACACCTCGATGTACCGGTAGTCAATTTGGCACCGTTGGAGAGACTGCAGTACAGCCCAAGTCTCGATCGAATAAAAAAAAAGTGGTTTTTTAAATAAAAAACCACCCGTCTGCCATACTTAAACGTTCAGAATCAGAGCAAAGTGCAAACTTAAATATTCATAACGGCAAATATGGAAAAATCTCGTCGGAGCATTCTTACGTGAATGGAACATTCTGAAACGTTAGTTATTTATGAGTTAGCACCGAGAAAACGGATATAATTCTGTTTCTGAGATTTTATAGTTGAAATAAAGTGCAGTAGCAGAGAAGGGTAACGAGTGTGGTCTGCCAGGGCTGCGGGGCAGTTCGAAAGAGATACCGCGGCCCTGGAACACAAAGAGCAAGGAAGGAACATGGATGGCTTTTTTGTCAGTACAAGTCTGCCACTCCCTTCCGCTCTGCCCAGAGAGGGAGAAGTCATTTGATGATTTCCCATCCGGAAAAGAAAAGGGTAGGTGAGGTTTTTGGAATATGAAAATTATTGCTCTGATCACTGTCCAACCGTGGAACTTTCAGGCAAAGACAATTAAGATATTATTTGCAGCATGTATCACACATTTGTGGCCATATTAAGGATGTGGTGGGGTGGTGCCCCGAGGAGTTCGTGCCTAAAAAATAACAGCCCCTTTGCCTTGGTTCGTGGATGGGTGACCACCCATTACATACCGAGTTACCTCCGTGCCTCGGAAAGCACGTTAAGCCCCGGCTCTGTCAATTCTGTTCTGTTCAATCTGGAGATCTTTGACAGTCGTAACAGGTAGTCAGTGGCCCGAAATTCTGACAACCAGGTTTACCAAGGGGTTTTTTATCGTATTATCCAGTACTAACTGGGCTGTGGAGGCAACTTAGGCAGTCGTTTCATGTAAAATACTTATATTCCGCTGCATTCACTTAAACTGGAAGCCGACCCCAACGTGTTGAGAAAGGCTAAGCATATGATGAATGCACATTCAACTATACTAAATTAAAAATAATCAGCTGTCATTGACATTGTGTGAAAACCTGGCAACATCTCATCGCATTACGTTGCGTTTGGCGCGTGGAACGCAGATTTTGATATTATTATTGTTTGACATACATTTTTATTTTTGTAAGAATTTTTTATTTTTTATTTGTTGAGTTGATTGTTAGTAAGGCAAGCCGGGCTTTTCGGGCTGTACGATAAATCCGCCACTGGGTATGTATTAGGTAGGTAGGTAGAAGGTAGGTAGTAGGTAGGTAGGTAGTAGGTCAATTCGAATTCAATATTCATTGTTGACAGGACAGCGTCTGTCGGGTGAACTAGATATTGACGTTTGGTATGGGACAGCTGATCATTTAGCTCCAAGACTGAGTCATCTATGAACACCCACCTCTCCATTAACATGTATTAACAAAAGCACACAATTTAACATGATATTAAAATAACAATTGAATATCAAATTGCCGGGTATTAAAAATTCTGTTCCTACCTCAAAGCTAAGACAGTCTTTGTACTCAAAGGCAGCAAGTCTTTATGAAACCCGTTATATTAAGAAATGGAATAAAAAGGGTACCTTTCATGTTATTCAGCTTGACTTGCATGTTTCTGAGAGAGAAATTATCTTCGCTTATTTTTCTTTTAAGAAATGGATAGGAAACAGATGTTTCATAACATTTTTCATATTCGTAGTGTGAAAATGTTCTCCTCCTTTTTTTGAAGTCGGTTAAAAAGCAAGTCTGTTAAAAAGTTGACTTGATGTCATTGTTGATACAATGACATCAAGTCAACTTTTTTTCAGTACACGTCTTGACTCAAGTCGACTTGCTTTTTAACCGACTTCAAAAAAAGGAGGAGAACATTTCCAAATTAGCAACGTTGATACGTTGCTAATTTGGAAAAAGCAATTGTATATTTTTTGACTGCCTCGTCGGGCTAGAGGTCTCAATCTCGACTACAGAGCATGAATGCCCGGGTTCGATTCCCGGTTCGGGCATATTGTTATTTGGTTTTTCCATAAGGAATCAGGATTCAGCCACGGAGTCTAGATTTGTGCCCGGTTATAGGATTGCCCCCATTAGTGGGGACTTAAACATAACTGGGGGTACGGGGGTAATGGAGGTGTTTAAAGTAAAAATCTTAGATTAAAAACATGAAAAAGTTGACCCCCAATATCTCCGTAACTAGAAAGTTCCCAGGTATGGTCTAGAACAAAAAAAATAATCGCAATGACAGGGATAACAAGTACCTTGCGGCTTCCTTAAGAGTCTTTTTACACCCTGTATGTCTGAATCGCGCCTCAAACACCGTAGCATGGCCACCTACGCTAATTGCTTGTGTCTTCTTTTGATGAGGCTCCTTAAAAAGGTAAGGTAAAGAAAAAAGTAGGTACTTAAAAGGTAGGTACTTACTCTCAATTGTAGCAAAAATTGTATCGAATCAAAAACAACAAGTACCTAGTTTTATTCCCTCCGGAGCAACTGGACAGATTCGCAACTGGACAGATTTTCAGCTGAACCGTTTCTCAGCTGGACAGATTAGCAATTGAACAGAACGTCTACAGAGATCTAACACACTTTTAATTCCCATTTTAGTACTACAAAATTCACTTTTTTATTTTCACCACGACTCTGATACAAAATTACATGCATCAGCACCCACATCAAACCTTTTTTTTTTACAAAAATAGGCTCAAACAGTAGCCGACTTAACCGGCTTTCATTCGAAGGCTATCATTTGAGGCTACAAATCACGCCTACGCAATAATTTATAGCCAACCATAACCTGATGTCTTAATACGAGCAACACTTTAATTATATCAGTATTGTCTATTAATTAAATGCTGACATGGTAATATTGTGTGTGGGTGTGGTTTTAACTTATGATTTTTAGTTTAAGGCTGTCATAAACCTTTTTATTTAAAGTTGTCTAAGCGTTAGCAAAAAAATACGTGTCAGTTTAAAGGGCCCTGATAAGGTAGCCCGCAAAATCTAATCTTTTTAGGGTTCCGTACATCAAAAGGTAAAAAAAGAACACTGATCACTCTCTTGTCCGTCTGTCCGTATGTCTGTCTGTCCGTGTGTAACCACCGATTTTCTCACGAACGGGTGGACCTAGCAAGTTGAAAATTTATAACAAATACTGAGGTTTATAGTCCCTATTAGGTGTATAAATATCAAGGTCCTGAGTCAACACGATAAAAGATATGGGCAAATTTAGCTGTTCGCGAAAACTTGTAAGTACCAAAATTTACCTCAATTTTCAACTCTTTTTTTTTTTTGGACTTTTCTCTTTACTCATATTGTAAGACCTTGCCTTTAATCAAATTTACAATCGTAGGTCAACCGGAAGTACCCTATAGATTTTTGGTCTCGTTGGCGACCGCAAATATGTAGTTTAATAACAAAATTCCTACAAGTTTATACGGAACCCTCGGTGCGCGAGTCCAGCTCGCACTTGACCGGTTTTTTTTATTTGCGGATTTCATATTATAATATCAAATTATAAGCGCCTGCAATCATTATAATCATTAATACAACTCTCTTAGTTCGAATTGTATTACTATTTGATGAAATCATAAAGTTTGAGGCCAAAAATATAACTATTTAATTAATTGAAAAATGCATTTCACAGGCTACTCTGGTGCTTTTGTCCGAAAAAAAACTGCAATAGAATTATCAGAGATTTTTTGTTACGTACATCTTTTCTTTGCACCAACCTAAGAATATGACCACGATTAAAATGTATGCAAACGATGATTTGTTTCATGTTTTTGATGACAATGTATTAATTTGGCTTTTGGCCGCAAGGAGTGGTGTTCCGTCGCTTCCACGGGCAAGTGCCACATGGACGCGCAGTGACATAGTGCGCAAGTGAAGTGTTACTAACATAGTTTAAGGATGTATTCACTAACACAATTTGTATTATATGTATGTTAGTCGGTAAGGTATATATCTATGGGCCAAAGAAGCCTGAAATAAATGTATGTTGTTGTTGTTATTAATTTACAAATGTCTCCTTTTTATCTTTTCGGATGGGAAAACATCAAATGACTTCTCCCGCTCTAGGCAGAGCGGAAGGGAGTGTCAGACTTGTACTGACCTTCCTTGCCCTTTGTGTTCCAGGGCCGCGGTATCTCTTTCAAACAGTCCCGCAGCCCTGGCAGGCTACAAATGTCCCCTAATTTCATGATCCTCTAACGTATCATCATTCTCTTGCCATATCCCAATTCAATTGGAGTCGGGGCAGTATGTCTTCTTCTTCTATCCTTCTCTATTACTCGTCATCTCCTCAGACACCTTCTTTCCTGCCATACCATCCTTCACACAGTCCATGCATCGTTTATTTGGTCTTCCTCTATTCTTATACCCATTCATACTCGTAATTATATTCTTTGTTTAACCTAACATAAAGGGTGTAAACAGACTCTTAACGAAGCTGAAAGGCACTTGTTTTCCCCATCATTGCGATCATTTTTTTGTTCTAGACCATACCTGGGAACCTTCTAGTTACGGAGATATTGGGGGTCAAAGTTCCAACTTTTTCACAAGTTTTTTTATAAATACATGTTTTTAATGTAAGATTTTTATTTAAATCACCTCCAGGACCCCCTTACAATTCAATCCATGCATCAGCACAATGTTTTGAGTGCATTACATTGAGTCCTACTGTAAAACGTGATTATTCAGCTCAAAAAAAAAAGTCGTTTCCCATTACTAATTTTTGCGTAAAGTTACTTAGTTCGATGTACATGCTTGGTTGACGGCTTCGTGAAGAGTTTACACCCTGTACTATAGACAAAGAACCTTAGCTACGTGTCAAAAAACACTGGTAGCTACAGACCCCAAAAACCTTTATCAAATCGAAATCTTACCTATCCATAACATACATGTTTTGCCCGCAGGAGCCACGCCCCAATAATAACTCAATAAGCTGACGTATTGAATATCTCGCTTTTAACTTAATTAAAATATTTCGTAACATCGCTGTGTGTCTGGTTTGAAACGAATGTGTTTGTTTACTCGAAAAGGATTGAGAATAAGAAACTTTTATTTGTAAACATGGGTAGTTACACAGTGTGTTAGATATTACAATATACATAGTTCGATTCTCTATGATTTGCCGTGAAGCGTACAAATATGAACAAATAAATGTATTTATTATTGTTTAAAGTTATACTTCTTTTGGCGCGTTAAGGAAAAATGATGAGAGTAAATTGTTACGATGCGCGCGCACACCGACACGAAAAACCGACACCCTGAAGTTAGCTAGTCAACATACACCCTGAAGTTAGCTAGTCAACATTTTAGTTTTTTTTTGAGGTTTTATATAATCATTCTGTGTCGGTTGTTCTAAGAGGTTCGAAGTGTCGTAGATCGTATGTTTAAACCGAAACAGACACTTTGAGGAACTCGTGGCGAACTAATAGCAGCCGCTTGAGTCGATCTTCGAGTTCAGCCGCGCTTGCCTAGGTTGGTTCGTCAATGGGTGACCACCCATTACATACTGAATTTCCTCCGGGCCTCGGAAAGAACGTTAAGCCGGTGGTCTCGGCTGTCGATCGTAGATATTTGACAGTGTTATGGTTACCCGAAAGTCTGTCGAGGTATCGTATTACCCAGACTAACTAGGTTGGTGAGGTCAGAATATGATGAATAATAGACAGTCGCTCTATGTATAAAACTGTTATTCAACTGCACCCAGTAGAGACTGAAAGTCAACCGCATCATGATTGGAACAAGGTTACGCAGATGATGAAACACTTTCGCTTAAGAGCGTTAGCGACTGACGGCATTTTATACAAACTTTCAAATCGTTTTTTTCCAAAATGATTGAACCGATTTTAATGAAATTTCATACGCATAAGCAGAATACATAGGTCTAAAAAGCTGACAAAGGATTTTTCGAATTAGTATTAAAAATTTAATTTAGTTCAAATTAGTATTAAAAAAAAAAGGTTAATGCGGGCTTCAAAAGGGCTGTGACATGTGTATATTACATATTAAATGATTCCTTTCCAATAATTATTTCAATCAACGATATAAATGCCTTTTATTAAAAGTAGGGTATACCAGCTGGCAAAGAGGTATCTTAAAGTATTCATACAGATAGGTATAGAGATCATTGAGACAAATTGTCCCAGTCAAATCTCGACCTTAGCACCTCCCTATAAGCACCCATTTATCAAAACAATTTAACGACGAAAACTTATCTCCACAAAATTTTTAACTATTTCTACTATAGGCCTTTTAGTTCTAAATCCATTAACCGGCACTGGTTCCTATAAAACTATAAATTACAAGGAGAAAATGTCGAGCAATCAATGTCATGAAAATAGAAAGGTTCTATGTGTATTTAATAATAGTAAAGTTTATGTGCCATAACAAATTTATAGCTACAGTCTTTTTAATTTCAAGCGTGTGATTTTAGAGATTTTTCGTGTCTATTGAATTTTCTGACAAGTTTTTTTTTTATATCATGCAATTACGCCTGTAATTCACCAAGGGTTAGGCAGAGGTGTACCTAATAGTCATCGTCTGCCTAACCTTTTCCCATCTATGTTGGGGTCGACTTCCAGTCTTACCGGATGCAGCTGAATACCAGTATTTTACATTGAGCGACTGCCTATAGTATCTGACGTCCACAACCCAGTTAGTACTGGGTAATACGATACTTCTTGATAAGATTGGTTGTCAGACTTTTTGGGACACTGACTACTTAGCGACTGTCAAAGATCTACAAATGACAACCAGGGCCAACGGCTTAAAGTGCTTTCCGAGGCACGGAGGAAACTCGGTATGTCATGGGTGGTCACCCAACCACAGACCAACCTAGGCAAGCACGGTTTAACCTAAAGATCGACTAGAGTGGCTGTTATTATTTAGCCACGAGCAGTCTTACTAGACTGGAAGCCGACCCCAACATAGTTGGGGAAAGGCTAGGCAGATGATGATTCAGGAAGCCACAAAAAACACGAAATTGACTCATCAAGTCATCGGATGATAGCACCAAAATTAAATAACTTAAAAAAAAAAATAAAAAAATAAACGACGTATATTAAATTAGAATTAAGTTTCCCAAGATAAATCACCAAATATATGACGTGTAATTATTGAAATATATATTTTGTTTATTAATGGGAATTAATGGTGTCGAGTTGTGTTCTATGGGCAATTTATGGGGCCATTGGCTTAATGGTGAATGTTTTATTTCTGGGTTATGCAATTTTGATTTTCTGTTGGAGTAAATTGGTAATGAAAAACAAGTTTTTCGGAGTATTAATAAAACGAATAGCTGCCCACGATATTGCCTGCGTGCATATTGTATTTTATAATTTTTATGACGAACTAACTGCTGTTGCCCGCGAACTAAATCTGGGTCAAATTATTATAAAAATATTATTTTCCTGTTTGAATTGGATTTTGTTACCAATTTTAAGGGTTTTCATTTTTTTTGCACGGTATCCTTATAATCGAGTTCTTAACAAAAAATAATTGCCTAACTGACTCCTTATAAAATCAGTTATCTGCCAGTAAAAGTCGGAAACGGCTTGACCAATTATGACGGGACGGGTATCTTAATTAATGACTTTTACTCAAGTAATCACTTTCACTTGTTTATAGAAACGGGTGTTACTGCTACTTTTTTATTGTTTCAAGTATCTTATATTTCCAGGGCTGCGAGACTGCTTGAAAGAGATACCGCGGTCCTGGAACACAAACGGCAAGGAAGGAACATGGATGGGTTTTAGTCAGTACAAGTCTGACACTCCCTTGTGCTCTGCCCAGAGTGGGAGAAGTCATTTGATGATTTACCATCAGAAAAAAAAAATTGGTATCTTATATATTTTTTCTTACAATGCAACGTGATTTAAGTTGTTTATTTCGTAACAAACAAAAAAAACTTATTTATCATTTAACTCCAATAATCCTCTTTACCAAAAACATCAGTATAATACATCCCAATTTATGCTTAAATTTAAAAAAAGAATCTAATTTACCATAATTAAATATTTGAGCAATTTCCATAATAATTAAATTCCTCATCTATCAATTTTAATTTATACGGCAATATTTTCGTAAAGCGATATAAATGGCTATGGCCATTGCAGCCACATGATTGACCACCAAGGTCACTAACCCCTGGTGTATATTCCCATTTTATTGGGTAATTATTTGTGTCGTGATTTATATAGGTGCTGTTAGATTCATGAGCTCAGGCCTGGTTAAGCTTAGACTATAGAAAAGTTGATACGAAGAAAATATATTTATATTATATTTTTCTGGTTGTCAATTTTTAGAGTTTCGTACCCAAAGGATAAAACGAGACCCTATTACTAAGACTTCGCCTTCTGTCTGTCCGTCTGTCACTAGGCTGCATCTCATGAATCGTGATAGCTAGATAGTTGAAATTTTCACAGATGATGTATTTCTGTTGCTGCTATAACAACAAATAATAAAAATATAAATTATTTAATAATTCAAGGGAACGGAATCCTTCGTGCGCGAGTCCGACTAGCACTTGACCAGTTTTTCATTATGTTGCACTAGATGAGCAAGCTTTGAAATATTTCTTTTTGCTTTTCTGTACTATAGATTTTTGTTTAAAACTAACAAAAAATGTCACTTTGCAGTCTAGGTATTTTTTTATATGTGTCTTTTTATATTTTGATAGGTAAGTTAAATTGAATCATTAAACTTTGTTAGGCTGCTTCTCTAATGGCCATTTTAGGATCAGCCAAGAAATCAGAAAAAAAATTGTTTACATTAATAATCCTAGTCATCATAAATGGGCAGAAACTTCCTAAGACCAGCTTGGAAGAAAAAAGGTCTTCGCCCAAAAGAGGGACACGAAAGAGACAATCCTTTTAAAATCTTTAAATCATCGTTCAACATAATAATCACTTATAATACTTGTAATAGAATAGAATATTTCTTAATTCGAGTATCCATGACTAAATACTCTTAGTAAAATTTAAAACTATTTTAGTACATACATACATACATACATACATACATACATACATAAACTCACGCCCTTTTCCCATGGGGGTAGGCAGAAACTACAGAACGCCACCTGCTACGATCCTTACATACTCCTTTTGCCTCGTCCACGTTCATACATCTGGTCATACACGCACGCCGGTTGCGAGTACTACGCACCTGACCTTTCTGAAGAACCTCACCAATGAGGTCAGCGTATGTTCTTCTAGGGCGTCCCCTCCCGGCGTTGCCACTCACATCTGCCTTGTAAATACCTTTTGTTAGTCGCCTTTCACTCATCCTCTCCACATGACCAAACCATCTAAGCATACTTTTTTCAATTTTTGTCACTACATCTTCTTTTAAGCCGCAACGTTTCCGTATAACCTCATTCCTCACTTTATCATTCAGAGTTACACCACACATGCTTCGCAAGGAACGCATTTCCACAGCATTAATTCTACTTTCATGCCTCGTTTGCCATACCCAACACTCACTTCCATACATAAGTGTAGGCACCAGCACACCATTGTGAACAACCAGACGAGCCTTATTTGACATCGACTGGTTGGTCACAATCGTATGTATAGCACCATTCACTTTATTTCCCGCATTTACTCTCCTTTCCACGTCTTCGTCAATCTTTCCATCTCTTGTAAACATACTGCCCAAATATACAAACTCATTCACTTGCTCCACACTCTTATCATTTATTTTCACATCACACACCGATACATCCTCTTTTCTTTCAAACACCATATACTATTTTAGTAAGCACTGACAAAACAAATAACACAACACGTTGGATCACTGCAGTGCTGTGACAACCCATGAGCAATTGCACAACAGCGACCCACATAAACACAGTCAAGGCGACTAGCAATCATGCTTAGGATACTGTTGGTGCTGTCTCACACCCTGCGCACCAGGGAAGCGCACCTTTTACAAAAACCTTGTAAAAACAATCCACATGCGCATCTGCAAACATATGATAATAGAGAAGTGTAGAAGAAAAAGGCATGCTGCGCCGACCCTAAATAAGATGGGTGGGCAGAATGATGATGATGAACTATCAAAACTTCTTATCCA
Organism: Lycophotia porphyrea; assembly: GCA_950005105.1. Taxonomy (NCBI): domain Eukaryota; kingdom Metazoa; phylum Arthropoda; class Insecta; order Lepidoptera; family Noctuidae; genus Lycophotia; species Lycophotia porphyrea. The sequence continues at coordinate 14,108,862 of OX465402.1, forward strand.
ACATTCTACTACTCTACACGTATTACACACCAGCCACAAAGCCGACACAACGACGGATACTAAACTTGTTTGTCTCAATAAAACGTCGGCAGTTAATAGCGGGCACAACCGTGATCTATCGGTATTTATCACATTTTATCCAACGTAATTAAAGAGACATAATTGAATGGGATGTAAATCAATCTAAGGTTATAGTCATTGTGGATGTTTTGGGTTAATGGAGGAAAAAGGTGAGCCGGCTTTCTTGACGAGGTTTAGTTTTTAAGGTAGCTATACACGCAAGGTCGCACGGTACCAGTTAAAGTGGTGACATTTGGGGGAAGGGTAGTTCTTCAAAATTTGATTCTTCGCCTGATTCATATGGCCAAAATTTAATTTCACTTTCCACTTTAATGGAAATTCATATGAACATGTTGGCCATATGAATCAGTCAAAGAATCAAATTTTGAAGAACTACCCGGAAGCCTATATCCAGCAGTGAACGTCTTTCAGCTAAAATGATGATGATGATACACGCCAGGTTATGCATGAAGGTTTAAAATGTGCATGCAAAACTGAGTACCTCTCCAACACTAAGGGTTGAGCCTCATCCTGCCAGGGCTGCGGGACTGTTCGAAAGAGATACCGCGGCCCTGGAACACAAAGGGCAAAGAAAGAACATGGATGGGTTTTAGTCAGTACAAGTCTGATACTTCCTTCCGCTCTGCCTGGAGCGGGAAAAGTCATTTGATGATTTCCCATCAGAAAAAAAGGTTTAGCCTCATCTATCAGTACGAAATCGCATTTTTTCGAGAATGCTGCCAAGAGCATCGTCGATGCTGCCGCATGCGATATGAACTCCATCTCTGATTCTCGCTCTAGCAAATGACGGTTCGAGATACAGAAAGGGATAGAAGCATAGAATAATTCGATTCCGTGCTGATATATGAGCCGCAACCTTCATTATACAGTTTTCTTCTACACACATTAACACGTGATTGTGCAGTCTTTCTGTACAGGCAAAACTGCATACTACGGCGGGCTTACTCTATGTATAAATGAGGGCCTGAACAAGTGCCGTGTTGACGACAATTCGTGTTCCACGCGCGCCTCGAAGAGATGTCAGCAAACAGAGAGGGGCTCGCAAGGGCCGATGCCTGGCAGGGCTGCGGGACTGTTCGAAAAAGATACCGCGGCCCTGGAACACAAAGGGCATGGAAGGAAAATCTATTGGTTTTAGTCAGTACAAGTCTGACACTTACTTCCGCTCCGCCCAGAGCGGAGTCATTTGATGATTTCCCATCCGAAACAAAAAAAAAGGGCCGGAGCAAGTTATAGTAATAATTGACACTTAGGATTAGGAAGCTCTTATTTTCTAAACATCCAACGATTTTGTAGTCATCAGCTGCCTTGCCTTTTTCCAGCTTTATTGGGGTCAGCGTCCAGTCTTACCGGATTCAGCTGAATACCAGTTTTTTACATGTAGCCACTGCGAGCCACTGAGCCACCTGTAACGACAGTCAAAGATCTATAAATGACAGGCAGGAACCACGGCGTAACGTGCTTTCCGAGGCACAGAGGTTACTCGATATGTAATGGGTGGTCACCACAGGTGGTAAGCCATCCACGGACCAACCTAGGCAAGCGCGGCTTAACCTGATGATCGATCCGAGCGGCTGTTATTATTTATCCATGAGTTTCTCATCACTTTTATAGTAAGTTACATTAACATTTTGATACTCAGAAGATTAAACCAGCATTAAAAAGTGAAATCATTCCAATTTTGATTCCCCTATCCGTATAGATCAAACCCTAATTAAAACTAACGCTTATTTATTCGAAAATCCCTACCCTAACTGCTTAACGATGAAAGGTCCAAATATCGATAATCGATTCACACCTCGATAAACCGTTACGTCCTTAACGATATAAAATAAAGGCCCAGCCCATAATTTCTTATCATGGCTAAACATAAATATCATCTCTGGTAAATACCCCATCTTAAATATATCGGGCACTTTATTTTGGCAATTAAACGATCATATTTTCAAATTAAGGGGACACCATAGGTGTTCGTAAATCCAGGAATAATCGTGAATTCAGGGCATTATGGGGACCGAAATTATCACGTTACTGGGTTTTGTTTAAAATGTAAGATTTAAGCGACAATGCTCATGAAACTCTTCGACTTTTGTTCACTTAACTATAGGGTGTAAAAATACTATTTACGAAGCCGAAAGGCACTTATTCTCCCTGTCATTGTGATCATTTTTGTGTTCGAAACCATACCTGGGAACCTTCTAGTTACGGAGATATTGGGGGTCAAAGTTCCGACTTTTTCAGAAGGTTTTATTTTTAAATACATTACACGTTTATTACATTATACGTTTTTGATGTAAGTTTTTTACTTTAAACACCTCCACGACCAGCTTACTATTCAAAACATCCATCAGCACAATGTTTTGAGTGCGTCACATTGAATCCTACCGTAAAACGTAATTAGTCATTCCCAAAAAAAAAGTCGTTTCCTAGTAATATTTTTTGCGTAAAGTTACTTAGTCTGATGTACAGGATGCTTGGTTGACGGCTTCGTGAAGAGTCTGTTTACACTCTGTATAACTATTCAAACGATATCTTTCTTTCAGATTTAATTGTCTGAAAACGAAATGAATCTAAAGAGAATCTTGGATTCAGTTGACCGCCAACATTTTACATGGAGCGACTGAATATCTCCACAACCCATCGTCTGCCCAGTATTTTCACAACTATGATGCGGTCGACTTCTTGCTTAGCCGGATGCATCTGAATTCACAACCAATTTCCGACACTCCATGTGTTATTTTATACTTTGAAACAAAATTATCGCGTTATATATTATATATATATCTATTTATCTGGATACAGGCAGCGCAGTATCCTAGTGGGAATTTTGTTGGCAACCAATATGTGAAAACAATTATGTAACAGAATAAAATAAAAACACGCTATTACTTGCTGTTGACCTACATTATTCCTGGGAATAATATAATGTTCGGGGTCCAAGTTAAAGCTGCAATGGTACTGAAGCTAGCAAAAATATTTAAAAACGTAATCGCTTCAGCTTATGACTTGGGCATCAGTAAATCATGATAAATTGACTTTTACAATACGTTTTCGGTAATCTATTTGCGGATTAAAAGCGACATTGTTTTTCGAATATTACTTTGTAATGGGCCATTTTGTTTTTCATTTTTTTTCTGATTAACCTTTGTCCCGTATTTTGTGTGGGATTAGAAATGCTTCATTAAACTTATTTAAGGATCTGTGTTATGTTGTGTTATTTAACGCAGCATAAAATGATTAAATAGCATATTTGAACATATTCATAACACTAGCTGTGCCCGCGACTTCGTCCGCGTGGAATAATGACTTTGTGCAGCATTTTTTGGATCTTTTTACAAACCCTATAAATCCCTTTTTTTTTTTCGGATGAGCAATCATCAAATGACATCTCCCAGGGAACGTCAGACTTGTACTGACTAAAACTCATCCATGTTCATTCCTTGCCCTTTGTGTTCCAGTGTCGCGGTATCTCTTTCGAACAGTCCCGCAGTCCAACCCTATAAACCCTAAAATATTAATAAATGAAATATTGAAACAGTCAGTGTTATCGAAGGCAAGGCAACTGTTACGTTCGCTGCGAATAATTGAATGCTATAGGCAGCGGCGCGTTTTTTTTTTTTGAATTGCATCTCGCAGTTGAACCGTTAAGCAAACGACAACCTCTCTAGGCAGGGCATAAAAACTTAAAAAGTTAGCGACTACACGCTAAGGGCACCCCCTCTAGGGTACAGGCCTCGGCTTAGGGCGTCGCTGGGGGAGGGCAGCAAGGGGACATACTGGATCTGATTATGATTATTTAGGGGCTGATTTAAAACTACAGGCTCAGCCGTGCGGGCTGACTCGAGCAAGGGACGGGGAGGGTTTGGACCGGGATTTCGCGATGGGGCGGGTGGAAAGACGGTTGTTTGTGCGCACTTCTTGAGCGTGCTAGTCTCCTGGAGGAGGGTGATAGCGTCGGGATCGACTAAAGTATGCCTAGGATGGCGAATCTGACTAATACGAGCCGATGCGATCAGGGGGTTACGATGCTTAATGGCCGAGTCGTAGAAGCGCTTGGAGAGGCGCTTTATGAACTGCTGGATAGTAGGCATTTTGTGGTCATTGCGGACATAGAAGGGCTCCCGTGACTTTGCGAACGATCGTTTCTGGAGAACTTGCATCCTATAGAGGTATTTAGGTTTGGTATGTGCGAACACAACGCAAGCGTACGTCATGATGGGACGAATCACCGCGGTACAGAGCCGCTACTTGCACCTGTGGGACAGTTTGCTTTTTATCGTAAGCAAGAAATGGAGTCTGCCCATAGGGAAGAAAGCTCGGTCGTGAGCTGCAATGATGTGGGGACTGAAGGATTGATGTTGGTCGAGTAATGACTCCTAGACATTTGGCTTGCTTCTCCCAAGGCATAGGCTTACCATACATAGTGATCGGGCTGGAGGCAGCGGCGCGGCTCTCGGCGCGCTTTAAGCATCCGCGCGGGCATGTACAACCTACAAACGTCCAGCTTAAGCTGAACCTGAATTTCATAATGATTGATGATATAGATCTGAGGTATAGGAATTTCGATCATTTTTAAATTTTATTATTATATAATCATAATTTTATATAGGCCATTATTATGAAGTTTAGTAAAGTTTCAGTCAATGCTACTGAACAGAGACAGAACCGATAGATATAGATAGTGTAGCAAATGTTCGACGTGATTCTTTAAATTGGCATAACTTTTTTATTTATGAACCGATTGACATGAAACAAACACTAAATGTTAAGAAAACCAAAATATATTAGAAATACCAAAATATATTAGTGAAAACTACATCTAAATCGGATAAGCCATTTCTGAGATTAGCGTGCACAAACGCACAGACAAACAGACAAAAATTCTAACAATCATTGTTCTGGGGTCTATTTGCGTTGATAATGGTCCAATAATATTTTTTCTCATATATCTTCCATGTACAAACAGCGATCCGTTACATTTTTATTATATGTATATATATACAGGGTGTAAACAGACTCTTCACGAAGCCATCAACCAAGCATTCTGTACGTCAAACTAAGTAACTTTACGCTAAAATTAATGCTGGGAAACGACTTTTTTTTTTGGGCTGAAAAATCACGTTTTACAGTAGGACTCAATGTAACGCACTCAAAACATTGTGCTAATGGATGGATTGAATAGTAAGGGGGCCCTGGAGGTGTTTAAAGTAAAAATCTTACATTAAAAACAAGTATTTCAAAAAAACTTGTTAAAAAAGGTGGAACTTTGACCCCCAATATCTCCGTAACTAGAAGGTTCCCAGATATGGTCTAGACCAAAAAATGATCGCAATGACGGGGAGAACAAGTGCCTTTCGGCTTCGTTAAGACTCAGTTTACACCCTTTAGATTACGCCTGTAATCCCGAAGACGTTAGGCAGAGGTGTACCTAATGGTACACCCACATTTCGCCAGTTATGTTTAGGTCCCATGTAATAGGGGGTGAGCCATCAACCAAGCGCAATTCAAGACTCCGTGGCTGCTACTGAGAAATTCTTGAAGGAAAAACCCAATGACACTTTGCCCAACCTGGGAATCGAACCCAGGACCTCATGTTCAGTAGTAGCGGTTAAGACCACTAGACCAACGAGGCATATCTGAACAGAGTTCTTTGTTCATAATATCGCAAACCACAATCTTATGAGATGTACGTCATATCTTCATGTTCCTTCTGAAAAACTATAAATACTATAAATCCGAAACCGTAACAAACTAACTTCATATCACATCATCACATCATCAGCCTATAATGTTCCCACTGTTGGGACACAGGCCTCCTCTCTATGAGAGGGAATGAGCTATAATCTACCATGCGGGCCCAGTGCGGATTGGTAGATGTCACATGTCTTCGAATTTTTGGATCTAGGACATACCGGTTTCCTCACGATGTTTTCCTTCACCGTTTTTGAGAGCAGTGGTGATGAAATAAATTACACAAAGTAATGCACCTGCCTGCGTTCGTACCCACGACTTACTGTTTGTAAGTTTGGGTTGCTACCACTGGGCCATCGCCGCTCACAAACTTACTTACACAGGCTTTATCATGCCTACAGCAACTCTCTTTTGATCAAAGTAAATTCCATTCAAAACCCCTTTTCCAAACTGTAAAACAAAACATGCAAAAAGCGCAAACATTATCAATTGTTCGACCAATTGTTTTATCCTTCAGTGCAGAAAATATAAAAAAAACTGCAAAAAAAAAGCCAATACTTTGGTTTCATGAATTTCACAAAAAAACAAAGTTCTGAATAACGCCTTTGTTATCATATAGGTAGATGAATGGAATACAAAATAATAATAATAAATTTTTCCAATGAATATGACTGCGCAATACTTTTCCGGTGGTTAATAAAGAAAATTCCTGTGTCGTAGTTAATTAAAATAGCCTAAAGTATGGGGTTTCAGTGTAACCGATATTAACTTTGTTAACACTTGTTTTTTGAACAAGGTGAGGCGATACTTCACATCTGGACAACTTTTAAATTTGTATAAAGAACAGGTCCGTTCCTGTATGGAGTATTGCAGTCACTTATGGGAAGACTCAGCAAAATAACAGCTTGCTGCACTTGACTCGATGGAACGCAGAGCTAAAAGGCTTATAGGCGTCGAGACGTTGGCAGGCACACTTTACAGCCTAGCTCATAAGAGTAATGTTGCCTGCCTGTCGGTCTTCTACAGGCTGTACTTCGGAGAGTGTGCGCAGGAGCTCCACGACCTTAATTCCACTATCACCCTTTTACCACCAGACTAGCATATGGTGTACCATCCACACTTGGTTGATATCCCGACTACCCATACTCAGCGCTTCTCCTCCGCGTATATTATGCGCACAGCCAAGGTGTGGAACTCTCTGCCGGATCTGTGTTCCCTCCCACTTTTAACCCGTCTGCCTTCAAAGCGAGAGTGAACATGGGCACGCTTGTTCCATCATAGACCTCATAGATCGCTTTCCATTAAGCGGGATCGAGGTCAAGAGCAAGCCCACTTTGTAATAATAAAAAAAAACTAAAAGTTTTGTAATAACTAATAGTTACTAACCCAAGCTACGGGTCAAAGGAAGCTCCAAAAAATACAAGCCGTGTCCGCTTTCTGAATCAAGCCAATCAAGCTAACCCAGCGTAGTTTTTTTTTTTTTTATTAAAATTTAATAATAGATATGTTAAAAGTATGTAATCCGTCATTGTATACAATTTCTAGGAAATTTATTTGATTCCCTAAAATAGATAGGAAATCTGATTTATTTTTAACCGACTTCAAAAAAGGAGGAGCTGCTATTCGACTTTATGTTTTGTAATACGCACTTTTCCCAGGAAATCTATAGATTTCTTAGATAGCGATTGGAAATATATAACATTCTTAATGTTCAAAAATATGACCCCTATTATTTTCATGTCTTACTATCCTAAAAAATAAAAATAAAGGGGATAGCGGTGCGAGGGCAACTACACACAGTCGAGAGCGTCTATTGTACTCCTATTTACTATTTACACACCACACCAACATAAACAAGGGATTGTGGCAAGGAAAACTTAGGAGACAATAAAAAAAACGATTTTTGTAACAAAATTAGGTATTTTAAAATCGCCATCACTGCGTCCTGATTCAATCCAAGCGAACAGTATAGGCAGGCGTGTCCGCGTTATTGAATTTCTGCAAAATTCCTAACACATGCCGCGAGGAGTTTTAATTCACAAAGGTACGAACCGACACCGCGTCGCGTGAACTTTTACCAACGGATCTCGCAGGTTAATGAGATGAGATTTATTTAGAAAGTATGTACGGATTTTCATTAAAGTATGTGTGGGCAGATTTTTAGGACTTTATTTATTCGATACACACCGACCGCGAACCTGAAGACGTTGCGTTGGAAGGCCTCTCACTAGGTGGACCTGGTGAAGGTTTCGGGGAGCGCGGGGGGGAATCGCACGGGACCGGTCAATGTGGCGACACTTGGTGGAGGCCTATGTCCAGCAGTGGACGTCTTTCGGCTGAAATGATGATGATGATGATACTGAAAGTCTGACAGCCAGTCTTACCAGGGGGTATCGGATTAACCAGTGCTAACTGGGTTGTGGAGGTCAGATAGGCAGTCGCTCCATGTAAAATACTGTTATTCAGCTACATACGGTTAGACTGGAAGCCGACCCTAACATAGTTAGGAAAAGGTTAGGCAGATGATGATGATTTAGTCATTTAGATTTGTACATCGAAAGGTTTAATTAATCAATTTAGATGAATTGACGAATCTTTAAACACAGTGTAAAACGAGTCTTCACTAAGCATTCTGTACATCAAACTAAGTAACACTGCGCACTTTTTTTTTGCTGAGAACTGACCTTTTTTGTTTTGGTGAGAAAAATCATGGTTTACGGTAGCCGGTGTAGCTGTTAAAGATTCATATTTGACGCCATTACTATATGAGAGAACCTCAAGCGGCATAAATATGGATGAAACGTTTGTGGTAACTATATTTTCGAGCCAAGGAAATTTCGAAACGCCTAGTTGACCCTTCCCGTGACCCAAGGGCTGGCTTTTACCTTGGCCAGAGGCTAAGTGTTGCCATACAACGTGGCAACGCCGCCAGTCTCTTGGGAACATTACCAGCTGACAGCGTTGAGGAGGAGTTTTTCGATGCCCTTTTATAGTTTGAAGTTAGTTTATTTATTTTAGTTTTTAATTATTAATGTATATAGTTAGTTTAACCTAATAAATGTTATTTTATTCTTCATACAATATTTATGATTGAATACTTGATTACTCTCGAGTAGCCTTGCCATAAATTCATTTAGTTCAAAAGCAAGATTATTAGCAGTTAATGATAATCACTTAGGCAGGCCTAACTGAGCTGTATTAGAAGATAATTAATTATTGGTACTACTACTCTTAGGCTTTAACTATTCATGTTTAGAAAGCCTAATTTAGGGAATAAAGTGTAGATTATTAGTTCTAGAAACAGTAAACACTAAGTTTAATAATTAATGCGTTTTAGATAATTATTAGGACGAATAACAACTAGTTTAATTAAAGCATAATTATAAACAAAATACGGCCGACCGTTTTTCAACCTTATTACTTAGGCCGTAAGAGTAAAAAGTGGCAGACCGTTAGTGAACTTGATAGTACATAAACAAAAGCCTTTTTTCAATGACGGTAGATAGATTTGTAGAAAAATGGAAGCCTTGCGTTTTTTTTGTTTTTGAAATGGAAATCATCAAATGACTTCTCCCGCTTTAGGCAGAGCGGAAAGGAGTGTCAGATTTGTACTGACTAAAACCATCCATGTTCCTTCCTTGCCCTTTGTGTTGCAGGGCCGCGGTATCTCTTTCGAACAGTCCCGCAGCACCACTTGCCATGCCTTATAAACTGTTTTTGCTTCATTCATGATACACATCATGCACATCTAAAGGGGCGCACACAAATCTGCGACATCGTGTCGTGACGCAGTATCCTGCAGCACAACGCGATTTCGTGCGACAAAGCTTTGCCTCACTTGACCATACCTTCGACGGTAGTCAACCGTACTGGACGTGCTTTTAGAAGTAGTGTCATGGATCGCAACAAGAGTGCAGCAATGCTGTTGTTATTAAATAGATATAGAAAAAGAAGGAGATTTTGGGTTCATCCACTTATTACGATTATGAAACATGATGGGAACAATTTTACTCGAAAATATTTCGCTTTGAAGACAGAGGAAGATAATTTTTTTGAGTATTTTAGAATGTAAAATAAAATAAAAAATAAATGAAGAGCTCGTGGCTAAAACAATAACAGCCGCTCGGGTCGATCTTTAGGTTAAGCCGTGCTTGCCTAGGTTGGTCTGTGGATGGGTGACCACCCATTACATACCGAGTTTCCTCCGTGGCTCGGAAAGCACGTTAAGCCGTTGGTCCCGGCTGTCATTTAAAGATCTTTGACAGTCGTTAAAGTAGTCAGTGGCCTAAAAAGTCTGACAACCAGTCTTACCAAGGGGTATCGTATTTCCCAGTAGTAACTGGGTTGTGGAGGTCAGATAGGCAGTCGCTCCATGTAAAATACTGGTATTCAGCTGCATCCGGTTAGACTGGAAGCCGACCCCAACATAGTTGGGAAAAGGCTAGGCAGATGATGATGATTTTAGAATGTAAAAAAAAAACATCAAACCATCTATTTTTCGACACGACGACGGTCTTACCTACAAGCTGTCTCAGAGCGACTAAAATGCTGCCACCAAGTGTGACATAGTGTCGCATAAATGCTATTAAACTTAATTTTAAGTAATGTCATTTTGTCTAATAACTATTAAACTTAATTTTAAGTAATAATTATAATTTTGTCGCCTTTTGCTGCATAAGACTTGTTCCATTGTTACCTGAATGGAAGAAGTCACTGGCTAGGGTCTCACATTTTTTTGTATCTTTATATAATACTTATATAACATAACATCACGCCTGTAATCCCCGTAGGGTTAAGCAGAGGTGTACCTAATAGTACACCCACATTTCGCCAGTTATGTTTAAGTCCCATGTAATAGGGGGCAAGCCTATTTTCATCAACCGGGCACAAATCCAGACTCCGTAGCTGCTGACGACTGAGAAATTCCTGATGGAAAAACCCAATAAGCAATCGAACCCAAGACCTCATGCTCAGCAGTCGCGCTTGCGACCACTCGACCAACGAGGCAGTGCTTATATTTATTTATTGAATGCACGACGCGAGTCGTAACGTAAATACGTTACGTTTAAACAACAACAACGCACACTCGTGCTAGGACCGCGGGTCATACACGCACGCCGGTTGCGAGTACTACGCACCAGATCATTCTGAAGAACATTTCCAAAAACATCAATGTATGTAGCATTGTCCTTTGCAATAATAAAGGATATTTCAAACTAGCTTCTAGATTACTGCTCTAGTTCCTTTCTAATGCTTTAAATAAACAAAAACCGAATGCCCTCCACATAACATTCAATGAAGCGAACTACTAAATAGCGATACTACATAACAGGCTACCTAAATAAATACCTAATCCTCGGGCTGCTATTAAATTATTGTGGCCATATCGTAAACCCGCAACGTTCTAGCGATACAATATTTATTTTTATTAAGTCTGTGCTCGCACAGGTTTTGGGAAACGCAGCGTTTTTTGGACCGTCCCAAACAGCAAGGCATCGGGCCTACCGCCGATGTGAAAGCAATTAGCTACTTCAAACGACGTTTTTCACACTCTAGAATCGTGCAAAAGAACGTAGGCCCTGTGTTAGTCAAAGGGATAGATATTATTAGTTGATCGTTGTCTGTTCACACTGCTGCCGGCGAGAACTCTGTCATGTAACTAACTTGTTTCTATTCGCGCTTTTTGCTAATCAAAAGCAGACGTACAAATGCTTTGCTGTCATTGTCCGTGTAAATTTAAGAAAATAATAAAATAATGAGTGGGTTACAGTGGCTAAAATAAATGAAATCACCATTTTTTTTTTTTAAAGGGATGTCTTATTAAAGGGTTAATAAATAATAATTCCAATGATAATGATGAGGTGGTTATTAAGTGCCGCATCATTTTCATTGACAGCCTTTTTCCACCCTCTGCGAAGTATAAGGTCACTGCTCTGAAGACGCCCAATATATTTAATAACTGTAAAATATCGTCAAGAAATTCGAACCAATTTTGACTTAAAAATAAGCGTTTGTAGAGCCAAATTAAAACGATATAAACTTTAAAGCTTAACAGTCTAAATTAATTTAACCTAGTTTTTTTTTTTACTGGCACTAAATAATTAAACAACCGTAGCGTCTGCCACACCCAGTGCGTCGGATATATTTTTTCACATCCCTCGTCTGCGGTCGTAACAGCAACTAATTGCTTTCGGAAACGCTTTATGCGATCGTATTTCACCTGAAAAAATGATTTATCCCAAACACACTGGATATATTCTTTGTCGCATTTTCGTGCAAAACAAATACGTGAAGCTTCGGACAGAATTCTCTATTTACAGAATTTTATTAAGCGAAAAGTGTGTTGTTAAAAATGAGGACTGAATTCTGTAGTTCATATACTTCTACTTTATTACAAGGATTTTGTTAAGTTTTTATTGTGAGTACGAAAGTAAGTGTGAACATGTTTTTGGGCTAATGAATTTATTGTTTCGCTTTGAAAAAGTAATATACTTTCATGTTAGAGTTATTGCATGATTAATGTAGCAGGACAATTTATGACAGCTTTTTTGTGGATTATTTTCAGGCAAGTGTTTTATTTGCGAGTTAAGTTATATTTAGTAACTAGCTTCTGCCCGCGACTTCGTACGCGGATCCTGTTGCTTATGCCAGCGACAACGGGGTCGTCAAAATCGAAGATCTGACGTCTGATGTAGAATTCTAAGGCCCGGGGACAGGAAAACAACGGGATGAGCGAGACGATTGGAGACGTTCCAGATCTTTCATTTTTGTAAGTCCTCAGGAAATGCCCATCAGACTAAACAACTTTTGCTAAGACGTCATTCCTTAATATGTTATAATGTCGCTGGGCTTTGGAGTTCCACAACAGGTGTTCCAGATCTTCAAATTTATTCTCACAGTAGAAAATGCTCTTCACGTGGAATAATTTTTGCTATGGCACAATTTTTATATCTCTTATACTTTAGCTGGTCTGTTGCGGTTCTGCATCAGGTGTTCCATTTTCCAAAATAAATTATAGCCTATATGATGGCCAGACTTAATACCTATACAACAAAAAACTTTTCTTCCCGTTATTCCGCAGCGGATCCCAAGGGTACACTGAATTAACAATAATATTGCAAATATAACTTTTTAAAAATTTCTTTATAAACTATATTTGGGGTTTAGTGATAGCTTTGATTTCCACATCAGGCGTTTTTTTATACGTCAACAGAGAGTGCTCATCAGGCTGAACAACTTTTGCTAAGATGTCTGTACACGCTAATCTTCGGAACTACTCCGAAGATTAGCGTGTACAGACAAACAGACAGTTTTTTTTTTTTTGGATTCGTGCTCTATTACTGTTTCTAAACACCCCCCAATGATTATTTTTTTAATATATTCAATGTACAGACACAGTTTTTTTACTGTCTTATTATATGTATAGATATAGAAGATACAATTCTACCATACATCATTTTGTTATATCTTAAAGGGCAGCGTTTTCGTTGAAAGCTCCCCCAGACGGCTTATTTTTTTCCAACACCTCCAACAAATATCATTATATTTTAGCCAATCTGTACAAAAACTTGAGAAATTATATACTAAAAAATTCCTCGAGAACCACTCTATCTATTTAAGAAAACAACATGAAAATCAGTGCTGTAATTTTTGAGTTTATCGCGAACAGACAGATAGACGCGGCGGAGAACATTGTGTTATAATATGTAGTGCTGTTGGGTTCGGCTTCCAGTACATCCGTATGCAGCTGAATACCAGTAATTTACATGGAACGACTGTCTATCTGCCCTCCACAACCCAGTTAGTTCTGGGTAATACGATACCCTTTGGTAGAAATACAGTGAAATTAGTGATAGCTTTAATTTCCACATCTGGTGTTCCAGATCTTCAATTTTTATTCGTCAACAGAGAGTGTTCATCAGGCTGAACAACTTTTGCTAAGACGTCATTACTATATATATTATAGTGTTACTGGGCTCTTGGAGCTCCACGACAGGTGTTCCACATCTTCAATTTTTATACGTCAACAGAGAGTGCTTATCAGTCTGAACAACTCTTGCTAAGACGTCATTCCTATATATGTTATAGTGTGGCTGGGCTCTTGGAGATCCAAATCAGCTGTTCCAGATCTTCAAATTTATTCTATTAGCAGAAAATGCTCATTACGTGGAACAATTTTTGCTATGGTACCATTTTTGTATCTCTTATAGTTTAGCTGGTCTGTTGCGGTTCTGCATCAGGTGTTCAAGTTTCCAAGATAAATTATAGCCTATGTTTTGCCCAGACTTAATACCTATACAACAAAAAAAAAATCATTCAAATCCGTCGAGTAGTTCCGAAGATTAGCGTGTACAGACAAACAGACAAACAGACAGAATTTTTTTTTTGAATTCGTGCTCTATTACTGTTTCTAAAAACCCCCCAATTTTTTTTTTTTAATATATTCAATGTACAGACACAGTTTTTTTAGTCTTATTATATGTATAGATAATTGCTTCAGACATGCAATATTTATATTTGGCTGCTCCTAGGCAATATTTGAACATAATGTAATATAAAGTCAATCATTTTAAAACTAATTCTAGATCATTCATAAATTAATTAAGTAATGACTAACTTTTGCCCGCGTCTTCGCTCGCGTTAATATAGATTTTGATAATTATACTCTTGACACACTACTACAGTTTCTAAATAATAGAATTCAATAATGATTCGTAATAATATAATTCAATAATGATTCGAAAGACACGTGGCGCCATCTATTATCATAAGAATGTTATTGTTGAATTCCTCGGGAACAGTAGTTGTTTTCGGGATAAAATAAATATGTCCTTATGTCCATTTCTGTACACCTGATAACGTATATGCAAAATTTCAGGATGATGGGTTCAGTGTTTCAGGCGTGAAAAGGTAACAAACAGAATTACTTTTGCTGCATTAATAATGTGGTGGCGGCCCCAACTTACGAACAGTAATTCGTGGGTTTGAACCCAGGCAGAAGCGCATTACTTTGTGTAATTTATTTCATCACCACTGCTCGGTGAAAACGGTGAAGCAAAACATCGTGAGGAAACCGATGTCCTAGAACCAAAAATTCGAAGACATGTGATATTACCAATCCGCATTGGCCCCGCGTGGTGGATTATAGCCTATTTCTTCTCATAGAGAGGAGACCGTGTGTCCTAGCAGTGGGAATATTATAGGTTGATTATGCTTATGCTATTCAAAACTGGAAAATATTTAAGAGGTATTAGTGACATTGCAAACTTCCAGAATGCACCTTGCTCAAATTTCAAGCTGCTTTTTACATAGTAGACAAAAATCAGCCCTAATGTCCATTGCCTTAATGTATTTTATGAATGGTAGCTTCACAGCTGACAGTACAATAACAATAACAAACATATTAATCAAACATTACGCCAATTACGAAGTACACAAAAAATAAAAATAAAAACATTAAAATAATTTATATTTATTTATATTGGCAACAATCTGTACGGATGGGTGCCTGTATATCAGGGATGTTATGAAGCTCCTTAAACGTAATCGAAACTATTGGATATCCGAAATAAAAAGATATCCGTAACCGTAACCGTATTCGTTTCACAAGTTTCGGATAGTTTCGTATAAGGGCGGAGTCTAAATAAAACGACATGTTTCGACAGGTTTTTGTTTCACTGCTCGTGTGCCACGTGAATCTTGCAGTTTGTTTGTTATTTCTAGTCATAACATAACCTCTTTCATAACTAACTACTTTTTTATTATATCCGTAACCGAAACTAACGAATAATCTGAAATAATTACATATCCGTAACCGTATCCGAAACCGATATAATTTTATTCCTATATCTATATCCGTATCCAGATACGAAATATCATATCCATAA
Source organism: Lycophotia porphyrea (assembly GCA_950005105.1). NCBI lineage: Eukaryota > Metazoa > Arthropoda > Insecta > Lepidoptera > Noctuidae > Lycophotia > Lycophotia porphyrea. Next base: position 14,124,521 of record OX465402.1, read on the forward strand.
CATCTCTGCTGTATATGTGTGTGATGATGTGTGTGTGTCTATACTTTATGACTAGCTGGCACTAGTGGTGGCACTGAGTATCCCGCGTTTGATACAGGATTGTAATTATCACTTTTCTAAGACAATTCCGTGTTGTATTAAAAGGGTCGAGTGTTGGGAACTTGTCATTGTATAATGCGGGACGCTGAAAAGGCAGACATCTTCATGTAATTAGTGGAGGCCGAAGGAATCGCAAATCGCATCGTTTCTATCTTTAACGATCTACTCTACTCTTCAGACGAGAACACCGAGACACACACTTAAGCCAACCCCATACATCCCAACATCGTCAGACATGTTGGCTTGCACGTAAACTGCAACACACGTACACTGCAGTGCAAACAGCATTGGTTAATCCGTAGCCCCATCATTGAGTGGGCTGCCGGCGTGTAACTATCTGGAACCACGCCAGTTCTATTATCTTGTGTAATGTTACAGTTTGACTGCCATACAGTGTACATGTTGATGGCCTTTTGTGGGCAGGTGGGAACTTTATTTTGGTCGTAAGTGTATTGGGCGCAGATTTGGTTTTATGACCGCGCGTTAATGGTAATGTTTGGTGTTAGCCTGCGTGCTATGTTAGTAAGTACCTGTTTTGCATGATCTTTGGAATAAATATTGTGTTTAATGCAAATTTGACGAGATGAGCTTACGTTTGAGGGTGATCAATGATAATAGCAGTTATGCCAACATAAACCCTGTGTAATATATGTAAAGACTAAAAGTCATCATCTGCCTGGCCTTTTCCTAACGATGTTGGGGTCGGTTTCCAGTCTTACAGGAAGCAGTTGAATACAAGTATTTTACTTGGAGCGACTGCCTATCTGACCTCCACAACCCAGTTAGTACTAGGTATTACGTTACCCCTTCGTAAGACTGGTTGTCAGAATTTCAGGCCTCTTACTGTAACGACTGTCAAAGATCTACAAAATAAATGACAGCCGGGACTGACGGCTTTACATGCTTTCCGAGGCATAGAGGAAACGCAGTAAGTATTGGGTGGTCACCCATCCACAAACCAACCTGGGCAAGCGCGGGTTAGCCTCATGAAGATTGATCGGGGTAGCTGTTATTATTTTTTTTTTTTTAGCCACGAGCTAGTCTGTATCAATATAAAGACTGAAAGTATCAGAGAAAATAGTGTTTGGAACTTAGGGATATATTTCTTAGCCAGTGTAAAGAAATCCAGACGACATTTCCCAAAATCATAAGTGAAGTTTAAAAAAAAAAACATTCTTGATATTTTAGAAGAAAAAGTAAATGATACCGTGACGGTTGACAGTGAATAATGAAAAAAAAACGTGTGCCTACAACTAATGTGGGAATGGGCAGGAATGTAATGAATTCATGTGATATCTAAGTATCATCAACATCTGCCTAGCCTTTTCCCAACTACATAATATTTGGATCGGCTTCCAGTATAATCGGATGCTGAACACGGTATTTAACTTTTTTTTTTATAATTGGGACTAGGCCGCCAAATTATTCCAAACCACTGCAACTCCTGAAAGCCAGAATCAACAGTGGCGACCACCAGAAAAGCGCCGAGACAATGAAGCGAGACGAAGTCCTAGAGAAAATGCATCACCTGTTAAAATTTAATTTATTTAGTAACAAAGCTTCGACGCCATGTCTGACCCGCGCCGTCGTTGTTTTTGTTATCTTTCTTATTAATTATTTACGAACTACCTTACAATTTTGTTATAAACCATTTATGTGTTAACCTTAAATTAACAATGTTTATTTGCTTCGTTATTATTAAGATAGCTTTTAAGTGTTTCAACATCCGCACAAACCTATTGAGGTTTTTGTGTTTATTTTTTGTTTTGTTCTCTAATTAATAAACAATAAAAAAAAAACAATTTAACTGTCGAAATGAAATTAATACAGAAAAGTATAGCGGCGAAGTAGGAAAACCATAATTTCCCCATCCATTCCCATTTTATATCAGTAGGAGACAGAACAAAATAAGGCCAATGTTAATGAGTCCTGAGTTATGTGATTTGATTCTGATAATGGGTATCGCAAAAACATTTGAAGACGATAACGGATTTATCTACTAGTAATATATTGGCACATCTAATTTTTTCATATTTTACAGAAACGAAGATCAAAGATTTTATTAAAGTTTAAAATTAATTAGTTACAAGCAATTACTTAATTATAATTATTTTTTAATAAACTTATAAAATCTGTAAAAAATCGTAAAATGAACCCATAAATTAATTTTATACATTTATAAAATCTTTGATCTTCGTTTCTGTAAAATATAAAAAACGTAGATGTGCCAATATATTACTCGGTGAGCGATATACTTCATGTTAAAAATCTACAATCAAACTAATCCCAAGATAGAACCATCCTTACAGAACCAAACCAAAATAGTCCGACACAGAGAAAAGAAAAACGACGACATTCGACCATCTACTTTTAAATCAAAATGGCGGCGTAGACAAACATTTCCAGACAAGATGGATGACCTCGGAGGTCAGGAGGGCACTACAGCGATCCTCACTCGGAGGCAGGAAGCGAGGAAATGGCTGTGGCTTCCGGTCGTCGGGCGATGTGTAAAAATCCGTAGGGCGTTAATTTTTGCTGTGGGGATGTTTAGGGTATGTTTTGGGGTTTGTAGAAACTGTGGGGATCGTTTGTATGTTGTTTTAGTGTTTAGTGTTAAAGGCGTTTAGACGTTGAACAAATTGGAATACACTTTGCCCTACCCGGGAATAAAATCCAGGACCCCATGCTCTAGTTATATTGAAACTAAGTTAGCTTAAAACTAGCGGTCGCAAAAGCGACTTCAGCAGTCGCTTTTGCACGAAGGTTTTGCATCAGAAATTTCTCAGCAGCAGTCACGGAATTCGGCCCGGTGTATGGTAATAGGCTCCCACCTATTACATGGGACTTAAACATAACTGGCGAAACGTGGGTGTACTATTAAGTACATTTCTACCTAACCCTTCTGGAATTACAGCCGTGATATTAAGTGCAAGATACTACAAACATTCTCGTTCAGACTTGAACTGGTCTTCTTAGTACAGTGTTCCAGTTTCCGTCGTCAAGAACCCTTGGTTAACGCATCGGTGACCATACAAGTAGGTTGAGTATAGTAGATGGCTCTTCGATGTAGACGATAGTTCATTACTGCAGGACTTTACTTCACTTTGAGTCATGCAAAGTTATACCGTAAATAGTATGCTGCATTTTAGCCGACTGTGGACGGTTTTGTGTTTAATCAGCCTATATTTATGTATGTTTGTTCTTTGTGGCGCTCTAGAGACATAACGCAAAAGCTGATTTTGATGATTCTTACTTCAGTCAATTTGACTGAATCTAAAATTTAAAAGTTTTTTAGATTAGGTACATCGTACGGTCATATAAATTGTGCTCACATCCTTTTCAAGGAAATTTCAAAACGCTTAGGCTCCGCGCAAACGAACTGCTACCGGTGGCCGCTACCGGTGGCCGGTACCAGTGGCTGGTGACAAGCTGTTAACATGATTTCTAAAACGTTTTGTATGGAATCGCCGCACACGTGTAGCGAGTGGCGATCATTCGCGACTCAGTGGCCGCGACACGCTACCACCGGTGGCGGTCACTCGCGACTTAGTGTCAGTGACACGCCACCGGTAGCGAATTATAAATAAACTAGCTGATGCTCGCGGCTTCACCCGCGTGGATGTCGGTTATCGCGACCAAAAAATAACCATGAAATTTTGATCCCGTTCCCACAACAAAAACTTGACAAATTATACATTAAAACCTTCCTCGAGGACCACTCTATTTGTTTGAAGTTACTATAATTATATCATATCACATCATACCTTATTATATCATATCACGTCATACCTTATTAATCATGAGGTTCTTCAGAAAGGTAGTACTCGCAACCGGCGTGCGTGAGAGAATGAAAGGATGGTAGCCAGGTGGCGTTCTGTGGTTTCTGCCTACCCCCATGCGAGAAAGGCATGAGTTTATGTTTGAATAATGATATCACTACTAAAATTGTCAATGCTGCCACTCCCGCTCTATTTCTTGCTCTGGCAAATGACGGTTCTGAGCGCCATAAGATGGAGGAAGGAGCATGGAAAAATGAAATAAATTACACAAAGTAATACGCCTGCCTGGGTTCGAACCCACAACTACTGCTCGTAAGTCGGGGCCGCCACCACTGGGACACCACTGCTCTCAAAACGGTGAAGGAAAACATCGTGGAGAAACCGGCATGTCCTAGAACCAAAAATTCGAAGATATGTGACATCTACCAACCTGCACTGGGCCCGCGTGGTGGATTATAGCCCATTCCCTCTCATAGAGAGCAGGCCTATGTCCCAGCAGTGGGAACATGATAGGCTATGGAAAAATGCGATGCCATGCTGCCAGATGAGGCGCAACCCTAAAGCTGCACCATTTGGATAATTGCCTAAACCCCAACATCTTAATACCCAAAACTTCTCAACTGATTTGCATCTAACTATCCTAAAACGCTATCAATACTGACAAACAGTTTATAATAACTCAGTTATAGTTAATCGCAAAAGTTTTGAACCGCTTTCAGTATATAACTGAGATAAATACTGATTTATATCGGAAATCTCGCCATGACAAACGAATTTATTACACAATTTGCCTTAATTGAAATGGAACAATATCAAAGTGCACAGATCTAGTTCCAATGGAAGCGATTCAGAGTTGAGTAAACAACGAATGGAGACGATTGGGTTTTGAAGTGTTTTTTACTGTTGAATTAATAGAAATTGAAGTATTTTTACTATTAGTGTCAGTGGGTAGTGGAAATAACAAAACTTCAGGCCTGTAATCCCAAAGGGTTAGGCAGAGGAGTACCTATTAGTACACCCACACTTCAACAGTTATGTTTAAGTCCAATGAAATAGGGGACGAGCCCATTGCCATCAACCGGGCACAAATCTGGACTCCGTAACTGCTACTGAGAAACTCCTGATGCAAAACCCAATAACACTTGTCCCGACCCGGGAATCGAACCCAGGATCTCATGCTCAGCAGTGGCGATTGCGACCACTCGACCAACGAGTCAATGAAATAGATGAAAGTATTTCATTGTTTAAAAAGTCTATCATACTTGAATACTAAAATGACAGGTGCGTTGAAACAAAAAACTTTATGGGAAAAAAAAAAACTGAATTCCAAAAAAGAAACACAAAATATAAAAAAAATAGAAGAGAGCAGCAGTGGCCCAGTGGTGGCAGCCCCGATTTAAAAACAGTAAGTCGTGTGTTCGAACCCAGGCAGGCGCATTACTTTATGTAATTTGTTTCATCACTACTGCTCTCAAAACGGTGAAGGAAAACATCGTCAGGAAACCGGCATGTTCTAGAACCAAAAATTCGAAGACATGTGACATTTACCAACCCGCACTGGGCCCGCGTGGTGGATTATATACCATACCCTCTCATAGAGAGGATGCCGGTTGTCCCAGCCGTGGGAATATTAAAGGTTGATTATGCTTATGCATTAAGAAATGGTTCGAGAAATATTTTGAGTTCAGAGTTCTGACGAAACCTGTCCATCTCGCCATCTAGGCATCTCCTTCGTGGTCTACCGCGATGACACCTCACTGTGTCACTGTGGTTTAATTACTTTTAAATTTTCTGTATTTTCTGAATCATAAAGGCATACCACTAAGGATACCACTTCCATTTTCCTTGTTTATACATCCTTTTCTCAAGAACTCGTTATTTATGGGTTAAAGCAATAGGCGTTCTCCTTCCTTACCTTGCGATACTAATGGTTTCTGTTTTAGAAAATGTATAACAGCAATATAATTACATAAGATCACGCCTGTAATCCCCGAAGGGTTAGGCAGAATTTTAGGTAAATAGTACACCCACATTTCGCCAGTTATCAAACTCAAACTCAAACTCAAAAGCATTTATTTCGAATAGACCATTACAGGCACTTTTGAATGTCAGAAAAACAAAGAAGTCTAAGCTACAGTCACAGACACAAGGCATAATAACTTGTGAAAGTACTGTAGTTGCCCATTCCAAAGCGTAGATCTCTATGGAGAAGAATGGGCAAGAAACTCCATGGACACTCTTTTCAATCAAAATATTGTACAAAATCTTGGATACATCATTCATGTTGAGATCATACATATATGTGAAAACGATGTAGAAATACGTGCACGTTAAGAGCGTCCAGAGTAAAAGATTATATTATAAACAAAGTAAGCAGTTAAAATAAATCGCGGATGCCTAGAGTTTATGTTTTTAAATCCTATGCAATAGGGGGCGAGCCTATTGCCATCATTATATAATTATGAATCAAAATAAGGCAAAATCAACAACTTAGAGGACAAGAAACTCGTAACATGTTACATCGCCTGTCTAGCCTTGTCACAACTATGTTGAGGTCGCGTTTCAGTCTAATCGGATGCCGAATTTCAGGCTTAGTCAGATAGGCATCGCTTCATGTAAAATACTGGATTTTAGAAGTAGCAACTGCCTATGTGACTGAGGAGCTCGTGGCTAAATAATAACAGCCGCTCGGGTGGATCTTTAGGTTAAGCCGTGCTTGCCTATGTTGGTCTGTGGATGGGTGACCACCCACTACATACCGAGTTGCCTCCGTGCCTCGGAAAGCACGTTGAGCCGTTAGTCCTGCCTGTCATTTGAAGATCTTTGACAGTCGTTAGGTAGTCAGTGGCCCAAAAAAGTCTACACCAGTCTAACCAAGGGGTATCGAATTACACATTACTAACTGGGTTGTGGAGGTCAGATTGGCAGTCGCTCCACGTAAAATACTGGTATTCAGTTGTATCCGGTTAGAGTGAACGCCGACCCCAACATAGTTGGGAAAAGGTTAGGTAAATGATGATGGAACTGTCTATGTGACTGAGGCAACCGAGGCACTGTGAGCTATCGGAAGTTTTTAAGCACTAAATTGCTTGCGTTTGGCCGCAACTGAATGTGAAATGATGACGCGGCCTAGGGTGGAGCATGCTTGCCTAGAAGCAACCAATTCACTCGAACTTTGAACAGATCCAGATTAAAATGATAATTCAATATGTAATGGATTCTCACAGTCATTTCCACCGACCAACCAAAAATGTATCTTTATAGAAATAGGAGATATTATTATATTTTTTATGGAAGTAGGTTTTTGAAGTTATACTTTTTTTGGCGCGTTAGGGAAAAATGATGAGAGTAAATTTTTACGATGTCCGAAAAACCGACACCCTGAAGTTAGCAAGTCAACATACACCCTGAAGTTAGCTACTCAACATTTTAGTTTTATACGCCAAATAATTATAACTTCTTACTTGGTACATAAGTACACACACACTTATTTTTTTACTGAAGATGGATCTAATATCACTTTTTTTTTGCGGACTAGGTGTGTGTACTTCTATCACATTTTATGAGCAAAAATACTTTTAACTCAAACAGCTCCATATTTCACCAGAAGACAGCACTAAGAAAAAAGAAATACATCAACAAACCTTTCCTTTCGCAGAATAAAAATAAAACAGAGTACAACCAACCACTAAGTCACCGGAAGTAGCTGAAAACAGCGTCGCGTTTCCGCCACTAACCGCAGCGGATGTTACTGGATTAGCAGGTGAAATGGCTGCTGAAAATTATGGCGCTCTTACATATACGTGAAATGAAAACACGGGGCGAATTTTATTTTCAGGTTGTACTGAAAGTAAGTAGCTACCCGGGTGTTTGTTGAAAAGTGATGGTAGTACATAGCGTGGAACTTTTATGGTTGAAAATGCGGTTTTTGTCAAGATGGTCGATTAAGAATTTTCGGTTTTTTGCAGGAGAACGTTTGGTGTTAGAAAAATTCGATTCTTGTTAGTAATTAGTATAGGGTTGAGTATACTTAAGCATTTATTTCAGATAAAATCTATAAAAAAAAAAACTTTTATTGTTAGTAATGTCTTAAAACTATGTTAGTAAAACTTACCTGGAATTTAAAAACTGTGAGTACACTGTTCAAGTACCGCACAAGAGGGCCATCATCATCATCATCATCATCAGCCTATAATGTTCCCACTGCTGGGACACAGGCCTCCTCTCTATGAGAGGGAATGGGCTAATAATCCACCGGATCGGTAGATGTCACATGTCTTCGAATTTTTGGTTCTAGGACATGCCGGTTTCCTCACGATGTTTTCCTTCACAATTTTTGAGAGCAGTGGTGATGAAATAAATTACACAAAGTAATGCAACTGCCTAAGGATTGGCCTGCAATCGCACTGGATCGCGAAATGTTGAAGGAGGGAAGGGAGGCCTTTGCCCTGCAGTGGGACAACATAGGTTTATAATAATAATAATAATCCGCCTGCCTGGGTTCGAACCCACGACTTACTGTTCGTAAGTCGGGGTCGCTACCACTGGGCCACCGCCGCTCTCCTCGAGAGGGCCATCAACCTTATCTAAAATGGTGTTTAAAATACAACTGGCACTGTCACGTACTCGAAGCATCACGGACGCTATACGTTTGCGTACTATTGCTTTAAAACAATCAGTTCTAGCCTCAGCAAACATTCTTGACCCGCTACAGAAGCAGCGATCTACGTGTAAATTTCGATTATAGCTATCAATTGAAATAATTTGGTATCTCGGTATCCAGAAAAATGGAAATGATTTTTAACACTGTGATGTTAAACTATTTTCTGTTACAATAGCTATGAAGTCTGATAAAAATTATGGATTTGGTGGCTAGTATGAGGATGTACCTATATGATACTTTGTATTTGTGCAATTTTGTGCTGATACTGTTATTAATAGCGATGTTTCCTGAGTAAATAAAATATGATCCTTTAGCCCGTCAGTTAGATTATCGAAAAATATTGGATACGTATGTTTTGTATTATCAAATCAATGGAAACTGACGAAGATAAAAACAAGATAAAAACGCATTAAAGCTCAGTCGGCTTGTGACATCACTCCGCCAGTAAAAGTGTATTATGACGTCATACGAGTTTTCGACGCATTTTTTGTATACGAAAAAAAAAAAATACGTGTCCAATATTTTTTGGAAATCTATAATAATGACGGACTAATTAGATTTTTTTGGTAAACTACCCTATTGCCACTGGTATAGGCTGTCTAGCCTAGATCCTAACCTTACATCTTTTAACATTCTAAAGATCTAAATTGAATAACAAGTTCTACAGAATACTATTAAAAAAAATTATTGACTCAGCAACTGGAGGTACTTAAACAAGGCTTAAACTTGTTTTACAGCCGATCTTGTAAGCCGTTAGTAATTAATACTAAGATCTACTTACTAAGTGAAGCTATTTCTTTTATCCTGCTAAAAAATGAGGCGATTTGTCGAGGATTTTTTTTCTTAAGTGTGGCTAAATACTTCCCTTAGTTTAGTTTAGCTGTGAACTGGAAGGATCGGCAGTGGTAATGGTCCCGAAAAAAAGATTGGAGTCGTAGTGCGATTAAGCGACGTTTGGTGTGTGTTGACAATACCGAGTCTAACAGCGGCCGTCGAGGCATCACGCATTCACGCCTAAGGCCCTAAAGCAGGGCTGCGGGACAGTTCGAAAGAGATACCACGGCCCTGGAACACAAAGGGCAAGGAAGGAACATGGATGGGTTTTAGTCAGTACAAGTCTGACACTCCCTACCACTCTGCCCGGAGCGGGAGAAGTCATTTGATGATTTCCCATCCGATTTAATTTTCATTTTTAATTTTATGACCCCGACTTACTGTTCGTAAGTCGGGGTCGTTACCACTGGGCCACCGCTGCTCTCCTGTGAGGAAGCTTGCTTAAACATTATTATGAGACATGTCCTCTCCTCTCGTCTCGTCACCGCTTACCCTTGTATCCATTTATCAACAACCCTGTCAACATACCACTACCCCATCACAACAACACCTGTGGAACACCAAAATCCATTTTACACCGAACTACCCTCAAACTACGCAATATTTTCATGCATTAAATTATGCTAGTCTACATTTCGGCACGTTCTGTAACAGGTAGCCTGGGAGACTGTTTGCTAACACTGTTTAACCAGGATTACAAGAGTGTGGAGGAGGCACGTGTGTAATGCCCGTGATCGGAGTAGGTAGATTGATTTTTGGTACTTGTATCATAAATTTTCACAGAAAGAATAACATGGATAAATCATTTTCCCGGAAAGTAACTCCGGTATTTCCGGATCCAATTAAATATCGTTCATGTTGGTAGTGATATTATTACTACTCAATTCATTTAAAGGAAGGTACCACCGGTTAGTGCACCACCCATGATCCTTTGCTCTGATTGGTCGTTGGGTTGTGTCAAATCGTGACTGGGTAACGTTAAAAAAAATTATGAACAATATAATATTGGTCATTTTAATACCATTCCTACCTAAGTTCCGTTTTTTTAAATAATCAACTAATTCCGAAAATCCGGAGGAATATTCTTATTCTTTATTGCACACAAATTAAAAATATACATACAAATTGCAATGGTATAACTTATGTACAATGGCGAGCTTAACCCAGAATTGGGTTTTCTTACAGCAAACCTAATTTTTGATTACGAGAATTGCAAAAGAGGATACATTTATGTGCATTAACATTATAATTCATTTTAAAAACTACATACATACATTATGATATACGTAATACATACAGATATAAATATATATACATACATATTGATTATGTTGACAGGAAATGCTCCTTTATTCCTTTCTTGAACACCTCTAACGATGGGCTATCCCGCAAGGAGTGTGGAAGTGAATTCCAAAGACGCACAGCACGAACAGTGAAAGATCCATTATACCGACTTGAGGAGTGGGGAGGGAAGCGAAGGAGAAGAGATTTTGATGAGCGACAAGGTTTACTAATGTTCGTATTAATACATTCATTTCGGATCAATGACCCCAATTCAATCTACGTACTCTGATCTATGGTAATGACCAAGTGCTGCTATTTGCTGGAACTGTGTCAATTGAGTGACATGTTTGGCTTTGTCAATATTACGGAGGATCTGTAATTGGAAGATTTTGAGTGCAAAGATGGCAAAAATTAGAATATTTCTGCAAAGCTGTCTGTCAGAATAAGAATCTGATCATTTGACCTCGTCACATAAACCGCATAAGTAAAAAGACTAGGATAAAAATAATATGTGGGCGAATATTTGATGTTGGCCCATAAAGGTTTTTCCAAATATAGGAATAGAGCCTAAATTGCCCCAAAAAGATAATATAAAAGCACACTTTTTTACTAGCAAGCTTCCTGTTAACGATTATAAAAAAAAAAAAAAAAACATTTATTTTAGTCAGTTAAAAGATAAATTTCAAAAACATTAATTACAATTCTTCATCATCATCATATCAGCCGAGTCGAGAGCAGCGGTGGCCCAGTGGTAGCGACCCCGACTTACGAACAGTATGTCGTGGGTTCGAACCCAGGCAGGCGCATTACTTTGTGTAATTTATTTCATCACCACTGCTCTCAAAAACGGTGAAGGAAAACATTGTGAGGAAACCGGCATGTCCTAAGACCAAAAATTCGAAGACATGTGACATCTACCAATCCGCACTGGGCCCGCGTGGTGGATTATAGCCCATTCCCTCTCATAGAGAGGAGGCCTGTGTCCCAGCAGTGGGAACATTAAAAGGCTGATGATGATGATGATGATCATATCAGCCCGTTGCTGTCCACTGCTGAACATAGGCCTCCCCAATCGATTTCCAACGTATCCGGTCCAATGCCACCTGCATCCAGCGACTCCCTGCAGTTTTGACAAGGTCGTCGGTCCATCTGGCAGGTGTCCGTCCCACGCTGTGCTTTCCAATGCGTGGTCTCCACTCCTTTAATTACATTTACAATTTCATTTTAAAATGAATTAAAATTAAATTATTAAAATAAAATAACATTGTTAGCTGTTGATATTGACAGCCATGTACAAAAAATGAATAGCTTCATAAATGGCTCTCAATATTCCACTGTCAGAAAATAACATAAAGCTTACCTGTGATCAATCTTTATCTAAATTTTAGGTAAATTTGAATTTAAATGACTTTCACAAATATTGTCCACACTTGGAAAGCTCACTTTCTGCTTCTTTCAACAAAGTTTGTGTAGACCAAATAATGTATTTCAGTGAGAAATTGTGTAATGTCTTGTTTGCATTGAATTGTCGTCGCGGACTGACGCTGTTTGATATTTGAATTTCTTGCGAAACCAAAGAGAATTCTTCCATTTTCGTTTTGTAAATACAACTTAGATTGAGGAGCTCGTGGCTAAATAATAACAGCCGCACAGGTTGATCTTCAAGGTTAAGCAGCGCTTGCCTAGGTTAATCCGTGGATGGGTGACCATCATAACTTACCGGGTTTCCTCCGTGCCTTGGAAAGCACGTTAAACCGTTGGTTCCGGGTGTCATTTGTATTATAATCATCTTTGACAGTCGTTCAATGGCCTGAAAGTCTGACAACTAGTCTTACCAAGGGGTGTCGTATTACCTAGTACTAAATGGGTTGTGGAGGTCAGATAGGAATTCGCTTTATGTAAAATACTGATATTCACTAACATAGTTGGGAAAAGGCTAGGCAGATAATGTTCTGTTATAAGTTGGCAATCTAACAATCAACCAAAAAGTCATGGCAGCGGTGGGATTCGAACCCACGCCTCCGAAGAGACTGGTGCCTTAAACCAGCGCCTTAGACCGCTCGGCCACGCTACCGTTGTTTCCATCGATAAAAATGAAGGTTCTTATACAAAATGTCTTTCGGCTTCGCGTACTTTTACGCCCATTAGGTTTTGGTGCATAGTACATTTTGTATGTTCATCCGATTTCGATTTCGATTCAAATTCTTTCACTGATGTAAATTAGACGGAATATATATATTCTACCATCTGTCACCTGCGCAGTTGATTACCTATTTGATCGTATCAATGAGCGAAGTGGTCTGGCCATGTCGCACGGATGCACCCGGAGAGGTGGGCAAACATCGTCACTCACTGGACGCCTGAGGGTGGACAAACCCGACGAGTCTGGTCATGTTCGCGGAGCAAACCTGGCCAGAAATTGCACAGAACAGAGAGGTTTGGAGGGAGAAAGGGGAGGCCTTTGCCCAGCAGTGGGACACAAAAAAAATGATCAAAGTCCGCCTACCCGTGTTTTGAGGCCAAACATTTTGTATTTATTTCGTCTTATTTCAGATTTTTATGGAAAAAACTTTATTGCATTACCTGTATTATTAAAGTAGCACAGTTACATTTTGAATGTTTTATTTTATTTTATTTCACCATCTATGTAACGACGATCTCGAACATAAACCTGTAATGTCACCTATATAATTTTATACTCAATCAAAAACAACAAAAAAATTGCATTAAAATATGCTAACGCCATCCGTCGCATATTTCATGAAAATAAAAACAGGGGTTGAAATCTCTCTCAGGGGTGTGGAATCGAGATTACTGTTTCGTCCCTCACCCTATGTCGATTTCCAAAAAATATGTCCCAAAACATTCGGTGTTTGATAGGCGTATTGTCAAATTTATTGCTATTGCTGTGCAGTACGTGATGTTTGTGCTAAAGTGACACATTTTTGGTCCTACGGGACTAAATGTGTACGTTGGTCCTTTTATTCGGGAATATTTATTTGATCCCAGGTGTTTTATATGTGGATGCTATTAAATATGTTAGTTCATGTTCTGCGCACCTACTTATGTAATTAGAACTAGCTATTGCCCGCGGCTTCGCTCGCTTAGAATTTGATTAAGTATTTGAAAATCAAGCAGGTTGTACACGTGGCGCCATCTATTACCATAAGAACGTTATTGTTGTTTTCCTCGGGAACAGTACTTTTTTTGGGGTGAAGGTACCCTATGTCCGATACCTGGCAATCTATATGCAAAATTTCAGGATGATCGGTTCAGTGGTCTAGTCGTGAAAAGGAAATAAACAAACTTACTTTCGTATTTATAATATTATTATAATATATATTATTATAAGTATGGATTATGAAATCTGGGAAGTCAATTCATCATCTAAGAATATGGGCAGATAATAATAATCATCATGCATATAATCCAATTTATTTGAGGTAGTGCACCTAGGCTTCTTCTTCCATACTTGTCTGCTATTCAGCTGCATCCGGTAAGACTGGAAACCGACCCCAATATTGTTGGGAAAAGGCTAAGCAGATGATGATGATGATGACTTCTCTGCTGATGATTCCCTGGCCTGATGGCCACTGCACTAACCTTTGTATCTCGGCATAATCTATTATCATAAACCAGAACGTGCTTTCAGGGTACAAAAAATACACTACTACAATTATATCTTTGTTTCCTTGGAAGATGGGTAGGCCTTTAGTGTGGGACGCAACATGCATCGATACTCTTGCGCCATCCCATCTTCCAAGCTCATCGTGCTGTGCTGGTGCTGCCGCTGCCGGTGCGGCTGCAGAGAAGCTCAATCGGCGGCGTAAATATAGAAACCTTTGTGGTAACTATATTTTCGAGCCATTTGGGGTTGAAACTCTGGGGCCGTGGGGTCCGAGTGCTCATAACCTATTTAAGGAAATTTCAAAACGCCTAGTTGACGCTTCCCGTGACCCAAGGGCTGGCTTTTACCTTGGCCAGAGTCTAAGTGTTGCCATACAACGTGGCACATTACCAGCTGACAGCGTTGAGGAGGAGTTTTTCGATGCCCTTTTATAGTTTGTTGTTAGTTTATTTATTTCAATTTAATAGTTTTTAATTATTAATGTATATAGTTAGTTTATAATCATCATCATCATCGTCTTCCTGCCCTTGTCCCATTCTATTTGGGGTCGGCGCAACACGCCGACCCCGTTTTCTTCTTCCATTCTCCCCTAGTTAGTTTATAATATTGAATTAAAAATTCCTTAATTAGAAAACCGAAAAAAATAATTATAATTATCATAACATTATCTGGAAGCACCGTAAACACGCACGTTCGATACACATGTTACAAATGCAAATACGTTTCCATGGTAAGTGTTCCAAAAATAACGACATGTGCATTTTATAGTTCTGCACCAATAACTTGTGGAGAATATAAATTTATATAGTTTTTATTAAGGCTATCAATTTTTAATAGGAAGTTATGAAAAACAGCATATGTGGTGCAGTGCTTGAACAGGTTCGCGACTTCTTCGAGGGTTAAGATATTAATTATGAACAGCATACAGCGTGTAAACAGACTCTTCACGAAGCCGTCAACCAAGCATTATGTACATCAAATTAAATAACTTTACGCAAAAATTAGTGCTGGGTAACGACTTTTTTTTTTGGGCTGAAAAATCACGTTTAACAGTAGGACTCGATGTAACGCACCCAACACATTGTGCTGATGGATGGATTGAATAGTAAGGGGTCCTGGAGGTGTTTACAGTAAAATTCTTCCAATAAAAACATGTATTAAAAAAAAAAGAACTTGTAAAAAAGGTGGAACTTTGACCCCCAATATCTCCGTAACTAAAAATGATCGCAATGACGGGAAGAACCAGTGCCTTTCGGCTTCGTTAAGAGTCTGTTTATACCCTTTATAATAGCATAATTAGTATAAAATGATCTCACTGCTGGGAGCACACACGCCTCCTCTTCTGTAAGAGGGGCCTATAATCCACCAAGACCATTGCGGGTCGGTGGATGTCTCTTCGAATTTTTGATTCTAAGGTACGCTTTGTTCCATCTGGATTTCTCGATGTTTTTTTTGTTTTAAGAGCAGTGATGATAAAATTTTAAAAAGTAAACCGCCTGTTTAGGTTTGACCCGCCGATTTATAAAAAATAGGTCACATTACTCTTAATACCTCCTCTTAGACCTCGATAATCATAGTTTAAGCATGGATCGACCCGTGCTGTTTTTACTGCACTGTTATTTAAAATTAAAATAAAGCCTTCTAGACATTTCCAACAAACAACCTTTTAAAAATATGACCCTAGCGTAGTCCAAGCAACTGGCTGGCTTCATACTGTAGCCTTGTTTTATTATTTCAGACATAAACGGAACTGTCCGTTCATCCCCGGATGTTTGCTTTTACGACACCCGAAGGTGTTTCAAAAGCGCATGAAACTTTACCAGACTATACAGCATAAATTGTTTACTGGCCTGTATTTTTATTAGTTTATCTAATCAAGAAACATCTAGTTAAAGTTTTTATTAACTATTTCAAAAACAAGAGAATTTCAGGTCAGTGCATGAGTTTTGCCCACTTCCTAACCAATGCGAACGGTCGTGCAAAAATACGCGGTCGTCGAGTTCACCCGTCACTCATTTAATCGGATAAAACGGAAAGCTTCCTCCGCGAGTTTGTTTAGTTATCGGGTTTGTCAAACAAAATAGATCTGACTGTTTCGTATTCGTGTGCCGGTCGCTTTGGTTAGGACGCGGAGTTATAGTGACTAAGTCTCTATCACAAACGTGGTTGCAAGTCATAATTATGATCTCCTTTCTCGTTTACTTGAACTAATCACTGATATAATAATTTTACAAGAATATTTTGGGATGCGATTTTGGAAATATCGCCGCCTTTTTGTTTTAGGGTTTCGCACTTCAAAAAGAATCACTTTGTTGTCCGTCTGCGTGTCTGTTAAGACCCTTTATCTTGAAGCGGCACTACAAAAAGTACTAAGCAACATAGAATAAAAAGTACTACAGTGCCATCTATGACGGAGCGGACGAACTAAACAACAAAATCCTAGATCACGCACGTAAAGTTATCCGCGACTTAAGACTATATAGAAGAACCCACCAACAACTGTCAAAACATCAATTTATTTCTTTACAAGACAGTCTGATAATAATTTACTACTAAAACTAGTAGCTTTGTTTACAAGACTTCCCATATAAAAACTCCTAGATCTGCAGATAGCAGGAGGACCACAAAATATCGTGTTACTGTAGCGCCGTGGCGCACTACCTGAAATTTCGTTCCGAGTATTTGTAACTAAAAGGATACGGGGAAAATGCAAAATCCGAAACATTTTCTAAACAGAGTGCGTCTGGGTTGTTCATCTCTTACTAGTAGTTTCAATAGCAGTATTGAATTTCGAATGTTTTTAGATGTTTCTTAATGATTAATGTTTTGGTTTTTATGAGCTTTTGTTTCTCAAATTTTTGAAGTGAAACTTCTTTATCGACGTATGGGAGAATTTTTTTAAAAATCGTCACGTTTTTCGGTTACGCGCCATGTTGCTTTTTTATCAAAGTTTAGTATAGTGACGTAAAGAATATAATGTATCATTATTGATGAAATACAACAATAGCAATGATATTATAATAAGAACAATGATAAAATAAATTACTCATTAATTGTATGCATGTCTATAATAATAAAATAGCTTTAATTTAATACGGAAAAAATTGTTTTTCTTAAGGCTTAAGCCTTATCTACCCCATTTTCGTGAAGTTGCAAATAGTAGAAAAATGATATGTCGTAAAGAAGTTTCACTTCTTACCTGTGTACTCTGGTACACACACATTTTTTTTGTTCATAAGCTGAGTACTCGACTGGATATCCAGCCAGAATGACCAGCTGCCATAAAAACATTTATCCTGTATTCAACCTTTTTATGGAATTAACTTTAAAATATCTTTCCTTGCGCGCTAACATTCGTTATAAAGGAAATCCTATGCAAAATAATATGTTTATAAAACCATCGGTTCGGTCAGTGATTTAAATATTTTCTTTCTGCTCGGCTCTTAAGGGTCGTAGCGTCATGTTATATAGCCTATAATCTTCCTCGAGAATCGGGCGGGTAGTTCCGGAGCATACCGCGTTCAAACAAACAGAATCTTCGGCTTTATATAATAAATAGACTGTGTCTCTGTATTGCCGAAATTATAAGTCGAAAGAAGAATCTTCACGGCCTTCAGCTTATTTGTCTCGTAGATTTTAGGCCACAGCCTAAGCTGTGCAAAGTCTTAGACAATATTATTTGATAAATCTATACCAAACCAACAAACAAACCACTAACAACATTTTCATTCATTTCGAATGACCAACGCTTGTAAAAATAAATTCACATCAGACATTGCAACTAGGAGCCCTTAGTACCGTCCTGTCCAGTTCACATACAGAGGCCACTTTCTGTTCTTTGTTCCCTATTCAATATTCTGTTGACTCCGTTTTTAGGGTTCCGCACCCCAAGGGTAACCAATGGGACCCTATTACTAAGCTTCCGCTGTTTTTCGTCCATCCGTCTGGCTGTCAGCGGGCTGTATCTCCTGATCCGTAATAGGCAGACAGTTTAGTTTTTCACAGAATGTGTATTTCTGTTGCCGTTTTCTCAACAAAAAATAAGAATATATAAAAAATTAACAGTGCTCCCCCTACGACTACTACGATGGTACGGAACCCTTCATGAGCGAATCCGACTCGCACTTCAGTGATTTTTTTTATGATGGACACACTCATAGGTTCACTGGCTCGGAGCTCAGAAACATGGGATATGACCAAAGAAAAGTTCCCTTCTGTGGACATAAACCGACTTGTAAAGAATTTTCTGAGAGGTTCCGTGTTTTGGGCTATTTCAATGAGGTCACACTCGTCTAATAGTAAAAAGTAAATTCAAAATCTACTGAAAAATCACAGGACTACTGAAAAGTCACGCCCTAAAAAGTATGAAACAAGAAAATATTCTCGTATGAAATTGTTATGTAACTACAAACCATTTAATATGTATCGTCTATTAAATAAACAGCTTAAATGTTATATATTTTAATGTATGTATTTCATAAATGTTTATAGTGATGTTCAGAGCCGTGGTTGTATACTGTTGCATAAATAGTAATTTCTAGATTTCAAATTCACTGATATAAAACCGGTGGCAATGTACATTGCCATTTTTTTTTTATCGTGTGGTTAGTGCGTAACCTGGTGTCAGAGTTTTTATGCCACCCATGGGCCTCTGACTTAGCTTTACATGCCGTCGAGAAATATCTCTCAGGCATACTGGTTTCCTTACGATGTTTTCCTTCACCGAAGCAAGTGACAAATTATACAATACGCACATGAATTAGAAAAAGCAGAGGTGCACGCCTTGGATTCGAACTCGAGAACTATGACTTAGCAGTCCGACGGTCAGACCACTAAATCACAAAGATTATAACAAAAGGGTCATCCATACGATAATGTACATCCACGTACATCCTTAAGTACTGCAGTCCTAGACTCGAGTCCTCATGTCCAGTTGATGGGAACTTTTGTTAGTACCTCCTGAAGTACCTACGAGCTACTTTCACTGTTGTGAAATGAAAAGCTCTTCTTTATAGGCGACCCGTTCATTTGCCTTCCATTTTGAGTTTACCTGCGTTTTTACTAGTGGTCCTTACGCGGGTGGGTTAGGACCAGTTTTTTATTTTTATTTTGATGTTATGTCCATGAATGATGAGGTCGTGTGAGATATTTCTTGACGGCATGTAAAACTAAGTCAGAAGCCAATGGGTGGCATAAAAACTCTGACACCAAGTTAGGCACTAACCAGACGATAAGAATGTATAAGGTAGGGAACGAGTACATTAGAGGAAGCTTAAAAGTTGTGCCAATTACAGAAAAGTTGAAAGGGAATTGTCGGTCTTGGTATGGACATGTGATGAGGAGAGTTGAATCGCATGTGACCTAAAGAGTAATGAATATAAATGTTGATGGATGGAGAGAAACGATGGATGAATTGTGTGAGGAATGATCGCAAAATATACGTCTTATCTTTTGCTCATGTTGACTTACAAGTTTGATTTTTTCACTGCTCCAAAGAGTAGCAGACTTGAGTATTTGATTAATAAATTCAGCTTGATACCACGCGTTCCTGAGAAAAAGGGTCTTGAAAGATGGACAACAAAGTCATCCAATAAGGGTTCCGTTTTTGCCTACTGAGGTGCCGAACCCTAAAAAACATAAAATTTCACTAAAGATAATCAGCTGACGCATTCCTACCGTCCACGCTGAAAGCACTACAAGTACTTTTGCAAATCAGAAAACTCGTTAAAAGCAATGTTCCAGAAGCCTTAAGTATTTCAAAGCAAGATGAACTTCAAAAAACGAAATATGTGAGAGCGTCATCGCTCAGACAACTCAGGAGTTTCTCTGAGAAATAAAGGGATTCTTCACAAGAACGGTGAGCGGTCGCGCGTTTTAGAATAACTTGTATATTCAACTGAATCGCTAGCCCGAGCGCGCGGTTTATACTTAACGTAACTACGACCGATTTTTGAATCAATTACCTCCTTTTTTTTTACGGATGGGAAATCATCAAATGACTTTTCCCGCTCTGGGCACAGCGGAAGGGAGTGTCAGACTTGTACTGACTAAAACCCATCCATGTTCCTTCCTTGCCGTTTGTGTTCCAGGGCCGCGGTATCTCTTTCGAACAGCCCGCAGCCAATCAATTACCTCCTCAATTTTGAAGTCGGTTAAAAATACAACTATGTTAAAGCATATTGGTTATTATTTTTGCGACCAGCACAATTGGTATTCACTCACGATTAGTATTACCCGTGAATAAACAAGCTTTTGCGCGCGGTTTCACTCGAATTAATTTAGAATTTGACAATCAATTCGGGTTTTACTCTGCTTGTAATATGTAGTATAATTCAACCATGATTCCAAAAACACGTGGCGCTATCTATTATCATAAGAACGTTAATATTGTTTTCCTCGGGAACAGTACTTTTTTTCGGGATTGAAGGTGATACTATACACCTGACAACGTATAATGTAAAATTTCAGGATTACCGGTTCTGTGGTTTAGGCGTAAAATGGTAACAAACAAACTTACTTTCGCATTTATAATTTTAATAGTTGGGAAGTAAGGATATTAGTTAAGATAGGATTCGTAAAAATCTATGTGAGCCTTTGACATATTGATATCGGTGCAGGAAAACATCCTTTGAAAACCTGGACTTTAGCATACATAATATCACGCCTGTAATCCCCGAAGGGTGCAAAAGTGTATCTAATAGTACACCGACATTTCGCCAGTTATGTTTTAAGTCCCATGTAATAGGGGGCGAGCCTATTGCCATCAACCGGGCACAAATCCAAACTCCATAGCTGCTATTGTGAAATTGAATGAAAAAACCCAGTAGCAGTTTGCCCGACCCGGGAATCGAACCCAGGACCTCATGCTCAGCAGTCGCGCTTGAAACCACTAGACCAACGAGGCAGTCACCCTGGACTTATAAGTCTGATATCGCCAACGCGTCTTGAGCAAGCGTGGTGATCAATGCTCGTACCTTCTGTGTATGAAGAGAGGCCTTTAACCCAGCAGTGGGACAGTAATAAGCTGGTATAATTTAATTATTAACTAGCTGTAGCCAGCGACCTTCGTCCATGTAAAATTATTATAAAAATACAATTTTCCCTGTTTTTGCAACATTTGTCATTTATTATCTGCTCCTATTGGTCGTAGCGTAATGTTATATAGTCTATAGCCTTCAATTTTTCAAGTCAAACCAGTCGTTCCTGAGATTAGCCCTTTCAACCAATCAAACTCTTCAGCGTTCTAATATTTGTAGAAATATGTGAGGCTTCTTTCTCATCAGTAGAATAACGCAGGCTAACAGAGTCAGTATGTAACAGTATGTGAAAAGAGTATTTTCAATTTTAAAATTGCTCGTTTTTACTGTTTAGTCCACTCTCGGCCCCTCGACCCCCAGAAAATAATATGTCCACTGGACCCCAACTATAGTTAATTCTTGAGGGTCAAGAATGGATTTTGATTTATAGCCAAGTTTTAGTTTCCTCTCGACCCCCAAAGTTCAGTTACGATGATGTCATCAGTACAATCTACGGAATACTGCCGCGCAGTTGGGTAAAAAGTACTAGGCGCTCATATCATTCGAAGAGGTAACTTCACTGAATACAGCACCAGCTCTTAATGGTGGGTGGAGTATACTCCCAGGTAGACGTAATGAAATGTGGGGATGTGATGGGGGAGATAAATTATTTCACTTTTTATGTACACACGGCGGCACATCAAGCTTTACATTTCCAGTATAACGTGGCCTCGCTTTGTATATATTTTCTGTACAACGAGAGATCCGCATAAACTGGTTTTGTATAACTTGATCAGCCGTCGTGCGTACACTTAAGGAAACAGCATTTTTTATAAAATCAAGTTAAGGTTTGCCGTAAGAAAACCCAATTCTGGGTTAAACTCGCCGTTGTACATAAGCTATATATTGTAATTTTGCTTATAATTATATCTTTTAATTTGTGTGCCGTAAAGAATAGAATTATATAATTATTCCTTGTATTTTTAATCTTTTGACCTAATTTTACACCAGCCATGGTCAAACATGTTGAGCCGAAGAACACCTATCACGCACATTGCATATTATTTACACTTTTTTTGCAAATAAAAGAATTGAATTGAATCGTGCAGCAAGTAAGTGTGAAACGTCTTAACAGCTAACGCCTAAAGCTGTTCCAACCGCGTAAATGGAAAAAGTTTGATTGTGAGATATTTTTTTGTCAGTCCATGATTTGGACATTTTTATTTTAGTAATGTACTTTGTTTTGTATTGTTTTGTTGTTGGATATGTTTTATTTACTTTGGTTTGTTAGACATTGGAACAAGTTACATCTAGGATTTCTTCTTGCGGCTCCTACTTTACGAATCTGTGGAACAGTTATGTATTTATTTTTTAATCCAAGTATTTTATTTGATTTAAATGTAGTCAAATAAAGGATTTAAAAAGACTCTTTAACGAAGCCGAAAAGCAGTTGTTTCCCCGTCATTGCGATATTTTTTTTGTTCTAGACCATACCTCGGAACCTTCTAGTTACGGAGATATTGGGGTTTAAAGTTCCAAGTTTTTTACAAGTTTTTTTTTTTTAAATACAATTTGTTTTTAATGTATTTTTTTACTTAAGACTCCTTGACGATGCCCGTACTATTCAATCCGCCACCAGCACAATGTTTTGAATACGTTACACTCTCGCAGAAATTAAGAAAAAAATAAATAGAGCTTCCACGAATCTTCCCCTAAATCTCTTGCAATTAATTCAGCAGCAATACCTACTTCTTAACACCAACAATTTATCACGACCCCCAGGGGGTATGGTCATTTTTCATCTAGGGAGAGAATTTCATTTAATTTATAAAACATATTTTTGGTTTTAATTGATGTTCCCTAAATTGCACCGGAGTTGTAAATCGAACGAAAATCAATGTGGTAAAATCTGCACCGACTAAATCTGGTTACCGACCTACAATTTTGAGAACGTAGGTATGGTTACCATCCCGGTAAGAGAAGGAGGCTCCTGGTAGGAGAAGAAGTTGTCGGGGAGGCAACCGCCTCGACGCATAACACGCCGAAACTCCGCCTGCATTACTTAAAGCAGGTGGGACTTTAAGGTAACGAGCGTTCTGAGTGAAGACTCTGTGCGCTTACCTAGTGATTTCAGAGATGACTGGCAGCACAGTGGTCACGTGCTGCCGTGCACATTTGTACAGCGAGGCTCAGGGGAGACCTCTGTATAGTCGCCCCAGGGATGTGCCTTAACAGGCGTTGCACAGAGAGGGCTCCGGACAAATCTTTTAAGAGGAAACGGTGCCCCCTCTCATGTGCGGATGGTGACCACTAGCGGCGATCGGCGGTGGCGACCTATCGCGTCCGGCCTTGGTTCAATCTATGGTCCGGAGCGAGAGGGAATGGGTTGCCATCACCTCTTTCTGCGAAGCAGTTATGCTAGTGAAGGAGGTGGCGGAGCGTGAGAGGGAAAGAACCTCACGTCCCAGCCGCCGCGATAGACGCCCCGGGCGTCGGTCTCGTGGTGGCTTCCGGCCACCGTAGACGCGGACCTGTCGGTTATTTTTTTTTCCCGAAAAGTTTTTATTTTGTTTTTTTTTAAAGTCGGTTTTTTTTTTTGCACAAAAGCTTTTATTTTATCCTTTTTAGTTGTGGTATCTAACACAAATCCTTGTTAACAGCATATCTTTAACAAGGAAAAATAATGCGCCGGTAAAAAATATATAAAATGTACTAAAAATTAGCATGGACAAAACCAACGTCATTTTGAATGCCCATATGACACCCACTCCCATCAAGATCAGAGACTCTACCACCTTCCAGTTCCATCATCAGACCCTGGATACCGTCTAAAGACAAACTACTCATTAAGACGAATCAAACGAGCCCAAACTCGATGCGGTTACGTGGTTTTATCAGGGAGAACCTATGGCCACCTTACAGCTCCATGATCAGACCCTGAGTACCATTTAAAGACAAACTACTCATCAAGACAAATCAAACTCGATGCGGTTACGTCGTTTTATTACGGAGATCCTATGGCCACCTTCCAGCTTCATCATCAAACCCAGGTTACCATCTAGTGACAAAGTACTCGTCAAGATTAATCAAACGAGTCCAAACTCGATGGGGTTATGTCGTTTTATAACGGAGTTCGTATGACCACCTTCCAGCTCCATCATCAGACCCTGGATACCGTCTTAAGACAAAGTACTCGTCCAGACAAATCATACGAGCCCAAACTCGATGGGGTTATGTCGTTCCATAATGTAGTTCCTAAGGCCACCTTCCAGCTCCATCATCAGATCAGCTCCACGTTATCTATATATTACATTTTCACGCGATATACACAAGGGTGCAAAATTTCAATTCGATTGGAAATCGGGATGTACGTCAAATGTAACATGCAAGACTTCATGAGACGTCCCGTGATGTACCAATTAACGTGCAAAGGAACCAAATTACTGAATCGATATTGATGAAATTTCTATGGGACCAATCGGGAAGTATATCCTTTCACATAAAAGAATAATTTTCCAAATCGGTTTCGAAATGACGGAGTTATGAGGTAACAAACACTAAAAAAAAACACGCAACCGAATGGAGAACCTCCTCCTTTTTGAAGAAAGTCGGTTAAAAATGGTGCTGTATGAATAGACGTGTATCTATAATTATGAACTAATATTTTAATACGTTAAAATGGTAATAGAATTATGGAAGAAGACATGCTACGCCAACCCCAAATGAATCGGGAACGGCTAGAGAATGATAATGAGGATGATAGTCTATTTCTAGAATATCTCTGGAAGTATACGTAAAATGTTTTAAATCTTAAATTCATTAATTCCTCGACTGACAGATAACCCACAATCTATCCCCTGGGGCTACAGGCATGAATTTCATTGATTCATAATAGACCGTTTTTTTTTCGGATGGGAAATCATCAAATTACTTCTCCCGCTCTGGGCAGAGTGAAGGGAGTGTCAGACTTTTACGGACTAAAACTCAATCATGTTCTTTCCTTGCCCTTTGTGTTCCAGGGCCGCGGTATCTCTTTCAAACAGTCCCGCAGCCCTGGCAGGCATCGTGCTTTGCGGGCCCCTCCCTGTTTGCTGCCATCTCTGTGAGGCGCGTATGGAACACGAAAGCGACGTGAACACGGCCTGTCGTCAAAAAACGGACGGACGGCGAGCTAGCCCAGTACTCACCATCTACAGGTCCGCGTCTCGGTGGCCGGAAGCCACCACGTGAATCTCGCGCCCGTGGCCTCTCCCGCGGCGACTGGGACGAGAGGTTCTATCCTTCTCACGCTCCGCCACCTTCCCTTCGCTAGAATGACTGCTTCGCAGGAGATGACGATTTTGTCTTCAATATGACAGTGTCCCTTAGGCCGTGTTCAAACCAAACGTAAAGTAGGCCGCCGACCGTCAGCGATAGCGTTACGCAGTGTATTGTATTTCTATACAATATTCAAAGTATTAATTCCACCTGACTGACAATACGTTATTACGCTATGCGTAGGCGCTGACGTTCGGCGGTCGATTAAGAGGAAATGTAGGTAGGTAATTGTTAAATGTGAGGTAGTCTTTTCTCTATACAAACGCTCTCGCCTGTTTTCTTTCTGGTTTATGACTCTAAAGCTACGACGTTTTACGGTTAAATAAATATCAACCTCTTCTATGTTTTTTGTTTTCCTTTTTGATGATACATAATCTGTTTAAGCACTAGAATCTTTACAAAGTGCTCAAAATTGCCTATTTAGATCGCCTGTCAACAGAGTGTACAAATTTGATAACTATTGATGAAAAACGATATACATAGAGACACAGTTTATATCCTTCTTATTCAGTTTCTAAAATATCTTTTAAATTAGTCGAATATTGAAGGAGGAAATAGTCGAAAGCCAAACCTTTGTCGGATTATGACTTTTTACTGTAGTTCTCCTTATCACACCAATGTCATATCAGAGCGACAGCGATAGTTTCTTCAAATACCTAACACATTTCCTCTTAATAAAGCGCGTCTGATTGGCTACGTAGCTGAACGAAATCGTATTGGATCCAGCACCGCACCGCGCGCCGACTTTATGTGAAAAATAGTCAACTGCTCAGCGTCCTGCGTTCACATGTGAACGTATACAAGCCTACTGTTTTGTTCACACCATCGGCATACCAATTGTACGCTACAGCGTGTTGTCAGCATACTGTGAACGAAAAATACCGTCCAGTTTCACGTAAACTGGGGGTGGGTTTGCTCACATTCGGCGGTTAAACACGGCCTAAGGCCGTTTAATTTGAACACGTATAGTTCAAACCGTTAAAACATAAGGTATTAGGCTTGTACTAAAACAAATCCCACCAAAAACATTTTCTTGTAAAACGTCAGTATCGTATTACCCAACTGTGTTGTGGAGGTCAGTTATACAGTCGCTCCATGTAAAATATTGGTATTCAGCTGCATCTGGTTAGAGTGGAAGCCGACCCCCAAAATAGTTGGGAAAAGGCTAAGCAGATGATGATTTACTTTAGCACAAGCAATAACTACTCTGTATAGATTTTCTTGCAGTTGATTCCTTCCGTAAAGAAAGGTTTTTTTGTCATTAAGCCTGTTATAGAGAAGCGGTCAGAGGTACATAATATATTTTAGCTGTGAAAGTATATTTTGTACTTTTTTGAGGGTAAACTATTCCGTCTCCGTTGCTTTTAGTAAATTTATTTATTTATTTATCGCAAACACTACTAACATTACAGGGAATTCCCAATGCGTTAGCGTAGTCCTTAAAAAAATGTACGCTCAACGACCAATCAAGCTATGCAAAACCAGTTTATGGGGATCTCTCATTGAACGGAAAATCTATACAAATCGTGCCCATAGAAATGTACCCATGTGCATATGCCCATGGATGTATAATGTATGGAAATGTATGCTTAATATGTCGCCATGTGTACAGTGCTTATCTATACAAACATACATACAGATAAATAAAATTGGAGTGTCTGTTTGTAATATTAAAATAACCACTTTTTAATAACTGCATATGGATGTTTACACGGTACATATACCAAAACAACATTATTTACAATTTTTGTCTGTCTGTCTGTCATTCTGTTTGTTTCGGCAAATCTCTGAAATGGCTTGCCCGATTTTGACGGGACTTTCACTGGCAGATAGCTGATGTAACAAGGAGTAACTTAGGCTACTTTTATTTTAGACTAGCACTTCGCCCGCGACTTCGTCCGCGTGGACTTCGAAAATACAGCCCATAAGTATTACTCGACATAGTAGCTTTTTATAGGTGATGGAATTTTATAAAATTTAAGTCTGGTAGGCACCTAATGAAATTAAATAGGTATTTAAATGAAAACTACTCTGTTTAGAATTTTTGAGGTTGTTTTATTTTCTAGTAACAAAATAATCTGATTTGCGGCGATCCAATTCGTGATAA
Organism: Lycophotia porphyrea; assembly: GCA_950005105.1. Taxonomy (NCBI): domain Eukaryota; kingdom Metazoa; phylum Arthropoda; class Insecta; order Lepidoptera; family Noctuidae; genus Lycophotia; species Lycophotia porphyrea. Next base: position 14,152,248 of record OX465402.1, read on the forward strand.
ACCGCCCATCGTAACTGCCCATGGGTAAAATATTCTTTTCTTAGGTAAATGCCAACCAAAAAGAATGTTTGTCACTGGGACTTGTTAATAGTAAACAGGGCAAATTATGGGAAACTGGAGTTGCTTGAACTATGTAGGCAGGTCCGTGGAAATCATTGGAATTCTCGTGATCTGCGCCAACTGGCCAGCTCCTGGTCCGATGAGAATAGTCGCTACAATTAAGTTATCTTTTATTAGTAGCATTGTGCCATTGCACAGGTTAGGTGGGCTTAAATTTCTTAAAAGCACGATAGGCGTTCCGATTTTCAATAGCAGTTCGTAAGGTGGCAGGCCAGATGGATTAAGGGACTTCCAAAATTCTTGCGGATAGTGGACTGCATCCTCGATTTTACACACTGTATCAATGGACTTGCAGGTTTTGACTTAAGCGGGGACTTTTTGTAAAATTAGTTTATTGATGTTTTTGATAATTGACTACCTCGTTGGTCTAGTGGTCGAAATCACGACTGCTGAGCATGAGGTCTTGGGTTCGATTCCCGGGTTGGGCTAAGTGTCATTGGGTTTTTCCATCAAGAATTTCTCAGTAGCAGTCACGGAATCTGGATTTGTACCCGGTTGATGGCAATAGACTCACCCATTATAACATGGAACTAATCATAACTGGCGAAATGTGGGGTTACTATTACTATAGTTAATAGGTACACTTCTGCCTAACCCAATTTGTATATTATTGATTTCGTTGACTATATCGTTCTTAGGTGAGACGATAGCCCTTGAACAAAGTCAATGCATCTATTCTATTCTATCTAGTTGCTGCAAGCTGTGACCTATCCTATCCAAACTCACTTTTATAATTCCGTAGCGTTAGCGCCCAAGTTCGGAGAAGAAAATGGCCCGTCTCCAACTTTGAGCTATTGTGGAAAATCGTTAACTATATTTCCGATAAGGTCTGTTTTCATGTTAGTACGCAAATTAAAGTTTGAGTTGTACTCCATAGGGGCGATGATTTTAGACATGCCTTAATGATGTGTGACGTGTCCCTTTTGTGACGACGGAAAGCGTCTGCCGAAAGTGACCAGCAAATATAAAAGTTACATCATCCACGTCAGCGACTGAAATTTTCAAGTCTTTTAGTGTTCGATCCACTGCTTCAACATGAGCTTGACTCATGGTACATTCTTCCCATATTATCAGTGATGTAACCTTGTAACAACTGACCAAGGGGCATGTTCTAATGCGGTTCGTGAATGTTGGATGGCATTTTGCGATTTACTAATTTTATATTATCTTCGAAACTATTTAACCGATCGACATACTGTAAAGGGCAAATCTTATTTCTATGATATCCTTGTGATTATAAAAATATGTTTTTGTATAAAATTTAATATTACGACGATTTTTAAACGACAAACGTTTAAAAATCGTCGAAACGTAAGTATGTTGAAAAATACTGTTTTAATACATAAAAGCTACTATATCTGCTAAAATATAAAAGATAGAAATATGGTGTCGCGGACTTTTTTGTAGAACTATTTGAAATGGACCAGTTTGCCCCACATTATTTTCAATTATATAGGTTTAGGCAGCGCATGCAAATAACTCTGTTTCGAGAGGTATTTTTTTCCGTCTGGCCGGACAATAATTGACAGAACAACAATGACAATAATTGAGATTGATTGATTGAGAGATTGATTGATCGAGCTCGGCTAATACGCACGCTATCAATATAATTTATAGCCTATAGCACTCACGAATAATGAAGCTTTCTACCAATGAAAAAATGTTTAAAATTGGATCATTAGTTCCGGAGATTACCCCCTACATACAAACATACAAACTTACAAACAAATTTTACCTCTCTATAATATTATATTATTATAAGTACATATAGATAAATAAGTAAGCTTCCGTGCAAAAAAAAAACCTTGAAATTGGTAACAAAATTCGATTTCAATAGGGAAGTGCTTACTATAATGGGGATTGTTTAATAATAATTTCACGCGAACGAAGGTCGCGGGCACCAGCTAGTTAAAAATAAATGTTAAATACTAGGAAGTATATAATCAATTACTGAACTGATAGCAGTTCAGTAATTGATTAGAACTGAATAGTTTTTGAATATTTTCCTGTTAAATCACAAAGTTTAAATTTATATTTTTAAAACGCACAGTCGTAGACTTCAGTGATATTAAGTGTCTTTGATGTTAGAATAATAGTGTTTTATGTTTGTAAACGCAACCTTTTACGTCACTGTCAATACAGTGACATCTGTAATTTTGATTTTGACACTTTACTTTTTTTTTTCTCATGGTTCGCCATCTTATGCGATTGTGTACTCTCTTTTGTTTGTCATTCCTAATATTAAATAAATCCTGTGGAATCACTTATGAAGACTTTCTTTTCTGTCCGAATAATCCAACATTTGATCCATTGTATTATATGCCAAGCTGTTAAAAAATACTGTCGTGATAATTCTAAAATTAAAAGCGAATCCAAGAAACGTGAATCGTACTCAGTCGAACAACAAGACGGGAAAGACTAATTCGAAGTCAATAGGCTACGTGGTCTAGGAGGAGAAAAAATAAGATAAGGTAAGAGTAATGTTGAATGTTAACCTTCTTGGTGCAGTCACTAGTTTTGAATCTATACTACTGTCGTAGTTAAGTTAAATTTAGAATGACTATTTTGTACTTGTCAATGTGACTGTTTTGATGGCTGTGCTCATGTATTTCTTCTTGTTATATTACAATATATCTGGTGAACGTGTCTTTGATTGCATCTACGAAAAACCCTCTACAACCAGTTAACAATCAAGGAAATCTTTTTATGTGAAATTCCCCGTTACCAACTGGGAATTGATAAGGACGGTTAAAGAGATCCTCGAGAACATTAGGTTGGTGTTGGTTGTAGCGACGATAGCATACGGAGTGACAGCATGGTGTTTTTTGAAGAAATTCCGATATTATAGGAACTATGTGTACCTAAATGCAATTTTTGCGATGTTACTCCGAACTCTATTAGCAAGACTCACGATAACCAATAGTACGGAAGGAATTCAATATCACTGGCTTCGGGGAAGAAAGAAAGAAAGAAAAAATATTTATTTGTCGCAGATACATGACGTGCATACAAAATAAAAATAAAAAAACAGTAAACATACATCGCATAGCAAAACACAACAACCACAAAAAATAAAATTAAAACTTGACAGCTTGCACGTCGTGAGTGCGACACACAGGTTACCACTCAGCATGATGCTGTGCTATGGGGGGCCCACAGCACAGCGCTGGTTTTCAGTGGTCACCCGTGCAAAAACGTGCGGAAGCCAATACAGCATAAATATTTAAATACGTAAGTAAAAACGAAAATAAAACAGTTCTTAGACTAGGTTTAAAACAACATAAGATTTAAAATAAACATTACAAAAAAATAATAATATAAAGGCATGTCTGCCGGCTAAACAAAACAAACATAAATACATTTTTAAGACATGACTTTTTATCTCGCTCCTAAGTCGGGGGATTCCTGTATAATATCTAAATGTGTACTTAATACCTGTTAAATGCAACTGGTTGCTGGTAATAACTCATTTTTTTTATATAGACTTTGTGAAAGTTTTCCATGGGCAAAGGAAATATTTAAAAACCACCGTCTTTGCCTGGGATCTGCCTTTTATAACAAGCACTATTTTTGTCTTTGTGATTAATTATTGTTGGTTTAATAAATCTGAAGTGCTAACCAATAATTCTTTTTATTTTATTTTAATTTTGGAGAAACGCAGGGCAATTTTAGTGTTGATAGCTAACAGTATTATATTCATTGTAATTGTATATTCAGTTTGTCGTAGTTCCAATATGAATGCAAATACAGGCATTTCCATCTGGCGTCGCTTGTACAACGCCATTTTGATATTTATATTGAGCGATGTCATCATGTTATGTAATAACATTGTACTTTTATTTCAAGAAATCAGTTAGACCACAACAATCCAACTTTTGAATTTAATATTTGCAAACTCCAATGTTTTCGTATTATCCATTTTTTTAATCGTTGTAAAATGTAACCGGGAAATATGGTATGAATTTTATGTATATAAATTTAAACGGAGGTCGTCATTAGCAGGGGGTGGTATCAACATGCATGAAAGAATTAATTGTGAACCTGTGGTGTGCCCCGCGGTGTTACCTGAAGTATAATTTTTTAAAACAATCTACATACATTTATATTGTAAAGAGGTAAAGTTTGCCAGCGGGTAATCTTCAGAACAAGTCATCGAAATCAAAAATTATTTCACAAATAAGAAGCTACGTTATCTCTGAGTGTCACGTCAAGTCTGAATACCAGTCTTCCCAAGCAGTATCGTATTACTCAGCTACTGTGTTGTGGAGGTCAGATAGGCAGTCGCTTCATGTATCTGCGTCCGTTTCGACTGGAAGTCAACCCCAACATAGTTTGGGACAACGGTTAGGCAGATTGATTGAATTTCTCAAAAAATCGAATAGTCAATCCTATTATTTCCTGAATGCATTGTAGAGAATTACCTACATTGCAAAATGTTATGTTTATGTATTTTGAAAATATTATAATTATGTTAACAATTTGTTGTATGTTAAAAATACTTTAATATGTTATCAATTTGTTTGCAGTGTTTTACAGCAAAATTTTGTTTCGCAATTAGTTTATTAAAATTAGAAGCATACTTAATTTAATGCTTGTGTTCACATAATTGTGTATTAAATTAAGCATCTTGTTTGTTAATTTTTGCGTGCCATTTTTATGGCGAAATGTGGCATTGAACTGCATATTACTTGTATCCATCTTTTGTACCCCTCCGGCTACATTGACAGCAAATAAATAATTTTGACTTTGACTCAGTTTTCTAAACTTATATAGCGAATGTATAAAACACATATTGATATCACAAAATACAACTATTGTACTTCATTTTTGTTGTGTTTTATTAATAACTCGTGTTTGTTTTTAAGTTCCCAAAATGAAAATCAATTTACTAAATGGAATTATTATGGAATCCTATGACTTAAGGTGATTGCGTCAGGGTAGCCCGCGAAATTCAAATTTTCTTACGTTTTTTTGTAATTTGCGGGTCAGTGTCAGGTGGTTATTTCATGAAAACTCACTCAATAGGGTTAAATGGACTTACAGGGTTATATTGATGACTTTCATGATTGTGATTCCGTAACTACATACGTGTTACTGGCGCGACTCATTTTTCATCAACATACAACCTGACAATGGCCTGCAAATGGCAAAAAACGTTGCAATTTGAATTTCGCGGGCTACCCTGACGCAACCACCTTAACACGCTTTTATAGATTCTAAGGCGATGTTTCCGCAATAAATTCTTTAGCAATCAAAATGGAGATTGACTGACAGTTAACTCACAATCTATCCACTGCTGGGGCTACAGGCATGAATTTTATTGATTCAAAATTGGAAAAGAGGATAAATGAAATGAAAATTTTATTTACCAGATATAAATCCACATACAACATTCAAAAACAGCTCATAAAATGAATAAATAAAACACATAGACATTATACATACACACACGCGTCCAAATAAAGTAATCGGCGTGTGGTAGGACAAATACACAAAACACACACACAGGATAAATTTTATATGGAAATAACAAACTTCCAAATACATTTTTATCCTTAAAGTGGGTATGTTTCCTCAACATTAAGGTAAATGGGAAAATATTCTGCGGTTTTTCGGTTTCAGAAATCTTGGTATGTAATGAATGGTCACCCATCCACAGACCCACCTTGGCTAACGCGGCTTCCGTGCGACTTTTATTATTTGGCGTCGAGCTGCTCCATTGTACTTGCTGCAAATAGGTTTACATGAATATATTTCCTACATACTCCCAGCTTATGGTTTGGCTAAACATTACGCAAACAAATGTCAAACTATGTTATAGTACCTCTTATAAACCAAACATAACGAAATATGTATAAAATAACCCCATCATCAAAAACATTAATGTTAAATGAGAGCCAAGTTCAATATTATGATATAATTATGCCTTGGTTGTTGACTTCATGGACAAAAGAAGTGAGATCTAAATGGGTGCCAAGTTCAATGGTCAGTCCTAAAATGTATTTATAACAAAATACAATATTTTATAACAACTTAAAATATGATTTCTTCTTATAACTTAGGATAATATATTGAAACCTTTAAGGTCTGACTTGACTTGCCGTGTAGACAGCGCGTTCGTGTTCCACGCGCGCCTCAAAGAGATGTCACCAAACAGGGAGGGGCCCGCAAGGGCCGATGCCTGCGAGGGCTGCGGGACTGTTCGAGAGAGATACCGCGGCCCTGGAACACAAAGGGCAAGGAAGGAACATGGATGTGTTTTAGTCAGTAAAAGACAGAGCGAGAAGTCCTTCGATAATTTCCCATCCGAAAAAAAAAAAAAAAAAAAAAGGTCTGACTTGGCTAGTTCTCATATACGAATTATTATTAAGTACCTACTAAAACAGTCATGGAAGAGCCCTATGTTCGATGGCTAGTTTCTATTAGCAAGCCATATTTTGGGAAGAATAAAATAAGAACTTACAGCTTTAGAACTTACGAAGGCTATAATATGATTCGCACCATCAAAGCCTCGTTGGTCTAGTGGTCGCAACACGACTGCTAAGTATGAGGTCCTGGGTTCGATTACGGGGTCGGGCAGTCTTATGGGTTTTTCCATCAATAAATTCTAAGTAGCACCCACGGAGTCTAGAATTGTGCCCGGTTGATGGCAATAGGCTTGCCCCCTTTTACATGGGACTTAAACATAACTGGGGAAATGTACGTGTGGGTGATGCCCCTCTGCCCAACCCTTCAGGGATTACAGGCGTGATGTGATGTTGTTATTAAGTATACAATTATGTCATAAATATATATAAAAGTAATAAAAATTAATGAAATATATACTTAGTTATCACAGGAACTCATGGAGCAGGTTTTAGTTCCACAGTACACACCTTAGAGCAGCGGTGGCCCAGTGTTACTGACCCCGACTTACGATTCAAACCCAGGCAGGCGCATTAATAATAATAATCATTTTAATTGCAGAATAAAAACATTCCATAGATTGTTAGTTGTTGTTGTGTGGATTGTTGTTGTTGTTGTTGTTAGGTTATTTGTTGTTGTGGCTGCATTACTTTCTGTAATTTATTTCATCACCACTGCTGTCAAAACGATGAAGGAAAACATCGTGAGGAAACCGGCATGTCCTAGAACCAAAAATTCGAAGACATGTGACATCTACCAACCCACACTGGGCCCGCGTGGTGGATTATAGCCCATTCTCTCTCTTAGAGAGGAGGCCTGTGTCCCAGCAGTGGGAACATTATAGGCTGGTGATGATGATGATATATTTTAGCATTATGTATTTATATAAGTATATATTAATATTTACTGTACGTGTGCTTTCGGCTTGTGAAGTTGTGACCCATCTATGTATTATACAAAATAATGATAATTCAGTGATACTAAATAATTCAAATCAATTCATAAAATCATTCATTCATTTGTTGTTTTTGTACTCTACCACAATGTTGTCCTATTTGACCCAAAGGTTGACTGGTAGAGAATTCCTTGTGGCATTAAGTCCGCCTATGTACCACTCTTGTACATGAAGTTTAAATAAATAAATAAAAGTATGCAATTTTTCATCAATGTTTTCGTATGACGTTATCACGTAAAATTATCGCCCGTAAGCCGGGACCAACGGCTTATCGTGCTTTCCGAGGCACGGAAGAAAGTCGGTATATACGGTGGTCAGCCATCTACAGACCAACCTAGGCAAGCACGGCTTAACCTAAAGATTGACTCGAGCGGCTGTTATTATTTAGCCACGAGCTCCTAAACAAACACGAGTTATTAATTGGTTAATAAAACAAAAAAAAAATGTACAACAGTTGTATATTGTGATATCAATATGCGTTTTATACATTATATTTACTTTCTCTGAACTTCCATCATGACCACGTAAAACGCTTCCAAGTTAGGCGCTTTTCTGCAGTGTGGACCGCTCCGTGTATGCTGTATCCAGCAGTCTTGTTGATCGCCCCTCCATCTTGCTGGTACGCTGCCTTGAGCACATTTCCTTTCTACTCGGCCCAGTATCATGAACCTTTGCAGACAATGCTTGGTCTATCGATTAATATGTTTGGAAAACTGAGTCAAAGTCAAAATTCATAAATCCATAAATGGCCTATGCCTAACAGTGGGTCTATAGAGGCTAAATAAAAAAAAATATATGGAAAACAAAAGACGGTTAAAAGTAATATGCAGTTCAATGCCTCATTTCACTATAAAAATGACATGCAAACATTACTAAACAAGATGCTTAATTTAATACACAATTAATACCTAATAAACACAAACATTAACATAACATTGAAATTAACATAAGGTAACTAAATAAAATATGTTTCTAATAAACTAAACACGAAACAAAATGTTGCTGTTAAACACCACAAACAATTAATTGGTAAGTTATTGAAGTATTTTTAACATACAAAAAAATTGTTAACCTAAAAAATATTTTCAAAATACATAAACACAACATTTTGCAATGTAGGTAATTCTCTACAATGCATTCAGGAAATAATAGGATTGACTATTAGATTTTTTGAGGAATTTAATCAATCTGCCTAACCTTTGTCCCAAACTAGGTTGGGGTCGACTTCCAGTCAAACCGGATGCAGGTACATACATGGAGCGACTGCCTATCTGACCTCCACAACACAGCAGCTGGGTAATACAATACTGCTTGGGAAGACTGGTTGTCAGACTTGACGTGACACTTGGAGATAAAGTAGCTTCGGATAACTAGTTCTAAAGATTACTCCCTCCATACAAACTTTACCTCTTTATAATTAATAATGCAAATGGTTTTAAATATTTATACATCAACTACCGCCGGGGGGCACACTAGAGGTTCACAATGAATTCTTTCATGCATGTTGATACCGCGCTCGGCTAATGACGACCTCCGTTTAAATTTATTTACATAAAATTCATACCATATTTCCCGGTTACTCTTAACAACGATAAAAAAAATGGACAATGCGAATTTATGGCTGTTCGAGAATAATATATATAAAAGTTGTACAGTTGTGGTGAAACGGATTTCTTGAAATAAAATCAAAATGTTATTAGTTATCATGAGGACGTCGCTCAATATAAATATCAAAATGGCGATGTACAAACGACGGCAGATTGTAGTACCTGAATTTGCACTCGTATTGGAACTACGAAAAACTGAATATACAATTATAATGAATAAAATACTGTTAGCCATCAACACTGTACACACACACGTTAAACTGCCCGTCTTTAAGGCTAAAATAAAATCATAAGAAGGATTGGCTAGCATTTCACTTGAATTAAACCAGAAACAATAAACTCCAAGGGGTATAAGAGTGGTTGTTACAAAAGACATACCCCAGGCAAAAACGGTACTTTTTAAATATCTTCTATGGATGTACCCATCGAAAACTTTAACGAAGTCTACATAAAACAAATGACACAAAACTAGCAACCAATTTGTTTTGGCAGAAAATAAGTAAACATTTAGATATAAAGAAAACCACAAAACCCAGAGATCATAAATTCCTTCGTTAATACGGGGCAACATGATTCTTAGTAATAGAGTGTGCAGTAACATAGTAAAAATTACATTTATGAACACATAGTTCCTATAATTTCGGAACTTCTTCAGCAAGCACCATGATGTTACTCCGTATACCGTCGCCGCTAGAGTGAGCACCAATCTAATGATTCCGAAGACTTCTCGAACGGTCCGTATCAATTCCGTGTCGATCATAGCGAATTTCAGTAAAAACGATTTCTTTGATTCACTTTTTTCTTCTTTCTTCTAGACCGTGTGTCCTGTCAACTTGGAGTTAGGCTTCCCTGTCTTTGTTTTCTACTGGTTACGATTTACATTAAGAGGAAATGTGGGTGGTCTTTTCTTCGTACAAACGCTCTCGCCTGTTTTCTTTCTTGTTTATGACTTTAAAGCTATTTTTTACTTCCACTGAGCAAGATTATAATATATTTGTTTTACTTTTAAGTTTCGAATTATTAAGTAATGTTTTTAACAGCCAAGCGCTTCAGGCAATTCAAACACACTGGACAAACTGGAGGTTTCTACAAACAACATATACACAGATGTACAGACGTCAGTACATTAAGCTACTACAAACTGTCAAATTACTTTAATAGATTTTCCACTTTAGCGCTAGACAATTAGGTTCAAGGTAGATTGGGGAATTTTGACAGTTTCGGGTAGCTTGATGTGCTGGCGTCTGCACCTACTCGTACTTCACCATATTTTAATTTTCCTGTTAACCACAATACAGGATTGCTAATCTATATACATATAATAAGACAGTAAAAAAACTGTGTCTGTACATTGAATATATTAAAAAAAAAAGATTGTGGGGCGTTTAGAAACAGTAAAAGAGCACGAATCCAAAAAAAAATTCCGTCTGTTTGTCTGTACACGCTAATCTTCGGAACTACTCGACGGATTTGAATGATTTTTTTTTTGTTGTATAGGTATTCAGTCTGGGCAACATAATAATATAGGCTATAATTTATCTTGGAAACTTGAACACCTGATGCAGAACCGCAACAGACCAGCTAAACTATAAGAGATACAAAAATGGTACCATAGCAAAAATTGTTCCACGTAATGATCATTTTCTGCTAAGAGAATAAATTTGAAGATCTGGAACAGCTGATGTGGAACTCCAAGAGCCCAGCCACACTATAACATATATAGGAATGACGTCTTAGCAAGAGTTGTTCAGACTGATAAGTACTCTCTGTTGACGTATAAAAATTGAAGATGTGGAACACCTGTCGTGGAGCTCCAAGAGCCCAGTTAGACTATAATATCTATAGGAATGACGTCTTAGCAAAAGTTGTTTAGCCTGATGAGCACTCTCTGTTGACGTATAAAAATTGAAGATCTGGAACACCTGATGTGGAAATTAAAGCTATCACAAATTTCACTGTATTTCTACCAAAGGGTATCGTATTACCCAGAACTAACTGGGTTGTGGAGGGCAGATAGACAGTCGTTCCATGTAAAATACTGGTATTCAGCTGCATCCGGATGTACTGAAAGCCGAACCCAACAGCACTACATATTATAACACAATGTTCTCCGCCGCGTTTATCTGTCTGTTCGCGATAAACTCAAAAATTACTGCACTGATTTTTATGTTGTTTTCTTAAATAGATAGAGTGGAGAACCACTCTATCTATTTAAGAAAACGACGAAAACGAGATGAACTTGACGAATTATATACTAAAAAATTGCTCGAGAACGAGGAATTTTTTAGTATATAATTCGTCAAGTTTTTAGTTTAGCTAGCCCATATTGTCCCACTGCTGGGCAAAGGCCTCCCTTCATTCCTCCTGCCCTTTAAGATATAACAAAATGATGAATGGTAGAATTGTATATCTTATATAAGTCTACAGAAAAATCCACTATGGCTTATGTCTATCTCTTAAGGATAATATACTATATCCATTTCAATACTTTGAAAATGGGCAAATTAGGTTCCCATGAGTTGAGGGAATGGGATCATCGTGATTACTTTTGGTCGCGATAACCGATATCCACGCAGGTGAAGCCGCGGGCATCAGCTAGTTCTAAGTAAATTTGTAAATATGGGGAGTGACATGAAGATGTGACGGTGAATGACGTTATTGCAACGCACGCTATTTCGGAAAACTTTACGAGTGGTACGCCAGTTCGAAAACCGCTATATCGAATGACGTTCGTTGACGTTCATATATGTTTCCTATGAAATACCTATAAAAATCCGGTCAAGTGCGAGTCGGATTTGCGCCCGAAGGGTTCTGTATCATTGTAGTAAGGGAGCCCCCTTTAGTTTTTAGACTCATTCAAAACATTGTGCTTATGGATGGATTGAATAGTACGGGGGTCGTGAAGGTGTCTTAAGTAAAAAAATTACATTAAAACATGTATTAAAAAAAAAAGTTGAAACTTTGACCACTAATATTTCCGTAACTAAAAGGTTCCAAGGAAAAAACCAAAAAGAAAAAAAAATGATCGCAATGATGGGCAGAACAAGTGCCTTTCGGCTTCGTTAAGTCTTTTTACCCCCTTTATATATTTTTTTTTATATTTATTATACATAATTATCTATACTAATATTATAAAGCTGAAGAGTTTGTTTGTTTGGTTGAAAGCTAAGATCTCAGGAACTACCGGTTCGAATTAAAAAAATATTTTAGTGTTGGATAGTCTATTCATCTGGGAAGGCTACAGGCTATATAATTATCACGCTAATAACTTAGGAAGGTGAGCATTATTTCATTATGACCATATTTTTCAACTGTTTCACAACTGACAACTGTTATGACCAGCGTTAGAATAGAAAGGCTATTTCAAATATTACATCATTATCATAAGTAGCCCAGCGGTTTAACGGCCGCCCTGTGAAACGTGTGTCGCAAGTTCAAGCCTCGGTCAGTTTCCACTTTTTGTGTTTATTTAGTTTTTTTTTTTATGCTGTAAAATTTTCTAAAATAATAACCATGTTTGTAAGTTCGATCCCCAACCGGTTTTCACTTTTTGGAACTAGGTATTTTTTTTTAATGCTTTATTATTTGCAAATCATTAACAAATCTATACTTATATTAAAGCTGAAGAGTTTGTTTGTTTGTATCACGCTGCGACCAATAGGAACAGAACATCAATGAAATTTAATTGGGTGGGAAAACCAATGTGCGTAGATTGCGCTTACTTAGAAAAGGTTTTAGTTTTTGTTTCATTGTAATCGGTGCTCTCTATCAAAAGATATATGAATTTAAAGTTTTCAAGAAGACCTGATCATCATTATGTAAGATACACGTTACGACATCTATTGCATCAAAATGGTAGTCATGAATAAAAATGTGCTTACAAAATAACTTTAAAATCGACTGACCGGCTTAAAAAAAAAAGTTATGATAGCAAAATGTACTCGAGATTAGTCTACATGACGCTGCTTTGACAATCTACATAGCATATAATAGAGTGTGTTCAATCGCTTTCCATGCATTATATTTTAGCAGTTTAACTTGGTGCTCGATAGATGGTGTGGTTCATTTGACTCCAATTTATGAATTTCGGTGTTGAGATTTTCCGTGACCATCGCCCGTGTCAGCTATTATTATTATTAATCATTTAATCTCAGAATAAAAACATTCCATACATTGTTATTAAAAAATACTTATAACTATGTTAGTACATTATTATTACATTTAAAATTATAACAACATTTAAACACAAAATTACACAAACAAAATCACAACATAAATACAATAAAATCATAACAAATTACATAATTATTTTCTTAACAAAATTCATTCATATTCAATTTTTAACAAAATCATAAAAAAACAAAGAAGTAATAATAATAAACTAATCCATCGGCGAGCCAGACACTTCACCAAACTCTTGCGCTAGTTTGCCGACATCTGAAGTCCCAACATAATATTCATCCACCTCTGTTGGATTGGGCAATCAGCACGTGAAGCAATCATCTATGACATGTTTGTTTTTTGAAAGTTTATGGAATGGAAGTCAGTTGCAAGAGGTTCGCAAGAACTTACAGCAGCTATGTCGTGTTTGGGCTTATTTCATGCACCTTGATGAGGACTTTAAACCTAACTAGACTATGCCTTTCATTGACGCTCTAACGATGGAGACGGAAGGCAGTTGGACTCTTCCAACTGCCTTCCGTCTCCTCAACAGTTTACAGCAGTTATATTGTTTGGGTTCATTTCATGCACCTTGGTGGGATTATTAGACCTGCCTGAAGTATGACTATCATTGAAGGTCTACCACTGAAGGGGGGAGGCCTTTGCCCAGGAGTGGGACAGTTCAGGTTAACTAAAAAAAAAAAAAAGATAATAGGTTCAAAAAAAATATATAATTTGTACATTAGAATTATGAAATATCCTGTTAATAATGTTTACGTATGAAACAATAGAACATACCTAACCATCGCACGAGTCGAGTAAATAGATCTCTTCGCTCGCAACAAAATGTTTCAACTACGTTATGCGTCATAATAATGTTTTTTTTTTTTTTTTAAATCTCTTATATACCATTTGTTTTGTTATGAATGTATAGTAGTCATTGGATACATGAAGTGGGCTGCCGTTGTCAGACGACTAAAAACTCACGGTGTAGATGTTTCACATCAAAAAGCGATTTTTTCAACATACAGGGTAACCATATCCTGACATCAAAGACAAAGACAAAGACATTTATTCGTAGGATACGGTATTCACAAAGTTGTTAATAAAATTTACATAGTTCAGGACATATCCGCCGCTGGACGTGGCATACGAATATTTACATTAGTAAGTGTACTTGATACACTACATATTTTACTCACATAATACCTAACCCTAGTTTACTAACATTGTAATAAAGTAAAACAACAAAAAACAAAACTAAAATGTGTGAACTCTATAATCTAATAAAACAGTAATATAAAATAAAATACAACATTAATATTAATTTTAGGTATAGCATGAAAACATTAAAAAAATAATAATAATAACACTATCTATTTATATTTAATATCTCCAAAAAAATATTTTACTGAGTAAAAAGTCTTTTGAAGAAGCCATAATTTCAATTGAAATTGAAAAAATGCAGCGGTGATTCTCTTATTACTTTCGGAATGTGGTTGTAAATTTTAATAGACATTAGGTAACTGTTTTTATAGTGAAGAGTACTATTACAAAGTTGGTTTTTTAGTTTAGTGGGGTCCCTTTTTGTGAATCTGTTGTTTTCGGCATCATATCCAAAAAGCAATCAAAACTGCATACAGGGTAATAAACCACACACTCGCAGTCTGCCTCAAAGAGCTACAGAGTACTCCTTTGTTTGAAGACTAATTACATCCACACTGATTGAGCAGACCAGACCTGGCCCTATCGTTGTAATTTGTTTATGGTTAAAGAAATTAGCCCTTTGTGTCTGTTTGTGTCTTTGTGCGAGGAGAATGGTTGTTGTAGCATAACTTGCGATTGGATTGGAAGTTACTGGAGCTTTGCATTATCGTCTGGTAATTTAGTGATGCAACTTAAGTATGAGGAAACTTGCTGTGCCCCGCGACGAATATTTTTGTTTGTAAGAGTGTCCATGGAGTTTCTTGCCCATTCTTTTCCATAGAGATCTACGCTTTGGAATGGGCAACTACAGTACTTTCACAAGTTATTATGCCTTGTGTCTGTGACTGTAGCTTAGCCTTTTTTTGTTTACGGATGGAAAATCATCAAATGACTTCTCCCGCTCTAGGCAGAGCGGAAGGGAGTTTCAGACTTGTACTGACTAAAACCCATCCATGTTCCTTCCTTGCCCTTTGTGTTCCAGAGCCACGGTATCTCTTTCAAACAGGCCGCAGCCCTGGCAGGCATCGGCCATTGCGGGCCCCTCCCTGTTTACTGACATCTCTTTGAAGCGCACGTGGAACACGAACGCGCCGTCTACACGGCCTGTCAGGTCCGCGTCTACAGTGGCCGGAAGCCACCACGTGACCCCTGACGCCCGGAGCGTCTCCCGCGGCGGCTGGGACGAAAGGTTCTCTCCCTCTCACGCTCCGCCACCTTCTTCGCTAGCATGACTGCTTCGCAGAAGGAGGTGACGGCATCCCATTCCGTGTTGGGTAGGCCTGCCAGTCAATGAATGATGGGAGAAAGAACCGTTTTGATCAGGGATAATCATTATTTTGTATCATCATCACCATCAATTTATTCAGGATTGGCGCAGCAAGTCTTCTACTTCCATATTACTCGCCATATAGACATTATAATCATGTGAATTTGATAGAAAACTCCATACTGAATATAATTTCCTCTGCAATGTATTCAAGTGTTATCTACTCCGCCGGATCTGTCGATTAGTAACAGATTCAGCCACTTAGAAATAGTTTCAATCTGTTCATTGTTTATAGTAGGAAACAGGACTGAGTTAGAATTCTAGCTTAGATCATCGTTAGCAGGATAAGTAATATTAAGGATTGCACTACATCTATCAGCACCGAAACGCATTTTTTCATGCTCGTATCCATTCAGCACCGTGATTTACTAGAGCGTGAAACGGAGCGGGAATGCCATCGCACACGGCTGTATCGACAATGCGCTGCACGCCGATATGCTGATATGACAATTTAATAATTTTCAAACCCTTAAGTCTTCTAGGCAATCAGTTTAAGGCCTAAACCAATTGTGAAGAAAGGTAGACCGCTGCAGAGACAACACGGTTCGTTAGGGTATTCCGATGAAGCCGGGTGCTACTGCGGGCCCTCAACACAAACTATGGTTCGTCTCCTGTCCTACTCTATGTGTGGTTCCACCTACACGTTGAGGGACCTGTCCAAAGCCACCAACGCTTTTGAAATGGGAAAGTTCTGGTCGAAGCTATCAGTGGCAAAGGTGTCATACAACCCGATTCCTACCAGCTTCCCTATGAAAAATGGCACAGTCAGCATTCTATAGACAAATATGATCACATTAAAGATATGTACTCCGGCTTATCTCTTACAAATGACCCTTCGCTACTGGAAGCGTTCCGTGCAAAAAAATTAAAACCCCGAAACGGTTAACAAAATCACATGCGGCTGAAGATCACGGGCAACACCTTGGCTCTTGTGATACAGGAACTTCTAGTACAAGAGCCAGGGCTACACTGATGTCTAAGCAATCACCTATCAATAACGATTTTTTTTTTTAATTATTATTTATTACCTAGTTTGACTATAAAAAAGGGAACCATCGATACGACAAAGAAGAAGACCATATAAGCACCACCATCATTTTGACTAACCTGCTTCCAACCATGTTGAAGTCGGCTTCCAGTCTAACCGGGTGCAGCTGAATACAGTATTTTACATCGAGCGACTTCTTATATGACCTCCAGATCCCAGTTCGTAATAGGTATCGCCTTAATAAGACTGGTTGTCAGACTTTCCGGCCACGGATTGCCTGTAACGACTGCTAAAATTCTACAAATGACATGCGGGACCAACGGCATAACGTGCTTTCCGAGGCACGGAGGAAACTCGGTATATAATGGGTTCAGGGTCACCCATCCACGAACCAAACTGAGCAGCTGTTATTATTTATCCACGAGCTTCTACCTGTTACCAAAAGCACTAACTGCATTTTAAATGACATGTTAATAATATTCATTACTTAGTTCCTTTTTTTTATTAGCCTATCCTGTCCCACTGCTGGGCAAAGGCCTCCCCCATTCTCTTCCAACTCTCCCGGTGTTTTGCCTCCTCTGGCCAATCAGTCAGGAACGAGTCTAAATTTAATTAAAGTCTTAGTTTCTTACCAAAAGTAAGTCTCAAAATAAAATGGCTTTCTTTTCTGATATTTTATCGTAATCCAGTTTACCCGACGGATATTTAAGGTCGTATCTAAGTTTCAAAGAAGAAACCTGAACCCGTCCCAGATCTCAATCAAGTCCTGTTTGACACATTCCAAGATATCTTTCGCACAAAGCTCTAGCGCACAAAGGGACATGCAGATTAGTAAGCATTGAAAATGTAACAGAGGAATAGACGGCTCTCTTGCAACACATGAAACTCTTATACCTAAAACCCTAGAGGCGAAATTTGAATGGAAAAGGACACAAAGACGAGATGTAGGTGTGTTTAGAATATGATTGAAATCGTAGAAACACAACTTTGGGGGAGTCAATCGGAATGTTACCAAGCGGTCGATGGTCCTCAAACGGAGCAGATGTAAACGATCGACATGTAGGCCAGGCATGTCGACTTGCATTGTATTGGATTTTAGACATGACTAGGTACTTTTACTGGTCTTACAAATCCTCATTGTAAATGGCAAATTGAATGGTGACCTCATTCTGTAAGTTGAGGTAGATATTTACCTTGTTGTAGTTAAGGAAAAAACAACAATAAAATCTAATTTTATCTGCCCAGTGCCAAAGCGACCTGACTTAATAACGGAATGTTTTCGAAAATTGATCAAGTTATAAAATACTTGACTTTACCTTGCATCGTTTACAAATATTAAAACCTTCTGGTCCCATAATGTAAAAATCTCTATTCTTAACAATTATCGTCATTGCGATCATTTTTTGTTCTAGACCATACCTGGGAACCTTCTAGTTACGGGATATTGGGGTCAAAGTTCCGACATATTCACAAGTTTTTTTTTTTTTAAATACACTTTTATAACTTTACTTTAAATACCTCCACGACCCCGGTACTATTCAATGTATCAATCAGCACATTTTTTTTTTGAGTGCGTTATATTGAGTCCTACCGTAAAAATTGATTTTCCACCTCAAAAAAAAAACTCATCTCCCAGCCATATTTTTTGTGTACATGTACTTAGTTTGATGTACAGAATACTTGATTGAGAGCTTCGGGAAAGGTGCATTTGCACCCTGTATATTACTGATAACCAGAGATCGGAGAGTAGGTAGATTGAATTGGGGTCATTGATCTGAAACGTATATATTAATATGGACATTCCTCCGAATTTTCGGAATTGGTTGATTATAAAAAAAAACCGGAACTTAGGTAGGAATTGTATTAAAATGAGCAATATCATATTGTTCATAATTTTTTTTTAACGTTACCCAGTCACGATTTGACACAACCCAACGACCAATCAGAGCAAAGGATCTTGGGTGGTGCACTAAGCAGTGGTACCTTCCTTTAAATGAATTGAGTAGTAATAATATCACTTACACAATATTTAATTGAATCTGGAAATAGAATTACTTTCCGGGAAAATTACTTATCCATGTTATTCTTTCTGTGAACATTTATGATACAAGTACCAAAAATCAATCTACCTGATTGATTTTTGGTACTTGTATCATAAATGTTCACTGCGATCACTGCTGATAACATTCAAAATTGTAGTCGGTTACGACGATACAGTATCGTCATGAAACATAACCGATTCCTAAACACCATTAATATACATTAATCTTATGTATCTATTTTATATCACCGCTAACCATAAAAAGCCGTAAACACAATACACATAAAAAAGGCAATTAAAACAAAACCCTAACAGTAACCTATTTTATTTCCAAAAGAACAAATGTGCAGTCATTAAGGGAACGAAAATACGGAACCCACCAAGAATTCTCATTACGTGGTCACCCTATGGATCCTGTGACCTTTGGGACACGGCAAAGGGTTAGGTGAAATTAAACTCGTATCACAGAGTTAACACAAACAAATAGAAGGTTACACAATAATTGTTACGGAATACGATCCTAAATGGTGCCTATAAAATAAAACGACAAAATCTCTCTTTGGTCTAGTGATTCCAATTGCGATTGCTGAGCATGTGATCCTGAGTTCGGTTCCCAGGTCAGGCAAAGTATTATAAATGTCATCAGAAATTTCTAAAGAGCAGCTACGGAAGTTGGATTTGCGCCTAGATTTGTTCGGTTTGGTATTGACAGTCATCATCATCATCATCATTTCAGCCGAAAGACGTCCACTGCTGGACATAGGCCTCCCCTTAAGTGTGGCCACATTCACCGGTCCCGTGCGACTCGCATCCAACGGATCCCCGCAACCTGTAACATTTGAATTTTATTGCAGAATTTAAAATTATTTATTCTTTTGCTGTCAGTTTTTATATTTATTTTTCAAGTAGTTGTAGGAACCTTCCTTTTTATACAGGGTTACCTTATATTTTATCAGATTTAAATACATTTCACTAGCACTTCCGTGAAGTTTCACAAAATGAAATAAAAATTAAGTCATTTTTTATACCGAGAGGTGTGAAATAAATTAAAATTATGATTATGTATATATTTATAGAGATTAAATATAACTTTAGACAGTGAAAGGGAAAATCAACGAATAGGTATAAACAAGTAAATTGTTGTAAGAGAAACTTTGAGTTGAGATAATCAAGTTAACTTTAAGGAAACATCAATGAATATCCAATCAATTTTTAATTTTGCATTTGATGATAACTCTGCAATAAATGGTGAGGTGAAATAACACCAAGCCTGTAATCCCCGAAACGTTCAGTAGAGGTATACCTAATAATGCACCGAAATTTCGCCAGTGATGTTTAAAGTCCCATGTTATAAGGGGCGAGCTTATTGCCATTAACCGGGCACTAATCCAGAATCCGTGGCTACTACTAATAATTTCCTTATGGAAAAACCCAATAACACTTTGCCCGACTTGAGAATCTAACCCAGGACCATAACCTTGACATCTTTTGTATTGTGCTACAATAGTTACAATGGCGGACACTCTCGCCTGATAACCACTAAGCTCATTTTCACTTGCACGCACAACATGAAGCGCTCTCTAGCCGGGCGGGGTGTAATTAAAAATATCGCCAAAGGTCATTCGAAAGAGATCAACACTAGAAAGTTTGAAGAAGAATTCATAAAATATATCGTACATGATAAAAAGTAAAAAAACAAAAAAAATATTCTATCTTTCTTTTAAAAAACATTTCAGGTCGAATCTCCAAAAGATTACTTGCGAACACAAGACCAACCAAGCATTTTATCAAACATAATGGGTGTAAAATATTCCTACCGAAGCCGAAAGACACTAAGTCTTGACCTTCCCGTTTTTTTGTTGTAGACATTGCCTGGAACCATGGATATTGGGGTTAAAAGTTCCAACTATTTCACAAGTTTTTTTGAAGTGAAAACTTCTTTAGCGGCGTTGTGCACTTTTTGGGATGGGTAAAAACTGTTAAACTCGCGTCAGATCGTCAGATTGAATCGGCGGCACAGGGCGCTTGCATGAGTTTGCGTGTAGTTTAAGCTAGATGGCATTGAATCAAGTTTTTTTTCTATGGCAGCGACATTTTTCGTTCTTGCGTAAAGCTATTAAAATTTCTAATATTTAAGCTAGATGGCGTTGTTTCAATTTTTCACTTCTGTCGGCACTCCCGGAGTGCATCCCGTTTTTTTAAAATTATTTAATGTTATAACTTTATTTTAAATACCATCACGACCTTCGTACTGTTCAATGCAACCATCAGCACAATGTAATGACATTGAGTCCTATCGTAAAACAAGACTTTTCACCCCAAAAAAAAGTCATTTCCCTGAAAAATTTAGAGTTACATAATTTGATGGATAGAATGGTTGGTTAAATGATAAATGATGTTTATTTTGCAAGTAGGTTTTTACAAACACTTTTACACGTCATGTTTTTTAAACCTAGATGGGGCGGGTACCTGACTACTCTGAGAACAAACAGCCGAAAAAAACTCAGAGGTCATAGTCTCTTTTAAAGTCCAGACATAATCTTGGTTAACTCACATGAGGACTATGCAGATTAGTGTCTGAGATGGCTTTTGGAAGAAAGAACCACACAGATTTGAGTGGACCTGTCCAGTCAGTGCAAGCATTTGTCAGTTATCGTGTAGCTTGACTTATAACTCAAGGAGCTCAATGACACGACGAACAATACCAAAGAAAGGACATTTGGGTAGGTCGCTTGTAGTGCTCAAACTGCCAGACAATCGTGGAAAAATAAAAAATAAAATAAAAATATGACCCACATGGTCCTCACATTCACAAAAATTAAATAAAATAAATTAATAATACTTTACAAAATAAATGTCAATAAAAAAACATAAAAGGTTGAGAAGCTAGAACAAATTCAAACGACCATCATAACATTCATAACTTCTCACTCTTCTGCCCTTATCTCAATTTATTTGCGGTCGGCGCAGCATGTCTTCGTCTCCCATCATCATCATCATCATCATCATATCAGCCCGGAATCACCCACTGCTGGGTATAGGCCTCCCCTTTTTCCTGCCACACTTCCCGGTTCTGTGCGTCCCTCATCCAGGTGTTACCCGCGATTTTGACGATGTCGTCAACCCAACGAGCTTTAGGACGGCCCTGGTTTCTATGGCCTACCCTTGGCCACCATTCGGTCAAAGCCTTGCTCCATCGGCCATCTCCGCGTCTAGCCAAGTGTCCTGCCCACGCCCATTTGAGGCGCACCGCCCGCTCCCCGACGTCGTAGACTTTCGTTCGTCTCCCATACTTCTCTATTACTCGTCATCTCAGCAGTCACATCCTTTCTAGCCAATCCGTCACACAGTCCATCCATCGTTTCATCTTCCTCTACTATTATAGCCACTTACAGTCTTACTCAACCTTTTCCTGATATTATCTATACATCTATATCTATACATACAGATAAATAAAATTGGTGTGTCTGTTTGTAATATTAAAATAACCGCTTTTTACTAAGTGCATATGGATGTATACACGGTACATTATACCGAAACAACATTTTTTGTCCGTTTGTCTGTTTGTTCCGCCTAAGCTAACAAGGAGTAACTTAGGCTACTTATATTTATAAAAAAAAAAATGGATCTCTCGTAATAAAATTAAAACCAATGATCGTAAACTCAGCGAACTGAACAATAACTTTTTGTTAAATACCACGTGGACGAAGTCGCGGGTAACAGCTAGTTGATAACTCTATTACAAATAACTAAAATGATAATATAAACAAACTAAGACCAAATTAATCAATTTATCGTTAACGTGAACATTGTATAGCTATTAGTGCCAACTCGCGTACAGAAAGTGGAACAATATGGACACGACGAAGCTGTAAACGTTGTTCGAACTTTATGTACAATATTCAATGTTCTCTTGGAACATTGTGAGCAAGATATCAAACGTAATGCTCGATATCGCTTGATAAGTTTGGCACTGGATGTCTGTTACACTGTATGGAGGAGTTAGGATACACTTGTAATTGAGTGAACAAAATATTTAGGTCGAAAATGAAGTATCAAGCGATCTTGCACTGTGTGCGCAGCTACTAACTGATAGCTTAGTCTGCGCCGTACCTTGCATGTATAACATGACATTACACCTGCAATCCCCGAAGGTTTAGGGGGCGAGCCTATTGCCATCAACCGGCACAAATCTGGACTCCGTGGTTGATACTGAGAAACTTAAAAAAAAACCCTATAACACTTTGCCTGACATGGGAATCAAGGAATCAAACCCAGGACCGTGTGCTCAGCAGTCGCGCTTGCGACCACTAGGCCAATGAAGCAATCAGTAAATGACATTATCTGTCAATAACAACATTTATTTATTTATTTATTAATAAAGGTTTACCAACAGCTTCTTTGTACAACAATCCCAAGCAAAGGTTTTACAATATTGGACTTACACAGTCGCCAATTACTGGTTAACCAGCATTCACACAAGTTATTATTTAGCCACGAAATCCTCCTAAAAAATCTCCGGGCTTCCTACTGGTTTTTATAAATACAATGTGAATGTGGAGCCCCTCTCCAGGATATGCCCCACCTCCTTTCTTGTCCATCCTGCACAGCCACCTTCACCTTCCAGGATTTAAACGAAGCCAACAAACGAGATATGCAGGTGGCAATATACTGGTCGGGTATTATTTGAGTCTGTCGACACGCAAAAAGGAAGAAGATTGAGAGTTCCGTACCTCAAATGGAAAAAAAACGGAACCCTTGTAGGATCACTCGCGTGTCTGTCTGTCTGTCCGTCTGTCACAGCCAATTTACTCCGAAACTACTGGACCGATTGAGTTGAAATTTGGTACACATATGTCGGTGTCCTCAATACGGACGTGTAACGTAAATTAATAGACTTTAAACATTTGGGCCGCTTTTGGGGGGTAAATTAGAATATGAAAAAAAAGTTTTGAAAACTATATCGTGTTACATATCAAATGAAAGGGTTGTGAGCATCTGAAATATATATATTATTTTAACTGTAATTTTAAAATAAATAGTTTTGAAGTTATTTAAGAAAATAGGCGAAAATTAACCAATTAATTAATTGAATTTAATTAACCTTAACTCGGAAACTACAGGGCCAATTTTTTTTGAAAAAAAATACACAATTTAGTTCTGTGCCTATAAATTACAGAAAAACTATCACGGCTGGCGAAGTAGGCTTAACAAGTTTACGAGTAATAGTCGACCAACTTATAAGTGTACTTGAATAACATATTTTCCTAAACATAATGTATAGGAGAGTAAGGGTTCTTCATCTGCAAATATAAGTTTGTTTTTTTATTATTATGGGCAACTATGGAACCCCACATTGAGCGTGGCCCGACACGCACTTGGCCGGTTTTTATGTTTTTTTTTTACAAAGCTGTCTCTATCAACGGCTGTGGAGGCATCTCCATGCTCCTAAAGTTAAACGGCTTATTAAACTCTCGTTTGAACTTCTTCTCCATTATTATTACACAACGGTGTAACAGAACTCCTGTATGATGCGAACTTGGCCCTTTTCATTATACTAGTTCGGTTTACAGGGTAATATGAATAAAACATGGAGGGGTTAAGGGCAATTATTAACGAGTTGTTTACAGGGAGGGTCCAGCAAGGGTCCGTCAATTGCTCCTCTCTATGGCGAAGAATATATAGCTATAATCTGGAAAGGCTTTGCAAGGAATAGAAAATTATGTTTTGTTGTGAATTTGGTGGTGTAGTTTGTAAGAGATGAGGGTTGAGAATTTGATAGCTACATTTAACCGGGTTTAATGAGTCTTCAAAACCGTTGATCGATGGCTCAGTGTCATTTTTTTTAGTATTCGACATTTTTGTTTTCTGTATCCACATCATCATCGTCTGCTTAGCCTTTCCCAAGTATTTTGGGGTCGGCTTCCAGTCTGACCTGATGCAGCTGAGTTTTACATGGATCGACTGCCTATCTGACCTCCTCAACCCAGTTAGTACTGGATAATGCGATACCCCTTGGTAAGACTGTTTTTCAGACTTTAGGGCCAATGAATACCTGTAGCGACAGTCAAAGATCTACAATTGACAACCGGGACCAACGGTTAAACGTGCTTTCCAAGGCACGGAAGAAACTCGGTTTGTAATGGGTGGTCACCCATCCACGGACCAATCTAGGCAAGCGCGGCTTAACCTAAAGAGCGACCCAAGCGGCTGTTATTATTTAGGCTCGAGTGTCCTGTTTTCTGTAACCACATAATATAGCCAATTAAAAAATATTAATTACGTAACATAATTACTGAACAGGGGCCTACCATGACGTCTTAAAGCAGGAGTAATTCCAGTGTGAGAAAGAGATAATATATTTTAAAACATATTAAAATAAGTAGGTAGCTCACCAGTATCGGGAACAGGGTCCAAGTTACAAGCGGTCATGGCTCCAGAGAGTGGAACCTCCTAACAATGGACGCCGTATCAAGAAGTACTGCTTTCTGAATCAAGCCCCTGATCCAACTGCCTTATAAGGGAGATTTAGAAGTTGGTCGAGGCTCCAGACAATTGAGCCATTGGCTGGCACGACTATTTGACACAATGATTGAGTGTCTGAGTCCAACCAATTCAACGATACCTCATATGACAAAAACCGTCCAGCCGTTTGGGCTGCAGGGCGTGCCAAAGAAATGGACATACATACATACACTCGAAAAACATTACCCTCCTTCTAACGCAGTCGGGTAAAAACGAAAAACCACAACTAAAGAAGACTATTTTTCCTACATGTTTCTCTCAAACACCCACATCAGCACATAAACAAACACAAACTAACATGAGTTTTCAAACTAAACATACAAGACGCAAGTTAGCATGTATAAGAAAATTAAATGGCAAAGTTTCTCCTGTCCAAGCAAAGTTGTGTGGCGAGGCCGTTTGTGACCACAGTTTAATCCATTAACAACTTTCTTAATACAACACCCTTATTTATTATTATAATTTCTTGTATTACACTCAATGTTTCAGTCTCATCATCATCATCTGCCTAGCCTTTTCCCAACTATGTTGGGGTCGGCTTCCAGTCTAACCGGATGCAGCTGAATACCAGTATTTTACATGGAGCGACTGCCTATCTGACCTCCACAACCCAGATAGTACTGGGTAATACGATACCCCTTGGTAAGACTGGTTGTCAGACTTTTTTGGGCCACTGACTACCTAACGACTGTCAAAGATCTTCAAATGACAGCCGGGACCAACAGCTTAACGTGCTTTCCGAGGCACGGAGGAAACTCGTTATGTAATGGGTGGTCACCCATCCACAGACCAACCTAGGTAAGCACGGCTTAACCTAAAGATCGACCCGAGCGGCTGTTATTATTTAGCCACGAGCTCCTCCAATGTTTCAGTCTATGTGATGGATTTCGGGGTTGAGCGAAAATTGTTTTAGAAATTCAGTAAGGTAAAAAAAAATAATCGCAGTCTAATGCACTTACTGGGTTTAAGATTACATACATTATTCATTACATAACTAATTTTCCTTCTGCTAAAAGTAATTGCAATAACTGAAAAAATTAAATTAGTAAATAAAAATAAAAAAGCAACAAGTTTTACTCCCAACGCTGAAATTGTAAATACATCACCTTGCCAGTGTTTTGAGTGCGTTACATTGAGTCCTACCGTAAAACGTGATATTTCACCCCAAAATAAGTCGTTTCCCAGCAATAATTTTTGCGTAGTGTTACTTAATTTGATGCACAGAATGCTTGGTTGCCGGCGTCGTGAAGAGTCCGTTTACACCTTGTATGTACGCTTGACAATCCAAAATAATACATAAAACACATTATTGTTTTCACCACTTCATGCTCATACATGTTTGTAAATAAGAAACCCTTTCAATCATTTACCCATAACTAATTACAGTGGAAGACGTACTCTTATTACAACAAAACCCAGGGGGAAAAGGGGGACCCTTTAACTAGGGGACAAACGTCAAATACCCAGGCTTATCACCTGCATGCAATATACACAAACTTCCCCTCTTGTTCCTTGCAACTTGTTATCCAATGTAATCCATTTCGCTGAGTTAATTCTTGCTACATGCGTTGAATGATAATGTTTTGGGTGTCGTAAAGGGGAGCGTTTTTGGGTTTATTAGTTCGTACAAATATGGCTAGAGATTTATATTATACTAGCTGATGTTGCGGCTTCGCCCGCGTGGATGTCGGTTAGTGCCACCAAAAGTAATCAGGTAATTTTGATCCCGTTCCCGCAAGCCATGGGAAATATCATTATATTTTAGCCAATGAATACAAAAAGTTAATGAATTATGTACTAAAATCTTCCTAGAAAACCACTCTATCCATTGGTGAAAATAGCATGAAAATCGGTGCAGGAGTTTTTGAGTTTATCGCAAACAGACAGACAGACGCGTTGGAGGACTTTTTTATAATATGTAGTGATAGTGACTAGCTGTGCCTCGCGATTTCATCCGAAAATTCTCTCTAATGGTCATAGTGTAATCTTAAATAACCTTTACAACAGTATATTATCCAAATCTGATTGGTAGTTTCAGATATTAGCACCTTCAAACAAAAAACAAATAGGTACTTTATTATATTAGATGAGATCTATATATAACCGATAGATATGGCTACTGAGTACCTAAGTGTTTTAAGGTGATCTATTTTTTATTTTCTTCTTCAATTATAGGATCTATTATTGATTTTAAAAAGGTACGAATCCTAAATTGTAAAAGATATTGTTATTAAATAGACATATTATTATATGAATATTTAAACAAATTGATTTAAACAATTTGATTAAAATTCTATGTTTAACAAGTACCTACTAATATTTGTATGCCATTCTATGGCGAAACATAAGTTCACAACCTTACATAAGATCTACATGTACCATGTTTTTACGCAAATAAAATTATTCTATTCTATTATATTCTATGATGTTTGATTGGAGCAGATCGTAACTACATAATAAAAACCACACGGTTCGATCTTCGAGGTTACACCACGCTTGCCATGATCAGTCTGTGGATGGGTGACCATCCATTACTTTCAAGGTTTCCCCCGTGCCTCGGAGAGCACGTTAAGGTTGTTGCGTCAGGGTAGCCCGCGAAATTCAAATTTTATTATGTTTTTTTATAATTGGCAAGTGAGTGTCAGATTGTACGTTGATGAAAAATGAGTCGCGCTAGTATCACTTATGTAATTAGAGAATCACAATCATGAAAATCATTAATATAACACTTTTTTTTTGTATGGGAAATCATCAAATGACTTCTCCCACTCTGGGCACAGCGGAAGGGAGTGTCAGACTTGTACTCACTAAAACCCATCCATGTTCCTTCCTTGCCCTTTGTGTACCAGGGCCAAGGTATCTCTTTCAAACAGTCCCGCAACCCATTAATGTAACCCTGTAAGTTCATATAACCCTATTGAATAACTTTTTCATGAAATATCCATTGCTACATGAACTTAGAGGGTTCGGTTACCTTGACGCTTACACCTTAACACATTATTACGTCACAAGAGTTGCAAAATTAAATTATCTTAATCACCCAAATTCGTTATTTCGGGGGTCTTAATTCGTTTTAAAGGATTACGAATTGTGTCGTTTCCAAATTATTTGATGTGCTAAAGTTTGCACAGATAATTTGTTATGGTGGCATTAAATGAAATTAATTTGCTCAATTTGTTCAAATTCTTCAATGTTTTGACAAGAAGATTTTGTGTTTTACGAGATGGAAAATTCTGTTTTTGATGTAAGTACCTATTTGAAAGTCTCGCTCGTATAACTCCTAAACAGAACGGTCCTTTGATAGGTTTATATTGGTACTGAGATTTCTTTTTGCAGTTCTTTTTTTTATTTTTAGGTAAAAATGAAAAGTAAAATATTCTAATTTTATTTTATATATTTGAGCAGTTTAGACAAGTTCTGATTTTCAATTTTTCTCACAGTACTTAAGCTGTTTTTTTTGCACCACATTTTTATCAGCTTTATTTCGAAGATTTTTTTATTCTATCATATTTCAGAGGTGCCACTATGACCAAAGCCTTTTAAAACCTAGAGCGGGGTAGTTTCTTCAAAAATCCGAAAGGTATCAAATAAAATAAAAATACGTAAAAATACATAATTTAAGTATCTTAATTACCATTTTTAAGTCTTATAACTAAATGATAAGTGATGTTTATTTTGCAAATAGGTTTTTACAAACACTTTTACACGTCATGTTTGTTTTTTTTTAAATAGATGGGGCCGGTGTTTCGTACCTGACTACTCTGAGAAGAAACAGCCGAAACCAACTCCGAGGTGTACATTTGCATTGTTGGTTTAATATGCGTGTATCGTAGTTGTGGAAAATAAACAGCTTTTCTTTATTTTCTTTTTAGGGTTCCGTATCCCAAGGGTAAAAACGGGACCCTATTACTAAGACGTCGCTGTCTGTCCGTCCGTCTGCCTGTCACCAGGCTGTATCTCATGAACCATGATAGCTAGACAGTTGAAATTTTCACAGATGATGTATTTCTGTTGCCACTATAACAGCAAACAATAAAAATATAATTATTTAATATTTTAAGGGGACTCCCATACAAGAAACGTGTTTTTTTATTTTTTTTATTTATGGTACGGAACCCTACGTGTGCGAGTCCGGCTCGCACTTGGCCAGTTTTTTTCTTCAATTTTTCACAACCGATCAAATTCTGAACCGCACACGTCACTTTCACAATCTGAACCCGTACACTCGTGTCAAAACACAAAGATACTCGTATTTAACGCGAAAATGTAAAAGATTTCTTTATTTACGACATTCTGCGTCTCGACTTCGCGACAGAGCTGATTTATCGGCTCAACGCAACGTATTTCGCGCAAAACAGACCTTATAAATCATAGCACAGATGGTTCAAATGTAACACTCCGTGTTTTTGGACAAATATATATTTTTTGTCTGCATTTAGTATTAAATTTAGGGAGGAAGTCAGTTTTTTGGAAAAGTGTTTGAGAAAATTATGGTTTATAGGCTTTTTATTTGCAATAAAATAATGTGAGGTTGTTTAGGGATAATTGTGTAACTCATTACCTAACTAGGCGTTGTTAAACTTGACATGATGAAAACGGATATCAGCCCTTCAAACTATAATAACAATAACTATATTATTTGTCATGTTGTCTTTGGGAAATGAAAATTGTCACCTTAGTTATTTCACGTTCTTGTCCGTCTGTCACAGACGCTTTTTCGAGGTCTATACATCGTAGATATTTATTTATTTAACACTTTAAGCACAGGGTACAAAGGTGGACTTAATGCTATAGGCACTTTCTACCAGTCAACCTTTGGGTAATGCAGAGACAAACAGTGGTAGGTGTAAATCTGTTTTGTTTTTTTTTTAATCATTTTTGTTTAATTCTATAATTTACTGCAAGGACATCTTTGCATAGTATAAAACAAAGTTGCATTCGCTGTCTGTACGCTTATATCTTTAAAACTACGCAACGGATTTTAATGCAGTTTGCACGCGTGCGAAGCCGGGGTGGGACGCTAGCATATTATAAATATACCAGCGACCTGCCCCGGCTCCGCACGGGTCTAATTTAATAACAACAGATCCATGAAAACTATCCCATCTTTCAAACTGGAACCATACACAAATTTATTTGAGAGTAGATTAAACTAGCTTATGCCCGCGACTTTGCCCTCGTGAAGTTCAGTAACTGTCCCTCAGGATCAAACTTTGGGGATAAAAAGTATCTTATACATTAATCGAGCTTATAAACTATCTATGAGCCAAATTTCATCCAGAGCCTTTCAGTAGTTTTTGCTTGGAAGAGTAACAAACATCCATTCATTCATTCATCCTCACAAACTTTTGCATTTATAATATTAGTAAGAGTAAGATTCGCGTACGATGAACATAGTGACACCGTGATCTTTAATATCAATAAGATTCCATATTCATAACATAGATGACTAGTTAAGAATCTTTTTCTTTAGACTTTATGACAAGTTCTCACAAACCCAAGACACGTACCTCAGGTTTCCTATCTATCTATCTATCATTTTCCAGCTCAATTTTAAGATCCGATTGTCATGATCAGTGTATTCTGACCTATTTCGGCCTCAGATAGCGGCCTTGAAGAGCTAATTATTATTGGCAATACCGAAGGCAAGTGAGCACGATGCCAGTCGCCAACACGATGGTCCAACCAAGTTAAAGAGGCTATGTCCTCAAGCAAATTCCAGCAGGTGGTGATGGCAACTTTGGACCGGAGTCGATTTAGGCAGATTGTCCGTTTAAAGGGGTCCAGTGACCACGATCTTCAGTTATGAGGGAGAGGATGGGATACTTCTTCATCTTGTTCAATCTGAAGAAGAGGAAGAAGTGTCCTCTACTTAATATTATAAATGCGAAAGTTTGTGAGAATAGATGGATGGATGTTTGATACTCTTCCAAGCAAAAACTATGACCGGATTTGGATGAAATTTGGCAAACAGATAATTTATTACATGGATTTAACACATAGGATACTTTTTAGCCCGGTAGTAGAATAGAATAGAATAGAATAGAATATAAATTTATTCGTTAATGGACAGCAGCAACACAAAAGAGCAGCACATAGTACGATCCCGTGCGACAATTACGGAACTCCACGCGGGTGAAGCCGCTGGCTTAAATTAGTAAAGAAGACATCGTGAGAAAACCAGGATGTCTGAGATATATTTCTCGACGGCATATAAAGCCAAGTCAGAGGCCCATGATCGGTGTAAAAAACTCTGACACCAGGTTAGGCACTAACCATCATGATAAAGAAAACTGAGAAGCTGATCCATGCGTCATGTTCGTGGACGGGCGCTGTCAGTTGGGACTGGTCATCTCTAGTTTGCCACGGTTTAATTTAACTACTTACTTTGAAATTGTTGATATAATCATTTACTTTGGACACTCTTAATGTGCACTTATTTCTACATCGTTCTCACATTTATGTATAATCTCAACATGAATGATGTAAACAAGATTTTGTAACAATTATTTGATTGAAAAGAGTGTCCATGGAGTTTCTTGCCCATTCTTCTCCATAGAGATCTACGCTTTGGAATGGGCAACTACAGTACTTTCACAAGTTATTATGCCTTGTGTCTGTTACTGTAGCTTAGCCTTCTTTGTTTTTCTGACGTTCAAAAGTGCCTGTAATGGTCTAATTGAAATAAATGCTTTTGAGTTTGAGTTTGTGTTTGAAAAAAAACGCTCATATAACCATAATACTCAAATCTTACACCACATCACTCATCTACTCAATTTACCGCTACCCGAATCCCATAACGCCAGGAATGCTATATAGGGGTGGCAGAGGGCGGTCAGAAAAATGAAGCGAGTTGTGACACGGTACTCATTTATCATCCACCAGGGTAAATACAGGGTGACTACGGGGAATTGAACTTGTATTTTATAGGAATGAGTATTTATGGGGTGTTCATGCGGAGAAGATGATGTCTATGATAAGGCAAAAAGTGAAAGTTTTAAATCAAGAGCTCGGTTTTTTTTTTGGAAATGAAGTACTGACAATGCGACATGTTTGTCAAAATAATATGACGTTTAACGGCAGATTCTGTGATTAAAACAAAAAAAGTGGTCAAGTGCGAGTCGGACACGCGCACAGAGGGTTCCGTACCATAAACCGTAAAAAAAGACGTTTCTTGCATGGAAGCCCCCTTTAATTATTAAATTATTTTTATTATTTGTTGTTATAGCCGCAACAGAAATACATGCGTGGGTGCGTTTACAAACATTTAAACACACATACACAAACAGCCAGACCCAGAACAACTACTTGTAGGCCATACAAATATTTGTTCCGTGCGAGAATCGAACCCGCAACACGCAGCGCAGTAGTCGATCACTCAACCACTGCGCCAACCGCGTCGTCAAAATAACAGATGTTATGATGTATGTACTTATTAAAGCCAAACAATCATTTTGATTAAGACTTAGTTTTTATGGTTTAATTTTAATGGGGGGAACTAAAATAAAAAAAAATTGGCTGTATCCATTAATACCCATATTATTTACATAACGTAAATTCCCGATCGCACAAGAAATATGCATTAGTAATTATTTTCATATTTCCTTATGACCAAAGCTCAATCTATTGTCAAACGTGATTCAGGATCATAGATAAATTTTGTTCTAAAATACAGACCGACATTCAGTATACAATAAACCTCCAACAATGAATAGTTTATGCACTAATAAAAACCTTTTTTCACATTCACCTACAAAGGAATCTGTTTTATATTCCTACTGAGTTAGAAAAAAATACAAAGGCTAAGTTTACCGTCAGTTTTTTAAGATAAGAATTCAATCAAGTTTTGTTGAAACACAATTTGGAAAACCTAGAAAAATCTTTTTATTATTTGTAGATTAATTATAATATCATGGTGATCTTTTATAAGCGAAAAAGCGTATCACGGTATAATATCTTCCGTGGTTTTCAATTAATCTGAGCTTCCATCTGAGCTTCGACACTGTTGCAAGTGCCATGATTGCGGGATAACTGGAAATGCGGGTGGGTTGTACATAAATTGTTAGTTGCAGACAAATTTGTCTCTCCTCATTCTTAGTCATAAGTGTTCGGATTTCCGGAATTTGATTACATTTTTTTTTTATTTTACTATGGAATTATCATATTCACTGTCGGAATATGAAATATTAGTGTAACAAATTCTCGTGTTATTTTAACTAATTCTTAAATGAAATTTCCATTGGGAAATATAATATATTTTTACTTTGAAAACACTTTGAAATAACGGTTATGACATCATCGTTATTTCTAGGTGGGGTAAATGTCACTTGAATTAGTTAGCTCTAATGGAGAGTCAGTCGTTGTTCGATCGTCAAACAGTGCAGTTGTGCGAATAAAAGATATAAGCAAAGAAAAAGGTGTGTTTCTTTATATTAGTTAGTAGTTTATTCTTAGTGCGCGTAGCTGTTGGACCTACGCTGTTCCATACGTACAAACGCTGTAACATCATAACATTATAAAAAAACAAATAATTTAAAAGATTAACCTTGCGGTTTCTTGCCGGTTCTTCTCTATTGAAAACGAACAACCTGAACCATGTACCTTTTCGCGACATTTTATAAGTGCCCATATAAACCTATGTGAAATTAAATATTTTGTTTTTTTTTTATTTGGTTTTTGATGTTACAAGCATTTAAGCGTAGACAAAACAATTCTTTGCTGTTTAAAAATATCACACCTACATTTCACAAGACAGAGTAAACAAAAATCGTATCGACAAAAATAAACTTAATAAAATAAAGTGTTAACTGGCTAATCTCATCACTAGCAGCAGTGATGTCGGTAGCGACAATCGATAAGTCGCAATAGAGATCCGACTTATGATTGGTTTAAGTTATAGCCGAAAAGCGTGTTGTTATTTTGATACATTTATTCATTTAAAATGATCATTATTGTATTCTCATATTCCACATTTTAAGTCATTTAGATTTTTTTCAAAAAGGTAGCATGGTAAAAAAAATTGTTCACTACAAAAAAGGGGTTTTTTAAAGACAAAAAGCTATAATACATTGCTTTTAACTTTTAAATACACTGGACAGGAGGATCATTCAATATTAACTTGTAATACAAAATAATTTTATGCTTACATACGTTTGCAAAATTCTTATATTTTATTCTTACACTTAGACCACACTCGGAGACACACATACTGATTCGCAGAACGTAAGTCTACACCAGTCGCTCGGCATAAGTCCGTACAGCCCTTTATAAGTCCAAATCAGGAAAGCCACATCGACACTTTATCAAAATTATTGGAACATTTTATTGATTCAAAAGATAAAGATTTCACTACAAGATTCTAATTTAAGGTCAAAAGTATTGTTTACGAAACCTAATAATGTATTTATGTAAAAAAAACCTCCGATTTAAAAAAAAAACTTTTGCTGTAGAAACTGCTCGTTACGTGAGCGAAGTCGTTGGTAGAAGTTAGTCGTGAATAATTGGGTTTTCAGATGGGAAACCATCATGAGGTCATTCGTATATTTCTGACAGCCTTTACAGGTAGTCAAAAGCTCGAGTCTGACCACCAGTCTTACCAAAGAGTAGTGTAGCAAGTGGTCATTCATGTCATGTAAAATAATACAATTTAGTTCCATACTGGAAGCCGATCTTAAAGCGGTTGGGATAAAGCTTGACAGGTGTCATCATAGGATGACACCTGTCAAGCCAGCAAAAAAACATAAAAAGCAAAACTTTAACCATTTCTCATTATTATAAACTCATAATTAATTAACTAATTCGTTTATAAGTCATTTATTGTTATTTTGTCTTCCTAAATGAATATTTTAATCACCTTTTGTAATAATTTGTGCAAGTGTCTCAACATTGTTAGTAATTAAGGGATAAAGCGAGATAGCCCCAACACAAGTATTATCAATTACTTACTGGGGATGTCTCATGTATAATCCATATAACTGCTTTTGGGACAAATAAACATTTTCATTTCTTTTTTTTCATTTTAAAACATCGATACTTGCACATCACTAGTACTACAACGGCGTACGAACTTAAGTGGGATATCGTAAAGTTATTACTTTACAGCTACCTGCTTATGACAAGGCGGATAAGCGTCGATATGCAGTGGCCCACCGCTACGGATTTCGGTACGTAATATCAAGTTATTGCAACGTATAGCAGGCTACAGTGTGCTACTGTGCTGGAACCAGGTTCTTTTTGACGTAGTCATGTTCTTTTTGTTGCTTTTATACTGGTTGTTAAATTCATGCGTCTGAATACTAGTATTTTACGTGGAGTGACTGCCTATCTAACCTCCACTAGCCAGTTAGTTCTGGGTAATGCGATACCTTTGGATAAAAATTTTGGGCCACTGTGTACTTGTAGCAAATGTCAAAGATCTACAAAACTAACGCCGGGACCAACGGCTTAGTCATGGAGGAAACTCGGTATGTTATGATGGTCACCCATCCACGAATCGACCTCGGCAAGCACTGCTTAACCTTGAAGATCAATCCGTGCGTCTGTCGTTATTTAGCCACGAGCTCCTCAGCTCAACTCCTCCAGTTTATGCAGGTACTTATGTATTGATACTGATACTGTTACCGTGCGTCACATCCCACTGCTGGGCAAGGGTTCTCCCCATGATTTCCAGTTGTTTCGATCCAGGGCTAATGTGGGCCACAGGTCTGCCTTGACGCCTTCTAGCTGTGTCAGGGCTCCAGAATGTGGTTATTTTGGCCCACAGCTCATTGAGCATGCAGCAGACGTGGCCAATCCAGTCCCACTT
The DNA here is from genome assembly GCA_950005105.1 of Lycophotia porphyrea. NCBI lineage: Eukaryota > Metazoa > Arthropoda > Insecta > Lepidoptera > Noctuidae > Lycophotia > Lycophotia porphyrea. The sequence continues at coordinate 14,188,387 of OX465402.1, forward strand.
CAGCTTAACGGCTTTTTGAGCAACGTCAGTAATTTGTGTTTTGGAGCGCACTTATGTACTTATTTTAAATACCTTATCTTCTTTATCAAAATCTTTTGTCTTACAGACAAAGCGTAGCCAAAACAGCCGCTTCTAGAAGCAGAAAGTGTTTTTCACAACAGCTCCTTATTATAACACTAGCTTATGCCCGCAGCAGCGGTGGCCCAGTAGAGCAGCGGTGGCCCAGTGGTAGCGACCCCGACTTACGAACAGTATGTCGTGGGTTCGAACCCAGGCAGGCGCATTACTTTGTGTAATTTATTTCATCACCACTGCTCTCAAAAACGGTGAAGGAAAACATCGTGAGGAAACCGGCATGTCCTAGAACCAAAAATTCGAAGACATGTGACATCTACCAATCCGCACTGGGCCCGCGTGGTGGATTATAGCCCATTCCCTCTCAAAGAGAGGAGGCCTGTGTCCCAGCAGTGGGAACATTAATAGGCTGATGATGATGATGATGATGCCCGCGGCTTTGCCCACGTTGAGTTCGGTAACTATCCCACGGTATCGTACTACCGGAATAAAAAGTATCCTGTGTTCATCCAGGTTATAAGCAATTTGTGTGCCAAACATCCAAACCAGGTCAGTAGTTTTTGCGTGAAGGAGGAATAAACCATCTAGACATTCACACACCCAGACATATGTCCCATTCACTGCCCAGTACTTCGCAAAAACTTCACGAAACTCTGTTCGCGTGCCCACAACCCGTATCCGAGTCGTCGTTATAATAAGCTATAGATGACTTGTATTCATGCCCAGAACCCGACTAGCGAGTCCATAGCTACGGATACGGGTTGTGCGAACAAACGAATTATTGTTGGACTCATATGCTGGGTGCTGGGCACTGAATGGGTTTGTACATACATTATGCTGTGTGAAAATCAAAAAACCTACCCTGGGACCCTATTACTAAGACACCACTGTCAGTCTGTCTGTCTGGCTGTCTAACACCAGGCTGTATCTTATGAACCGTGATAGCTAGACAGTCGACCACAGATGATATGTATTTCTGTTGCCGCTATAACAACAAATAATAAAAATAGAAATTATTTAATAATTAAAGGGGTTTTCCATAAAAGAAACGTATTTTTTTCGGTTTATGGTACGGAACCCTTCGTGCGCGAGTCCGACTCGCACTTGGCCAGTATTTACTTACTTAGGGTGAGTACCTAAAAATATAAAAGTACTACACAAAGAAATCTCAGTACCAACATAAGCTTATCAAAAGACCATTCTCCTTACAAAAAGTACATTAGGTTACACGAGCGAGAGTTTCCAATAGTGGTTTAATAAGGGATAGGAGTTTGGCATGAAGTTCATTAGTTTGGTTTTGCTGATGGAAAATCCTAGGATAAAAGCAAGCGGCTTGTTTAAATGAAACTCAATGCTATTCTCTTCTCTCCAACATCCAACCATCAGAAAAAGAACCAAAATTGATAATCACTTCAGTGATGAAGAAACCTTGTCCTACGGAGTGCCCCAAGGCAGTATTTTGGGTCCTATTTTGTTTCAAATATAATATGTTCGATACAACTCTCTCTATTCTAACACTATTTTAAGCTTTCACGGTTTACAACTAAACTTATATTGTCACTTACGGGATATCTTCCGTGATTGTGATTTATTTTGAGCTCCCGATATTTCGACGCTGTGGCAAGCGCCATAATAACGGGTTGACTGGAGAATGCGGTTGGATGGAAATCACTTGTTAAGAGCAAACAAATCTGTCTATCCTCTTTCTGTCTTTTGTACTACTGGAACTGGACACTAAGTCACGGCAAAACACACTCACAGTATCACATAGTTTTGTGGAGTCCTTATCACGATCCCGGCTGCTACTTTTGAGCGTACTCAAAACTGGATTCCACGTATTTGAAAATTTGAAGCCAAAGCCATCCTCTCGATTGAAATTTTTGTGTTTCTTTATTGCAATTGCTTCTTTTAGTGTCGAATTCCAGTATATCAAAAGACAAAGAAAGAGGGTAGGCAGATTCTGCTCTTAACAAGTGATTTCCATCCACCCGCATTCACTGGACATCCATTACACTACACCCTATCTAATTGTTTAATGAAGTTTAAATATGTCTGCTTTTTTTCGCTTCTGCAATAAATTATTTGTCTGAGTATTCACATTAGTTAATGTATTGTAATTAAACTACATTTAATTCGAGGTGAGAGGCTGGAGATCCGTCACACAGGGTATCCTAGTATGGACGCCAGTCTCTCACAAAGGAACATATATTATGCATTTTGTTAAAACGTTAATATAATTATATAGGGTGTAAACAGACTCTTCACGAAGCCGTCAACCAAGCATTATGTACTTACATCAAACTAAGTAACTTTACGCAAAAATTAGTGCTGGGAAACGACTTTTTTTTTGGGCTGAAAAATCACGTTTTGTAATAGGACTCAATGTAACGCACGCGAAACATTGTGATGATGGATGGATTGAATAGTAAGGGGATCCTGGAGGTGTTTAAAGTAAAATCTTACATTAAAAACATGTATTAAAATTTCGGCTTCGTTAAGAGTCTGTTTACACCCTTTATTACCTTTGTGAACCTTTGCGAATCTTTGTGAAGAGAGAAATTAAAGATATTGTATTGTATTCTCCAGTCAACCCGCGATCATGGCGCTTGCAACAGCGTAAAAAAAGGGAGCTCAAAATAAATAACCATCACAGAAGATATCCCATAAGTGATAATATAAATTCTCTCTACTCTCTATTACTCTGTCAATCATTTTGTTTTCCTATTCCCAAAACACAATCAAATAGAGAATAGAGACAATTCTCCAGAGTTATAATACTAATCGAAGTTTCCACACCAATTTGAAGAAGGCCACTTATGCCTCGTTCACTGCCTCGGGCGATACGACTTGCAAGACTTTCAAAGCGTTTTGCGTCAAGCGACTCGCGTATACGTCCTTTAGCTGCTCGTGTGTGCCGTCGCTAAGTACGTTTTGTAGAGATGACTCATGGCATGTTTTACTAGACACAACATCTTTCAATTGTCTCCGCAGTCAACGTCGTGAGCGAGTTATTCCTGATTCGTCTCTGTTTCGATTGTTCACATTTTTTTTTTCCCATACAAGATATCCCAATTTGTCATCCAATCAAATCTACTCGGAAAAAGATCGTCACCGTACCGTGATGAGTCTCGTGTCGAGGCGATTACGTTACGATTCGGTTTAGTGTGCGTTGCAGTAGGGAGTTTCATTCAAAGAATACTGAATGACTCAAGTTGATACGGTAACGATCCCTTTCCAAGTTGATATGTGTGCTTGTGACCTTAAGATAACGAACTCGTGGCCGATAAGTTAGAATGCCACTCAAACAGTTGATATTTAATAACACAATGAAGTTTATTGACATAATTGATAGCTATTAATTTGCTCTAATTGACAATTTGAAATCAGTTCTAGGAGATAAAACCAAATGATTTCAGTTTTAGTATTTAAGGTTAGATTTTAGCAGTGGTTGCCTAGTGACAGCGACCGTATGGAAAAAACTCACTTCGTGTACTAAAACAAAAAAAAAAAGAAAAGTTTATTATATTACTAGCTGATGCCCGCGGCTTCGCCTGCGTGGATGTTGGTTATCGCGACCAAAAGTAATCATGATGATCCCATTTCCTCAACTCATGGGAACCTAGTTTGCCCATTTTCAAAGTATTAAAATGTATATAGTATATTATCGGTTTAAGGATTCTTTAATTATTCTAAAAGAACATACATTGTTCACTTGCAGAATAAATACATAACTAAGGTAAATTGTAGTTCAGTAGTTAACAGTTTTGTTAGCTTAATACAGATGGGTACGATGTCGACATATTATTGTGAGTAACTTAATAGTTTTATGTTGTTAGTGACGTGCTGCCTGAGTTTAGCTTTAAATAGGTTGAAAGAAGATGTCATTGTGTTCCTGATATCTGCTGGTAGACTGTTGTAAAGTTGAACACCTTCGTACTTTATATTTTTCCTGCCATATTGCGTTCGCGGGGGGCGCGTCTGGATTTGGTTAGGGTTTCTTTGGCTGTATTTGGATGTTTTCGTGTTAAAGGACAACTGTGTGTGTATGGTTTAGTTAAGAATTTTTCGAATGAGAACGCAAGAATTGAATATGTAAAGTTGATTAATGCTCATTAGTTTCGTGTGTTTTGTATAGTTCGAATGTGGGTGTGTGATAATCGTAGTTGAATAGAAGTTTAATTATTTTATTTTGTGCTATTTGTAGATCTTAGATATCCTTAAGAGATAGACATAAGCCATCGCGGATTTTTCTGTAGACCTATATAAGATATACAATAATTCTAACATTCATCATTTTGTTATATCTTAAAGGGCAGCGTTTTCGTTGAAACTTCCACCAGACGGCTTATTTTTTTCCAACACCTCCAACATATATCATTATATTTTAGCCAATCTGTACAAAAACTTGACAAATCATATACTAAAAAAATCCTTTAGTACCACTCTATTTAAGAAAACAACATCAAAATCAGTGCAGTAATTTTTGAGTTTATCGCGAACAGACAGATAGACGCGGCGGAGACACGTCATCATCAGCCTATAATGTTCCCACTGCTGGGACACAGGCCTCCTCTCTATGAGAGGGATTGGGCTATAATCCACCACGCGGGCCCAGTGCGGATTGGTAGATGTCACATGACTTCGAATTTTTGGTTCTAGGACATGCCGGTTTCCTAACGATGTTTTCCTTCACCGTTTTTGAGAGCAGTGGTGATGAAATAAATTACACAAAGTAATACGCCTGCCTGGGTTCGAACCCACGACTTACTGTTTGTTAGTCGGGGTCGCTACCACTGGGCCACCGCTGCTCACCCACATTGTGTTATAATATGTAGTGATGTTGGGTTCGGCTTCCAGTACAACCGGATGCAGCTGAATACCAGTATTTTACATGGAACGACTGTCTATCTGCCCTCCACAACCCAGTTAGTTCTGGGTAATACGATACCCTTTGGTAGAAATACAGTGAAATTAGTGATAGCTTTAATTTCCACATCAGGTGTTCCAGATCTTCGATGTTTATACGTCAACAGAGAGTGCTCATCAGGCTGAACAACTTTTGCTAAGACGTCATTCCTATATACAGGGTGTTTGGCAGAACGTTGAACATACGAAAATGGTGGGTAGGTGGGGTCATCTGCTACTTACTCAGCCCTAATTTATTTGGCCCTGGCCGACTGGGTATTTTTAAAAAAAAAAAAAAAGTTTTTTTCTTGTTTCACCACTTTCCTAACTTTAAAGTGTATTTTTTTTATTAAAAATGGGCAATAAAACAGGCAATTTTTTTTTTTTAATCTTTGATGTTGGCAGATTCTTATAAAATTATTGCTTTGTTCAGATGTTAGCTAGAAAAAAAGTTATGAGTCCTCAAACTTACAGAAAGATGTAAAAAATACTTGAATGTTAATTTCAACTTGCATTTAAAAAAAAACAAAAAATGATTGAGGAGTTCCAATTCTAGCAAAACATCCCTAGTGTGTGAGCTTTCTAATGGTACGTAATTTGCTTTTATAAAAAAAAAACTTTAAGAGTTATTTCATAATTTTATCAAGTAGGAAATTTTTGACTAAACTCTACCTTTACGGAAAGTTAAATGTTTTGCGAAATTTAATACTGCAAAGTTGGTAAAAATTAAATGATCGATTGAAATTATGCTGTACCAGTTAGGTGCGTTAATGAAACAATTAAATAATTTTAAATAATTTATTTAAATAATAAATCATATTAGATGTTCAAATTGACGCCCTTCATTCGCAATACAGGTGCGGCATCTACGTCTGATTTCTACAGTTGTTGTGCGCAGCAGCATCTCCTGTCGCATAACTTCGAAAGCAGCATTAATTCGATTTATCAAATCTTCCCGACTTTCTACTTCTGTAGTGTAAACTAGTTCCTTTGCCCTTCCCCACACGTGAAAATCGAGCGGAGTGAGGTCGGGCGATCGCGGAGGCCAGGGAATTGGTCCTCCCCTGCCAATCCACGAATTTGGGAAACAATTATCCAAATGCTCACGTACAACTAGACTAAAGTGAGCTGGGCAACCATCGTGTTGAAAGACAATAGGCCTGTTTATGTCTACTTGGAACACTTCTTCCACTAATGGTGGTAAATCATTTATCACAAAATCCAAGTAGTTGTTCGCGTTGATGTTGTCGGGCAAATAATGAGGCCCTATTAGCTTATCGCCAATCACTCCTGCCCAGACATTCACACTGAATCTCCTCTGGAAGCCTCTTTGTCTCTTCACGTGTGGGTTTTGATTTGTAAGTGCCCAATGGTGAAGATTGTGATAATTGACAATCCCTTCTTTGTCAAATTTGGACTCGTCTGTCCACAAAATACTTTTTAAAAAGTTAACGTCGTCCACATCGGTATGCAGCAAATGGCGACAAAATTGCACACGTCTCCCAAAATCACTGTCATCGAGACCTAGAACAAACAAAACATGTCTAAGAATTGATTTCAATACTGAATCTTTTCTTCCTCCGAGTTCAAACTCTACAATTATCCAAATTTTTCATCTTCAATTTTTAAGTACACTAATTGGCTTTATGGCTTAGCCATAAAGACGTAAGACCAAATTCACAAAAGGGCGTGCGACTTTCCAATTTTGTTCTAAAAAGGACCCATAAGTGCTGGCAAGTTTACCTACGCTGACCACCTGCGCAAACCGAATCCGAAATCCGAATCCTGTAAGCGCTGGCCGCCTGATTGTTACGTGAATGCGGCCGAATAGGAATAGTTTATTGAATTTAATTTGAAATTAGAATTGAATGCGCTAAAAACAACATGAGGCAAAACAACTAATAAAGAAAGTGACGAAATCAAGGTTAAATGGAACGATCAATTGAACTGTCTCATAATTTACTACATTCCACAAAATCGTATCAGATGCAGTGCATAAACGGCTTAATCTTACCTTGCACTGGAGTGTAGTGAAAAGCATGTCTACCATCTTGCCGGAGAACAGACCACACTTTCCATATGCTTAAGCCAAGTATTGAAGCTATCTGTCTAATGCTTTTGGTAGGATCCGCGTCAAACTCGGCAAGAACTTGTTCGTCAATGGTAGCATCGGGTCGTGCTGCGTTCACTCGTGGTTCTTGTAAGTTCAGGTTACCGGTTTGTCGTAAACGTCGGTAAGTACTCGCAAACGTCTGATGACTGGGTACTCGGCGGTTGGGATAACGCTCTTGATAAATTCTTCGCGCTTCACGCGAATTTGTATTAGCGCTTCCATACGCTAACAACATGTCCGCGTATTCCTCACTGGTAAAAGCAGCCATTTCTTTACCAATAACAACAGGTAACAGTAATAACAAAAAACTTAACAAACTTAAACTTAAACTTAACTAGTGATAACAATAAAAGAAAACGAAGTGAACAAAAACAAACGTAAGCGTAACGGGCACGTGAGATCGCAGAGGCAGTTAAGTCTCGACTGAATAAAAGAAAAGAATTCATTCTGAGGCGTCACGGTGCCACGAGAGCGAAAGAGAGCAAAAATACGCTATGACTGCGCAAGAGTGGAACAAAATTTCTACCTGCTTTGTGTAACCATCTCAAGGGAATAGTGAATGTCAATTTGCACCACTGCTACTGGCAAGCCGTCGATCCATAATTTTTACCAACTTTGCAGTATTAAATTTCGCAAAACATTTAACTTTCCGTAAAGGTAGAGTTTCGTCAAAAATTTCCTGCTTGATAAAATTATGAAATAACTCTTAAAGTTTTTTTTTTATAAAAGCAAATTACATACCATTAGAAAGCTCACACACTAGGGATGTTTTGCTAGAATTGGAACTCCTCAATCATTTTTTGTTTTTTTTTAAATGCAAGTTGAAATTAACATTCAAGTATTTTTTACATCTTTCTGTAAGTTTGAGGACTCATAACTTTTTTTCTAGCTAACATCTGAACAAAGCAATAATTTTATAAGAATCTGTCAACATCAAAGATTAAAAAAAAAAAAAATTGCCTGTTTTATTGCCCATTTTTAATAAAAAAAAATACACTTTAAAGTTAAGAAAGTGGTGAAACAAGAAAAAAACTTTTTTTTTTTTTTTAAAATACCCAGTCGGCCAGGGCCAAATAAATTAGGGCTGAGTAAGTAGCAGATGACCCCACCTACCCACCATTTTCGTATGTTCAACGTTCTGCCAAACACCCTGTATATTATAGTGTAACTGGGCTCTTGGAGCTCCACAATAGGTGTTCCACATCTTCAATTTTTATACGTCAACAGAGAGTGCTTATCAGTCTGAACAACTCTTGCTAAGACGTCATTCCTATATATGTTATAGTGTGGCTGGGCTCTTGGAGCTCCATATCAGCTGTTCCAGATCTTCAAATTTATTCTCTTAGCAGAAAATGCTCATTACGTGGAACAATTTTTGCTATGGTACCATTTTTGTATCTCTTATAGTTTAGCTGGTCAGTTGCGGTTCTGCATCAGGTGTTCAAGTTTCCAAGATAAATTATAACCTATATGTTGCCCAGACTTAATACCTTTACAACAAAAAAAAATCATTCAAATCTGTCAAGTAGTTCCGAAGATTAGCGTGTACAGACAAACAGACAGAATTTTTTTTTTGGATTCGTGCTCTATTACTGATTCTAAACAACCCACATTTTTTTTTTTTAATATATTCAATGTACAGACACAGTTTTTTTACTGTCTTATTATATGTAGATATATATATATATATATAGATATTATATTTCTCGTTATCTCAGTAGTTATCTCCTATCTAGCCATATCATCATTCCACTGCTCTCAAAACTATGACGGAAAATATCATGAGGAAAAGCTGGCTTAGGGATCTTACAGAGAGGAGGTTTTAGTACCAGCTTTGGGAATCATCATCATCATCCGGTGACCTTGTGAAAGTTGCAGGGATCCACTGGGTGCGAGATGCACGGGACTGGTCAATGTGGCGACACATGCGGGAAGCTTATGTCCAACAGTGGACGTCTTTCGGCTGAAATGATGATGATGCTTACCTGAAGTAGCTCTAAAAGAAACCGTTTAAGCGCAGAATATCCAATACGCAAAATTTCCAGCGATGGAAAAATGTCCAATTCAATGTATGTCCCGTTCGCAAAATGTCCAGTTCGCAGAATGTCCAGTTCGCAGAATGTCCGATTCGCAAATTATTTACAAATCAAAACACCGTTATTTTCTTTAACAAAACAATTGAAATTGATGCTTCGATTTTTAATTCGCATTCAAAAAAACAAAACACGACGCTTGCCTTTCTTCTACTAGTTCGCATAAACCACAAGAATACTTAAAAAATAATTTCTTATAGGAACAGGTAACACTGTTATTCTATTTGAGTCACAAAGGCCAACTCCACAAAGGATAAAAACAGGCACTGTGTAAGAAAAAGCGTAAAAAAGCGTAAAAATCTGTGTTAGCGAGTTGTTAGCAAGCCCTTTGAAAGAGCTGGGAATTTCTCTAGTTAAACTGGGTTTTTACTCTTTGAAGACTTCGATTTTGTGAGCATGTAAGCTCGTTGATGTTGCTCTTGCTATTACATACTTGCTTATGTTGTTTTCTTCTGTATGGGTATGTGAATTATTATGATAGGTACATAATAAGACGGCTTAAACAAGTGGTAAACGCTGTCTAAAGGATAAGTTTTTTTTTAAACGAGTTTCTGCCAGAGTTTTATCATTTTTATATATCATGTCTGTCCGTGTGTCCAAATCGCACTTGGCCGGTTTTTTTTTTCTTTTATCTTTAGATCTATGCCCTCCAAAACCATTTTCACAATTGAAATAAGTTTTTCGGTGCTTAAGTCAGTTCTATACTTTTTAACTTTTCCACCTTTGTTATTATGGCTATAATTGAGAACGCTACGATTCGCTGTCAGTGATAGCCCTTTAAGCTTGGACAGTATTGTAATCAAAACCCGAAGAATTATGACAATTCACCAACCAGCATCGTACCCACATGGTGAATTACAGCTCGCGTTTGCCAACCAGTTAGCCAGTGTAGCCGCCACCCGGCCGATTCCCACCTAACTATTGGCAACTGCATAAAAAAACAGGTTTGTGCCTTTAAAAAATGTTTTAATTTATAGAACCAAAGCGGTTAAGCCGAGGCTGGGCTCGGCTTAACCTAGGGCTGCGGGACTGTTCGAAAGAGATACCGCGGCCCTGGAACACAAAGGGCAAGGAAGGAACATGGATGCGTTTTAGTCAGTACAAGTCTGACACTCCCTTCCGCTCTGCCCAGCCGCTCTGCCTAGAGCGGGAGAAGTCATCTGCTGATTACCAATCCGAAAAAAAAAGCGGTTAAGCCGGACGCACACAAAGTTGAAAGTCATGGGTTACGGACGTCTGTCATCATTTCTGCAGGGATAGGTACTCCCCTGTTGTTGCAGGCGAAATCCCACCCTTGGCCGGAGATGGATATTAGCCGATGTTCAGAGTTGTGCTGTACGGTGATGACACTGGTATGTCGTCGACTTGCACAGCGCACCAGTGGCGAAGCGTCAGATTGGTCTTCGGGCCGTAGAAAACTAGACGTAGAAAATGTTGTCGAGGAAAACTTAATGTATACGTGAACTTTGGGAACTTTGTTCACTAATGCTTTGAAGGGTATTTTATTTTCCTAAATGTAGTATGTATCGAGTGGTTGGCATTTTACTTTTAAAATACTCGTCACCGATAGATATCTAACGTTGCCTATCAATATCATTCTTCCAGGAATTCCTATATCTTGTATACCTGGAGTAATCCAATCACATTGTTTATTAACCATCCAATGAATTGATATTCAAGCTCTGCTGAATCTTATTATCTTCTCCAATTAAGGGTTCTCGGAAACAGTAACTAATGATTTCTAGGAATCGGTTTCAATTCAGTTCAAACACGGTTTGTGATATAATATAGCTCGGCGGGGCAAATACTTACGAAGCACATTCACACTTTCAATGGCAATTATATTCGAAACACAATAATTAATTCAATGGATTATGATTTTCTTTCAAAATCCATCAGATAGTGGTTGAAAGTTATTATGACATCTACCAATCCGCACTGGGCCCGCGTGGTGGATTATAGCCCATTCCCTCCTATAGAGAGGAGGCCTGTGTCCCAGCAGTGGGAACGTTAAAAAGGCTGATGATGATGATGATACAAGATGGAAGTGACAGCGACGCACAAACGGTTACCACTTATTCAGTACAGACATAAGCGCATCAATTTACCACAAACTGACAAATTTTCTCATTCGATTTTGAACTTACCCATCAACATTTTATGGTTTAAAATCATTTGGAGAAATTTGACAGTTTGCTATAACTTGATATGCTGGCTGTACATCATCATTTTTTTTTAATCTGCTGTTTTCTACTAAAGTGCAATTTCTAAATGTGAAAATGTATGGAACAACTATTTTATTTGATTACCGATGAAAAATTTTTGAACGACTGCCTACAAAATATCTGACGAGTTAACCGGTCAGAACAACTATTTTCGGCACAAATTACCGAACAATCATACCAGACCAGTCGCTAGTCGGCTGGGTGCTCAAATCTAAAATTCATGTAGGTAGTCATATAGACATTAGCACTGTGGGCACGCCTATTGGCGTATAACGAAGTCGACGGTATTTAGGGTGATGTTGTCTGGTTATCAGCTGTTCCGATTAATGATGTTTCTTACTAACTTTTGCCCTTGGCTTCGCTTGCGTTACTATAGAATTTGACAATCAATTCGGGTTGTACTCTGCTTGTTTAATAATATAAGTAGGTACCTGGTTGACCGAGCTCTTCTCGCCTTTTTTTTTGACGTTTTCTAAAAATGTAACCTAGCTAGATCGATTTATCGCCCCCGAAACCCCCTGCATAATAAATTTCATGAAAATCGTTGGAGCCGTTTCCGAGATTCAGATTATATATACAGGGTGTAATCAGACTCTTCACGAAGCCGTCAACCAAGCATTATATACATCAAACTAAGTAACTTTACGCAAAAATTAGTGCTGGGAAACGACTTTTTTTTTTGGGCTGAAAAATCACGTCTTGCAGTTAGGACTCAATGTAACGCACTCAAAACATTGTGCTGATGGATGGATTGAATAGTAAGGGGATCCTGGAGGTGTTTAAAGTAAAAATCTTAAATTAAAAACATGTATTTAAAAAAAAACTTGTGAAAAAGTTGGAACTTTGACCCCCAATATCTCCGTAACTAGAAGGTTCCCAGGTATGGTCTAGAACTAAAAAATGATCGCAATGACGGGGAGAACAGGTGCCTTTCGGCTTCGTTAAGAGTCTGTTTACACCTTTTATAAATAAGAAAATACGGAATTGCAATTTGACAGTTTTTGTCAAATCTATCTTTATATTCTTCTTCTTTTTTAGCGTGTCGATGACAATTCACTTAAAATCAGCCCATTTGGCGATGAGTTTAACACTTTCCATAATCAGCTCCTGTGATGTTTTCGAGTAGTCATTTGGAGATGCAATCTTTTTTTTTAATTGGCTTTCCACACTTTTCTCCACATCTGACATGTTCAATTCTTTGTTACTAACATAACATAACATCACGCCTGTTTATTTTCCCGAAGTGTTAGGCAGAGGTCATCATAGGACACCCACATTTCACTGTTTCAGTCCACAAAAAAACAAAAAGCCCAAAAGAAAAGTAGTTTGATGTACATAATGCTTGGTTGCAACGGTGAAGGAAAACATCGTGAGGAAACCGGCATGTCCTAGAACCAAAAATTCGAAGACATGTGACATCTACCAATCCGCACTGGGCCCGCGTGGTGGATTATAGCCCATTCCCTCTCATAGAGAGGAGGCCTGTGTCCCAGCAGTGGGAACATTAAAAAGGCTGATGATGATGATGATGAATGCTTGGTTGACGGCTTCGTGAAGAGTCTGTTTACACCCTGTATAACCTCTAATTTACTAGCATAGTTAAACCTTAAGACGGTCAAAATAAACGTCACTGTGCTGCAAAAGCAGGTGCAAAAAATATCGACAAAAGGACACTAACAAACCCGCAGGATCAAATCCGCTGACATTACCGGACCAACCAACATGAACCGTTTAGCCTAGCCGCCCGCCGTTCTGATAAACAACCAGGCAACCAGGGGCTCCTGTAGGTGGGCACATGGAATATTCATGCGTGGCAAACATTGCTGGCTTTCTGCTAATTTGGTTTAGCCTCGCCTTGTTTTGCTGGACCGAACGTAAACTCTAGACGAGCGACATGAGGCATTGTGAAGATTTCGTTAGATTGATTTTGGTTTTTCGACGGACTTTTTTTTTTTAATTCGAAAGGGTATTTTAGTAAAAGCTGGTATTCAGCTGCATCCGGTTAGACTGGAAGCCGACCCCAATGTAGTTGGGAAAAGGCTAAGCAGATGATGATTTTAGTAAAAGCTTCGCTTCTAGAGAGCGCTGAATGTTTCTCACTTAGACATCTAAACAAATAAATAAAAGTGTCTGTTTTCAATTTTAAATAACAGCTTTTTACTGAACCCTTAGGAAAATATATACGGTACTTATAACAAAATATATATATTTTTTTAATTTTTGTCTGTCCGTTTGTTTGTTCCAGCTAATCTCCGAAACGGCTGGACCGATGTTGACGTTAATCTTAAAAAGAGTAATAAAATAATTATATATTGGAAAAAGAAATGGGTTCCGTGCAAAAAAAAAATATACCATGAAATTGTTATATATTTCATTTTCATGATATTTATACTATTTTATTTTTTAATAATATTTTCACAATAATTTCACGCGAACGAAGATCAAGGGCAACAGCTAGTCAATTGGCCAACCAGACACCAAAAAATTAATCAGAGGTCAAAGATTCTTCCGTATGTAGCTTGTTGACAAATTGTGTGAACATAATTATGTATATTTTTCTGGTCTAATAAAGATTTATTTATTTATATTCCTAAGTTCGCTCGTATTTGGATCATTATTAATAGATTAGTCTGAGATGGTTTCTTGAGGAAAAAAAACCTTTTGATCCCTTAAAACAAAAATATTGAAAATTCTCAATTTATAAACCTCACTTTTTGATACTTTTATACGAATTTTCAATCGCTTATACCCCTCTCTAATTTCCAGTTCCCTTAGAAATGCCCGTGTGAACACACCAGGTGTTCTGCCGACATCCTCTTAGCGTACCCTATCTTACTTTGAAGATTCTCTTCAACAAAGTATTATATTATAAAGTATTATATTATAAGTTTGAAAGAGTGAATTCTCCCTTTTTAGGGTTCCGCAGGGTAAAACACGGGACCCTATTACTAAACCTCCGCTGTCCGTCCGTCTGTTTGTGTGCCAGCAGGCTGTATCTCATGAGCCGTAGATAGTTGAAATTTTCACAGTATGTGTGTTTCTGTTACCGCAATAACAACAAATAATAAAATACAAAAGGGAGCTACTACTACGATGGTACGAAACTGTCCATGCGCGAATCCGACTCGCACTTGGCCGGTTTTTATTTTATTTCCGTCCGAATATTTCGCTCCTGCTTTAAATGTCGGAATGTTCTTTTGAGTTATAAGTTTTCAAGATTTTGAAGTGAGATACTTCAAAATCTTGGATGTTTTATTTTATTTGGTTGGACTTTCGAATTGTTTTTTAACCCTTTATTTGATTTTGGTAAATACGTTGATTACTGTTGATAAGATTGGTAAAAAAATAACAGCACCTCCGCTAGATCTTTAGGTTAAGCCGCACTTGCCTAGGTTGGTCCGTCGATGGGTAACCACCCATTTCGTACCGAGTTTCCTCCATGCCTCGGAAAACACGGTCCCAGCTGTCAATTGTAGAGCTTTAACAGCGGTTACAGGTGTGGCCTGGTATTCAGCTGCATCTGGTTGCCTGCATCTGCCTAGCCAAAGCAAGGCAGATGACTGCTGTTACGTTTGGTATTACAGAATATTCAAAAGAAAGGGAAATTACGCTCTCGTAGTCATATTTATAATTTGTTGGCAAATCAGTTTTTACGGTAGATATTTAGTTACACCTATGCCACGTAAAATAAACTATACTTGGACATAAAAAATATATTTCGTTCTTTTACTTAATATTTATCAAATAAAACGCAACGTAAAACTAACACATGATTTAAAAAATTAACTGCTTACAAAAATACTTCTTATTACCTATGTATTAAAATGCCTCTGTAATGATTAATCCTTAATTTATTTTAACACACATTATTTTCATTTTTAATCCTTAATTTATTTTAACACACATTATTTTTAAATATTCAAATATAGAACAAAATAAAAATTGGTTGTCTGTAAAGTTGGTTTACGGACGATAGTTTGTAACGTGACAACGGCATAAAATCAAGTGGAAGAGAGATGAATGCGGCGCGCGTAACGGGACAATGAACGTAACGGGACAATTTTTCGTAAGTGCAGCCGGCGTTCATCGATTTATTAGACGTTGTCACGTCAAAAAAAAAACATTTAAGATATAAAAAATAGTAGCCCATGTAGTGATTATTATTATTTTAATTTAATTTAAGTTAAAAATTATTAATTTAAGCTCCAAGACTAGTGAACACAAGGTCTAATATTATGGGGTCAAATCTCAGTAAGTTTAAGACAGGCAAACTTTCTAGCCTCCATTTTCAGCATCAGCTTGTGCCTCTTCCATCCTCTGAAGAACCTTCTGCCTTCTCTTTTCCATTGGAGTTTTGTACCACCATGTATCCGCTGCTGATTCCTATAAACATCCAATATTAATAATAATCACAAACTGGATAGTCGAGGGAGTCAACTGCGTAAATACATTTTCACAAAAGCAATAATTGACAATTTCAAAATTTTACGATGACGTTTTTGAAGATGGTGTAAACAGAATCTTCACGCAGCCGGCAAGCATTTTGATCATCAAACTAAGTAACTTTACGCAAAAATTATTGCTGAGAAACGACTTTATTTTTTGGGGTTTCACCCAAAAAAAAAAGGATTAAAAAAAAAAGAAAACGTATTTTTTGAAAACATGTATTTAAAAAAAAACTTGTAAAAAAGTTGGAACTTTGACCCCGAATATCTATATATTATATGGAACATTTCTACGGAGGGGTTTGTTATGATATACTGTATACGAAGTAACCGTTTGTGAGTCAATGTCCTTCCCACTACCTAAAGGGTGTAAAAAGACTCTTAACGAAACCGAAAGGCACTTGTCCTCCTCATCATTGCGACATTTTTTTGTTCTAGACCTTACCTGGGAACCTTCTAGCTACGGAGATATTTGAGGTAAACCAATATTTTCAAAAGTTAAAAAAAAAATGCAACTTTTCAATTTTACAACATTAGTTTAAATGCCTCTACGACTCCCGTACTCTTGCATATAATGTTTTCAGTGCGTTACATTGAGTCCTACAGTAAACGTGCGGTGTTTTCCCAAAAAAAAAGTCGTTCCCAGCAATAATTTGTGCATAGAGGTACTTAGTTTGATGTACAAAATGCTCGGATGACGGTTTCATGATCGTGGAGGGTCCATTTACACCTTGTGTAGTATACTGTATAGTAGATTTCATAATTGTTCCACCACTATAAGCCTTAAACCAGTGGACTTTGGGCGTAAAACGCTTTTTATCTTGAATATTTTTGCTGAAGAAATGATTTCCAAAATAAACGCAGACAAGTCGTACGCAACAGCTAGTGCTAATATTATAAAATCCCAAACGTACATGTTCAATGTACACTGGTTCCCTGGCACTGAGCTGGACAGCCACTTCAGCAGCGGTTAGTACCCGGACGCGCAGTTGTAGTCGTCTCTTTGTTGTTAATACTGCATCTAATACTTCTAGAAGAGTACCTGAAGGAATACGGAATCATTAAACACCAGCACTTTGCCCGCGACTTCGTCTACTATATTTTATAGCCTATTGCACCCACGAATAGTGTAGCTGTCTGCCAGTGATTACCCCCTACATACAAACGTACAAATAAATTTTACCTCTTTATAATATAATAAAATAAAAATATAGAGATATAGATAAGGTAAGGGGAGTTTTGGTCGGTATATTCCTGTGAGAAACACATGTTTGGGTTTTATTGGACTCGACTCGCATCTGTCAGTCGTCGGTCATCTGGTCAGCTTGGTATAATTCAAGTAAAACCGAGCGGCTTTTCCTTGAAATGACATCTAGGTAAATAATCGATTGCCTATTTACCTTGTATGGGCTCAAATAAAAATTTCGTCGAAAAACCCAATAAAATGTCATATGCCCGATCCGGGGATCCAACCCAGATGTCTACGGTTACCAGACCAAAGAGAACACTTTTTATCTGCCAAGAGTAACAAAAATTAAATGGAAATAGTAAAAATGTGCATTGATTTACCTAATGTGTATGAGTCTGATATTCTGGATAAACAAGATATATCCAGTCGAGGATTCAAAGCACCGGCTTTGTGTAACTTTGACCTCCACATCAAAGAAATGCTTCCATAATCTGCCTTCGGAACCTGAATGATCTTCTGGTAGCATTGAAACAGAAGTTTTTGCTCAGCATCCCAAGGTGCTCTTGAGGTTCCAATGAATAGGACTCGGTCTTCTGGGCATATTCCTGAAGGTGTGGTGAAAGTAATAGTATAAAAAGACCGTAAGTTTAGTATTGCACAGATTAGCTATCAGTGTATGTCTTCTAAATAGCTTTTGGTGCCTTTAAGCCTTGTGCAGGACCAATTTAGTTCAATGTTTTGTTTTATAATTTTATTTTTTGTTCTTCTCTTTTTTACCGTTTTGTCCTGTGTGAGTCCAATAAATAGTTTTTCTTTACTTTTTTCTAGACAGCAGTAGTTGCTTATAAAGTGGTAAGCATGGTTCTTAAAGTGCTGGAATCACACTATTAAGAGGGCGCTGTTGGTAAACATTCTTGTGAAGTTGTCAGAGGAAATTGTATTAAAAAATAAAATGGCGGCGAGAATTCCGACTAAAAGATGCATGCTGCTCTATATTTTAATTTATTTGGATAATCTAATCGGCTTTCCAGAAAAATCTTACCGTTACAACAGTAACTGGTGCCAGCCATTTTAACTACGTTTAGCTAACAATTGAGGACAAGAAAATGGGAAAGTTATTTACTTGAACTATTGAACTGACTAAGTGTGTGCTCGTGTCACTTGTCTATTTCTATACGTAAGAAATTATCAATGAAGTTTAAAAAATAAATTAGGTTACTACCTTTGATTATTTTAACCAAATCTTTCTTCAACCTCTTCGGATCAGTCTTGTCAGTTTTTGGAATTTTCTTCACGAATGGCTTCTCCGCGTCATCCATCCATATAACAGACGGCTGTAGAAGCCTGGATACTTTCATGACCAGATGTATCAACATGATCAAGCCAGACTTGCCAGGGTATTTTCCGACTATGTTAGCTGGTGTTAAGTCGAAGAGCATTGCTCCAACTTCTGTACAGATGGAATGAACTAGCATCTTTTTGCCACACTTTGCTGGGCCTGTAATACAAAAAAGTACTGTCGAACTACTACTACTGTTTAGTAACTGCAGAGCGCAGAATCGTTCATCGCAGCGGCATTGGCGGCGTCTAGAGACGGTAGTCTAACTAATGAAAACGTGGCGCTGAAATTTGCGGCTGCCGAGGCTTATCCATACCTTGTGGATTCTACATTAGACAAGACGAAGAAAATCGTAATCCAAAACTATGCGCTCGCTTGTCAGGTAGCATTCGTGTGACAACATCGAAAATGTACGGGAGCAAAATTTTTGTATAAAAATATTCTTAATGTTCTCTCTGATACATCTTTTAAATCTCTTTGTAATAAAATATATAACAATATCAGTCGGGCTCCCGACTCATAGTAGTAGTAGGAACTGTAGAGTTTTAGTTGATTAGAGTCCGACAAAACCCGCCGCTCGCCCAAGAATCCCAAGACGCAGGGTATCCATGAGGATTCAAAGAAAAAAATATAATAAAAATATAAAACCAATTTCACCTGTAAGGAGAACCGATCTCACTAACGGAGCATTATTCCTGACCAGCTCAGAACCCAGTGGCAATATACAATACTCCTTCGTCAACTGCCTTACATCACCCAGACATGGAGTTGCCTCCATTCCCTCTGCCCGATACGCAGCACCTACATAACACTTTTCTCCTATATACTCATCAATTTTCACAAGTGGATACGGTCTGATTATGCCATTGGATACTAGCTCTTCAAATAAAGATTCTGTGGTTCTGTCAGGTGTTAAGTCTTTTTCTTTCTTCTTTTTATTTTTCTTTCCGCCACGGCGAGTCTGAAAACAGGTTAACTTTATAAATTTTAGGCCTTACTACCTCAAATAAATTCCAGTTCAGTAATCTTGATTTCTATATTTTGAATTTTAAGTTCATAATCCCTTAGCAAATCAATTTCTTGTAATTTGTGTACCTTCTTTTGTTGCTTTTTAGATTTCTTTCCCTTTTGTGCCCTGTCCCTATCAAAGGCAGCTTGCAGCAACTCTAACTCACTCCTCATCATCTCATCAACAATGTTCCTTATTTCTTGTTCTATCTTGACCATCTTTTCTCTTTCTATCATGTCTTTGTAGTACCTTTCGTGCGGATTATCTGCATCATCTTTGAATTTCCATATGTCTTCGAATCTGAGGAAATCACAAAATTAGTGGCCTATTTTGTAAGCCTGTATTTTCGTAGGGTTTATATTAAAAAACCCTACGGTTTATATTATTATTATCCCTTTTTTATTTATTTTCAATAAAAATCATAGCATTAACAATATGGATAGTTAAGGGACAGTATTTTTACATGATCGAATAGGCATGTTTGATAATTTTGATAGCAAATAGTTGTAGGCTTCGATTCCCAGATCTGGCAAATTATTATTGGGTTTTTGAATCAGTTTCTCAGTAGCAGCCATGAATTAATTTTTGATTTGTGCCTAGTTGATCAAAAGGCTCGCCCCAATTACATGGAACTTAAAAACAAAACTAGCGAAATGTGAATGTACTATTTAGGTAACTGCCTAACCCTTTGTGGATTAGAAGCATGATGTTATAGATAGTTTCGTTTTAATAGATAACCTTGTCTAACAGTGGTCGTCTATCTTCTGAAAATTGTCTAAAAAGCTTTACGAAAAGTATAACTTACTCTTCATTAGCGCCGGCCATATCTTTCAAAAAAGCAGAACTAGTACATTTAAATGTATCGAGGTCATCGGCATCTTCTTTACCGTTCTTGCCGTTTTCTTCACTTTTACCATTCTTTTTGTCCTTACTCTCTTTGCTTCTTTTCGATTCTTTAGAAGAAACCGGTGAAGATTTGCTAATTTCACTGTCCATGCCAGTTCCTGCCAAAATAGTTATTAGTCTGTTAGTAAATTTTCTGAATAAGTAAAGGGGTCGAGGGTCGGCTTCCAGTCTAAGCAGATGCAGTTGAATACCAGTATTTTACATGGATCAATTGCCTATCTGACCTCCAACCCAGTTAGTACTGGATAACACGATACCCCTTGGTAAGAGTAGTTGCATTCCCTTTAGAAGACTTGTGATCCCCACCGACCAGCACTGGACCTGCGTGGTGGAAATCAGCCCACTCCCTTGCATAGTGAAAAGACCAGTGTTTCGGCAGTGAGAACATTTCAAGCTGATTATGCATATAATAATTTTAGACCCTAGCAAGAAAAAAAAACCAATGGTAACAAATCGTCAAATGACAAAAGTATTGGGCAACAAGAAAGTGGTAATAAAACAAATATAAACTGGTCTCTTATTCTATTGAAACTCTTTACTACACTAAGCCAGCTCAACGTCAAAGTGTTACCACATAAGATCGAAAATACCCTGAAAGGTTAATCACAGAACCAAAAAGTACTTTTCTACATTTCAACTTTCTCACCTGTTCGACTGTACATCGCTCTGCTACCGCCACTTTCCTCAGATGGCATTTCTGGGAACCTTTCAGTTCTATCATAATACTCCCTGATCCACCTTCTCAGTTCGTCTCCTATCTGTTCATTGATTCTCTTTTCATGCTGAGCTCGAAGATTGTTTTCGATTGAGATCAGAGCAACTTGGTATTCTTTTCCTCTTTCTAATTGCAGTTTCCGACGGTACTCTTTGACCTGCACAGATATAAATTGAAAGTTATTCATGAAGCTAAATGCCAGAAATAGTAAGTTTTGAATTTTGTATCTAATATTTCCTATTAGTTTCGCAAAGCAGTCATTCCTATAAAACACAAACAAATGTTTCAAAATTGCAAGTTAAAAATAAGTTGAAAGGCTGTTTACAAAGTCAAGAGAATAAATTAATATTCATGACCACTCCTCTCAAAACAGCAAAAGTAAACATATCGTGAAAAAATTGTCTCGTCTAGAAACCAAAATTTCGTTACATGGCTGGCATTCCCTGCGTGCTGGACCACTCCCTCTCAAAGATATCCTGTCTCTCTGTTCACATCCAACCTGTATCTCTTCAGTAGGAACATGAAAGATTGGCGGATTATATAAACAATAATACTACTTACTTCCTCAGCCTTCCTTGCGGCTTCAGACTCCGTATACGGAGCCAGTTCCATCCCTATCAACAGTTGTTCTTCCAATTTCCTCCGCTTGGTAAGTCTTCTAGCTAAAAACCCACGCCAGACTTTTTGAATGGCCGTCGCTGCAGCTGCTGACATCTCCCCTTTCTGGTCTCTCCCTTTTTCTTTTAGTAGACGGATTTCTTTCATGAACTGTCCCCTAAAATAAATATTATTAGTATTGTGAGAAAAATTCTTCTAGTCTCGTCTCATTACAGAATAAGTTCTTAATTCACGCCGTATTCATATTTTGACATTTATTTCGACTTTGGTAAAGTTCTTGACACAAAATTTTCATTTCCGCCAGGTCTCCTCATCTTCCTGCCTTTGTCCAATGTTACTTGAGGTCGGCGCAACACGACTAAACCTTTTTTTCTTTCATGCTCCTCTGTCACGCCATCATTTACTCCTTTATCTTTCATACCATACCTCACACAATCCATCCATCATTTCCACCAGGTCTAAGTTATCAATTTGCTTATTATAACGATGGCAACCATAAAACGTGCCAAAACAAATACTACTAAAACTAGAATGTCTGAGCTGATGTTGGAGAACATTTTGTGAATGGTATTGAAAAACCATGATGGCGGCGTTAGTTAAGATTTTAGCCACGCGCCAAAAGTTCCGTGTCCAGTTATATTTCACAATGGCACGCCACCCACTTCCATGCTGTTCTGTAAGTTTCTAAAATATGGATCCCTTGGTTTTAATTTACCTTAGTCGACCCTGCCTAGCCCTCTCATGGCTTTGTATAATGATAACTGCTTGCTGCTCTGTCAAGACCAAGGGTTGTGCCTTCGGAGGCTCGTAACCCAACTTCCTCAAAGTCTCTAGGACAAACTGTCGCCTGCTCTCTATCTCTTCTTCTCTCTCTCTTATGAAAAACTGTGGAATGCATGGCTCAACTTGGTTTGGGGTTACTTGGAATTTGAGTAATGCCTGAAAAACAAAGGAATATAGCTTAATTGATGAATTGACGTGATAACGTCTTATAAATCGATGAACGCCGGCTGCACTCACGAAAAAGTGTCACGTTCCGCCTGAGCCGAGCGTGCAAGCGAGAGCGCGGAACAAACGATAGAGAGGCTCGATCGGCCTAAGCGCGTTCGGCTTGTGACGCATCTATGTATTATACAAAATAATTATAATTCGGTGATAATCATTCAATATCTATCACGTAAAATTATCGTTCGTAAACTTTAGAGACAATCATTTTTTTATTTATTTTACTCAATGATTTACCCTGAAAAAAGTAAGGTAAAGACAGAGGTACTCTCCTCACACAGAGAAGGCATCAGATACAAAAAAGTCAAAGTAAAAAAAACTATTGTTTTTTTTAAACTAATGCAATTATTGGTAACACCATACACTAGTTCTACTGCCACTTCTCTGTTTTGAATTATAAAGGACTATTCAAATTGAAGCGAAACCAGCGTTCTTTGTTTTAATAATTGTACAGGATAGGACGGCACGCGACTAGTGGCGGTACTTTCATACAAGCCTAAAAACTTGGCTTGCCTTTATAACCTACTAACAGTCTTGTTAGCTTATAGGCTTGCCGTATTATTGGCTCCTAGGTGCGCCACTTTATGCGACCAATATTTTGTACCAATTCAAACACACCCACACAAGATAGTCGTCACAATCGATGTCAGCGACTTTCGCATCTCACCCGGTAATTGACTCAGTTCATCCAGAGCTTAAAGAATATTACAAAAACTAACCTCGTCATCATCAAAAGTATGATCAGTCAAGCGCATCTCCACCAAATCATGCTTGATTTCAATAAGCCTTCCCAAACACGACTCCAGCAGTCTTCTGACAATCATGCGCTTTTGTGGCTGAAGCAGCTGGTCGTACACCTCATCCAGCCTGCTCAACAGTATTGTGTACCTCACTCGAAGTTCTAGTAGGAGTGGTAAGAGGGCATTTCTGTCAGTTGCGCCTGCTTCAAAAAGCGCTTCATCGGCTTGAGTAGCTTCACCGATTAGTTCTGATGTCTCGACTAGTAACTCGTTGTATGTCTTATTTGACATTTTGAAGTTGTAACTGTTCGTTTATCCACTACTATCTATAACTATCGCTATCGATCTATCTATCTAGTACTTTAAACGAGCAATTCTTGTAATATAATCTGAATCTCAGAAACGGCTCCAACGATTTTCATAAAATTCTATGGGGGTTTCGGGGGCGATAAATCGATCTATATCAGTTCCATTTTTAGAAAACATTTACCCCGTAAAAAAAAAAGAAAAAATCCGAGCAAGGCTCGGTCATCCAGGGACTACAGTTAAATTGGTAACTTAATTTATTCAAAAATCCTTTTTTTTTAATGTGTTTTTAAGCAATTCTTTTATTAAATTACTCAATTCATTTTCTTTAAAAAACACTAGTGTATTAATTCTTTTATTTTAGTTTAACATAACATTTTCTTCAGTATCAATAAATTAATTTTACTTTATTGTAAGCACTGGTCAAGTGTGAGGGCCCTACACAAACCAGAAGAATGATGTTATGACCTTAGCGGGTAGCGTCCTGTTGTCTCTGCCAACCCCAAAGAGAAACAAACGTGTTTATGATTGTATAACAGTAAGCACTTTCTTAGTTTTCCACTAAAAAGAACACATTACGCCTACACATTTTCACAAATTCAAAAACCACTCGATAAACTTTAAAAATCAGCTTCAAATTCATCGCACAATATTGTCACAGCTGTATTCAAGCTTTATTGACTCAACGTGCGTCGCTAGGCACCCTATCAGCTCGTCACAGTTGAATTAACGTGTTTTTAGCAAAGTTATCGTATTTAACTATTGATGCGTGAGCCAATGTTCCAATATATTATGTTTTATGCCTTTTTTGAAGGGTCGACTTATAGCGGTGCTGGTTTTTCACAATGAACTTATTGTGTTGAAAATGTATTGAAAGTTTGATGTCATTTTTGTTTTGAATGGAGATAAATCTGGCAATGTTGAAAAGCAGTGACTTGAAGTCTAGGTTTAGAAGAAAAAAATCATTGTGCTTTTGTGGTTTAAAAAATAATTTATTATGACATAAAAAGTGTACAAATAGAAATAAGATTGATCAAAAAATGGCTGAATGAAACTACTGTTTTATTATACACTTCTGAGCAATTTCTTTCCTGCTTTGCACAGGTGCAAACTACATGTCAAACATCAAACTTAATCATAATAATATCATGCATTTTAATATTTATTTGTCGTAGGGAAATAACCTGCATGCAAAATAACAAAAAAACCCAACCACTCCGGGAGTGCCGACGGAAGTGAAAACTTTTTTTTTTTGAAGATTCTGGATTATTTTTGCATTCCTTCTTTTTACTAATACATTTGACAAGAAAATACACTGTATTTTCTTGGGCTTGTAATGTAGCAATACCGCTAACACTGCAACGAAAAAAAACTTTCTGCGAAAAAAAAACCGACTTCCAAAAAAAACACAAAAAAAAAACTAAAATAACTTTTTTTTAAATTACTTTCGGAAGTCGGTGATTTTGTTTGTTTCATTGTCATTTTTTGTCACCGACTTCCGAAAGTAATTTAAAAAAAAGTTATTTTAGTTTTTTTTTAGTGTTTTTTTGGAAGTCGGTTTTTTTTCGCAGAAAGTTTTTTATTTTACCTTTTTTAGTTGTAGACTTTTTAACATACCACACAAATTCTAATCATGAATTAATTTTATATTGTAACCAGAACTTTAAGGAAGTAATCGTCAAGACGAATCAAACGAGTCGAAACTCGACTCTTTGTTTGTTTCATTGTCATTTTTTGTCACCGACTTCCGAGAGTAATTTAAATAAAAGTAATTTTAGTTTTTTTTTGTGTTTTTTTGGAAGTCGGTTTTTCTCCGCAGAAAGTTTTTTATTTTACCCTTTTTAGTTGTAGACTTTTTAGCATACCACACAAATTCTAATCATGAATTAATTTTATATTGTAACCAGAACTTTAAGGAAATAATCGTCAAGACGAATCAAACGAGTCGAAACTCGATGGGGTTGTCGTTTTATAGCGGAGTTCTTAAGGCGACCTTACAGCTCCATCGCCAGAACCTGGATACTATCTAAAGACAAACTACTCATTAAGACGAATCAAACGAGCCCAAACTCGATGCGGTTACGTCGTTTTATCATGGAGATCCTATGGCCACCTTACAGCTCCATCATCAGACCCTGGATACCATTTATAGACAAACTACTCATTTAGACGAATCAAACGAGTCCAAACTTGATGCGGTTACGTGGTTTTATCATGGAGATACTATCGCCACCTTCCAGCTTCATCATCAGACCCTGGATAACATCTAGAGACAAAGTACTCGTCAAGACGAATCATACGAGCCCAAACTCGATGGGGTTATGTCGTTTCATAACGGAGTTCCTAAGGCCGCCGTCCAGCTCCATCATCAGATCAGCTCCATGTCATCGATATATTGTACTATCACGCAATATACATAAGCGTGCAAATTTTTAATTCAATCGGAAATCAGGAAGTGTGTCAAATTAAACATGCAAGACTTCAGGCGTCGTCGCGTGATATAGCAATTAACGTGAAAACATACCAAATTACTGAACCGATTTTGATGAAATTTCTATGGGACCAATCGGGAAGTATATCCTTTCACATAAATGAAGAATTTTTGAAATCGGTTAAGAAACGACGGAGATATGAGGTAACAAACACAAAAAAAAAACATACAACCGAATTGAGAACCTCCTCCTTTTTGAAGAAAGTCGGTTAAAAAGAGTTCGTTGAACGGTGTCGCGAGTTCAATTGTTTTTCCCCATTTTAAAAAAGCCCAACGCGCCTAAAGAAATTTTCACCCCAAAGAAACAATAAACATAACAAATGTTTATAAATACATCAGGCAGGCACAAAAAAAAAGGTTAATATCCTCAACCTAATGGTGTTGATGGTCTAAGTTTACTGCAACATCATAATCACCAAAATCGTAATGCATCGAATACTCTTATCATAACTACAACTACACAGCACCAATTCTTCTCTAACAGCACAAAATCGCCTAATCACACTACATGTTAGCCGCATTCCTGCTTCACATAAATACATCGTAGGGTAGTTAGGTGCGTCTCAAGTGGCAGTTATCACGTCTCGGCTGAGTGAGTGCACTATAATCCAGAAGGTCAGGCCCATATGGCGAGCGAAAACAGGCGCTTCACTTCAAGTTTGAAAAAATACGAGGGTAGAGCCTTATAGCAGGATATACCACACTTCCTCTCCTGCTCGTCGTGTACAACTAACACAACGTTGGCGCAGTGGACGTCTGGCTACTGCGCTGCGTGTCTCGGGTTGATTCCCCCACGGGGACAATTTTTTTAGGCCTACAGGCAGTTGTTCCGGGTCTGGCTGTATGTGTATGTGAATTTAATTGTTTGTAAATACCTTAAATAAATTATACGTGTGACTATTAAATAATTACGAGAATTGTCGCTGATTTTTAACCAAGGATTTATCCTTTTTTATTTTCTGATGGGAAATCATCAAATGACTTCTCCCGCTCTGGGCAGCGGAAGGGAGTGTCAGACTTGTACTGACTAAAACCCATCCATGTTCCTTCCTTGCCCTTTGTGTTCCAGGGCCGCGGTATCTCTTTCGAACAGCCCCACAGCCATGTTTATAAACGCCTTAGTTGGCCTTCTGCACCTGTCTGTTTGGTGGCGTGTACTGTTCCAACAATTTCCTGCGGGTAAAATCCGCCATTTAAGTAAATAAGACTTGCATGTGTTACTTAATCGCAACTTGAGTGTAGTGATGGATGGCTGGCATTGAGAGATTTTGTAGTTAGAGGAACAAGACGCTTCGTGAGTAAGTAATAGCTGTTCCACGGGTCGATCAAGGTTAAGCTACACTAGCTAAGGTTGATCCTCGGATGGGTGACCATTTATATATTATACAGGGTGTAAATAGACTCTTCATGAAGCCGTCAACCAAGCATTATGTACATCAAACTAAGTAACTTTACGCAAAAATTAGTGCTGGGAAACGACTTTTTTTTTGGGCCGAAAAATCACGCTTTTCAGTAGAACTCAATGTAACACACTCAAAACATTGTGGTAATGGATGGATTGAATAGTAAGGGGGTCCTGGAGGTGTTTAAAAATCTTACATTAAAAGCATGTATTTAAAAAAAAACTTGTGAAAATGTTGGAACTTTGACCCCCAATATCTCCGTAACTAGAAGGTTCCCAGGTATAATCTAGAACAAAAAAATGATCGCAATGACGGGGAGAACCAGTGCCTTTCGGCTTCGTTAAGAGTCTATTTACACCCTTTATTACAATATTTTTTGGAAATCTATTTGACGGATTAATTAGATTTTTTTGATAAAATACCCTATTTATTAATGTTATCCTACAAGTTAACAAAGTCGACGTTTTTTTCCCCAATCATCTGCATACTTCTACTACAATCACATAACTTTGTATTATGAACGTCAATAAAGGTGAACTTTACCGAGAGCGAACAACTATGTAGTGTGCTCATCAAAATCTAATAAGATTGAGGAACGTAGCGTAAATTATAGTATACAACTTACGCCCAGACGGGTTGGCGTTAAGGCTAGTGTCCAACGAGGAGAATAATATTATGGTACAAAAAGACAAGGTGTTAACAGACGCTTCACGAAACCGTCAACCAAGCATTCTGTACATCGTACTAAGTAACTCCACGCAAAAATTATTGCTAGTAAGTGTTTTTTTTTACTGTTAAACGTCTAGTTTTACGGTAAAACTTAATGTAACGCACTCAAATCATTGTGCTGATTAATAGTAAACAGATTATGGAGGTATTTATGGTAATGTTATAAGCTTAAAAATAAAAAAAAAAATTAAAAAAAATTGAGAAAATGATGGAACTTTGATCTCCAATATCTCCGTAACTAGAAGGTTCCCGAGTATGGTTTCGAACAAAAATTATTGTAATGACGGGGACGACACGTAGCTTTTCGACTTCGTTAAGGTTCAATGTACACCCTTTGTAATACGTATTACCATCGAGCCAGCAACACGAAGAAGGAGAATATTATGTGACCAATCGTTTACAATATGGAATCTTCGATATAACTTTCAACCCCGACCTATAACGCCTCTAACAGATAAGTAGCCTAGAAACATCGAGTAGAACATAGGTTATTTTTTATCCTGGATTTAATTAAACACAACAGGCTAGTTTTCAATGAATCTTAAATTGTCATTTTTTTTGCTAGCCTGCTCTTTCCCACCCCTGGGCAAAGGCCTCCTTCCACTCTTTCTATTTCTCACAAACCTGCGCATCCTCCTTCCAGCTCTGAAGGAACCTGTCGAGTTCGTCCCGCCAACTCCTTCGTGGCCTGCCGTAACCCTGCCTCGCTGTGTCAGGGCATCAGTTTAACAAATTGTTTTTAATAGCTATCATAAAAATATTGTACCGATTACGGCATTGAACTGTTAATTAAAGTTTAGAAATCCAAAAGGCTTGCGTAGAAGTTACTTCAGCGCAGTTTTTCTTAATTATTTAATATTATAAAGAGGAAAGATTTGATTGTTTGTTACGATTTAAGTCAAAAACTACTAAACCGATTTTAAAAATTCTTTCACTAATGGAAAGCTAAAATAACAGCAAATAACATAAGCTATATTTTATCCCCGTATTCTCACGGGAACGGGAACTACGTGGGTGAAACCGTGGGGCGCTACTAGATAGTACTACAGACTAACAACTCAACGTTGTACACTCAGCCTTATCCAACCCATCATTACCTGTGTAGCCGACCGATCAGTCGATATAAAGCAATTATGTGTTTCTTGTTTTTTCACCTTGCAACACTTAAATAAGCCATGATTGGGCAACACTCACGTAAATCCGATAGGATTAAAACTTTATGCCGCTTTTGATTTTAAGTTGGACCTAAATATTGATTTATGAATTTAGTTTTGTTAAAATTAGGCTTTGGTCCTAAATACCCGTTTTGTAATAATTAGAACTTGCGATTCAAAATGACAAAACAATATTAATTTTAGTTAATGAAATAGACTGTTTTTGGCTCTTTATTGCTTTCATTACCCACTTTCTACGAAGGTTACATTACTGGTATTTTAATAACTTAAAATACTATTTATATCACAAAAACTATTTCCAGTCTAGTGACGGGCAGCGGGGTAATCGTGTAACACATCTACAAATACCTGGAAAACAGTTGCCATGGCTGACCTGGAAGTCTTTAAATAAACCCCCGGGCACAGGTTTGCCAAAACAAGGAAAACCTGTTCAGGTGGAGACTCATAGGTGACTCTGCCCTGGAGTGTAAATGTGGTGTTTCCCCACAAACGATGGGACACTCAAAATCGTGTCCTGCTTCCCCTGTTGATTACACATCTCAGGAGCTGATGGACGCTACTGAAAATGCCAAACTCACTGGCACATTTTGGGTTGACTGAATTTGACTTGTCATCAACACGCTAAGAAGACCTACATCACAATGACAATATCTTTTATTTTAATAAAAGATTCTAAACATAAATTAACGTTTTTTACATAACGTTTGTCAATCAGACGCTTTTTCCACCATAATGATGCAATAGATTGGAATTTTCTTTGAAACTCATGCCTTTAAAAAGGCCTTATGAAAAAAGCTTATATCGGCACATTGAACTCTCACAAAAGGCAACTTAAAGGCTTAAATATTTCGAATATTTTAATACCAAAACTAGACTACACTCAAGTGCTTTCAATCCACCTACGCAAATAACCTGGGATATTTTAACGCAAGAAATATTTCGCTTATAAGGTAACAAATATGAAAATAACTTAGTGTTATAATAAACTTTTCGGTATTTTAACAAAAACTAGGTATTTTCAGATTGCTTTTCACAAAGAAGATGTGAGAGGTGGGCCCTTGAACAGGGGATCTTAAACCTTAAAGCCTGATATAGACTCATTATCATCATCTGCCTAGCCTTTTCCTAACTATGTTAAGGCCAAATTCCAGATCAACCGGATTCAGCTGAATACCAATATTCTACATGGAGCATTTATCTAACTTTCACAGAAAATTTGTAACGCGATATCCCTTACTTAGCTTGGTTATAATATGTTTGGGCTTCAGATTACCTATAACAGCTCTCAAAGTTTTACAAAATGACAGCCAGGATCACCTGGGGTCTGCATGCAAGTATTTAGAGCAACCTGGGCACGCGTGGTGGATTATGTTCAATTCCCTCTCACGAAGAGGAGGTATGTGTCTCAGAGGTGGAAACATGTTGAGTTTATACCAATATATTAAATATAAACTTTTACCTACGGCTCACATGGTACCGTTTTAAGTACAGAGTGCCGTGGAAGGGGCACCGATGCACAAACAGTTCCCATGTATTCAGTACATCATTCTGAGCACCCCCACGGATAAATCTTTCATCGGTAATTTAAAAAAACCTGCTGTTCCAATACATTTTGAGGTGCAGCAGTTGCACTTTTGTAAGAAACAGCAGTTTTATTCTTTATTCACCTTTGAAAAATTTCTGTGGGGAGGTTCAGAATCATCATCATCATCATCATCAGCCTTTGAATGTTCCCACTGCTGGGACACAGGCCTCCTCTCTATGAGAGGGAATGGGCTATAATCCACCACGCGGGCCCAGTGCGGATTGGTAGATGTCACATGTCTTCGAATTTTTGGTTCTAGGACATGCCGGTTTCCTCACGATGTTTTTTGGTTCAGAATGACGTACATAATAAATACGTGGTATCCGTATGTGTCCGGTGCCCTTCCTCCCGTATAGCCAAAGAAACTCGAAGATAATATAGCTTACCATTAGTATATGAATTTTTTGGTATCGGATCGAGATTATCCCCTACATGTCAACTTACAAACTTTACCTGAAACATGTTGAGTTGGACTCCCATTTGGTGCAACTTTGAGACGCACACCGCACCTTGTGTACTATATTATTTGAAGTATGTCATGGTGTTACTATACTTCTTTAAGTAAATATGATTTTCTTTTTTAATATTGGCACCCTGTTTTTAAACAGTTATGTAATTTGTACCTTTTAATTGTGTTGTGCTGTCTTTGGGGGTTTTCCTCAAAGCACAACTGTTTTTAAGCGCAACTAAATCATTCCTCGAAGCGCAACCATTTGAACAATTTGAATTTGTGAGCGCCACTAACGGTTGCGCTTCCAGGAATAATTTAATTGCGCTTAATTGGTTGCGCTCAAAAATAGTTGCGGTTTGAGGAATACCCCGTCTTTTGCGTGCACTGAATAAATGGTTTGTCTACCTATCTACCTTTTTGTAATAGTATAGATAGATAGTGTTGATTTCTTAGTATTCGACAAAACACGTGATAGTTGCTATGATTTAATCCCACACTATGCTATAAGGAGGTAACCAACAAAAAGCTTGAGAAACAAGGCTGCCAACGATAAAATGTAGGAAGATGGACGCTCATAATAAAGTCATTATGTGAGTAAATGCTAACGACTATATTTACAAGGCGACTACGCGCCGGCCATTAGGGTTAAACATTGTTCCATGGATTAGTTAACACAGGATACGATTTTTATTGTTGAGTAGGCTTTAATTTTATGGATTGACTGTTGAGTTCCAGAAGAGGAGGATGAGACTCTGAACTCTTGATAGCTTGATGTTTGTTCTTCAGTTCAGTCGAATATAAGATAAAACATCCTTTGCTTTTTAACGTGTGTGTAATTTTAACTTAATTTTTTTTTTTTTTTGTGAAGGGCATCTCGCAGTTCAACCTAGGGAGGTTGTCGACTGCTTAACCGGGCTTTTCTGTGGATGCCTCGAAATTAAGGCCTCCAGCCAGAGCAACTTACAAACTAAACTACAAACTAAGCGACTACGCACTGAGGGCACCCCCTGTGGGGTACGGACCTCGGCTCAGGGCGTCGCTGGGAGAGGACAGCAAAGGGACAGGCTGGATCTGAGTGATATTATTTAGGGGCTGATTTAAGTCTACAGGCTCAGCTGCGCAAGCTGGCTCGAGCAAGGGTCGGGGAGGGCGTGTACCGGGGTTTCGCGACGGGCCTCGTCGGCGAGGACGGAAAGACGGATAACGGCGTCTGTGTTTTGTGACCGTGCTGGTTTCCCTACTGCTCTCCTGGAGGAGGGTGATGTCGTCGTCGGGGTCAACGAGAGTGTGCCTCGGGCGGCGGATCTGACTAATACGCGAGGGCTCGTATCGGGCGGCCGAATTTTAACTTAAAAAGAACTTTATCGATATAAGCATAACTAAACGGCGAGAGAATCTTAATAGCGACTTCTAATTTGACGTCAACGCCATCTAGTTTGGAAATTTACAACCTTTACAGTTTTTGAACTAATGTCTTAGATTTGGAACTAGCATGCTTCTTAACACCAATGGTTAATCATTTACGAGAAATCAATACCCTGGCTTATAAGATTCAAGATCTTTCTTTTTGCTCATTAATATTAACAAGCAATCTCTTAGTCACATTCTTGCCCATGTCTGGAAACTTCTTCCTTCTATCTTCTATAAAATGAAATAAAAACACAATATATATCCGAACGATATAGCGAGGCCATACATACCCTTTTATGAGAAAGCAAAGGTTAACATATTTTTAATTATGACAGGGTTATATTTATATTCTATTACTGCAAACAAGCAAAGCTCAAGAAACCAGTATTCTAGAATATTCCATGAAGATGGACCTCAATTTGTGAAGACTGGTGAAACTATTCACCAGCAACTATCCACATACGCATGACACATACTGATTTTCCCGACTTATGTTGGGGTCTATGGCTATGCCTATATCTAGGGCTATGCTCGGAGTTTCCTTGCGTGATCGAATCAGAAATGAAGACATCCGCAAGAGAACCAAGGTTACCGACGTAGCCCGAAGAATTGCCAAACTTAAGTGGCAGTGGGCAGGGCACATTGCTCGCAGAATGGATGGCCGATGGGGCCGCAAAGTTCTGGTGTGGCGACTGCGAACCGGAAGACGTTGCGTTGGAAGGCCTCACACTAGGTGGACCGATGACCTGGTGAAGGTTGCGGGGATCCGCTGGATGCGAGTCGCACGGGACTGGTCAATGTGGCGACACTTGGTGGAGGCCTATGTCCAGCAGTGGCCGTCTTTCAGCTGAAATGATGATGATGATGATGATGTTGGGGTCTGGTTTCAGTCTAACCAGGTGCATCTAAATTCTAAACACCAGCATTTAAAATGGAGCGACTGCCTATCAGACCTCCCAATTACTCGGTAACATGATTACCCTCTCGATTAGACCCAACCAGTCACATTGTACCTACCGTGTAATGTCACACTGGTCATTATTGGTAATTTGCAATGATAATGGACTATATAAATCTAATGCTAACCATAAACGGATGTGTACTGGTAACACTCCATTCTTTCTCACTACACACCCTACACCTACTCACCACATACGCACACACTTATCTTATACTTGCTCACTACACACACACACTCAGACCCAACTTTTATTCACCTCACCATACAGTTAAAGTTTTTCATTTTCTGTTTTCTTTTACCCCATTTGCTTATTGTTCAGACGTCCCCATTTTGTATTTTATGGCTTCGTTTGTCACGGAGAATCAGTTACTCCTTGACACAGGCACCTAGTTTGAGACCTAGTTATAAGACTTATATGCTCTTAGTCTTTAGTCTATGGATATTATACTGTTCAATTTCTCTTCCACATTTGTCTAATCCAAGCCCATCACTTGATAACGGATAGGTGGCGGGGTCGGCGCCTCTTTGTTTCACATAACGAGCCCAACAAAGTCTTTAGCAACCCCTCTACGACTTTTTGCTATCGCCCTTTAACTTTCAAGGATGCCAACAAAAACTGACATTAGTTTTATTTCGGTGTAAATACCTGAACGATTATTTTGGATGGTATTCGGTTTTATGTTAGTACTAGTTAGGAAATAGTTGGTTTTATATTATGCCTGCTGCTGCCGCCGTGTGGGTCTACGCGGGCCCAGTGCAGGTAAATACTATGTCATATATTTTCGATTTTTGGGCATGCCTGTTCCAGGGCTGCGGGACTGTTTGAAAGAGATACCGCGGCCCTGGAACACAAAGGGCAAGGAAGGAAGATGGATGGGTTTTAGTCAATACAAGTCTGACACTCCCTTCCGCTCTGCCCAGAGCGGGAGAAGTCATTTGATGATATATGTTATCCGTCAACGTTTTAACTTTAATCTTCTATGGTGTAACCTGGCCAGTTATTTAAACTCCGGACTGCGCTAGACCGGCTCAAATTAGAGTATTAGGAAAACTGTTGACCCATCTTAGTCCAATACTATAATTTATCCGTCCCTGTTTTTATTCTGTGAAATTGACAGAGCGTGTACTTTAAGACCAGACAAAAAAATTATGCGTGTTACCTGGTCCATGGAATTAAAAACACAAAAATAATAAGCTTGTCATATTCCATTTCCGAGGATTTCAACTGCAGTAGCTCAAAACATATGCTGTTCATAAATTCTCCAGAATTCACCATTAAACTGTTCAGAATGCACCCTTTAACCGTCTCACATAACATATACTATCATTATTCTCCAAGTAAGCGGGGACACTTTATTATAACATTTTTATATGTCATGCGTTTTATTATGTCCGCGGTTAGTGCTGGCAAATGTTCCGGATTCCCGGAATCCCGGGAGTTTATGGAACTCTGTTGCAGCGCGGGATTAAGTCCGGTTGGTGCGTGATTTGCGGATGCATTTTTAAGTTCGTTTTGTTTCGTTTGAGTTGGTCGTTGTGTTGTGTAGATGGAGTGCGGTTTTTGTTTCGGTTGTTTTTGCGGGGGAATAATGGGAGTTGAAGGTCAGTGTGTATGATTTTTTGGAAATAGATTAATTATAATATATACCATAATTGAAATGGTGTAGGTAAATGTATGAACATAACATGCACATATACTAAATTTCACCACTTTTAATCTGGCTTTTTACTGAAAATTGATCTTTTTTTTTTGTTTAGCCTACTATTTCTGTTTGTCTGTCCAAAAGCCTCCACCATTTCTATCCAATTCTCTCGCTGTTTTGCCTTCTCTGGCCAATCAGTAAGGAACGAGTCCAAATCGTCACGCCAGTGTTTTATGCCAGCCTCGGTGACGACGACCGTCTTCTGGCACCCACTGACGACTCTAGCCCATCTGTCCTAACCCATCCTGGATATGTGACTATGATGAAGAAAAATAATAATTCTTCATGAAAAGTAATGTAGACACTAAAACACCGTCGCAGATTAATTTTGAGTGAGATGAGTTCTTAAAAATACCAATTTTCAATAATATTCTCTATTCTTTAATTTTCATAATCCCGGAATTTAAACTAATAATGTAACAGCACTACTCATTGCAAGGTACGTAGGTATTATGCACTATATTTCGGTTTCAGGCGACAAAGGCACATTGAAACTACAGTACTGTGGGCAGGTACAAGTTTATTTTTTATATTTGTGTTCATTATTATGTGGTACTCAGCAGGCAGTTAAAAACTAGTGGTATAGTTACCTAGTGTTTTTTTAGGCTTAGTAAAGTTTTAAGGAATGGTCCACCATTTTACTGATACTATTTTGCGTCTGCTGACATGTGTTCCTGGATTTAATTCCACGGTAAGATAATTCTTTTTTGGGTTTTTTCAGAGTCTGGATTTGTGCCCAGTTGGCGGCAATAGGCTCGCCCCCTCCCAGTCGCGCATGTGTCTACTAGGCAAACGAGGCAGTCTCAAATCATAACATTTAAATTCGCATAATTGATTGCCGTTTTTGCGAAAGAACGTCTCAGTTAGATTCTTATCCACCTAAAAATAAGGTATATGTTTTAATAAACAAAACCAAAATAAAGAAACACAATAACCGCGCTACCCAAAAATAACTCAATCACCGCGGTCAATCACCGCCAATCAAATGGTGATTAAAGTACACCCAGTGATTACGACGTCCGTGCGATCATTCTCACATATCTGACGGTTTGATTACACAGTAATCACTTCGCCTTAATTGGTGGTTATAATGAAAATCATGTTAATATAATAAAATTAAGAGTTTGCGAGCCTTGTTTGTCGGTAAGGATTGGTTATTTTTTTTTTTACCCGACTGCGTCAGAAGGAGGGTAATGTTTTTAATGGATATATTTTGTGTGGGAGGGTTGTGATGCAATCTGTTGGTAAGTAATAACAACTACACGGGTCGATCTTCAAGGTTAAGCAGTACTTCCCGAGGTTGGCTTGTGGATGGGTAAAGATTAATTACATGCTGCTAGTCCCGACTGTCATTAGAAGGTCTTTGACAGTCGTTATGTATAGTCAGAAGACCTAAAGTTTGACAACCAGTTTGGCCAAGAGATATTGTGCTTACCTTACTCAGTTGTGGAGGTTAAATAGGCAGGTTGCTCTTTGTAAAATAGGCAGTTTCTCCATGTAAAATAGGCAGTAGCTCTATGTAAAATAGGCAGTTGCTCTATGTAAAATAGGCAGTTGCTCTATGTAAAATAGGCAGTTTCTCCATGTAAAATAGGCAGTTGCTCCATGTAAAATAGGCAGTTGCTCCATGTAAAATAGGCAGTTGCTTCATGTAAAACAGGCAGAACTGGGAAGAAGTAATGAATGTTCAAATCATTACCAACTTTTTCTAAGAAGGCCAGTACATTAAATTTATGAGTCAATACTTATTAACATAATGATAATGCTACGTAGTGCGAAACGAGCTTTACACATTCAGCTCACAATATTTAGTACTATAAATCACAGGCTATAAAAACAATCTCATCATTATTGCAGAATTTACGACTCTAAACAAAGGAAGTCCCAAGGCATATCCAAAAGTTGCACACTATAATAAGCACCTTCAACTTTTTCTTCCAAACATAACCCCATATTACTGGCAAGTTGTAAGTACAAGGCAAAATCTGCATACACAAAACATTGATACACTACACAGAGCACGGAGACGCCTCGACAGTTCTGTTGCCGATGGAGGCGGCTTCGTCAACACATTCCAGATATACCAAGCGTTTCAGTGAGGGTTTATGTGTAGAATTACAAGACGAGGAGCTCGTGGCAAAATAATATCAGCCGCTCGGGTCGATCTTTAGGTTACGTTTAACCGTGCTAGGTTGGTCTGTGGATGGGTGACCACCCATTACATACCGAGTCCTCGTCCTCCGTGCCTCGGAAAGCACGTTAAGCCGCTGGTCCCGGCTGTCATTTGCACATCTTTGACAGTCGTTATAGGTAGTCAGTGGCCCAAAAAGTCCGACAACCAGTCTTACCAAGAGGTATCGTATTACCCAGTATTAACTGGGTTGTGGAGGTCAGATAGGCAGTCGCTCCATGTATAATACTGGTATTCAGCTGCATCCGGTTAGATTGGAAGCCGACCCCAACATAGTTGGGAAAAGGCTAGACAGATGATGATGACTACAAGACGACACAAATAATGACGGCTTTCATAGGACGCATTTGACAGAAGTAAAATAATTACTCCACTCATATTCTCATTCATATTGTCATGATTTTCGTCTGGGTCTATGCGAAGATACGAATCGCATGTGACTAAAAAAGAGTTACAAATGTTGATGGATGGAGAGAGAGGGGAAGACCAAGGAATCGATAGATAGATTGTGTGAGGATTGATATGAAGGAAAAAGGAGTAAATCATAGCGTGACAATTGCCCGAGGAGAATGGAAGAAAAAAACGAGTTGCAACAACCCCACGTAACATGGTATATTATTATTATCAGGCATTTCTGTCCCACTGCAGGGCAAAGGCCTCCGTTTCCTCCTTATACTTATCCTGGGATAAGGGAAGAAAAATAACGATGATGAAGTTGAAATTCTCCTTATGCTTCTGCCATAATTTTTGGTTCTAAACGTCCCTAATCCAGGTGTTTCGTACGTCTGACTAAATCGTCAACCTAACATGGTTCTGGGTGGGCCTGGTTTCTTTGACCTGACCTTAGTCACATTCGGTCAAACCTTTACTCCATCAGCCAACTTCGTGTCTAACCAAAGGTCCTGCCTCACTTAAGGCTTTTTCAAATCCTCATCTGCCTAACCCTTTTTCAACTATGGTCAGATTGGCTTCCAGTCTTCCTGTATGCAGCTGAATACAGTATTTTACAACAACAGAGCTACTGCCAATCTAACTTCCACAACTCAGATACTAGGCAACGCGATAGCCCTTGGTTATCAGACTTTCGGATTTAAAAACACCCTATTATACCGTCTATTATCGACTCCTTAAAACACAATTCCGAAAATCCATACACAAAATAAACTACCTCGATAAAATCGACCTTCAACTCTGCCCTCAAAGCAAAATGGCGCATGGCGGCAAAAAGCTCACGTTCGCTGCGTTTGCGCACGCCCCGACCGGATAATGTCTTCATTTGAGATAATTCGCGGGGATCGTCGACTCAGGCCGGGGCACGGAGGAGGGGTGAGGCACTTTTTACATTCCTCTATGAGCTGAGTGGGATTTTTAGTTGATGTAGTGGTGGCAGAAAAGTTTAAATGAGATTTGTAAAAAGGGTTTGAATGAAATGGCCAGTCCGAAGATTTTGCCTCATACAAAACTTGTTTGTTTTGATGCTAGCTATCGATTGATACACGTTATTTGCGTATCTGATCAAATCAAAGTTGTGCTGAAGATGCCATCAGTGAATGAACTTTAACTTTGATAGCTCAAATCTCGGAAACGTGACACTTCAGAACATTTTGTCTCATACAAAACTTGTTTGTATTGATACCAGCAATCGGTTAATATAATTATTATAAGGGTGGCCGCAACATTGAAAAAAAAATGGCAGCAGTTAGGCCGGGCCAGGTTTCAAACAAAAGCTTCCATGCCCTTTCGTAGAGGCATATAAGCGTTTGTGATAAGATTGACCGAAGATAATCACACGGAAGGAGAAATAGATAGCTATTGGGGAGAACTTCACTTTTGAGATAATACAGGCTTAATAAAAAAATGTTTACAACAATACATACTTACATGTAACGTGAAAAACACTAGCTATTACCTAAGTAAGTTAACTATGTTTAAAAGTTCAAGTTCCGCTCTGGTGAGTAGTACAACGCGAAAAACAAAGTCCGCATAATTAAGTTGTTTAAATGAAGTTTATGACTAACGCCATAGGAAGAAGTGTAAATAACTGAGGCCATCTTAGCTAAGATGAATTGCAAAGCTTACCTCCTAGCCTGTAATCCCTGAGTGGTTAGGTTAGTGTGTGCACAGTACACCCTCATTTCGCTAGTTATGTTTAAATATATCATATAGGTATATCGATAAGCATATCATTTACTAACTGATGCCCGCGGCTTAACCCACTTGGATGTCGGTTATCGTTACCAAAAGTAATAATGAAATTTTGATCCCGTTCCCGCAACAAAAACTTGACAAATTATATACTAAAACCTTCCTTGAGAACCACTCTATCCATTGGTGAAACAAACATGAAAATCGATGCAGTAGTTTTTGAGTTTATCGCGAACAGACAGACAGACGCGGCAGAGGACTTTGTTTTGAAGTTTATCGAAGCATACAGATATACAATAAATTACCTGAAAATAAACGGTCCACGAGAACACTGTTTGTGTTTAAAGCTAGGATAAAGTTATTGCTTTTAGAAAAATGTTATTTTATTTGTATCCAAAAATTTATATAAAAAATAACCACTAAGATTTTTTGTGGACCCTCCAAAAAAATATTATGTACTCGTATTCCTTTTTGAAATTAAAACAAGTCTGTGCAATATAAATCGACAAGTCCTGTATACTACTGTTTACTTAGAACCTTTTAATAATGGTCTTTTTAAATAAACATGTTTTTTCATAAACGTCTCGTTCAATAAGTCAATGTTAAATATATATGTGGAGTATTAAAATGTCTGTGTAAATGGTTGGTCATATTTTGTTAAATGTCAGAAATGATGAGAAAGATTCGTTTGTTATTGTAGTGGTTGTTTTTCATTGCGTGTATAATTTCATTTTTTATGTTCTATGTGCTTCCAGTAGAGGATAATGGACAGCACCTCGGTAGTCAAACTTTAACCTTGAGATGGTCTAAATAGAGTCTAATCTCGATACCTAATAATACCCCCACGAACCTTACAGGTATTTTTAAAACATTGTAATAGCTAAACCAATTTAAAATGAAATGTGTATTAGAAATTCAATCAATCAATTCGGTGGCATATTTTCTAACATACTGCCTCAACTGATACGACTGCCTCGTTGGTCTAGTGGTCGCCAACGCGACTGCTGAGCATAAGGTTCTGAGTTCGATTCCCAGGTCGGGCAGTGTTATTGGATTTATCCATCAGAGCCAAGGAGTCTGGATTTGCACCCGCTTGATGGCAATAGGCTCGCCTCTTATTACATGGGACTTAATAACCACTGGTGAAATGTGGTTGTACTATTAGACCTACCTCACCTAACCCCTAACCCTTACCTCTGCCTAACCCTTTAGGGATTACCAGCGTGATATAATATTATGTTACTTAAAACATAGTACAAAACCAACTCATGTTACTCAAACTCAGAGCATTTATTTCAATTAAGTTACAGGCACTTTCGAAATTCAAAAACAAAAGAATGTAGCTACAATCCCAGCCACAAGGCATAATAAGATGTGAAACTCCTGTAGTTGCCCTACACGTGGTCACCGTACATTTAATAAGCCTTTTCTCATTACCTAGACTTAAATCCAGTTTCACATCATCAAGATGTCAGCCTCAAGACGTGATCAGTTGCAAGGCCTCCCGCGACTCTGACAGACTCGTGAGTACTTGGGACGAAAATTGCTGCAATATCCACGACTATGATTTTATTTTTGATGTTTCTTCCGCCCTGGTAGGTTGTACTATTTATTTATTTGTTTTAAGCTGCAGAGAACCTCAAGCGGCGTAAATATAGAAACCAGTAACTATATTTTCCAGCCGTTTGGGTTGAAACTCTGGGGCCGTGGGGTCCGAGTGCTCATAGCCTATTTAAGGAAATTTCGAAACACCTAGTTGACGCTTCCCGTGACCCAAGGGCTGGCTTTTACCTTAGCCAGAGGCCAAGTGTTGCCATACAACGTGGCAACGTCGCCAGTCTCTTGGGCACATTACCAGCTGACAGCGTTGAGAAAGAGTTTTTCGACGCCCTTAGTTTGTTGTTAGTTAATTTATTTTAGTTTAATAGTTTTTAATTATTAATGTATATAGTTAGTTTATCCTATATGCAGCAATTTTCGTCACAAGTACTCACGAGTCTGTCAGAGTCGCGAGAGGCCTTGCAACTGACCACGTCTTGAGGCTGAGATCTTGATGATGTGAAACTGGATTTAAGTCTAGGTAATGAGAAAAGGCTTTTTAAATTTACGGTGACCACGTGTAGGGCAACTATGTACAATAGTTTCACAAGTTATTATGCCTTGTGACTGGGATTGTAGCTACA
The DNA here is from genome assembly GCA_950005105.1 of Lycophotia porphyrea. Taxonomy (NCBI): domain Eukaryota; kingdom Metazoa; phylum Arthropoda; class Insecta; order Lepidoptera; family Noctuidae; genus Lycophotia; species Lycophotia porphyrea. The sequence goes on from OX465402.1 coordinate 14,230,497, forward strand.
TTCATTTGTTTCTGACTTGCGAAAGTGCCTGTAACGTAATTGAAATAAATGCTTTGAGTTTTTGTATTATGTTTAAAATAACATCACGCCTGTAATCCCCGAAGGGTTAGGCAGAGGTGTAATCTAATAGTACACCCACATTTCGTCAGTAATGTTTAAGTTCCATGTAATAAGGGGCGAGCTTATTGCCACCAACCGTGCGCAAATCCAGACTCCGTGGCTGCTACTGAGAAATTTTATGATGGATAAACCCTATAAAACTTTGCCCGACCTGGGAATCGAACCCAAGACCTTATGCTCAGCAGTGGCGCCATGCGACCACTAGACCTACGAGGCAGTCAACCAGAGTATACCCATACAGTATGAACAAAACACCTTCATTTAAGTTTCACCCCTATATTTTTTACCAGGTCAATGACCAGATCCAACAGACGTGACACTCGAGGGAAATCTCGACCGGTTGCAGGCGATTCAACCAGACACGACACAGGCGGTACAGCGCCGTGGGAATACGCTCTAAAGCGCTTTATATGTAATTGGCCAGACTTAATTCACTGTAGTTTAAACAATGACCGCTTTTTAAAGCGCTTTTAGGTTTGTTTAGAAGGTGTAAGCTAGTTTCTTTGTTTTCTTCCCGTGGGTGACTTGGAACTTAGACAAACGTAAAGTTTTAATTTTCATGAAAGGGGCCAATGACTCCAGGGCTGCGGGACTGTTCGAACGAGATACCGCGGCCCTGGAACACAAAGGGCAAGAAAGGAACATGGATGGGTTTTAGTCAGTACAAGTCTGGCATTCCCTTCCGCTCTGTCTTCTCTGCCTTCCGTTCCATACAACTCAATTCCTACCGGCTTCCCTTTGAAAAATGGCACAGTCAATATTCTATACAGAAATAATATAATCAAATTAAAGATTCATACTCTAGCTTACCTCTTACAAAAATTGACGCTTCGCTTCTGATAGTTAATGGCTTTTCCATTAGGAGTTTCTCAGTGGTAGCCCTGTAGTCTGGATTTGTGCACGATTGATGGCAATATGTTCGCCCCCTAATGGGAATTAAACGTGAAGAAATGTGAGTATACTGTTGGGTTAGGTTAGGTTCCTCTGCATAACCCTTTTGGGGATTACAGGCGCGATGTTATGTTAGAAATAGGTGTCTAGCGACATTCTTGTGGGTGATTAAAACGTTACAGGTACTCTTAGCTATCAGATGTGCTTAGTCTGGTGATAAAAGGTGAAGAAATAAAAGTTTTTTCCTGTATCTACTTTAAGTCACCTGTTCAAAATCAAAATCAAAATATTTTATTTCACATAGGCCCAGATGGGCACTTATGAAACGTCGACAAAAAGGTGCACGGTTCGGGTTGGTTTTTTCCTATGGAGAAGAACTGGCAAGAAACTTCATGGTTAGTCTTTTCAAATCATTTGGTATTAGAATATTATCATGTTACAGCATTAGTACTTAAGTATGGGGGAACAGCGTAGGCCTGACAATAAGTCACTGCGTATTACACAATAAATGTAATACAAGATAAAAAGTTATCAAAAGTTAACAAGCATCTGGGAATCTACAAAGTCTACAGTGTTCACACATTCACAAACGATCGGTAAAAAAGAATCTATACAAAGGTAAGAAAATATTGTAAAATACTATAATTAAACAAGTGACACAAATATTTTTATCAGTGCTGTAACTATTCTGAGCAAAAGATGTATAAATAATTTGAAAACTAATGTTAAAAAGTCTGATTAGAAAGAAGGGAAAATATGAGATTGAGAATAGTTAGAGACACTAGACTTTAAGTCACCTGTTGCTATTCCTAAACCGACAATATGTCATCTGTTATCCAGTCCGTTGTGGTATATCATCTGTGTCTTCAAAAGCTAACGAAATCTCTAAAAACAGGTCAACTTGCAACATAATTCCGGTACGTGTGGAGGCGGCAACGCCCGCCCCTGCTCGCTGTGCCTGCAGCCAGGACCAACCTACTGGCGAGAACTCCTCTCACTAGAACCATACGCGTGGTGAATGAGGTTTACGGGAGGGTTGATGTATTGTGGTGCAACTTGAGTGAATTCGCAAAAGTTACACTATAATATGTAATAAGTTATTTGGATTAAGATATTTTTTTAACCAGGTATAAGGTGTAGATTTAGGATTTAGTTAGTAAGGCCACTCTGACGCATTGGATCATAGATCTGTAATGATAGTGTAGGTAAGATTTTTGTAAATAAATAAATAAATAATTATACGTCGAAAACTACTTAATTATGTCACCTATTCGCGTGCCAGTGTATGTCATTGGCACGCAAATAAGTAACCATAAAAACGCTAAAACCTCACTTTTTGTTTTCTAGCAGAGATCTCTTTTCCGGTAGCTAAATAGAACGCACCTGAATCAACTCAGACATCACTAAAATGGGAAGCCTTTCATCAACGGCCAAACTGCATCAAAACAGCCGAAAATAATAAGCAAATCTCTCATTTGAGCTACCACTCCTATATGAGCTTAAAATTCGGCTTTAAAAGTGGAACCGACGAAAATCTCACACGAGTTTCCCTTATTAAACGTTTTAAACTCCATATTACGATCTTACAAAATTGTCACTATACAGTCTAAAATAATCTATTCAGAAACTTAACGTTTTTTGCAGTAGGACAAAAGTTTTAACTGATTTTTTCTACACTGTGGTGTCCGGGTTTGTTTTTGGGAGCGAAAAATCTCTACCAAAGTAAATTGAATGAACCAAGCTTAGGTTACAAAGTATTTCATAAAGTAATCTTTTTGAGGACGTTTTTACATAAAAGTTGTGTTTTTCTGCTAAACATGGAATAAATTTTTTGTGTGAAAATGTGACTGAAGTGAATTAAAGAGTTCCATTGAGCTTAGTTTTGCTAGTTTTATCGAGGAGAGGAGCTCGTGGGCTGTTTGGAACAATTTTAACAACTCTCACAACCAAACTCAAACTCTGACAACCAGTCTTACCAAGGGGTATTACCCTAATAACTTGGTTGTGGAGGTCAGATTGGCAGTCGCTCCATGTGAAATACTGGTACTCAGCTGCATCCAGTTAGACTGGAAGTCAACCCCAACATAGTTGGGAAAAGTCTAAGCAGATGATGATTATCAGCCTTCAAAGCAAGAGTGAACAGGCATCTTCGCAGCAGGGGCGTGCCGTCCATAGAGGCAATTAGGCCTAGCCTACCCTACCAACAACACCAAATGCATTTATTATAACTATGAAATAAAATAATACAATATATTAAACAAAAGTTAAAACGCCTGTAGAATACTTATAGCAACTTGTCGCGCCCGTGTGACGTAACGCACGACGCTCCAAAGCGTACCTATAGGCAAGCAGGCGCACGGCCTCAGTTCCATTCACAAATTTACGCACATTGGTGCATATTTTCGTGTGTATAAACGGCACACATGTATAAATTATGGGTGCAACTCCTTGAACAGGAGCTGTGTTGTGATTGGCTCGCTTGATTATGAATTAAGATCAGGGTTCCCAATTTGTGGAGATTTCCCCGATTTACGGGGAATTCGAGAAACAGACTACACTTAAACACGATAGTTTCCTCAATGACTAATAGAGACAGTAAAAAAACAGGTTGGTATTCTCGAATTTATAAATTCCGAAAAAATTATAAATTGTAAGGAATAGCAAAAGCCCTTTCAACAATAAAAACTACAATCATGAATTTTATTTTCCACTTTGTTTTTTGGGGAGTTAGGAAAATAAATATTGGCAACTGTGCTGTGTCTGTCACTTTTATTGACAAATTAGAAATTAAACTTTTCTTTTAGTGTTTCATGTGACAATTTATTGGTTCGGATTTTTATTTTTATATCTTATTAAGTTATAACCATCGCAATGTCAGATGTGTGTGAACAGATATTAATAATTACCGGTTGATCGTCCCAAATTGAACCGATTTGTTGTGTTATTTGTTTATTTACTTATAAAATGGTGTTCTGTTGTGAAGTTTGCGCTGTTAATGTAACATACATTAACAGCGCAAACTCCACAACAGAACAGAAGTGTTAGAAGTTAAAAGCAGTAAGTTTACGCAATTATCATTATATATCATATAAATGATAAGATAATTTAAGCAAGTTGTGTCTCAAGGTAGATGTGTACCCAAATTATGAGAATTAACCTAAAAATATATATATCCATTTTTTTTTGGGTATCAGTATGCATGGCCTACCCGACGTGGAGAACCACTGCACGCCACTGCTTCGCAGCACGCTCGTTCCACCATAGACCTGATCCATCACCTTCCATCAGGCGGTGATAAAAAAATCATCATTCAATAAAGATAGTAACAAAAATTCATTTTACCCTCAAAAACAGACAACCGTTCCCAAAAATAGCCATATTATGTACATTTAACACAAAAACTGACATTAAAACAAAATTTCGCGTAACTTGCCTCTCGTCACGTTTACCAAAACGAGTTTGTGTCGCAAACAAAAAAGTTCTTTATTTAATAACCCCAGCAAATTGCGCGTTCACCCCACACTTATGTTGGGCCTCGGAGATAGCGACTGTTAACCGGGGTCGTTATCTTGTTTTGGTTAAAAAAGAGACTAAAGTGAATTTTATTCTAATTGATGCTTTTAAATTTGTTGGCCTTTTTTTCTGAGTTATGTTTGGCTATTACAGTATTTTTAGCTGTTAGCTGTCACGTTACAACAGGGCCTTTTATTATTTCTCTAATTACAACATGGCGTAATCAAAATTGAACGTCTGAAATAAGCATAAAATTCAAATTACAAACTTACAATTTAATGTCATTTAGTTTAAAGTATCTAAAATAGAAATAATCTACAGACTGCTTAAATCTTTAGCCGCGCGAATGACTTCGACAAAATATTTGTTAAATGTTTTGAAAAAAAAATTATGGCAAAATGGCAATGTTAGTTCCGATTTTGGCCACGCGCTAAACGATCATTGTACACTATACGTATGTGCAGTATGCTGATAGAACGTCACTTTGTTTGTGTTATCTATTTGACTTGCTACTCATCAGCAATTGTGGTCGTCATCAGCCCATTCTCTTTTTTAAACTGTAAACCATAAACTTCATGGCCTGGCAAGGTCTTCTGGCACCAGACGCTACTCCAGACCCTTGATATGGGGTACCTACTTACCCCGAGAGGATAACAACACAACTTATACCTTCCGGTGGTCCGGTGTTAAACGTTTCCGGTGCGGCAAGTTTAAACATCTCGCAGTTCAACCTAGGGAGGTTGTCGACTGCTTAACCGGGCTTTTCTGTGGATGCCTCGAAATTAAGGCCTCCAGCCAGAGCAACTTACAAACTAAACTACAAACTAAGCGACTACGCACTAAGGGCACCCCCTGTGGGGTACGGACCTCGGCTTAGGGCGTCGCTGGGAGAGGACAGCAAAGGGACAGGCTGGATTTGAGTGATATTATTTAGGGGCTGATTTAAATCTACAGGCTCAGCTGCGCGGGCTGGCTCGAGCAAGGGTCGGGGAGGGCGTGAACCGGGGTTTCGCGACGGGCCTCGTCGGCGAGGACGGAATGACGGATAACGGCATCTGTGTTTTGTGAGCGTGCTGGTTTCCCTACTGCTCTCCTGGAGGAGGGTGATGTCGTCGTCGGGGTCGACGAGGGTGTGCCTCGGGCGGCGGAAACCAACTCCCAAACAACCCCCTGTATTTAGACAACCTTTGCGATACTTAAGGAGCTGCTGTTAAAGTATCTGTAAAAGTTGTTCATAATCATGAGTACACCGAACGCTTACTACATACAGAGTTTCTTTCGTGCCTCGGATAAGATCGTTAAGCCGTTGGTCCCGGCTGTCATTTGAATCCGGTTAGACGATAATGATGATGCGTAATAACAATATGAATACAATGATAGAAAAGAGGTTACATAACCAAACAATCAGATGCCAAATAGACAATGAAAACGCCAATTTATTCTTTAAAACCGGTCAAGACTTAACGCTTTTTGCATTGCCCTATAAAGGTAATTACAGCACCAATCAATACAAATACTAGCAATATTGGCTGAACTGGTGCCATAGCAATTAAGAGACCTGCTATGTAGATCACGCTGGTGATTTTCCATCAGGAATTTCTCAGTAGTAGAAACCGAGTCTTAATAGGTGCCCGTTTGATGGCAATAGGCTCACCCGAATAACATGGGACTTAAACATAACTGGCGAATTGTGGGTGCACTATCAGATACACCTTTGCCAAACCCTGCGGGGATTGCAGGCGTGATTTTATGATATGTTGTTGTTTTCAGAGCAGGTCTTAGAAGTTGGGTCTCGTCATCATTCGCCTCATCGTCATCATAATCTGCCTAGTCTTCCCAACTATATTGTGCCCAGCTTCCATTCTAACCGAATACCAGTATTATGGTTCCTGTCGAGTATCGGACGCGGCGTATTATTCTGTACTAATAATCTGAACTTAATGAGTACCGAAGTAAGGTTGAGTTTGAAATAAAACAACCGAGTACTTTTACTGATCTAATTTTATCCATATATTGAACTCTATTGACGGGAGCCTAACTAAATGGCGGAGAATCTTAACATCGACTTCTAATTCGACGTCAACGCCATCTAGTTAGGCAATGTGTAACTAATATTTTTTTTTTAACTTATATCTTGGTGAGCGTATTTTAATCATGCATGGTTCTAAACAGTTCCGTACCCCAAAAGGTAAAAAAGGAACACTTATAAGATCACTTTCTTGTCCGTCTGTCTGTCCGTGTGTCACCAATTATTTTTTCAGGAACGGGTCGACCTAGCAAGTTGAAATTTATACCAGATACTGAGTTCTATGTATAAAAATAAAGGTCCTGGGTCAACACGATAATAAAATGTGGGCAAATTTAGATTTTCGCGAAAATTTGTAAGCAAAGTAAAAAAAAAAAACTTAATATTAATTTTTTTTTTTCGGAATTTTTTCATTACTTGTGCTGTAATACCTTGCTTTAAAACAAAATTCACAATTCTAGGTCAACCGGCCAACCCTATAGATTTTGGGTCGAAAACCTATAAGTATGGTAGTTCCCGTTGACCTAGAATCACGAAATTTGTCAAGAAACAATGTCTGACAGCACATGTAAAGGAAAAAATCTGATGACCGCAAATATGTAGTTTAATAAAAAAATACCCACACGTTTATACGGGACCCAACTCGCACTTGGCTGGTTTTTTTCACATGGAGTGACTGCTTATCTGAATTCTACAACCCAGTAACTCCGTTATGTCATACTCCTTCGTAAGACCGGTCTTTGCTTACTATAAAATGATAATAAAATGAAAATCATTGCAAAAGCCTCCCTCTCAAAATATTGGAAGAGGAAGCTCCATAATACTTAAAAGGCTATAACCTCGCCATTATGTATTCTGCTTCGAAGTTTAAACAACTTTTGTGGTATTTCGCTAATAGCAGATCCCAGCGAGTCATTGAAGCGATCAAACTCTGTCATGTTTTCAAAATACTTTACTTGACTTGTAAATTTTGAAGCTTTTGTGAGTGGTTGTGTTCGTTCGTATAAGGAGTGAATAGGAAATGGGTGTATTTTATTTTATTACGTTATTTTTAGGGTTCCGTACCCAAAGGGTAAAATAGGACCCTATTACTAAGACTCTGCTGTCCGTCCGTCTGTCTGTCTGTCTGTCGATCTGTCACCAGGCTGTGTCTCATGAACCGTGATAGCTAGACAGTTGAAATTTTCACAGATGATGTATTTGTGTTGCCCCTGAGTATAACAGCAAATACCTACTAAAAACAGAATAAAATAAATAATTAAAGGGGGCTCCCATACAGCAAACTTGATTTTTTGCTGTTTTTTTGCTCGATTATAATAACGGCAATAGGTAGACGCTTGAAATATTCACAGAATATTTAATTGTATATTCACTTTAAAAAGAAATAGTGAAATTCAAATAAAATAAATATTGAAGGGGGGCCCCCATACTCAAACGTGTTTTTTGTTTGCCGTTTATGTCTAATTTTGTATAAATAATGATACGGAACCCTTCGTGCACGAGTCTGACTAGCACTTGGCCAGTGTTTTTGTGTGATAATGAAACAATAAGTGAGACTATTTATTTATTTATTAGATTTAGCACATCATAAGCCATTAACACTAAATTAAATAATCCTTTTACTCGGTCTTCTCGCAAAACCTCAAACTCAAACAAGATGAGCTCGTGGCTAAATAAGCCGCGCTTACCTAGGTTGGTCCGTAGATGGGCGATGGTGACCACCCATTACATGCCGAGTTCCCTCCATGCGTCTGAAAGCACGTTAAGTCGTTTGTCCCGGCTGTCATTTGTGGATCTTTGACAGTCGTTTCAGGTAATCACTGGCCTGGAAGTTTGACAACCAGTCTTACCACGGGGTATTTTATTACCCATTAATAACTGGCTAGTGGACTTCAGAAGGGCAGTCTCTCCAGGTAAAATATTGGTATTCTGCTGCATTCGGTTTGACTGGAAGTCGACCACAAAGAAGAGGCCTGTTTTTTTGAAGTGAAACTACTAATGCGACTTCCAACAAGGTTGCGTTACACGTTTAACGCTACCATGGAGCGGCATGAAAGCACTGTTGCGTTAAACGTTCAACGCTCCTGGGGAGGGGGAATAGAAAGAGATAGAACGAGAGTGAATGCGTCACATTACGAAGTTTCTCTTCTTCCGCGCGGAGGAACTCAACGCATAATTTTTTTATTTTGTAAGCTTAAGTTGGTTACTTATGCTTATTAATAATTTTATTATACTTAAACCTAACTCTCGCTTTTTAACTTTTTAACTAAAAATAATACCAAAATTCATCCTTATCTGTACGCTGACAGAAATCAAACGCGCGTGTCGACTTCGCGCGCAATTAATTGGCGACGACTCATCGCCATTGTGGCGAGACTGAATTTGTTTCAGAACATCAAACTGAAGGCTTGCAAAATGATTTATTGTTCGCAGAGAAGTTGGAAGTAGATTCTCGGAAATGTTGATGGGTTCTTTAGTTTTTATTTATTTTTTGCAATAACGAGAGACGTTTTAAACTTGCTTGCATTAGAACATAACATAACATCACGCCTGTAATCATCGAAGGGTTTGGCAAAGGTGTATCTAATAGTACACCCACATTTCACAAGTTATGTTTAAGTCCCATGAAATAGGGGGCGAGTCTATTATCATCAACCGTGCACAAATCCACCATAGCTGCTACTGAGAAATTCCTGATGGAAAAACCCAATAAAACTTTGCGACCCGGGAATCGAAACCAGGACCTCATGCTCTAGGCTCTCAAAGGCTCTCGTTTATAAAACATGTATCAAACATTTTAGACTGCCTCGTTAGTCGAGTAGTCGCAAGCGCGACTGCTCAGCATGAGGTCCTGGGTTCAATTCTCTGGTCGGGCAAATTGATATATTCCCATTATAGCTCGTTACTGTATTATTAACTGAACTAAAAATTAAATAATCAGACAATCTCCAAACATACAAAAAATCAAGAAGAAACAATATAAAAAATACTGGAAACACATGTGTATGTGTACCCACGATGCATACATTCATACATTGGTACCCACCAGGCATACAGTCAATTATCCCTTAGTCCATATACCCGTTACATACATTTCTCAGAATCCCGACCACACAAGTAAACTTTACTGTACGTACATTTTTCTCAGAAACACTAACCACTCAACTTCTCCATCATGTCCATTTTTCTCGCCATTCGTCACCTCACGTCCGAGACTCTATTCAAGGAAACTCGGCCATAGACATTCGTTTTTTTTTTATTTGCCATGTCCTTTAAGTCGCGCCATTTTCTAAGGTGCCATCCTTTAAAAGGTGAACTCATTTCTCGTAACATTCAAGGCGTCAAAGAAAGTTTCTTTTGCTTGTCAAAAGGTGAAAGGATGTGTCTATGGTGAAGATTTTTACGTTCTGTTCATTAAATGTTATGATTTTTGTAAGCAGTTTTGTTGGACTCGTGAATTTTAAAATAAAAATTTTGAATTTTTAAAGTTGTTGTGCGGGTTTTTTTCTTATGAATGGTATTTGTTAAAATTAATTATTTTATTTGGTACTTGCTAGTGTGCGTTACTCATTAATTCAGTAGTAAAAGCAAAAATGAATTATTAATTTGTTTCAAGAAATATTCTACCTACTTAGAAGAATCAGACATTTACTAAAAGTTTAGTTCAAAACAAATTATTTATTCAAGTCCTGGAAAATATATTTATTTCCTTTACCTAGAGTCAAAGAAACAGACTGTATAATTATAGAGGATGTTGCACAATTATTAGATAATCCTGCGGATAACTTGAAAACTACGACACTTCCTGACCACAACTTTCCATTTTCTGATCAGTCATAAGTTCCACCACCCGCAGGTGGTGGAACTTATGACAAAGATCATCTATTAATAACGCCACACCCCGTATTACGTACGCTTATTTTAGCACCAGTAAACCAGCATGCCTGACAGATATTTCTCGACGGCGTGTAAAGTCAAGTCAGACCCTATGGGTGGCATAAAAATTCTGACATCGGATTAGGCACTAACCACAAGAAAGAGAGAGCACATAAACAATTCGTTTAGGAAAAAAAAAAGCCTCAACAAGTTTTTTCAACTAGAAAACAATAAACATACTCCCTAATCTAGTTAATGCAGCTATGTCTGCCGATATCCTTTCGGAGGTGCGAGATCTATGTTAACCGTCCGCAATAATTCTACATTTTCCCCTCCGCCATGTATGGTGGACCAAAGAATTTATTGCCAAGAGACAATGGGCCGAGCCTAACATCTGTTCTAGCCTTTAAGGGGCAATGTAAGGAATTGGAATGTGTTGTAAATGGTATGAATTTTTTTTTATAGAAAAAAAACGTTTTTTGTCCGTTTTTTTTTCGTCTTATATTCTCAGGCGTTTTATTTAATTGGCTAAAAAACACAACGATTGTTATTGTTATTTTGGTGTAAACGTTACAGAGCGGTTTCGATTCCTCAAGACAAAATATAAAAAAATAACAGATTTTTAACTTTCTTCTGTTTTCTTTTTCATGTGGTTATTGCCTAACCTGGTGCCAGAGTTTTTATGCCGCCTATGGGCCTCTGATTTGGCTTTACATACCGTCAAAAAATATCTGTCAGGCATGCTGGTTTCCTACCGGCGTTTTCCTTCACGGAAGCAAGTGATAATTATTATACAATACGCACATGAATGCGAAAAATCAAAGTTGCTGTCTTGGGTTCCATCTAGAGAACTATGACTTGACAGTCCGATCCGGTGACACCGGTCACTGCATTTTAAACTTTAAGTAACTAAGAACTACTGGCCGCTCATGGAGTCTAAAAATTATATTGAATATCTTTTGTTTTATTATTTATTATCCAGATATCAAATCCAATTTGATTTGGAGTTTCGCTAGTTAATTAAATTTGAAATTCTATAACTGGTGAAATAAGTGTTGACTATACGTTAAATATTCTGCCTACTCCTGGGATATAAAACCGTAATTTTTATTATGTAGTTTCAGATCCAGGTTATATTAAAACTAGGCATTTTGCAGTATGCTGAAATTACCCTACATTCTTTAATATAAAATTGTAGCAACACCAGGGAAGCATGCTTAAAAGAAGCTTAAACAGAATATACTCTGTGCGAAAAATTAAGCCCTTTTATTGCCCAGTCCGTTAAATCGGCTCATTTTAAATTCACAAGCGACGCGATGATATTAAGCTGAGATAATTGCTACATTCATTTACTGAACCAATCACTGAAAAAAGGCAAATTTACTTTTTGAAAAAAAAAAAACAAATTGGAATATAAAAAAAAACAACAATTTATCACGGTGAAATAAATGAATGTACAGTGTCGCGGACAAGGGCGCCGTGGACAAAATTTCTCGCCCCAGAGTTTCGGGCGATTAAATGCAAAAACATTTATCGACAGCCACTACAAGTCAATTACTGTGCAATGAAAAACAATTACACGACTGTCCGTTTCGTTGCGGTTGGTTAAATAAAAGGAAAGCAAACGAAGGATTTTTTTTTTCATTAATTTTTTTTGGTTGTCGAACTGTCAGTGTCACAGTGATTTGCTGTAATTGTTTTTTTTTTTATTTGTTGTTTTAACGTGGACATTCTACATGAGAGGCCGTTTTTTTGTTAAAAACATTTTATCAATCGTCAGATGACTTCGAAAATGTTGGAGTAAAATGAAAAATATCATATTTATGTCGTTGAATGCACCCGTAGTTAGGCCTCACGAAAGATTGTTTACACTGCGAAGAGTCGTAGATCGCAGATAGTAATAGATACAATGTTATTCAAATGTCATGAGGAGCTAGTAGTGGCTGATTAATAACAGCCACTCGGGTCGATCTTCAGGTTAAGCCCCGCTTGCCTGCGATGCTCCGTGGATGGGTGACCACCTATTACATACGGAGTTTCATCCGTGCCTCGGAAAGCACGCTAAGACGTTGGTCCCGGCTGTCAGTTGAAGATCTTTGACAGTCTTAAAACTCAGTAGCCCGAAAGTCAGACAGCCAGTCTTACCAAGGAATATCGTATATAATCGTATGTTTAATACTAGAATTCGGCTGCATCTGGTCAGACTGGAAGGTGACATCAACATAGTTGGGTAAAGGCTAGGCAGATGAGGTAAGATATGGCGGAAGTGTTGTGTTATGATATCGTCATGCAGAACTATAAATCAGTTTAGTCTTCAGTGATATTAAACGCAAGCTCCCCTATACGCTGTACAGAGCTGAGAAAATATTTAGATACGGCAAATTTTCTTAAAGCCTTACCAACAAGAGCTAAACATTCATTTGAAGACATGAAGCGACACTGTCGCGAATCATATTTTAATCTGACACTGACCCCTAAATTACAAAAAAAAACTGGCCAAGTGCAAGTCGGACTCGCGCACGAAGGGTTCGTCCCATAAGCCGAAAAAACACGTTTCTTGTGTAGGAGCCCCCTTCAATTATTAAATAATTTATAATTTTATTATTTTTGTTATAGCGGCAACAGAAATACATAATGTGAAAATTTCAACTATAGCTATCACGGTTCATAAGTACGGAACCCTAAAAACGTCAGAAATTTTGAATTTTCCGGGCTACCTTAACGCGTTAAGGTTGAAAGTATCTAACTGTAGTTACTTCAAGTAGAAGCGCAAGCGTAGCGCGCGAAATTCAAGGTTTATTACGTTTTTTTTTGCAATTTTCAGGTCAGTGTCAGGTTGTATGTTGGTAAAAATAAGTCGCACAAGTAACACGTATGTAGTTGCAGAATTATAAACATTAAAATTATCAATCCGACCCTGTTCATTAACCCCATAGTATGAGTTTTTCAACTTTTTATGAAAAGATTTCTATAAAAAAAAATCGAAAAAACATACTTCATGATGGAAAATCCATTCAGATTGTTATTATTTCAGAATAATTCTGTAATAATTTCTTAATAAGTCAGTAAATTAAAGAAAGTTAATATTTAAACTTATTCCAACCATCAATAATACCAGAATAACATTCATGCAGTTCTTGCACTGCCTCGGACTCTCTCGGCGAGAGTGTACAATCGAGGACACTCCCGCCTGATCACCACTAAGCTCATTTTTGCTTGCACTAAAACATGAAGCGCTCTCTAGCCGGGCGGGGTGCCGCCGCATGATTCAAGCGAATTTTTTGTACATGTATCGTACAAGTTGCTTAAAAGTAATGATTGACAACAGCTTAACCATATTTCTTGACATCTAAACGTCTCTCAAGTTGTTTAATAAAAGGGTAAGTAGGGGTAGTACCTACCTACTTTTCACATCCATCTATTTTCTCTCAACTGTGTAACAAAATAAACACAACCAGGAATCTAAATCTCAAACTTGACAATACCCCGTCAAAATACTTTACGTAACTCTGTGCGACCCCCTTCGGCAAGTCACGCCAATCGCCCCTCTGCAGCGAAATCATCTTAAAATGAAAGGGAAAATCCTGTAAATTACACCCCTCAATAGCACCCCATTATTTTATTTGTAAGGGTGCTTTCTCGACGAACACGATTTGAGTGCATCAAAAGAATTCTGAATTGTCATACTTCTTTCAGGGTGAGAAAAATAGATCCTAATTTGACTAATGAGGTTCTTTGTAAGAATATTATATGCTATCGTTACATAAAATCTATAATGATTGACTAGCCATAGTGTTTATAGGGTGTAAACAGATTTCACGAAGCCGTCAACCAAGTTCTGTACATTAAACTAAGTAACTTTACGCAAAAATTATTGCTGGGAAACGACTTTTTTTTTGGGGTGTGAAATCACATTTTACGGTAGCAATCAATGTAACGCATTATAAACATTGTGTTGATCGATGGAATGAACAGTAAGGGGGTCGTGAATGTGTCTTAAGAAAAAAAATACATTAAAAAAAAACATGTAAAAACGTTGGAAACTAGAAGGTTCCCAGGAATGGTCTAGAACAAAAAAAATGATCGCAATGACGGGCGGGACGCAAATGCCTTTTGGCTTCGTTAAGAGTCTTTTTACACCCTTTACATGGTGGAGACGACAATCAAAATATAAATTTAACTTCGTATCCCACGGGACCTTCCCAGTCTGCATTCAGAAATTCAATCGAATATTATATCCAGTAGTTTAGACACAAGACATTCTTTTTCTTTCTTAGCATTTTTTACATGATTTATCTGTTAATTAATAGGCAAGCTCCGACAGGTTAAGCAGAGATAAACTTAACAGTACATTCAAAAGCTAGTTATCTTTATGTCCCATGTAATTGGGAGCGAGCCTATTGCCATCATCAGAGCATAAATCCATACTCCATGAGGCTACTGAGAAATTTCTTACATAAAACCTAAACACATTGCCCGACCTAGGAATCGAACCCAGGATCTCATGCTAAACAGTCGCGCTTGCGCCCACTAGTCCTACGAGGCAGTAATTGTTTTAATTTTGCAGAAGAAACATTCTCTTCTGTAAAAAGGGAAGCTTTCAATTTAAATATACGCGACTGGAAAATATATTATACAAAATTACCTGTTTTATAAATTATCTCGTATTCAAATCAGTCATCGACTGTGTTTTTTCTACAAACCAAAATTAGGCAACACATTTACCTTAAGGCTTTTCGTAGACATACGTTTTTTTGGCGAGTGATTCTGCCAGGGCTGCGGGACTGTTCGATAGAGATACCGCGGCCCTGGAACACAAAGGGCACGGAAGGAACATGGATGAGTTTTAGTCAGTACAAGTCTGACAATCCCTTCGGCTCTGCCCATAGCGGGAGAAGTCTTTTGATGATTCCCCATCTGAAAAAAAAAAGAAAAAGCTGTGACAGATGATGCTGAGGCATGGTGTTCAGTGTTATATAGGTCACTATGGAGGCTTGGTGGCTCATGGTGCATGTGGTAGAACCGCCGGCGTCGTGCCATAGTGCAGCAATCTCTGTTTACAAACTGACGACCATCATCATTTGCTTAGCCTTTTCCCAACTGCAGCTGAATACCAGTATTTTACATGGAGCGACTGTCTATCTGACCTCTACAACCCAGTTAGTACTGGGTTATACGGTACCCCTTGGTAATACTGGTTGTCAGTCTTTTTAGTCCACTGACTACCTAACGACTGTCAAAGATATACAAATGACAGCCGGGACCAACGGCTCAACGTGCTTTCCCTAGCACGAAGACAACTCGGTATGTAATGGGTGGTCACCCATCCAAAGACCAACCTAGGCAAGCACGGTATAACCTAAAAATCGACCCGAGCGGCTGTTATTATTTAGCTACGAGCTTGTCCTTACAAACTGACGAATAAGACAACAAATTCGGTCAAAAAAAAAAACGTAAATCGGAAATTATCGGACTACCAAGTCACATCAGGTTTCGAGTTCGAACACAAGACACGCACTTCTGATTTTTTGGTTTCATGTGCGTATTGTATAATTATCACTTACTTCAGTGAAGGAAAACATCGTGATCATCATTAATTTACCGGTTTTTTAATAATATGATGTATTATACAAGTACCTATGTTACAGATATTCGTGTTTACAACCAGTTACCGACAGCAATTAAGCAATTAAATGGAAATATGTTTAAAAATAAATTGAAAAAAATGTTAATTGATAATGTATTTTACAATCTGCATGAGTTTTTTGATAAAAAATAATATAATAATGAATAATAATAATTATTATGATAATTTAATCATCTATAGTCATATAATTTAATATTTAGTAATATAATTTAATAATAGTAAGCACCTAATTTCTTAAAACACTATTGCATATCCGACTTGGGTAAACTGTTGAAACTAAAAATGTAATGTTTATTAATAAGAACTTAATGTACACAGTTATGCAATAAATATATCTTTAGGAAATCAGCATACCTGATATTTTTCGACGGTATGCAAGGCCCGTGAGCGGTATAAAAATTCTGACACCAGGTTAGGCACTAACCACATGTCAAAGAAACATAATAACACAATGTTTATACGGACAAAAAAATGTGATATGGAACTGCCATTTGATCTCAAAATTTTACTGCAAAATAAAGAACAAACGGACGCCGGTTGAACGAAGGGTTTCATGACAGAAAAACGTTGTTGTACAAGAAGCCTAAGGGGTGTAATTCTATCAATTTACCAAAACCTACGCGGTATATATTGTTCGTTATTGGAACACAGTTCATAACGTATTCAGAACGGGTAATGGCCTGATTACCCCTGATGAGGGACAGGGTAATTCAGTTACATTCCCATCTCAGGTAAACCCTTTTGTATACGTGTTGAGCTAAATAAGCAATGTTTCTAGTTAGGTGTATTTATTTCCGGCACAGAAGAGGGTTTTTCGTCATTTCGATTTAATGATACTGAACTAAGAACTTATGCTTTTTGCGGTAGATTTTTTTTTGCCAAGTATAATTCAGGGTGTAAATGGACTCTTCACGAAGCCGTCAACGAAGCATTCTGTACATCCAACTTTACGCAAAAATAATTGCTGGGAAGCGACTTTTTTTTTGGGTGAAAAAATCACGTTTTACGGTAGGACTCATTAATGTAGCGCATTCAAAACATTGTGCTGATGGATGAATTGAATACTACGAGGGTCGTGAAGGTGTCTTAAAAGAGAAAAAGTTGGAACTTTGACCTCCAATATCTCCATAACTAGAAGGTTCCCAGGTATGGTCTAGAACATAAAATGATCGCAATGACGGGGAGAACAAGTGCCTTTCGGCTTCGTTAAGAGTTTTTTTACATCCTTTATTTTATACATATTAAGATGTTTCATTCGATACCGTAATAATGAAGTGAAATGTATGAACACAAATTGAATCATAATTGACAAGTAATTAGTGAATTGATAAAACAAAGTTGGATGTTTGCGGTCAGCATGTTCGCCCCTTGTGCTCCAAATAATCGAAAAATTAAGTTAAATAGAAAAAACTAAAAAACAAAACCGTTTCTCGAGCAAAACCTCTGATATCAAGTTTTGAAAAAAATGCTACTGCTTTCGATGGAGATCTGCCCAAAAGTATGAGATGGGGTCTTGAACTTTCAACACACAAACGATAATAACATCCACATAGGTACTCAATTTAATTCATTCTCTTTAAATTCAAATAAAAAATTACCCAAAAACGCTTCTTGCGAGCATCCAAGGCTCAAAATCTTATGACAGACTCAATCCATTTTCACCAAAACAAACACTCAATTACACCACATAGCAACAGTTCCACGCATTTCTGCCGATTCATTCGAGCCCCTAAGCCAGGTATTTGCCTAATCGCATAACGTGTACCCTCTGAAAGCAATCCAAATCACGCATTCCCTTTACACATATGTAGCCCTAGTATTTTCTAGGGATTTTATGGAGCTCCGTAACCGTAACCGAAACTATCGGATATCCGAAATAAAAAAATATCCGTAACCATAACCGTATCCTTTTCACAAATTTCGGACAGTTTCGGATAGTTTCGTATTAGGGCGGAGTCTAAATAAAATGACTGACAGTGTTTCGAGAGGATTTTGTTTCACCACTCGCGCGCCACGTGAGTCTTGTAGTTTGTTTGTTATTTCTAGTCATAACATAACCTCTTTCATAACTAGTTAGTTTTTTATTAAACCCGTAACCAAAACTATCCGAAACTAACGGATAATCCGAAATAATTACATATCCGTAACCGTATCCGAAACCGATATAATTTTATTCCTATATCCATATCCGTATCGAGATCCGAAATATCATATCCATAACATCTCTGGTATTTGCTACCTAAATATTGTCCCCAACCCCTTTGAATATTAACTATGTATCTCTATTTAGCGGTAACTAAATAATTCAGGGGTGTGCATATTGACCGACGGAATACCAAATGCATTGGTAACCAGCATGAGAAGGTCTTTCTCGCCCTCTTTGGTGAAGGCGAATTTTCTTCTTTAAAAGGTATGGGGTCGTGTTACAAGGTGTTAAGTTACAATGGTCGATGTATTATTAATTTGATGTGAGATTTGATGTTGACAAGGCTTTGTGATTTAGGGTCCTGATTTAAACACACGTACATGTATAGCTTGGTGACTTTCATTGTTGTTTTTGTTGGCTAGATTATTCAGCTCCATTTTGAGTCACTAGCTGCGCCCGCGGTGTTACCCACGCGCACAGTGGAACGAATGTATGGGAGCGGTTGGACGTAGACATGTCCGAAAAATAAGAGTAAAATTATGACAAACTAATGATGCCATCTTATTCGATTACTTAATGCCTTCATAAATTGTGGTGATGAATTTCTTCATAACTCCCATATTTCGGGAGTAATTTGAGAAAATGTGAAATTTTACTATGAAAATGAGTGTATCGAGCTCTCTCCCTCCTTATTCCGGGCTTGTTTCAAGTACCGGTCTCTAATATCGTAATGCTATTACTAAGAGCTATATTTAATACTAAGACACATAGTGCGCCAAATGTGCACTTTCTGGGATAAAAGGAAATGAAAATTTAAAAAAAAAAACGTTTTTTCCCCATTTCTATTTACTTTAAACCGCAGACAGACTTATTAAGAGGTCTATAAATATATTATATATATACAGAAATATATATTAACAAAAATATTCACAAGAACTGATGAGAGTATGACTTTTAAGTAAGTTGATAATAAATTACCTAGTTTCATTAAAAGTACAATAAATAATTAAGATGTAAGCTCTAATTTACTAAGTTACACATTTTAAAACAATAACATCATTTAATTATCTTCGTTATCATCATCATCATCAATTAATTCAAATTCAGAATCGATGTCCGCTAAATCATTTATGTTAACAAATTCGATATCACTTTTCTCAGAATCCGTAAGCTCATAAAATTCCTTAAAAGAAGATTTTTTTACAAACTTATTTCCTTTTGGACGGATACTTGTAACAAGTGGATCAGAAGACAGTAAAAGATTGTGCATAATATCTTCATTGCATGAGATACTGCTATGCTTTCGAGAATGCCCCTCTCTATATTTTCTAAAATCTTTATTTCTAGCCTCAGATGCCTCTTCGGATAGAAAACCAATGGGCACAATTGACATGTTCTGAACTATGTCTGGCCCATGCATTAAAATTTTATGAAGTGAAGAAGGCATATAATACCATGGGTATAACTCCACGTAAAGCTTAGCAGTATCAAAGCAGAACTCTCGGAATTTAGTTACGTTGATCTTCTCTCCTGATGAAATACACTGCAAGATCACACAGATTTTTCTTAAAAGCATAGCATCTATTCCGGTCAGTTCAGCAGATTTAGTGTAGTTTTCAAAAAATCTCCTTGCCGAGTTGCCATTGTTGGTGGATCCACTGCCTTGTTTCACAACATCGAGAAGTAAGCCCGTTTCTCTTCTTACAGCCTCTTGAACTCTTTTCTTCCTGTCATCAACTTGCCTTTTTGCTATATCACCCCTTACTTGCCATGATTTTATGTCTAATTTGTAGGAAATGTGTAATAAGCATTCCATTGAGCGAATCCAAGCGTGAAGGGTGCTTAAGCTATATTTATACATGTCCTCGTTTGCGTGTTTATCTTTGATTAACTCTAAATTATTCATTTCTTTAGGACAAGCCTTGCATATGTCACACACTGAAGCTGCTGTATCGGATATAATGGAATGAATTTTACCATCAATCATTGTCAACAGCAGTTGGTGTTTGACACTAATTCCATCAGTGATGGTGGATGGAGTTAAGGCTTCAATCTCTGCTTCGATTTCAGCCATCTCTCTCTGCACATTTTCTTTGGTTTCCTTTATAAACTTAAACAATATTGGCCGGCAAAATGAAGTGGAAGATGGTCGCTCGTTTTCCCAAATTGTTACACCTTTTGAGACGAGCCGCAGTGGTACAAGACTAATCATAAAATTACTAGCAAGATCGATTTGCTCATCTTCACTCGTCCTTTGATGATAAATGCTTTGGCTAGATGATCCGTCAAAACCCCATTTGCTGGTCAATACGAGCTGTTGATTGGGATCAACAGGGGTTTCTAACGACCTAATAAGTCTTCTTGAGGTTAAATCCATCAAGGCTTGTAATTTGATTTTTGCAGAGCTCTCTGTAACTGTGAGATCTTCTTTGGCCGGATAGCACTTAATTTTTTCTTTAACCAACATGTAGTAACTCGGGTATTGAAGAGCTCCTTCTTGAGTGTTGAAATCCCGAAGAGTGTTATAGCGCCATTTCGATAAGTTCATCGATACATAAAGAGCCAATGCCTTCAAAGGGGATATTTCCCGTACCTGAATTGATTTACCTTCAATGAAGGCTTTGATTTTTGAGGCCTCTTCTGGATTCTCCGTCAAGTATTTCATAACATAAGCTGTATCGCTTTGTCCTGCCTTTTGAAGCGCCCTTTCGGCCGAAAACATAATTTCAGCGCTGCTACTGCTGCATGAAAGACTATCTTCAGTGCGTCTTCTTTTTTGCCGGTTACTAAGGTCCTCAAAAGATTTACGAGGACTAGGATGTGTACAAGTTGAAGCATCAGATTTAGCAGGAGAAATTATGGGCTCGATGACGTCACTTATATTTTCTGTAGAAGGTTCCATATTTTCATTCTGTAATTCCGGCCATTGAATTGCAGCCTGTAGCCAAATCTCATGTTTCTTCCGAAACTTATCTGTGCTTCTTCCAGACTGTGTCCATTTTGCATAAATGCGGTAGCAAAATCGACGGCACCAGTCTTTTAAACTTGTTTCAGCACTTTCACATAACTGAACACAACTGTTATCTTTTAAAACACTGAACAAATAGTTAAAGTCGCGTAAATCTTTATGTGCGCGTGCGCATAAAGCAACGTGAATATCAAGATTTGTATTAAAATTTGGAAAATACATTGCGAGATTAGCTTGGATACAACGAGGTGTAAATCAACACTGATTTTAAAGTTACTAATAGTGACCTATTTATATAAAATCCAGGTATCCCAGGTATCCTTTGTTAAATATTGCAAGGTAATTAGTTATTGTGATAATTAGTAAATGATGCATGCTAAATTAGTGTATTAAGAGCCATTTAGTAATTAAATAATAGCAATGTTCTTATCAGTAATCATTAGTGCATCAGTTTTATATGTAAACCTTAAGTCCCTAATTATATATCCTAATTAGCTTATATCTTCTCTAATTGGCTGCTCAGAAATGTTATTGTAATAAGGTAAACCTTTAGAAAAACGGTTTTAATCAACAAAATAAACAAAAAATAAAAAAATTGTGTTATAAAATAAACATCACTCTTTATCCCAGAAAGTGCACATTTGGCGCACTATGTGTCTTAGTATTAAATATAGCTCTTAGTATTAGCATTATGATATTAGAGACCGCTACTTGAAACAAGCCCGGAATCAGGAGGGAGAGAGCTCGATACACTCATTTTCATAGTAAAATTTCACATTTTCTCAAATTACTCCCGAAATATGGGAGTTATGAAGAAATTCATCACCACAAGTTATGAAGGCATTAAGTAATCGAATAAGATGGCATCATTAGTTTGGCATAATTTTACTCTTTTTTTTCGGACATGTCTACGTCCAACCGCTCCCATACATTCGTTCCACTGTGCCACGGTGAGAAAGTTTGTCACGAACTGAAACATGAAAAAAAGAATGACATCAGATTTTCAAGAACTTTTTTTTATTTTCATGTTTACTTTGATGGTAAAAGCTGGTAAAAGTAAGCGTTGCAATGCACTATTCCTACCCACTACATCTTTATACTTTTTCCTACTCTACCCTTATCTACCCTACCTACCTGCCTACCTACCTACCCTACCTAAACTACCTACCTATCTAACCTACCTACCCTACCTGCCTACTTACCTAGCCTGCCTGCCTACCTCGTTTGAATAAACACCACCTTGAATTTCTGCTGACCTAGTACTGTTGGTCGCCAATAAGACGAATTTAAGTCAAAATTCGGGAAAAAAATTGTATTTATTTGATCGTCCCACGGGAACATCTTGTTTCCGGGATCCTATGTGTTAATCCAGCAAGCATATAAGCAAGAATTTCATCCAAATCCGTTAAGCCGTTTGAGCATGAAAGAGTAACAAACATACACACATACGCCTTTATAATATTAGTGTGATTCGGACCATATGCCATTGATATTGAGTGCAAATTGGTGTGTTCACGACGCACCATTTAAGCTTTAACATTTTTTTTGGACTGAATAAATATGAGCCTATATCGATCAGCCTGTATACAACACCGGCTTCCTCAAGGTGAGAGGTAGTGGTTCGAAACCCACCACGCATTTCAAATA
The DNA here is from genome assembly GCA_950005105.1 of Lycophotia porphyrea. NCBI lineage: Eukaryota > Metazoa > Arthropoda > Insecta > Lepidoptera > Noctuidae > Lycophotia > Lycophotia porphyrea. Next base: position 14,253,331 of record OX465402.1, read on the forward strand.
AAGTGATGATACAGAAATCGGAAACCTCTGATTTCAGATTAAGTAAAAAGCGAGATGCATATTGATCCCATTCCAAAAAACTGCGCTGAAGAAAATCACCAAAAAATCTTAATGAACTACCAAAACCTCTAATGAATCCGATTAAACCGAACATCTGATAGTGCAACTTTTAGTGCTTAATTCTGGTACATTAATAGTCTTCTACTGAAGGTCTGTTAAGTGCGGGAGGGGTGAAGGGGGAGGGGGGTAAAGCGTGAATAATGTGACATAATCGAGTTGAGCTTACGTCGTGTCGTCAATGCTCCCTGATTGAGTTCATAACGATGTTACCGTCAGACACTGATGAACTTTGCTGCGTTAAGGAATCAAAGAAGAAGAGGAAGCGAGAAGTGGTATATGGCCAAATGTGGACGGTTAAATGCTATTGAGCACTACCAAGAAAAATTGGCCAATTATCTTACAGTTTTTTAAGCACAGTGATAGAACAAAAGGCAGGTGACATGACGACAAAACATATATAAAACAGTAAAACCAAAGAGTATCAAAAACAGGTTTTATGGGTCGTCAAAGGACAATGTACATCTCTCCTCACTTCCTCTTCTTCCTTGATTACTCAAAGCAACTTTTTATAACCACTGAGCATAGAGATCCCTCGTCGGCGATGCTTCTTCTTCATCGTGTGATAATTAATCTTAAGTTGAAGAAATTTTGACCAGGACTCGGCCATGTCAAGATTGCGAGAATAGACATCATCATCATCATCATCAGCCTATAATGTTCCCACTGCTGGGACACAGGCCTCCTCTCTATGAGACATATATAGAAGTTATGCTGTGCCGATCCCAAATAAATTGAGATAAGGGCAGGATAATTATGAATCTTCTGTCACCTTTGGTTACCTTCTACAACTTCTTGATACTCAGCAGAACGTTTAATGGGTTTTCCATCGGTAAGAATGAAAAAAATCCTTACAAATTTTCTATGCCACGTTTTTGGAGTAAAATTTTCAAAACTGTCAAACCGCCAATTTCCTTTCCCCCATACCATACCCCACCGCGCTCTATGTTTAAGCGACATCGTCTGGAAAGTACGGACAAAGGTGAATTTGTTAGCCAGGATCGAGGCGCTACAATCATTCTATTATTGGAACTTTAAATGCTTGTCTCTTTAGTAGACGGTTTTATGTGGAGAGTGTAGTACTAAGATAGTGAGCCTTTTTTTCCGGATTGGAAATCATCAAATGACTCCTCCCGCTCTGGGCAGAGTGGAAGGGAGTGTCAGACTTGTACTGACTAAAACCCATCCGTGTTCCTTCCTTGCCCTTTGTGTTCCAGGGCCTCGGTATCTCTTTCGAACAGTCCAACAGCCCAAGATAGTGAGCCTTAGAAGACTATTCTTGAACCTATCGGTTGCGGCGTCTATGACCAGATGTATGAACGTGGACGAGGTAAAAGGTTTGTGTAAGAATCGTTACAGGTGGCATTCTATAGTTTCTATCTACCCTCATGGAATAAAGCGTGAGTTTATGTTTGTATACTCCATCATTATCATCATTTCAGCCGAAAGACTGCTGGACATAGCAGGTTAGCAGGCCTCTCCAAAGGCGGGGGGGTTGCCATAATCGCCACTCTTGGCAGGCGGGTTGGCGATCGCAGTACGGTCGTTACAAAAGCACAGGGACGCTACTGCCCATTCTCTGGTAAGTCCCTTAGTCGCCTCTTATGACACCCACGGGAAGATATGGGATGGTGCTATATTCTTTTCGTGCGACACCGTACGGTACAGAATTGCAATATAATTAATTGTATAGTTACTGAATAATAAATATACATTATTTACTTTTTACACATACTTGTACCTTAAATAATAATAAAGACATTAACGTACACATGTATATCTAAAGTAAAAAAGAATTAAGGGGTGTGTAAATAAGAATAATAGCCTCCTGCAGTTATTTTCTTACTGCAGGAGCTCGTGGTTGAATAATAACAGCCGCTTGACTCAATCGTTAGGCGAAGCCGCGCTTGCCTAGGTTGGTCCGTGGATGGGTGACCACCCATTACTTATGAGTTTCCTCCGTGCCCCGGAAAGCACGCTAAGCCGTTGGTCCCTACTGTGATTTGTAGATCTTTAACAGTCATTGCATGTAGTCAATAGCCCGAAAGTCTGACAACCAGTCTTAACAAGGGGTATCGTGTTACCCAGTACTAACTGGGTTGAGGAGGTCAGATAAGCAGTCGCTCTATGTAAAATACTGGTATTACTGCATTTGGTGAGACAGGAAGCCGACCCCAACATAGTTGGGAAAAAGCTAGCCCATTCAGTGCCCAGAACACTGGATATGAGTCGAACAATAATTTGTTTGTCTGCACAATCCGTATCCGTAGCTATGGACTCGCTAGTCGGGTTCTAGGCATGAATACAAGTCATCTATAGTTCTTTATAACGACGACTCGGATACGGGTGGTGGGCACACGAACGGAGTTTCGTGAAGTTTTCGCAAAGTACTGGGCAGTGAATGGGCTAGGCAGATGATGATTATTCTCCCACTGCAGCGGTAAGGCCTTTTCTTATACAGAGCATGAATGAGCATTGATTATTTTGATTCCCAATTTTTTTCCCGTAATTGTACTGGATTCTTACGGAAAAATCTTATTCCTTATACAAAGTGTAAACGGACTCTTCACGGAGCCGTCAACCAAGCATTATGTACATCAAACTAAGGAACTTTACGCAAAAATGAGTACTGGGAAACTTCTTTTTTTTTTGGGCAGAGAAATCACGTTTTGCAGTAGGACTCAATGTAACGCACTCAAAACATTGTGCTGATGGATGGATTGAATAGTAAGGGGAACCTGGAGGTGTTTAAAGTAAAAATCTTACATTAAAAACATGTATTTTAAAAAAACCTTGTGAAAAAGTTGGAACGTTGACCCTCATTATCTCCGTAACTAGAAGGTTGGTAAGTATGGTCTTGAACAAAAAAATTATCGCAATGACGGGGAGAACAAATGCCTTTCGGCTTCGTTAAAAGTCTGTTTACACCCTTTATACCTAGAATATCATAATAGTTCATCTACTATAGAACCCGCAAAGCCATCTAACTATAAAAATAGCAATCCTCAGGTTATCGCAGAAAACGGTACAAACTCACATCTGTTCTTATAATGCAATATGGGGGAGGGCGTTTATTTTATTTTTATGACTCCAAATCTCCTTAGGAAGGCTCTCGTCCCCATATCAACTGAGGGCGTTTTATTTTCCCTGCTATAGTGTTATTGTTACTGCCCAATTGTGTTCGTTTCAAATGTGTTTGAAGTAATAGAGCTTTTGATAGACTTCGTGTATTAGTGTGTTGGTTTTCCGATGTTATGAAATTTGTGAGTAAATTCTAATACCTAATTAATCTTCATAGTCTAATATTGATTTTTAAATAAAAAAAAAACGGGTTGCACTCCGGGAGTGCCGGCAGAAGTGAAAACTAGAAACAACGCCATCTAGCTTAAATATCAGAAATTTCAATAGCTTTCTGCAAGAACGAAAGATGACGCTGCCGTAGAAAAAAAATGAAACGACGCGATCTAGCTTAAACTACACGCACACTCGCGCAAGCGCCCTGCGTCGCCGATTCGATCTGACGATATGACGCGAGTTTAACAGTTTTTACCCATCCCAAGAAGTGCACAACACCGCTAAAGAAGTTTTCACTTCAAAAATTATATTCGTAACTTACAAACTATGAACAACCTTAAATAGATAATAAAAATTAATTATTTACAAAAAAAAACCTAAGATAACACTAACGTGTACGTGTACTAAGTACATTATAATTATAATGTTTACGACGACGAAAATACGACACTTGGCCGGAAAAGTACTCCTCAGCATTTCCGTAATCAGGGAACGATATAAGGATATGAATGGTAAGGAAATGTTGATTGTGTAATGATAATTTGATTCGTTACATTTATTATACTTAATCAAGTTTATGTTTAAGATGTTATTTATGGTAGAATTAAAGGCTAGTTTATTTTTATTTATTAATTTATGTACATAATAATTATAATGTTTACGACGACGAAAATACGACAGTTGGCCGGAAAATTACTGCTCAGCATTTTCGTAATCAGGGAACGTGCTAATGGTGTTTTTTTTATTATAAGGTCCTTTTGAATGACAACATTTACTAGCACATAGAGTTTATCGATCATGATGCATCTAAGAAATGAACTGGCTAGGCACTGAACACAGATGAAAAACATAACTGGTTAATGAAATCAATGACAACAAAAAAGCTACTGTCGAAGTTCTTGAGCAGAAGAACTGAGCATTAATTTAGTTATCACTCGAGAGATAATATTTGGCTGTCGTATTGAAGAGTGGGACATACTGTACCTATCAAATGAGAACTTAACAGGTTGCGAGAAGTAGAAACGCTTTTCGTTAGCGTTAATGCAATACACAAATACCTATGTCTTTTGCTTTGATAGAATAGTCCCTTCAGTTATTCTTGCTGTTCAGTGCTTATTATTGTAAACTAGAAATCAAATAATAACAAATCGGTTTAATGTTATATCAAATTCAATATTTTATTTTCATCCTAATCAAAAACAACTAACACATAACTCTAAACAAATCAATCCAATCTGCAATATTTTCACGTCCATTTTTAATACATTTATAAAAACTGAATTAAAGCCTTTTGAGCTAAAAGCGAGTTCAAACAACGCAAAATTGATCAACCTGTGCAACACAAATAAATTGAACGCTGGCAATATTTGGATGACAATATTTTTGCGATATAACTATGCAATTTTATGGCCTGTCCTCGTACAATACTGATAGAGAATTTATGTCGCTATTTTTGCAAAACGTTGTATCAAATTGTGTATGTTTGTTTGTCTGTATGTAAGTACAATCATTGCGTGGCAAAATGTCTTTATGCAAAGGGATCCCCGGCCATTAGCAAAGTGTAAAAAATTACATAACGTAACATCACGCCTGCAATCCCCAAAAAGTAAGGCAGAGGTGCACCTAATAGTACACCCACATTTCGCCAGTTATGTTTACGTCCCATGTAATAGGGGGCGAGCCTATTGCCATCAACCGGGCACAAATCCATACTCCGTGGCCGCTACAAAAAAAAATCCTAAAGGTAAAACCAAAAACACTTTGCCCGACCCGAGAATCGAACCCAGAACCTCATGCTCAGGACCTCACGCTTGCTACCAACGCGGCATTCTTTTACTAGGTTCTATTTCAAAATTAAAGATAGAAAAGTGCCTAGACAAGTATTAATCGATTTCATTTTCGATTTATATACACTCTACTGACCTCACGAGTAAGTCTATCCAAATTCAAGACATCTTTGATTCTCCACCATCTTTATCGAAGGTAGTCATTTGCCTGAAACACTGACCACCAGTCTTACCAAGAGGGATCCTTTTACCCAGTACTAACTGGATTGTGGAAGTCAGATAGGCAGTCGCTGCAAGTAAATAAAAAATAGTAGTATTCAGCTGAAATCTGTTGAACTGGAAGCCGAATCCAACATAGTTGGGAAAAGGATAGGCAGCTGACCTACCTTATAATAAAAACATAACCCTTCCTTAGCAGTCGGGTAAACATAACCCTTCCTTAGCAGTCGGGTAAAAATGAATTTATTTATTTATTTTTTATTTATTTAAAACTCTTATACTACCATTACAGGTTACAAACCTAATGCGATAGCTAAGACTACTTGTAATAATTATTAACTATTTAAAATAACCTTACATTGCTAACAATTACACAATAGGTACATTAATATATATATAATTACTGATAACTAAAACGATACAACCTAACCTTATACAATATTAACTTAAATTATGTTTTACAGTCAAAAATTAAACAAATAAAAGAAACAATAAACATAAAATAAACAATACACCTAAAATTACACTAATTAATGCTTTCGTAACATATTATATTTAAAGTTACTTTTGCAAGTTCACTAAAGTAACACGAAAAAATGTCCAACTTATTCTGAATTTCGTTAACAGTACGAATTGCTCGCGTAAGAGGTGTTTTAGCCAGCAGAATAGGGTATGTGACAGGAAGTCAAAATAGTTACTTTTTTATGAACTGTCAAAACGCAAAATGTGTACGTGATTTGTATGAAATAGCACGTTGTGACGTCATACTTATTTGGGATCAAATGTAATACTTATTATCAGTAAATCCAATTTTACAATTATATTGTCCCCCAATATTTAATTTCTGTACGACGGTGGTAGTTTTTAAGATGAGTGGCCTTATTTCTACGTATTCTTATATTTTATTTTTGACCTTGTCAACTAGCCTATTGTATAGTTTGTTCATTTGATGATACTTTAGCATCAATGACGAACCGGTACAATAAAAACATTTTTTTTTAAACAGTTGTGAATCGTGATCTTTTGTTTTTTGATGACAAACCATGACGCAATGGGCATAATTCATGCTATCGCTGATAGAATTTTGTTTTTGACGTAACAACGTTTAATAAATCGAAGAACGCCGGCTGCATGCACGAAAAAGTGTCTCGATACGCTTATTGTCCTGTTACGCCCATTGTCCCGTTACGCTCATTGTAAGCTTACGCTGCATCTATCTCTCTTCCACTCGATTTTATGACGTTGTCACATTAAACTATCGTCCGTAAACCAACTTTACAGACTACCAATTTTTCAAGACCTCAGATAAATAAATAGTATGAACACCAAAAATACATAAATTCTTGATAACAAGACAATGGTGCCGATTCCCTTGTTTACAAACTAAACTAAATTTAAGTTGAGAGTAATTTTTCTTTCTATTTCATTATGAAAAGGGCAGAAGATAAATATTAGTTTATTTCTGTCAAATTAGTCAGCACCTGACGTAATTTGATGTAATTTTAGTAGTCAACTTTTTAATCACGTCTAAACTTGTGTCAGGCGCTTGTTAATTTGGTTTCAGATCGAATTGACCACGGATCATGGACAGTTATATCCACTGATACAATCCGACGGCAACATACTAATTCAAATATTTCTGGTTATATAATTTTGTACCTGCCCAAACCCAGGATGAATCTCTAGTCTTTGATGAAAATAGGTTATGAACTGTTTCAATATTCATAGAATTTAAAAGTAATATGCAGATTATGGTAATAAAGCTTTTGGCGACATCGGTGCTTTAAATTGATAGATCACAATTTGGACGCCATTTTCAATCAGTTTTATGAACATGGCTGGTTTGGAGAATAAGTGAATGCCTTGTGTACTTTTCTCGTTTCACGAACAATACGCGAAACCTTAATTCTTCCGCATTTATCACCTACAGCTACGTGGCTCAAACAACACTTTAGCAACCACTAGGCTATCAAGGCTTGAGAATCATTTGCCATTACATTTATTTATAAATATCTTGTGATATTATTATATAAAACTGTTTGATATTATAATTATTGTAAAACTGTTTGACACTATAATATTTGAATTTCACTTGGAATATTAACTAATAATTCATAGTTGTATTTGTAAGTAAATTGACAATGTAAATTGTTTATGAATAAATGAATTGAATGAAGGCTTAAATAACGGCACCGAATCGTCAATGCGTATTGCATTAACTTTTGTGGTTTGTCAGAATTTTTGAACCAATTGAAATGAGCATCAAATGTTCTACTGACGACTTAGAACTGACAACTTTTTGGATCTACTATTTTAACATCACCAGTCCATTCCAGTCTAACCAAATGCAGCTGAATACGAGTATTTTACATGGAGCGACTGCCTATCTGACCTTGACAACCCAGTTAGTACTGGGAAATACGATACCCCTTGGTGGGACTGATTGTTAGACTTTCGGGCCACCTGTGACGACTGTCAAAGCTCCACAAACATCAAAATGTGCTTTCCGAAGCATAGAGGTAACTCGGTATGTAAGGGATGGTGACACAGCTGCGGGCTGTTCGAAAGAGATACCGCGGCCCTGGAACACAAAGGGCAAGGAAGGAACATGAATGGGTTTTAGTCAGTACAAGTCTGACACTCCCTTCCGCTCCCAGAGCGGGAGAAGTCATTTGATGATTTCCCATACGTAAAAAAAAAAAAACAAAAAAAAGGGATGGTCACGGAACGACCTTGTCGAGCGTTGCTTAACCTTGAAGATCCGGTGCTATTATTTAGCCAAGGGTAATATATATAAGACGACAGGCCGTGTTGACGGCGCGTTCGTGTTCCACGCGCGCCTCAAAGAGATGTCAGCAAATAGGGAGGGGCCCGCAAGGGCCGATGCCTGCCAGGGCTGCGGGCTGTTCGAAAGAGATACCGCGGCCCTGGAACGCAAAGGGCAAGGAAGGAACATGGATGGGTTTGAGTCAGTACAAGTCTGACACTCCCTTCCGCTCTGCCCAGAGCGGGAGAAGTCATTTGATGATTTCCCATCCGAAAAAAAAAAAAAAAAAAAGGGTAATATATAAACTTACTAGCACTGTCTATTGCACCCACGAATAATGTAGCTTTTTATCGGTGAATTTTTTTTAGAATTGGATCATTAGGTTTAGAGATTACCCCCCTACGCACAAACTTACAAATTTTACTACTTTGTAATATTAGTATAGATATATCACGTATATATAGCACGCGGCACCTAGTTAAGTTCATCTGACAATATCTTAACGGCGCGGGTGCGGCGCAATTAATTTCAGTTGGGCTGCGGTCTCCTCCAGACGTGGTTACGCTGGTTAGTTCCGCTTGGGGCTTTGAGATGGAGTTTCATTGGCTTTGGAAACTTACGAGTAAAGACGGTATATGATTTCTGAAAGAAAATTTCCAATCTCTTACAAGCAAGCAATACACACTTTCTCAAAATGTCATTGGTTAAATATAATAAGATTTGACGCTATAAAAAAAAAAAACAAAACAACACGGCAGCGGTTTATACAAAACTGGATTTTTGAGTCAATTGTCATTTAATCTATATTGTGAGAAATCACATTACCAATCATTTCAATTATTTTGCTGATTTTTTGTTGCTAATTGCTTTTAATACCGGTTTAGCTATTTTTAACAGTGAATAGAACCGTCTCTAGTAACTACCGATACAGTATCAAATTCATTTAGATATGTCGACACCAAGCACTTTTGATAAGTGACCTACTTTCTTTTGACTGTATGAAAAAAATCTCTAGCAATAAGCTTCGTATGAAACAGAGGCCCGATCTGTAACCATTTTTTTTTTCGGATGGGAAATCAGCAAATGCAGCAGCGGGAGCAGAAAGTGTCAGGCTTGTACTGACTAAAAACCCATCCATGTTCCTTCCTTGTCCTTTGTGTTCCAGGGTCGTGTTATCTCTTTCGAACAGTCCCGCAGCCACGGAACAGTCCCGCAGCCACCGAACAGTCCTACAGCCACCGAACAGTCCCGCAGCCCCGATCTGTAAGCCTCCTCATCATTGTCTACATTGTCCCTTATTACTTGCTGTAAATCGTTAATATCTCTTTCGACCAGTCTCGCAGCCCTAGCAGGCATCGGCCCTTGTGGGCCCCTCCCTGTTTGCTGACCTCTCTTTCAGGCGCGCGTGGAACACAAACGCGCCGTCTACACGGCCCGTCGTCAACAGACGGACGGACGGCGAGCTAGCCCAGTACTCACCGTCCACAGGTCTAGAAGCGCTACCTTCGCTTGTATTTAAAACTGGCGCCACCAAAAAGCCCAGTACGAAACGAACCCCTAACACAGAGACACAAATGTGTAGGGCCGATACAAATGGCGAATCGACCGCAGCAATCAATTATAAAACGGAATTGTTCAGAATCGCACGCGCACCCATCGGTCCTTTGTTCTCTAATGTATTGGCGCCAATAATTTAAATTTTAGTTGGAGCTGATATAGATTGTGAAGCTGTACTTGTATTGGAGAATGGTATTGTTGAAAGCGTTATTGTAGGGATATAACGACTTATTTTATCTATGCTTGTATATGTAGTAATTTTATAAAGAGGTATTTATTTATTTATTTAACAATTTTATAAAGAGGTATTTATTTATTTATTTAACAATTTATGTTACACACTACAAAAATAAAAGAAGAAAGGAACAGAAAATAGTACAAAGGTGATGCTTATTTCTAAAGAAATCTCTTCCAGCATACCTGCGAAAGGAGATACTAAAAAAAGAGATGTAGACAGAGTGTGTAAAAGAAGAAGAGAAAATGGAATACATAAAACATAAAACAGATACCTATTTACATTTTATGAGTTTGTATGTAGGAGATAATCTCTTCAGAACTAGTGATCAAATCTTGTACTTTCTTTAACTAAAAGACAACACAGACATTAGACTTTATCCTTTAGTGGCACAGGTACGGTCACAGGTTGACACCTGTACCTGTACCACTGAGATAATCTCTGTAATTCTGTCCCCTAATAAAATAATCTTAGGGGACAGAATTTTGTGTGAGGATTTGATGGAATGTGAACCTATTGCCATCAACCTGGCACAAATCCAGACTCCGTGGCTGCTACTGAGAAATTACTGATGGAAATATGGAAAAACCCAACAACACTTTGCCCGAACTTGGAATCGAACCCAGGTCCTCATGCTCAGCAGTCGCGTCTGTGACCTCTGAACCAACAAGGAAGTCAAACAAAATATTTCTGATATTAATATCGGCATTCGCAACCAAATTATAGATACTTTAAAGATTTAAGTTAAGGGGTGCATACGCCACAAGTTTAATTAAACTTGAATATTTATAAGAATTCACATCAGCATTTCTCACACTTCACTGATCTCACTTCAGTACAGTATTCACAAACACAAGTTCTTACAGAAAGCTTTAGAGGCATAATCTTCTTAAAGTTCTTCCCTTAATAACACTGTAGATGTAATTATATTCGTATAATTAATTAAGATGCAAACAGGTGCTCGGTTGAGTTCGGTTCCCGCGATACTTAGGTAGGAAACAGACGGGCAACTTTACTTAGCGAATATACGACTGCTAAAAATGTTCTAGTTTTTTTTTTGTGGTATAAAAAACAGTATGGAATGTCCGTCATCCTAGAAAGGAAAAATAAGACCTATTTATTTTGCACCGCATTATAAAATACTAGCGGACGTCACGCGGTTTCACTCGCGTAGTTCTCTGGTGCTGTACATTTGCGGGTTTTTAGCGTTAAACCAAATTCAAAGATTTCCCGTTTTTAAAACTTAGTAGCAATATAAAAAGTATATTAAACATTAACTGTCCATATATCAAAAACTTTATAACACCACCTTTTAATATAAGTGTGTATTTAAAATATTTTTATTATGAGAAACCCGGGATTTTAGGATTACGAATTCAGGTTTCTACCTTACCTCATGGGAAACAAACACGACTTTATAATTATATTATGCATTGTGTATAAGTCCAGCAAGTTTTATATCGCCCACCTAACCACAATAAGTTGCCCGTCAGTGCCTCAACTTAAGTGCCTGCAAGATCTTCAACCCTGTGAACGGAGATTTGCAAGTCTTATGTCGTGTTTCGGCCGTCTGGAGGGGGATAAGTTCTGAGTATTCTTAGGGTTAAGTCTGGTTAGCTTGGCGGTTCGGGAAGGGAAATTCGGAAATTATTGATTGTGTATTTTTAAGTGTTGTTTAGATAAATTGGGTCCATGTCTTTAATATCCTTACCGAAATGCTCTCCGGACAAGTGTGGAGACTAGTAGACCGACACATAAATTCAAGCAGAAAAAAAAATTAAGCTGTTTCAGTCACTTATTAAATGTCAAGAAAGTTTTTTTTTTATAAATTTAGAAATTAATGAGGTCAGTTCATCCCATTTCTTCTGTTTAATTTATTTAAATTGTGATAATATTTATAAAATTGATGAAAGAAAACCTCATCATTTCCTTACGAGGTTTTTTTTTTCCTGGAAATATAATAATTTTAAGTCTAAATGAAGTAGAAGGAATGTAGGAGGCCTTTACCCAGTAGTAAGACAGTAATAAACTAGTATTATTACCATAATTATTTACTGCCTCGTTGGTCTAGTGGTCGCAAGAAGGTCCTGGGTGCGATTCCCGGGTCGGGCAAAGTGCTATTGGGTTTTTCCATCAGGAATTTCTCAATAGCAGCTAAAGCAATAGGTTGATGGCAATAGGCGCGCCCCCTGTTACATGGGACTTCAAAACATACCTGTTGAAATGTGGGTGTACTATTAGGTACACTTCTGCCTAACCCTTCGGGGATTACAGGCGTGATGTTATGTATTACCATATATGTAGTACATATTAATTATAAGTTTCGATAAACCTCATCAAAACTGTTAAATTCTTCAAAAAACTTTTAACAGCAAAAAAAACGAAATTGTCGGATCAAAACATGTTACTTTCCAATATTTGCCCCATTACTAACAATGATATCTGCAAGATATACATCAAGATATTGCCAAAGGAAATATCTAGTATTATCCTCACAATATTTACATCAGGAACTAGGAAAGTGTTACGGAAAAGTCATCATCTGCCTAGCCTTTTCCCAACTACGTTAGGGTCGGCTTCCAGTCTAACCGGATGCAGCTGAATAAAAAGTCGAAGGTATAATTTGCTAGATATAAATATTTATTTATATTTATTTTCCACGCTTGTGTGTGGAATCCTCACGAGGTTACCTATACACTCATGCTGGAAAAAGTGCAAAAAGCTTTTCTCAGATACCTGTACAAACATTTGTTTGGGTATTATCCATATATGTATCCTACTAAGTTTATCTTAGGATGTTTAAATTTTAACTCCCTCAAAGTTAGGCGTTCTGTAGACCAAATAACTACAGCGTATAAAATTATACATGGTTATACCGACGCCTCGGATTTACATGCGGAGCTGTGTCAATTCTTTGTTCCAAATAATTATAATCGCTCTAGAAAGCATAAATTGTTTAATGTCCCATTTTGTCGCACTGTAGCTCGATCCGCCTCCCCTATACCGCGTATGCTTACGATGCTCAACGCGCTCGTGGAGACCAATCCAGGATTGGACTTGTTTGCTGATGAATGGAAGACGATAATGTTAGAATGTTTGAGGTTTTGTGAGAAGACCGAGTAAAAGGATTATTTAATTTAGTGTTAATGGCTTATGCTGTACTAAATCTAATAAATAAATAAATAATAAATAGAAAAGAAAATTTAGGTGTCATTTTTTCAAAGTTTTTAAACGATCGATTTTCATAACTTATACATCCATAATATCACGCGTGTAATCCCCGAAGGGTTCGGCAGAAGCGCACCTATGTTTAAGTCCCGTTTAATACGCCTATTGCCATCATCATCATCATCATCCTATAATGTTCCCACTGCTGGGACACAGGCCTCCTCTCTATGAGAGGGAATGGGCTATAATCCACCACGCGGGCCCAGTGCGGATTGGTAGATGATTGCCATCAACCGGGCACAAATCCAAACTCCGTGGATGCTACTGAGAAATTCCTGATGGAATAATCCAATAACAAAATTTCTGACCTGGGAATCGAACCCAGGACCTCATGCTCAACATGCGAACAGTGGACCAACGAGGTATTCTCTATCAGATTTGACGACGACGATCGATTCAGTGGGTTACTTTTTTTTATTAGGATAATGGATTGAAAATAATATCACCCGAATATGTCTGCAGTCAGTCGACCCCAACATAGTTGGGAAAAGGCTAGGCAGATGATGATGTCTGCAGTCAGTGTAAACAATATAAAAATAAGTAAATAAATATAAACAACATGAACATCAACACAAACGACAAGCTTATAATCCCGCGAAGGGTTAGGCTGAGGTGTACCTAAAATCCGTTGTCTGCGATCGCCAGAATCCATGTGTGATTTTGTTTTAAACTCAATGCTCGGCACTATTAGTCTACGGGCACTATACACTTTCTCGGAAGCAATTGTTTCGTTTTCTTTAGCGCAATATAATAATATTAACTAGGCAGTAGTCGCACTCTCACTGTAATGTCATTGCGGTATTGTAATTTAAAAATGCTTAGGTCGATGCTGCATCGGCCGGCTCGAAGTGCGTCATGCCAATAAACTGTGTTTCGTTTTCGGATAAGTACTTATTTATTTAGCAGGTTTCTTCATGTTCTATTATTACTTATATAATTATGTTATCCCTTGTGAGAAAAATATTTATTGTATATTATTTATTTATCACACACATATAAATGCTCATTTAATAGAGCAACATTATTTATTTACTACCTACTACCCTCATCCGTGTGTCACTGCGGGGGGCCTACTGAAAACCAGCGCTGTGTGTTTTACACCCAGCATATGCTGAGTTGGTTACCCTTTCGTCATGGGCATGCTCAGCGCAGTTGAGCTGTTTAATTAATTGTTAAGCTGTGTGTTGTTATTTGTTTATGTATGTGCTGCTCTTTTGTGTTGCTGCTGTCCATTAACGAATAAATGTATATTCTATTCTATTCTATTCTATTCTAATAGTAGGTACAAGACAATCACTTTTGAAGTAAAAGGGCATGATCCTTTTGCTATTAACTCGGCACAATCCAACTCTGTGGCTGTAAATGAGAATTTCCTCATGGTAAAACCCCAATAACACCTGCCCGGCCTGAGAATCGAACCCAGAACCTCATCCTTAGTCCAGTAACGCCAGCAGCCACTACACCATGTGTGTGTTTTATACAGCTTGCAACAATTTTTCGTAGACGGTAACCCATCTTCATATTGGGCTCGGTAAACGTTGCTTAACCTCAAAAAGATCGACCTTTGCTACTGTAATTATGTCACGATAAAGGTCAACAATAAGTACACAAAGCTTTTTCCGGAAGCCTTCAAAACGAAGACTTAAAACTCTGAAGGCGGCCGTCATAATTTTCAGTAAAAGCCTCCTTCGGTTCACTCCAATGAATCCTCAGTGACAGCTGAATGGGAGGAGTAGGAAGGGAAGAATATGCTTTAATATCTTTGTTTTATTACAATTAGGGAAAGTTTGAAGTCAAAGAAACATCAATATCAGTCATCGGTCATTATCGGTCCAAGAAAGGCTCCTTGCAAGCACTCTTTTTGCACTGTATTGACTTACGCGCTTCCACGCGCGTCACATTTTGCACTTAAAACATTATTCATCAGACGTGCGTGCTCGCGCTTGTACTAGCTTATAAGCGCGTCAACGCTCGTATGAGTTGCGTGTTTGGCAAAAGGCGCATGTATTGCTTTTCCTGCATGTGCATTTTTTTGCGGGCGGGAGCCATTGCTGTATCTTGCATCCAGGGCTGGAACTTTTTCGCGGAATTGAAACTAAATATTTTGCATAGATTTCAGCAAAATAAGGTCTGATTCTATAACCCGCCCTTAATCACATAGAAAATAGTCAAGTCGCTGCAGCCAGTCATTGCGATTGGGTAGCTGTGCCGCTGTAGTTTATATGATCTCTTCAAATTACACTTGTAAAAGATACCGTATCCACAAGTAAACACGTCTTGGTACCGTCAATCATAAAACAGAATCAAGTTTTTAGAAGCACCCCTGAACAACACCCCGTTCATTTGTCACCCCTGACATTTACCGACTTTGATTTTATAGGTCTTAGAATATTTAAGTTTTGAAGGCTGTTGGAAAGTTATGGGAGTGAATTTAAACGTAACGGATTCAAAGTCGAATTTATTTTTGGAGGTAATCAAAGAGCATTTTAGGCATTAAGCAAACGCTTCCAAAGTGTGTCTTATTTCTTCAAAAGTTACGCGCCTTTCTGGATTCGAAACCAAATCCAACAATTCGTAAGTCAGATCCGCTACCACATGACCACCCCTGCTCTCAAGATAAACTTCTAAATCTCTAATTTTCTTGTCATTCAAAATTGGCCATTACAACCCAATACTCAAAATCCAATTCAGCTATTTCTCCCCACTACACTTTTGGCCAGACAAAAGTCTTCTTTTACAATAACGTAAGTCAAATCTCAAAATAATAGACAGTAAGCTCCTTAGACTGGTGCAGTTGCACGCCAGTGTTCACCTGCAGGGATTCCATTTTTAAAATATTGCCTGTCAAATTTTTATGACAACATTTTCTGTTTTATTTGACAGTCTTCTTTGAAAGGAGGTTGAGTAAGTTTTTAAGGTAAACGAGAGAAAGAATAGATTTCAACAATTAGGTTCAACGGTTTTTTTTAATGAGCTATCCTATTGTAATTTTTTTTTTGGAAATGTCAAATTTATGGATAAAAAATCTATAGATATTAACCATACTATTGTTTGAATGCGAAAGTAACTTTTTTTCGTCTATGTTTTTATTTTTGAAGTAAAACTTCTTTAGGCGCGACTAGGGAGTAACTCGGATTTTTTTCTGACGGAAGTAACGCTTACTAAATTTAAAAATGGAACGATCTTATACTCAAAAGCATGGCAACCAAGGAGCCAACTTATCAAAGGTTTTATTTAAATATCGAATTGGCTTGCAAATAGAAAGCAGTTTATTGAAAAAAAACAAATGAACTCATCAACGCGAGAAAAAATTTTATAAGTTTGTGTGCATCATTGATTTTGAAAATTTTAATTCATTTCCTCGCATTATTTGCATGCCGTTTTTAGTAGGCGAAAGAACTATGTTTGTGTTATAAAATCTGTAAAACACCATATTTCAGGCAAATAAAGTCAAAGTCAAAGTTTTTCAAGTAAAACTTCTTTAGGCGCGACTAGGGAGTAACTCAGATTTTTTTGAAAATCTCTAAATATACTTGTTTATTTATTACTTTTAAAATAAGTAAATTAAAAGAAAAAGAAGTTTTACTTCAATCGCGCGTAAAGGTTACACGCACACATTTGTTTTTTTTTGTAATTTGTTTTTTTGTATGTATTCAATCGCGCGTAAAGGTTACACGCACACATTTGTTTTTTTTTTGTAATTTGTTTTTTTGTATGTATTCAATCGCGCGTAAAGGTTACACGCACACATTTGTTTTTTTTTTGTAATTTGTTTTTTTGTATGTATTCAATCGCGCGTAAAGGTTACACGCACACATTTGTTTTTTTTTTGTAATTTGTTTTTTTGTATGTATTCAATCGCGCGTAAAGGTTACACGCACACATTTGTTTTTTTTTTGTAATTTGTTTTTTTGTATGTATTCAATCGCGCGTAAAGGTTACACGCACACATTTGTTTTTTTTTTGTAATTTGTTTTTTTGTATGTATTCAATCGCGCGTAAAGGTTACACGCACACATTTGTTTTTTTTTTGTAATTTGTTTTTTTGTATGTATTCAATCGCGCGTAAAGGTTACACGCACACATTTGTTTTTTTTTTGTAATTTGTTTTTTTGTATGTATTCTAATTTTAAGTTCCTGTAATTATTTTCTCTCCTCAATCTGTCTGTCTTTAGTGTGAAACTCGGCGAGCAAATGAAGCAAGATCTGATCTGAGATATAGGATACGTTTTATCCTGGTAATATGTTTCAATGGGATTGTTTCTGACCATCATGCGGGTGAACCCACGGGCAAAGGTAAGTTATAATAATCATAACCATCAATTGAAGAAAGCTTTTGTTGTTGTTTGATGAATTAATTGTTTTGTGAAGCTTGCTTAAACATTCTTCTCGCTTAAAGTTCTTCGGGAAGGCTTATATTATAATGAGTATAAAAATACTCTTAACTAAGCCGAAAGGCACTTGTTCTCCCCGTCACTGCGATAGTTTTTATGTTTTGGACAACACCTGGGAACCTTCTAGTTACGAAGATATTGGGGGTCAATGATCCAACTTTTTTACATGTTTTTTTTTAATACATGTTTTAATATATTGTTTTTACTTAAGACACCTTCACGACCCCCGTCCTATAAAAACCATCCGCACAATGTTTTGAAGGCGTTACATTGAGTCCTACTGGAAAAAGTGATTTTTCGTCCCAAAAAAGTTGTTTCCCAGCAATAATATTTGCATAGAGTTACTTAATTTGATGTAAAGAATACTCGGTTGACGGCTTTGTGAAGGGCCTGTTTACACCTTGTATATACAGTATTTTGGCTGAAACAATGATGTTGATCAAAGTCAATTCAGTTTACATCACCTATGTTTAAGTCTCCTTATTCTTGTTCTTCACAAAACTTCCTTTTTACTCTTTAAAATATTCAAAGAAAATGTGAATAGACATAAAGAAAGTTTGTAGCAGATCAAATATGCTTTGTATTCGTGCGACAAAGGGGTGTAAATGATGTTTCTCCTCACAAAGGAGAATTGTATAAGTTATTTGTCTTTTTGCATTCGGAAATGGCGCTGTTTCTGACGTTGTTATGGAATTGACTTTTGTGTTTAATGGGTTTCACTTTTTTTTTGTGTTTGGTTCTAAACTCTTGTGAGGATCTACATATTTATCTGAAAAGTAATACAATTATGCTCCATCATTTTCAAGGTAGCTATGGCTAGAAAAAACGCATAATCAAAATCAAAGCATTTATTTCAAGTAGGCCAGTTACAGGCACTTATGAACTGTCGATAAGATACCAATTTAATGAAGCTACAGCCCCAGTCACAAGGCATAAAAACTGTGAAACTACTGTAAAGGATAGCCTTATACCAACTATGGAGTCGGCTCCAGTCTAACCGGATGTAGTTGAATACTAGTATTTTAAATGGAGCGATCGCCAATCTAACCTGCATAGGTTCGAAAGGAGTAAGGGAATGTTTTATTTATCATAAATATAGGGGCCTTGGCAAGATTAAAACGATTGCAGAAAAATCTTAACTACAGCTTATGTCAATCCAGACGTAAGCTGCCGAAAACTTTAGTTAGTTCATGTACTTTTTCTACGTGATTTTCTCACTGTTGAGAATCGCGAACACATATGTCATGTCTCCACGCCATGCGGTCTCCTGCAGTGTGAACAACTTGGTACTACCAACAGCCTTCTTGATAGCTTATAGCTAGTACTTATAATTACACTAGCTCACCCGCGCAACTTCGTCTGCGTCACATAATGCAATTAAATAATATTGCGACTATAAATTGAGATGTAAGCTATCCTATCTTACAAGTTGGATCAAAGTACACACGGTGCGCAAATTTGATTAAAATCGGTTAAGTAGTTTAGGAGTCCATCGCGGACAAAAAACGTGACGCGTAATTTATATTTAATAAGATAATCACATGTCTGGTGATGCAGTTTCCTTATCGAATTTCACACTTTTCAGAAATTTGATAATATTAACACAGAATGTGCCGCTATAACTTAAAAAAATAAAACGCAATCACTCCGAGCGTACCGACAGAAGGGTAAACGTTTTTTTTCAAAATTCTAGATTTTTTTTAGATTTTTTTTTTGTATGTCTTTTACTTAAACATTTGACTATAAAGTAGTTTTTTTGGCTTGTAATACATAAAGGGTGTAAACAGACTCTTAACGAAGCCGAAAGGCACTTGTTTTCCTCGTCATTGCGATCATTTTTTTGTTCTAGACCATACCTGGGAACCTTCTAGTTACGGAGATATTGGGGGTCAAAGTTCCAACTTTTTCACATGTTTTTTTTTTAATACATTTTTTTAATGTAAGATTTTTACTTTAAACACCTCCAGGACCCCATTACTATTCAATCCATCCATCAGCACAATGTTTTGAGTGCGTTACATTGAGTCCTACCGTAAAACGTGATTTTTGACCCCACAAAAAAAGTCGTTTCCCAGCATTAATTTTTGCGTAAAGTTACTTAGTTTGATGTACATAATGCTTGGTTGATGGCTTTGTGAAGAGTCTGTTTACACCCTGTATGTAGCAATACGGCTAACTCTGCAACGAAGGTCGTTTTAACGGTGTCGCGAGTTCAATTGTTTTTCCCCATCTCAAAAATGCCCAACGCGCCTATAGAACTTTACACTTAAAAAAAATGGGCTACTACAATGGTACGGTCCCCCTTCATGCTCGAGTCCGACTTGCACTTAGCCGGTTTTTGTTATTTTCAAACTAAACTAAATTCGCAAACTCACTCTAAATAATACTTGTTCACAAAAACTTCTTAGGAGTTATTTAAATGTATATAAATGTGTAGGTAAGAGTGTGTTAACCTCCAAACGGAGGGTAAACCTAGGTGACGCAAAATTGAGTTTGGCAAGAGTTCTTGATTTAGACCTGAAACTTGAAGAATTTACATAATATTATTAGCATTTTGAGTTTATAAATAGCAGTAAAATAGATAGGGCTTTAAGGGCGTTAACGACTGACGGCATTTCATACAAACATTCAAATCGTTTTTTTTTTCGAAATTATTGAAGCTATTTTAATGGAACTTCATACGCATTTAAGCAGGATACATAGGTCTAAAAGGTTGAGATTGGAAATTTCAGTCTCTATGGAAACATTAAAATTGGTCTAATTTAGCTGTAACACAATTATTCTTGAAAAAAAAAACCTTTTTTTTTTCAATATTCTGGATTCTTTTTCGAAAATATTTTTGCATAAACCTTTCACACTTTGACTATACTGTATTTTTTTGGGCTTGTGATATGTAGCAATACGGCTAACTCTGCAAAGAAAAAGAATTCAATTGTTTTTCACCATCTTATAAAATGTCCAAGGCCTAGGCGCCTAAAGAAGTTTTCACTTCAAAAATAAGACATACTTCAACTATGTATTATAAGACTACAGATAGGACCTAAGCAGCAGCTCTATATCTAAAGGGTGTAAACAGACTCTTAACGAAGCCGAAAGGCACTTGTTCTCCCTGTCATTGCGATCATTTTTTTGTTCAAGACCATACCTGGGAACCTTCTAGTTACGGAGATATTGGGGGTCAAAGTTCTAACTTTTTCACAAGGTCTTTTTTAAATACATGTTTTTAATGTATTTTTTTTTACTGAAGACACCTCCAGGACCCCCTTTCTATTCAATCCATCCATCAGCACAATATTTTGAGTGCGTTACATTGAGTTCTACTGTAAAACGTGATTTTTCACCCCAAAAAAAAAAGTCGTTTACCAGCACTAATTTTTGCGTAAAGTTACTTTGTTTGATGTACATAATGCTTGGTTGACGGCTTCGTGAAGAGTCTGTTTACACCCTGTAGATGTTGTGCCTAATTGATGGCAAAGGCTTACCTCTATTACATAGCTGTTAAAAATTACTGGCGAAACGTGGGTGTATTACACACCATGAAGAGATTTCCAGACAACAATTTTCCATTTTCAACTAGCGATTTAAAACGACCACCACCCCTAAATAAAACCGAGAAAATTAACATGAAAAGCGATTCGAAAGTTCTGGAAACGCAAGCGGTGCCAGGACAACAAACTATCATTCAAATCATGTTACTGTAGTCATTTAAAGTGTTGAACGATTCAAAAAGTTGAAATAAACTTCAGTGTCATTAGCATTGCAAATGCGTTGTCTGACATTGCCTGAGGTTTGCAAATACTTAGCACTTTTCAAAATAAGATTTTGTGCTTATATTGTTGTTGAAGTTTTTAACTACTATTTAATTTTCTTTATAATTAAACTGAATAGTTGGTAACTTTTGCGTTGAAAACACATCATTTATTTTTTGAGGTTATACTTCTTTTGGCGCGTTAGGGAAAAATGATGAGAGTAAATTTTGACAATGTGCGCGCACACCGTCACAAAATCCGACACCCTGAAGTTAGTTAGTCAGCATTTTAGTTTTATACGCCAAAAAAGTGTAACTTCGTACGTGCGTAATAAGTACACACACATTTTTTTTTAAATATTGCTTGCCAAACACTCAAATACTGTAGTTTACTTTGTTTCAATTTAATAGTCTGACAACCAGTCTTACCAAGGGGTATCGTAATACCCAGTACTAACTGGGTTGCGGAGGTCTGACAGGCAGTTGCTCCATGTAAAATACTGGTATTCAGCTGCATCCGTTTAGACTGGCAGCCGACCCTAACATAGTTGGGAAAAGGCTAGGCAGATGATGATGACTTTTTTTCAATTTATTTCATCACCGCTGCTCTAAAAATGGTAAAAGAAAACGTGGCGGGAAAACTGACATGTCCTAGACACAAAAATTCAAAAACTAAAGCCATGATCTCTCTTACGAATCATAAGCACGATATAGCTGATCTTCTTCGATGCGTGTGGGCTCAAAAATCGACACATAGCCACCTGCAAAACTCCTTTTTTTTTTTTTTTTTTTTGAAGGGCATCTCGCAGTTCAACCTAGGGAGGTTGACGACTGCTTAACCGGGCTTTTCTGTGGATGCCTCGAAATTAAGGCCTCCAGCCAGAGCAACTTACAAACTAAACTACAAACTAAGCGACTACGCACTGAGGGCACCCCCTGTGGGGTACGGACCTCGGCTCAGGGCGTCGCTGGGAGAGGACAGCAAAGGGACAGGCTTGATCTGAGTGATATTATTTAGGGGCTGATTTAAGTCTACAGGCTCAGCTGCGTGGGCTGGCTCGAGCAAGGGTCGGGGAGGGCGTGTACCGGGGTTTCGCGACGGGCCTCGTCGGCGAGGACGGAAAGACGGATAACGGCGTCTGTGTTTTGTGAGCGTGCTGGTTTCCCTACTGCTCTCCTGGAGGAGGGTGAGGTCGTCGTCGGGGTCAACGAGAGTGTGCCTCGGGCGGCGGATCTGACTAATACGCGAGGGCTCGTATCGGGCGGCCGATGCGATCAGAGGGTTACGGTGTCTAACAGCAGAATCGAAGAAGCGCTTGGCGAGGCGTTTCATGAACTGCTGGATAGTGGGCAATCTAAGATCAATGTGCAGACGATCATTGCGGACATAATAAGGGGCTCCCGTGACTTTACGTAGGAATCGGTTTTGGAGAACTTGCATTTTATAAAGGTACTTTGGATTGGCGTGAGCGAATACGACGCACGCGTACGTCATGATGGGACGGATCACCGCGGTATAAAGGCGCAATTTACACCTAAGAGATAGTTGACTTTTTGCCATGAGCAAAAAGTGGAGTCTACCCACGACGGTTACGAGCTTCCGTGATATGGTGTCTGAAGGACAGATGTTGGTCGAGAACTACTCCTAGATATTTGGCTTGCTTCTCCCAAGGGATAGGCTTACCGTACATAGTGATCGGGCTGGGGGAGGTGCGATTGTTACCGCGCGACGGTTTCGAGTAAAGAACCGCCTGACTCTTATCGGGATTAACCTCGATTCTCCATTTCCTGAACCAAGCGCCTAGGACGTTGGCTTTGGTTTGGAGGGTTTTGGCGATAGCGTTCTTACAACGACCCGTATAGTAGATGGCCGTGTCGTCTGCAAACAGGGCCAACTGAGCCTTTTTGCTCTTTGGTATGTCGCTCGTGAATAGGGTGAAAATGAGCGGAGAGAGAACGGAGCCTTGCGGGACTCCTGCGTGAATGGGGTGAGGGGAGGAGAGAGCGTCTCCGATGCGATAGCGGAAGGTGCGATCCGACAGAAAGTCTCGTAAGATGAGCACGAGACGATCCGGCACGCCCAGTTGGTACAGCTTGTACAACAAGCCGTTGTGCCAGACTTTGTCGAAGGCTTTCGCTATGTCCCTGCAAAACTCCACTTTTAGCTTCGTTTAAAACTGGCATTGTGTTTGGTTTAGCTTCTACGGAGCTTATCTGGACCCATCAGTTATGTGATTTCCAGATTGGACACTGCAGTTCCTGACCAAGAGGAAGATGTTCTGCTATTCTAGTGAAGTAAGGAGAGGTGGCATGTCTGTTCCTTCATATTTACATGTTTCATCTGACGCGCTGTCTTTCGAGGAAGTCGTATATCTCTCGACGCTCTTACGACTTTTTAAGTGTGATGGTGGTAGTTAGGGCTGCGGGACTGTTCGAAAGAGATACCGCGGCCCTGGAACACAAAGGGCAAGGAAGGAACATGGATGGGTTTTAGTCAGTACAAGTCTGACACTCCCTTCCGCTCTGCCCAGAGCAGAAGTAATTTGAAGATTTCTCCTCTGAAAAAAAATGGTGGAAGTTGATGCCCGTACAGAGGGTGGCGGTTGTCTCGTTCCTGTTTGCCCTACTCGATTCTCCAAGCTTGTGGGGGAGCTGTACTTGCAGGCAACAGACCCAGACAGGATATAGTTGATAAGCTTTTCTTAAGAATCACGTCAACATAAATTTTCGCTGCAGAATACTAAAATTATTACGGCCGTACTCACACAGCACATTTATAAGTACCAACAAACTCTCCAGAAATCATAAAGCCACTTAATTTAAACGCCTGATATAACCAAAGAAAACCGTCAGTATTAAAACCGTATTAACAAAGTAACGCCGGCAAAAGTGGGAAATAAAGTGAAACGGTGGGCCTATGGCATGCCGGTTGTTTTGCATAATACCCACATTTCTATGCCCGTTTTGTGCACACGTATGGAAGTACCTGTGACGTCAAAGGTACAGTTGCGTGCGACGTGCTTTTGTTTTTTGCTGACGGTTTTTTTTTTGGTGTTTTGCTGTGAGCTAGGTTGTAGTTTTTTTTAGGGTGCCGTACCCGAAGTTTGTCAACGAGACCCAATTACTAAGGCTCTGCTGTCTGTCCGTCCGTCCACCCGTAGTCTTTCACAGGGCTGTATCCTTTGAACCCTAATTGCTAAACACTTGATATTTTCATATACTATGGCCGCTATAGCAGGAAATAATAAAAATAAAACTTTTAATATTTAAGCGGCCTCAAACCAGAAACGTCTTTTTTTTTTGGTGTTACGGAACCCTTCGTGTGTAAGTTCGCGAGTCTATAAAAAAAATGAGTTTTCACAGTGGTGGACAGTCAAAGTGACGTTAATATCTGTGAACTGCATTGCGATTTCAAGCCAATTTTTTTCTTTCAGCATCAGCTAGATAAAATTTAAAAGGATGTTTAAAACTACCCTTTTAAAATACTGTCTAACTAGGTACCGAATTAAGCTTCTACACTATATAGGGTATTTGATAAGAAATACCTACACCAAAGTACTAATACGTAGGGATACGTTAAGAAATACCTAAACCACAATACTAAAATACCTATGCCTTTTCTTCTCGCGCATACTTTTACTAGCCTGTTCATGTGACGCCAGAGTACACTCGCGTACAGTACAGGCGAGACTGTAAGAAATATTTCCTTTATTCAGGAAGAGGAAAGGAATAAGTTTTCTCAATGTGTCTTAATTTGAATTGATTTATTGTATTCTGGCTATCGCTGCAAGCGGGGTAATTGTGGCAATGTTGTCGTTGAGAATATTGATTTATTTTATAGGATTTTTGGTGATCCTCTAGACTAAAATTAAGTAAAACGGTTTCAATAGTTAAAACTAATAATATTTATAAGTATCAAAACAGCCAGTAGGCCTCGCGGCAGATTCCGTAGAAGATGGCGGGACGAGGTGGATAAAACCAGCAACCAGTGGTCCACATTAGCCCTGGATCGAAACAACTGGAAGTCATGGGGAGACGCCTTTGCCAGCAGTGGGATTACGCAGGCCAACAGTATCAGTAAGCATAAAAAAATGGTTTTGTATTGAGTTAGTTAAACTTAGAAATATCCTTCTTTATTTAGTTACCTACCTAATTTAATGTTTGTGTTAATTAATATTTGCATGCTATTTTTTATGGCGAAATGTGTCATTGCACTGTATGAGGGTCCCATTAAATAATATTAAAAAAAACGCAAATTGGTTTTTTTAAATAATTTTTTTTTTCTTTAATTTCTTTTTTTTTTAATGTATTAGACCCATGGCAAACGTGCCTCTGCAAAGGAGCATTACTTTTAAAAACGGCATAAGTAATAATCCATTACAAACAATTCAGAAAGAAAAGTATGTACAAAGATTTCAATATCTCTGTACCTACATACATACGGGGTGGCAGGGACACCGACGCGAAAACGGTTACCACGTAAATATCAGCTGTTTCCTATAAAAGTCATACTTACGCGGTTAAAATGTATGGAATAGCTGATTTTTTTTTAAATAACCGATGAAATATTTCTATGTGTGGACGTGGAGGCTCACAATGATGTACTGAATATGTGGTAGGTAACCGTTTTCGAGTTGGTGTCTCTTCCACCCAGTTTGAGGGAACATAAATTTATATAATAATTATGTTAAAATTTACGTGACCAACAGGAAAATTATGTGAAAGTTATAAACTTCAATCCGAACAATGTCAAATGTTGTGCACAGACTAGACATACAAAAGTACATACATATATAAGTAAGTGGAATAGTATCAACAAACAGTCACTAGATAAATCCTGCTGTGTGGTCACCTCAATCTTAGTATTTCTTCCCAGGAATTCGATGATTAGTTGTGATGAAACGGTACATTTATTGATGCTGTTTAGTAAAGTAATCGTTAGTAAAAAAAAATACTAAAGGATAGACTGTAGCATTCGTCTATTTAACTTCCGAATGCTACGTAAACTGATTTTACTTATGATAAGCGTTTCAATTGAGGGACCAACTTAAATCGATTGTAATTTTCGAATGGCTTCTTTTACAAACTAGAGGTTGAACATACAATCGTTCAAGTACTTTTACTTACGCTAGACCCATATATAAATTTCAAATTCCATCGTGGTCTCCACTCACGGGAACTTATGGTGCTCAATTGAGGGACCACCTTCCGCATGCTAGTTCTTTTTACTGTGTGAACAGGAAGGGTTGATATTCAATAAATTAGTTTTACAAATCTTTTACTGTACGCAGTCATATAGAGGAGTTTAAAATGTTAACTAGGTTTTGAGATATGGATGCCTGTCAGTCACGACTGAGGGACCACCTTTAAACGGTTGTAACTTTTGAGTGGCTGCTTTTACAAACTAAAGGCTGAATTTACAATCGTTTGGGAACATTTACTAACGGCTCATGCATTCAAAAAATCAAAATTCAAATGTGGTCCCTCAATGGGAACGCAAACAGGTTGCCTTACATAATGCACAGAGCGCTCTTTGTAAGTGCGGATTGCTGTGAAGTTTTTCTAAGGCGCTCTCATTAGATAATTTTATTCGTTCATGATCATATCTGTACTTATTTTCCTGCCTTTGTTCCACTAAAATTAAGCTCTAATATGGTCGCAATCGTCACTGCTGAGAGTTACGTTCTGGGTTTAATTTCCAGCTCGAGGCACGTCTTCTTGGGTTTTGCCATCAGGAACTTTTCAGTATCAGTCGTTGAGTCTGGATTTGGTTTAATTGATGGCAATAGGTTCGCACCCTATTCCATTGTGGGTGCACTATTAGGCACACCTCTGCTTAATTCTTCAGGGATCACAGGCGTGTTTTCATACTATAAAGGGTGTAAACAGACTCTTAACGAAGCTGAAAGGCACTTGTTCTCCCCATCATTGCGATCATTTTTTTGTTCTAGACCATACCTGGGAACCTTCTAGTTACGGAGATATTGGGGGTCAAATTTCCAACATTTTCACAAGTTTTTTTTTAAATACATGTTTTTAATGTAAGATTTTTACTTTAAACATCTCTAGGACCCTCTTACTATTCAATCCATCCATCAGCACAATTGTTTGAGTGCGTTGCATTGAGTCCTACTGTAAAACGTGATTTTTCAGCCCAAAAAAAGAAGTCTTTTCCCAGCACTAATTTTTGCGTAAAGTTACTTAGTTTGACGTACATAATGCTTGGTTGAAGGCTTCGTGAAGAGTCTGTTTACACCCTGTATTATTTAACAAGTTATACAAGTCGATCTACTATAGATACATATTTCATATGATCTACATAATAGTTTCAAAACTTTCAGTTTTACATAACTGGGCTTATGTATAACCATGTAAAACTTTACCGCATATAAAACAGTGGGAATAAACAGCGTTGTTCTACAAAAGTTGGTGTTTCTCGAATAATACTTACTGACCGGGAGGCGCGATTTGTTGCGCCATGTTACCTTTACGTGCTGCCGTTTCTATTGGATAGGACAGGAGACAGGATTATATGTAGTTGCAAAAAACCGTCTTAAACCAGTTTAAAACGTTTTTTTACGACTATATAGTTGCAAAAGCCGTTATAAACCGGTTTAAGACGGTTTTTTTGCAACTATCTCAAACTCAAACTCAAAAGCATTTATTTCAATTAGACCCTTTTTTTTTTTTTTTTTTTTTACGGATGGG
The DNA here is from genome assembly GCA_950005105.1 of Lycophotia porphyrea. NCBI lineage: Eukaryota > Metazoa > Arthropoda > Insecta > Lepidoptera > Noctuidae > Lycophotia > Lycophotia porphyrea. The sequence goes on from OX465402.1 coordinate 14,281,385, forward strand.
AAATCATCAAATGACTTCTCCCGCTCTGGGCAGAGCGGAAGGGAGTGTCAGACTTGTACTGACTAAAACCCATCCATGTTCCTTCCTTGCCCTTTGTGTTCCAGGGCCGCGGTATCTCTTTCGAACAGCCCGCAGCTTCAATTAGACCCTTACAGACACTTTTGAATGTCGGAAAAACAAAGAAGGCTAAGCTACAGTCACAGTCACAAGGCATAATAACTTGTGAAAGTACTGTAGTTGCCCTTTCCAAAGCGTAGATCTCTATGGAGAAGAATGGGCAAGAAACTCCATGGACTCTATAGACAGGATACATTCGCGATTTTTAATGTGACAGATTTTTTAAAATAACCTACCGCCGTTCTTTAACACGTTGTTTTTCTTTGTTGTTTTCAGCAGACGTATAATCGCTAATCTTCGGTTTAAGGTTTCAGAATGAAATGATTTGATAAGATTTTTGGAAAACGGCTTTGATCGGGAGGGAGGTTTGAACGGGAGGTCCATAGCTAGGTCCAAACTCGATTAAACGTCTTCATTCAGAAAATGTAGAATAACTGAAGGCCATTCGAACTATTTTAGAGTATAAAATGACAGTAACAGTCTTGCAAACCCACCGCGGTGCACGCTATGCATGGCCACACAGCGCATTTTAGGTTTGACAACGTGGGTCTATGTTTCCACTGCAGTACACGCTACACACCCACAACTTTGTACAATTGTAACGTGCGTGGCCCACCGCGGCGTACTCGTGGGTCATGCCATGCACCGCGTGCATAGCGTTGACAGCGTTGAAATAAGTGAGCGCCTTATTCGAGCAAGCCACGCATGTACTAACGACGTCAATTGATGCATAGCGTGTCCGTGGTTTGCAGTGGTTACGATCACATACATTTTAACACACGTGCGTAGCCTACCCGCGCGCCGCCGTGAGTATACGCCTCATTTTGGAACTATAGCTATGCCAGAACTATTAGTTTCACTGGTACTCCCAATTTATTCTTAAAACCAAACAGTTAGTACACCGTTTTGGAGTCAAAAACTTTAAAGATAAAGAAAACATTGAATGTGGAGATCAGAGATTAAAGACCACGAAATTAATAATTTAATTCAAACAGAAAACACTTTCATATCAAATGATGAACTGATGGAACTCTCTGCTTCTGTGTTCTCTCCCACATTTTACTTGTCTGCCTTCAAAGCAAGAGTGAACAGGCATCTTCTGGGCACGCTCGTTCCATCATAGACCTCATCTATCGCTTTCCATCAGGCGGGATCGTAGTCAAGAGCAAGCCCATCTTGTAATAAAATAAATAATAAATAAATAAATCAAAACATTTTAAAATAGAAAAGTAAAAACATAGAATTTACACGATGAAAAACAAAGAAAGCAGCCAGACTCCTGCACTAAAACTATTTATTCTTAACATGCCTGTGGTCTCTGGTACTTTGCAGCTGTGTCGACGAACAAACATAATATGTATTCACTTTATACCTATATCTTGAGCTAGAAATACTTGTCTAGCCAGACTAGCATTTGGTCTCAGGGAAGAATAGAAATCGATCTTCTTGGAAATAGTTTAAAGTATGCTAAGTAACGGAAGGTAGTGTTTTCTTACAAATATACACAGTTGTTTTTCTTGTAGGTATGTTCTAATGGTCTTCGAGTAGAGTACAATCGTTGACCTTGAGATATTCTAGTGTTATACAGTGTTTTAATAATAATAATATATCATTTAATTCATTAATAACAAAAATATAATAAAATGAAATAAATAAACATGTAATATATAATGTGTGTGTGTAATATATATGTACATATATGTATATTTTTTTATAATATATCATTTTATTCATTTATTTTCATTTAATTCGTTTTTTTTTTTAATAAAATAAGAGTCTAGCTCACATTGATGTATGGTCTACTTTACAAATTATAGAACACTAGTGTATGGCCGCGGCTTCGCTCGCGTGGAGTTTGATAATTGTCCCGAAGGCTTATACTACGGGGATAGATCCTCCAGGTTATAAATTATCTGTGTGAAAAATTTCATCCAAATTCTTTCTGTAGTTTTTGCGTGTAAGAGTAACAAACGTTTCCTTAAAAACTTTCGCATATTTTATTATAATTAACTGTTGTCCACGACTTCGTCTGCGTGGAAATTTTGATTTGTGTGAGAAAAAAAGATAGCCTATGTCCTTCCTCAGGATATAATCTATCTCCTTCCCAAATTTAATTACGATCCAATAATCCGTTTAGTCCTAAAAAGGTAATAAACAAACAGAACAACTCTCGCATTTATAATATTATTACTAGCTGACCCTACAGACGTTGTCCTGTCAACTATGAGTATTGGTTTCGAATTACTACCCACATACTACCTACCTACTACCTACCTACTACCTACCTACTACCTACCTACTACCTACCTACTACCTACCTACTACCTACCTACTACCTACCTACTACCTACCTACTACCTACCTACTACCTACCTACTACCTACCTACTACCTACCTACTACCTACCTACTACCTACCTACTACCTACCTACTACCTACCTACTACCTACCTACTACCTACCTACTACCTACCTACTACCTACCTACTACCTACCTACTACCTACCTACTACCTACCTACTACCTACCTACTACCTACCTACTACCTACCTACTACCTACCTACTACCTACCTACTACCTACCTACTACCTACCTACTACTTACCTACTACCTACCTACTACCTACCTACTACCTACCTACTACCTACCTACTACCTACCTACTACCTACCTACTACCTACCTACTACCTACCTACTACCTACCTACTACCTACCTACTACCTACCTACTACCTACCTACTACCTACCTACTACCTACCTACTACCTACCTACTACCTACCTACTACCTACCTACTACCTACCTACTACCTACCTACTACCTACCTACTACCTACCTACTACCTACCTACTACCTACCTACTACCTACCTACTACCTACCTACTACCTACCTACTACCTACCTACTACCTACCTACTACCTACCTACTACCTACCTACTACCTACCTACTACCTACCTACTACCTACCTACTACCTACCTACTACCTACCTACTACCTACCTACTACCTACCTACTACCTACCTACTACCTACCTACTACCTACCTACTACCTACCTACTACCTACCTACTACCTACCTACTACCTACCTACTACCTACCTACTACCTACCTACTACCTACCTACTACCTACCTACTACCTACCTACTACCTACCTACTACCTACCTACTACCTACCTACTACCTACCTACTACCTACCTACTACCTACCTACTACCTACCTACTACCTACCTACTACCTACCTACTACCTACCTACTACCTACCTACTACCTACCTACTACCTACCTACTACCTACCTACTACCTACCTACTACCTACCTACTACCTACCTACTACCTACCTACTACCTACCTACTACCTACCTACTACCTACCTACTACCTACCTACTACCTACCTACTACCTACCTACTACCTACCTACTACCTACCTACTACCTACCTACTACCTACCTACTACCTACCTACTACCTACCAGGGACCGAAACCGGTACGATCAATACCGGTATTTTTCGGTTACAACCTTTATTTTTTTTACAGGTATTTTCAAAGGTTACCTTAATTCTTAAATACTGAATACAACCTGTATTAATACCGGTTACCGAAATAAAAATTACCTCTATCTTATGTACACGTGCCGTCGTCGGCATTAGTCAAAGGGCGCGCATCGCCTGTGTGTGTCAAAGAGTCGAGTCTACCCGCGCGCGCGTCGGCTAACGACGACCAATGACAGCCCTGGCTGGCACGTGGCAGGGCGCGGGGCGCGGCGACCGCGACGTGTCTCTCAGTTTGCTTGCTAGCGAGTGTTGGTCGTGTCTCGTGTTGGATTATTTTGTTGGCTTGGTAAATTATAGATATAAATAACATTATTATTATACTTAGAAATGGGACGAAAGCGAAAAAATCATGTTTATGCATATTTTACCTACCAAAGGGAAACAAATACCTCTAGATGTGATATAGAAAATTGCAATAAAGTTATAAAGGTAAGTACTTAAATGTATATTTTTTCTTTAGTATTTAGGTGAAATAAAATATCTGGGCGAAGATTTTACTTATCAAATAATGTGCGATAATGTGAAACCTACGTCTAAATCTGTTTATCACTACAATATGTCGTCATTACTGTGGCTAACAGGTTTTTTTTGTTGCAATTTATGCTTTCGGGCAAGTGAAGGTAGTCAAACAGGACACAGAGCGTGGCTAACAATACCTAATTGTGCATCTGTCGTGGCCAGATCTTAGAATTGATCATTTTATAGGTGTTCGACCATTTCATGAAATAGAACATCGAACGCTCGTGATGTGGTTTTAGACGCACGATACTTCATGATGTGATAAGCATTCGTGATCATAATTATCGTAAAATAGTTAGATTATTCGCCGGTAGAGGCGTTGATGTCGCTTTGCTTTTGTTGTGCATCATGGCGGCGGCATACAACAAATCGAACAAAGTAGGGTGACCACGCAAACGGGCGAACGAATATTTTATTCAATTGAAAACTCGCGCGTCATGCGGAAGTAACAATCAAAAATAAAGTAAATTTTAGCTTGGGACTCAGGTAACCCTGCGCACGGTACTACTTTTTTTTTTGGGATTAAAAGTTCCCGTGCGCGAGTTAGCGGTTGGAAAAAATAATACCTACTTGATTGGTAATGGAAATAAACATAGAAATTTTATGGTTATAATAAACTTTTCTTATAGCCATAAAAAAATTATTGAAACCAAAAACCCATACTACGACAAAAACGACAACTAAAAAGGTTTAAACAAGACATCGTAACAAAATAACGTCGGTTTTCGTATAACTGGTCACACGTAATCTGTACGATGTATGCCTTAGTGATGGGTGACTCCGGTTATACAAAACCGATGTTATTTTGTTAAGATGTCTTGTTTATACTATTCAGTTGGCGTTTGTGTTGTACGTAGTTGAGTTTTAGTTTTCAACTTTCTTTTTTAATTCAATTATTTCAGGGTAAAGGATCATTGAGATTTGATATGATTTGTCAAGCAGCCTACGTTACATCTTAGAAGGATATTTAGTGTTATTGAAAACAGTCATGAGTGAAAAATAATTTCACAATTTTTTTACAGGGTAACCATGGAACTAATTTGCTCCATCATCTTTCTTCGAAACACGTTACAGAATATAATATGGTCATGAAATACAATAAGCTAGCCAACGACGATGAAAACAAAGAAAACTGTGGTGAAGGAACATCAGGTATGAAGTCTACAAAATCGTGCGCACTACAAGAGTGCGTTGACCTCGTAACAGTGCATGGTCGTCCATTCGAACTACTAGACGACACCGCCTTTCGAAATATAATAAAACTAATCCCTATGACTGGAAGGGAGCATCAATCTTTTAATTCACATAAGATAAAATCAATGGTGGAAGAAAAAGCCGATGCTGTTCGTTCCTCTATACGTCAAGAGCTAAAAAACCAACTGATTTCTTTGAAAGTAGATTGTGCGACACGTCTTGACAGATCATTTTTTGGAATCAACATACAATTTGTTAGACATGCCAGAATTATTATTAGGAACCTAGGAGTTGTAGAAATGCACACTCGCAGCACCGCTGAATTTTTGGAAGAAAAACTCTTATGGGTGCTTCGCAAATACCATATCGAAACAAAACAATTGTATAGTATCACAACTGACAATGGATCAAACATGATGAAGTTAATAAGACTTATCAACGATCATTTATTACAACCAAATGCAAATTTGTCAGTACAAGATGAAACTGACAGTGGTGATGAAGTCGATTGGACAGATTTGAGTCCAACAATTTCATCTTTATCTACCGAAGAGGGTCTACCATACTCAGTACTACCAGTTAGATGTGCCGCTCACACTTTACAATTAGCGATAAATGATGCTTTAAATAACGAAAGTGCCTCTTTAGGTATCATCAGAGATGCACGTGCAGTTGTTCGAACTCTGAGAACTCCAACATTCCTTAATATTCTTCGTACGACACAAAAAAGAAAACCTGTTTTAGACTGCAACACCCGCTGGCACTCAACCGTTGACATGCTGGAAAGCCTTCTTAATTTAAAAGAGTGTTGCTCTACTGATCCTAACGACATTCTATACTTAAGTGAAGCAACTTGGTCATCAATCCAAGATATTGTAAAGTCTTTGTTTCCGGCTCGAATACTCGCCAAGCGCTTACAGCAAGAACAACTTACATTCACAGATTTTTACTGTGTATGGATGAAATGTACTATAGAGATCGAAAAAATTTCAACACCTTTGGCTGCCCATTTAACAATTACCATGAAGACAAGGCAACAAAGTTTATTAAATGAAAAATCATTTCTTATGGCTATGTATTTGGATGGACGTGTAAATGTAGTGCTTCGAAATTGAAGCAGCTATACAGCACCTAAAGGATTTGTGGACACACATACAAAGCGTATGTGTAAGTGAAATTGATGAGACCGATAGTAATGCATCTGTAAGTCAAATTCAAGAGGAGGAGGAGGAGGTGGAGAGAGGATGTGATGAATTTGAAGCTATGTTGATAAACACTAGTATTGTTAAACAAAGATTGATTCAACAGAACGAAAATGGAGATATTGAAAGTCTTTTAAGAGCATTTATTACGGAACCTCGTATTCCATCTTCACATAATATTTTGGAATATTGGGAGAGCCAAAAAATAAATCGTCCTAAATTATATGCTTTAGCTAAAGTAGCTCTAGCAGTTCCTGCTACACAAGTAAGTGTGGAAAGATTATTTTCCTCACTAAGATTTGTCCTGGAAAGACTTCGATATAATCTAAATGATACCACTGTCGAAAATATTTTAGTTATACGAAATAATAATAAGAAATAATAGCCACTCCACTCTACATTCTTATGGGTTTATTGGGTAAAGGCTCTTAAATTTGAAACAAAACTATCGCTCAACAAATTTTAAAATACATTTTACAGCGAGACTTACTAAATAACTAAACAGCCGGTCTATTCTGTAAAAATATCGAACCGCGAAAACATAGGAGATGTGAGTTTCAAGTGAGCTGTCATTCCACTTGATGCTAGGGATAGAGTGACAGCTCACTTCACCTAAGTTTTCACTGTGAGATTTTTACAGAATAAATCAGCAGTTATTCAGTAAGTTTCGCTTTGTCTTAAATAAATTTATGACTGGTGACTCCTGATTTGTGATTAATCTAAATTAAAGAAAAGACGATGATTAATAAAACATTGTTTCTATTATATTTCTATTTATAATACAACTTTCTTAAAGTGTTACTGCTAGAGGCGTGGAAGGTAGAGTGTATACAATGGTTCTTCAATTAATGTGATACTTACAATAATTATAATTGTATAATGATTATGTTGTTGATCTCACTAGATAATAATTAATAAGTAAATTAGAATGTTACTGCAGTATTTATGCGTTCATTATTTAAATTTTGTCAAACGAAAGAAAAATTAAACCTATTACAGAAATTATATAGTACTTTTTATTTAGGTTTGTCAAGCTTTGGCACCTAATGTCTAAATATTAAAACGCTACTCAATTATAAGTTAAGTCTCGTGTTGTCTCTATCACTTTATATCAAAGTGACTGTTACACCACGAGACTTAAGCCCTATTTACACGTTGCAAGTTTATTGCCTGTAGCAATAAATATCGTGTACATAGGGCTTCAACGGCATCTTAAAATCCAAAATCTTAAAATATACAGGATGAAAAATTGAATTCATGGGCATCCTCTTATGGGGTAATTGTACTCATCATTATGAAAAACTTTCACTATGGGAGCAACCCCGATATCGCGAAAACAAAATCAGCTGCTCCTTACATTTTGACGAGTGATATGTTCACGTATTGTAGAGAACATCTGAGTACAATGACCCCTTAAAAGGATGCCCATGAATCCAATTTCACCCTGTATACAGGGTTATTTTGCAACCATCATCCAAATTTTTACAGGGTGTTCTACCCATGAATATGAACAACTTTCACTATGGGACCAACTCTGAAATCACGAAAAAAAATCAGCTGTTTAATACTAAAGTTCAATACCTACTTGACCAAAATTTATGAAACAGCTGATTTTTTTTTGTGATATCAGAGTTGGTCCCGTAGTGAAAGTTGTTTATATTCATGGGTAGAACACCCTGTAAAAATTTGGATGGTGGTTGCAAAATAACCCTGTATAAATAAGTACTACTTACATATATATTTTAATATGTGTACATTACGGGTGTTGGTATTGAGCTTGAGCTTGTTGTTCCTGAGCGCTATCCATGATAATGTGAACTATTTTATGCATACATTCATAGCGTCTTTTGTTGTCTAATTTGCACAAAGGTTTCGCCATTGACATTAAAAAAGAATAACATTCATGAATCTTGTCATCTTCCATACTTTGTACTGAGTTTGGCAGGTTTCCATTTTCATTCATTACTTTTGATGAATTATCAAAAGATAAATCTGGGGCAGAGCAATTTGAATCTAATTCTGGAGTAGATGCATCTGGATCCAAAGTAGTAGATACCTGTATCAGTGGTTTATTTGAAGTTTCCATACTCTTTACTTCATCAGCAGAATGGATTGATTCATTTTCCTCACTGCTTCCGTCACTCTCCGGTATGATAAAACAATGTCCTGAAAAAATATAGAAAAGAAAAAGTGCCGTAATATTTCTATTTTTTAAGTAGTGCTAACAAACTACTCAGCAAACATTAATTTTAAGATAACGGCGGAAATAAAAGTTAAAAACTAAAACCCAATTACGACAAAACGCCAACTAAAAAGGTATAAACAAGACATCGTAACAAAATAACATCAGTTTTCGTATAACCGCTGTCACACGTAATTTAATAATAAATAATATTCATGCCTTTTTAGTTGGCGTTTTTTGACAACCGTCCTCGTAGTTCAGACCATTCACTATAACTTGTCCCTTGCCGTCATGTTGGCACCATAGCTTGCCAAGCTTAGGCAGAGTACAGACGAGCAGCACTTTGCTGTTGACAGAGCGAACTTCTGCTGTCGACAGAGGCAACTGCAGCTGCCGCCATTGGTCGGCGTTTGGCGATGACACGTCGACAGCAAACGCCGACCAATGGCGGCAGCTGCAGTTGCCTCTGTCGACAGCTGAAGTTGGCTCTGTCGACAGTAAAAACAATGCTGTCAGCATGGTGGCGCCGTGAAATGCAATTATGCAACATAACACTTACTAAAATAAGTTTAAAAAAAAAATCACGCCCCTTGTGGCACCCCGACCAAATGGGTTACGTTAGAGGTGTGACCACCCGCGGGCGAGAGGAGCGTATGCTACTTCCAAGTTGGTCGAAATCTAATAAAAGTCCATCGACATTTTTGCGTGGTCACCCTACTTTGTTTGATTTACGTTTTATACCGCCGCTATGATGCACAACAAAACAATTAGGGTGCCTGTGCTGACTGCTGACCACAGCATGATACAACCATTTCATGAAATGGTCGAACACTTCATGACAGTGTTTTAATATAGGTACTTAAAAAAGTGTAGGTGGGTAACGCGCTCGAAAAAATTGCAAGCAAAAATGTTATGGGCTTTGTTTACGAGTAGTGCCCTCTAATACAAAAAAGGGCGTGTAAGTTTGTCCGCAAGTTAAATAAACAAACTACCGAGTTAATTTCTATGATGAGGGAAAAAGATAAACAAATGGTATTTTACCAATTTACAATGTAGGTAGGTACTTAATATTATCTTACTTACCTTTGTTCATTTCCTTTTTTTTACTTCAACTCAAATACCTACTCCGCAAAAAGGCGCACTAAAAACACGTAAACAGTACTGGTAGGTACAGCACGCATGACGGTCTCCCTGCTAATGTATTTTCTAATGCCAACAAATTGCCGGCATTGCGATATTCTGTTTCTTTCTCGTAATCAAGGTCATTTTTAGGTAACCGGTATTAAAACGGTAACTTAAATAAAGGTAACATGTTTCTTCCCAGATAGCGGTTACCCTAACCGTAGAGGTAACCAAAATTCTTCGATACCTGTACCGTAATTCATAAAGGTTTTCGGTCCCTACTACCTACCTACTACCTACCTACTACCTACCTACTACCTACCTACTACCTACCTACTACCTACCTACTACCTACCTACTACCTACCTACTACCTACCTACTACCTACCTACTACCTACCTACTACCTACCTACTACCTACCTACTACCTACCTACTACCTACCTACTACCTACCTACTACCTACCTACTACCTACCTACTACCTACCTACTACCTACCTACTACCTACCTACTACCTACCTACTACCTACCTACTACCTACCTACTACCTACCTACTACCTACCTACTACCTACCTACTACCTACCTACTACCTACCTACTACCTACCTACTACCTACCTACTACCTACCTACTACCTACCTACTACCTACCTACTACCTACCTACTACCTACCTACTACCTACCTACTACCTACCTACTACCTACCTACTACCTACCTACTACCTACCTACTACCTACCTACTACCTACCTACTACCTACCTACTACCTACCTACTACCTACCTACTACCTACCTACTACCTACCTACTACCTACCTACTACCTACCTACTACCTACCTACTACCTACCTACTACCTACCTACTACCTACCTACTACCTACCTACTACCTACCTACTACCTACCTACTACCTACCTACTACCTACCTACTACCTACCTACTACCTACCTACTACCTACCTACTACCTACCTACTACCTACCTACTACCTACCTACTACCTACCTACTACCTACCTACTACCTACCTACTACCTACCTACTACCTACCTACTACCTACCTACTACCTACCTACTACCTACCTACTACCTACCTACCTACTACCTACTACCTACCTACTACCTACCTACTACCTACCTACTACCTACCTACTACCTACCTACTACCTACCTACTACCTACCTACTACCTACCTACTACCTACCTACTACCTACCTACTACCTACCTACTACCTACCTACTACCTACCTACTACCTACCTACTACCTACCTACTACCTACCTACTACCTACCTACTACCTACCTACTACCTACCTACTACCTACCTACTACCTACCTACTACCTACCTACTACCTACCTACTACCTACCTACTACCTACCTACTACCTACCTACTACCTACCTACTACCTACCTACTACCTACCTACTACCTACCTACTACCTACCTACTACCTACCTACTACCTACCTACTACCTACCTACCTACTACCTACCTACTACCTACCTACTACCTACCTACTACCTACCTACTACCTACCTACTACCTACCTACTACCTACCTACTACCTACCTACTACCTACCTACTACCTACCTACTACCTACCTACTACCTACCTACTACCTACCTACTACCTACCTACTACCTACCTACTACCTTCCAGTTAGAAAACGTTTGTATGGGAAAAAAAGGGGCTGTTTTTAGGGTTTTTCCGGCAATTATTCGAATTTTTCTCGCCGTAAAAACCATCTTTGAACTTCAACGAACATTTATATAAAAGAATTGGCCAAATTGGTCCAGGCGTTGTTGAGTTATGCGCTTACCAACATTTTGCGATTCATTTTTATATTATAGAAGATTAATATAATATGGTCCTAGTGTCCCCCTAATAAAAACCCCGATTAAAAACCACACCAATAAAAAACAAACTTCAATTCCCCTAACCAGAATACCCAGTTTAAAATCGCTTTTTTATGCAAAGAAATATTTTATGAACTCCATATAGAATAGTTAGGAGTTTCGCTTTGCTCGCTCCGCTCCGCTCCCGAGGGCAACAAGTTAAACTAACAGTTTACTATAGTATCAACTGTTGTGGAGTTTTGTTCCCTGGTTGTTCGAAATTATTGGCTTATGTGAATTTTGTTGGGCCATTATTAGGGTCAATGTAGGCAAGGAAATTAGCTCTAAAAATAAGTTTTTAAAAATATCACGCTGTTTCTTTGCAGGGGTTGACAAAGTGTCATCATCATCTGCCTAGACTTTTCCCAACTATGTTGGGCTCGGCTTCCAGTCTAACCGGATGCAGCTGAATACCAGTATTTTACTTGGAGCGACTGCCTGTCTAACCTCCACAACCCAGTTAGTACTGGATAATACGATACCCCTTGGTAAGACTGATTGTCAAACTTTTTGGGCCACTGACTACCTGTAACGACTGTCAAAGATGTACATTTGATAGCCGGGACCAACAGCTTAACGTGGTTTCCGAAGCACGGAGGAAACTCGGTATGTATTGGGTGGTCACACATCTACAGACCAACCTAGGAAAGCACGGCTTAACCTACAGATCGACCCGAGCGGCTGTTATTATTGAGCCACGAGCCCCTCCAGACGAAGTCACAAAGTCCAGGGTAGACAAAGTGTAAGACTTCCAAATACCATTTGTTGATTGTTTATGATCACAAGTGCGACTGTTCAACTGGTTTCATTACCATTTAGAGTTTTTTTTTAATGCCACTTTGATCTAATAGTCGCAAGTGCGACTACTGAGCATTAGGTCCCTGGTTCGATTCCCAGGTCGAGCAAAGTGATAATAGATTTTTCCGTCAGGAATTTCTCAGCAGAACCCAAGAAGTCTAGGTTTGTGCCCGGTTGATGGCAATAGGCTCGCCCCCTATTACATGGGACTTAAACGTAACTGGCGAAATGTGGGTGTACTATTAGGTACACCTCTGCCTAACCCTACAGGGATCACATGCGTGATGTTATGTTAGATGTAAGATAAACTACAAGGATATAATATGTCAGGCGTGATGTTTTTTTAGATATCACCACACGCGTATCACACTCGTCCGAAGTAAGAACGGGGTACCATAGCACTCACTAGAAAAGTACAATTCATATTCCTAAAACAGAATGGTCCACTTTACAACCGCGGTGAGTTTTACAACCAAGTTTAATTTAAGTTACCGTCACAGTTAACAAGTGACACAAGTGCAGTATTGTTCGTTTTGTTACAACCGGCGTAACTGCCATGCTCGTTGTAAACTGGTGTTATTGTTCACTGGGGAAGGTGACTTTGTCTGTTTGTCCGTTTGTTTGTAGTTTTGGTACGATTTTGTAAGAGTTGTTCATGAGAAGAAAGATGAATTGCCACTCTTTGGGCTTCATCCGAGCATCCTTAATTAATTTACGATTCCGTACCGATCGCATCGCATCATCGCCAGCCAATCAGCGTACAGTAAAATTACGCGATACAGTGCCCTGATTGGCCCAGTATTGTTCCCGTAATCCCCTTTCCTCGACTGCTGTACTTAGTAATATACAGGATGTAAACAGACTCTTCACGAAGCCGTCAACCAAGCATTATGTACATCAAACTAAGTAACTTTACGCAAAAATTAGTGCTGAGAAACGACTTTAATTTTTGGGCTGAAAAATCACGTTTTACAGTAGGACTCGATGTACCGCACTCAAAACATTGTTCTTATGGATGGACAGTTAGGGGTCCTGGAGGTGTTTAAAGTAAACATTTTACATTAAAAAAATGTATTAAAAAAAAAAACTTGTGAAAAAGTTGGAACTTTGACCCCCAATATCAAACAAAAAACCCCATCTTAATCTAGCCAAAGTAGTAGTCAAAAATCAAAACTACAAGTAGCTGAAACCCGCTGCTACTGGCACACATTTTTAAGCAATAGTGAATAGACAAAAAGTCGGTCAAAGTCTGACAACCAAACATTCCAAGGGATATCGTATTACCCAGTCTTAACTGGGTTGTGGAGGTCAGAGAATCAGTCGCTCTATGTAAAATACTGGTATTCACCTGCTGACTGGAAGCCGACCCCAACATAGTTGGGAAAAGGATTGGCAGATAATGATGAATAGATAAAAGGCTCAGGCTCAAATTGTGCTGAGCAGGTCAAGTGAGCCACATGCATAACCACCGCTAGGCAAAGATCTCAACACGATGGGGGCCTGAGGATGGACGGCGCTGTCAAGGCCGGCCTAGAAACAGGTGGCCAGATGATCTAGACGCGCATCATGATGGCTTGCTCGAGGTGGCGCAGGAGAAGAGTACCTGGAAGGATATAGGGGAGGCTTGTCCCCAGCAGTGAGACGTGCAAGGCTACAAAAAATGACTATAACGTTATAGCAACATAACATTAAGCCTGTAATCCTTAAAGGGTTCGTACCTAACTGCAAATCGACGTTTCGCCAGTTATGTTTAAGTCCCATGTAATAGGGGCGAGCCTATTTTCATAAACAGAGCATAAAACTAGACTCCAATGCTACTACTAAGAAATTCCTGATGGCAAACCCGAATTACACATTCCCCAACATGAGAATCGAGCCCAGGACCCCATGCTCAGATGTCGCGCTATAAGCCTTTATATTTAAAGGTAAAATAAGTATAATAATTGGTTTCTTAGGATGCTTGCATAAAGATACATTTGAATCCATGTAATAGCATGTAATAGGGGTACTACACTACGGTTAAAATAGTCCAATCTGAAAGCACGTAAAGAAACAGCTGTATACAGTTATAAAAACATTAAAATGGTATTTTTGTTTCAGGTTCTGACAAATCTGGACCATAAAACCTGTATTTTTATGCAAGCATGTTTGATAGTCTTCCGATTAGGATTTTCCCATACTCTCCCAGTTTAAAAAAAAAAACATTCCGTGTACTCACTTATCCTTTTGTTTTCTTCATTATACACATCAGCCAGTAACATTAGGTCCATCAGGAACTGTAATTTAATCATCAACGTCATCTGAAAAACCTTTTCCCAAAATTATGTTTTTTATTTGTTTTTTTTTTAAACGTTGCCCTACACTAGGAATTACTCCTGTATCGTGGTTGCGATCACAAACATTTAAACTCACATAGCCAAACAGCCAGACCCGGAACAACTATCTGTAGGCCATACAAATATTTGTTCCGTGCGGGGATTCAACCCGCGACACGCAGCGCAGCAGTCAATCGCTCAGCCATAGCCACTGCGTCAACCGTGCCGTCAAATGTATGTTGGGGTCGGCTTCCAGTCTAACCAGTATTTTACATGGAGCGACTGCGTTTCCGAGCTCCACAACCCAGTTACAAAACTGTAACTTGAACTTAACTTATATTTCAAGTAAAATTACCTCTTAAATAGTATCCCGTTTCTACCATTACTAATGCCAACATATCAACGTCTCCTAACATAAATTACGGCCTATTTAAACTAAAACCTCCTTCGTGACGGGTTCGGAAGTCCCCTGGTTCCATAGACAACAAATACCGATATAGAACAAAGTACAGTCAACTAAAGAGTTTAGTTTGCAGGCAAGGAACGAACAATTGAACATCTTTGCACTTATTTGTCTGGTCGGATAAAAGATTTGTATTTTGTACATTGGTTAAAAAAGGTACATCTTATTGTTTTATTTAACCTTAAGTTGAGGTAAATTAAACATAAGTAAAAGTCATTTTTAAAGATCATTTTGGTCAAACAGGTTATAATTGTTTGCATCATGCGGATTACGAACCACCCAGTTTTTATTAAAACTGCAAAAAAATGTATGTTACTGGAAGTTTAAATAGATAGTTTCATTTGGACTAGTAAAGCAAGTGCAGCAAGATGATGATGAAAATAATGAATTTTAGTTCTTACAGACAAAACGTTTTCCAGTTTTCACGAACAACATGCGTCAAAAAGAGGTGCACGCATTCCTCCTTCGCCGACTGTACCTACTAGGTAACAGTTGCCAACTTCACCATTGTGCTGTTAATTTACAAGACATTACTTTACGAGACTTTGTCGAGTTTCCCGAGTGTGTACAAGAAATATTTGCATGATAGAAGACGTGTGATATATTGGGCTTTTAGATAGTCAGCTAAGGTTTGGCTTGTAGGTTGATAAATGATATTTATTTTCTAACATACAGGGTCTAAACAGAGTCTTCACAAGCCGTTAACCAAGCATTATGTACATCAAACTAAGTAACTTTACGCAAAAATTATTGCTGGGAAACGATTTTTTTTTTTGGGGTGAATAATCACGTTTTACGGTAGGACTCAATGTAACGCATTCAAAACAATGTGCTGGTGGATGGATTGAATAGTACAGGGGTCGAGAAGATGTCTTAGGTAAAAAAAAACATTAAAAAAATATATTTAAAAAAAAAGTGAAAAAGTTGGAATTTTGATCCCCACTATCTCCGTAACTAGAAGGTCCTCAGGTATAGTCCAGAACAAAAAAAGATTGAAATGATTTGCACCCTTTATAATGTTCATCACGTCAGTAACACAAGAAGGGATAGGCAGAGGTGTACCTAATAATGTACACCCACCTTTCGCCAGTTAGGTATGTAAAAATCCTATGTAATAGGGGGCGAGGTAACCGGGTTCAAATCCAGACTACTCAGATACTCGTATTCCTAATCGAAAAACCAAATAATAATGAGCCCGACCCGTTAATCGAACCTTGGACCTCAAGCTCAGCAGTCGCGATTGAGATGACTAAACCAACGAAGCAGTAAAGGAAATTGTTTTGTATATTAGTGAAAAATAATGTAACACTTTTAAACCTATTATTTTTTTAAGTCAGTCAAATGAAGTTCTTGTTTCCCAGCCGACTTCTTTTAGACTATATATAGTTTGTTTCCTCTCAGAGTAGTCATTTATCATGAAAAGTATCCAAGTGACTGCCTCATTGGTCTAGTGGTCGCAAGAGTGACTGCTGAGTGTGAGGTCCTGGGTTCAATTCCCGGGTTGGGTAAAGTGTTATTGGATTGTTCCATCAGGAATTTCTTAGTAGCAGCCACAGAGTCTGGATTTGTGCCCAGTTGATGGCAATAGGCTCGCCCCCTATTACGTGGGTGGTGAAACATAACTGGCGAAATGTGGGAGTAGGTACACCTCTGCCCATCCCTTTGAGGATTAAAGGTGTGATTTTATGCTAAAAGTATCTTACTAATTTCATTCATTGTTTTTAAGAAAACCAGTCTCAAAATTCTAAAACACTCTAATAACCACAGACATTACAAGAACTCAAGTTCTCCCTTACACAAAATGTTTTGAAGTTCGAGAGCCATTCGGGAGAGTTGTACAGTAGTTTGCGAGTACATATCGTGTATTGTGGGCGCTTTGTTGGAGTCCTAATTAATGCCTGCAACTGAAGTTGCAGCACCAACTGAGGTAGCTGATACTGTTTTGTGTAATGTTTAAGTTTCTTGTAGTTTTGTGTTTAATATCATATTTATTTTAGTTTTATTTAAGTTAGTGATTTTAAAATTTGGATAACGGATAGGTCGACTGAAATTGCTCATACTTCAAATCATA
The DNA here is from genome assembly GCA_950005105.1 of Lycophotia porphyrea. Classification (NCBI taxonomy): domain Eukaryota; kingdom Metazoa; phylum Arthropoda; class Insecta; order Lepidoptera; family Noctuidae; genus Lycophotia; species Lycophotia porphyrea. Next base: position 14,298,819 of record OX465402.1, read on the forward strand.
TCTCTCATCTGCAGATGGAAGATACTAAAGAGATACTTTCTAGATTGTGTTACAGTCTAGGAAGTGTATTTTTAGTACCTATCTATCCTATACTTTTCTACAGTTGTAATAATAAATAATTTAATGGCACCGAGTTGCCTAGACACGGCAACTCGGTGCCATAAAATTATTTACTTTAAACCCAGGATGGTTTGTATGGTATGTTTACGTCTTGAAAAATTTAGAACTGTATGTTTTGAATAATAAAAGATAAAAAAAAAACATCACGCCTGTAATATCTAAAGGTTTAGACAGATGTGTACCTACAAGGTGCAACATAATAGACGCACAACCTTTGGTGTGGAGACTCAAACCATGATATCATACGAGAGGTTTGTACGTTTAATATTTAAACCTTGTATAAAACATACACATAGACATGTACATAGACATTTAACGTTCAGTTTAGGTCCCATGTAATAGGCAACGAGCCTATTGCCATCAACCAGGCACAAATCCAGATCGCTAATGAGGAATTGCTTATGGAAAAACACAATACTACTTCACTACTATGCTTGATCTGGGAATCGACCCCAGAACTTTTACAAAACAGTTACGACCACGAAAATAAATTCAAATTCATTTATTGTTTGTCACTGGTGAAATATGTATACTGGCACAATATTATAAAGGATCGCTGTAACATACCTTTAAGGTTTACTCATTGAAACATTGGCATAGCTTATCTAAAGGTGTAGTCTCCAGTACAAGGCAAGTTAGTTTGTGGGTAGTGATCGTCTAGGCAATATTGTAGCAAATATTTTTAAACAATACTCAATATTTTATTGCATTCCACTATGTAGGCTTAGGTGGTAAACATTTTTCCAAAATGAAAAAATCGTGGACCCTGTCGGGCACAGCAAAAGACGGAGATGAGGACTTACCATACGATATAGGTATCGATATAATTTAACGTGACCTTCTAAAGGTGTTAAGATAGTCAGCTCAACCACCTAAAGACACTACTTTTAGTCCGAGACGTCGATATTTCAAACATTTTCACGTAAGAAATGAACATCGCCAAGATTTGCATGTTTATTGCGTCTATCGTTAGCTGTTCAGGTGTCAAACCGGCTTCAAGGACAGCATGGAAGAAAATGCACAGAAGAATCACGTTTAAATGTTCTACTGCTGTATTAAGCCCAGGGTCTAAACAAATCGTATTTCTACAACAACTCATCATCTGCCTAACCACCCTTTCGGTCGGCTTCCAGTCTAACCGGATGCAACTGAATACCAGTATTTTACATGGAGCGACTGCCTGTCTGACCTCCACAACCCAGTTAGTACTACGACGGGTAATAGGGTACCCCTTGGTAAGACTGGTTGTCAGACTTTTTGGGCCACTGACTACGTAACGACTGTCAAAGATCTACAAATGACAGCCGGGAACAACGGCTTAACGTGCTTTCCGAGGCGCGGAAGAAACTCGGTATGTAAGGGGTGGTCAGCCATCCAAAGAATAACCACACACATTTCTACACTTACTTACTTTTTTCCACATTTCCACACATATTTCTACAGCAACTATCAACAGGTTAATGTTCCCACTGCTGCACTGCTGGGAAACAGGCCTTCTCTCTATGAGATGCAGTGCCATTCTGTCGATTTTTTGTTGGATATGCTGGTTTCCACACTAAGTTTTCTTTCCCACCACTATCATAGCTACAATAATCATCATGATTATCTTGCCATTATCCCAACTAATTTGCGGTCGGCACAGCATGTCTTCTTCTTCCATACTTCTCTGTAACTCGCCATATCGTCAGACACCTCCGCCATATCATCCTGTACACAGTCCATCCATTGTTTTTCGGTCTTCGTCTACTCTTATACCCATGAGCTATAATAATCATCAATATTAATTTTATCAAAAGCACGACTGTGTAATTCAATTTGCATTTCTTTGATTTTTTAACCAGGAATGCCATACCCCAATGCTTGGATTTGTGCCAAAATGAAGCTCGATGACAAAAGATTCGCCACTATTACATGAGACTTAAACTTATCTGGCAAAATGTAAGTGAAAGCGATGTTATGTCCGTTAGCCACTCAAAAACTGTCAAGAATGATCCTTCTCGAACCCCCATTCCATGTTTATACCAAAGAATAATGCAATTTCTCTTCGAGTAGACTATTAGCTTCTCAATTTTGAATAGAGTTGTTTGATATCTGAACCAGAATTGCGTTAACCCAAATAGATTGGGGGGATCGAGGCCCCATTAAACCGTATTTTGGAGTGGTTTAGAATTATTGGGTTTGTTTATTTAACGCTTTGTTAGTTGCGATAGAGATGTTATGACAGAGGATTGGTGTGTCCTCTTTGGTACTTCGATGGCAATGGACAATAGATTAATGATTAAGGTTCATTTTTGTTTCATACAGGGTGTAAACAGACTCTTCACGAAGCTGTCAACCAAGCATTATGTACATCAATCTAAGTAACTTTACGCAAAAATTAGTGCTGGGAAATGACTTTTTTTTTGGGCTGAAATATCACGTTTTACAGTAGGACTCAATGTAACGCACTCAAAACATTGTGCTGATGGATAGATTGAATAGTAAGGGGGTCCTGGAGGTGTTTAAAGTAATAATCTTACATTAAAAACATGTATTTAAAAAAACCTTGTGAAAAAGTCGGAACTTTGACCCCTATTATCTCCGTAACTAGAAGGTTCCCAGGTATGGTCTAGAACAAAAAAAATATCGCAATGACGGGGAGAACAAGTGCCTTTCGGCTTCGTTAAGAGTCTGTTTACACCCTTTATATCGGCCAAGACCCCAAATGCACTAATCTATTTCTAAAAGTGTTTTCTCCAACTGTTTTGATTATAATTTTATGTTGTTATGAACATAGAATTTGAAAGTTGCTAACAAAATATCACTTTTGAATTTGGCTAAGTGTAGGTAGCATTCATCACCACTACTCTCAAAACGGTGAAGGAAAATATCGTGAGGAAACCGGCATGTCTTAAAACCAAAAAATCGAAGACATGTGACATCTACCAAGCCGCTCTAGGCCCGCATGGTGGATTATAACCCATTCCCTCTGATAGGCCTGTGTCCCAACAGTGGGAACATTACTGGCTGATTATGCATGCTTATGCTAAGCGTAGATTTACATAATATTAGTTTTCTACAGCGATTTCTCAGTGAGAAGAAAGTTGAGATGAGGTACATTTCATAAAACAATTCAATAAAAATGTTAACCAATCACGCCTCAGTCGTGTAGAGCAAAAACATTCTTATAGCACTTTAGTTTGACAAGCTCAGTTTATAAGGTGTCCCGAATGATAACACTATCAGCTTACCATTATAAGACAAAGGAACATTATTAGTTACTTTAATCATTATTACAGGGTACCTGTTAAAAGCTTTACCGTGTAATACTATTAATGAGTTTCTGGGAATAAGGGGTAAGCAATTAACGACTTAGCGATAGATCTTAATGCTTCCTGATTTGTTTATGGTTATAGAAGAAGAGGAAGAGTGATGGTAATCTTTTAACTAGTGAATAATGATAATAAAGAATTTACGTGACATAGCGCACCTAACTTTATTTTTAGGGTTCCGTACCTCAAAAGGTAAAAAAGGAACCCTTATAAGATCACTCTCTTGTCCGTCTGTCCGTCTCTCTGTCCGTGTGTCACCACCGATTTTCTAAGGAACGGGTGGACCTAGCAAGTTGAAATTTATACCAGATACTGAGGTTTATAGTCCCTACCCCTATAAAAGTCAAGGTCCTGAGTCAACACGATAAAAAGATAAAGGCATTTTTTTTTTCTTTAAGTTAAAAGACGGTTAAAAACATTAAAATCGAGTGATTTTTTTGACTAAAAAAAATAACAAGAAATTCAAATCATAATTATTGGTAGGCAAATTTATCTTATGACAGACAGACAAAAACGTTTTTTTCGTACCGGGAATCGAACCCGAGCCTCCTGGGTGAAAGCCAGGTATCTTAGGCATCTTAGCTACTACTTAGACCATACGGGAGTTGAAGAAATCTTATGTATCGCTGATTGAACGTCACTTTTTCTAGGTTATGTCCGAGGGTTCCCATAGAATATTTCTCTATTTATTCATTTATTAAAACTTTATGCACTGTAAAGCAAAAGTGGACTTAATGCCTTGGGCATTTTCTACCAGTCTACCTTAGGGTGATGCAGAGACAATTCACAGTATGTGCAAAAACAGAAAAAGAGACTAGAAAATATTTATAAACATATAATAATAATAAATACATATATATACATACATATAACAAAATGTATAAAGTTAAGTTAGGAAAAAAAAAACTAAAACAACTTAATTCTGAGACGAATCTGCCAACTTCTTATGAATATGCTCTCGAGCTTTTATTTTGAAAGTGAACCGGCTGGTCACCGTCCTGATACTCTGAGGGAGCGCATTCCAAAGGAAGACCGCCTGGACAAAGAAAGAAGATTTTATAAAAGAGCGGTGAGAAGGACATCGTAAAAGACAGTTATTGGAGGAACGAAGATTCTTGCTATGCGCAGAGCATAAATATTGAAAATGTGAATGACTAGATAATTAAACATATTAACCTTATGGTTCACTGGAATAAATTCATTTTGTTTGGTAAGTTTGGCATTATTATTATTTCCTTTATTTTTTTTTATGTCATTTATTTATTATTCTTTTCTTATTTAAAAAAAAAACTTAACTATACAACCCACTGTGGGTGGTGGGTTCGAACCCAAGCAGGCGCATTACTTTGTGTAATTTATTTCATCACCACTGCTCTCAAAAACGGTGAAGGAAAACATCGTGAGGAAACCGGCATGTCCTAGAACCAAAAATTCGAAGACATGTGACATCTACCAATCCGCACTGGGCCCGCGTGGTGGATTATAGCCCATTCCCTCTCATAGAGAGGAGGCCTGTGTCCCAGCAGTGGGAACATTAAAAGGCTGATGATGATGATGATGAAACTATACAAAAACATTTAAAAATATAAAAAATAGATGACCCATCGGCATCAGGAACAAGGTCCAGGCTGCCGGTGGTCAGGGCTCCAGAGAGGAACCTCCTCACTATGCGTGCCGTGTCCAGGGGTACTGCTTTCTGAAGCAAGCCCTTGACCCAGCTGCGTAATGAGAGCCTCCTAAGGTGTTGGTCGAGGCTCTTTGAGTTTGACATTATTGTTTAATGGCCTAATTTTTAACTTAGTGAAGTTTCAATATGGGTAGTAAGAATTATTGTGAAATAAAGTACAAGACTTACATATCTCTACCTAGCTATAAAAATAGGGTAGGAACACATCCATTCACCAAAAACTGATTATGACGGCGGCAATTAACTAACAAAATCGACTTTTATTTCAACCCCTATTGTGGGGGAGCCCTAGGTTCCCTAGGGAAGGGGTACGAACAATAGAAAACAACCCTTCTTTATCTGTTAATGGTACCTTTTGTTCATTGTGAGTGGGTAATAAATCGATCGGGTTGGTGATAAAATAGTCAGCAAATTTTATTATTTACTCGTATTTGTCTGAAGTGGCACCGGTGACTGAAAAGTTGTGTGGTAATAGGCTATCGTGGTATGGCGGCGGAGGAGCTCGTGGCTAAAACAATAACAGCCGCTCGGGTCGATCTTTAGGTTAAGTTGGTCTGTGGATGGGTGACCACCCATTACATACCGAGTTTCCTCCGTGCCTCGGAAAGCACGTTAAGCCGTGGTCCCGGCTGTCATTTGAAGATCTTTGACAGTCGTTAAAGTAGTCAGTGGCCTAAAAAGTCTGACAACCAGTCTTACCAAGGGGTATCGTATTTCCCAGTAGTAACTGGGTTGTGGAGGTCAGATAGGCAGTCGCTCCATGTAAAATACTGGTATTCAGCTGCATCCGGTTAGATTGGAAGCCGACCCCAACATAGTTGGGAAAAGGCTAGGCAGATGATGATGGTATGGCGGTGTCAGTTGGAACTGGTCATCTCTAGGTTGCCACGGTTTATTTTAACTACTTACTTTGTTTTTAAATTGTTGATATAATCTTTTACTCTGGACGCTCTTAACGTGTACATATTTCTACATCGTTCTCACATATGCATAATCACAACATGAATGATGTAACCAAGATTTTGTAACAAATACTTGATTGAAAAGAGTGTCCATGGAGTTTCTTGCCTATTCTTTTCTATAGAGATCTACGCTTTGGAATGGGCAACTACAGTACTTTCAAAGTTATTATGCCTTGTGTCTGTGACTGTAGCATAGCCTTTTTTGTTTTTCTGACATTCAAAAGTGCCTGTAATGGTCTAATTGAAATAAATACTTTTGAGTTTGAGTTTGGACATATGATGCGGGGGAATTAGGAAACATAGTGAGGAAAATGTTGAAGAAAATGGTGAGTATGAAGGTGTGTGTGTTGTGTATGAGTGTGTGTCTATGGTCTTCCAAAGAAACGATAGATGTACTGTGTGAAGGATGATATGGCTGGAAAGGAGGTGTCTGATGAGATGACGAGTAATAGAGAAGACCCCAAATAAATTGGGATGGAGAATGATGATGATGGTGATTTGTGGTAATAATAACTATATATTTGTGTAGCAGCGATCAATTATTATATTAGACGATATCCTGAATTGTGTATTACGCAATTCCAAACATTATTTTGAGCGTTCAGGTTTAGTATTGAAAATTGCGTAATAAATGATTCAACAAAAGTTTTAGCAAGTTTAATTTTTATAGCACCATTTTTTTTGTAGATTAGGATCACTATCGCGCAATATTTTTTTGATATTTTTAGTGTTTTTTAAATATACCAATGTTATGATTTTCTTTTTATTTCTTTAAAATTTTTATACATTTTTAAAAATTCCTTAAAAAATATATTAAAAGCGTGTACGCAACCCGTGCGCTGTTTGGGAAGAAATTTGCAAAGAATACCTAAAGTTGACGTTCCGCACAACACGTAAACGCTCTTAACATAACAAAAATACCAATGTTATTATTACGTAAATACAAATACTTGATCAAATAATTGATCGTTTGAGTGCCAGGAGTGATTTATATTATTGCACAATTTTAGTGTAGTCGTAAAACTCGCCTTAGACCATTAGTCATCATAATTGATGACTACTATTACTATTTCTCATCGAACATTAGCAATTGGAATCATAAAAAAACAAATGTTTGACTGACGTCACGTTTGGCAATAAAACTGCCGTATTACAATGTTATAACAAGTATAAAGATTGTTTGTCGACTCACGTTTTGACATGTTCAATATCTCCCGTATGGTCTAGTGGCTAGGATACCTGGCTTTCACCCAGGAGGCTCGGGTTCGATTCCCGGTACGGGAAAAATTGGTTTTTTATTCATGTTTTTTAAAAATCGACTTCAGATTTGGTGTTGTGATTCATTTCTTATTGCTCAAAATATTTTTGCTGCAATTATGTAAAAAATAGATTGCTATAGTCAAAATTCAAGTAGGTGATTAACCTTTACTAAAACTGGTGAAATCATTTGACATATCATACCATCTCCCGTATGGTCTAGTGGCTAGGATACCTGGCTTTCACCCAGGAGGCTCGGGTTCGATTCCCGGTACGGGAAATTCTTTTTGACTTAACTCTTTTTTTTTCTTTCTTTTAGACTTAGGGAGAAATATTGTTATTTTGACTTGACTGTATCTGGAATCTTTAAATAACTTCATTTATCAATCTAACGAGAAAATCATGTATAATGTATATCTTTTCTAGTTCGACATGATTTTTACGATTTGAGAAATTAAAGTGACAAAACGTTTTATTTGATTTTTGATGAATTTGCGGGATTTGAAAAGGTAATGAAGAAAAAAATGTTATACAAAAATCCAACCGCGACCAAATATCACCCGGACTAATATAACGAATAGGTAGAATGACACCTTTTTTTATTTTTTTTCTTTGTATGGCAACTGAGCCGATGCCGACTATTCTGCCAGCGTCGATTGACACCTTATTGACATTGTTGAATCTAAAACCATAACTACTGTCAAAATCGGTTTGACAGTAGGTGCATGGTGGAACATTAATTTATTTTATTTCTTAAAGTAAAACTTCTTCACGCACGCTTGACTTGGGAAGTAAGATGGTGAATGCGTTACGTTACGAGGCAAATGGAAGTTGAGAGGGAGATATAAGTTAGTGAAAATAGAAAGAGAGAGAGTTACGTATTTGAATTTGACAGACGGTTGTTCGGCATTTGTTTAAGTTTCACTTCAGTCGTGTGGTCTAGAGCACACTCGTTTTTTTTTATTTATTAAGAATACACATGTACAACTAGACAACTGCACAAGTAAAAACTGTTTAAATGCGGACTTAATACCTTGCGCATTTTCTAACAGTCTACTTTAGGGGGATACAGAGACAATACACAGCAGGTTAAATAACAGAAAAAAAGACTAGAAAATATTTATTAAGGGGCACCGAGCGGGAAGGTAGTTTTTTTACACCATTCGCGGGGTATTCCTCAAAGCGCAACTATTTTGAAGCGCAATTAATTATTCTTCGAAGCGCAACTATTAGTTGCGGTCAAAAATTCTAATTGTTCAAATGGTTTCGCTTTGAGGAATACTTTAGTTGCGCTTAGTTGGTTGCGCTTAAAAATAGTTGCGCTTTGAGGAATGCCCCCCATTTGCACCCCAAGTTACATGATTTTAAATAAAAACATTTTTTCTTCAAAACCTTTAAGTTAAAATTCAATGAATTAATTAATAATTTAGTCTTTTTTTTGTTAGTATGTCACAAACACAGATTGCTAAAATTCTAACCCTAACTTTTTTTTTATTTTTAGGCTTTACCTTTGGCCGTAGCCGAACTAATCGGATAACAGAACGACTTTTGATAACATTTAGTTTAAAAAGCTCCTACTACTCTTTTAATGTAAAATTGCCTATAATAATTTAAGTTAACTAAAGGCAATTCGTCTGTTTATACAAGATACAAACACACACTGTCAGAATATTAATGGCACAACTTGCAATGCACTGGAATGACAAATGAGCCAAGGGAATGATAGCATTAATTAACTGAAATAACATGGCCCCTTATTGAATGGGGGAAAGTGTGTATGTATATAGGCTTACACATACCTACAGTACCTAACTTACATCATCATTCCCCTGTAGTTATCCCAATTTATTTATAGTGTTTGGCATGTTTTCTTTTTTTTTTAATTTTTTAAGTTATACTTCTTTTGGCGCGTTAGGGAAAAAATTACTCTCATAATTTTGATAATTTGTCACGTAAAACCGACACCCTGAAGTTAGCTAGTCAACATACACTCTGAAGTTAGCTAGTCAACATTTTAGTTTTATACGCCAAAGGAGTATAACTTTAACACACAATTTTTTTTAAATTACAAGATGGTATTCAGCTGCATCCGGTTAGACTGGAAGCCGACCCCAACATAGTTGGGAAAAGGCTAGGCAGATGATGATGAAGATGGGCCTGATCTTGACCACGATCCCGCCTGATGGAAAGCGATGGATGAGGTCTATGATGGACCGAGCGTGCCCAGGAGATGCTGTTCACTCTTGCTTTGAAGGCAGACGGGTTAAATAGATAATAGTAATAAGATAGGAGTGCTATAATTACGATGTACTATTCTTTTGTACGTATCAAACTGGAGTACAATGCGCTGGTATGGGATCCGCATGAGCAAAAATACAAGCTCATGATAGAACGGGTCCAACGGAAATTTGCTCGGTACTTATATAAAAAAATATATGGACATTACCCCTATTTATATCCGTCTCTGTTTGTCGCGGGAATGGTGGGCATCAACACGCTGGAAGTAAGACGTAAGTGTGCGCTGTTGATGCACTACTATCTACTATTAAATAATAAAATTGACGACGTGACTACGTTAGCTCGCTGTTCTTTGTTTGCTCCGGACCGAATGCGGCGGTCGCGGGCCTGTGCCTCGCGAGGCCTGTTCGCTGCTCCCCCTGTGCGTACCCAAACAGCACGATATGCGCCCACAACCCAGGCGATGAATTTACTTAACGCCCTGATTGCTCAGGAGCCGGATCTAGATATGTTTATGAGTGGCAGTAAAGCTATGCTAAATTATTGCATAAAATTGTTTAGTGGTAGTAGTTAAGTTTAGTTAGCTAGTACGCTATGCTGTTGGCTTGCTGCACGCTTTGGTGCAAACTGTAAGTGCGGCAAGTAACTGATTAAACAATAAATAATAATAAATAAATAAATGTGGGAGGGAACACAGATGCCGGCAGAGAGTTCCACACCTTGCATGTGCGCATAATAAACGTGGAGGAGAAACGCTGAGCTCTTTTTCCGTATTTTTCTATTACACTTCATCTCAGCAGTCACCTCCTTTCTAGCCATATCATCCTTCACACAGTCCATCTAGCATTTCTTTAGTCTTCCTCTTTTATTTTAGCCATTTACATTTATACTTTGACCATACCAGATATTACATGGGACTTAAACATATCTAGCGTAATGTGGGGAGTACCTACTGAAGGTCACCTCTGCTTATCTCTTCAGGGATTACAACCGTGATGCTATGTTAGTATGATCGAACAATGCACACACACATCACCATAGCTATATCGATCGCACCGTACTTCCCGAAGCAATATTTATTACTAGTTTATGCCCGCGGCGTCGCACGCGTGGAGTTCAATAATTGTCCCACGGGAACATCCCATCGGGATAAAAATTTAGGTTATAAACTATCTGTGTTCCAAATTTCATCGAAATCCGTTTAGTAGTTTTTGCGTGAAAGAGTAACAAACATCGATACATACAAACTTTCGCGTTTATAATAAGTAAGGATTGTCTATCAACAAAATATGATGTACAGCAATAATTCTGCAGACAAACTTCTCCTTGCTTGTCATGCAGACAGCCAGGGAATAAAGTTTGTTGTCACCCCTCTCTACTCCCTCCTTCCCCTCGCGCCCCCTTGCTAGCCCTCGGTACATGGCACCAATAATTTAGCGACATTGCTACCCTAAGTTTTGAATCGTATCAACACAAGGTGCGCGGTGGAGTGTGGTTTGAGTCCGAAGAGAGGTTTTAAATAAAAGAAAGCGGTCTTTAGACTTTGGGTAATGAAAAGTTTTGAATATAAACTCTGATTACCTGTACCAATACAGACAGACAGTCACAGACAGACACACGGACGGACAGACAGTGACAGTCGCTACAGGTCCGTTGGTCCCGGCGGACCAACGACTTAACGTGCTTTCCGAGGCACGGAGGAAACTCGGTATGTAATGGGTGGTCATACACGGAACAACCTAGGCAAGCACTGCTTAACCTAAAGATCGACCCGAGCGGCTGTTATTATTTTGTCTCCAGCTCCTTCTTTGACACACTTGCAATGATAATAACCTTGTTGCTAAGATTATAATGGGTTTAACTTCTTCTACTTCTTTGCGTGTCGATAGACTCAAATAATACCCGACCGGTATATTGCCACCTGCAGAGCTCTGTCATTGACTTCATTTAATTCCTGGAAAGTGCAGTTGGCTCAGCAGGATGGGCAAGAAAGGAGGTAGGGCATATCCTGTAGAGGGGCTCCACACTGACATTGTCTTTGGGACGGGTCGATGATACCCTTGATTACCATTTGACCAGATTATTTCTTCCAGATTATGGTTGCAACAATTCCCTTAACGAAGCCGAAATGTATTTGTTCTCCCCGTCATTGCGACCATATTTTTGTTCTGAACCATACCTGGAAACAGTCTAGTTACAGAGATATTGGGGGTTAAAGTTCCAACTTTTCGCAAGTTTTTTTTTTATGATATAACTTTACTTTAAATAAATACCTTCACGAACTGCGTACTATTCAATGTATCCATCAGCACAATGTTTTGAGTGCGTTACATTGAGTCTTGCCGTAAAACGTAATTTTGCACCCCAAAAAAAAAATGTGTCCACGTAATCATTTTTGGATTCATTCTTCTTTTTAGCGTATCGATGGCAAAAAAATTAGCCCAAAACACAGCCACGTGAATCCCGATCACTGATGCAGTAAATAAATCATCAAGAGCGTTCATAAGGCATGCAGTGCAAGATGGAAGGTGGGTCATTGTTTTTGGGTAGACGCTGCATATGCACTTGAGGTCTGAGCCGTCCATGAACCCCCATCTGCAGAGATTGTAATTGTATAGGATCAATTATATAATTTGGCGATTGTTCCCAACGAGTCACACTGTAACATGTCACAGTGTGACTCGTTGGGAAAAAAATGTGAATAAAAATCCCAACCAGTCACACTGTTACTAGATAGGACAACTTTTTATCGTTTGCCAATATCGATCAATTCGTGTGCCAATATGTCACAGTGTTACTGCATGAGAATATTTTGTTCCCAACGAGTCACACTCTACACTTGGCGTGTGATCCGTTGGGAATAAACACAAAAAGTTGTCCTATCGAGGAACAGTGTGACTGGTTGGGATTTTTATTCACATTTTTTTCCCAACGAGTCACACTGTGAAATGTTACAGTGTGACTCGTTGGGAACAATCGTAATTTTGGACATTCACTAGCAAGTTCGGTGATTGTCAATATTCATCAGTCAATCTTAAGATTCCCTATTTCGAAGATCCACATTCTAGCACGTGACTGTACCGGTCATACATACTTAAACTCCACCTCCGAGGATTCAATAGACAGTATTTACAACTTTGTAATACTAGTAAGTGCGCCAAGTTAAATGGCAACCGTAAAATAGTTCAGTTTTATAATCCAGTTAAATGTTGCAGCCGTTTGATGTTCCGAACTTTTGAACGGTTTACTGCCAAACGTACCGTTTGATGATTTTAGAGAATATTTTATGCTTTACGTGAGTTCTACCTGGAGTTATGTGAAGATAATGTTTCGTATCACTTCTTAACAAAAATGACTAAAGCATTCAGCTTTAATATGGTTTAGTCATTTTTGTTGTGTTTAAATATGTTTGTTTGTTTAATCTCTGGAACAACTAGTCGTATTTGAAAAATAATATTTGCATTTGATAGCCCGCCCAATTAATTTAGTTATAGGCTATTAAACATCACGCTACGACCCTAAGAACTCGAGCAAACAGAGAATACAAAACTGACAGCCAGTCTTACCAAGGAGTATTGCATAACCCAGTACTAACTTGGTTGTGGAGGTCAGATAGGCAGTCGCTCCATGTGAAGTACTGGTATTCAGCTACGCATGCAGGCAAGTACGGGTGTAGGTTAGACTGGAAGCCTGTCCCCAACATAGTTGGGAAAAGTCAAGCCAGGTGCTGACTTCAGTCCTTCGTCAGAACTACTAATACCACAATTACTATTCGGTAAACTCTTATTTATATATAACTTACCGTGAATACTCAAGCAAGGTACATAAAAATAAACCTTTCTGCCATGAGAAAAAACAAATCTCCACTTACATATTTAAAAAATAATAACTTTTTAGTTACAAATATAACAGAAAAATATTTTAGGTGAATACCTAACCAAAAGTACTAGGCTTGCCTCCATTCAAGGTGGTATTTATTCTAAAAGTTTCAGACGATTTCAGTGGCACCAACATCTCTTCTTGATTCTGTTCTTCTAGTACTTTCTATTCTGATTTTAAAGTGAGTTCTCTTGTAACAAACCTTAGTGCCAGAGAGACTTAAGGTATCCTTCATGATTTTGTTCTCCTAGTACTTTTTGTTGGGTATTCAATAAAAAGACGATTTCAGCGGTACCAACATCTCTTCTTGATTCTGTTCTCCTAGTACTTTCTATTCAAATTTTAAAGTTTTTTTTTTTTTTTAGTTTGAGTTTTCTATTCTGTAGTTATTAGGTTAAACTAACTATATACATTAATAATTAAAAACTATTAAACTAAAATAAATTTTAACAACAAACTATCTTAAAGTGAGTGCTCTCGTAGATGATGCTAAATTACCAAAAGAGCTTATAAATATCGTTAAGTTCTGGTATGGAAGCCAGGTCAATAGTGTCAGATGGGCAGGGGTCGTATCTGACGCTTATGGGTTGGAGTGCGGGGTGAGACAAGGAGGGTTGACATCACCCACGCTCTTCAACCTGTATGTGAAGGAGCTGATTGAGGAGCTCAGCAGTACCAGGGTGGGCTGCTATGTAGATGGAGTGTGCTTAAATAATATTAGCTATGCGGACGACATGGTGTTGCTGAGTGCGTCACCCTGTGGTCTCAGCAAGTTGTTGGGGATTTGTGAAAGGTATGCATTACAACATGGACTTGTGTACAATGTGAAAAAGAGTGAAGTTATGGTCTTTGAGGCCGGCAGCAGTTGTGTGCCTATTGAGATGCCTATCATCAAACTGAACGATGTTCCTCTACAGAGAGTAAACAAATTTAAATATCTAGGACACATTCTGACTGCTGACCTTAGGGATGATAATGACATCGAACGGGAGCGAAGGGCGCTGTCTGTACGTGCTAACATGATAGCTCGCAGGTTCGCACGCTGTTCGAGTGAAGTCAAAGTCGTGTTGTTCCGTGCATATTGTACTTCATTCTACACGTGTAGCCTGTGGGCTCATTTTACACTAAAGGCGTACAGCGCCCTTCGAGTCCAATACAACAACGCGTTTAGGGTGCTGATGGGGTTGCCGCGTTTCTGTAGTGCTTCAGGGATGTTTGCAGAAGCCCGCGTGGATTGCTTTTATACAGTAATGCGTAAGAGATGCGCATCCCTGGTACGCAGGGTACGGGGCAGCACCAACAGCATCCTAAACATGATCGCGGGCCGGCTGGATTGTGCGATCGTTAACCGATGCTGCAAAATTTCTGCTGGACCTGCAGGTTAATATCGCTGTCTTGTATATTGTATGTTACTTTCCTTTCTTTATCTTATCTTTATCTATGTTTTAATTTAGTTTACTAGCATAGGAATAAGTCAGATTGTTACTAACACATGAGTTTTGTTACTTGAATAAATAAATAATTGAATTGAATTGAATTGTAACAAACCTTAGTGCCAGAGAGACTTAAGGTACCCTTCATGATTTTGTTCTCCTAGTACTTTTTGTTAGGTATTCAATAAAAAGACGATTTCAGCGGTACCAACATCTCTTCATGATTCTGTTCTTCTAGTTCTTTCTGTTCAAATTCTAAATTGAGTTCTCTCGTAACAAACCTGTGTGTGCCAGAGAGAGACAAAAAATAGCAACATCAACCAGATGTTTCCTTGTACATTTGGGAGGTGACTGTACTGTAAAAAAATCAGTAGAGTTGACGAAACGGGAACCAATGTACTCGTATGAAGATTAAAATAGTTACCAAAGGGGACTTTTTTTCACTTGTTTTGCACGTCTTTTGTTTAGTTGTCCGAACGGAAAAGTTATCAAACGGGACGTACCCTGATACTTTTCATCTTTTCTGAAATATATTCTTATTTTAATTATGTACTTTTTAAAAATAGCACAAATAATTTTACAACAACATTACTATTATAATCATGAATCAAAACGGTACGTTTCTGTAATTGTGTAGCGTAGATTCACGTATCATATTTCCAGGTATCCTCAAGGGGGTAAGCAGAACAACTGCAACACTATCTGTTCTATCTTGTTCGTGTCAAACTTTGTTCATGGCTAGTTACTCATTCAACGTGTTTCTGTACTGAGTTTATTTTACTTGTTTTCGTATATCTATGTTGGTATTTTAGCGAGTTGGTACCTACAATAGAGGAATTCTAAAAGTGGCGAATGAGAATGTGACGCGGCGGAATGGGAAAAAATGTTGAAAACTCGTCAGGGTCTACTTTTAGTTTGAAATTCAAAACAATTTACAAAAAACCTAAGAAATTTTGAATTTAGCGGGTACATTGAAGGTTATAAAAACGGTATTCAGCAGCATTAGGTCACACTGGAAGCCAATCGTAACATAGTTGGGAAGAGGCTAGGCAGAATGATGATGAATAACCAAAGTACAAAAAAAAACCAATCATTCCGGGAGTACCGACAGAAGTGATTTTTTTTTTATCTTGTTTCTGGATTATTTTTAAAAAATATATTTGCATAAGCCTTTTACTTACACCTTTTGGGCTTTGTAATATGTAGCAATACAGCTAACTTTGCAAACAAAAAGAGGTCGTTTAGCGGTGTCACAAGTTCAATTGTTTTTCCCCATCTCAAAAATGCGCAAGGCGCCTAAAGAAGTTTTTACTTAAAAAAAATAGTTTTTCTTGAACATCCTCAGAAAATATGGCCACAATCATCATCAATGCTCATTCTTTCAATTAAAAATAAAATTTGTAAGTACTACGGTTTTGTGAAATTCCTCACAGGTGTTTTTTAAGAATGATTTAATTAAACACCATTTAGAATGGGAAATAAATTGATATTTGCTCAAATGCGAAAATCAGACTTGATGCGTCATTGATAATGAATAATGTGTACAATTAGTGACAAAATGAATGCCTACATCCAACCGCTCTTTTGGATTTTCAGATCTTAATAATAATATGAAAACCTTACAGTACAGCAGTCATTGTGCCGATAGTCGTGTCGGCCAATGGCTTAATAGTCAAGAGCCTTGACCAACATCTGAGGAGGCTCTCGCTTGGCAGCTGGATCAAGGGCTTGATTCAGAGCGCAGCGCAGAGTGCAGCGCAGAGTGCAGCGCATATTGTTAGGAGGTTCCTCTCTCAAGAGCCCTGACCACCAGAAGTTCGGACACTGTTCCCAATGCTGGTGGGCTACTATTTTTTATATTTTTAAATGTTTTTTTTTTATATTGTTTCATATTTGGATATTTAAAAATATAATTGATATATGTTAAAATAAATAAAGGAAATATGAAAACCTTTGTGCTCTTTTGTCTGAATGTTAATTTCTGTTTACGTGTTTTATGTGTACATAAATAAATTAATAAAATCCGAAAGAGCGGTTTGATTTAAGAAGAAGAAGTAAAACTGGTTACCTCGTGACATAGCCGACCTGCCATTGACGAACGAACCAATAAGACGTATACGTAGCAGTGGCGAACTTTCCATACAACTCGATTCCCTTCCCTTCCCAAAAATGGCACAGTCAGTGTCCTATGGATAAATATTATAATCATATTAAAGATATGTACTGCGGCTTACCACTTACAAAAATTGAGCCATCGTTACTGATACTTAGAAGTATGCTACCATAACCAGAACGACATTCCCCGAAAAAAAGACATAGTACACACTGAGCCTAATTAAATAGCCCTAACCTAACTTTAGTCTAACACAGAACATACACCCCTGAGCACACTGACGGGTAACTAGGGTTGCCAACTTTGCAATAGTACTCTGCACTATAAAAACAGTTACCTAATGTCCATTAAAATTTACAACCACATTCCGAAAGTAATAAGTGAATCACCGATGCATTTAAAAAAAAAAAAGATGGAATTATGGCTACTTCAAAAGACTTTTTACTCAGTAAAAGATTTTTTTTGAAGATATTAAATATAAATAGATAGCGTTATTATACATTTTTTTTAATGTTTTTTTTTTATTATACCTAAGATTAATATTAATGTTATATTTTATATTACATTAGATTATAGAGTTCGCACATTTTCAATCGAATATTTTTTTTTAGTTTTCCCTCGCGTCGTCGCTAACAGAATGTAACTATCGCATGGACCTAAGGCCAGATTAAGTCCGTCCGAAGGGCTTAAAAGCCGGACAATTTCGAATGGCTGGCAACCCTACATATAGCTCCACGTCTGGGAACCTCAGTGCAAACCGATGCGGTCTCAAGGGACAGTAGTACCAGCTTATTTGTACAACGGGACGAACAACTTTGTTCATATTAGTTTGTTTGTTTACCAAATAGCTGGGAGATGGCTTTGAAAAAATTAATGTATTATTGTGTTTGTTTTGTTAGATGATGTATGGAAATTGTTTGTGTTTAGGTAGATACTTGATGAGTTTGATAGGTTGTGTAGGCAATGGGCAGTTGCTAGAGGTAATCTTATAAGGTAAAGACATGAGAATATAACAAATGCTTTCGAAATGCGTTGCTTGTAAAGCGTGTGGTGTAAAAAATAATAAATTTACAAATTATGTAATAAGAAAACTGCCTCGTTGGTCTAGTGGTTGCAAGCGTAACATGAGGTCCTGGGTTCGATTCCCAGGTCGGGCAAAGTGATATCAGGTTTTTTCATCAGGCATTTCTCAGTTGTAGCTACGGAGCCTGGACTTGTGCCCGGTTGGTGGCAATAGGCTCGCCCCCTGTTACATAGGACTTAAACATAATTATTGAAATGTGGGTCTAGTAATGGGTCCACCTCTGCTGAACTATGATTATAGGCATGATGTTATGTTATGTAATGCAATAAGAAAACGTTGCGAATTAAAAAAAGATGGAGTGACAAAAAGAGTAAGTTAACATTGTATAGTAATTTGAAGAGGAATTCATTCTTATATTCTTATGAAAGGCCACTAAAAAGGTAATTACAAGGCAGTTGTAAGATGTAGAAACGCGAGGAGGGGATGCTCTAGAAGAACTGTACGTGCATAATATCCGACCGTAGCTCCAGGGTCAGGTAAGACCTACATAAAAATACCTTTATCTATTTGGCTTAAAACAAATTTGTGGGGTATTCCTCAAAGCGCAACTAACTAAGCGCAACTAAATTACTCCTCGAAGCGCAACCATTATAGTTTCGCACACAAATTCAAATTGTTCAAATGGTTGCGCTTCGAGGAATAATTTAATTGGGCTAAGTTGGTTGCGCTTAAAAAAAGTTGCGCATTTTTTTTTCTAAATCCGGCAAAAAAATCGATAGATATTGTATTTAGATTACAACATTTTCTCTCCCAAGACGCTATCGCCCAAGCCAAGTTCTACAAGAAATATAGAGGTCCTAATCGGAATAAATTCACACCTCTGAATAAAAAAATTTCTAACACATGTAAATCACAGGCTAATATCCAATTTTCCGTCTATCTAGGACCCTTATAACTCAACGCGATCCCGGGTATGCGCCACTCTAGTGACAAAAACTGTCCGGGTAGAATGGGACGCGGATAGAGCTATAAATCTCCGGGATTGATTCCCGGGATTCCGTGTTAGGATGTCCGCAGGTCAGGCAGTATTATTCATTGAGGTGTGAGAGGTTATTTTCATTGTTTTAACCTCTAACACCCCGTTCGTATGTCAGGGATGGATAAAAGACACGATTGCAAAGAAGAACGTTCTTTGGCAATCATGTATTTTATTACATAACTTCAAGCCTGTAATCCCCGAAGGGTTAGGCTGAGGTGTAACTAATAGTACAAGGGCTGGCTTTTACCTTGGCCAGAGGCTAAGTGTTACCATACAACGTGGCAACGCCGCCAATCTCTTGGGCACATTACCAGCTGACAACGTTGAGGAGGAGTTTTAGAATTATATTTCGATCATAGTACATACACCCACATTTTGCCAGTTATGTTTTAAGTCCCATGTAATTGGGGCCTATTGCCCTAAATAAGACACTCCGTAGCTGCTACTGAGACATTCCTGATGGAAAAACCCAATATCACTCTGACCGACCCGGAGATCGAATTCAGGCCCCCATGCCCAGCAGTCGCAGTTGCGACCAATAGACCCACGAGGCGGTTCTTCGGTGTCTTTTATTATTCGATGTAGAACTCGTCTCGTTGATCTAATGATTGCAAGCGCTTTATTAAGCATGAAGTACTAGTTTCGGTTACCAGGCTGGGTAAATAAAAGGGTTATTTGGGTTTTTCATCAGGAATTTTTCAACAGCAGCCACGGAGTCTGGATTTGTGCCTGGTTGATGGCAATAGGCTGCCCACATGAGACTCAAAATATGAGTCACAAAATAGGTACACCCCTGCCTAACCAATGTAATGTAATCCCCACAGGCGTGCGTGATGTCTTTTAGGACCTGTGTAAGTGCTATGAACCAATGCAAGCTAAAATACAAAAAAATAAGGGCCAGAATAACTCCAAATTGTGAAATTTTATTAATGGCTCTCGTTTTAATATTACTGCAGCATTCACTTTGTGATTAATATATAGCAAAACTGATAACTACTTTTTGATTTGATTTTAATCTTATGAGATTAACGATTAACGCCATACGCCATAAAACTAAATTATTTCAGCACTTTCATCAACAATGACAGAGCGGTCAGCCATTTGCATACAGCACATAAAACGCTCAACTACTCTGCCTTGCTCTCAAACACAACAAGCTAGAACATACATATTCATTGTACAACAGTAAGTCTTTACTGTACAGTCACGAGCATCAACATGTATTCACTTACCTTTTTTTTTTAGGAGAGGAAATCATCAATTGACTTCTCCCGCTCTGGGTAGAGCGGAAGGGAGTGTCAGACTTGTACTGACAAAAACCCATCCATCTTCCTTCCTTGCCCTTTGTGTTCCAGGGTCGTGGTATGTATACACTTACCTCAATTCAAATGCGGTTATCTCGTGTTATAACGATTGCAACTTTGAAATAAGACCATCATCATCATTTCAGCCGAAAGGCGTTCACAGCTGGACATAAGCTTCCCTCAAGTGTCGCCACATTGACCAGTCCCGTGCGACTCGCATCCAGCGGATCGCCGCAACCTTCACCAGGTCATCGGTCTACGCAGTGGGAGGCATTCCAATGCAACGTCTTCCAGTTCACGGTCGCCACACCAGAACTTTTCGGCCCCATCGGCCATCCGTTCTGCGAGCAATGTGCTCTGCCCACTGCCACTTAAGTTTGGCAATTCTTCGGGCTACTACGTCGGTAGCCTTGTGGTTCTCTTGCGGATGTCTTCATTTCTGATTCGATAAGACCAATTTCATAATAATATGGGTTCCAAGATACTATGCAATTTGTAACAAAATGAAATTGCAATCAATGCAGTAAGACAAAAACACTTTTAAAAGTTGCTGTGCATACATATTGGTGCTAGTGACTGTACTCGAACATATTTTATTTACGATAGCAATGATCTTAAGTGTGGGGCTTTCAATGCAGTTGCTTGGAATACCCGATGCAGGCTTACCGTATGTAAAAACTATGCAATTGTGTAAATGCGAGCTCGGGAACTGTTGGACGAGTAGTTTCATATTTTGAGTGTGTGGTGGTTCCAGTATTATTATTATAGCATTTATTTCAGGCTACGCGCATAGAGTAACAATAATTTTCTAATTTACTAGTTTTAGTAGACATTCATGTTTTATTCTGGGTGGAGTTAATCCAAATAATGTCGCAGCATTGGAGACTCCCATCTATCTGCGAATAAACTCAAGTAGTGTTAGTGTAAGCGTTTCACACTAAACAGTCTCACAATAAGCAGGGAAGCGCTTTTTTATGTATGATGGCCGGAAAACCGTCTATTACTATCACTACGTATTATAAAACAAAGTCCTCCGCCGCGTCTGTCTGTCTGTTCGCGATGAACTCAAAAACTACTGCACCGATTTTAATGCTGTTTTAACCAACGGATAAAGTGGTTCTCGAGGAAGGTTTTAGTATATAATTTGTCAAGTTTTTGTTTCGGGGATGGGATCAAAATTTCATGATTACTTTTGGTCGCGATAACTGACATCCACGCGGGCGAAGCCGCGGACATCAGCTCGGCTATATAATAATCTTTCCGCAAACATCTTTGACCAACTTACGCTATAATACCATCCATGGCAGCCTTAACAGTATCCTGAGTGGGTTAAATATAATAGCTATATATTTATTCGTTCTGGTGTTTAGAAAATTAATAATTACAAAAGTAAACGAATCAACTAAAGATCTTTATTTATTTAAATAACATAACCGCATTAATGCATTTTACACTGATGCTAGAAACAAACTTAATAACTAAAAGACTAATGCACATGACAATAAAGCATGTTTTCCCAAACTTTCGACTGAGTGGTGGCAATGCTCAAGGCTATCGCGAACCTTAGGTCTCAACGGAAAATATATAAAATAACTGCTCCACAAAGCTATACAATTTCATTGACGGCAAAGTGGGAGCCGTCCGATACAATTTGTACGTTCATTCTTTCCGCCCAACGTTCAAGTTTGAACAATCGAAGAGGATTTACTCTGACTCCTCTTACTAGTTCGCTGAAAGAACGGATTTTGAGTTTCGTTCGAATTTGACGGTTATTTTGTGATAGTGTTTTGTTTTCTGCTTCTGTTTTGTCTTCTTTGATGTACCTTTCTGAAATACCCGACTGCCTATCTGACCTCCACAACCTAGTTAGTACTTGGTAATACGATACCCCTTGGTTAGACTGGTTGTCAGACTTTTTTTGGGCCACTGTCTACCTAACGACTGTCAAAGAATTTGAAGATCTCAAAGAAGAAGGCACGGAGGAAACTCAGTATGTAATGGGTGGTCACCCATCCACAGACCAACCTAGGCAAGCACGGCTTAACCTAAAGATCGACCCGAGCGGCTGTTATTATTTAGCCACGAGTACATACATAGTTTCATTAACGAGCACTTAGAAAAAAATAGGGCATATCGAGAATACATATTTTTAAGAATAAGTCTTTCTGCGAATGAGTCCAAAGTAGAATAGGTTATTTCACGAATAGGGATTTTTCAGGCTGAGGCATATCGCGAATAAGTCCTTAAACTACTACAGGCTATTTCGCGAATATATCCAATGTCTACTAAGCGGTATTTCTCTGCAAATGTTGCAAATAATTTCATTGAACTAATAATGGCAGGACAAACTGGACAGGACTAACGACCCACAATAGTCCACATTGGCCCTGGATCGAACAAATGGAAGACTTGAGGTGAGGCTTTTCCCAGCACTGGAATGACGCAAGCCATCAGTACCATTAATAATCTCGATGTCTTTGACGTCACTTTTTTACAATGTTGTCCTGCCTTCGATAACATACCATCAACAACAGATAAGTGTGATTTTGTAATCATTCCGTTGATGATGTTTATCACATTTTTTTTTTTTATCACATATTGACCAAATATGTCCGCAACGAAGAATTTAGATATAGATGAGATTATTATTATGGTCGTGGCGCGGTATAGGCCAATCATACGAATCTGTTCACGGTGACGTAAAATCACAACGAGTTTTGATTGGCCTTTCCCGCGCCACGACACAACACGACACAGTAATGTGCCCGTAGCTTAAAAGTCATACCACTTGTCTTACTTGTGAGTTAGCTAAAAAGACTTCGCTCAATCCTCATCGACTTAATCTTTTCGCAAATATGTTGGTATCGGCTGCCAGTATAACTGAATGCAGACGAATAAGTATTTTACATGGAGCAACTGCCTATCTGACCTCCACCACACGGCACTACAAAAAGTACTAAGCATCATAGAACAAAAAGTACTGTAAACCAACGAAATCTTACATGGCGCAATTAAAGTTATCCGCGACTTAAGACTATATACAAGAACCCGGCAGCAACTGTCGGGCAGTAGCCCACCAGACACAACACCCGTGTGGTCGCAGGTTCCTCCCATTTCTATGGGGGATGAAGAAATGTACACCCTATTTTTCATACCCCCAAAACAGCACATTTATTGAGTAGCACGAGACTTCCCTTCCAATCAGTTTATTTAGCAATGATGACTCCCAAAAAAAAATGAATTCATACCAAAGACCCTTTATTCCAAAATAAAACGCTTTCTCGGAGATTATTACAATATCATTTTCTTCAATACCGCTATCTTTATTATCAATACTGTTTAGTAATAACTTCAAGTCAGCGTTATTGCATTTTTTTCTCGACATAGCTATAGTCGGCTTATCCATCTTGTTTAATTCGTTGGAAAATTGCGATCGACATACCCGCAGTTTAGTTTTTATTGTTAGTAACAGACGAGAGGCTGGATCAATTTGAGGATGGGAAAAATATGATTCAGCGTTGAATTGACTTATTCCCACAGACATAACATCTAGATATATCTAGATAACGCAAGAGCACCTATTTCGCGTTCCCGGTTTAAGTATTTTTCGGAAACACTTGGATTTATTTCGTTAGGCTCGAGCATTATGTGGGCAGACAATGGGTTTCGTGCTATGAAAACACACTGGGTGCGATACACTGTTTCTAGCAAAACTAACAAAGTACTTTAGATTACAACTTAACACAATAGCACGGGACACAATGAATCGGGTACAGTTACAAGAAGTCTCAACTCGGCCGCGATCAGACACTGAGTGTCGTCCAAGCGTCGAGCTGAAAACATCAGAGCTCTGAAAAGCACGCTGTGGTGGGGTAAGTAGGTCGTGTGACGTCACCAAAGGTGTACTGCGATTCATTTTAAGTCCATACCGATGGCCGGATCCAACATATTTTATACTTAGCGTGGCTACTATCGCAGCAAACTAATTTGTTTCAAACAACAACGTTAAAAGTTTAAAACTCAAAACTTAATTATAGATATTTAAAGAACAAAAATGTAGTATATTTTGTATAGTACCTTGTTTGTATAGTAACTAAATAGTGCTTATGACGTAGGTAGTCAAAAACTGGCACGCTTAGTTTTCATACGGTTAGTGATGCAAAGCATAACTGTTTTTAAGCGCAACTAACTAAGCGCAACTAAATTATTCCTCGAAGCGCAACTATTTGAACAATTTGAATTTGTGAGCGCAACTAATGGTTGCGCTTTGAGGAATAATTTAGTTGCGCTTAGTTGGTTGCGCTCAAAAATAGTTGCGCTTTGAGGAAAACCCCGTGATTCTTGCATTATCCAGGTATCTATATCTGTGTTTATCCCTCTGTCCATAATGTATTCAGTTTATCCTTTTTGACGGATAATAGAGGGTTTAAGTGTATTAGTGACGCTTTCTGCTTTCGTTTATCCTTAATGGAAACTGTGACAAGAACGTTTACATGGGTATTGTGAATTGCAACGGCACGTTTGGCGCAGTGGTTGGGCGGTTGGTTGCTGCGCTGCGTGTCCCGGGTTCGATCCCACATGGACCAAATATATTTGCATGTCTTACAGGTAGTTGTACCGGGTCTGGCTGTGTGTGTATGTGAGTTTAAATGTTTGTAAACGCACCTACGATACAGGAGAAGTTCCTAGAGAGGGGCAACTTTTTTTTTTAATTAATGTATACTTTTTAACAATCAATATGGTGACTGGTAATTCACTAATTACCAGTCACCCTATATTATAACATGATGTCTTTAAGTCCCGAAGGTTTAGGCAGAGGTGTACAAATATCATACCAAAACTCGCCAGTTATTTCAAAGAGCTCCAAGATTATTTCTTGTTTATATCCACAATTACCATTCCAAGCCACAAACTGAATAAAAGTGAAAAAATATGAAATTAATAATTAATTAATTCACGGAAAGACCGGCTTATCCAAACTCAATTAACTAAGTAAGGGCAACCGCGCACTGGACAGCCTGGCTGCTACAGGCGGGTTGCTGCAACCGAATTAATGAGCAGCCCGTTTAAACAGTTATTCGATGGGTGACGTCCTCTTTTTTTTCAAGAGTTTATTTTATTTACTGACTATACAGAACTAAAATATTAGTAAAAATATGTACACATGGTGGCACCAAATATACATAACCAGTATAACTTGATCTCGCTTTGTATCAGGTTCTCGTACAGTGACAGATCAGCTTAATTTGGTTTTGCATAGCTTGATTGGTCGTCGTGCATGCATGTATCAAAAGCCAACAAAATCATCCGAATCGCTGTGAACGGGGAAAGTCCCAGAAGACTGGCAGCATTATCATGCTGGATGGTAATGCTGATTCTCAATTTAATTATTGTTACAATCAACAATTTTGGAACACCAAACTAATTCGTTTGTCTGCTACGGTAAGTGTGCGGGGACTAAACGCAGCCAAATACATTAACTTTGTCTTGCTCTGACCGAGTCCAGCCAATTCGGCTGCTGTGCAATCATGCGAATGGCTGTGAATGGCTATATGGCTTTGGCCGCCTAGTGCGCGGGCTTCAACATGAATGTATGTATGGATGGATGGATGGATGAATGTATGGATGTATGTATGGATAGATGGATGGATTGATATATGGACACGCAAAAACTATGAAACAGATTTGACGTGAACGAAGCCACCATACATCAGAGTAGCTGCCACAGTCTGGCCGCGGCAGCCAGGCTGCCCAGTGCGCGGGTACCCTAAGGCCCCTAGAAAAATCTGCAGACGACAAGTTCAATTTGCAAGGTGCCGGTAATTAGTGACTTTCATAATTTTAGTTTTAGCTCAAACTTGGGAAGCCAGAGGATTTGATTAATTAAAAGTATTTTAACTTTAATTGTTATTATGATGGGCATTGTTTTGACGGCTCTGTTTATCAATTCGTTGATGTTCTTTTTTAGTTAGTTTGATTTTGTTCAGTTCGTTTTTGCATTGAATAAATGAAGTTAAGAACATGTCAAACTCTTATTAATACCAGCCCAATATTGCCCCACAAAGAGCTCGTCTCAAACAGAGCAGGTATGAGCACTGATTGCGCTTGCTCAAGGCGGGTTGGCGATTTTAGATTTACCTATACCATAAATTATGAAGCAGATGTGTGTTTTTCTTTTGCTACAAAAAAAAACTTATTTTCTCGTTTTTTTTTTCGTTCAAGAATAATTATTTTATTTTTAAAGACTTGTAATTTATTATCTGCATACCAAAAGCTTCCTTTTATTATTTTTGTCCCACTCACGACTTACAAGCTGTCATGCTTTTTAATTTTTGTTTTTTTTTTTCCGTTCTCGTGTAATCTAATTGTTTGTATAAGCGATGTACGTTTACTGTTTATTTTTTCTAATTTTGTATGCACGTCATGTCTCTGCGACAAATAAATATTTTTTCCTTTAATTTCTTTTCAAAATACGTAAATTGGTCCAGTAATCACTGAGAAATCGGTATGCTTATATTAAAAAGACTAATCCAACACATAACCTCCTCTTTTTTGAAATCGGTTTAAAAAAAAGCATCATTCTGATCTTGGTTAATAAATCAAAACGGGCGATAGATTCAATAGCCATCAGTTTGTGACAGATGGCTTTATTCTACCAACCTTCCAGTACTCCATCAAACAATACTAGAACCTTATCATCTAGGTAATAAGGTAGAATATTGTATAAAAATAAGCTTACCGACGGTATGTCATTTTGTGGTTTGTTTGATAGATTTGCTCCAAATGCCGTCGAATTTTCCCATTTTGGAACAGTTTGTTACTCTTAATTGCAGTTTGGGAGAACTTAGTATTGATAATTAATTATTGTAGGTATTCTTGATTGATTGATTAACCAGTTAATTGTTTTTCAATCATTTATTGTTGTTTTTATTACAATTTTGTAAAGTCTGTGTACAAAAACTATTGTAGTTACAGATATTTATCGTCTTTCAATATTCTAGTTTTGTGTCTGACTAGCTTCAGCACATTACTTCGCTCGCGTTTTATTTTTGACGTGATAACGTCATATAAATTGATGAACGCCGGCTGCACGCACGAAAAAGTGCCACGTTCCGCCTGAGCCGAATATGCAAGCGAGAGCGCGGAGCAAGCGACAGAGAGGCACGATCGGCCTAAGCGTCCGGCTTGTGACTCACCCTCTGTTATACAAAATAATTATAATTCAGTGATAATAATTCATTCAATTCATAAAAGTATGCAATTTTTCATCAATGTTTTCTTATGACATTGTCACGTAAAATTATCATTCGTAAACTTACAGATAACCAATTTTTTTGTTAAACAATGTTTTATTCAATTACTAGTTGTCCCCGCGGCTTCGGTCCCGGCAACTGGTTAATCTACCTACCCTACCTACCCTACCTACCCTACCTACCCTACCTACCCTACCTACCCTACCTACCCTACCTACCCTACCTACCCTACCTACCCTACCTACCCTACCTACCCTACCTACCCTACCTACCCTACCTACCCTACCTACCCTACCTACCCTACCTACCCTACCTACCCTACCTACCCTACCTACCCTACCTACCCTACCTACCCTACCTACCCTACCTACCCTACCTACCCTACCTACCCTACCTACCCTACCTACCCTACCTACCCTACCTACCCTACCTACCCTACCTACCCTACCTACCCTACCTACCCTACCTACCCTACCTACCCTACCTACCCTACCTACCCTACCTACCCTACCTACCCTACCTACCCTACCTACCCTACCTACCCTACCTACCCTACCTACCCTACCTACCCTACCTACCCTACCTACCCTACCTACCCTACCTACCCTACCTACCCTACCTACCCTACCTACCCTACCTACCCTACCTACCCTACCTACCCTACCTACCCTACCTACCCTACCTACCCTACCTACCCTACCTACCCTACCTACCCTACCTACCCTACCTACCCTACCTACCCTACCTACCCTACCTACCCTACCTACCCTACCTACCCTACCTACCCTACCTACCCTACCTACCCTACCTACCCTACCTACCCTACCTACCCTACCTACCCTACCTACCTACCCTACCTACCCTACCTACCCTACCTACCTACCCTACCTACCCTACCTACCCTACCTACCCTACCTACCTACCCTACCTACCCTACTACTTCTGACGGACGTCTTGACGTCTGCGTGCTCGTCGTGCTCCCATTAAAATAGACGGACAAATTTTAACATTTTAATTCAGTACGTCTAACCAAAGATATCCAATCAAAAATAACACTGATTAAAGTGATTTTATTTTGACATAAAATAATAAATAATTTTTAGTATATTTTCGTTAGCTGATTTTATTTTCTTATAAGTACCTATCTATTTCTAAAAGTTTGTCCATCTATTTTGATGGGACCTTATATACCAATTTACTTGTACATAGCAAATAACGTTATTGTTCTTATAAAAATGTTAGTCCCCACACTAAACAACACTCGATCATTGTGTTCTCAAGGAGCATTTACATCCTCCTCTGCCTGGAGGTCAAAGAGACAAATAGAGGCGTGCCACGTCTTATTTCCCCGGGGTACACCTCTCATAAGTCGCCGGCTTACCGCTGTTTACAGTTAGAGGTGTCTCTCTTTCTTGCGGAACGATGCGTCTTGGACGCAACGTTAACATCAATGGAGGTTTCACAGCGTGTGGTGAAGAAAATGGTAGAATGAGTTATTTTTTAGGGTTCCATACCTCAAATGGTAAAAAAAGGAACCCTTATAAGATCACTCTCTTGTCCGTCTATCCGTCAGCTGTCCGTGTGTCACCACCTATTTTCTCAGGAACGGGTGGTGAACCTAGCAAGTTGAAATTTATACCGATAATGAAGTCTATAGTCCCTATTAGGTGTATAAAAATCAAGGTCCTGAGTCAACACTATAAAAAGATACAAGCAAAATTTAGATTTTCGCAAAAACTTGTAAGTACCAAAATTTACGTTAGTTTTCAATTTTTTTTTATTTTTCGGAATTTTCCTTTGATTTGTGCTGTAAGACCTTGCTTTTATCCAAAAATGACAATTCTAGGTCAACCGGAAGTACCCTATGGGTTTTGCGTCGAAAACCTATATGGTAGTTCTCGTTGACCTAGAATCACGAAATTTGGCAAGAAGCAAAGTCTTACAGCACATGTGAAGGAAAAAATCTGAAAGCCGCGAATATGTAGTTAATTAACTAAATACCTACAAGTTTATACGCAACCCTTGGCGCGCGAGTCCAAGTCGCACTTGGCCGGTTTTTGTAAGTAGAAGGCTATCTTGACTAAATTTTGTCTTGAGATTTAGTCGTATGAACATCGGATAAAATAAAAAGTAATACCATACGCCCAGAGCGGGAGGGGTCATTTGATGATTTCCCTTCCGAAAAAATTAAAAACAAAGATAAGGATAATTTTAAAGTATTCCGAACTTAATGGGACTTCCACAAAATGTTTGGGGGTACACTAGGAAGACTCAAGGACCCTGTGCTAACATGGGGGGGAGGGTAAAAAACAATTTTGCAATTTTTTCAGACTTTTTTAGGTTTTTCACTAAGTTAGACTAAGTTTCTTAAAATGTTAAAATAGCAATCTTTTTATTGTCATTTCATTTCGATGTTATGTTTGTCAGTCATCGATATCAACGTCTTGGAAAACCTAAGACCCTATAATTTGCAATTTCGTTGCGAAATAAACAATCGCGCAACGAATATTTGCGAAGCATATTGAGCGAATAAGAAACTGGCCAAGTGCGAGTCGGACTCGCGAAGGGTTTTGTACCATAAACCGTCAAAAACACGTTTCTTGAATACCCTTTAATAAATAAAAAAATTACATTTTTATTACCTATCAATTGTTGTTATAGCGGCAATAGAAATACATGACCTGTGAAAATTTCAACTATCTAGCTATCACGGTACATGAGATACAGCCTGGTGACAGACGGACAGACAGACAGCGGACTCTTAGTAATAGGGTCCCGTTTTACCCTTTGGTACGGCACCCTAAAAATTATACTAAAAAGGTAACATACAAAGTAAATATTACTGAACAAAACTCGATCAATACTAGTTCATAATAACAGATTTTCGCGAACGCCACCGCCGTCAGAATTTTGCATATTAATAAGAGCAACGAATAACGGGCATTATGCAAACAATATTCAATTAAATTCGTGAATTTAAATTTTCCGCCATTATTGCTGGTCGGTGCAAAATATTGTTTTTTAAACAACGTTTTACGACAAAGTAATTGTGTAGTGATTTGTTTATGATATACATAAAGGGTGTAAACAGACTTAACGAAGCCGAAAGGCACTTGATCTCCCCGTCATTGCAATCATTTTTTTATTCTAGACCATACCTAGGAAACTTCTAGTTACGGAGATATTGGGGGTCAAAGTTCCAAATTTTTCTATTCTTACTTGTTTTTAATGTATTATTTTTACTTAAAACACCTCCAGGACCCCCTTACCCTTACTATTTAATCCATCCATCAGCACAATGTTTTGAGTGCGTTAAATTGTACTGTAAAACGTGACTTTACAGCCAAACAAAAAAGTCGTTACATTGTGACGGATTCGTGAAGAGTCTGTTTACACCCTGTATACTTACCACCTAGAATAACTAATCAGTATCTTTGAAACTATCGGGACTTTAATTTCACTGAATAGAAAAATCAAGGCTTAAATAACTTAACATCTCATCAAAACACAAACACATAACATAATCATCACGCCAATCCCCGAAGGGTACGACACAGGTGTATCATATTTCGCCAGTTATATTTAAGTCCCATGAAATAGGGAACGAACCTATGGGGAGACACACGCAAAGCTGTTTGTAGATGGCGCTCTGAACGACTGTACATTGTTTATGTTAGATCTCTAGTGTATCGTTGTAATTTTTTAACAAAATACTGTTAATTAAGTACAAAATGTTTTCACTGATGACTGTATCTCAACTTAAAGATGAGCTTCGTAGAAAGAATGCGTCAATTGCCGGAAAAAAGGTTGATTTGATTGAAAGGTAAGTATTTTAAGCATATTTGAGGTTATTTTCCTTCTTCAAGCTTATTTATTATGATTTTAGACTATATCTATGATTTCTTTACAGACGAGAGAAAAATAAACAAACAAATCCATACAATTTGACAATCGTAGGTTATGTCAAATCAATGACAGACGGACAGTCGATCATGTGCCACCTAGCGTGATAAAAAGTTAGTTTTCCTCCATCGTTGCATTGCCATCAACCGGGCACACAGACATCAGATGAAAAATTCCTGATGGAACCTAATAACAATTTGCCCGACCTGGGAATCGAACTCAGGTCCACATGCTCAGCAATAGCGCTTGCGGCGACCAACGAGGCAGTCAAAAAAGCAAATTCAAAACATGCAGTTAACAAAACACCAAAACAAAACGCAACATGATCAAACTCCGCCATCTTGAATTTCACCTACGTGTTTCGGCGCGCTTTTCATTTTTAGAACACCGATTATTTTGACGTCACGAACGCTTGGGGATCCATTCGTAAATGTTTAATGCAATTTTTAAGAGGTCCTTGAGTTCCGTACCAAGTATTCTCCCATTGTTCAAACATTTTATAGGCGCCATTTGCTTTTTGAATATTTGAATAGCTTAAGAATTCCAGGTTGTACTGTTTGATGTTGTAAGTGTCTGTAGCGTCGTAAAGTTTTGAGTGTGTGTGTGTGTTTAATGACGGTAATATTTCATGTGATTGTAATGGAGTCCTTTGAGTCTTGAATAAAATATTGTAAATAAGGCTGGGAGATTTTCATCAGTATTGAATTTGAACAAAGATTTTTGCTAAGGACAACGATGTGACCATACTTTTTTGATCAGGAGACTACCTCGAGGTAATAGCTACTCAAACCTGATAGTAAATGGCGTGTCTATAGCTTAGTCCCAATCTGACCAATGAGGTCAAGGTATTTTTAAATATATATTGACATTGACAGATTTTCAACCAATGACCAAGCTATGCTAGCGCCATTAGATTTACAGTTGCCTTCCCCATTGCAATTAACACTCATGATCTGTGGTGCATTTTCCCAACTACGTTGGGGTCGGGTTCTAGTCTAATCATGCAGCAGAATAACCGTATTTTAAATGGAGCGATTGCCTATCTGACCTCCACAACCCAGGTACTACTTGGTATTACGATACCCATTGGTAAGACTGGTTGTCCTACTTTCGGGCCACTGACTACCTGCAAGGACTGTCAAAATTCTACAAATGACAGCCGGGACCAACGACTTAACGTGGTTTCCGAGGAATGGAGGAATTGTTGGTCACCCATCCACGGACCAACCTAAGTAAGCGCGGCTTAACCTGAACATTTACCACAGTGGCTGTTATTATTAAAAAAAAATGTAAGCATGGCAAATACGAATTCCGTCACTCGAACGTTACAACAAAGTTATGTCGTCATTTTTGCTGACAGCTGTCATTTTAATCAAGTTCAATTTTTAAAATTCCCATTTTGACTGCTCAAAAACATTCGTAGTGTTTCTTACGTTACTTACGAATTACTTCGAAATGCGATGGAAAAGTCTGTTCTGCAATTGGGATACTAGCCAAGGATAGGGGACGATATAACACAATCATAAAAAATACTCCATTTTCACCAACGACGGAACCACAGAAGAAACTTAATTCGACTCGTCTTGAATACCGAAATGTACAGACAAAATGACGTGACGCGAGCGTTTTAAATAAATAAATTCAATGGGCAACGGAATTTGAGCAGCCATGATTGATGACGTATTTACAGGCGCGCCTCTGATTGGCTGATTTGATTTTCGGAAAGACGTTCCATTCCCGAATTTAACGTTGGCATGACGAACATTTTGATTCTCAAATTGAGAGCTCATTAAGATTTTTTGTTAAGAAAATGTGTGAAAAGAATTTTCGCTCTTTGAATTTATGTTTTGTGAGTTTTATTGAATGAATGGTGAAATATTTCGTTATTTTTAACCGACTTTCTTCAAAAAGGAGGAGGTTCTCAATTCGGTTGTATGTTTTTTTTTGTGTTTGTTACCTTATATCTCCGTCGTTTCTTAACCGATTTCAAAAAATCTTCTTTTATGTGAAAGGATATACTTCCCGATTGGTCCCATAGAAATTTTATCAAAATCGGTTCAGTAATTTGGTATGTTTTCACGTTAATTGCTACATCACGCGACGACGCCTGAAGTCTTGCATGTTTAATTTGACACACTTCCTGATTTCCGATTGAATTAAAAATTTGCACGCTTATGTATATCGCGTGATAGTACAATATATCGATGACATGGAGCTGATCTGATGATGGAGCTGGACGGCGGCCTTAGGAACTCCGTTATGAAACGACATAACCCCATCGAGTTTGGGCTCGTATGATTCGTCTTGACGAGTACTTTGCCTCTAGATGTTATCCAGGGTCTGATGATGAAGCTAGAAGGTGGCCATAGGATCTCCATGATAAAACGACGTAACCGCATCAAGTTTGGGCTCGTTTGATTCGTCTAAATGAGTAGTTTGTCTATAGATGGTATCCAGGGTCTGATGATGGAGCTGTAAGGTGGCCATAGGATCTGCGTGATAAAACGACATAAACGCATCGAGAGAGGGCTCGTTTGATTCGTCTAAATAAGTTGTTTGTCTTTAGATAGTATTCAGGGTCTGATGATGGAGCTTGAAGGTGGCCATAGGATCTCCGTGATAAAACGACGTAACCGCATCGAGTTTGGGCTCGTTTGATTCGTCTTAATGAGTAGTTTGTCTTTAGATAGTATCCAGGGTCTGGTGATGGAGCTGTAAGGTCGCCTTAAAAACTCCGCTATAAAACGACAACCCCATCGAGTTTGGACTCGTTTGATTCGTCTTGACGATTACTTCCTTAAAGTTCTGGTTAAAAAATAAAAATTAATTCATGATTAGAATTTGTGTGGTATGCTAAAAAGTCTACAACTAAAAAGGGTAAAATAACTTTCTGCGAAAAAAAACCGACTTCCAAAAAAACACTAAAATAACTTTTTTTACATTACTTTCGGAAGTCGGTGAATTTGTTTGTTTCATTGTCATTTTTTGTCACCGACTTCCGAAAGTAATGTAAAAAAAGTTATTTTAGTGTTTTTTTGGAAGTCGGTTTTTTTTCGCAGAAAGTTATTTTTTAATTTAGTAGTAGTTTTTTTTTAATGTTTTTTTGGAAGTCGGTTTTTTTTCGCAGAAAGTTTTTTTATTGTTGTTATGAAGAGGAGAAAATATTTTTTTGTAACCAGCATATTTTCACGTTACAATAATAGCTTTATTGATTTTAGTTTAACTGGTTTATTTAGATCAAAATTGTAATTAAAATTTTACTGTATTTTGTCAACTTTATCTTAATCACATTCTTCTCCATTATTATCTACGCTTTGGAATGGGTCACTACTAACAGTACTTTCACAAGTTATTATGCCCTGTGACTGTAGTTTCGTTTTTTTTTTGTTTGTTTTTTGACATTCAAAAGTGCCTGTAATGGTCTTATTCAAATAAATGCTTTGAGTTTACTACGTTAAACATTATAATCGGAGATCAATATCAAGCTTCAAGCATTATTTATGGAACACATGACATAAAATCGCGCCTGTTATCGCCGAAGGGTAAGGCAGAGGTGTACCTAATAATTTGATCACATTATGCCAGTTATGTTTGGCTAGACCATTTGCCATGAGCCGGGCGCAAATCAATATTCCGTGGTTGTTACTAAGAAATTTCAAATGTAAAATTCAATAACAAATTATCAATTCATTTGGTTACTGGTAGTTATTTCAAATTTCAAAGCTCCTTCTCACTATTCGACTTTCCCGAAGAATACAAAAAAAAACACATTCTTTTGCAGGATTTGAAGGAATATTTACGACTTTCTGTCTAAAAGATTCGTATGTTAAAGCGCGGTTGGATTCAGAGCTAAGCCGTCGGCACTCCGCGTTCATTTCATGAAAATAAACAAACATATTGAACGGAGTAATCTACAAACGATCGTGGATCCACCACTGGGTGGAAACAATGTTTTGTGGGTGTGGCTTTAAAGCCAGAGATTCATCAGCGCTTAAAAAGTATTGCTGAGTGTAGTATCCGCTGGTAGCAGAATCAATAGGTTGATAAAACAATTTACTAACTATATCACAGGCTCACCAGCACCACTAAGCCCTAGTCCAGGGTACGCTTTTACCTTCGAACTTCCTGCCATTCGCGCTGACAGTTGACGTTAGTGACAATTGACATTAGTGACAGCTATACGACTAGTTCTGGGTGTGAGACAGTGTTTATATAATTATCCATTAAATAGATACACTACAATAAGCTAAATCGTTACTAAATATAGTGTGAACTGGCAACCCCGAATTTCACTTTTGATCGAGATAATAAGTTCAGAAATCAAAATTTCCTGAAAGAATAACTGTAAATTAGGTGTATTACTTATTATATTTTATCTTAACTTTCGTCATTATTTCTCGCTATATAATCATTTACCTAGCTTTTTCCCAACTATGTTGAGGTCGGCGTCAAGTCTAACCAGATGCAGCTAAATACCAGTATTTTACAAGAGCGACTGCCTCTCTGACCATGACAACCCAGTTTCGAGTAAAAACGTTACCCTTTGGTAAGACTGCTGGTCACATTCTCCGGTTTCTGACCACCCTTAACGAATATAACATGAAACCGAAATTAGATTGTTTTTAGTTAGTTCCATATATCTTTATAATAAATTATTTATTTATCGACTACCTAACACCGCTTTCCCGCCAATCTAGTGGCCTCGATTTGGAGAGGAAGTTCACTTTGAATCGAGTTAAGTGCGCGCCATGCGTTAAGAGTATTAAACTTTTTGTTGCGCCCACAGAAGCTGTCAAATTGAGCGTGAATTGCGTAAGAGAAGGGTCAAAGAATAAACCTAAAAAGGGATATAGATGTGGCAACATTTCATAAGCAAGATCTTGAGAGGATAGAAGTGTTGGCAGACCTACAGCCAGATGGCTGAAAAATATTTAGAAGATCGCGGTTAAAAACTGGTTGAGACTCTGGCAGACCATGGAAGAGGTAGACAAAGGGCCAGTACTCAGCAGAAGGTGGAATAAGTCTGCCAATGATGAAGATTTTCAGTATTCACTACATATTATAAAACAAAGTCCTCCGCCGCGTCTGTCTGTTTGTTCGCGATAAACTCAAAAATAACTGCACCGATTTTTATGCTGTTTTCACCAATGGATCGAGTGGTTCTCAAGGAAGATTTACGAGTACATAATTTGTCAAGTGTTTGTTACGGAAACGGGATTAAAATTTGATGATTACTTTAGGCTAATATTTTTGGCGGTCGATACGGATGGTTAAACAAAATAGAGTAAATATCTATAAGCTAAATAGCTCATAGGTGCAAATGCATCATATTTTTTGTCACTCTCCACTGTAGATCGAAAGACGACCCACTGACCGAAAATCCAATGCTTTATTTTAAATTCGATATTAATTTATCGATCGTTAACTTTACGTATTACCTTAAAACTTTTATATTTGCACACTCAGAAACATAAACTAATCCTATACTGCCTAGCCTTTTCCCAACTACTGTTTGGGTCGGCTTCCACTCTAACCGGATGCAGCTGAATACCAGTATTTTACATGGAGCGACTGCCTATCTGACCTCCACAACCCAGTTACTACTGGGAAATACGATACCCCTTGGTAAGACTGGTTGTCAAACTAATCCTATACTACATATTAAAAATGAGCAATGTTCTCGAAAACGGCTCTAATGATTCCGACGACATATATACATTCATAAACTCACGCTCTTTTCCCATGGGGGTAGGCAGAAAACACAGAACGCCAGCTACTACGATCATTACATAGTCCTTTTGCCTCGTCCACGTTCATACACGCACGCCGGTTGCGAGTACTACGCACCTGACCTTTCTGAACAACCTCATCAATAAGGTCAGCGTATGTCCTTCTAGGGCATCCCCTCCACGCGTTGCCACTCACATCTGCCTTGTTAATACCTTTTGTTAGTCGCCTTTCATTCAACCTTTCCACATGATCAAACCATCTAAGCATACTCTTTTCAATTTTTATCACTACATCTTCCCTTACTTCTTCTTTTCTTTCTTCTTCTACTTTTTCTTATTCTTCTTCTTCATCTTCTTTCTTTTTTTTCTTGATTTCGACGAAAGTTGCAATATAGGTGTTTACGGGAGCGAAAAATCGATCTAGCTAGGTCTGATATCTGGAAATTTCGTTTTCTCTATTTGCACCTGAGCCCAGGTCCTTGAAATAAATGCCACATCTAAATTCTACATAATCTCCTGCCTACTAAAGTGGAAAATAATAAAAAAAGATTCAGCATAATAAATAAGTTTCCAACCTTTTATACTGCCCCCGTAAGCCAAAACGCAATAGCTCAACAAATCTATGTTTCGAGAAAACGGAGACTATTTGATGACACATCTTTATTTTTTAGTTGGTTGTTGTTTGTTCACTACAGGAACTGATGGACGCTGGGTGAATCTTGGCGTATTCTGTTGATTGGCGCAATTTATTTGAATAGATCTTTTACAAGCAATAATGAAACAACAGTTCAAGCTAACTAAAAAAAAAAAACAAAATTTACCTTAATTATAAACACATTTGACGAATAGGCTGGTTTGCTTTTGGCCGACT
The DNA here is from genome assembly GCA_950005105.1 of Lycophotia porphyrea. Taxonomy (NCBI): domain Eukaryota; kingdom Metazoa; phylum Arthropoda; class Insecta; order Lepidoptera; family Noctuidae; genus Lycophotia; species Lycophotia porphyrea. The sequence continues at coordinate 14,336,942 of OX465402.1, forward strand.
GGTTCTGAAAATATAGCAATTTATATTTTTTTAGGGCAGGGTAATCAAATAAATTGCGCCAGGGGAATCAAAAAAATACGTCGAATTTCAAGATTTACCCCGCTACCGATAGCGCCAAACTAGTACCTCAGTTCTGGGCCGACACAATATAGATTGCCATCGACACGCTAAGAAGAAGAAGTTGATACAAAAATCTGCAATGCGTATTCTAAAAAAATGGCCATTTTGACTACTGCCTCGTTGGTCTAGTGCATGGATATAATTCCCAGGTCGAGCAGTGTCATTGAGTTTTTTTCCATCAGGATTTTTAATTAAAGTAAAGTAAAGTAGCAATAGGCTAGCCCCATAACTTGCGAAATGTGGGCTAAAATTAATTACCTAACCCTTCTGGGATTACAGGTGTGATTTAAACTTATAATTAATGTTTTTTAATGCTTGTTTTTTTTTTTTAATATTCAAGATGAACGGCAATATTAGTAATATTATAAGTCCGTCTGTTACGAAATGTTTTAAGCTGACAGTTAATACCAAACCAGGATTTTCGTTTTTTTGAGTTACCGCTCTTTAGCTTACAGGTGCTATATAGACTCGTAACGCTTCACAGGAACCATTACTTTGTATCTTTAGATGTCGTTAAGATGTGAAATCTTTTGAATTATATGTAAACGTGTGAAAATCATTTTCTCTGATAAATGTATACGGAATTTTGTTAAGTAATGACACAAGTAGGTACTTCTTGCTTTCAAAGAAATATGAAAAATGGCGGAAAAATTGTGAAAAATTTGGCGCCGTTATCGAATAATATTTTATGAATTTGGATTATTGAATTTCATAGTCAGATTATTATTATTATTTTTTTTTATGTTGCCCCACACTAGTAATTGCTGCTGTATCGTGGGTGCGTTTACAATCATTTAAACTCACATACACAAACAGCCAGACCCGGAACAACTACTTGTAGACCATACAAGTATTTGTTCTGTGTAGGATACGAACCCGCGACACGCAGCGCAGCCTGTCGATCACTCAGCCGCCGCCGCGCCAACCGTGCCATCAATTATTTATTGCATCGTTATTTGAAATAGATATTAATAGTACTATTTAAGGTATTTTCTTCAATAGAAATAATTGGTTGTTTTTTATTACTAAATCTCAGAAAATTTTGACTGTTTTTCAATTTAACTACAAATGCAAAAAATTGGAGCCTACTAATTATTGTTTAAATTTACATAGGATTTAAACTTATGTGCCCACTAGACCAACGAGGCACTTTGTTTTAGTATTAAATAGAGACCTTTGTGGTAACTATATTTTCGAGCCGTTTGGGGTTGAAACTCTGGGGCCGTGGGGTCCGAGTGCTTATAGCCTATTTAAGGAAATTTCGAAACGCCTAGTTGACGCTTCCCGTGACCCAAGGGCTGGCTTTTACCATGGCCAGAGGCTAAGTGCTGCCATACAACGTGGCAACGCCGCCAGTCTCTTGGTAATATTACCTGCAGACAGCGTTGAGGAGGAGTTTTTCGATGCCCTTTTATAGTTTGTTGTTAGTTAATTTATTTTAGTTTAATAGTTTTTAATTATTAATGTATTACCATTTAAATAAAATGTTGTTTAAAATTTTAATTATACTCATCCTCATTATCTTCCGTTTATTTAAATCCAATATCAAGCGAGAAACTTCACCTTTTCAACTGTAACTCGTACTCGCAGATATTTACGAGTTCCATGGCTGCTTAATTAAATTCTGCTACAATTCGCTTTGGAAATGCTATTTATCTTCTATTTGTGTATCTTACTACATTTTTAGGGTTCCGTACCCAAAGGGTAAAACGGGACCCTATTACTAAGACTCCGCTGTCCGTCTGTCTATCCGTCTGTCACCAGGCTTTATCAAAATGAACCGTGATAGCTAGACAGTTGAAATTTTCACAGATGGTGCATCTGTTGCCGCTATAGCAAGAATAAAATAATTAAAGGGAGCTCTCATACAAGAAACGTGTTTTTTCGGTCTATGGTATGGAACCCTTGGTATGAGAGTCCGACTCGCACTTGGCCAGTTTTTTTTTTTAATTCTGTAGGTATAAATAGCACAGCGGATTCCGTCGCAGAATGTGCACTAGACAAAAAACTGCACTACCCAACTGGTGCATTTCTCATACGGGCAGTTCTGAAAAGAATTTCGCAAAATGTTCACAGTTTTAACCGACTGAAAAAAGGGAATGGTTCGATTTTAACGATTTTATATTGGTGAAGGGGTTTACCTATTTATGAGAAGTGCAACAGTAGCGAAGTGCATGTTTTGCGATGTGCAAGTTCTGCGACGGAGCCGCTCATAATTTCTTAATTTGTGAGAGAGATACAAATATTTTGAAACGTGACAATAATTAATGTATCAAATTATTTTTGTCTTCATCACGACATTATAAATGTTAACATTCTGTTGACTACTAAGACTGATTTTGTTGATAACCTTTGGGCGTTAAAAATTTCGTCCATAGCACTGCACTTTTTAGACAGTTGCAAAAAACACGGCACTAACGAGCGTGATCGGCTTACTTCGACGACGGCCGATGAACCATGTTTGGACGTCAATTGTAACAAAAGTTACATTACAGTTCTACATCTCAAAAATTTCAATGAATATATGGCTTATGTTTAACGAACCACCAGATTTAGTAAAATGTAACGGCAAAAAAATCACTTTTGACTGCCAAAATTAGTAAATGATCACCAAAATTAATCCCCATTTTAGCGTGAATTTAGCACCAAAAATAGTTAATGACCACCAGAAATTGAACTGTTATGCTCTTACTTCTGAATGGTTTATAAAAAATAACTTCTAACCGAACCTATCCGTGTCGAGGTGCCCCAAATCGGCCTAGGCAAAACTAGTTTGTCATCAACTAAAACCCACCAAAACCACCACCTCACCAAAACCACCACCTCATTAAAATTTGGTGCTCATTTACTAAAGGACAATGGCAGCTACCCATACATTAATTTAGCTGAGATTAAAATCTTGCGTCTTTGAATGAAAAATATCTTGTTTAACTCGGCATCAAATTCTGAATCAGTTTATGCAAGAATTTTTGTTCGAGAAGGCCGAGAATAATAGAAATTCAGTGATGAACTTTTGTAGCTTATGTCTATGGTAATTCCAAATCGAGGAAGTAAAAGTGCCACATTGCATTAGTATTTTCTTTTCTCAATTATTTAAGCTTGCAATGTCTTGTAAACATGTCACTCATGTCACTCTGTGTGTCACTCTGTGACATGAGTGTCGAGTGATGAGATCTTTTTTTAGATTTGGGATATTAGTCTTTTTGCCAGTCATTAATTTAAAGTAATCTAAAGTAATCATTTATTTTTACGGTACAACATTTTTCCTCCCTGCAAGGAACACTTCCACTTAGAAATAAACAGTATTGTTAATTCATTTATTTAGTTTAATTTAACAATAATAAATTAAAACTAGTTATAATACAATAGTGCTGTACTTACTGTCACTAAGCAGAATGAATATAAAATGGAAGCACTAAACGTCAATGAAAAAGTCAAATAACTGTTCATTTAAAATATTTTTTTTATCCGGCCCTATCTAGTTACTGTGATACTTTGAAAAAACGTAGAAAAATAATGGAATTGCCTTCGTATATAAGTCACCTTTAGACGGTCAAATTAAATTCAGCTAAGATTTCGCCATTGTCCTTTGGTGAATTTTGTGCCGTCCGGGAGAACTCGCTAAGTGCTTGGGAACAACTGTTCACCTTCCCTTACCGAATTCTTCACGTGCAAAAGAATTTGGCAACCAAAAAATCTTTAACATCACAAATTAAAGAAAATTGTAATATTTCGGCTCAAGTTTTAGACACAAAATTATCGGCACAGAGATATACGCCCTCAAGAGGTATATCCCACCTGGTGGATACGAAGTTAGGGGAAGGTGACATTAGCGGAGCAGCCAGGATTCTCTTTAGCAGCGATGTGGTGGCACCGTGCTCACCAGAAACACTCGCGGCTCTGGAGTCCAAACACCCCGCCCCAGCGGATGGCCTTTCCTTTCCCGACCCTCCTGATTCGGACTTGCATTCCCTCACCATTACAGGTCGAGAGTTGGTCATAGCCGTTTGCTCCTTCCGGAGTGGCTCCGCAGGTGGCCTCGACGGCCTAAGTCCTCAGCATCTAAAGGACTTAATATGTTCAGGCGCCGGGGAGGCTGGTGAGTTGCTCTTGAAGGAGCTTACGGCTCTTATTAACCTTATGCTCTCCGGCAAGGTAAACGAGTCCGTCATCGACGTTCTGTACGGGGCCAATCTATGTGCCCTGCGCAAAAAGGATGGCGGAATTCGTCCCATTGCCGTGGGAACTACCTACCGTCGTATGGCAGCCAAGATTTGCTGTAAATTTTATGGTGAGGCTGTTTCGAAAAAATTTTAGCCCCTGCAGCTTGGATACGGCTCTAAAGGGGGCTGCGAGGCTGCCGTACACGCTTTGTCGACCTACCTAAATTCTGGCAAAGGTGAGGTCATCCTGAAGGTTGACATAAAGAACGCCTTCAATTCAGTGAATAGGGACACCTTGTTAACAGAAACTAAAAAAGAATTACCCCAAATTTATAGTTTTCTTTGGCAATGTTACAGATACCCATCTAAATTACTGTATCGGGACAACCTTTTGGAATCTGCTGTTGGCTGTCAACAAGGTGACCCCCTCGGGCCAGTGATTTTTAGTTTAGCTATTCACCCAATTGTTCGACAGCTAAATTCCAAATTTAACGTTTGGTATCTAGATGATGGAACCTTGGGGGGCGATGTAGATTCTGTTTTAAAAGATCTAAATTTCCTAAAAAATGAACTTCATTCCATTGGCCTCGACCTCAACCTTTCAAAATGTGAAATTTATGTAGCGGACAGTACCGTCAGACAACAGACTCTATCAAAATTTAACGCCATAGCCCCCGGCATCAAAATTACAGAAAAAAGCTCTCTTCGTCTCCTTGGGTCTCCCATCTTTGAAAATTCTTTTCCCGATTTTATCGAGGAAAAAATTCAAAATTTCAATGATGTTTCGGAAAGATTGCTCGAAATTAACATACATTCGGCCATCACAATAATTCGTTACTGCTGTTTCAGTCCAAAATTAACGTATTTCCTTCGTGCTTCCCCTTTATGGAAGCACACTCCCCTTTTGGACAAAATGGATGAAATTATCAGACATACTCTAACGTCAATTTTAAATGTGGCTTTGGACGACCGAGCTTGGGCACAAGCTACTCTTCCTATTCGCATGGGAGGACTCGGCGTCCGCAAAATTTCCAGTATTAGTTTACTGGCTTTTATATCCTCGGTCCACGGCACTAAGAAATTAATCAGGAATATCCTGTCTTCCACACTGATTGATTTTGATGTGCCGTGCATGCCCGAGGCTATCGATGCTTGGAAACTCGCTTGCCCGAATACTGAAGAACCCGACCATCCATTTTCCCAGAGACGGTGGGACGAGCCGCTCTGCAGAGTAGTTCAGAGCAATCTGCTGAACACATCTGCTACTACTGCTGAGCGTGCGCGCCTGCGGGCTGTGGGTGAGTGGGAGTCGGGTCTTTGGCTTCACGCACTACCGTCGTCGAGCATAGGCACTTTGTTCGACGACACAACCTTCCGCCTCGCTGTTTCTTTACGCCTTGGTGCCGCTTGCTGTTCTCCTCATCGCTGTCACTGCGGTGAAGCTGTCAACAACCTCGGTCACCACGGCCTGTCATGCAGCCGAAGTGCGGGCCGTTTTGCACGGCACGCAAATATAAACGACATTATCCGACGAGCTCTTGTCACCGTCGGCGTCCCAGCTGTTTTAGAACCCAATGGCTTGGCACGCGACGATGGCAAGAGACCGGACGGCATGTCTTTGTTTCCTTGGAAGATGGGTAGGCCTTTAGTGTGGGACGCAACATGCGTCGATACTCTTGCGCCATCCCATCTTCCAAGCTCATCGTGCTGTGCTGGTGCTGCCGCTGCGGCTGCAGAGAACCTCAAGCGGCGTAAATATAGAAACCTGTGTGGTAACTATATTTTCGAGCCGTTTGGGGTTGAAACTCTAGGGCCGTGGGGTCCGAGTGCTCATAGCCTATTTAAGGAAATTTCGAAACGCCTAGTTGACGCTTCCCGTGACCCAAGGGCTGGCTTTTACTTTGGCCAGAGGCTAAGTGTTGCCATACAACGTGGCAACGCCGCCAGTCTCTTGGGCACATTACCGTCTGACAGCGTTGAGGAGGAGTTTTTCGATGCCCTTTTATAGTTTGTTGTTAGTTTATCTATTTTAGTTTAATAGTTTTTAATTATCAATGTATATAGTTAATACAATAATAAAGTTTTACCTTTACTTAATGTTAAAATTGATATTTTAGGTGATAGATTCTAGTGGTCACAAAGTTATTTTTGGTGGTTATTATATTTATCACCTTTACAAACACCAATAACTTTATTACATGGTAGGTAGATACTACATAGCATCTTGTATTTCCCATTAGCTGCTGCTGGTAACCTGACAATCCACTTAGATGTTCAGCTATTTGCTAGCGACAAATCTCTGTGGAAATAAACGGATTGCCTGACTTTGTGCACAATTGTAGTGGCTTGCGCTTGTACAGATTTGTAATATTCTCTTGAATTGGTAAGTATAGCTTTTGGCCACGGCTTTGCTTACGTTGAGGTTGGAAGTTACTCCAGGGGAATGTAAAACTTATTCTATGTCCAGTGACAGACCAGACAAAGAAATATGAGCGATTAACTTAAATAAAGGGTGTAAAAAGACTCTTAACGAAGCCGAAAGGTATTTGTTCTCCCCGTCATTGCGATCATTTTTTTCTTCAAGACCATACCTGGGAACCCTGTAGTTACGGAGATATTGGGGGTCAAAGTTCGAACTTTTTCACAAGTTTTTTTTAAATACACCTCCAGGACCCCCTTATACTATTCAATCCATCCATCAGCACAATGTTTTGAGTGCGTTACATTGAGTCCTACTGTAAAACGTGATTTTTCAGCCCAAAAACGAAATCGTTTCTCAGCACTCATTTTTGCGTAAAGCTACTTAGTTTGATATACATAATACTTGGTTGACGGCTTCGTGAAGAGTCTCCACCCCACCCTGAACCACCCACTGTCACCCTGTATTAATCGATAGCGCACATAATCTTGTCTCAAAAAGATTGAGCGTTATTCTTTTTAAGTAACAATTAATTTGAATGATTTTGAAAATAGATTGAGTTTTTTTTAATTTTTTAAGTGGTGTTGTACATAGCATGTTAGAAAATGCTGATAGAAAAAATAAAAATAATCTTAAATTCTCTTACTTACGGACGCCAGTTGCAGTTGCAGAAATGTTAACAAAGTATTTACACTAACGCTGAATTCTGTAAACGTTACTTGTCGTGTGCTTCGGCTTAGACATGTTCCTTGTCTTTCTCTTGTAGTTCCACAGGTGCACGACATCGACAGAAATAACGTCTACCCCAAGTTCGTGCTTATTAACGTTTATAGATCTTAGTCTAAATGTCGGGGCGAGTTGTGTACGTAATTAAATTCAATGTGCGCCTCTATGGACCCGATGCCAATTATATTAGTTTGATAGTTCCCAACTAGACGCGTTTTCTGTGATTGTTTGGTTCTCGGTACGGTTGACGCGTTAGACCACAACTAGCCAGTTGCTTACGTTGAGGTATCAAAAGATGTCAAATGATGGGAAATGTCCTTCAAAGTAGCGTAGCAGTAACTTACGGCATGCTCTTAGCAAGTTTTTTTTTTTGATGCATACAACATGATGCTATACTTCGATGTTTTGGATCGATACAAAAGTACACGATACAATGCTTGGAGCAATAACAATACCGGTATCGAAATAAATGGATTGTAATTCGATATCGTAACAAATTGTCATAAATTGATCCGAAAATTTTACTCGGTAATTTAGTAATATAGAATAATTCCTCAAATGCAAGTATCAATGCAAGTATCGTGCATCCCTCATTTGTTTTTTCAACAGTTGCTATCGCAATACTTGTGTTGCTTGAGCGTAGTTACGGTCGTCTCTCTTTGTCTGGCGCTTTCCCATTTTATTTGGGGTCGGCTTTCCGTATCATGCGTGTCCAGGCAGCTCGGTCCTGGGCCGTCTCTTTGCTGACTTGGGCTTCTTTGAGATTCTTATTTACTAAGTACATCCATGTGATTCGAGGTCTTCCTCGTCCTCGGGGTTTAAGGTATGATTCCGAACTCGGCAACAAAAAACTGGCTCCTTAAATTAGATTATGCTTCAACGGAGGAATTACTTTCGCATCCCAAATAAATAAAAATAATTTATAATTATAAATAGTTCCACCCCGCTACTTTCCCCACATATATTGCGCATTTTTTTCTGTTTGCACACGTGTTGTTTTTTTCTTAAATTTTAATTTGGCGAATTTTGTTTACTTTATTATTCTTTTTAGTTAATCATATTATCATTTTCATGTTTATGCACTTTCACATTTTAAATAAATTATTTAATTTAAATATGTTTAAAATATGTAATCTGAATACCGTGTGGTGTGGGACCCTGGTGATCTGCGATACAGGTTTTCCTAGTGCAGACACCAGTCTCTCACAAACTTATCAAGCTACCGTAATTTTAAGCTATATAATACATAATAAGTCATGTTTGTGAAGAGATAATAAATTATTTTGAATTTGAATTTGAATTTGCAGTGCTATTACCGCAGTGCTGCCATTAAGGTGCTGCCCAGCAGTGCTGCCTGCAGCGCTGATTCCGAGCAAGGTGGCAGTGTCGCTCTGTCCGTGGTGATGCGTTGTTGTGTATTCGTTAATTTACTTTGAGTTGACAAGATTTCGATTGATGACCAACTTTTATTTACATTGTTGGAAGAGGAAATGAAAAAACTGTTCCTCTTCTGAATCAGAGAAATTCATCCTTTTGTTGTCAATTTAAATGTCAACATTCATGTAGGTACTCTTGCTGCGGCCGCACACGCGTCACTACTGGTCTGTCGCGGCGGCAGGGCGACACTGACGCGCAGCAGTGCTGCCACTACATCGCTGCCGCGACATTGCTGCCTAGCTCGAAATGTGATCTCATATAAGCTTATAGATATTGTATGGGGACCAGTAGTATCGCGGCAGCACTGCTGCTTGTTGCCGAGTTCGGAATCATACCTTAAGTTTCGATATCTAGTACGTGTAGTTACGGGAGTATCAAAACTAAGTAACAGTACCGGGAGTATCCGCAAGTTAAGTCAGAAGGGACGGCCAGCGGAACGTGCGTCACAAAGTTCAACTGCGACTAGACCCCAGGTGCGACGGTTATTAACTAACTGCCCCGCGGACAAACCTGTCAGTTAATGCAGTTAACTTAAGTAAATGTTTTGAACTATTAAATTAATTAATACGTTAACTATTCGACTGTAGTTAATTCGATTTGTACATTCGATTCCCTGATCGGATTTTGTTTTTGGTTAGGTATGTGATGTTAGGGTTTGGATTTTAGGAGTATTCCCATTTGAGCACTGATTTCAAGAGCACCATAGATATTCCCTTTTGAGCAAAGCGAATATCTTTGGTGCTCTAAGCATTGGTGCTCTTGAAATCGGTGCTCAAATGGGAATACTCCGGATTTTAGATTGGGGACGGTAAAAAGCAAAATACTTATATGCAGCCCATGCAGTTTAATTTCCAAAAATACAAACAAATAACATGACTGTGTTTTTTGAAAGCAAACTTTAAAACTGATTCTTAAAGTTAAGATTACGCTGCGATTTCAAATAAATAATCACTTTTTTAAGTCATAAAGTCTCTCTGGAATCAATCTAATTTACTCTGGGATAAAGTTAATGGGGTGTGTGCTTGTTGTTAGGTACTGGATTTATGCTGTAGATGTCCTAAATTGAATACCCTGACCTTTCTCTTGCCCAAAAATCTTACAGGCCGTACAACAACAACAAAAATATAATAACCCGGAAGAGGGCGTAATGTGCTGCCTAGCTATGGTGTTTCCTGCATAGATAATTTCAAACAACCACAAAGATAATCCAAAAAAAAACCTATTTTTTCAATTACAACTCGTCTTTTAGGAGAAATGGCGAACGTGAAACACGAAAAAACATTTTAAACGTTATCTCCTTGTTTACCGTTTCATTTTTACGAGGACTCGTAAAGTTAATACCACCTTTTGTCCCAACCCTCTCGCTGCAAAAAGTTTCTTTAACCCAACCCTAAACCGCTGTGTTTTGTTGTGGTGTAAGGTAGAGTGTGACACAATTTAGAAGTTTCATCGGTAAATTCGTCCAAACACTGTCTTTTCTGAGGTACAAAGGGCCTAGAATAAGTGGCATCCTATCAGCCATGATGGATAAATAAGTCGAAAATGTTTTGGATTGAAAACAATAAGTACATTTTGGAGTCGTGGTTTTCGAAGTGTAAGTCAGACGTCCCGCTACTGACGTGCCGTTAACGGTACATCCTGTGGGCTAATTCACGTAACTAAAGAAGTGCTGTTGCAGTGCAGTTGCATTTAAGTCTCGATCAAAACAACGCTTTTCGTATTCTGCTGTCAGACATGCTCGCGTCAAGTACGTGTCACGCGAGCGCAGTAAAATGGCATTCTACTGCTGCGCGTCTTTAGTGCGTTTTTCGGAACGCAACATGATCGGTATTCTACTATTCGTTTGACGTCTCAAAATTACAGCTTATAAAGGATAATAACATCTAATCGTTGAAATGTAATTGATTCTATTCGATTATTTAGTGAGTAATATTTTTCTTTCATGTGGCCACACCATAAGTTAGTTTGGTAGAGTTTGGTTGTTGTACAGTTGACTTGCAGTTCACGCGCAGCTTACGCGCAGTTCAAAGATTACAAGAATACAGTTTTCACTCAAACTTGAACTTAACTGCAACTGCACTACAACATCATCGGCGCGTCAAAAAATTACGTGAATTACGCTTCAATAGGGCTATTACGTGTCTCTGTTGACAGTTCAAGTGATGATCACTTCGGCTCATTGTCCATCAATTAACTGTCAAAAGCTTAGTTTAGTATTGGCTATCAAATATAATGTCATTGGCGCTCATCGCCGCTGATGGTCACCGTAACTCATTTTGACGTATCGGTACTTGTATTATTGTGATTGTGTAAGCATAGTGGATATCAAATTGATGTTCACTGAGGTTGAAGTTGCTTTCGTGAAAGACGCTACTCATAGGTAGTGTTTTTGAAGCCGGTTTTAAATGTTTACTAAACGTTTCTTGTTGTTTTATTGTTATGTGTGTTTGAGGTGAAGTATGGCACGTATAATAATGCTGGAATTTGCTAAAGACGAGCGAAAACGAAGTCGTCTGGTGACACCGCGCCGCTTACGCGATTATGGAATGCTAGAGATAATTTATAATATTCTATTGTGTGTTTATATAGCTTGTGATGTTTTAAAATGTTCATTTTCTAGCATTAATATTAGTTTTTTTGATTATTTTATTCGAATAAAATCGGAGGTAATAGAATGGTATCGTTAGTTCTGATTTTAGCCACGCGCCAAAAGATCCTTGTATAGTTACAAATGAAAAGGTTTGATTTATTAAAGATGGTAGTTTTATAAATAGCACACCCAGCATAACACTTTTACCCTAACTTCACTTTTCTATAAATGTAAGTATATTTTTGTTTAAAACATGCTGGAAAAAAGGCAATTAATAATAATCCTGTACAAACATTTTATTGTTTGAATTATTTTATTGTGAGTATTATACTAGTTTATATAAAAATTTGTTTAATTTTTGGCCCACAGTAGGTGCCTGTATTAAACTATGTTAGGCCTCTTCTTCGTGCAGGCATCTTAAAGGAGGGTTAAATAAACTTACAGGGTTACATTGATGATTTTCATGATTGTTTCTGTAACTACATACTTACGTGTTACTGGCGCGACTCATTTTTTATCAACGTACAAGCTGACTCTGACTTGCAAATTACAAAAAACGTAAGAAACTTTAAATTTCGCGGGCTACCCTGACACAACCAGTCAACCACCTTAAGTTGTAAACGTTACTAAATATATTATAATTGCAGTGGTTTTACTAACATAAAGAAAGGTATTATTTAAAAAAGTTATACAGAAGTAAACAATGACAACACAAAATAATTTACAATAACCATTTCACATGCCATATAAACCGTTAAAAATAAAATGTTCCCATACATCAAGTATTATAACGCTCAAAGGGTGCTACTCAACTTAGCCGCATAATAGTTGATAAAAATAAGAGGCGTAAAATAAGAGTACTGAGACGAAGAGCACCGTACCCGGTCTGTTAGCCACCGTAACGTGATGTCCACTTAATGTGACATTCTCGTTTGCCATCAAAGTTCGGTGTACAACTGAAGTTTGATAGCCACCGCCTATCAAAAAGATACATAATAGCCCTGCAGGTCTTGCTTCTCTAGCCTGTAGTGCAAATGAAGTGCTGTTCCACAAACAATGGGACATTATATGATACGAATCCAGCATACCGCCATATATACCTGCAAAATACAGGAATTGATGGACGCTAACGAAAGTGCCAAAGGCATAAGTATTGGACCAACTCTGACACGGTCAGAGTATTCTCGGACCGAGGGGACTCGAATACCTACTTGGACGCAACTCATATTGTGGGAACCCATAATCAGAGCGGACTCGGATGGGTTGATATGGGTTGCCACAATACGAGCCACCGAGTCCACCGTTACCCGAGGCCACTCGGTCCGAGCATTCTCTGATCGTGTCAACGCGGCTTTACAGATTGCCTAGATTGCAACCTCGAACTTGTGTCACACTGTATAGGGATGTATAGTTTTTTTTATTTGTCTTTTTTATAGTGTTTTGCTCTGAGATCAGATGGCCGAGATAAATGGTCAAAAGTTTGTTAGGGCTGAAGTAGAGGTGTACAGTTACTGCCTAAAAGGTGGCTACAGATTTCATTGAGTAGTTTAGATGGTATATCGAGGAGCTCGTGGCTAAATAATAACAGCCGCTCGGGTCGATCTTTAGGTTAAGCCGTGCTTGCCTAGGTCGGTCTGTGGATGGGTGACCACCCATTACATACCGAGTTTCCTCCGCGCCTCGGAAAGCACGTTAAGCCGTTGGTCCCGACTGTCATTTGTAGATCTTTGACAGTCGTTAAGTAATCAGTGGCCCAAAAAAAAGTCTGACAACCAGTCTTACCAAGGGGTATCGTATTTCCCAGTACCAACTGGGTTGTGGAGGTCAGATAGGCAGTCGCTCCATGCAAAATACTGGTATTCAGCTGCATCCGGTTAGACTGGAAGCCGACCCCAACATAGTTGGGAAAAGGCTAGGATGAGTTTAGATGGTATATGTGGTCATGAACGTGGATACTCACTAAAGAGACTGTGTAAAAGTACACGTAGTGTGAATGGTATACACAGCTGTTAACCGATTTCAAGTTTATTTAATGGCATGGCGACGTATTATCTTGACATAATTAAATTATATACCAATCAACATAACTGGTCATGGATCATAAAGTCTTGCTGATAAACTAACGATATCAACTGAGACGCACGTGTTGTTTTTATTTAATAACAATAAAAGCAAGGTCGACTGCTGAGCATGATGTCTTGGGTTCGATTCCCAGGTCGGGCTAAGTGTTATTGGGTTTTTCATTATTGAATTTCCCAGTAGCAGCCACGGAGTCTGAATCAATGCCTGGTTGATGGCAACAACTATGAACGTCGATATTCCCAATTTAAGGGGGGGCCTTAAATATTTATTTTATTCTGTTTTTAGTTGATAAAGCGGCAACAAAAATACATCATCTGTGAAAATTTCAGCTGTCTAGCTATCACGGTACATGAGATACAGCCTGATGACAGACAGCCAGACAGACAGACAGATGGATAGTGGAGTTTAAGTAATAGGGTCCCGTTTTTACTATTTGGGTACGGAACCCTAAAAACCAACCAAACACTATCGAATGGTGTAATAATAAGATATTTTTTTTTTTTTCAAAATCAACGAATTGGATTCCTGGCTAGGAATATTTATTTTCCTAAATCTAATGATGCAGTTTTAATGTTCATGCAAATCGAACTCGAGACTTCTTTGAGTATTTTTCGCTATTACTCATAGTTTAGGATTAGGCCATCCCCGACTCCATGCAAAATTCACCCTGTGTATGTAGAACTCACTGCAACAAAGACTAAGGTGACACACAATTAATTGTGTGTTACGAGTAATTTGTAACGGGAAAGAACTTTTTCTTACGAACACAAACGTGTTTATTTTCCTCATAGCCAGTTCTTCCCCTTAGTTTAAAACTAGTATAAATAAGGCATTATACTTCGATCAGCATTAGTACTGACTGAATCTCTGTTTGAAGAAGTTAATCTGTAATCATGAAGACTGTATTCGTGTTTCTGGCTGTGGCTTGCAGTGTGATGATGGTACAGGGAATCCCTACCGGTATGTATTTCGAATCATCATTTTCCTGCGTTTATCCTAAATTATTTGGGGTCGGCGTAACATGTCTTTTTCTATACAGGGTGTAAACAGACTCTTAACGAAGCCGAAAGGCACTTGTTTCCCCGTCATTGCGATCATTTTTTTGTTCTAGACCATACCTGGGAACCTTCTAGTTACGGAGATATTGGGGGTCAAAGTTCCAACTTTTTCACAAGTTTTTTTTTAAATACATGTTTTCAATGTAAGATTTTTACTTAAAACACCTCCAGGACCCCCTTACAATTCAATCCATCCATCAGCACAATGTTTTGAGTGAGTAACATTGAGTCCTGCCGTAAAACGTGATATTTCAGCCAAAAAAAAAGTCATTCCCCAGCACTAATTTTTACGTAAAGTTTCCCCCTTCCGCTCTGCCCAGAGCGGGAGAAGTCATTTGATGATTTACCATCCGAAAAAAAAAGGGAGGTAACCTGTCCGTGCTAACCTACTAATCACGTGCCCTGGACCCTCATTTTAACCTACTCCCTCTAGCAGCGAGGAAGCCTATCACAACAGTTCAACATTAGGCTGATCCGACTATCCACCAATCGTTCACCCGAAATTATTGATGATCAATTTTATTCTTATTCTTTATTGCACACAAAAAAGAGAAATACATACAAAATTATGATAAATAGCTTATGTACAAAGGCGAGCTTAACCCAGAATTGGGTTTTCTTATAGCAAACCTAAATTCGATTGCGAAATTTGCAGAAGAGGGTAACCTTATGTGCATAAAGAGTACATTTATAAACTTTAACTTTTTTTTTTAATATTAATAATTTTCTTACCCTTTTTACAGCCAACTGCCCTCCTGGCGAGCACTCAGTCCTGTACTGCCCGCAGATGGCAGAGCCCTCCTGTGACAACCCAACGGTCCACGATCTGGGTAGACCATCAGCCTGTGACATACCACAGTGCTTCTGCAACCGTCCTACCATCAGAAACACCAAGACTGGCAAATGTGTAAAGCCTAAGGACTGTTGAAGTTAAAAATTATACATTTTTCTTTGTAAATTTGTTTTTTTTATTTATTTTATACACTTTTTATAGGTCGGAATTACAGCGATGTGGCTATGTGTTCGTGGCTAAGTAGCAAAATTGATATTGTTTTTATGACGTCACTAAACACATCATCACATTATAGTTTAATTATACTGACCTAGATACACAAGCCCGACTGCTGAGCATGCGGTCCTGGGTTCGATTTCCGGGTCGGGCAAAGAGCTATTGGCTTTTTTCATCAGGAATTTCTCAATAGCAGGTACGGAAGCTGGATTTCTGTCCAGTTGATGACAATAGGCTCGCCCCCTACTTATTACTTAGGTACACTTCTGCCTAACCCTTCGGGGATTATACCTATACCACCTGTATGCACTAAGAGGCAGGGGATTTACTTCTAGAACATCATTTTCTCATACCTTCAAAAATGACGTCACGTTTGGCGCAGCGGCTGAGTGATTGGCTGCTGTGCTGCATGTTGCGGGTTCGATCCCCGCACGGAACATTAAACTATTATTTGTATGACCTAAGTCCGACAGGTTCCGGGTCTGGTTGTTTGAGTATGTGAGTTTAAATGTTTGTAAACGCTGGGTGCGTTTACTATACAGAAAAAAAATACTAGGGAGGGGAATAAAAAAAAAACTCTTATAAAATTCTATGAATATAAAACGTAGCAACACTTAATATTGATGACAAACTATTTAAAGGCGCTCTGAGAAAATTATGAACTGTTTTTATTGTTCTGTCCTAGCAATGATTGCGACATTTTTAGGGTTCCGTACCCCAAGGGAAAGGGAAAACGGGACCCTATTACTAAGACTCCACTGTCCGTTTGTCTGTCTGGCTGTCTGTCAGCAGGCTGTATCTCATGAACCGTGATAGCTAGACAGAGCTTCCACACAAGAAACGTGTTTTTTTCGGTTTATGGTACGGGTTTCCGCCCCTTTAATTATTAAATAATTTTAAATAAATTTTAATTATTTGTTGTTATAGCAGCAAGAAAAACACATCATCTGTGAAAATTTCAACTGTCTAGCTCTTAGGGTTTATGAGATACAGCCTGGTGACAGACAGCCAGAATCGTGTTTATTTCGGTTTATGGTACGGAACCCTTCATGCGCGAGTCCAACTCGCACTTGGCCAGTTTTTTTTAATCTCCAATACTCTTAAAACTGTGAAGAAACATCGTGAGGAAAGAGTATGTCCTAGAACAAACAAATTCGAAGACATTTGTAACCACGAACCCGCTCTGTGCCCGCGTCGTGGATTACGGCCGACTCTCATAGCAAAAAAGCCTTTGTCCCAGAAGTAGGAATATGTCTAGCTCTTATGCTTATGCGTGGTTGTGTTCTTCATACTAAACGACTAAAGCAAAAAAAAAAATACAGAAATTCGCATACATGTGACACCTTTTAACACATATAGTGTGACCACTTTAAGTGTGCAGTTACTTAGTGCTTGTTGATGGATTGTGGGGAGCAGCGGTGGCCCAATGGTGGCGGTACCGACTTACGAGCAGTAAGTCGTGGGTTCGCCCTAGGCAGGCGCATTACTTTGTGTACCTATTTTATTTCATCACCACTGCTCTCAAAACCGTGAAGGGAAACATCGTGAGGAAACCAGCATGTCTTAGAACCAAAAAATCGAAAACATCACATGTTTTCGATTTTTTGGTTCTAAGACATGCTGGTTCATCTACCAAACCGCACTGGGCCCGCGTGGTGGATTATAGCCCATTCCCTCTAATAGAGAGGAGGCCTGTGTCCCAACAGTGGGAACATTATAGGCTGATGATGTTGACTTAGTTTGATGTACAGAATGCTTGGTTGACGGCTTCGTGAAGGATCCCATACATCCAGTATGTTCGTACCTACATTGTTTCTTATACTGTACTTTTGGCAGTCTCAACAAAACAAAATTCCAACACTAATGAGAAATTAAATATTTCACATTTCATTTATGCTATACAGAAATAATTACGGAATCACAAAACGGGAACGAAGGGAACTCAAAGTAATCCTATATCAATTATAATAAGAAACGGTTAATGGTAACTGAAAGTTACCCTATTAGCGGGTCTCATTAGCGAATAACTCAACCGGTTACAGAATTATATCATCGGGTGTTTTAATGTTTTGGTCCAAGTTACAAGCGATTGGGTTGGGGAATGCTACTGTTTGTACAAGCTCAACCAACGATGCAGCTGACGGAACTAGCGAGGAGAAGACCGTCTTGCCCATCCATTTTTATAAAAATAAAAAAATATTCATTTATTGTTTTAAAACTTCAAGCACAAAGAAAATTGGTTGCCATCCTGATTTCCTGGGGAAACACATTCCACAGAGAAGTAGACTGAACGAAGAAAGATCGGTAAATGAAGTCAGTGCGATGAGAGGGACATTGAAGAACTCGGTTTTGCGATGAGCGCAGACTCCTGTTATGGTTGGCACAAATGTAATGAAAGGGGGTAGCAAGGTAACTAGGGGAAGAGGGAGAAACAAGGAAAGAAAACAAGGTGGTTAGCGTCCTTTGCTCCCTACGCTGACATATGGGCAACCAAATAAAAAAATAATAATAATAAACAAAAAAAAACAATTAAAAAAATATATATAAAAAAATGTATTGATATATAAATAAATATCTAATGACAAAAGACATTGTACAGATGCCAGCACATCAAGCCACCCGAAACTGTCAAATTTTCTCAATCAACCTTGAACCTGATGCTTTGGCCATAAAGTTGAAAATTAATTAAATAAATATAACAGGTTGTAGTAGCTTGATCTGCTGGTGACTGAACAATGTATCTTTAATTCTTCGACTGAGTAGTAGGAGCCAGTGTCCTCCCCTAATATCATCATCATTCATCATTTTTTATTATGGCTACAACTCTCAAAAGCGTGGGTTTCCGAGAAAAATCATGTTTTAATACTAACATTTTGGTACAAAATAACTGTTTATAAGCCATACTTCTTGATTTTCAAAGTATTTTAATTATTTTTTACATTTATTTCTGTGCATTTTAATTACATTTGTTAATATTTTTTAATTTAAATAATATTAAAAAAAAAAACAAAAAAGCAATACAAAATTATATTGATTTTATAATTTTATGTTATTTTTAAACCCCATGGATTTTGAAGTTAAAATTGGTTGTGTTGGTTGTCTAGTCTTTTTATAGATCCCTATGAACCTACTATCACATACGAAAGATCTGTTGGAGGGGGGGACGGATCTCATACAAACTTGGTCATCATCCTTTGCAATCCAGTATGCTACTACTCACTGGATGCTTGTATTGTCCAATCTATATGTTGCCGTGCCCTAACCGGGTTTCAAGTTGGAACTTGCTTACATAATTATATGTAACAACTAAATGTACATACACAGGAATGCAAAAGAAACCTCCTCCTTTTTGAAGAAAGTCGGTTAATAAAGAGTTTGAGTTTGAGTTTGGAATCTTCAAGGCGATGATGCTATCAGGATGTCAAGGTGCTTCTGTTACCTACACTCAAAAAAGATTTAAAAAACACTGCTTTAAAGGGAGGTGTTTGGCTCCAAGTTCATTACATCAAGAAAAGTGCGTGCAGAAACGCGCAAACAGTTTCTCACTTACACCAAATCGTCCTTCGGGAAATTACAGTTTCGACCAATTAGACAACGCTTGGATAAATTTCGACCTAACATTGGGTTATATTTTTTAATTATACCGTGTAACTGCGCAGCAATTTGATTTTAATTACAGTAATCATTCACTTTGGTCCTTCTGGGAAAACTGGCTTTTCGGTGATGGAAATGTTGCGTCTTCACTTTGGATTTTTTCTGTGTGAAGCATGGTTTTCCACAAAATGGTTTTCTAGAATTTCTGTTTGTTTAAAGTTAGATTTCGGTCAAATATTCACTCTTATGAGCCCCTGAAGACTGCAATGAATACGCGCATCTATATCTATACATCTATTCCATGTTCTTTACTTCTATCTATACATCTAAATAAAATAAACACAGATAAATAAAATTGGAGTGTCTGTTTGCAATATTGACATAACCGCTTTTTACTAAGTGCATATGGATGTATATACCAAACCAACATTTACAAAGTTTGTCTATCTGTCGGTTTGTTCCAGCTAATTTCTGAAATGGCTAGACCGATTTTGACGGGACTATCACTGGCAGATAGCTGATGTAACAAGGAGAGCTTAGGCTACTTTTATTTTAGATAAATAATTAGAGTTCCGTGCAAAAAAAAGAAACCCTTGAAATTGGTAACAAAATTCGATTCAAATAGGGAAGTGGGGATATATTTTAATAATAATTTCACGCGAACGAAAGTCGCAGGCAACAGCTAGTATTCAATAATTGGCGAAACGAGAATATAATATTATGAAGCTAAAAATAGTTATCGCCTCGTTGGTCTAGTGGTGGTAAGCGCGACTGCTGAGCATGAGGTGCTGGGTTCGATTCCCAGGTCGGGCAAAGTGTTATTGGGTTTTTCCATCGAGAATTTCTCAGTAGCAGCCACGGAGTCTAGATTTGTGCCACGTTTGTAAGCTCGCGCAACGTATTTTTGCAAAGTAAACGAAGTGAATTCTCACAGTAACTAGAATACCAACAATAATATTCCAATTTTTCAACGGCTCAAAAGAAAATTGCGTTATTGCATTAAAGCCAAGCGAAGCCGAGGTGTGCCGCTAGTTAATTGATATAAGTACTGAGAAACAACTATCTACATCAGTATAACTTTCGCTCAGGCATCTAGTTATGTTCGTAAAACAGTTTATTGTTCGCAGCAGTGAGACCAGTATAGAACTATAGAGGCTTCAAGTTCTGGATGTTGTACGACGTCCTGCGGCAATCGTGAGAACTCGCTAATATTTGTTTGAGCTCTGAAAATAACTTGTGGTGGTAGTAGTTTTTAGTTAATATGAAATTCGAATTCAACTATAAATGTTTTGTAGATTTTATCTCATCTAAAATTGGACGTTAGAGGTACAATTCCGAAGGTGATTCATGTAGTTTAAATAAGTGAAAACTTTACAGCAATTTTATTTATATATAGGTCGCCGGTTAATATCCGGCTTGAAGCACCACACGAAAAAAAATGTCGTTTAAAAATATGTGACAAAGGAATTCAAATTGAATAACAAGAAAAAAGAGAAGAAATAAAAAAAAGCAAGTGGCCAGTATTTATTTATATTGTTCATGTTGGAATATTTGGTCTAAAGTGTTGAAGAGTATTAAATAAATTATTTGTAAAATAAGAGTGTTTATTTCAAGTAACTAGACAATACATTTAGAAAAAATATATCTATGTAAATAAGTCTGAACAACAGAGGTCAAATTGTATGAACTGTTGTAGATAAGTAATTATCTACAACAGTTCATACAATTTGAACTGAACATGCTACACTGCATATTTCCCGAATGATCAGTAAAAAGTGAGTAGGATATGATGCAGTGCTAAACGCCCGCAACACACAAATAATATCTAACGCCAGTCGGCGAGGTGTGTGAGAGAGAAACATATTTTATGCATGTCTACATGGAAACCTACTAAACCGAATATATTCAGCATAAAAAGGTGGTAGAAACGGTTTTAGACGATACGATTCGACTACGTCTATATTCACTTGTTAACTCGCAGTGTGGCTGTGTGATGGATAATAGGCAAGGTACTGTGATGCATATTGGAGCTAAGGTCCACCCCTCATCAGAGAGGTCTGTGTTCCTGTAGTGGGAACGTTATAGACTGATTATGTCAAGGTGTGACGTTATCATCACGTTTAGTTTTTTAAAGAGAGTGAGTGAGTCGTCTTCCCGATGGAATTCCCATTAGCAAAAATAACGAATCTTAATTTTCGATTTTCCATTACATTTTCATCTCCCATTTAATTGTCTCATTGGTCTACTAGATCATAAGATTCAATTCTCAAATCAGCCAAATTGTCATTGGGTAGTTCGTTCATTGATTCCTCAGTAGCAACAACTACTAGTAGTGCCCGGTTGATAGGAGCGCTCCCTATCTTGTTCATGTCTGAAATTAATTATATTTTGTTAAACCAAACTCCAACTTCGCCTCTCCGAGTGACGTTAAAAATCGGTATCCAAACCCCCAAAAGTCTGGCGCATCCTAGACCCCTACCTAGATCTGGGAATCGCAGAGTCTAGGTGAATAATCCTTTTACCACGACGCGATGTTGGCACAAAGTGGTCGCCTATTACATAGTATCTAAAAATAAGTGGCAAAATATGAGTTTACTGTAAGGTACATGGGACTTAAAACATAACTGGCGAAATGTGGGTGTACAATTAGGTACACCTTTGCCTAACCCTACGGGGATTACAGGCGTGATGTTATGTTATATTATGTAAGGTACATCTCTGAGGATCCCTTTGGGGATTACAGGCATGATTGGTGATTACAGGCGCGACGTTATTTTATGTGAAATATTTAACTCTTTTAGAAGGTTACCACGTTACGACTTCGAAAATCGTACGATTTAAACGGCCTCGCAACAACACTTGGCCACCGGACGCAAGAAATGTGCCGTATAGGATATCTTATGATAATATATTTTGCAGCATGGCTTTGCGATTTCCGTGCCTAATATATTTCTATTTTTGTATTTAGTATCGCTGTATTTGCTTACTGTAGCTAAATAGGGTGCAATCCTGTTTGTTAAACTATACTACAAATTCAATCAAGTGAAAGTAACACTTGTGAATAAGATTTTTCCTTGAAAATGTAAGTTTACTGTTCTGTTCTAAAAGTATCTTTACATAATATAAAACGGAGTCGCTCCCGCTGTTTGTAGGCTTAGATCTTTTGAACTACGCAACGGATTTTAATGCAGTTTTCAGTAATATATAGAGTGATTTAAGGTTTATATGTTTATAGTATCTACGTTGCACCCAGGCGAAGCCGGGTAGGGCGCTAGTTTAATGATAATTTAAACAGATAGTTCAAATAACGTCCCTGTGATTCATGACATGAATGTGGTTTTTATTATGCTGAAAAGACTTTAAAATCTTCAAATCAGCCTTGGACTTATTCTTCAACCTTTGGCTAAACAATGCTGAGTTTAAGTCTTTTCCAAATGTTGTTAAAGTTTTGACAATTTTGTGTCATGGCTATCCAGTTTCTTCCAGCCACTTTAATGAGATCGTCAGTCCACCTAGTCGGTTGTTTAGACTCTGACTTCTTATCTGTGTGAGATAGGATATCTACCAGCACGCGTAGTATGACCACCGTAGAAACGGGTTTTGTCGACGGAAGAATCGACAAAACAACAGAACAGAAAGATATCTGTCATTTTGTAGATTCTTCCGAAAAATTTTGGGTACATCTGGGCTTAGTTGGGTTGATGGATTTACCCAGAATTATTAGACATTGTTCTATCCGTAGTTTTAATTTTTAGATAAGTGTGTAAGGAGATTATTGTATTAGGGAAATATTATTTATGTGTCAAGCTCCATTATCGAAAATCACTGGCATCGTTAACAGATAATTGATTTTATGTAACTCATTATCAATTTTTATCTACAGCAAAACCATATCGATAAGTATTTGAAGAATTTTTCAACACTGATAGACATGTTTCGTTTAATATTATTTGTTTTTTTAATAGGAAATGTTTTTGCTGAGGATGAAAAGATAGTGCAATTGGATATAGGGGGGTTGAGGGGGGAGAAGCACTGGCAGGGGGACTTCTATGAGTTCTACGGGGTGCCGTATGCCACAGCTCCAAAAGGAAGGGATAAGTTTAAGGTTAGTAAATGTTTTACAGTTTATTAACTTTAGCTCGCGGCTCGTTTCCATTATGTATGGAAAATATGCTACGGAAACGTTTTAAATGTAGTATATGACACTCGGGGATAACAAATTTTACCTCTTTATAATATTATTATGGACTAGAAAGTAACAGCAAATCGGTGAGTTAAAATTTAATGTAAACACTGAAACGCCATTGCTAACATAATTTGGCAATGACAACTCGAACTCCGGTATTTTCTCTTCTTTTTTATCTAGTGATCCTAAATACGATACATAACATTAAATCACGTCTATAAATCGAAGGGTAGAGGTATACCTAACATTGCATCAGTTATGTTTAAGTCCCATATAATACAGACGAGCCTATTGCTATCAACCGGGCACAGTCCGGACTCCGTCACTGCAAGTAACTGAAATTATTGATGGGAAAACCCAATAACAATTTTCCCGACCCGTCATTAGCAACCTCATGATTAGCAGTCGCACTTACGATCACTTGACCAACGATACAACACATTGGTTTTAAAAACTAAATGGTACACGATTAATGGTAGCATATAAGTTCGCTCTTATAGTTATCATATTACAAAACCGTTTAAATCATTACAGGCCCCTCTTCCTGTAGAACCATGGGAAGGCATCATGGACGCTAAAATCCCCAACATTGTCTGCGAACAGGTCTACCTCTTCGAAGATGAAGACGACGAAGACATTATTCTTGACGGCGTAGAAGACTGTTTGGCCATGAACATCTTTGTCCCAACAGTCGCCAGTGAAGACAATCCACTGCCAGTTTTAGTCTATATACACAGCGGGGCTTACTCAGGTGGGAATGGCAACATGGCAAAGTTCACCTATGTAGCCAGACATGACGTCATAATAGTCAGTTTCAACTACAGACTTGGATTCAAAGGATTCGCCTGTCTAGGCACTGAAGAGATACCTGGCAATGCCGCGTTAAAAGACCAACTGGCTGCCTTGAAATTTATCAACAAATACATTAGCAAGTTTGGTGGAGATCCCAAGAAGGTAACACTTGCAGGATTCAGCGTTGGTGCAAGCATGGCCGAGCTACTAGCATTATCAAAAGCAGCAAACGGTTTAATAGACAAACTAATACTAGAAAGTGGCTCATCTTTGTCTCCTTTCGCAATAAACAGGGATCCAATAAATACCGCCAAGAATTTGGCAATATCTATGGGTTATAACAATACGGAAAAGATTGAGGACTTAAATGAATTCCTGTTGAACGCACCGATCAAAGACTTGGCTGTTAAAAGCAAGAATTTCTACTTGAAAAACTCCACTTTCGGTTTAGCGCCGTGCATCGAGAATGTGATTGGAAATACTGAACCACTTCTGACAGAGTCGCCTTTGATTACTTTCCATAAAGGAGATTATGAGAAAATTCCTGTGTTGACTGGTTTTTCAAACATGGAAGGTATTAGCAGAACTGTTAAGTTTAGTGAATGGAGCGATTTAATGAATGAGAAATTTGCAGATTTCCTACCAGCAGATTTGGCTTTTGATAATGTTAAATCAAGAGATGCTTTCATCGAAGAAGTAAAGAAACATTATTTTAAAGATGAAGAAGTAAGTCACGATACAGTGCAAGAATACATAGATTACTTCTCCGATTCAATGTTCAAGTACGCTATAATGAAGTCAGCGAAGATGCATGCTCTTAAATCTAAAAGACCCGTCTTTCTTTATGAGTTTTCTTATGTTGGGAAGTTAAGTTTCAAACATCACTTCATGGATAAAATAAAAGGAGCCAGTCATAGAGACCAAACTGCGTACATATTGGATTTCTTTGAATATACTGAGAAACTTTCGGATTTGGATACAAGAGACCGAATGACAGCAATGTGGACCGATTTTGTTAAATATGAGTAAGTATTTTAACAGTTACTTTATTGCTAGAGATCAGATACATGTGGTTGGCAATTGGTATGATTCCGCCGTTTACATACGGCGTCGTCAGTTTAAAAACGCTCGCAGGTATGTCTTATGCCGAAGGCAAAATGTATATTGCCGTCTCACTTTATAGTATGCCATAACATTTCGTCGACAATTCAATCGCCGCTTACATGATGCCGCGGCAAATTGAAATATTTAGTTCTAGTTCTTGTCACGCGCGTCGCTGTTGATCAAAACCAGAAAGATGGCGTCAAGTAGTGGTTTTGTGACACAAAAAGTTATAGTAACCATAATGTTCAAAAACGCATGGGAAATCAGCAATTTTCCTAAAAGTCTTGCTAGCTGGCGTGAGGAGCGTAGGCCGAAGGCATAGGGTAATGCTTTAGAAGACAGACAGATTGTATTGATATTCTAATTTAAGTTTCTACTTTCAAAATAACATAATATCAATTCTTGTAATCCCCGAAGGCCGAGGGGGATTTCAACAGTTATGTTTAAGTCCCATGTAATAGGAGTCTCGATTTGTGCCCGGTTGATGGCAATGGGGACAATTGCCATCAACCGGGCACAAATCGAGACTCCGTCGTGGCTACTACTGCAAAATTCCTGATGGAAAAAACCCAAGAACTCTTTGCACGATCCGGGAATTAAACCCAGGACCTCATGCTCAGCAATAGCGCTTGGGACTAACCAACGAGGCAGTTTCAGGAAAAAATACTTTTAATTCTTTATCTTATTTTACAGAAATCCAACAGCATACGAGAGCTTACTGATTGACGTGAAATGGCCAAAGTATACAAATGAAGAACCGAATTACTTAGAAATAAGTAAAACATTGAAAATAAAAAAGGATTTGTTCGGAAACCGTTATAAATTCTGGGACAGAGTGTACGAGAAATATTACTGGAATCCAATGCCTGTTGTTGCAAAGAAAAAAAGTAAATAAAGTCATGTAAAATAAGTTGTATTATTTGTATTTAAGATCTCGTTTGAGATCGTTTTTTGTAGGTCATAAACAAAAGAATGAAGCTACAGTCCCAGTCACAAGGCATAATAACTTGTGAAAGTACTGTAGTTGCCCATTCCAAAGCGTAGATCTCTATGGAGAAGAATGAAAAAGAAGGCAGCGAGCGAGAGCTAGTAAAAAAAAGAAAAATATTTAGGAAATCCTAATATCAAATGGGAATGATCACCATTTTCAACGCCCAAAACTCTCCCCTTCTGAATCGATGGGTTTTATAAAAAAATCTAAACCATACATTTTTCTACCAATATTAACCCCTGTGCAAGTGCCTCCGATTTATGTGTGGTCCAATTCAGCGGCGAATGATTTAAAAACAGATCTGAAAAACAATAAAAGACTGTTTAAAGCTCTCACGGTTTTCACGGAAATATCAGGAGCTCAGAATAATTGATAATCCCAAAAGCGACAGTGTAAGTTGAAAAAATAAAATGTATGGGTAAAAGTAATTTAAACTCACAGCTACATGGAACTTTTGGCACTCGAATGGCGTTAAGAAGAGGGCACTCTTGATAAATATTTTTGGAAGTTGTTGTGGGTAAAATATAGATTAGTTCCGATTTGTAACAAACAAACAAACCCCGATTACCCCCCCCCCCCGATTTTTTTTACCGTTTTGTAAACAAATGAATGATGTAAGCAATATTTTTTCCATAAAGTTTCCTGGGCGTATCTGGGCCTCCTCCATAGAAACCAATTACGATTTAAATGATTTAGGGCCAAGTTCACCGACAAGATAACGGTCTGATTATCTGAAAACAGCTGTTTACCATGAATTTTCGTGTTCAAAAAAGCAAATCTAATGATTAAGGGCCATGTTCACCGACATTGAATTAGCGATAACAGTTGATTACTGTGTTTAATCATCAGATTTGCTTTCGGGAACACGAAAATCCATGGTAAACAGCTGTTTTCAGATAATCAGACCGTTATGTTGTCGGTGAACTTGGCCCTTAGTTGACATCCTTCCTTCGCCGTCGCCGCTGTCTAAAGTCAGTCAATCTGTCTGTCTGTCACTGTCTCTCTGAATGAATTATGGTTTAATGTGGAGTTTGAAATAATAATCCATAGCTTTAGACAAGTGGTGATAAATTCGAGACAGATTTGCACAAGACAGTTATATAAAAAAAAAAAAAATTCGCAAGATTGGCTTATTCATTTTTATTTTTTCTTTTAAAACGCTGTCTCTCGCAACTTACATCACTAACCCGGTGTGACTGACACCTCTAAACAAAACTCCCCTTCCTTGTTGCAAATATTTGAACGATTCCAAATGATGCACGGGCTATTGAAATTTTTCCCGAATTCCCGACGGGGAGCCCTCTCTCTATACCGAAATTTGCAGTTCATTTTCTATGAAATTGACTGACACGTTAGTGTCGGTCACAGAACTTGTGGTGTGTGAGGTGAATTTAAAGTATTTACTGAAAAAAAAATGGCAATGGCGCGTAGGATCACAGGTGGAAATTTGGATGCAGTTATGGGTTGGATAGTAGCTTTCTAAATGAATGTCAAATGCGCTGCTGCTCAAATTTAGAGAAAAACTTTGTGACTTCCAAAAAATTGCTGCCTAATTTTGATCAGAAGCGTGGACTCCTTAGAGGCGATTTTTAAATCAGGCGTGTTGGTTAGAAGTGTTATTAAGTTCTTCTTCTTTTGTGTCGATGGTACGACTTAATTTAAAAATCTTGGGCATGGCTGGGCACCATGGGGCTGCGCGACTGTTCAAAACAGATACCGCGGCCCTGGAACACAAAGGGCTAAGAAGGAACATGGATGGGTTTTAGTCAGTACAAGTCTGGCACTCCCTTCCGCTCTGCCTAGAGCTGGAGAGGTCATTTGAAGATTTCACATCCGAAAAAAAAGGTACCTAAAGTCACTATGATTTGCAAGGTGATATTGTCATATTATGATAATAAGTACTATTTGGAGAGCAGCGGTGGCCCAGTGGTAGCGACCCCGACTTACGAACAGTAAGTCATGGGTTCGAACCCAGGCAGGTGCACCTTGTTTTTGTGTTTCATCATCACTGCTCAAAAAAACGGTGCTGGAAAACATCGTGAGGAAACCGGCATGTCCTAGAACCTAAAATTCGAAGACATGTGACATCTATCAATCCGCACTGGGCCCGCGTGGTGGATTATACCCCATTCCCTCTCATAGAGAGGAGGCCTGTGTCTCATTAGTGGGAACATTATAGGCTGATGATAATGAGGTACTTTTTAAAACAAAATAATAAGGATCCAAGAGAAAGCCAACACCCGAAAATACACGATCAATTTCTGACACATGGTACAGGTACAGTCATGGTAAACAACAGCTGTCGTATAAGATATGACTTCTAATAAAAGTAGGATACCTAGGTTTAATAATAGTTTGAGGGGCATTCAAAAGGGCTGCGGGCTGTTCGAAAGAGATACCGCGGCCCTGGAACACAAAGGGCAAGGAAGGAACATGGATGGGTTTTAGTCAGTACAAGTCTGACACTCCCTTCCGCTCTGCCGCGGGCGCCTGCGAGCGGGACAAGTCATTTGATGATTTCCCATCCGTAAAAAAAAAAAAAAAGGGGCATTCAAAAGTCGAGTGACGATCTATAAGCAAACGTTCCCTTATATAGCCACCGAGATTTATACTCCTGTTTGAAGTGGAAGTGGAAATTGTGTGTTTTCTTACTCCTCCGCTGTTCTTTGCTGATTAATTTCGTATCTCAAGTGATCTATGCCAGTTGATTCTTCTCCAAGATGTCTCGTATCGTTTCATGGTGGTCGTAGATCATATTTTCATCAGCATACAACTTGGCACTCAACTGCAAATTGCAAAAAAAGTAAGAAAATTTGAAATTTGCGTGCTACCTTAGCTTAATCTTTTGAACGCCAGGGCATAAACGCAATGCCAGGGCTGCGGGACTGTTCAAAAGAGATACCGCGGCCCTGGAACACAAAGGGCAAGGAAGGAACATGGATAGGTTTTAGTCAGTACAAGTCTGACACTCCATTCCGCTCCGCCCAAAGCGGGAGAAGTCATTTTTATGATTTCCCATCCGAAAAGAAAAAAAGGGCATAAACGCACGCGCGTGAACTCCACAAGCCACAATTTCACCTACCATTTTGTCACATATTTGTGTCGTTTGGCCTACAGGGCACGCGCTTGCTTGTCATGCATATGTGACATTGGCGTTCATAAAGTTTATACTCCAAACAACACTGACGGATAGACACAAAGATCCATTACCTAACTCCAACAAAACTGACACACGACAACAACTTAAATATGAAAATCTTTATCGAGTACACTCTATTAACTTTCTAAACATTAAACATCCTCCTAACAACTAGCAAACACTTCTAACTTTTGTAAACATAAACTCTCTATTCTTAACTCAACCGTAACGTAGGTTCTGAAGGTTGAAAATGGCTCGTGATTGTTGAATTTAAAAGTATGTTTATGTTCCGTTTCGTGACACAGGTGACGTAAGATAAGTAACGTCAATTTATAAGCGTCAAAGTCATGAGTCTTCGGGGAACTGGGTGTTTGGATACTTCTTGTACAGTATGGATAATGTCGGAGTTATTTTAAGCTAATATTAGATTATTTTCTCAGGTATTTTTTGAGGTTTTTACAGGAGGAGCCCGTTTTGTCAGGGAAAATAGAGGATGTAAACAGACTCTTAACGAAGTCGAAAGGCACTTGTTCTCCCCGTCATTGCGATATTTTTTTTGTTCTAGACAATACCTGGGAACCTTCTAGTTACGGATATATTGGGGGTCAAAGTTCCAACATTTCAAGTTTACTTATTTTTTAAATACATGTTTTTAATGCAAGATTTTTACTTTAAACACCTCCAGGACCCTCTTACTATTCAATCCATCCATCAACACAGTGTTTTGAGTGCGTTACATTGAGTCCTACTGCAAAACGTGATTTTTCAGCCCAAAAAAAAAAGTCGTTTCCCAGCAATATTTTTTGCGTAAAGTTACTTAGTTTGATGTACATAATGCTTGGTTAACGGCTTCGTGAAGAGTCTGTTTACACCCCGTAGTTAGGATAAGGATTAGATTCATTGCTTAGGTATTTTTGGAGGTTTTCAGAAAAGGAGAAAGTTTTCTCAGGAAAGAAGTTCAGCTCCAACTGTTAGTTAACATGGATATGGACGTGCTCGTAGTCAGGTCTGTGCTGAAGCTGGTGTCAAGTGAGTATCATAACATCACGCCTGTTATCCCCGAAGGGATAGACAGAAGTATACCAAATAGTACACTCACATTTCGCCAGGTCCCATGTAATACGGGGCGAGCCTATTGCAAATCTAACCTCCGTGGCTGCTACAGAGAAATACCTGATGAAAAACCCGATAACAATTTGCCCGACCCAGGAATCGAACTCAGGACCTCATGCTCAGCAGTCGCAATTGCGACCACCAGACCAACGAGGCAGAACCAAAAAAAAAGCCCGAATAAACCGCTCACTAGAGTGAACCGTCTGATATCGGTGCTACTAAAGCTGTCACCATCGTCTGCCTAGCCTCTTCCCAACTATGTTGGGGTCGGCTCCCAGTCTAACCGGATGCAGCTGAATACCAGTATTTTACATGGAGCGACTACCTATCTGACCTCCACAAACCAGTTAGTACTGGGTAATACGATACCCCTTGGTAAGACTGGTTGTCAGTCATTTTTGGGCCACTGACTACCTAACGACTGTCAAAGATCTTCAAATGACAGCCGGGACCAACGGCTTGACGTGCTTTCCGAGGCACGGAGGAAACTCGGTATGTAATGGGTGGTCATCCATCCGCAGACCAACCTAGGCAAGCACGGTTTAAATAAAGATCGACCCGAGCGGCTGTTATTATTTAGCCACGAGTTCCTCCGCTACTAAAGCTCACTCAATTTAGTGCAAGGAGAAGACGTTACTGGGAGCGATCGGTTTGCGGTATCTTGTCATCCGTGGCTGCGGCACTCGACATCCAATACTAACGTACTTCCTTAGGTTACAGGGTGCTTCGTGTTTTATAAGATTATTTATTAAGATATAGCTTCCTTTCTTATAGTATGTCCCAGCTGTGGGAACAATTATGCTACTTGACACTATTTTATTTTATCTTACTATCTTTTCATATCAACATGATTCTTACTAATGCTATAAAACGTATAATGTAAATGCGAAAGTTTGGATGGATGGATTTTTGTTACTAAATCGCGTGATAACGGCTGAACGGATCTGGATGAAATTTGGCACAGAGATAGATATAGTTTGGAATAGCACTTAAGTTTTTATTCCAAAAGTACGATGCCGTGGGCAAATTCCGTACTAAACGCGTGCGAAGCCGCAGACTGCTAGCAGTATTAAAATAAAATTATAATAAGACAAGGTCACATTGAATTAGCTAGCAAAACGCCGCAAACGTGATGGATGAAAAAAAACTAAACATGATAGCTGCTGTTATAAGAAGTATGTTGTAAACTTTTATTTAAAAAAAGGGGAGTTCTGTGCAAATAAAAATTAAAACCCATAAAATTGTTAACAAAATCCGATTCATATAAGGAAATAATATTTTTATAATAATTTCACGCGAACGAAGCTCGCGGGCTACACCTAAAAAGGCAATTAAACAGACAATTTTAATTATACTACAAGGGTAGATTTATTCGAATACAGTATTAAAAGCAAACCCTCGTTTTCGAACTGTCAAAAACATAAAAAAAATGTAACAAAATACCATTACTGCTTTATTCAGGTATGCCAAGAGAATGAATACTGTCTAGCCGCGGTCGGTATGTGACATGTTGACTTCGGCGGTCATAGCGATAGACTGACCCTCCTGTATACAGGATGACGCTCTTTCAGGCACATTTTTAATCAGATTACTTTATAAATAAAACAATTGGACATTTTGATTAGTGGTTTAATAAAAAAAAAAATATTTTCCAAAAATACCACAAAAGGCTTTTGAGGAATAAGGGGGCCAGTTTACTAACCACCGTGGCAGTTTTCACAACACACGGTCAATAACGATTTTAAAAGGCATAATAGTCTAGCATATTATCGATAGATGACGCGGAAATATTTTTAAACAACCTAGAATACGTGGTTAGAAAATTAACCACCAAAACTGAAAGAGTTAAAAGTTTTAGAAGATTATTGCTTGGAAAAACTGAAAGGACTTTTTAAAACCATCTGTTTTCTTTAAATTTTTGGTTATTACTTTTACCCTAATGCATGATGCATATTAGTAAGTACAACTGTTAATTTTTGAATAATTTTCTGAGCCCAAAATAATACCTCTTTGATGGAACATTTTTTGGTACATATATAAGGTGTTACAGTCAATTTGTTCCAGCATATCCTGCCATAACATGGCGTGCAAATTTTATCACAATAAGTGATGTCAACTAACCTAACTTACAAATTACAGATTCTGTTGTCTTCTAACGGCATAATATCTTTTAAAAAGTAATAGTTTGAAAAGTATTTTTCGGTAAGTCTTGAAAACTAGTTGGTAGATGATTGTAGATAATAATCGACATGCAGTACCTATATACATTTTTCTTATATAATTTTAGTTTTATTGGTGGCAGCCGAAGTAGAAAGTAATAATATTATTATTAATAGTCGATTATTCTTCAGTCTCAAAAGACTCGTGTCTACGATAATAAATTATGTTTCTGAACGACAATGATTGTGTCACGACTTTTACTGTATTCTAATTAGTCACTTTAGGTGATGTGTCAGCTAGTGCAATAATTTTATTTTGATCACAAAAACGGAAATATTCTAATAAGTACGTGATACGTACGTCGTACGCATATCTGCTCGCTGATCATATTTTCTTGAGCCTTTGGCCAGTTACGCCACCATCTTAGCTGATAGCCTGTGTTTATAGTTCTAGCCTTGAGTCCAGGCGACCTAGCTAAGCAACCACGACCAAATTTGACAGTTTTTAAAACACCATAAAGTTACAAGAAGATTAGTGAGTAAAAAATGTCAAAATCATTAAAAGACTAAAAAGTATTCCGACATACAGTATATCCTTCATTCATAAATTAATAAAGTATCTATGGTCTCCATGAGTGCCTAAAATGAAAATAACGTAAATTTTCAAACAACCTGTAGCCCGAGTCTTGCTAGCACATTCCAGGCGCGTTTCGCTATGCAAACTGGGATCGAACGCGCTCAACCGGCGACATAACTATCCATGTCGCCCGCACAGACGGACGGGTCGACAAATTACGTAGTTATGGCGTTAGTAAATCACCTAGCTGAGTCTATGGACATCTTACTATCAAATAAAAGCTCTTGAAGCAAAGGTGTTATTCTGTTTTTGTTTAAGAGAGTTGTTTTTTTATTGCACAGCCATGGTGTCCAAGCTGCTTCAAAAGTTCTTATTTATTTAACTTAATAAGTTGCATATAGGCCAGCCCGTAAAGATTTTTATAAGTAAATAAAAAAATAAATTTATTTATTTCTCAAAAACTGAATAATATGTTACAAAAAATAGTTTGGCAGTACTTAACCTTAAATATATACATTATTATAAAATAATATAATATATACATGTATAATAATACTTTTAAATGCAAAAGTAAGTTTGTTTGTCACCTTTTACGTTTAAACCACTGAACTGATCATCCTGAAATTTGGATATACGTTATCAAGTGTACAGAAACGGACATAGGGTAGCTTTCATCAAGAAAAATAGTTCTGTTCCCGAGGAAAACAACAATAACGTTCTTTTGCTCATAGATGACGCCACGTGTCTTGCGAATCGTGAGTGAATTACAAGCAGAATATCACCCGAATTGATTGTCAAATTCTATATTAACGCGAGCGAAGCCGCGGGCAAAAGTTTGTATCTTGTAAATGGATGTAGCCACTGCAGCCGAACTTACCAAAGTACTTAAAACGTAGCTGTATACATACATAACATCACGCCTTAATCCCCGAAGGGTTAAGCAGAGGCAGGCAGTTACCTTATCTGTGACCTAATAGTACAACTACATTTCGCTAGTTATGCTAGTTATGTTTTAAGAGCCTATTGCCACCAACCGGGGACAAATCCAGACTCCGTACAGTATCATACTTCAAACGGTATCATTTACCACCGATTTCAACCCCACTTTGTTTTGACCCCTCTTTATAACGGAAATAAAATCAGCAACAGTAAGTACTTCCTTAAATAAAAGTTTACACAAAAAATCTGATAGCAATAAGTCACGTTTTATCTTCGGAAAAAATCTTTTAAAAAACTCTGTCGCTGCTGCCATAAATCTTTTTCGAAAAAAAATACTTTTCTACACCCGCGAACTTCACCCCGTGAGATTCACCCCCCAAGTCTTGGCTCGGATGACTGTGCAATTATCAATATCACCACAACATAGCGGTTGTGCCTCCGGAAAATTCCTATTTCGTAGCTATAAATCAGTTTTCCGTTTATTAAAACAGCTCCGGCACCTTCGATCGAATCGCCCCCTTAAGGCGGGGGAGTTCGTATTGGGGCTTTTAGAGTTGTGCCTGTAAAGTATTTTTGAATTAACCAATTCGAAGAAACATACATAAAAAATCTGTTGATTGATACAGCGAAAACCACTCTTGATAATCATATGAAAATAAAATATGTATTTAAAATTATATACAGCGAGCAATGGAGCGCAGCATAAAAGGTGTTAAGCGAACAGATCGCGTTAGAAACACCACACTGCGCTCCATAACTCACGTAGCTGATGTTGGAGAAAAAACAGCCAGGCTGAAGTGGGAATGGGCAGGCCACGTGGCACGGATGCACCCGGAGAGATGGGCAAGGATCGTCACACACTGGTCGCCTGAAGAAGGACAGCGCCGTCGAGGTCGACCTTGGCGAAGGTGGCGTGACGATCTGATTGTGTTTGCGGGACTAACATGGCCGGAGATCGCACAGAATAGAGAGGTATGGAACGAGAAAGGGGAGGCCTTTGCTCAGCAGTGGGACACCATGTAGGCTAGAAAAAAAAAAAAATATATATATATATTATGCGTGCTGTGGGTTCCTGTTAGTGAAGGAGTACACCAACACACCAAGTGAAGATATACTCTGTCCTACGTGAAACTTTTATCGTCCATTATTTATTTCACATGCTTTGTTTACATCCTTTGTTGGAGATCTTAAATAAATAAATATTTTATTGAACAATCATTCGATTATGTTTTATTATTCATCTAATCGACACTGATAGATATAGGAACATAAACAATTGATAACTTTTAATTCCGACACATTTCATCTGGAAATTCAAAAAGGCGACCACTTTCTACCCCAAGAGGAACAACCCTGCACTGCACAGAGGGCGTGTTGTATTATTTTTAATCTGTGCTACCCCTGTGTAATCTGCGTCGGGAAGCGACACCGGGGGCAAACATTGTTTAATGTTGTCTAACGAATACTCAAGATAAGACTGAAGGACTTTAGTAATCGCGCCTCTAAAATGGCTGCCTTTTTGATGTTGCTGAAATTTTATACGGAATGTTATAAAATTTTAATTAGATCAAGAATTTAATTTCGCCTTAGAAATATTCTGGGAAGTTAGCTTGAAGTTAGGATTAGTACTTATAAAATAATAAGTAATTTAATATTGTGAATTTTATAAGAATTTATTTTAGAATATCTTAACAGTAATAACTAGATTATTATTTACATCGTTCGCTACTTTTTCGTCTCCATCTTTGTGACCACGTTGTTTAAACTTCGCAACAGATTATGATGCGATATTCACGAACATTTAGATAGTTTATTCCTATAAATATTTGTGATTTTTTGTTTCACCTATATTAAACTTTTATATATAACTAGCTTATGCCCGCGGCTCCACTCGCGTGAAGTTCGATAATTGTCCCACTGGATCATTTTACCGGGATAAAATGTCGTATGTGAATCCAGGTTATAAACTGTCTGTGTGCTAAATTTCATCCAAATCAGTTTAGTAGTTTTTGCGTTAAAGAGTAACAAACATGCATACATCCTCACAAACTTTCACATTTATATTCGTATAATATTAGAAGGAAGTAGAACTACATAGAGTTCTGTGCTTTGTATGGCGCCACTAATCGAGCCAAAACTATTTTTCAAGCTGGAATCAATTAAACACATTAACAGTTTCAGAGATTGGCGTATACGGACATAGTAACACGTAATTTTTAGGGTTCCGTACCCGAACGGAAGCCAATGGGACCCTATTACTAGGCCTCCGTTGTTCGTCTGTCCGTCTGTCTGCTCCCTCAGCGGGCTGTATCTCATAATCCGTAAAAAATAATAAAAATAAATTAAAAATTGAAGGGGTACTTCGATGGTACAGAACCTTTCATGCGCAAGTCCGACTCGCACTTGGCCAGTTTTTTAAATTTTAAGATAACGAAATCTCGACATTTTCTCTTCAACACAGTGTGGAGCAGGGCGGTAGCTAGTTCAAAATAATCCAACATCTAATCCACTTGAGAAAATTATTGTACAATAGAATTTAAAATTACGTACGGCTCGACAATAGGCCCTTCGGTCGAGGGTCTGGGGCACTCAAAAACCTTTCAATTACCAAACTGTCACGGCCATAAAGACATGATTGGTACTCAAACCTTTTTTGCTGATTGTCACCCTGTATTTGGCATTATTGACGATAATTGTTTGGTATAGATTTTATAGATTTTTTGGGATTTTTTTGGGGGAAGTGGGAGGATTGGTGAGTACTTGGCTTGGGGGAAGGTTGTGGCTGTACGGGTTTTTAACTACATCTTTTTGTACAGACGCCAGCAGGTCAAGCTAACCCAGACTGTCAGATTTTCCCAACCAACCTTGAGCCTAACGCTCTGGAGATAAAGTTGAAAATCCATTAAAAAGTTTCTACAAATTGATGTGCCAGCGTCTGTACTATCCATACTGATATTACTACTGTGAAAGGACCTCTGTCTGCTACCTTTTCACGTCGGGTTTGAATGTTTAGCGTACATAAGTACTTTCACCTGGTTAAGAGGAAATGTGGGTGGTCTTTTTCTCATACAAACGCTTTCGCCTGTTTTTTTTCTGGTTTATAACTTTATAGCTATGATTTTTTACAGTTAAATAAATATCAACGTTTTCTATGTCCCTATGTTTTCTTTTTTGATGATACATAATCTGTATAAGCACTAGAACCTTTACAAAATGATCAAAATTGCCTATTTACATCGCCTGTCAAATTAGTGGTCTAGTGTACAAATTCGACAACTATCAATGAAAAACGAAAAACATAGGGACATAGTATATATCCTTCTTATTCAGTTTATGAAATATATAATATATAGTCGAGAGCCGAACCTCGAATCATGACTTTTTACTATAGTTGTCCTTATTGCACCAATGTCAAAATCACGCTCGCAGAGCGACAGCGATAGTTTCTTCAAATACCTACCGTGTTTCCTCTTAAGAAAAAATTCTACTATTTACCTCATTAGTATTCTATAAATATGGGCTAAAATCCACCACGCGGGTCTAGTGCGAGTTGGTGCATGTGACAGAGCAGTGCAGCAGCAGATAAACGACGTCACACAAAGTAACTTTCGAAATAAGGCAGACGACTTGATTTGAACCCACGATAGGTACGAGACATAATTCGGGGCTTGTAACTTTGCTCTAACGAAAGATTAAATAAGACACATCAGAAAGAAAAAATTAAATTCAGTTTTTAATACAGACCTTCCTTCTTTAACCCAAAAAATTCTTTAAATGTACGTCGGAGCCGGTCATTGGTATGGACATACAATGAATCGAAGTACGCCTCTGGTGAGGTCACGAGACCAACTTACCCCACTACAGCGTACTTTACAGAGCCTTGATGTTTTCGGCTCGACGCTAGGACGACAGTTAGTGTCTGATCGCGGCCGTGTTGAGACCTCTTGGAACTGTACCCGATTCATTGTATCCCGTGTTATTGTGTTAAGTTGTGATCTTAAGTACTTTCTTCGTTTTGCTGGAAACGGTGTATCGCACCCAGTATGTTTTCATAGCACAAAACCCATCATCTGCCCACATATAAATATTATGGAAATACACAAGGGAAATCAAGTCATATTTTGTCGTATCACCCGTCCTCAGTAATTATATCTTAAGGTCGCGACTTCGCCTAATTAAATTCTTATTAATTTTACAAGAAGGTGCTGTAATTAAATTATGTTTTAAAAGGTTTAATATTAAAGGTGAATATGTTGTGAGTTATTATGAAGATAGAAAGTTTTGGTCTCTCTTAGGATTGTTTTGAAACTTGGATTTAGGATCGTATGTTATTGAAAACTGGCCAAGTGCGAGTCGGACTCGCGCACAAAGGGTCCCCTACCATAAACCCCCGTATTGGAGCCCCCCTTAAATATTAAATAATTTATATTTTTATTATTTGTTGTTATAGCGGCAACAGAAATACATCATCTGTGAAAATTTCAACTGTCTAACTATCACGGTTCATGAGATACAGCCTGGTGACAGACAAACGGACGGACAGATAGCGAAGTCTTAGTAATAGGATCCCGTTTTTACCCTTTGGGTACGGAACCCTAAAAATGATACAGAGGGTGGGATTTTTCAACCTATCTTATTCCATTGAATTTATAAGTTTAAATATCATGTTTTTCCTTTCATTTAATTTATCATGTTTGTTAGGGAGTTTGAGCAATATGATTAACCCTATCGATTGATGTCACAAAAGTACAGAATATTATTTTTTCGAATTTTATTCGGTTGGATTCCCGAGTTTGGCAAGTGAATTTTCGAAAATCTTGGAAAGCAGATTTGAATATTTAAAAAAATAAAGGATATTTCCTTTGAATAAAATTTGCTATTTCCAGTATTTTGAGTATTTTCCCTCCAAGTGAGTTTGAAAAATTCCACCCTGTATAGTTGAATACCTCATTGACATTCTTTAATGAGATTTTGCAAAAACCTTAGGTTAGTTCACAAGTACATCATCATCATCATTCTTGCCCAGTATGTCTTCTTCTTCCATATTCCTTATTACTCATCATCTCATCAGACACCTCCTTGTTTTCCATATCATCCTTCACACAGTCCATCCATTGTTTCTTTGGTCTTCCTCTACTCTTTTCCATATAAAAACTCAAAACTTTCCTCACAACATTTTCCTCATTCCTCCGCATCACAAGCCAATATCGATTACTACAAAACTTTTCAGTCACCGGCGCCATTTTCAGACTAATATAATTATAATGTCTAATTTACCGTAAAAATATTTTTGAGTGAAATTGATTACGAAAGATGTCGCCTGTTCACTTTATGATTTAATTAAATTAGTCGAGAATTCGTTGTGACATTCATTTGTTTTGTTTTTGTTACGGTGTTCTTTCTTTTTTCATGTGATTATCTAGTGCCTAACCTGGTGTCAAACTTTAGCGGCGTCAAATCAGCAAAATTCAATATAAAATTATGCAAATCTTGTAACTTTTTTGTGCCCATGGGCCTCTGACTTGGCTTTACATGCCGTCGAGAAATATCTCTCAGACATGCTGGTTTCCTCACGATGTTTTCCTTCACCGAAGCCAGTGATAATTTATACAATACCCACTTGAATAGAAAAAAATCAGAAGTGCGTGCCTTGGGTTCGAACTCGAGGCCAATGACTTGGCAGCGCTACGTTGCTACGATGCTACGCGGCTACGACATTTGCTACGAAAGTTAAAAAACCTATCATACTCGTAGAAGCCACGCAGTACCGTCTATACACACGAGAAAACTATATAGAAAATCGGTACCGCGAGCTTTCGCTTCGCAATTAAGTTTTGCAAACAATCGTTGCGCGAGCTTTTGTTATGCAATGAGCTTTGACATCAAACAACTGAGCTGAAATTTTGCACACACCTTTGGTTGCATGTCAATTTTTTTGTTGTATATTGGATATAAATTTCATCATTATCATCATCAGCCTATAATGTTCCCACTGCTGGGACACAGGCCTCCTCTCTACGAGAGGAAATAGGCTATAATCCACCACGCGGGCCCAGTGCGGATTGGTAGTTGTCACATGTCTTCGAATTTTAGGTTCTAGGACATGCCGGTTTCCTCACGATGTTTTACTTCACCGTTTTTGAGAAGAGTGATGATGAAATAAATTACACAAAGTAATGCGCCTGCCTGGGTTCGAACCCACGACTTACTGTTCGTAAGTCAGGATTGTTACCACTGGGCCACCGCTGCTCTCCATAAAAATATATATAAATTTAAGTATCGCCTAATTTTGGTAAAAAATAGATTTACATAATTATCAGTTTTACTTCACCACAACCGTTAGTATCTTTAAGATGCTCAAGTTTTACAGCAGACAAAAAAAAAATATTTTCACTGTAATTCAATCGCACAGGCCTAAACAAACAAGTTTAACAAAATATACTCAATATGCGACACTGCTCTGCATAAACGGATAATCGTCAAGTTTCAATAAAAATTCGTTCCGTCGCAGCGTGTGAATATTCATTAGTTATTGAATGTCCGTGGTGGCAGGGTTTGTCGCGGTTATGACGGTAGAATAGGTATCTCCCCTAAACCATTTTGCAAAAAAATGAGGCAGGTGAGCAAGAATTTTCTAACAATGATTTAACAAACATAACGTTAACTTAATTTCAGGCAATTTTAGCCCTTACAGACTTACGTATAAGTACATATTGTAAAAATGCGATTTCTGCTAAAAGACTATGTTAGTATCAGTTAAACTCAACAAGAGCAATTCACGCCACAGTAAATGCTGTTTGTATAAGCATCACGCCTGTAATTCCCGAAGAGTTAAGCTGAGGTGAACTGCATAATGTTGTGGCGTGAATTGTTCATGATGAGTTTAACAGCCACTCTGATCGATATTCAGGTTAAGCCGCGCTTGTCTGGGAGGGTCCGTGGATGGGTGGTGGACCAGCCATTACATAACGAGTTTCCTCCTTGCCTTGGAAAGCACGTTAAGTGGCGTGTCTCGCCTGTCAATTGTTCATCTTTGACAATCGTTACAGGTAGTCAGTGGCCCGAAAGTCTGACAACCAGTTTTTTCAAGGGGTTATATCATTACCCAGTACAAACTGGATTGTGGAGGTCAGATAGGTAGTCGCTGGAAGCCGACCCTAGCATAGACGTCGATGTGTGTGTGACCTGTTCATAAATACAAAAAGTTACAAGAGTTTAAAGAAACACAAAGCGTTCAAATTCACCATCTATAACGCGAGCCCTCTCAAAGTTTCGCAGCAGATGTCAGAGGCGTCTAGACGTTCGCACTGCACCAACTCCGGCCACTTTTATTTTATTTTGAATTCACACTATTCCCCCTAATCCCCTTCAATGGGGGAAGCCCTCGCAGAGCTGGAGTGAAAGAAAAATATAGAGTATCAGGTGTTTTTGCAGTCTTATTGAAAGTCACGTCAAAAGGGAAATGGAAAATGTTGTTGCAGTTAATACGATGAGGGGAGGGCTTTGGCGTTTTAATTTTTCATAAATCATATATTTATTTCTGTAAATTGATTTGAAAACAACACTTTTGCACGTCACACATCATGGTATGTTTTAAAACTAGATGGGGTCGGTGCTTCGTACCAGGCTACTCTGAGAAGAAGCAACTGAAACCAAATCAAAGGTCGATCGCTGTCTCTTTCTAAGTTCCGACATTGGTCAAGTATTATGAGGGCCATGCAGATTAGTGTCTGAGATGGTCTTTTGAAGAAAGAACTACACAGATTTGAGTGGATCTGTCTAGTCAGTACAAGCTTTTGTCAGTGATCGTGAAGCTCGATTCATAACTCAAGGAGCTCAATTAACATTTTGATTCTGATTTAAGACATTGTTTGAACTTACTGTTACGATACCTCTTGATAATCAAGCTTGTTTGTCTGACTTTCGGGCCCTAACGACTGACAAAGGCTTACTTGAAATGGCAGCCATGACCTACGTCGGTATATCGTGCTTTCAGGGGTATGGAACAGTCTCGAGTAATTAATGGCCACCCATCAACGGACTGACCACGCCCACTTGGTCTTCAAGGACCCACCAAGCACACCTACCGGTGGGTCTCCGAATACTGATGAGTTTCCCAAGATCTACTGACAGGCAGGACCTATGAGACTATTTAGTTTTATATCTCTTGAGACCCACCAGGAGCTTAAATGTTATTTTCTGAGCGGTACAAACTTGCCAAACGTAGCTTAACGTGGCTTAACTAGCCACGAGCCCCTCCCAGATTCACAACACAACAAAGTAACAACTCATGAATTTCAATTAAAAATACCAGAACTAAGTACGAGTAAACTGTGTTTTTTTTTTCAAAAGCACACGCTCTGCACCTCAAAGAAATAAGTGCTCAACACTCGAAAAAAAAAATGTATTTCACGAGAAAAACTCTTCAGTGCCTTAATGAAAAATAGTCTTTAAGGGCATCAAAGGGTGTTCTAACTACATGATGTGTAGTTAGAACACCCTGCACTTTGCTGCACTTTGCTGCAAATGAAAGCGGAGTTTTATAACATTTAAAGTCGCATATTTTCTTTTTAAATTTTTCTTACATACTATATTTTACATTTTTTTAAATATTTTTACCTCTAAAATATTTATAAAAAAAAGTGTGTGTGTACTCATGTTCGCACGTAAGAAGTTATACTTCTTTGGCGTAAAAAACTAAAATGTTGACTAGCTAACT
Source organism: Lycophotia porphyrea (assembly GCA_950005105.1). Classification (NCBI taxonomy): domain Eukaryota; kingdom Metazoa; phylum Arthropoda; class Insecta; order Lepidoptera; family Noctuidae; genus Lycophotia; species Lycophotia porphyrea. Next base: position 14,379,859 of record OX465402.1, read on the forward strand.
TCAGGGTGTCGGTTTTTCGCGCGTCTCCTAAAAATTAACTGTCATCATTTTTCTATAACGCGCCAGAAGAAGTATAACTTCAAAAATAGTAGTTCACCAGCAAGCTACCGTTGGTCAGGGCTCTTGACAGAGGAACCTCCTGACAATACGCGCCGTATCCAGAGTACTGCTTTCTAAATCATCAAGCCCTTGATACAACTGCCTAGCGCGAGCCTCCTCAGATGTTGGTTGCTTATTTTATTAGTTTAATATGTAGTTGGTATTAAGTGTTTTATGGATGACATCTGGATGTATTTGTGCATAACATAATCAGTCTATAACGAGAGGAGAGGAGAGAAGCTTGTGGTTAAATAAGAACAGCCGCTCAGGTGGACCTTTAGCCGTGCTTGCTTAGGTTGGTATGTAGATGGGTCAACCATTTCATGCCGAGTTTTTTCCGTAAAGAGAAAGCACTTTAAGCAGTGGTTCTTAACCTGTGGTCCGCGGACCCCCGGGGGTTCGCGAATATATGTATGGGGGTTCGTAGTACTCAAACATTTACTGTTTTTTCTCAGCCACATACCTGTGTGAAAAGGCAATATTTACTCTTCTATATATTAAAAACAATACAGAAACAGATTACAAGTGAAATTCGATGTGAGAATATAGCCTTCTAGAACTATACAATAAAAAAAAAATCTTCGTTTGGCCCACTGAGTTTTGACCCACTTAGTTATAATATCAAAAATCGCATCGTTGTGATTTGAAAGTCGATGAAACGAAAAAGCGACAGTAAAAAGAGACAGACATATAAATTCGTAAGATTTAACATGGGAGAAAATGAAATAGGAAGCATTATACAGTGTTAATATTGAAGCCAACATTTCAGGTTTCTCTTTTTACGTGTAATTGCAGACATGTTTTTTCTTTGTTTTTGTAGTACTAAAATAAATGGTCTGTTTATTACTGTTTTTTTATTATGGGGAACCTTGATAATTGCGCTTGATTTACTAGGGGTCCGTGGCTGAAAAAAGTTGGGAAATGCTGCGTTAAAGCGTCGATTATATTCATTTTATGACAAGTCCATCGTCAACAAACGAGCAAACATGTAGGCACCTATAAAATTGTATTTACCAAACAAACAACATTTTCGTGCCGTATGCGTAAATAATGAAACACTGATCAAACGAGCGATATTAACGAGTGAAATATTTATTACAACGGGAATTGAAATGGACAACGGGACAATTATTTATTCTCTGATTTTCAGTCTAGGTACCTTTTGTAGATAATGCTTATTGCGTATTAATATTCTCCTCATATTCATTTGTATCGCGACTTGTTTTGTATTACAATATTTTTCCTGTAGTATTTACTAGGGCTGTAAATATGATATCACGTGTTTTTTTTTCGGATGTCATATCATCAAATGGGTTCTCCCGCTCTGGGCAGAGCGGAAGAGAGAGTCAGACTTGTACTGACTAAAACCCATCCATGTTCCTTCCTTGCCCTTCCTGTTCCAGTGCCGCGGTATTTCTTTCGAACAGTCCCGCAGCCCTGACAGGTGATATCAATTGCTTGATTATGAATAAAACACTCGAATGGGTGGTTAGTTTTAGCTCATTCCACGTTCAATTTTGATAATTCACCTCATTTCAAGTGAAGGATGTCTAATGAAAGACAGCAATAAACAAAAACCATCAAAAATGTTGGCTTAAAGATAAACACTGTATAATGCTTCCTATCTCATTTTCTCCCACGTTAAATCTTATGAATTTATGTGTTTGTCGCTTTTTACTGTCGGTTTTTCGTTTCATCGACTTTAAAATCACAACGATGCGCGCACAACGAATCGCGAACCGAAGGTTTCGTATAAATTTGTTGGTTTTTTATTATTAAACTACATATTTACGGCTTTCAGTTTTTTTTTTACATGTACTGTAAGACATTGCTTTTTGTTAAGTTTCATGATTCTAGTCCACGGGAAGTACAGCTATAGGTTTTGATGCCCGCGACTTATATAAGAAATATGTGACGTAAACGGTCGTATCTTCTGATCGCGTTCACTTCCAAGTTTGGGTTTTTCACTGCTCTAAGAGGTAGCAGACCAGAATATTTAATACCTGCCCACATTTCAGAGAAAAAGAGTCTTGACAGACGGACGGACGGACAGCAAAGTGATTCTGTAGGGGTTCCATTTTTGCCGACCGAGGTACGGGACCCTATAAATAACAAACTGCCAAAAAAGACACTAAAAAGTGAAAAATACCTTTACTTTAAGAAGTCGGAAGTTTTTGCAAACCAAGTTTATTATTTTAAAAAGTCCCATATAATTTACATGGAGCGACTGCCTATTGTTACTAAACACCAAAATCCCTTTGATTCCGAAAATAAACGGCCCAGTCAGATCAACGAGTGATTGTTGGAATCTCGTACGGACTGACAGACGGATCATAAATATGCATGGAACGAAGCCACGGCCTCCACCGATTAATTGAACATCTACAGTTCTATCGAGTGTGGGATTGTTCTGGTACTGCAGATTGTATGGGTGTCGGTTTATGAATCTACTGCAATTGGTTGCAGATAAATTAGTGAATGAAATAAATAGGTCTAGTGGTCGCAAGCGCGGCTGCGGAGCATGAGGTCCTAGGCGATTCCCGGGTCGGGCAAAGTGCTATTAGGCTTTTCTCAGTGGCAGCCACGGAGTCTGAATTTGTGCCCGGTTGACGGCAATAGGTTCGCCCCTATAAAATGCGACTTAAATGTGAAATGTGAGTGTACTAAAGCTCATCCCTTCTTACCCTTCGCAGAAAACAGATGTTATGTTATTGTCTGCGCCATTCGCATTAATTTATCTATACTTATTTTATCTATATCTAATTATGAAATCATTAACGCATACTACATTACACTTCACTCATTAACTCATCGAGAAGGATCTTCCATTCAAAATGGTTTCCTTTCGTACTTTCTTCTTTCGTATTCCTTTTTACTTTCGTATTCCCGCACTCTATGACTTGTAAATCCGCCCGCTTACTGGCGATACGTATGTCTGTGCGCCCGCGCTCCCGCCAAAACTCTAAAAGTGAAAAATTATTGGTGCTGTGTGGTGAATCCTCAAACTATCTCCTCTAGTGAAACTTGGTAGAAATATCGCCTGAACCGGCGTGCTGGAGGCTGCTATCGAAGGAACGCATCATTTACATCCTCCTGTAAGTTCCTTTTCCTTCCAGTTATGATGATGTTATTGCAAGGCTAACATGACATGCCCTGGTTCAATCCATGGTCCAGAGCGAGAGGGAATGGGACGCCATCACCTCCTTCTGCGAAGCAGAAGAGAGAGAACGTCATGTCCCTGCCACCGCGGGAGATGCCCCGGGCGTCTCCCGCGGTGGGGGCTACGGTGGGGGCTATGTAGTGGCTCCTACGGTGAGTAATGGGCTAGCTCGCCGTCCGTCCGTCTTATGACGACAAGCCGTTTCGACAGCGCATTAGTGTTCCACGCGCGCCTCAAAGAGATGTCAGCAAACAGGGAGGGGTCCGCAAGGAGGGATGCTGCAGGACGTTTCGAAAGAGATACCGCGACCATGGAACACAAAGGGCAAGGAGGGAACATGGTTGGCTTTTAGTCAGTACAAGTCTGACCCTCCCCTCCGCTCCGCCCAGAACGGGAGGAGTCATTTGATGAATTTCCATGCGAAAAAAAAAGCTAGCGTCACATAGGTAGGCACTTAAAGCTCTTTGTTATCAACTCGATAGCAGAACAATGATAAAAAATCCCAATAAACTAATTCTAATGGCGCTCTCCTAATAACATGAAAACTCACTTCATCATCTGCCTAGCGTTTTCCCAACTATATTGGGGTCGGCTTCCAGTCTAACCGGATGCGGTTGAATACCTCTTTTTTACATGGAGCGACCGCCTATCTGACCTCCACAACCCAGCACTAGGAAATACGATACCCCTAGGTAAGACTGATTGACAGACTTACCTGTAACGACTTCCAAAGATTTAAAAATGTCAGTCGGGACCTTCCTAAGGCACGGAGGAAACTTGGTACGGGTGACTACCCAACCATGGAACGATGTAGGCAAAATCGACCCGATTGGCTGTTATTATTTTAAAAGAAAGAATAATAATATTGTTTTTATTTGGCATTAATAACACCTTAAAAATTATACAAAATAAATAAAGAAACAATATTAATAATGCCAAAAGGGCTTCAGCTCAGCATAATGCCAGATGGCAACACAAGTGTACCGCCTGACGCTGATTTTCAGCTGCAACCCACGAGTGCTATACGCTCGAAACATAAACAAACAAACATATTAAAACATATTTAAAGCCTAAACTAAATTTAATTTTACCACGAGCTTTTTTCACATGAAAACTCACTTGTAGCAAGAAATACCTTCAATTTTTGTGCAAGCACCTATATTTCAGGACGAAACGCTATATTTCAAAAATTCCATCCAGTCCGTCAATATTTTCAGGTTAACGTCGTATAAATCATTGTCCAGTTACCCGATCAGCTTTTCTATCACCATAACAACTACGATACCCATCGCACGGGTTTGTGGCTATAATAACAGCCGTGCAGGTCAATCTTTCAGGTTAAGCCACGCTTGCCGAGGTTAGGCCATGGATGGGTGACCCTCCATTATATCAAGAGCAGTGGCTCCCTGTAAAATAGAGCTGCTAAGCCGATCGTTGAAAATTCGACGTAAGTTTCCTTAGGCATCTATTTTCATGGCTCCTTGTTTTAGAGAAAATATATCCGTTATCATGCCCGATAACTGACCCAGTAACCGTTTGATAGCAAAACAAATCGATCACGATATCCATCGTCTATTTTAACGCACGAAATTACAGCAATCCCACCGTCTTTAGTTAAATAAAGTGAGTATGTAAACAAAAAGGCCAAACAGATGTTTAGCCTTTTCCCAGCTCATCAGCTCCGTTGGTAGAGGATTCGGACAGGTCCCTCAAAGTGCAGGTAGAGTAACAAAACAGCAAGACAGACGGTGAGACAGGTTCGTAAGAGGTTCTGCAGTTGCAACCCTGCTTTGTCGGTATGCCCCTACCGAACCTACCATCTGATCCATAGGAAGGTCAAGAGCATTACTTTCTTCATCAACTTTTATACAAAAGAAACTTTTTTATTACCCTAGTACTTAAAATAAACTTTATTTACTTAATAAAACTCTCCAAGGGCGAAAATATCTGAAATTCACATCAACACTCTCCCAACTGTTTTATATAGCCAATTCGTATTCTATGTATTTTATAGAGCTTTTTAAATGCTCGTAAAAATAAGCAGTAAACATGTTCTTTCTATAAAACGGCCGTTTAAGGTGGTGCTGCACTGTTAGAGATAATGTATAGTGTTTATAGGATCACAAAACGAACAGAAAATGCCTGGAAGTCAGGTCCATGAAGTAGCTTATGAAGAGAAACCTTCCGTTGTCACTAAAGCGAAAAATCATGGACATGTGATTCAAGTTCCCATTTTGACCTATGGATCCCAGACTTGGTCTTTGACAAACATTTAAGAGACCTAACTCAAGGTCTGCCAAGGTGCAATTGAGCGCAGCATTCTATGCGTCAAACTGACCGACTATGCACGCAACACCACACTGCGCTCCAAACACGAATTAAATTATTCAAAAAGCCGCTAGGCTGAAGTGGGACTGGACTGGTAACGTCTGCCGCATGCCCAATGAGCTGTGGGCAAAATTAGCCACTTTTTAGAACCCTGACATAGCCAGAAGGCGTCGCGGAAGACCTCATAGAAGATGGCGGGACTCGCTGGACAAAACCAATAGCCAGTGGTCCACATTAGCCCTGGATCGAAACAACTGGAAATCATGGGAAGAGGCCTTTGTCCAGCAGTGGGATGACGCAGGCTAACAGTATCAGCTTAATGTTTAATCCGGAACGAAGTGCACTAGTAGAAGTCCAGGCTATCTCCAAAGCTCACAAAAATAAGCAAGCTGAAGTAAAAGGTGGACGTGTTTTTGAATGAATTGTCCGCGAATCTACAATCGTAAGATGAGATATCCTCAGGCTAGGTGAAGTGACGATCTTTGCAAGGGTGGCTGGGGCAGCTGGATGGGAATTGCCAAGAATCGAGTTGAATGGAGACTTTTGTCAATGAGTGGACTGCTGTATGCTGATGATGATGATGTAGGTACTCAATTATGTAGTTTCCCATTTCTCTGCTCGCATTGGATGATATTCTTAACTCTCAAAACTTTAAAATGATATAGTCAAGTATTTAATTTGCAACGATAAGTGGAGAAGGCATTGCTTGGTTAGACCCTTGATTTCTGATTTTATTAAACTCTAGCACAAAACGTTGATTTCTGTTTTTTATGAAACCTCCAGCCATTTCGGTCTGTTAGTCTGTGTGCCACAGAACATCCTAGCCAGATCATGTAATAGGGTGCGAGCCTATTGCCATTAACCGGGCATAAATCTAGACTCCGTGGCCACTACTGAGAAATTCTGATGGAAAAACTCAATAACACTTTGCCCGACCCGAGTACTCATGATCAGCAGTCGCGCTTGCATGCACTCGACCAACGTACACCACAAAAAGGGTCGACTACATATTCTAAATCCTCCTGATCGTTTCCGCGATTGGTGGTCATACATGATGGTGGTTTCTATATAAACTTGTCTGCTTAACTCAATGAATAAAAAAAATTTTATTGAATCAAATTCAATGTTTTAATGTTCTCTTGCAAACATAATAAATGTAACCCCTTCATTTAAGAGGGGGTTACGCAAAAACTTCATTAGTAATCCGATTGGCTCAGGTGGTTTGTATTGAGTAGTGCAAGTCATGAGGTTTGGGCTGCGGGACTGTTCGAAAGAAATACCGCGGCCCTAGAACACAAAGGGCAAGGACGGAACATGGATGGGTTTTAGTCAGTACAAGTCTGACACTCCCTTCCGCTCCACCCAGAGCGGGAGAAGTCATTTGATGATTTCACACCCCAAAAAAAAAGAAAAAGTCATGAGATTTGAAATAAACAAGATTGAAGTTACATTGTCGTATTATTTAGACCAATTTCCTCCGGGTCTCAGAAAGCACGTTCAGCCGTTGGTCCTAGCCGTCACTTGTAGATCTTTTGACAGTCGTTTCATTTTCATGTAGTCAGTGTCCCGAAAGGTCGACAACCAGTCTTACCAAGGGGTATTGTATTCCGTTGTGATAACTGGGTTGTTGAGGTCAGATAGGCAGTCGCCCCATATAAAATACTGGTATTCAGCTGCATCCGATAAGACTAGAAGCTGACCCCAACATATATAGTTGGAAAAAGACTGATAATGAGGCCGGGAGGGCAATGTTGGTAAACATTAATTGTGAAATTGTCTGAGGAGATTCTTTTAAATTACAACATGGCAGCGAGGTTGCGATTAAAACCACGAACTTAATTACCGTGCAAAGCTATAAGCGTCAATTGCAACATTATATCTTCATCATACTTGCAGTGCCTGAGCAATTGACTGCTGCACTGTGTGTTGCGGGTTTGATGCCCGCACGGTGTAGTACAGGGACTCCTTTGTCCACACTCAGACTCCCATTTGGTCCGTTGTGCGTGGGGGTCCTGGCTAACATAGCCAGCCTAACTCCGCCCAGAAGCACAGAAGCTTCCTGGGAGCTTCGCAGGCTTCGCGGAGCGACCTCACTTCCCGCACTGAACAAATATTTTTATGGTTATTACAGGTACGTGTTTCGCACCCACGATAGAGAAGCAACTCTTAGTGTGGCTATTTAAAAAAAAAACAAATCGATCATTGTTACTCTTTCACGCAAAAACTACTGAACGGATTTGAATGAAAATTGGCCCACATGTAGTTTATTACCCGAACATGTCATAGGATTATTGTGATCCCGTGGGACTATAAGATACCAAACTCCACGAGGGCAAAGCCGTGGGCATAAGTTAGTGCTGCATAAAAAACGAAGCACTCTGAAGCTTCTGATTTGGGCCAAGTCCTTAAACTTGATACGCTACGGAACTTGACAGAGGTCCAAGCGAATCGACACATTTTGACAGGTGGCCGGACAGATGTCAAGCTGGAAGAGGGACTCGAATTTGACAGAGTAATCTAAATGGATTGTGTGTGGGTTCGGCTTTACTTGTTCGAGGTAGATGTTTTAGAATTAATTGGTTTTACGATGATTACGGCATTTTAATTGTTCTCAACTAATTAGCTAATTAGGTAAGGTAGATAATATATGTCTATTTTTACGCCTCGCCTGGCTTCGTGCGTCTTGTTGTCGCAAGCGTTACTGCTGAACTTGAGTTACTGGGTTCGATTCCCAGGTCGGGCAAAGTGCTATTGGGTTTTTTTTCGTCAGGAATTTCTCAGTAGCAGCCACGGAGTCTGGATTTGTGTCCGGTTGATGGCAATAGGCTCGCCCCCTATTACATGGGACTTAAACATAACTGGCGAAATGTGGGTGTACTATTAGGTACACCTCTGCCTAATGCTACGGGGATTACAGGCGTGATGTTATGTTATGTAATTGCTGCGGTCTTTGTTAATAAACTGCGAAAGAACTTTAGTAAACTTCGACGGGCAGTTATGACTGTGTGGCTGTACAAGGGTTAAGACCCTTGGCGGGCAACCTTGTATTTTCTACTGACTGTATTTTTGACTGCCTCGATGGTCTAGTGGTCGTAATCACGACTGTTGAGCTTGAGGTCCTGGGGTTGATTCCCGGGTCGGGCAAATTGTTCCGTCAGGAATTTGTCAGTAGCCGCCACGGAGTCTGGATTTGTGCACGATTGATGGTTCGTCCCTATTTAATGGGACTTACACATAACTGGCGAAATGTGGGTGTACTATTAGGTACACCTCTGCCTAGCCCTTAGAATTACAAGTGTGATGTTATGTTATTTTCTTAAATATCGACCAACAGTACTGCTCCGTACTTCTTCTACATATTTAAAGCCCAAAAGCGTTGTGTTAGAGCTATGTGTAGTCTTAAACGTAGAGATAGCTGTGAACCGCTGTTTAAGTCTTTAAAAATTCTTACTTTTCCGACGTTGTATGTATATTTAAAAAATGGCAATTTTTGTAAAGAAGAATAAAACATTGTTTGCTAAGTTCTCGGACGCCAAGAAAGGTCCCGTTAGAAGTCAGTACAAAAACCTCTTAGTTATCGGTGGTTATAAAACAGCACTTCTGAAGAAGAGTGTTTTTTATATAGGTCCAAAAATATTAAATAAACTAACAGACAGCATAAAAATGACACTCTTCAACAATTTAAAAATAAACGCAAGGCTTTTTTGATACAGAAATGTTATTATTCAGTAAGCGATTTTTTTAATGACCCTATGTGTGACAGTACAACAGTTTTATAATATTGACATTAACATTATTTAATACATACTCTAGACTTGTTATAATAATTTATTTGTACCTATTGTAATATTTTTTCTTTATTATTTAATGATTTATACTTTTCTGATAAGATACCTTTGATATTTTCTTTTCTAATATACATATTATTATTATTTTGTTTATCCTTTGTGTGACATTCCAGCAACTTAAAATTATTGACATTATTTGATATCTACTTTTGTGCTTAATCTAGACTTGTTAAAATATTTTTTTTGTATTGTAATTTATTATTATAAAATGTTACTCTTATTGACATTATTTGTTAAATTTCGCATGCCAAGTTCCGGCAGAATGTACTCGGTTCATTATATTTTATAACAACTTCATTGTGAAATACCTACATTCTATGCAAATAAATGATTTGATTTGATTTTCCGTCACATATTTATTATAAGCAGACATGCATTATACCTTTGTAATCAAAAGTCAACGAGATGTTAATCTTAAATACATGAATCAAGTTGTATCTTATCAAGAATATGACTGTGAAACGATAACCAATCCGATTGTATTAAGAAATTAACGTAATTATCTTCTATGTTCATGATATTAATTGCTATTCAGTGAATTTTGTAAAAACAATGAAGAAACACAGTTTACTGGTTTTGTTATTAAGTGGTTATGCTTTGTGTAATGTTGGTAAGTATTTTGCCACTTTCTTAAAATTTAATTCTTAATAATATCTATCAAGGATTTTCTATTTATATAATTTACATACTACATGTGGAAACTTGTAATTGGCCATATTTTGTTTAAACTATTACTCACTGTCTGTTTAGCTGTAAGTTTTCCTAAAATTAAATAAATAAATAAATAAAAATAAATAAGGAAAGAATTGGAAGGAAAAGGAGCTCGTGAAGTCGAGGTTAAGCCGTGCTTGCCAAGGTCGGACTGTGGACATCCACAGACTGACCTTGGCAAGCACTTCACGCGACGTCACGTGATGTGGCAATTAACGTGAGGAAAAAACCAAATTACTGAACCGATTTTGATGAACTACTGATTTTGATAAGGGACTACTTCTTGAGTATGATCTACCAACCAAAAAAACAATCATCAGAATCGACATACAAAAAAAAACATACTGTTGAATTGAGAACCTCATCCTTTTTGGAGTCGGTTAAAAACAATGTTTCTTGAAATTCTAAATGAAATGAAGGATGAATTCTTCATTCCTGATTTTCAGCAGGGAAATTCGTTTATCCGAGACTCAATAACCAGCCCACAAGGTTCCCACTGATGGGATACAGGCCTGCACTTTGTGAGATGACAGTGGATTATAATCCACCATGAAAGCCTAGTACGGATTGGTGGATGTCACACGTTTTCGAAGATCGGGTTCTAGAAAACATAAACATAACATCACGCCTGTAATCCCCGTAGGGTTAGGCAGACGTGTACCTAATAGTACACCCACATTTCGTCATTTATGTTTTAAGTCCCATGTTATAGGGGGCGAGCCTATTGCCATCAACCGGGCACAAATCCAGACTCCGTGGCTGCTACTGAGAAAATCCTGATGGAAAAACCCAATAGCGCTTTGCCCGACCTGGGAATCGAACCCAGGACCTCATGCTCAGCAGTCGCGCTTGCGACCACTAGACCAACGAGGCAGTCAATCAATCAAACAATCGTTACTAGTTTTTTTTTTTGCTTTCAGTTAGCAATGTACGTCTGGTCGACCATACTAGTTACGCGATAGATGTTGTAACACGGACAATGAATATCGTCGAACAAAGGGGCTGGTGTAACTTGAAATTGGATGATTATACCTTTCAAATAAAGTAAGTAATCATCGCTGAAGTTTTCTCAATCATTGACATCATCATCATATCAGTCCTTTGCTGTCCACTGATGAACATAGGCCTCCCCAATTAATTTCCAACGTGTGTGGTCCAATGCCACCTGCATCCAGCGACTCCCTGCAATTTTCCATCTGGCAGGTGGCCGTGCCGCGCTGTGCTTTCCAAAGCGTGGTCTCCACTCCAGTATCTGTTTGCCCCATAGGCCGTTCGATCTTCGCGCTATGTAGCCTGCCCATTGCCACTTCAGCTTACTAACCCGCTGGGCTATGTCGACGACCTTGATTCGTCTACGGATTTCCTCATATATCAATCAACTAAGCCTATTGCAGTTTGCAATTCAAGCTGTGCCGCAACATCCTGTCCTGTCTTCCGTATCTGAAATAAAAAGCATACCTAATATTATCAGCTATTGATCCATTCGATGTTTGTTTGAATTCTTCAGTTGTAATGCTGGTGGTCTTGACTTAATAAAACTGTTGCTTTTTGATATGAAGACTTTATTGACTGCGTGGATTACAAATCTAAATGGCCGATGTATTCGCAAGGTTAGTCACTGCAAGCGAATCTCTCTCTGTATGATCAAGGACCTAGCGTTAGGTGGGACATTAAGATGACGTACTCGTAGAATCGAAGAGAAGTAATTTAATCTATAGTTAATCTTAATCAGCCTATAAAATTCCCACTCCTGGGACCCATTACTCCGCTCTTTAATGCCTCTAGGCATTGGGCCAGAAACCGGGCCCCTTTCTTGCCAAAAATACTGAAGTAATGGCTGGTGAGCGAGACAATTGTGTTCTTTTGATTAAAGGCTTAGGATCTTCAGCCGGCTCTTGGCGCTACGGGGACTCCTTTACTGTCCTCTGAAGTTGTTTCCTTCATGCAACTCAGCCATGGCTAAGGCACTTGACAGTTTGAAGTGTTGTACCTTGGATCCTAATGGACCTACGTAACGGTTACACTAGATTATAATTTTAAAAGATTGCCTTTTTCGAGAGATTCACTATCTTTATGCGATGCACCTTTTAAAAGTTATAAGCCAAAAACTGAAACGCATCACGCAGTTAGTACCACTTTTGGTTTTGCACACTTAGTATAAACCCAATCAACAGCCCAAAAAGTTTTAAATGACTTGCATATTAGCGCAGCATTGCTAGTAACCCGTTATTCACGCGAAGGAAACAAGAGACGCATTGCTTAATGAACGTGGCGATACTCCATACCTACTATTTAATATTGACTAAAAGTTTGCTCTGCTCTTGTCTTACAGCGACAATATCCTGACCTCGCAGACCAGAGGAACTTTGATGTACACTGACGGCTTCGTGACCTCGATACAACGTGTGGACATCGTGGAGAATTCGGTGAATCAATTGTGGAGATTCAATGGTTCTGCGGCGAGTACTCACACGGTGACTGTGCAAGCGACAATGAGGTTGCATGACGTGGCCGTTGGGTTTGATGTTGTCGGTCACTTGCTGGACGATGATCAGATCTATCGGTATACTATGCAAGTCGTACATCCGCTGGTCTCGTTTACTTTTTCTGTAAGTTCTGTCACTTTGTGTTATTAGTTTACAGGAACGTAGTTTCAAGCGAACCATCGAAACAAAGTCCTCTAAATGTAAGCAAAGTCTTCAGTCTCCCCTATTATTTTTTTATAAGTAAATCTGTGCCTTAAACATTTTGAAGACGCTTGTCTGTACAGGCAATCGTATCCAACTAAAATATGAAAACTTAACATCCTGTTTTTTTGTGAAGGAAAACATGTCATTGTGTGAAAAACGACAAGTCCAAGAGTCATAAAATTCGTAGACATGTGACTTCAAACAAACCGAACTATTTATTTATTTATTTTACTATTTATAGACACACAGTAGACAACACAAGAGAATAACATTATAAAATATGAGTAGAAAGGTAATGCTTATTTCTTAGGAAATTTCTGCCAGCAGACCTGCAAAAGGAGAAATCAAAAAGAAACGTAGATAATAGTGTGTGAGAAAAGGAAGAGAATAATACGTTTATGTGCCTTACTTTACTTAACCTATAATATAGGTTAAACTAACTATATACATTGATAATTAAAATCTATTAAACTAACATAAATAAACTAACAACAAACTATAAAAGGGCATCGAAAAACTCCTCCTCAACGCTGTCAGATGGTAATGTGCCCAAGAGACTGGCGGCGTTGCCACGTTGTATGGCAACACTTAGCCTCTGGCCAAAGTAAAAGCCAGCCCTTGGGTCACGGGAAGCGTCAACTAGGCGTTACCTATAATATTAAATATAAATACACGTACAGTAAATATTAATATATACTTATATAAATACATAATGCTAAAATATATCATCATCATCATCATCTGCCTATAATGTTCCCACTGCTGGGACACAGGCCTCCTCTCTATGAGAGTGAATGGGCTATAATCCACCACGCGGGCCCAGTACGGATTGGTAGATGTCACATGTCTTCGAATTTTTGGTTCTAGGACATGCCGGTTTCCTCACGATGTTTTCCTTCACCGTTTTTGAATGCTAAAATATATAAAGTAATAAAAACTATGCTAATATTATTTATATTTTTAGATCATAAAAGACTTACACACGGATGCGTTATCAGTGACCGTGCTAGGAACTGTACCGAGGCTCGCCGCCACCACACACCTTGCAGAATTTAGACCTAAAGATACCACGTCTGACATGTTCCTTCAAACGGTAAGAATATAAGTGAAACAATGTCCTGTAACCCTTCAAGGCTAGAGGTGTGCTTATCTAACCCTAAGCTACCGCCAGTATCTTTAAGTTTCATGAACAGAGGGCAATCATAATGCCAGAAACTGGGCACATAGTGGTCCACCGATATCGGACCGGATCTGGAGCCCTAACCACCGGTAGCTTGGAGGTCCAAGCTACAATCGTCAGGCCAGTTACGACAATCGGCACATCCGTACTATTGGGTGCTATTGTTAAAATCAAGATGGAAGCATCTAACAATAAAAATCTGTCCGACTTTGGGATCGTTCCCTGTGTTCCCTCTAAAAACCGTTAGCCTTCAAGAGCCGGCAAGAGTGAATATTCATCTTCTGGGCATGCTCGTTCCGTAGACCTCATTCATCGCTTTCTATCAGGTGAAATTGAGGCCTACAAGGCAACCGAAAAAAAGTGAATTGCTTAGATTTTAAGACTATGGCGGAATCTAGTGCAGATCTTCAATTCAAACCTTTCAGCCATTTTGGTCCTTAAAGGCATATTGAACAAACAATGAAATCATTTCGTGGAGTCGGTGTCTGAGGTAGCTGCTGTCATTCATCTGCTGACGGGTGTCAAAGCAGCTCAGCGCACCGCACATCTTCCTCAGGCACCCAACAATAGACCTGTTCCTAACTATTTTCTTGTCTTACTTTTCAGTTTGACCCCAATGTTGTTACACCGCCTGGTATGCTCGCTTGGGGCCCCGAAGTTTTTCAACCTATAACGCTTGATTTGGTGACTCAAGAAATACCTTTTCCGCATATTTGCTACAACTGTGCTATAACGTAAAGAAGTTGCTTCTATGTATAAAGCAAGAAACATTCAACATTATTATTCTGTCTGATATAGATTGTGAAATCATGAAACTTGCGTAATAAATTGTTTATGCTGGGGCCCAGTACGAGTGCGCGGTGTAAACGTAAAGTAAATACGCCGATTTTTACATCGAAAATACAATTGTAGCCTTTTTTTAGGACGGGAAATCATCGAATGACTCCTCCCGCTCTGGGGGAAGCGGAAGAGAGTGTCAGACTTGTTCTGACTTAAACCCATCCATGTTCCTTACTTGCCCTTTGTGTTCCAAGGCCGCGGTATCTCTTTCGAACAGTCCCGCAGCCCTGGCAGGATACAATTAAGGTGAACGCGCACCTGTCCGCGCCGCTCTCGCCGCATTCATCGCATTTCCTCATATCCTCGCGCACTTGTCCGCATCGTACGCGCCGCACGAGCCGCACGCACCGCACCGTACGCGCCGCACGCGCCGTACTCCCGCAAGCGGCGAATCGCATCCATCATTTAATGAATACGGATGACATCATCCGCGGCGGCAGCGCGCCCGCGCCGCACTCGCCGCACGCACCGCACTCGCCGCACGCATCGAACGCGCCGAATTTCATGACGTCATCCGCGCGAACTTGTGGAATCAGTATACCTACAGGATTTTAAGAAAATGCGGATGGTTCGATGCCGATTCGCGATGCCGTATACTATTTCATATAAAGATTTATAAAATGCGATGACTGCGGCGCGTGCGGCGAGTGCGGCGCGGTCAGGTGCGCGTTCATCTTTATTGTAGCCTGTGTGCAATGCACAATGCTATATTCTATAGCATTTTAGTTAAATTGTTCACAACAAGCACAACCAGTATCATCCATACGAGTAGGTAGGAATACATTTTTCAAATTATGAAAATATTTTTATGTGAAAAGATAATTTCTAATTAAAATCGACTTATTTACTTTACGTTTACACCGCACACTTGTACTAGGACCTCTGATCATGTATTAAAACCCACTAAATGTAGATTAATACTTTATTATATGTATCACCAAATGTAGACTAGTACTTTATTATTCTATTCACTCCTTCAGAGATACAATCAGCACAGTTGCTTACACCAGATTTGAGCTCTCTCGGCCAAGTGCCGTCCTTTATAAACTACCGCTCCCGCTACAACATTGACGGTTGGGTAGTGTTGCCATTGTTCAAAAATAAAAACGAAACATTAGAATCTTTAAAACCCTACACTCGACCGTCCTGACGACGTGTATGCCCTCATACACGCCTCATGTGGTAACAATAGATGTGGTAAGAATACCCTACACTCTTGGCTGAGAGGACTCATGATCACAAACAGAAAAAGTAATAAACATCTAAGTGATTTTGAGAATTTTGTAACATTAACAGTATAAAATATTATTTAACAGCAATTACAGCACTTGCATAACACATTAAAGCTTTTTAATTTAACAACGACCAAAACAACACAAAAAAAAAAAAAAAAAAACTAACTAAAACTTAAGAACTAAGCTGATAGGTAATCTACTTTTTTACAAAAGTTGTCATTAATCCACAAACATTATTAATTTTGATACAACTAAATTAATACATTTATGTAATCCATAGTACTACAATAATTTAATAAAAATTATACAACTATAATAATATGTTCAATCTGTTTTCCATAACATTAACTGAAGCAATAATCAACAACAATCTCAACAATTTTAGCAAGCCAATCAATCCTTGCCAAAAATATATCTAAAGGACTAGTTTTATTCTCGGATTATAAATTATTTATCAATCATTCAAATCGTTTAAATTTGAGTTTTTGCTACTGCGAACCAATCAATTCTCGCTAATGAACTTGCGTACTCTATCACGTTGTGAACCAATCAATTCTCACACCTGATCAGAGACTCCAAAACTCTAGGCAAACCAATCAATTCTTGTCTCCAGTTGTGTAATAACCGATGACGTGAACCAATCAATTCTCACGTTCGGTCTGAAACAACAACATTAAACATTCTGTAATAATTGTTCTGTACAATCCTACATTGATGACCTCTATGCATCACTATGTTCGTTATCATCACTAGATTCGCTAGTATCAGATTTATTTAGTTGTAATGCAGCAACATGTACCCACGGTAGCATTCGATCAGCTGCTACAGTGGTAGTGCGTTTATTTGTACTATTATTGAAACCGGGAATAGACGCTATCTTATATCTATCTTGACCTAAAACTTGAGTGACTCTGTATGGTCCCATGTAGGATGGGAGAAGTTTTTTACTCTTCCCATCATTATTAAAAGTAACTTTAGTAATTTTGACTAAATCGCCCGTATTGTATATCTTAGCAGGGCGTCTGTTTTGATCGTAACGTAACTTCTGCTTTGCTTGTTCCGTGTCTATTCTTGCTTTAACTTGATTTCGGATAGTCGTCACATCTATATTTTCTCTAGTCACGTCTGTTATCTCATTTAAATTAGGGTTGATTTCACTGTTCATAGACGTACCGAACATGACTTCAGATGGTCTCCTACCGGTCGTCTTTTGGACAGTGTTATTCAGCCCCCATTGTATTTTTCCTAGCTGATTGTCCCAATCCCTTTCATCATGTCGAAGGTTTAGCGCTTTCAATGAATTTAAGATTGTCCGATTATACCGTTCTACCTGGCCGTTTGATTTGGGACTCGCAACAGCATTCAAGATGTGTTTTATGCCTTTATCATAACAGTATCTTTTAAATAGGTTAGATGTGTAGCAACTGCCACGATCACTGACCAAACGGTCAGGCATTCTAAATGTATAGAATATGTCATCCAGGGCACGAATTACATTTTGTGTGTTAGTGTTTCGGACTGACTTTATAAACACAAACTTAGTGAACGAGTCTACCACGACTAGAAGGTAAGAGTATCCCCGTTTGGATCTGACGAAGGGGCCCAGGTGGTCAACATGCAGGGTGTGAAACGGTGACTCTACTTTTTCAATTGGATGTAATAAGCCTTCGCTCTTACACGTGGACTTCTTAGTGTAAGCACAATCAATACAGGCGGATACATACTTTTTGACAAACCGTGACATTTTTGGAAACCAATATTTACTTTTAATCCTTTCTAAAGTCTTTTCTAATCCTAGATGACCAATATCATCGTGATTCATCCTACATATTTGCCACCTCGCCCCCTTCGGGACTGCCCAGCGAACATTGTCCTTATCGCCGTTGACATACCTATATAACTTATTATCGCGTACAACATAATTATCTTTGATATATTGGAGGTTTTTGGGGTCTAAATCCTTTTCTAAAACTTGTTTAACACGTTCCTACTCCGAGTCCCCCAGCTGAAGGGTATGTAACCAGTCTTCGCTACTAATAACCATAACTTGAGAACACAGACTAGAGGAATCAGTCATAGAATCACTTGAAATAGGATTGCGAGATAACGCATCTACATGGGCCATTTTAGTGCCTGATCGATATTCAATTGAACAATTAAATTCTTGCAGCAAAAGCCACCAGCGCGCTATCCTAGGTATAAGATCGCGTTTCATGAAAGTGGAACGAAGAGCACTACAATCAGTGACTATTTTAAATTCCTTACCTAATAAATAGACCCGAAATTTCTCTAATGAACGAATAACGGCCAGCGTTTCTTATTCGTAAGAGTGATAATATTTTTCCTCCGGTGACGTTCGCCTACTACAATAAGCAATTGGTCGAAGAAATCCACTATCCTTACACCGCTGTAAAAGTATGCCTCCAACGCCATCCTTGCTGGCGTCAGTATGCAATTCAGTTTCCGCGTCGTGGTCATAAATAGCTAAAACTGGTCGATCTGTTAATTGTGATTTTAGTAGTTCGAATGCATTGTCTTGTTCTTGGCCCCAAACCCATGTAGTGTCCTTCTTTAATAACTGCATAATTGGTGACGCTAATTGAGCAAAATTTTTGATAAATTTTCGAAAATAGCTAGCAAGCCCAAGGAATTGCCTAACACCATGAATGTTTACTGGCCGTGGAAAATTCATAACCGATTGAATTTTCTTTTCACCTGGCCGAATTCCTGACGAGCTAATCTCATAGCCAAGATAATCAATATTATTGTGCAAAAAATTGCATTTCGACAAATTTAGCGTAAGATTTGCATTTTCTAACAGCTTAAGAATTTGTTGGAGCCTATCAAGACATTCACCAGCATTTTTCCCAAATACAAGCACGTCATCCATGTATGCTGTAGCATGAGTGAATCTAGCCGACCCTAAGACCTTATTAATCATCCTCTGAAAAATTGCTGGTGCGTTGGCTAAACCAAATGGCATACGGTTGAATTCATACAATCTATCTGGTGTAACAAACGCAGTAAGATGTTTGCAAGGTTCCGAAATTGGCACCTGGTAATACCCAGATGCCAAATCAAGCGTTATGAAACACGCTTGACCGGACAACCTTGCTATCTCATCGTCTATAATCGGCATTGGGTATCTTTCCTTCACTGTTACAGAGTTCAACATTCTATAATCAACACACATTCGAAAACTTCCATCTTTTTTTCGAACTAAAATAATAGGACTGGCGTACTCTGAAACCGATTCTCTAACGATCCCCGCTTCCAACATTTCACCTAACATAGACTGCACTTTCTCACGTTCATGATGAGACAACCTGTAAGGGCGATAGACAATAGGGCGTTGACTATTCAACTCAATTGTCATCTGCGTAACATCTGTACAACCCAAATTTTTCAAACTTGAGGCGAAACAATGTTTATATTGCTTAAGAATGTTCATAAGCCTTAGTCTATCGTCCTTTGTTACAGAATCGCCTATGCGTACGTCTTTTTCCTGAATGTCATGTTCAAGATCATTATCTTGAATACCAGCAGATTCTGCAATCCCTGGAGACTGTATTACTATCCTCTGCACAAAATCTACCTTTTCGCCCCTACTAACAACAAAATCTTTTCGTAGCCTACAGGGGATGGAAAATGGATAAACAAGAATATCTAAATTCCCACGCTGGACTTGGTAAACACCACCATAGACAACAATCTCTTGATTTGGACCACCCACGATTTTTTTGTTCAGCATTAAACAACCACTAAATTCGGAATCTACACGAGCCTTTATGGATGCAGGCCCATAAATCTCGACATCAGTAGTGATCCTAACTTCGGCAAGTTGAATATTATTAGCATCGGGATTAACCATTGGGACTTCAGTGTGCAATTTATGAAATTGCAACGTGTGGGAATTTTTGAACACAAGAATATGCGGTTGCTCCGTGTATGACTGGCCTATTAATATAGGTTTATCCAACAGATTATCTTCGACAACTCTAGAAGCTACCCTCGCATCAACTCCATCTACCACTATATCGAGCAATAAATTACCTAACGATCGAACCATCTCGTTCCCGAATCCTTTCATAACTGACGGAACCTGATCATGTACCAGATTAAGACTCGAAATTATTGACTTTCTAACCAAGGTCACTTCACTACCGAAATCAATAAATGCTTCTACGGTCCTACCATTCACTGTGACTAGCTTTATGAATTTCGAGTTGGGACTAGAGCTTGAAATACACATTGTTTTTGATGGAGCTCCATTTTTACCTTCTGTATTGTCGGATTTAGTATACTGCGAGCAATTTTCGACCTTATGACCGATCTTGTTGCATTTATTGCATTTGATTAGTGGCTTCGGACAGCGTAAGTAAGGGTGACCTCGCTCCTTACAATTAAAACAGAACACGGAACCCTGAGACTGATTGGATTTATTCTGACTTGTTTTAAAATTGGATTGGTTAGAATTATTTTTACCAAAACTACGATCAGAATTTTGGCTTTCTTTGTTGCTCATTAAGAATTGGAGAAGCTGATCAGGTTGAGAACAACAAAGCGCCAACGCACTCGATTTCATAGTCCTATCAGAGATACCGTGTATAATACAATCTACTGCGCGTTTACCCGAAATGTCACACTGAGTTAACAACGCAAGTTTTTCGTAATAGTAAACTTCAATTGGTTCGCCAAACTTACTTTTCCTCTTAAGCATATCTTCCAGGATTTGGCCATAGTTTTGCTCGCAAGGAAAAGCACTAATCAATTTATCTTGCCATTCTTTCCAAGTATGTAAAATTGTATTCAGACCCTCATACCAAACTTTGGCCAAACCCTGAAGCTTTTGCATTGCAAAATGTGTAGTTGTAATGTCATCCCAGCCGTATACTGTAGCGCATTCATTCACTTTACGCAGCCAAATGTCAATACGCTGGTTTTTCGCTGAAGGGTCAAAATTAGGGAGAATATTTTTATGATCAATATTCTTCGAAATTGATGCACCAGTAGACGGGTGAGATGCAAAACCATGTTTAATAGAATGCACCAAGTCTATAACATCTTTAACAGTAAAAGAAGGGGTACGTGACCTTTTACTCCGTGATGCGCTGACGCCACGTAGACCATCGTTGCTCTGCTCACGTGAACCTCGTCTCCGCTTGGCTTTTGTAGCTTGATGTTCATGTTGATGCAGTCGACTTGGGCTGCGGCTGTGTTGCCGACTCTTGGAGTGATGGCGGCTCGTACTCCTCATGTAGCTTCCACCAGATCGATTCCCATGCGCCTCCGTTATTTTCTCACGTTCTCTGCGTAGGTCCTGTTCGAGTACACGTAGCCGCTCTCGTTCTTGCTCAAACTCAAGCTCTTTCTCACGAAAACTTTGCCTCCGTGATTTGCTGCGACTTCGCGTGCCACCGCAGTGAGCACTGGAAATATCACGTCGATGGCGTGACGAGCACCTCACTGGAGTTAGCAGGCGCCGTCTGCTCTCTTGGCGACCACCAGGAGAAACATCCAACGACCGGACGTTTCCGTTATCTTTTTCCATTGTAAATCTGGAAATGACCACATTAAAGGACAGAAATGTTCCACAGCAACAAACAGCTATTTATCAACACTATCGGAGTGCCCCGATCAGCATTAACACACAACTAGGCTTTCGAGCTATCTATCTAGCATAATTGTTGGAGAGTACCCCGATCAAATGTTAGCAAATTATGCCCTTAACAATGGTTCTCAATAAAATTATAAGTAACCTTCAATAAACCGTTGTATTATTATTAGGGTGTGCTAACCAATAAAACTGCGACTAAAGGTTACGGCTGAAGCATGTTATCACTACCAGCAGTGCTCCAACCAACTGGTAACTAACAAACCTCGCTTAATTTCAACCTATTATGAACGATTCAAAATAAATCACAACCTCATCTCACAGCCGTATTATCGGGGAGTGCGCCGACCGAATAAAACTGCGACCCAAGGTTGCCTTAAATGTATGTTACCACTATTTAGGAGGAACCTGACCAAGTGGTAACAGCCATACTTAAATTCCCAACTCAAATAGAAAAATATTTACATTAATCATAACCTTATTTTGCAATCTTATTATCAGGGGGTACCCTGACCAAATAAAATCACACCATAAGGCCATTATACATGTTAGAAACCCAATATGCTTTGTCACATTATCGGGGAATATCCCAAACAAATGAGACAGACATCTTCAGGTTTTTTTACACGTTAATTTAAAAAAAAATACACAAAAATCATATAATCATAACCTCATTTTGCAATCGTATTATCAGGGAGTACCCCGACCAAATAAAATCACTCCACAAGGTTATAGAACATGTTAGAAACCCAGTCTTCATCGTCTTATTATCGGGGAGTACCCCGACCAAATAGGACAGCGAGCCTAAGGCTACCACATGTTAATCTTGGCATAAAGAAATTCAAATAACTCACCTTTCGAAACCCACTTCTGAAGTGTAATAAAACCCACTAAATGTAGATTAATACTTTATTATATGTATCACCAAATGTAGACTAGTACTTTATTATTCTATTCACTCCTTCAGAGATCCAATCAGCACAGTTGCTTACACCAGATTTGAGCTCTCTCGGCCAAGTGCCGTCCTTTATAAACTACCGCTCCCGCTACAACATTGACGGTTGGGTAGTGTTGCCATTGTTCAAAAATAAAAACGAAACATTAGAATCTTTAAAACCCTACAATCATGAATAAAGAAACACTAAAGTTATTTGTTTTTCGTTTTAAAATCAAATGTGTCGGCGTTTCCGCTTTTCTAGACAGTCAATTGACATCACGTCAAAACGTCAGACGACCTAGTTACTGCCACCACGGCGTGTTTGCAGACCACTGATGTTTACAGGCCGACGCTAGGACGACAGTCAGTGTCTGATCGTGGCCGAGTTGAGACCTCTTGGAACTGTACCCGATTCATTGTGTCCCGTGTTATTGTGTTTAGTTGTAATCTGAAGTCCTTTATTAGAAATCCTGACGGTCCCGACAAATGCGTTTAGTACCATAAATACAAATAGTCTTAAATATCACAGTTAGTTGACTTGGTATCACAGTCAAATACCTTTCTTCTCGTTATAATAAGGTGGCACTGGTGGCAGTTGGGTTGTAGCTGTTAGAAACAAAAAAACCTTTTTTTTTCGGTTGGGAAATCATCTAATGACTTCTCCCGCTCTGGGCATAGCGGAAGGGAGTGCCAGACTTGTACTGACTAAAACCCATCCATGTTCTTTCCCTTTGTGTTCCAGGGCCGCGGTATCTCTTTCGAACATTCTCTCATAACTCATAACTCTACAAGTCGTAATAAGGAGCAATAATAACAGCCGTTCTGGTCGATTTTCAGGTTAGACTGAGCTTGCCTGGGTTGATCAGTGGATGGGTGACCGCCCGTTACAAACCGTGTTTAATCCGTGGCTCGGAAAGCACGTTAAACTGTTCATCCCGTCTGTCAATAGTTGATCTTTGCCACATGTCATAGGTACCTACTTAGTCAGCAGCCCGAAATTGCGACAACCAGTTTTATCGAGAGGTATCGTATTACCCAGTAATACGGGTTATGGAGGTCAGATAGGCAGTCGATCCTTGTAAATACTGGTACTGCAACAGGTAAGTAAAACTGAAAGCTGACTAAAACATACAGGTTGTAAACAGACTCTTCACGAAGCCGTCAATCAAGCTTTCTGTACAGACGCCAGCAGGCCAAGCTACCCGAAACTGTCAAATTTTCCCAATCAACCTTGAACCTAATACTTTATCAATAAAGTCGAAAATCTATTAAAAAAATCTGACAGATTGAAGTAGCCTGATGTGCTGGCGTCTGTACATCAGACTAAGTTACTTTACATAAAAATGGGAAAACTGGGAAACGACTTTTTTTTTTTGGAGTGAAATATCACGTTCTACGATAGGACTCAATACAACGCATTCAAAACATTGTGCTGATGGATGGATTGAATAGTACTGTATCTCTATCTACGAGTATGTGTGTAGTCGTGAAGGTGTCTTAAGTAAAAAAATACATTAAAAACATACATTTAAAAAAAAACTTGTGAAAAAGTTGGAAGTGGAACTAAGAGTAGACTTCGACCGCGGTGCTACATTTCTGGCGCCCAGATTCTGTTCAATAAAAATGCTCCTGGTGAGGAGCGCCCTTAGGTAAATCTTTCAAATCATCATCATTATCATTTTCCTGTCCTTATCCAATGTATTTGGGTTCGACGCAGCATGTCTTCTTCTTCCATATTTCTCTGTTATTCGTCATCTCAGCCATCATCATCTATAATGTTCCCACTGCTGGGACACAGGCCTCCTCTCTATGAGAGGGAATGGGCTAAAATCCACCACGCGGGCCCAGTGCGGATTGGTAGATGTCACATGTCTTCGATTTTTTTATTCTAGGACATGCCGGTTTCCTCACGATGTTTTCCTTCACAGTTTTTGAGGGCAGTGGTGATGAAATAAATTACACAAAGTAATGCGCCTGCCTGGGTTCGAACCCACGAAACCCACTTACTGTTCGTAAGTCGGGGTCGCTACCACTGGGCCACCACTGCGCTCTCGCACCTCAGCCATCACCTCCTTCAAATATGAAAGGAATAACGTAGGTACCTACATTATTTTTCAAATCTTGTTTGTCGAATCATAATTATATCACGTAATCATAATTATGAAATCAACGTGATTAATCAATTGGAAGTTTCAATGTCAGATTGATAACTACTACTTATACAAAGAAAATTCTTAAATCTAAGATTAGTTAAAAATAATAATCAATTACCTGTTTGGCAGATTTTATCATCGACGCCATAGATTCTAGCTTCAATGTTACTTACGCAATGTTCAGTTTTAGATCAATTTTTTAAAGTAGATTATTAATTACGCCTGGTGTGTTCTGTGTGGTTCTTAATTATGAAAACTGTTTTGATAATTTTGTTTGGATGTGTGGTGGTTGCATTAGGACAAAATAATATACCATGGAGTAAGTTATTGCTGGGAAGGCCTAAATTAAATAAAAGATGATAGATTGTGTGAGGAATCATTTGAAAAATAGAAGCAAACGATATAATAGTGACGGTTGATAGGGGAGAGTGGAAAAAAAACGTGATGCGTCCTCCCCAAGTTATATAAGACAAGGGCAGGAAGATGACTATGATGACGATGATAGGTTTGAGTAAATGGCGTGCTTATTGTGATTGGAGAAACCTACGTCCAGCTCTGGATTTCTTTATGTTGTTAGGTCATACAAAGGCGTCCGCCAGAAGCCACTGACTTATGGTTACAACACCGCCTGCTGCCGTTTCCGTAGAGTATGGGGTCGTCCATTAATCACATGATGTTTTTTAGAAACTTTTTAACTCTCCCCTCCCCCATGACATACGTGATGAGGTTTTGGACTGTACCTCCCCCCTAACCAAAATCATGTGTATTTTTTTTGGTACAAAAGATCTTGAAAATATTCAGTAAATATTATCTTTAAATACAAGGTAACAGTTATAATCTAATTTAATTCTGGAAAATTAAGCACCATGATAAAAATGTCCAGACAGACATTTTGGTTTCTGATCTGCCGCGCGCGGGGAAATCGTTGCCTAGTAACGACGAGTCAAGGTTACGCACCGGTTTTCGGTTTAGAAATCGAGCGATCAAAGAAAAAATAAATAGACGTGATATCTAACTACACCCCGCCTCCCCCTAGTGATTTTTCGTGATTTTTTCCGAAACCCCTCCCCCCTTTCGAGCCTCACGTTATTAATGGACGACCCCTAGTATAGAAACAAGTCGCGTGACTGCGGCTCGTCGTTCTGAATGGGCGGCTTTGTCTTTGTCTCCAGATGCAAGCTCCTTCGCAATTGTACCTTAACAGAGGTCAAGTTGCAGATGCTTCAAAGAATTACAAGAAAATCTGTGGGAGGACTACAGACATAATTTTTTACAGCGTCACGAGCACGCGTCAGGCACCACACTGAATTCTTCTCGCAAGTGATGCAAGAAACAGTCTATGAAATTGAGAGACGAGGATTTAGTACTCTGACACTGTTGAACATCACGCAAAATGTTAAGTAAGTTTATACATACGAGTACTTTGACATCAATAATTCTTAGTTGGACTCGTTTGAGGGTTGTGTAGCCAAATGTCAAACAGCGGAAATCATATAAATTCGCCCTTTTTGTCTGTCCGTCCGTTTGTCACAGACATATACTTTGAGACTGTTGTCACTTTGAATTTGGAAAGTAGGTGTCTTCCATGAACCGCAACACAAAGGATTAAAAAAACCGGACAAGTGCGAGTTGGACTCGCGCATTGAGGGGTACGTATACACTTGTACGTATTTTGTTATTAAACTACATTTGCGGTTTTCAGATTTTTTCCTTTATTACATGTGCTGTAAGACATTGCTTCTTGCCAAATTTCGTGATTCTAGGTCAACGGAAACTACCATATAGGCTTTCGACCCAAAACTTATAGGGTACTTCCGATTGACCTAGAATTGTCAATTTTTGTTAACAGAACAAGTAAAGGGAAAATTCCGAAAAATAAAAAAGTTGAAAATTAAGGTAAATTTTGGCACTTACAAATTTTCGCGAAAATCTAAATTTGCCCATATCTTTTTATCGTGTTAACTCAGGACCTTGATTTTTATACAACTAATAAGGACTATAAACTTCAGTATCTGGTATAAATTTCAACGTGCTAGGTCCACCCGTTCCTGAGAAAATCGGTGATCACACACGGACAGTCAGACTTGTAAGAAAGAAAATTGGTTTGCATAAGTCTTGTTTTATCTTTAGTAAGCTAGTGTGACAAAACGCAAGCAAGGAGTAATTGAAAACAGCTGAGGAAGTCCGATGTCTCAGCAGATCAAGCTTCAGTTCTGCTAAAGAACCACTTAGCAAAATCAGCTCATAGCCTGCCCACTACTGGGCACTGGCCACCTCTCTAGGAAAGGAAGCGGGTCGTAATATGCCAGGCGAAGCCGCGTGCGGAAGCTTGCTTAAAATAAATGCTTGGTTGGAGTTTCACTATAGTCATCATCATCATCTGCCTAGCCTTTTCCCAACTATTTTGGGGTCGGCTTCCAGTCTAACCGGATGCAGCAGAATACCAGTATTTTACATGGAGCGACTGCCTATCTCACCTTCACTACCCAGTTAGTACCGGGTAATATGATACCCCTTGGTAAGACTGGTTGTCAGACTTTTTGGGCCACTGACTACATGTAATGACTGTCAAAGATCTACAAATGACGACTCTTTAGCAGCAAGCTCTAGTTTCTACCATTTTTTAATAATTTCAGCATACCGATGTACAAATGGCATGTGAACGGTACAGCGAACTACACCAACGGCTTTTTGGTGTCCATTCAGAAGATCGACGTGACCGCTATGGCGCAGTCAGTGAGTGTGCCTGCTATTGACGGGGTCCCTACTCCTAGGGCTACCGTCGATGGAAGACTTAACTTGAGGAATCCGAAGCTTGGCTATGATGTGTTCTTCTTTGAAGACAATGGTTCTGTACACAAATTCACCGGGGATTTCACACATACTCTGATGGAATGGCTGATAACTGTAAGTTGATCTTTTTGATGTTACGATACCCTGGGGTGAGACTGGTTGTCAGACTTTCTGGTTACAGACTGCTCGTAAAGACTTTTAAAGATTCCTACAGCTTATACAAGGTGTAACATAATAAACGCAAGACCTCTCGTGTGGTGTCTCTGATCATGAAACTGAACCAGTTTTGTTCTATGACTTTTGGAAAATCATTACTTTTTTTTAGTTTTACCATACATGTTGATCAGGTGATCGCGTCAGTCCAATTTTTTTTTGCGAATTTCAATAACTCGAATAACAAAAGTTGATCAGTTTCTTGGTCCGAGAGACCACACGAGAGGTATTGCGTTTATTATGTTACCCCTTGTAATAACGGCTTAGCAGGTGTATGTTAGTCTGTAAGGTAATATAATAATATCTATGGGTTAAAGTTGCCTGGAAATAAATGTATGTTGTTGTTGTTGTTTACGTGCTTTCCAAGGCAGGGAGGAGTCTCGATGTATAAAGGTAGTCACCCATCCTTGGACTAGTCGCGGCAAAGGTAGCTTAATCTTCTATCGACTCGTGCAACTGTAATTGTGTGTACCTATTTAGCCACGAGCTCCTTTCTTATTATCATTATTTCTATTGCTCAATGGAGCTGCCATTGACCGCAATCCCACTTGATGATGGAAAACGATGCCGGAAAACTAATGAGGTGTCTACAATCAGGGCTTCGGGACTGTTCGAAAGATACCGAGGCCCTGGAACACAAAGGGCAAGCAAGGAACACCACCGCTCCACCCAGAGTGGGACGGGTCTCTTGATGATTTCCCATCATAAAACAAGGTGTCTACATAGAATTAGCTTCCACAAGCAAGGACACTCTTTCTTAGATACTTAGTTCAAAGGCATAGAATATTTAGTTTCCTGGAAGAGAATTTCTAAGAGTCCACTATGATCATGAAATTATTTCTACTATTTTTTCCAGATTAACAAGAATTTGATAACCAAAGAAGTAACAGTTTCAACGAATTTATTTGCATTAACATCTGTAAATCTCGCTAGAATGGTATACAGACCCGTCACCAATATAACTGAAGTAATTTCTAGAGTAGTAAGTATTCTATATTTCTTGTCCAGTTTATCTTAACCATATTAACTTCTATGTTCGACACTCAGCTCCAAAACGCAAATCGTTGATGTGGCTCAAAAAGCTGCCGAACTTAAATGGGACTGGGCGGGACATGGCTGTCGCATGCCGAACGAACTGTGGGCCCGTAAAGCTCAGGATTGGTGCTCTAAAACAGTAACACGGGGTCGCGACAGACCACGTAGGAGATGGCAGGACGAACTGGATGTCTTCCTTGAGAATTGGAAGGAAGTAGCAGAAAATCGTGACCGTTGGAAGGAATGGAGGGAGGCCTTTGCCCATCAGTGGGACCACATGGGCTAGCCATAATAATAGTATGTAATTATTATTATTAAGGATCAGTTGGGTTACCATTGTTTTAATGTCATTCCAGAATGTGGGAAAGAGACATAGCTATACATGATGTCTAGCACCGTTTCTTTTGAACATTGGAATAAGATTAAAAGTAATACTGCTATAAAATATCATGTTAGACAACAAGGACCCGTATCACCACCTTATAGCAGTATAACTTAATTAGCTCATCCTTCCCGCGAAATTCAAATTTTCTTATTTTTTTTTTAATTTGTAGGTCAGTTTGAATAATTTTGTAAATACATACGTGTTTTGGTTGCGAATCATATTTTGTTCAACATACAGCCTGACGCTGACTCACAAATTACAAAGAAAAAAAATGTAAGATTTGAATTTTGTGGGCTACCCCGGCTTGAAATAGACCGTGAAAGAACTATTTGACATAAAACGAGTAACTGTCAATCATAATAAAAGTCATTATTGAAATACGAAAAACTTTGAAAATAATTTAATGTCGCATGTCTAATATGTGTGATTGGTAGGCGTAGGTGCATTCCTTGAACCGGGTGATCATCATCAGTATCTGCCTAGCCTTTTCCCAACTATGTTGGGGTCGGCTTTCAGTTTAACCGGATGCACCTGAATACCAGTATTTTACATGGAGCGACTGCCTATCTGACCTCCACAACCCAGTTAGTACTGGGTAATACGATATCCCTTAGTTAGACTGATTGTCAGACTTTGTTTTTTTTTTTGGGGTACTGACAGCCGGGGCCAACGGCTTAACGTGCTTTCCGAGGCACGGAGGAAACTCGGTATGTAGTGGGTGGTCACCTATCCGCAGACCAACCTAGGCAAGCACGGCTTAACCTAAAGATCGACCCGAGCGGCTGTTATTATTTAGCCACGAGCTTCCTTGAACCGGGTGATACTAGACCTAATTTGCAACAATTTTGAACTCTTGCCCTGTGTTTTATTGGTCAAGACTGTCTTTAATAAAAAAGCTTCTGCCTGCTCTGTGGTCCGCCCATCCATTTATTATAAAATCCATTACTTAATTTAATTTTAAAACATATTGGAAATATTGACTTCACCAAGAAACACATGTTTTAAAAAAATCTACTTAAAAAATGTTATTAAACTTCTTATTTATTATTAATATATTATTAATGCACCTACTTACTAACTGTTTTTTTCTTCTGTTTCAGTATGCACAGAGTCTTAACAGTCCGGGTGTCAGAACTTGGTCGACTATTCTAGAACCGATTATATTGGATGTTATTAAAAATAAGGTTCCGTTTCCCGAAATATGCTTCAATCATTGTACTTAGAGGGGTTGCGTTATGGACCTTGCAAAATTTGATAAAATAAATTGAGGCCGATTATTCTATCTGAGAGAAAATGAGTTTGATGTATATTACTCTGTAAATATATAATTACTTATATATAGAATTTAAAAAATCTAAATGAAGCAATTTTCTTTTATAAACACGTATTAGTGCTTGCATTATTAATAGTAGGTAGGTATGTACATATTAAAGTATGTTTATATAATTGTAAATTGTGTATATATTTTTCTCATAAAATACCTACCCTGCGCACATTGAAAAAAAAAAAGGAATTTGTCATTTCACGGGAACCAGGGCGCTATCATAATCATTCTTTGCCCTTAACCTAATTTATTTGCGGTCGGCGCAGCATGTCTTCTTCTTCGATACTTCTCTATTACTCTTTATCTCAGCAGATTCAACAGTCGCCTCCTTTCTAGCCATATCCTACACACAGTTCATCCATCGCTTCTTTGATCTTTCTCTACTCTTGTGGCCATCAACCATGACGGTATAGTATTATAAAAAATACTAGTCATAACAGGAATAAAGTATAAAAGTACTTTTGACGCACCCTACCAACTTATATTTTATATAATATAAAAAAAAGACGTGTGGCACTCGGAGACTGCCGCGGTTAAGCTATTGCATAGCATTTTTTATCAACTTATGTAATTATAATTTTTTATTCACTTTCGTAGTGTCCTATACAACCTAACCTCCTAGCTCCAGCGGTAGATTAAAAATAATAACCTAGGCGTGTCAATATCTGACACTCCGTGTTAGGCACTAGGTGTTAGGTTATTTTCGTTAGGTTATTTTCGTTACGGAATTTCTGGATTCGGTCTCCACGCTCAAGGCCCGCGATAGAAGCTATGCAATAGCTTAAAAATACAATAATTATTTAATACCTACCTACAATATTATGTATATTATTTTAATAAACTATTTACGGCCTAGCACGAGCAACTAAATACGTCGATTTTAAAATTAAAAATACTCGGATAACGAAATTATAAATTGTATTTCTAATCGACGTAGGTACAGACGCCTGCACATCAAGCTACTACAATCTGTCAGATTTCTTTAATAGATTTTTAATTTTATTGCTAGAGTATTAGGTTCAAGGTTGATTGGGAAAATCTGACAGTTTCTAGTAGCTTGACCTGCTGGCATCTGTACATAATTACGTCACCTTTACACCGGTCGCTCGTGCAAGGGCCTCTGGTTCGTAAAAGACGCTGTTTATTTATGAATTAACAATGTAATGTAGTGTGATATGTAGGATTGTTGCAGCACTTGAAGGAAAACTCTAATGACTTTAAATAGGTTTATTAACAACTTTGTTACGGTATACACTATTACAGATATATTGGATCGGTAATTATCTTAATAATTGTGAGCCGTCCTCGACGTTCAGCACCAGAATTCACATCAGAATGCCCGCTCGGGCACCAACTCCTGACCAAGAAACCCACCGTTGAGGAGGGAAAAATCAAGCGCCCCGATTGATAATTCAATCAGAGCGCTCCGTTCTCGCGCCATAGTTTTTACCAATCAAAATGATAGAAGTATTGCCATTATTACGTAATTAATTTTATAACACATTTGCTCGTAAATCGTCTCTTATTTCACCAATTTCAATATCGTATTATATCTCATTACGTACTTGTGCGGTAATGTAATGTAGAAGGCACGGTTTATCAAGATGATCCGTAAAAAACGAACGGTACTTTTTCAAATCTGAGCAAAGAGTTTTTATGTCAGAAAAGTGGTCAACATTTTATGAATAAAATTAACCTTTGGAGATAAAATATAATAAATAAACATTGAATTCTTTAATTTAATTAATTTTGACAATAAATTACAACCATTTATCTGTAACAAAAACACAAAAATATTAATTTACTGTATTAGTAATACTGGCTGTTTTTGTGCCTTCGCCTTAAAAAAAGCGCTGATGCGCGAGCCTCGCTAATTTGTGAACAAGTAAAAATTATTCCGCGCGCCTTTTCTTTTCGCTGTATTGTTTTTATTTGTAAAATGTCGTCAAATAATGATGAATTTATTAATTCGACACCGCCTGAAGTCTCAGAGGCAGCGAAAAAGGCTACTCTAAGCCTCTTGCCCGAAAAATCGACCGATAAATTTCGTTTAAGAAAGTCCGAGTCTTATTTATTTCCTCGCAAATATGTTATAAAACGTCGTATGACATACGTGCGGTTTGATAATTACAGCCTCTGCTTTCTTGTAGCCCTCGCCTACGGCTCGGGCTAGCTATATCGCCTCGTCTATGATTTTCAACATACCGCACTTATATCATAATGTACTATTACCAGTTTACATAATCGAATATAAAGCATTTAAGATGTGTTCACACGAATAAAGCTATTAAGTTAATACATTTAAATAGAATTATTTCTGAAAACATAGGAAATGGACTAGTAAAATCCCGAAACCTAACAATCGTCCGTCCTGACATCGTGTGCGTCCCTGCACACGACACCAAGTGGTAACCTAACAATCGGGTATCTTGGTCAGTAGGTTAACAACGTTACGTCCCAAAAAAAATTACAATGACAGTAATACAAAACATGACAACTTAAAACTATCTAATTGATTGTAAAAGAAAAACAATTTTTTTGCCGAGTATTGCACTAAACGGCTATATACCATTATTTACCAAATTAACTTGTTATTCTATAACTTTATGTAATCTAGGCACTAGCTAGCTTAAACAGAATAACTTAAAAGCATCAGCATTTGATTTACTGGAACTAGTGAACACAAACGATCGATTAATTGCATCACTAAAAACTACATAAATTTTTACAAAAATGGTAATATTCTGACTGAAAAACAAGTAATTAACAATAACAACTTTAGTAACATTACAAATAACAAGATAAAATTTGCTTCGATTTGCTGGTACTAAATATAGTGAACCCAAACGATCGATTAATTGGGTCAAAAGAAAAACCAAAGTCACGACCGATCGATTATGTCGTGCCAAAGTATGCATACGAGTATTCTGAACGATCGATTAATCAGAATACTATTATTCCCTGAACGATCGCTTAATCAGGGTGCCCTAACCTCCTGAACGATCGATCGATCGATCGATCAGGATGCCTATCGACGCCAGTACGAGCCGATCGAATTATGCTCATACCAACTGCCGTAGGTCTTGCTTTGACTCGTTACAGCAAGCCGCGATCCGATCGATTCTCGCGGACTTGCTCTGTAACAATGCACCAAGCCACGATCCGATCGATTCTCATGTACTTGCCCTAACCTCCTGAACGGGTTGATATCTTCGCTTCCAGACGCGCGATTTTGACGCTGTTTTCAGCTCATATAGACATAACTAGGCGTCCGCCTACGTATTGACCACCCCACACTGACCTGCACCCCTGGACAAAAAATTCACGACCTACCCCTAGTTTTTTCATACATTTTTAAAGTAAATCGTCTAAATTAATTGTTTTTTCTAAATTTTCTTTGCAATCTAACATCAAATTATAGTTTCAATAGTACTCACCCTTCACCCCTGTGTCCCGGTCCACGTTCCGTGAGCCGGCGTCCCAGTTGGAGGCTGATAACCTAATTTTTTTGGTTCAAAAACTGGTTTTTTGTTTGCGTTCCCATTGAGGGTCCACATTTGAATTTTGATCTTTTGAATGCGTCAGCCGTTAGTAAAAGTTCTCAAACGATTGTGAATTCAGCCTCTAGTTTGTAAAAGTAGCCACTCAAAAGTTACAATCGTTTAAAGGTGGTCCCTCAGTCGTGACTGATAGGTATCCGTATCTCAAAACCTAGTTAAAATTTACAACTGCTCTATATAACTGCTTATAGTAAAAGATTTGTAAAACTAATTTATTGAATATCAACCCAACCTGTTTACACAGTAAAAAGAACTAGCATGCGAAAGGTGGTCCCTCAATTGAGCACCATAAGTTCCCGTGAGTGAAGACCACAATGGGATTTGAAATTTACATATGGGTCTAGCGTTAGTAAAAGTACTTTGGCGATTGTATATTCTTACTTCTATACTTTGGTAATTGCCGAAAATCGTTGAGGAGCTCCCTTGACTGTCTTTCGGCTCCATTATCAGATCGACTAAAGACCTTGATTAAATAGTAGTGTTTATGAAAAAATACTTAATGAAAAAATTAGCAAACGCGCTAGTCGCCACTACGATTTTAGAAGGTTCCCCTCGATTTCTCTGGGATGCCTCGTCAGATCCTGGATTCCTTATCATAGTACTCGCCAAAGTACTTTTACTAACGCTAGACCCATATGTAAATTTCAAATCCCATTGTGGTCTCCACTCACGGGAACTTATGGTGCTCAATTGAGGGACCACCTTCCGCATGCTAGTTCTTTTTACTGTGTAAACAGGTTGGGTTGATATTCAATAAATTAGTTTTACAAATCTTTTACTATAAGCAGTTATATAGAGCAGTTGTAAATTTTAACTAGGTTTTGAGATACGGATACCTGTCAGTCACGACTGAGGGACCACCTTTAAACGATTGTAACTTTTGAGTGGCAACTTTTACAAACTAGAGGCTGAATTCACAATCGTTTGAGAACTTTTACTAACGGCTCACGCATTTAAAAGATCAAAATTCAAATGTGGTTCCTCAATGGGAACGCAAACGGTTTTTTGACCATAACTCCAGAATTTTCTTCGGCACTCATCCCGTTTTATTTCACAGATCGCTAGCCCGCGCGGAGACGCGTCTCTGGACGTATCGCACGTGCGTCTTAATATAATAAAATTTTGACCACCCACCCTCCCTCTGGTCTATAGGAAGGTAGATGTGGGGTTTTCGGCAAAAAATATTTATAAGATTTTATCTTGGTTCCTGTAGGGGGGGTAGTACAACTACGTGACCTGTCAATCCGTTCGTGCCGTTGTCCCCGCTCGACGCATCGCTCCGCCTGCAGCCCAGCATCCCGACGCGTCGCTCTGCCCGCAGCCCAGCATCCCGACGCGTCGCTTCGCTCGCAGCCCAGCATCAATTCTTATCAACGATGACCACGTAGCATATCTGTGTTAAACAGGGCCTTTGTACTACATACCTAGCATTACGTTGCATGTGTATATTGTACATGGTTGCCAATAAATAAATTTAATTGAATTTACGAGAGTTTATTCAGTCTTGCGGAAAAACAGATCTACCCTCCAACCAAAAAATAAAAGTACAAAGGGCAATCAACTAATAAAAAAACGGAACTATTTAAAATTATTGACGGCTTTAAACTCGATAGATTTACTAACCGATAGATTTACTTTAGTAACCAATAGATTTACTTGAAACCACGGGTAATATCGTTAACTAAAACGGTAAGATTCTAAACTGGCTTCGAAACGAATTACGAGCAAACAAAGGAAGTATAACATTTTGGGCGTGTACTTACGTTTTAATCGTTCTTCTCACTTCTGAAGTGTGATATGTAGGATTGTTGCAGCACTTGAAGGAAAACTCTAATGACTTTAAATAGGTTTATTAACAACTTTGTTACGGTATACACTATTACAGATGTATTGGATCGGTAATTATCTTAATAATTGTGAGCCGTCCTCGACGTTCAGCACCAGAATTCACATCAGAATGCCCGCTCGGGCACCAACTCCTGACCAAGAAACCCACCGTTGAGGAGGGAAAAATCAAGCGCCCTGATTGGCCCACGACTTCAAGTCGTAATTCAATCAGAGCGCTCCTTTCTCGCGCCATAGTTTTTACCAATCAAAATGATAGAAGTATTGCCATTATTACGGAATTACTTTTACCAGTTTACATAATCGAATATAAAGCATTTAAGATGTGTTCACACGACTAAAGCTATGAAGTTAATACATTTAAATAGAATTATTTCTGAAAACATAGGAAATTGACTAGTAAAATCCCGAAACCCAACAGTAGTCTGTGGAACATTTAATAGACTGAAGTGGATTACTGATATATAACATTTCTTATCAATCACGATATTTTAAAGAAAATTAGATGAATTCCTAAATTCCAAAACTATAACTTATAATTTTCAAAACAGGCCCATTTCATTTATTTCCGAACGAAAGTTTTGCCGCCAATCAAAATCAACTGACAGCCGTCAAATCAGTCGGAGTCGAAAGTCGATTGACAACGTCATGAATTAATTTGTTTTGCTAGCGGTTTATTCCTAAAACTAGATTTATTTTGCTCAAACAGCATTAATATTTCACGCGTTTAAGTGTTATCGTGTTAGTTGTTTAGGACCAACGTGTTCAGTTACAATGTCCATTTTATGACTGCAAAATGTGTGATGAAACGAACGAGGAACGTCAGGACAACGAATTTGAAGCATTACAGGTTAGTAAAGTGTATTATTTGTAAATAAAAATATTTCTGGATGATGAAAATAAATATTGCTTTTCATAAGACAACGATATTTCTATACTGATAAGTTTAATGACAGCTTATTCGATCTTTTATGGTTCCCGGTTTTTTTTTCGTCGTGGTGGGCATTCTAATTACGACAAGGTAACTATTTTTACTACACATGAGAAGACAAAGTATGTAATTTTTTTACATACTCAGCAACAATCTTAGTTTGATAAACAAAATAAATAATTCTAATTTTGTCATAGATTACATACATTTTGTCATTTGGATAGGTTGATATATCGCATTCCCAAAAAAGGAACTTGATAAAAATTGTTATTGCACTGTTACTAATCTAATGATCTATAATCTTGAAATAAGACTTGATCAAGTGAGTCAAATGATGAAGTGCATATATTATATGTATTATTATCTCACTAGGTACTTAATTATTAAGTTATGATAATTATATTCTATACTAAATACTGAACTGCAGAGTTCCAACAATTTCTAAGACTTATACCCTTCTTAAATTTTAATATTGATCAAGATTGAGATTATTTACTGAATTGCTAATGAGACAAAAATTAGAAACTTTGGTAACAATATAACAAAAAACCGCAAATTGTAGTTTTAGAGAAATATTATTGACTTATGAAAACCAGGAATTATTTACATCATTCCGTGTTTTTTGAATTACTACCTGATAACATTAATTCCTACATCTCAATAAACAGAAAACTCACTTTCGTAACCTTGTGTGACTGGTTAGCATGTAGCAAAAAAAAAAAAAACATTTGTACAAAAAAAAAAAAAACTTCATGAAAAATTAACACAACACAGAGTCTGGACTTACGTGGACTACGGTGTATGTTCTCAAAATAGTCAGATAAGAAACTTCAACCTCATCTGGTGTTTTTATACAAAACTGTTTTTACAATCTTCGCACAAAATATAATACCACTCCTATAATTATCCAGAAGGGTTAGGCAGAAATTTACATTTACCCAATAGTTGGAACACCCACATTTCACCAGTTACGTTTAAATCCCATATAATAGAGGGAGTGCCAATTGCCATCAACTGGTGATCTAATCCAGACCCCTGGCTGCTACTGAGTAATAAATGCTCCTGAGGAGAACACCTAATAACACTGCACCCAAGACCTCCTTGGAGAACTTGGTCAATCAGCACGTGCCCACGGCACGCGCCACTCGCAAGCCCCACCCAATTTTTTCTTGTAGGTAGTGTCCTGCGTTACATCTGCATCTACATGAACATCCGCATCGATTAATGCGGATGCAGATGCAGTGATGTCCAAAACGATGCGGAAGCTCCGTAGTTGCTGATGCAGATGCGACTATCCGCAACATCCCTGGTTCTGTTACGTACACCTCAGCCTTTACCTTCGGGGATTACCAATGTAATATTACGTAAGAATAAGTATCAGTTTTACTTTGGCAGGCTATTTATGGTGATGCTGTAGTGGATAACCGTGGGGCCGTTGCATGGAAAATATGGAGGCCCATAGATCTGATGCTCACTCTAAACCCATTGCACAATTCCGATATCAAAGGCGTACACTGTTCCGTTACATTACATTTTAAATGTTGTGCAAGTTATCCTGATAAGTAAGTACTTATTAAATTTTTCCTCAAAATAAATAATTTGTTTAAACAATTTTAGTGTAATTAGAAGATAATAAATAATCCTTTAAAATAAAAAGTAATTGCCAATATTTTATATTTATATTTTTCGTTTGTTTTGGAATTTGCTGTGGGGCTGTGTAAGAATCTCAAATCTAGAAGTTCTCCAGCGATTTCAAAATAAAGCTCTCAGATCCTCCTTGCGTCCTCCTTGATGCTCCTTGGGTTATGAAGACCTCAGAATTACACAAGCATCTACAAATCAGAACCATAAAAGAGGAAGGAGAACACCAACTAAAGACATACAACAACCGAATGAAGTCACTTACCAACAACTTAGTGATCCAATAACTATGAAAAGGCTCAAACCCCACCACATTTGGGACTTTATAGGTTAAAGCAAA
This sequence comes from Lycophotia porphyrea, assembly GCA_950005105.1. Lineage (NCBI taxonomy): Eukaryota > Metazoa > Arthropoda > Insecta > Lepidoptera > Noctuidae > Lycophotia > Lycophotia porphyrea. The sequence continues at coordinate 14,418,721 of OX465402.1, forward strand.
GTAAATAGTTTTGAGAGGCTGATTGTGTGCTAAAAAAATGGAAGGAAATCTGCTAAAGGTTTACAACCAATCGCAAGATGCACAAGTAAAAAAAAAAGAAAAAAGAATTGATGAGGAAACTTCTTAGAACCAAAAATTTGAAGATATGTGACCTCTTCAAACCCACACTGGGCCCACATGGTGAATAATAGCCCATTCCCTCTCATACAGATGAGGCCTATGTCCCAGCAGTGGGAACTATATAGGCTGATTATGCTTATGCTTTGCTATACCAATATTTCAAGGTTCAAGATGATTGTATAAAATTACACTACATCTAATAAAACTCTAATACTTGTTGTTTTTTTTTGTTCCAAAGAGGTTCAAAAATGTTTAAATTGATATTTTTTTATTCCAAATCTGTTTAGACACAACGCTTTACGTCCAGTACATATTTGTCAGTAATCAATATTATTTTCTATGTTTTCAGGCCACTTAGTGTGTCGATCCACAAAATGCGAGGCTTATCAACAGATAATTGTACAAAATTATTGTCAGAATTAGAAGAACTGGCAAAAAAATTATGTGGGGAAGTCTGTATATTCCAATTGGCACAACATGCTCAGGTAATATTAGTTAGTTTCATGTAATATGGCTGACAATCACGCCTGTATCCGTCACATACATAATAGGCTAAATGTGGGTAGGTGTGACAGAGTTCACACCTGGACATTTAGCCTATTATGTCTACACATGGACATTGGCACAAGAAAAGAGGCCTATACGCAGCAGTGGGTGAACTCAGGCTGTGGATGATGGTTTTCCTTTGTCTTTTCCGATGTTCACTTCCTCACAAAAGGCAAAATGGTGTCTTACGCGCTCTCACACCCACCCAACCATGCACTGAAAAAGCGAGAGGTTATCCACAGCTGAACCAAACCTTGGCTTAGCCAGTAACACCTTTTTTTTTTTTTTACGTGTGGGCAATCATCAGATAGAGAGCAGCGGTAGCCCATTGGTAGCGACCCCGACTTACGAACAGTAAGTCGTGGGTTCGAACCCAGACAGGTGCATTACTTTGTGTAATTTATTTCATCACTACTGATCTCAAATACGGTGAAGGAAAACATCGTGAGGAAACCGGCAAGTCCTAGGACCAAAAATTCGAAGACATGTGACATCTACCAATCCGCACTGGGCCCGCGTGGTGGATTATAGCCCATTCCCTCTCATAGAGAGTGGAGGCCTGTGTCCCAGCAGTGGGAACATTATAGGCTGATGATGATGATGATGAATCATCAGATGGCTTCTCCCGCTCTGGGCAGAGCGGAAGGGAGTGTCAGACTTGTACTGACTAAAACCCATCCATGTTCCTTCCTTGCCCTTTGTGTTCCAGGGCCGCGGTATCTCTTTTGAACAGTTCCGCAGCCCAAGCCAGTAACACCTCAAGAGCAATAACAAACTTTGCACACTTGCATCAAAATGTAATATTCATTTATTTTACAGCAATTTTTGCATGAGTACAACATACCAACTCTATCCTTTTATGATGAAATGTTGAAACAGAAGAATGAGCAAGAGCAGTTAAAACTACACGATTTGAAAGTTAAGGAAAATGAAGAGGTATGGATTATTATCATTGCATACTTATTTTAACCCCCCACTGAAAAAGAGGGGTGTTATAAGTTTAACATGTCTCTCTGTGACGTCGTAGCTCCCAAACGGATAAAGCTATTTTGATTTCTTTTTATTTTGTTCAAAAGCTGACTTAATCGTTTTCTTAGCTATGATTCAAGAAAATCTGATCAGCCATTTGGAAAATATCAGCTATTTTCTAGACAATACTGTTGCAGTGCTCAAAAGTGTTTTTGCATAATTTTCGTTTTTTCAGCGACAAAAAATGAAGGATGAGATTCAAAGGCGGCAGGAAATCCTCAAGTCTGGCAGACAACGTATTCATAGGTCTAGTAGTAACCAGGAAAATGATAGTCTGGATGGGCAAGGGGATGCTCCTGAACTTGTGTAGTAAGTATAGGCGCCATACATTTAATCATCTACTTAAAAAAAAACGGTTTTCACTCCGGGAGTGCCGGCAGAAGTGAAAACTTGAAACAACGCCATCTAGCTTAAATATCAGAAATTTCAATAGCTTTCTGCAAGAACGAAAGATGTCGCTGCCGTAGAAAAAAACTTGAAACAACGCCATCTAGCTTAAACTCCACGCACACTCGTGCTAGCGCACTGCGCCGGCGATTCGATCTGACGGTCTGACGCGAGTTAAACAGTTTTTACCCATCCCAAAAAGTGCACAACACCGCTAAAGAAGTTTTCACTTGAAAAATAAAGACACCTTTAAATATTTACCTTATTTTTCTATTCTCCTATTTAACTTCGCAAGATAAGGTGTCCTTTATAAACTACAACTAAGTACTGCCCAAAATTCACAAAGTATGTGAATTTTGAGCAGTTGGGCAATAGGAGAATAGAAAACTAAGGTAAATATTTAAAGGTGTCTTTATTTGTCGTTATAGAAACTTGAAACAAATAATTTAATTAATTAGAGATTATTTTATTCTAACATAAAGATCCTAACGACTAAGTTTCCGAAAATACTTTTTTATGTGGATTGGGTGATAAAGTTCATAGGGGAAAATACTGATGCAATCGTGAAGTGCTAGCTAGTATTGCTTGCTTGCTGTTAAATCTATACCTACTTACAGCTTAATCAATCACCTATTATACATATTTGGCTAATAACATAACATTAGGCTTGTAAGCCCTGCCAGGGCTGCGGGACTGTTCGAAAGAGATACCGCGGCCCTGGAACACAAAGGGCAAGGAAGGAACATGGATGGGTTTTAGTCAGTACAAGTCTGACACTCCCTTCCGCTCCGCCAAGAGCGAGAGAAATCATTTGATGATTTCCATCCGAAAAAAAAAGGCATGTAAGCCCAAAAGGGTTAGCCACAGGTGTACAAAAGGGTTGAGAAAGGGTTAGCCCGATCTGGGAATCGAGTCCAGGACCATTTTGCCCAGCAATAGCACTTTCGATCACCTGACGAACGAAGAACTACTAATAATTATCCTGTTTTAATTTTCAGTTATGCCGACGACAAAATGTCTCCAGTGAAGAAAATAGTTCGAACGAAAACTGTGGATATACCGTGCACTTGTAAGAGTAAAGGAGTTCAAATAATCAGAATTACTCAGAGGAATAATAAGAAAGTTTATATCGGAAACTGTTTAGGTAAGTAATTAATACCTGGATTACCAAGCTTTGCTAGGTAACACAGATAAAACGACGTTTTCTAAAAATGTAACCTAGCCAAATCGATTTATCGCCCCCGAACCTCCCTGCATACTAAATTTCATGAAAATCGTTGGAGCCGTTTACACATATACAGGATGTAAACAGACTCTTCACGAAGCCGTCAACCAAGCATTCTGTACATTAAAATAAGTGACTTTACGCAAAAATTATTGCTGGGAAACGACTATTTTTTGGGGTGAAAAATCATGTTATACAGTAGGAATCAATGTAATGCATTCAAAACATTGTACTAATAGATGAATAGAATATTACGGGGGTCACGATGGTGTCTTAAGTCAAAAAATACATTAAAAACATGTATTAAAAAAAAAACTGGTGAAAAAGTTGAAACTTTGACCCCAATATCTCCGTAACTAGAAGGTTCCCAGGTATGGTCTTGAACAAAAAATGATCGCAATGACGGGGAGAACAAGTGCCTTTCGGCTTCGTTAAGAGTCTTTTTACACCCTTTATACAAGAATTGTTCGTTTAAAGGTATTAGATTAGATTAAGCTTATTCAGCAAATAACGTTCCCACTGGACACAGGCCTCTTCTCTATGCGAGAGAGTGAAAGAAAGAAAGAACATGTATTCATTAGTCTCGCACAGGACAAAACAAAGAAGTGGAGAATAGTGGACTGTTGTCCACCACGCTGGCCCAGTGCGGGTTAATTAACATACATATATACACATAGACAACCTGACACTGTCCTGCAAATTGCAAAAAAAAAACAGGTTGCACTCCGGGAGTGCCGGCAGAAGTGAAAACTTGAAACAACGCCATCTAGCTTAAATATCAGAAATTTCAATAGCTTTCTGCAAAAACGAAAGATGTCGCTGCCGTAAGAAAATGCCGATTCGATCTGACGATCTGACACGAGTTTATCAGTTTTTACCCATCCCAAAAGATGCATAACACCACTAAAGAAGTACGTTCGAAAAATTGAATTTCGCAGGTTACCTCTTAAGAAGTAATATTGAATATTGTAGACTTGATAATTTAAAATCACAGAAAGGTTAAAGTTAACCTTTTAACGAAAGCTCGATTGTATGAAGATCTTCTTACTTCTTCCTTAAACATTTGGCAGAATATAACAGTGAAGTTTTCTCAACAGGTCACTCTTCAAACGGCGCCACCACTTACCTAGCGATCGATGACGAAGGCGAGCGATTGATCGCCAAAAAGTGGATCGCACCACCAGCCAACGACTTCCAAACAAGGACCCGCCAACTAACCTCCATCCAACAAGATCTAAAGGCCATGTCACGACTGAACCACCCCACTTTAACCCCCTACCTAGCAATGGAAACAATTAAAGACGCGAATAAACGGACAACAAAACAATACATATATTTATTCAGGAATTTTGTACTAGGCAGTGCTTTAAAAAGTGTTAAAAATAGACTGAGTGTGTTAAGTGATCGCTACGAGGGGTTAAAGTTACTGAGGCATGTTGGTTTGGGGGTGTTAGGGGCTTTGAAAGAGCTGCATAGTGTTGGGATCGTGCATAAGGATGTGCGAGGTCAGAATGTGTTTCTGGATGACTTTGGAGGGGTCAAGTTGGTGGGGATTGGTCTCGATATGAGGCTGGCGGAGATGATCGATGGAGACGCTTATTGTGACAGGTAAGATGAAGGTATGATCATGTTTTACTTACTTATTTTTCTTTGACTTTCATCTTCATGTGTTCCATGATATTTGAAGTCAGCGCAACATATTTTTTACTTCCATTCTTCACTGTCAATCGCCACGCTATCATTTACTCCTTTTTAGGATTCCATAGCTCAGTCTAATTGAATTGGAAAGAAGTAATGTCTTAAAGCACATGTAAAGTAAAAAATCTGAAAACCGACAACAACACACAACACTACAAGTTTGTACAGAACCCTCGGTGCGCGAGTCCAACTCGCATTTGACCGGTTTTTCTTCTATGACTATGTGGATAATCTGATAATAACTTTTTAAGTCTAAAACCTTTTTCCCTAACGCGCCAAAAGAAGTACAACTTCAAAAATTGCAAAATAACTTTACTTCTGGAAGTCGGTGATAAAAATTAAAAAAAGTTTTTATACTTAGTACTCAAATTGATTGTAGATGGCGTGCAATGCAATCGCTTCAATCATAGTCCTCAGATACTGCGGAAAAAGAAGTTCCGTTATTGGGCAACAGATGGCGTTATAACAAAGAGTCCCTATTTCTAATAATTTTTCAGGCAAACTGCAGCACAAGACATATATGCTACAGGGCAGATGTTACTGTCAATTGTGTCACAAGAACGAACCTATCTAGAAATACCCCCTGATCTACCAAGCTCCGCTAAGGATTTCTTTGCAAGGTATGGTTTAAAATTCCTCTCCCCCTCGGACCGCCACCAGGTGTAGACGTTCACTAGACCCATAACTAATTATTTTTAAAATAAATTATTATAAAATTAAGTAAATTAAATTCAGTGAGATACCAGGACTACATAAAACGCAAGAGGTGACTCGGAGGTGTTCGCTGCGCGTGAGTACTGTTCACGATACTACTCAAGAGCTCTGTTGCCCTGGTACCCAACACTGTGGAATCCAATCAACGCACACGCAGGAGACAGAATATTTTGGGCCACGCCCCCTCATTAGTGCAAACTCAAGGACGCCATCCACTCAAGTTCAGGCGCCGCTAAGCTCAAGGACAAGCCCCGCCCTACTTAACTGTCATTGATTGACTGACCTGCGCTCGCGCCTCCTACCAGTACTAGCGGTGGTCGTACATATAAATACATAACCCACTCCAACTTTTAACTTAAAAGGGTCAAATGGACAAATCACTTTCTGATACAAATATTAGCGGACTGATGGACACTACTCCCCCCAACTTTATTTCTGCGCGTAACAAGAGAATAAGGGAAGAAAATCTACCAGAGGAGTTTTCTAAATTTAAAAAAGAAATCAAAGAAATGCTTTCTTCGTTTATCTCAACTCAACAAAATGAATTAAAAATAATTACTTCGAACCTAAAGGACATTCAGGAAACAAACAATAGCATTGAAACCGCCATCACTAACCTATCTAGTCAAAACGAAGAGTTCCGTAAAAAAATAGAATATCTTGATTTGCAAGGAAAAAAGGACCGCGAGTACATAGCCGTGTTAGAGGATAAGATCGAAGATCTACAAAGAAGCAGTAAAAAAACCTGCATCGAGATAAAGAACGTCCCTAAAAAGCCTCAAGAAAACAACTCTGATTTAATAAATATGGTCACGAACTTAGGAAAACACTTAAGCCTTGAGTTGGACTCACGCGACCTCAAAGACATTTATCGACTGCCTAGTAAGAAAGAGGGAATTACGAGCACCCCCATAATTGTTGAACTGAACTCCACCATTTTGAAAACTAATCTTCTAAAAAAGGCAAAGTCATATAACATCAAAAACACTGGTAAACTTCAGGCAAAACATCTCGGAATAACAAACAACGCAGAGGTACCTGTGTTTATATCCGAACAATTGACCCCTAAGGGTGCCCGACTATTTTTCTTGGCCCGAGACCTGGCTAAAACTAAGCAATACAAATTTTGCTGGACTGCTTTTGGACGTATTTTAGTCAAGAAGGATGAGAACGCTCGTGCGATCATCATAAAAAGTGAAGCTCAGGTACACCATTTAATGCAAGATGCATGACTAATCTGTACTGTCATTGGATTACCTCTAAAATTAAAAACTTTGTCTTTTTCCGTTAGTTTAATCATAATTTATGTTTTGTATAACTTTAACTTTAAAATATATAGATTTATTTCAAACTTTTATAGCCGTAAGTATGATCGGCTCGCTTTTACACATTCAAGCACTACATTTCACACAAACCGCATTACGCAAGATATACAACTAACTCACTCAGTACAATCACACACACATTCACTCCACCTAGTGCCTATCATAGTACGCCCTTTCGTTCCAACTCATACATATTTAACCAAGCATATTCGTGCTATTGCGAAGACAGACGCCACACGGCTTTTGAGCTATTGTTCAAAACTTAAGAAACATAACTCGTTTACACAAATTAATAATGGATAGTAACCTAAGTAACTTGCAGGAACTAGATACTGCTGAGATTGCTACGTCCTCTATTTTTGATATTGCACACTTAAATACTTACCTGGAACATAATAATTGTAACTTAACTGTCCTAACTCAAAATATAAGAAGTATATACAGAAATATTGACGACCTTCAGTTAACTTTGTCTCAAATTGGAGTTGAAGTGGATGTCATACTTTTAACAGAGTGCAGACTGAACGCAAATAAACAAATACCTGTGTTAAATAACTATACCTCGTTTAATACATCTAGACATTTAAATCAAAATGATGGCGTAGTCGCCTATATAAAAAACTGCCACTTACCCAAGACAACAGAAATTAATTTGATCCATGCCTCAGCTGTGCAAATCACTATCCCTAATTTCACCATCATTGGTATTTATCGTTCTCCATCGAATGTCTCCGCGGATGGTTTCATTGCCTCGCTTGATCAATACCTTCAAACGGTTTGCTCGCATGGCAATACTATTATTACAGGAGATATAAATATTAACCTAATAGGGAAACCAGCAGAAACATCACAAACACGGACTAACAGATTAAATTACTTAAATATGGTGGCTTTACATGGTTTCCTTCCAGGACACTCTTTGCCTACAAGGGATGACAGCTGTCTCGATCACATGCTTCTTAAGCTAGATAAATCTAAAAACTCAGCTTTCGTTGCAGTTTTAAATACGTCTGTTACGGATCATGCAATGGTACTATTAAACATATCCCACACGTACCAAAACAAGGCTTATGTCAAATCTAAGACCGTGACAAATTTGGATAATGCCTACAGACACCTTGTGAATACGGAAAAGTCCTTTCTTAATGCATGTAAAGACCCAAATATTTTAGCAGACGTGATGATAGACATGATTAGGTCATCTCTCCTTCAAAACACTAAGGTTATCTTACTATCTAGCTCTAAGCGTACTCTAAAGCCCTGGATATCCACGGGGGCCCTAAGATGTATTAGGCTTAGGAATAAAATGCAACTGCAGTCTAGGAGAGATCCTTTCAATGTTATTTTGATCATAACGTATAAGCGCTACCGCACATTTTGCTCCAATCTTATAAGGAAACTCAAAAGACAATATCATAAGAACCAAATTTTAACTTCTGTCAAAAATCCCAAGCTACTCTGGCGTAAAATTAACGACATAACCCATTATAAAAAACCCAAGACATCTAGTGTACACCTATTGCAAATCACACCACATCCTCTCGACTCATTAAATCGCGTCAATTATTTCTTTGTAACTATTGGGAAAACATTGGCGGAAGAAATCATAACTTTAACTGGGGAAGGAGATAAAACTGTTTTTGACACCTCAAATGCACCATCTCAAGCCAACTCATTTGTGTTGCTGGAGACAGATCCGGCAGAAGTGGATAGTACACTTATGGCACTTGACTCAGCAAGTGCTTCGGGGTGGGATGGCATACCTGTGAGTTTCCTTAAGTTATCTCGAGACTTTGTTGTTCCTCTCATTTGCAAATTAACCAATCTGTGTTTTGAAACAGGTATATTTTGCAATGCGTTAAAACGTTCTATCATCACGCCTGTGCACAAGGATGGGGATAAGAGCGATGTCAATAACTTTAGACCGATTTCTGTCTTACCGTCACTTTCAAAAATAATAGAGAAAATATTAAGTAAAAGGCTAACAAATTACTTGAATAAATATAACATTCTTTCCAACTCACAATACGGTTTTAGACAGGGGCGGTCAACCCAGGACGCGGTTATAGCGCTAACGTCTGAAATTACAGATAAGGTAGACAAGGGATTTAAATGCGTTACGGTGTTTCTAGACCTGAAAAAGGCTTTTGACACCGTATCTATTCCCATTCTTGTGCAGAGACTTGAGGCCATAGGGATTAGAGGCAGGGCTCTTTCTCTTTTTGACAGCTACCTCCGGGGTAGGAAACAACAAGTCAAAATAGACAACTCGTACAGCAATGAGGAAAACGTTGTTTTCGGTGTTCCGCAGGGCTCGGTGCTCGGCCCGCCACTGTTTCTGGTGTATATTAATGAACTCTGTAACCTACGAAACAGTGGCGGGAAAATCTTCTCATATGCGGACGATACGGCTATTGTCTACTTTAGCGACACTTGGGAAGCGGTACGTAACAAGACCGAGCAAGGGTTAGTTGTTATAGATAAGTGGCTCAAAGCAAACCTGTTAACCCTTAACACTGCTAAATCAAATTACATCTGTTTCTCTCCAAGTGCAAGGTCTAAAGCATGTACTGACTTCAATATCCGTATACATTTATGCGCAAACAGCGTGGACCAAAAGTGTGACTGTAAATCCATCAAACAAGTCCCGTCCACAAGATACCTGGGAGTTATAGTCGACGACTGTCTAGCATGGCACTCGCATATCGAAGTTATTATGTGTCGTGTTCGAAAATTTATATGGATCTTTAAAAACCTACGGCATGTGGTGCCTCAAAAGATACTCAACAACATTTATACAGCACTCGCGCAGTCAGTGATCACATACTGCTTACCAGTTTGGGGAGGGGCCACTAAAACTAAATTTCTAGAGTTGGAAAGAGCCCAAAGGTCACTTTTAAAAGTGATGTACTTTAAGCCATTTAGATATCCCACAGTCGATCTATATAGAATTAGTGGCCTATTATCAGTCAGAAAACTGTACCTTTTGAACATCAGTCTATATTTACACAAACACATTCCAGTAAACCCAGAAAGACAGTCTAGGAGACGAAGAGATCTTGTGGCCTACTCCCCAGGGGTAAGAACGGCATTTGCAAGGCGTCAGTATGTATGCCAATCAGCCTACATATATAACAAAATTAACGCTAAACTCAAGTTCCACCAAGAGGTCTCGCATCAATGCAAAAAATTGATAAACGAGTGGTTAAAAACTCTAACATATGCAGAAGCAGAGCATATCCTGGACAGAATCACATGAATAATTACCATCTTTATCAATTTGGACTATAGGCACTATTAGCAATTACGTATACACACACACTTACACACACGCGCGCACACACAAACACTCACACATACACACACAAACCCATCATCAAGTTAACACGACTTTATTCACATATACAATTACACATTACACAGAGCTGCTAATTACCTTGTTTCTCTTTGGTCTTAAAATATTTTCTTAAACTTAATTTTAATTTTATATAGTCTCAATATTGTGAACTATAAAATAAGGGAAGGAGCGAGACAATCCCCAACACAAGTATTATTAATAACTTACTGGGGCTGTCTCATTCACACTTGTAAATGTAACCGTTTGAGACAATAAACACTTTTTTTTTTTTTTTTTTTTTTTTTTTTTTTTTTTTTAAATTGAATGCTCCTTCCGAGTAATAGTAGGAAACACTGAAATGAATGCTAAATCAAGCGTACTGTTGGGTTTCCAACCATTGAAGCAGAACTGAATCCCACAAAAAGCGCGCTTTAATTTTGGCAGGTCGGGCGATGTGCTGTTAAATATTTCGTAGTAGCAGCCACGGATTTGGATTTGTGCCCGATTTATAACAATAGGCTCGCCCCGTATGGTGGTGGTGGTGTACTACTAGGTATGTACAGACGCCAGCAGGTCAAGCTACCCGAAACTGTCAGTTTTTCTCAACTAACTTTGAACCTAATGTTTCAGAGATAATGTAGGTCATAGGGCATGCAGTGCAAGATGGAAGGTGGGTCGTTGTTGGAGACGCCGCATATGCCCTTGAGGTCTGAGCCGTCCATGAACCCCCATCTGCAGAGATTGTCTTTGCTCCGGCCGACTTGGGTTCGAAGTATGTTAAGCGTTTTCCAGGTCCGCCACGGCAACTCGTGCCCAGGTGGAAGGCTCTCTGATGAATCGTTGAAATTTTCAGGGGGTTTAAACCGCTCCCGCCAGAGATCGCATCTTGCTGTGGAGGCGTTGAAAATTACTAGGCTAGCTGTGCCCACGCACCCAAGAAAACTTTTACGGCTTTTCAGCCTCTGGGGAACTGAGACGTAGCTGTGCATTGGGTGGCATGAGTCAACATGTAGCTTCTTGATGATTTGTTTACGGCATCAGTGAGCGGGGTTCGCGTGGCTGAGTTTTGGGCTAAACATACTATTTTGACTTTTTGCCATCGAAACGCTGACATATTTTAGTAGCTCGATGTGCTGGCGTCTGGTACCACTCTGCCTAACCCTTCGGGGGCTACAGGACTGATATTATGTTACTTTTAAAATAGGTGTTTAACGGAAGACGAGCAATCTCAGTGGTCAGCAGAACAGTTGATGAACCACGTGTTCCTTATCGACGCACCTGCCAAACTACCCAGCAATAAGACGAAGGACGACGAAGGCAGTTGCTCTGAGGTACCAGTTTCATCACCAACTTCAATCTCCTGTCCTGATCCCATTCCTCATTCGGATATCGGTTCGTCAAACATCGATATCTTGTATATACACTTCTAGTTGTTTTTTTTTATCTGTTTGGCTATTATATACCTAGCTTCCTCCGTGTCTCGGAAAGCATGTTAAGCCGTCGCGTTTGCCCCGGCTGTCATTTATAGATTTTTGACAGTCGTCAACTTGGTGTATTCCCGCTGACCCCACTTAGTCTTGATTAAAAGGGGGAATTGATTAAAATAATTAAAAATAATTCCCGTTGACCCCACCAGTGGAGAAACGGGCGGTGGAGTCAACGGGAATCCATAAAATAACTAAAAGATATTTCTGTTGACCCCACCAGTGGTGCGGGTGCGGGGCAGTGGGGTGACAAAATATTAGTCGAAAACATTGTATGGAATCGTGTAGTGTTAGTTAGTATAGTTGTGCTACTTACGTGCAGTAAACTTACTAACAGTACTAGGCTGGCATGAATCCAAGATGGTATTTATTATCGTTCCTACCCAGAATTGGCCGATTGGCCTGTTGGTCTAGTGGTTAGTGACCCTGACTGCTAGGACGGAGGTCGTGGGTTCGATTCCCACACAGGACAAATCTTTGTGCGATGAGTAGGATTATTTGTTTTGTATCTGGGTGTATAATTTATCTATAATATGTATGTATTTAGAAATATATAAGTATGTTTATCAGTTGTCTGGTTGCCATAGTACAGGCTCTGCCTAGTTTGGGATCAGATGGCGGTGTGTTGGTTGTCCCAAGATATTATTATTATAGATATTATAATTATTATAATCCACCACCTCCTTACCCTCATGCCAGCCTGGTACTTTTTGAGGAATTTATAGGTCATACTATATATCTCACTAGCAACAAACGAGAACTTTATTTCCGTTTCCGTTTCCGAGGCAAATAAACAAGTGACTTGTCGGTCTTAATATGGATATGTGATGAGGAAGGATGAAACAAATGACCAGTAGTCAGTGGTCCGATTGTCTAACAACCAGGCCTGCCAAAGGTTATCATATTACCAGCAGTAGCAGTAGCTCCATGTCAAATACGGGTTTTCAGCTGCATCCGGTTAGAGTGGAAACAGACCCCAACATGGTTGGGAAAGAGGCTAGGAAGATGATGTTGACATAAAAATAAACCTTTTTTGTACAGGACGACGATGCGGTAAAGAAGATTCAACACTCCAGCCCCGTCACTAACGGTCATTCTCGCCTGCACGCCGAGTTTGAAGTACTCACTTGGCTCGGCAAGGGAGCTTTTGGAGATGTCTTGAAGGTACATATTTAGATTTGTAAACTTTGTGATGAATATTTTCAACGAAATATTGTGAAATAAACAAAAATATGAATATTTTTTTAAGCGTAACTTTGACGGTTGGCGCAGCGGCTGAGCGACTGGCTGCTGCCCTGCGTGTCACGGGTTCGATCCCCGCATGGAACAAATATTAGAAGTGCATTACAGGTGGTTGTTCCGGGTCTGGCTGTTTGTGTATGTGAGTTTAAATGTTTGTAAACGCACCCACGATACAGGAGAAATTGTAGTGTTGGGAAATGTGTGATGCGTGTGTTTCTTAAAAAAAAAAAGCTGAACCCAGTACAATCTTTCTCAGCAACTTCACCTCTAACACAAACCTTACGCCAACGATAATAAAGGTCACTTTACTGCAAAATAACAATGAAAAGACAGTACCAGGTTTCCAATATAAGCAGAACGTTACAGGTGAAAAACAAACTCGACGGCGGCTTGTACGCGATCAAACGGATCAAGCTTAACCCGGAAAGCGTTCAGTTAAACAAGAAGATCACTCGCGAAGTTAAACTGCTGTCTCGACTGAACCATGAAAACGTGGTCAGGTATTACAACGCCTGGATCGAGTCCAGTGTTGAGATAGAGGGAGATGACAGCAGTTCGGAGGTTGAGGTCCCGGATGTGAAGAAGCGTGGGGATAGTCTACAAGGTACCATTCTTTTCTGTTTTTTTTTTTGTGTTTCATATTGTTACTAAAGAGCCACTTTCTGTCTGTCTGTTCGTCAGTAAGAGGGCTGGGTTGTATTTTTTTAATTGTAACAGGTAGGCACTTAAAATGTTCACAGTGTATTACTATGGCCACTATAAAAACAAACAATAAAGTTACTAGATGGATGTGATTTAATGACCTATTAAAAAAAAACGGTTTGCACTCCGGGAGTGCCGGCAGAAGTGAAAACTTGAAACAACGCCATCTAGCTTAAACTACCCGCACACTCGCGCAAGTTCCCTGCGCCGCCGATTCAATCTGACGATCTGACGCGAGTTTAACTGTTTTTACCCAAAAACTGCACAACGCCGCTAAATAAGTTTTCACTTCAAAAAACAGTTCTCTCGGATTTTCTCTCTCACTCACTTCATACTACTGTTTTCGCTGGTCATGAAGACAAAATAATAAGACAATTAATTTAAAAAAACTGAAAAAAGTAACTGAAATAACCGTTAAACTCCTATAGGGATAGGATACTCATAAAAGTTACACCCTATGCATGGTGTCAATGAACCCTTCACGACGCCGACACCCAGCCCACCCATACATCAAACTAAGTAACTCTATGCAAAAATTATTGCTGCGAAACAACTTTTTTTTTGGTGTGAAAAAACACGTTTTACAGTAGGACTCAATGTAACGCACCCAAAACGTTGTGCTGGTGGATTCATTGAATAGTACGAGGGTTGTAGAGGTATTTAAAGTACAGTTATATCTTATAATATTAATAACTTGTATTTAAAAAAAAGTTGAAACTTTCACCCCCAATATCTCCGTAATCAAAAGGGTCCCAGCTATGGTCTAAAACCAAAAATATGTTCGCAATGACGGGAAGAAAAAATAAATGCCTTTCGGTTTTGTAAAGGGTATTTTTATTATTGTACCACACTTTGAACCTTCATAATTATATTTGTTTTATACAGGTCTTAGCTTTATTCAGGAAACAGGTAGGATTTAATTATATATATTGTAAATACGAGTAAAATTGTGATAATAGAATTCCTTTTTATATTGCGATATTTTCTTTACCTACGCTCTAAACCTTTTTTTCATCTAAAACAATTAATTTTGGTCCTTAGGCATCGTGGCCAAGTTAGGCCAAGATGTGAAGGTGGAATGGTCGATGTCAGAGGTTCCTATGCAGAAGACGAACACCTCATCTGACACCGAGGATGATGACGACGACGATGATGATGAACCGGATCCGTGGTTTGCTATAACAAGGTCAGTACAGTTAAACCAGACAAATGGCTTCGGTAATACTCGTGTTTCCGAGGTAGCACGAACGCCGTGCCACAGAGTATCACCCATAAAGGCAAAGCCTCTATTTGAACTGCTACCCTTTGTGATTGTGCACTATCATTGCACGTTTATTTAAAGTTTTTTCTCTGTAGGATTACCATCTCCGGACGCTATAATTATGTCAGAATGGCAAAAAACAAAATAGGCTTGTTTTTCATGGTTGTAAAAGCTCTATATTAGATCTCATCATCGAGCGTTTTATTTACGAAGATAAGCGGTGATTCCCAATGCACATACCAGTAGACAGTGAGAAATCCGAGAGACATGTTCTAGAACCAAAACTTCGATTAGGTACAATAGAGGACACTCCCGCCTGATCACCACTAAGCTCATTTTTGCTTGCACTCACGCGCGCGAAGCGCTCTCTACCCGGGCGGTGCGCGTCCGCATGATCTAAGCGACAATTTTTTATAACTGATCAGGTGGAAATGGCCGCGACTGTACATGTGACATCTACCAACCCGCACTGGATCATAGCGATGGAGGTGGCTTTGTCGCTGCAGTTTGCAGTTACAGTTCAGTGTGCCTTCAATATGCATTTCTATAAATGATTTTCTTCCAAATCCCCAGACCAGAGGACGAATCAAGCTCCGGCATCGAATTCGAAGTAGACTCCAATGCATCGCAGACCATACCCTCGGAGGACGTAGTGGACGCGCCCCGTCAGCCCTCAGAACGTATCCAACAGGTCCTGTACATTCAGATGGAATTCTGCGAGAAGCATACCTTGAGGCAGGCAATCGATAGTGGACTGTATCAGGAACATTTTAGAGCATGGAGACTGTTCAGGTAAGGTTTTTTTTTTTAATCTTGACTGTCTCTCTTCTGGTTCAAGGACTCCCTCATTCCTTCTACTTCCCCACCCAATTCACTAGGAAGCCTTTTTTTTCCGGATGGAAAATCATAAAATGACTTCTCCCGCTCTGGGCGGAGTGGAAGGGAGTGTCAGACTTGTACTGACTAAAACCCATCCATGTTCCTTCCTTGCCCTTTGTGTTTCAGCGCGTTATCTCTTTCGAACAGTCCCGCAGCTCTGGCACTAGCCTTCAGGTCATTATTTAACCAAAACAATAATATACATGTTTAACTCATGGATTTTCCCATGGGTGTAGGCAGGCAGAAACTACAGAAGCGATACCTACTACGATCTTAACATACTTCTTTAGGTTCGCCATACTCGCACGCCGGTTGTGATTACTATACAGATAGGCTGTAATGTAGTGATTTGTATGAGTATCGAGTGTAATAAATAAAAAGCTTTTAGAAGTTGAATTCAGATAATTTTGACACACTTTGACGAACACCTAAGCCGTCTAAACTTGTCTGTTCTAATTTCAATCTTATTGTTTACTAGATTTTGCCCACGGCTTCGCCCGCGTGGTATTCAGAAACTTGACAAGTTATACACTAAAACCTTCATCGGGAACCACTCAATCCATTGTTGAAAACAGAATGAAAATGGGGCAGTAGTTTTTGAGTTTATCGCGAACAGACAGACAGACGCGGCGGAGGACTTTGTTTTATGATATGTAGTGATTTCATGTTTCTTTACAACGTACCAGAGTTAATTTCTAAATTACCATAAAGGTATCTACAGTCCTACGCTCTTGACCATTCTGAATATCTACACAAATAAGATGTAACAAAAATGTTACAATAGGTAATAATTACAGCTACCTAAATAATTAAATAAAGGGCGTAAACAGACTCTTAACACGAAGCCGAAAGGCACTTGTTCTCCCCGTCATTGCGATTATTTTTTTGCTCTAGACCATACCTGGGAAGCTTCTAGTTGCGGAGATATTGGGGGTCAAAGTTCCAACTTTTTCACAAGTATTTTTTTTTTAATAAGTGTTTTTAATGTAAGATTTTTATTTTAAACACTTCCAGGACCCCCTTACTATTCAATACATCCATCAGCACAATGTTTTGTGTGCCAAAAAAAAAGTCGTTTCCAGGCACTAATTTATGCGTAAAGTTACTTAGTTTGATGTACATAATGCTTGGTTGACGGCTTCGTGAAGAGTCTGTTTACACGCTGTATTAAAGCTAATGAAGATTGAAACGAAACAGCATTCCACTCCGTCCGGCCTGCTCGGCATTATCGCTTGCGACCCTTAAACCATCGAGACAGAAATCTTTTAATTATTCTTTTATACATTTCCAGGGAGATCGTCGAAGGGCTAGCCCACGTCCATCAAAGGGGAATGATTCACAGAGATTTGAAGCCGGTCAACATTTTCTTGGATTCTAACGACCATGTCAAAATCGGAGACTTTGGGCTTGCCACTAAAGCGTTTACGGCTCTGCCTGTGGATGGTACGATATCCTAGTATATGTTGGACTTACTTTTTCGAGCGTATGTATGTATGTCTGTTCATTTCTTTGGGACGCTCTATAGCCCAAACGACTGGATGGTTTTTGACATATGAGGTGTCGTAGTGACATAGGCTATATACATTTTGAAAATGGCGCCCGAAAATGAAAAAAAGGGGGTGGACGGGTTCTTTTTATACATAACATCACATTAGTAATCCTTGACTAGTTAGGCAGAGGTCTGCCTAATAGTTGGGTGAACTATTAGGCGTGCATTCGCCAGTTATGTTAATATCCTATGTAATGGAGACGAGCTTATTGACCTAAACCGGGCATAAATACAAACTCCGTGGCTGCTACCAAGAAATTCCTGTTCGAAAAACTCAGCAGTAGCGCTTACGACCACTTGAGACTTGACCAATGAGGCTAAACTACTTTTTAACTAGAATATTATAAATTTAGTAAATTTTTGTACAATCATGTTTCAGAAAAAGCGAAACAGGAAGAAATGCATGGCTCACTTACTGGACAGGTACGTTTTATTTTTAACAAGAGCATAAAAGTACAGACGCCAGCACATCAAGCTACTACAATCTGTCAAATTTCTTTGATAGATTTGCAACTTTATCGCTAAAGCATTACGTTTAAGGTTAGGGAAAATTTGTCAGTTGTTTGGGCAACTACAGTACTTTCACAAGGTATTATAATAATAATAATAATCATTTAATGTCAGAATAAAAACATTCCATAGATTGTTAGTACATAATACTTATAACTATGTTAGTGCGTTATTAAATTAAACTTATAAAAAAAAAAAAACGAATCAAGGTCAATATCAAAATTAAAATTAAAATCAAAATAACATTACACTACAACTTTAAATTAAAATCAAAATTAAAATCAAACATAATCAAAATTAAAAATCTAAATCAAACTTTAAATCACAATTGAAAACAAAACCAAAATTATAATTAAAATTACAAAAACTTATTTTACATTATGCATGACACCGCCCGACCCATGAACGGTATTCCAGTGCCTCACAACCGGACAATCAACCCTTTCTAAAATTGTATTCGGGAGGCTGTTGGTGCTGCCCTGCACGCGGCGCATCAGGGAGGCCACTCTATTATGCCTTGTGTCTGTGACTGTAGCTTTTTTTTTTCTAGCCTTCTCTGTCTCACTCTTGGGTAAAGGCCTCCCTCCACTCCTTCCATCTCTCGCAAACCCGCGCGTCCTCCTTCCAGTTTGGACGGAACTTATCCAGTTCGACCCGCCATCTCCTTCGTGGCCTGGCCTTCTTTATTTTTCTGACATTCAAAAGTGCCTGTAATGGTCTAATTGAAATAAATTCGTTTGAGTTTGAGTTTCTGGTAGATGTGCTGCCATCTGTACAATCCTGGAAACGACTGCAACCGCGTGATTCGACTGTTTTCTTTTGACAAACACTTCCGTAGATTAACGTTCCGACATTCAGTCGTGTAACTGTGGTCGGCCAAAGTGAGGGTGACGTTGGCGCTGCGGTTTGCAAATGCGGTCGCTTCCAAAAATGTACCTTAACTTTTGTACCTTTAGTTTTATTTCGGATTTGTCTGACTTGTCTCACCACGTGATGAGATCATAATACTAAACTCCTTAAAGCCGCCTACCATAGGAACCTCGTTCGCATAACTGTACCGACAGCCATTTTGAAAAAAAAAAACCGATTTTGCTTTTGCTCGACTCACGAAAAACAATATCTTTACTAATATTGAAAAAGGAAAATTTGTTTTTATGTTTGTAATTTGTGTGTCCCTGGTAATCTTCGGAACTACTGATCCGATTTTGAAAATTCTTTCACTAACGGGTAACTACATTATTTCTGAGGGCTACATTTTTAACGTTCCCGTTGATTAAGTTCCGTATATAACGAGCGAAAAGGCAAAAGCAAGTAATTAATAAAAAAAAAGCACTTCCCACACTTCTTCGGAACCATTTTATCCTTTTTTTTTCTGATGGGAAATCGTCAAATGACTTCTCCTGCTCTGGGCAGAGCGGAAGGGAGTGTCAGACTTGTACTGACTAAAACCCATCCATGTTCCTTCCTGGCCCTTTGTGTTCCAGGGCCGCGGTATCTCTTTCGAACAGTCACGCAGCCCTAACCATTTTACCCTTAAAATTACCAATGTATGCCCAAAATCTATACCAAGACCGAAACGCTTTTCCAGATCGGCACAGCCCTCTACGTAGCCCCAGAGCTCCTGCAATCTGGATCCAAAGTCATATACAACCAGAAAGTGGACATCTATTCCTTGGGCATCATCCTCTTTGAGATGTTCCATCCCACCCTGGACACGGGGATGGAGAGGATGGTGGTCCTCACTAGCTTGAGGAGCAAAGATACGATCATGCCGAAAAGTTTTGAGAAAGAGGAGAATTCTAGGCAGATTCATGTAATCAGGTATGTTAAAACTTATTTATGGTTTCAGTCTGTACTAATATTATAAAGAGATAAGGTTTGTATGTTTGAATATAGGGGGTAATCTACGGAACTGCTGATTTTAAACTAACCCCGAGTGTCACTTTCACCCCTATTGTGGATGTCGAAACATCCTTAATAGTAGGGGAACCCATGATACTAAACGTGTGGTTATTTTTTCTGTTATTCTGGTATGATTACCTCTAAAATAAAAAAAAACGACCGCGCTCGAGTAAATGCAGACATCGACTTTTTTTGCAAATTTGCAACCCTTCGAAGCCCTTAGGTTACGCTCAAATCGTCAGATTAGCAAAATTGACACATGTTAGTTAGTAATTAACCCCCTTATCTTAACGCGCTCGTGTCAATCCGATGATCGATTTTTTTTTATTAATCTGACGGGTCCCTATGAGCGCACCCCCCTGTATTAAGGGCTCATGCTGGCTGGAGGTACTTGTCAATATGTAAGGTATCCTCCCTTATATTAATCTGACGCGCTCGAGTAACTCCCAACATCCCTTCTCCGATTTCCCGTACTACAATACACTACTAACTAACAAAGTTAATTTTCGATTGTGGAACGAAATAAAATATCTGTTTAAAGTACTTATTAAGATTTATTTCTACTGGAAAGTAGAAATAACTTCTTCGTTGATAATTTTATAACCACCGAACACGCAACCATTCGAGAAAAGCCCGCACTGTCACTTCGCGCGCGCATTCTCGCGTCCCACCCGCACCTCTCCCTGCACCGCACTGTCAGACTGGCCGAGCACTAATATTAACCTGCAAATTGCATTACAAAGCATTTATTTCAATAAGGCCATTATTGATCTAATCTGATCACGTTGCATGGTTATTGCAGATGGTTGTTAAACCACGAGCCGAGTGTCCGACCTACGTGCGCCGAGCTGCTGGCAAGCGAGCACGTGCCGCGCGCCGTGCCGGAAGGGGCGCTGTCCGGCCTGCTGTCACACGCGCTCAGCGACCGGGCCGCCAGGGGATACCACAGGTCAGTGTGTCACACGAGCCGAGTGTCCGGCCCACGTGCGCCGTGCCGGAAGGGGCGCTGTCCGGCCTGCTGTCACACGCGCTCAGCGACCGGGCCGCCAGGGGATACCACAGGTCAGTGTGTCACACGAGCCGAGTGTCCGGCCCACGTGCGCCGTGCCGGAAGGGGCGCTGTCCGGCCTGCTGTCACACGCGCTCAGCGACCGGGCCGCCAGGGGATACCACAGGTCAGTGTGTCACACGAGCCGAGTGTCCGGCCCACGTGCGCCGTGCCGGAAGGGGCGCTGTCCGGCCTGCTGTCACACGCGCTCAGCGACCGGGCCGCCAGGGGATACCACAGGTCAGTGTGTCACACGAGCCGAGTGTCCGGCCCACGTGCGCCGTGCCGGAAGGGGCGCTGTCCGGCCTGCTGTCACACGCGCTCAGCGACCGGGCCGCCAGGGGATACCACAGGTCAGTGTGTCACACGAGCCGAGTGTCCGGCCCACGTGCGCCGTGCCGGAAGGGGCGCTGTCCGGCCTGCTGTCACACGCGCTCAGCGACCGGGCCGCCAGGGGATACCACAGGTCAGTGTGTCACACGAGCCGAGTGTCCGGCCCACGTGCGCCGTGCCGGAAGGGGCGCTGTCCGGCCTGCTGTCACACGCGCTCAGCGACCGGGCCGCCAGGGGATACCACAGGTCAGTGTGTCACACGAGCCGAGTGTCCGGCCCACGTGCGCCGTGCCGGAAGGGGCGCTGTCCGGCCTGCTGTCACACGCGCTCAGCGACCGGGCCGCCAGGGGATACCACAGGTCAGTGTGTCACACGAGCCGAGTGTCCGGCCCACGTGCGCCGTGCCGGAAGGGGCGCTGTCCGGCCTGCTGTCACACGCGCTCAGCGACCGGGCCGCCAGGGGATACCACAGGTCAGTGTGTCACACGAGCCGAGTGTCCGGCCCACGTGCGCCGTGCCGGAAGGGGCGCTGTCCGGCCTGCTGTCACACGCGCTCAGCGACCGGGCCGCCAGGGGATACCACAGGTCAGTGTGTCACACGAGCCGAGTGTCCGGCCCACGTGCGCCGTGCCGGAAGGGGCGCTGTCCGGCCTGCTGTCACACGCGCTCAGCGACCGGGCCGCCAGGGGATACCACAGGTCAGTGTGTCACACGAGCCGAGTGTCCGGCCCACGTGCGCCGTGCCGGAAGGGGCGCTGTCCGGCCTGCTGTCACACGCGCTCAGCGACCGGGCCGCCAGGGGATACCACAGGTCAGTGTGTCACACGAGCCGAGTGTCCGGCCCACGTGCGCCGTGCCGGAAGGGGCGCTGTCCGGCCTGCTGTCACACGCGCTCAGCGACCGGGCCGCCAGGGGATACCACAGGTCAGTGTGTCACACGAGCCGAGTGTCCGGCCCACGTGCGCCGTGCCGGAAGGGGCGCTGTCCGGCCTGCTGTCACACGCGCTCAGCGACCGGGCCGCCAGGGGATACCACAGGTCAGTGTGTCACACGAGCCGAGTGTCCGGCCCACGTGCGCCGTGCCGGAAGGGGCGCTGTCCGGCCTGCTGTCACACGCGCTCAGCGACCGGGCCGCCAGGGGATACCACAGGTCAGTGTGTCACACGAGCCGAGTGTCCGGCCCACGTGCGCCGTGCCGGAAGGGGCGCTGTCCGGCCTGCTGTCACACGCGCTCAGCGACCGGGCCGCCAGGGGATACCACAGGTCAGTGTGTCACACGAGCCGAGTGTCCGGCCCACGTGCGCCGAGCTTCTAGCAAACGAGTGGTACATAACTAATTAGTTGACCCACACCACCTTCGCCCAGTGACGTATTAACAAACAAACTTTCGACCCTTATTTCACCCGCTTTAAGGCCGAATTTCCCAAAATCCTTCCCTAGCCGATACCTACGTCATAATAGCTATCTTAAATTAGTAACAGCAATTTCACATTCAAAATCACACTTTCATCATCATCATCATCAGCCTATAAATGTTCCCACTGTTGGGACACAGGCCTCCTCTCTTTGAGAGGGAGTGAGTTATAATCCACCACGCGGGCCCAGTGCGGATTGGTAGATGTCACATGTCTTCGAATTTTTGGTTCTAGGACATGCCGGATTCCTCACGATGTTTTCCTTCACCGTTTTTGAGAGCAGTGGTGATGAAATAAAATACACAAAGTAATGCACCTGCCTGGGTTCGAACCCACGGCTTACTGTTCGTAAGTCGGGGTCGCTACAATCACACTTTAATCAGATTTAATTACAAATTCATTACATAAATTACAAAAACGTAATTGAATTAATTATAACGTAATTAATATGCCCAAAACTGCCACAGGTTGATAGCCGCGTGCTTGGACCAGCGGCCGACGCCTGTCGAAGACTACACCTACCATAACGATATGAAGAGCAAGGCCCACGATATGCTGCTGAAGATTAAAGATGCTGTCATCAAGGTGAGACATGTCACGTCTGTACTGGACGGTCCATATTGTGACGTCATTAAAAAAATTGCTTCCTCATGCCTGCCCTGGCCAAAAATACCCAAAGTATGTTCCGCGATTCTTAATAGTATCCGAGTTATAATTTTTTGAAAATTTATGGGAATAAAAAAAATGTTTTTACACAAAGAGCCGTGTAAAAACTTACTTTTTTTACACTCAATGCAGTTAGTAACAGAGCAGCAGTAGTAGTTGGGTTGTGGAGATTAGATAGGCACTCCATGTAAAATCCTGGTATACAGCTGCATCCGGTTAGACTGGAAGTCGATCCCAACTTATTTAGGAAAAGGCTAGGCAGATTATGATGATATGTAACATCCGACATGATCCACCAAGCTGGGCCTATGCGGGTTGTACTTACCCAAATTTATTTGAGGCTTGCGCTGTAAGTCTTCTTCCATACTTATTTATTTAGTGTCGACTTCTCGTGGTCACGTTAATAAAACAGTCGTGACTTTCGTTTATTGTAAAACTTTTATTTATTTATCAAAAACCAACTTATCTTTGAGCACAAATACACCACACATACAACTTTGTAGCACGTTTTTTTTAATAACCGGTAAAAATTACCGGTAAAAATTACTTTGAATGGAAGGCTATGGGGAGGCCTTTGCTCAGCAGTGGGACAATACAGGGTAATTAATAAAATAAAATAAAAAAACCGATGAAAAAATTCTACTCTGAATTTCTGCTCAGAATGATGTACTGAATATATTATGTAGATGTTAACGGTTTTCGCGTCGGTCCACCCTGTATAATTTTGGTATTCGTTCTTGCCTACTAACACTTTACAAACGTTGATAAGCAAAAATTTACTTCGGTGTGGATACACCATAATACATCAAAATAAGTGGTATTAAAAACCTTATCGCATCTTTGGAAGCATTACTTAATTAGGCAATGAGTGCCACGTGACGAGGTGGCCGAGTGGTTAAGGCGTTGGACTGCTAATCCAATGTGCTCTGCACGCGTGGGTTCGAATCCCATCCTCGTCGTTTCTTTTTGCAATTAAAAATTTTACTTATCGTCATGTTTTTGATAACTTTACACAATATAATTATAATAAAAATATTTTAAACATTACGATGTATTTTCAATTCAAGCATTATTTTAATGAATTTAATTTTTTTGAAAAATCCTTGAAATTAGTAGCATCAGTAAGTTTTTAGAATAAAAACATTTTTAATTTTAGTTTTGTAAGTAAAACAGTTTTTATACATTAATGTTAAAAGTAGACTCGCATACGTTTCAACAATCGTTCGATTTCTATTTTGGCCTTCCAGTCTAACCAGATGCAGCTTAATACCAGTATTTTACATGGAGCGACTGCCTATCTGACCTCCACAACCCAGTTAGTACTGGGTATACCCCGTGGTAAAACTGGCTGTCAAACTTTCGGACCACTGACTACCTTTAACATTACCAAGTTACAACACCGTTAACAAGCGGGACCAACGGCTTAACATGCTTTTTAAGGCTTCATCATCATCATCATCAGCCTATAATGTTCCCACTGCTGGGATACAGGCCCCCTCTCTATGCGAGGGAATGGGCTATAATCCACCACGCGGGCCCAGTGCGGATTGGTAGATGTCACATGTCTTCGAATTTTTTGGTTCTAGGACATGCCGGTTTCCTCACGATGTTTTCCTTCACCGTTTTTAAGGCTTAGAAACTCGGAATATAATGGGTGGTCACTCATCCACAGACCGACCTTGGCAAGCGCTGCTTAACCTTGAAGATCGACCCATGCGGCAGTTTCTATATAGCTGCGAGCTCATTCCATATTTGGTGTACAATAAAGTATCATATTCTAATTGTCTGTCTGTCTTGTCTCCAGGTGTTCCGTAGTCACGGTGCTTCAGAGTTCTCCCCCCCTCTGCTGATCCCCCGCGCCTCTGCGTGGGACCAGTACCCTAATGCCGTGAAGGTCATGACGGCTTCGGGGTCTGTTGTCCATCTACCACATGATTTGAGACTGCCGTTTGCTAGGTATGACGGATCTTCTTATCTTACTTCTAACTGCATTCTTTAAACGAGCAATTCTTGGAGCCGTTGGAGCAGCTTGATCTCGGAAACGGCTCTAACGATTTTCATGAAATTTAGTATGCCCCCTGCATACTAAATTTCATGAAAATCGTTAGAGCCGTTTCCGAGATCGAGCTGCTCCAACGGCTCCAAGAATCGTTTGGGAGCGATAAATCGATCTAGCTAGGTTTCATTTTTAGAAATCCGTAAGTCGTTTCATCCAGGTACTATATTATAAATGCAAATATTTGTGAGAATGGAGGAGTTTCTTGCCGGTTCTTCTCCATAGGAAATAACCAACCGAACCGTCCACCTTTTTGTCGACGTTTTATAAGTGCCCATCTGGGCCTACGTGAAATAAAATATTTTGATTTTGATGGATTTAAGGAAATGAAAAAAAAATATTCATGTTTGTTATGTTGTGGAAGGCGGATAGGCAGTCGCTCCATGTTTAATACCAGTAATCAGTTAGATCCAGTTAGACTGGGGCCGACCCTAATCAAGCTGGGAAAAGACTAGGTAGATGATATTGTAACATAACATAACATCACGCCTGTAATCGCCCGAAGGGTTAGGCAGAGGTGTACCTAATAGTACACCCACATTGCGTCAGTTATTTTAAGTCTCATCTAACACGGAGCGAGCCTTTAACCATCAACCGGGCGCCGACCAATCCATCCATCCAATCCAGGGGAATCCAGGCCCCGTGGTTGCTACTTAGAAATTCCTGATGGAAAAACCCAATAACATTTTGCTCGACCCGGGAATCGAACCCAGAATCTCATGCTCAACAGTCGCGCTTGCGACTACAAGACCAACGAGGTAGTCAATATTTTTTTTTTTAATTCTATTTGTTAAATTTTTAATTATATTCATTTTCAATATCTCTTGACATAATTTATTTCAATTCAATTTTTTTTTATTTGCATTTGTTATTTCAGTTTAATTTATTATCACTCAATTTATTTTAATTTTATTTCGGATTGATCTGGAAAGTTGCAACTAACATAGGACATTACCTAGTCCGTCCTAGTTCTTAAGTTCCTATTATTCTTGTTCTGTGTGACTTCATTAATTCTTTCGTTTCTTTGTTTTGTCTACAGGCACACAGCGTACTCCGGAACTAAGTACATGCGTCGATACGTTGTAGATCGGGTGTTTCGGGAGAAGCATGTACAGGGGTTTCACCCGAGGGAAATTGTCGAGTGCGCCTTCGATATTGTTACTCCTAAGAATGGTAAGATATTGTTTTCTTTGAGGCTTGTCCACATGTTCTAAATCGCCAGAGTTTGGTGGCTAGATCGAATAATGGATGTAAAAAGTAAATTATAAATATAAAGATTAACTATACTTTTAAAAACCGAACAAAACACGCTTTAGAATGACTCATGCATTTTATTTATCGTATTTTTCCCAGCAAACCCTTTCGTTTGATACCATGTTATGGGAATGCATAAAAAATTACTAACATATTGGATTTAGTATGATATCATTTAGCTAACCATGCATTGTCATCCGAACTAAACAATTATGCAAAATTTCAGCTCAATCGGTAACTAGGAAGTGGGTCGAATTTAACTTCTAAGATTTTGTACATACTTAGTAACAGTTAAAGGTAATGAAAGCGTGTTAAAAAGACCCTTAACGAAGCCGAAATTATCTTCTAGTTACAGAGCTGATATTGAAGTTTAAAAATTTGAACGTTTTCCCAAGTTAAAAAAAAAAAGTTTAAGACATTATAATGTACGGTCGAACATGCTATTTGGTATACACGCGGAAATATTCACAATCCTACAACATTGACAATATTGTTTGCAATTTTATTTTATTACGCTTTTGGCATTAAAAGTCAGTGTCATAATTACAAAAACTTTATAAAATAAAATTTGGAAAAGTATACGCTTCGGCATTCATCATATCAGCCGAAAGACGTTCACTGCTGGACATAGGCCTCCCCCAAAGGGGGGTTTTACAATAATCGCCACGCTTGGCAGGCGGGTTGGCGATCGCAGTACGGTTGTTAAAAAAGGCAGAGAACGGTACTGCCTATTCTCTGGTAAGTCCCTTAGTCGCCTCTTACGACGCCCACGGGAGGATATGGGATGGTGCTATTCTTTACTTCCGACACCATACAGTACAGCTTCGGCATTGGATTGAATATTTCGTGTATACCAAATAGCTTGTTCAACTGTACATACATCTATACACATAGTAAATTTTGAAGCAATTTCATGTCACCACGTTTGCTAAGTGTGCACTTCTTACTGCTCGTGACTGTACACATCTAAGATTACAGGCGTGTTATTTTATTACAGATTCTCTATGGCCGGATGCAGAGCTGTTAGTAGTAGCAAGTCGCGCGGCAACAGAAAGTGGCCTGAAAGTGTCGCTACAGTTGAACCACACAGAGTTGCTGCGGACACTGCTGATGTCTTGTGGAGTTCCGCTGGATAAACATGCCGATATCTATCCAATACTCGTCGATGTTAGGTTTGGTAAGTTATATTGAACTATCGGTCGTCACGCGGTTTCACCCACGTAGTTCCCGTTCCCATGGGAGTACGGGGATAAAATATAGCCTATGTTACTCGCTGATAATGTAGCTATCCATTGCTGAAAGAGTTTTTCGAATCGGTCCAGTAGTTTTTATATTTATTCGTTACATACAAAAATACAAATCTTTTCTCTTTATCATATAAGTATAGATATCAAGCAAATTTCAGCAGGTGGTGATGGCAACTTTGGACCGGAGTCGATGGAGGCAGATTGTCCATTTAAAGGGGTCCAGTGACCACGATCCTCAGTAATGTGGGACCGACTGAAGAAGAAGAAGATAGATATAGACTAGCTTGTGCCCGCGACTTCATTCGCGCCGAAGAACCCAAGCCTAAGTAGCTTTTCCCGTGGCTTCGCCCGCGTGGGGTTCAAACTCAAACTCAAACTCAAAAGCATTTATTTCAATTAGACCATTACAGGCACTTTTGAATGTCAGAAAAACAAAGAAGGCTAAGCTACAGTCACAGACAGAAGGCATAATAACTTGTGCAAGTACTGTAGTTGCCCATTCCAAAGCGTAGATCTCTATGGAGAAGAATGGGCAAGAAATTCCATGGACACTCTTTTCAATCAAATATTTGTTACATAATCTTGGTAAATGGATGAAATTATCAGACATACTCTAACGTCAATTTTAAATGTGGCTTTGGACGACCGAGCTTGGGCACAAGCTACTCTTCCTATTCGCATGGGAGGACTCGGCGTCCGCAAAATTTCCAGTATTAGTTTACCGGCTTTTATATCCTCGGTCCACGGCACTAAGAAATTAATCAGGAATATCCTGTCTTCCACACTGATTGATTTTGATGTGCCGTGCATGCCCGAGGCTATCGATGCTTGGAAACTCGCTTGCCCGAATACTGAAGAACCCGACCATCCATTTTCCCAGAGACGGTGGGACGAGCCGCTCTGCAGAGTAGTTCAGAGCAATCTGCTGAACACATCTGCTACTACTGCTGAGCGTGCGCGCCTGCGGGCTGTGGGTGAGTGGGAGTCGGGTCTTTGGCTTCACGCACTACCGTCGTCGAGCATAGGCACATTGTTCGACGACACAACCTTCCGCCTCGCTGTTTCTTTACGCCTTGGTGCCGCTTGCTGTTCTCCTCATCGCTGTCACTGCGGTGAAGCTGTCAACAACCTCGGTCACCACGGCCTGTCATGCAGCCGAAGTGCGGGCCGTTTTGCACGGCACGCAAATATAAACGACATTATCCGTCGAGCTCTTGTCACCGTCGGCGTCCCAGCTGTTTTAGAACCCAATGGCTTGGCACGCGACGATGGCAAGAGACCGGACGGCATGTCTTTGTTTCCTTGGAAGATGGGTAGGCCTTTAGTGTGGGACGCAACATGCGTCGATACTCTTGCGCCATCCCATCTTCCAAGCTCATCGTGCTGTGCTGGTGCTGCCGCTGCGGCTGCAGAGAACCTCAAGCGGCGTAAATATAGAAACCTGTGTGGTAACTATATTTTCGAGCCGTTTGGGGTTGAAACTCTAGGGCCGTGGGGTCCGAGTGCTCATAGCCTATTTAAGGAAATTTCGAAACGCCTAGTTGACGCTTCCCGTGACCCAAGGGCTGGCTTTTACTTTGGCCAGAGGCTAAGTGTTGCCATACAACGTGGCAACGCCGCCAGTCTCTTGGGCACATTACCATCTGACAGCGTTGAGGAGGAGTTTTTCGATGCCCTTTTATAGTTTGTTGTTAGTTTATCTATTTTAGTTTAATAGTTTTTAATTATCAATGTATATAGTTATCTTGGTTACATCATTCATGTTGAGATTATACATATGTGAGAACGATGTGGAAATATGTGCACGTTAAGAGCGTCCAGAGTAAAAGATTATATCAACAATTTAAAAACAAAGTACGTAGTTACAATAAACCGTGGCAGCCTAGAGATGACCAGTCCCAACTGACAGCGCCCGTCCACGAACATGACGCATGGATCAGCCCCATTCAGCTCAACCATATTGAAGGGAGCTAAATGACCCGACACACCCGCCACCATCAGCGAGACATTTGAGTGACCATGACATTCTCTCAGCAACCAGGGTAAATTCAAGTCAATGAAAGATAACCAAATGTAAATGGTAGCTTTACAGTACATAGTACTCACACATGTGCTATGCAATTATATAATACTAAAAGATTGAATCTATACAATGCAAAGATATTATTACAATCTTCTGCAGCTTCTACAATAACTTCACGTAGTATTCAATTAGTTTGCCCCTATGGTTGTGGAGCAGGACCAGCATTGAGCCAAGCATTTTTATCATTAATGTAATACCCCAACTTATAATATGCTCGCCTACATAGTGTGCGTTTTATACAAGATTTAAATTTCGTTTCATTTAGTTCTAGAATGTGGGGAGGTATTTTATTGTAACATTTTAAACAGTACCCCATGAAAGATGAGTCTACTTTAGCTAGCCTGAAACCTGGCTGAACAAGCTGGTCCCTGTTTCTAGTATTGTAGTGGTGTCTGTCACCTCTTTTATTAAATAAATGCTGATTTTTCCTAACGTACATGATGTTTTCATAGATGAATTGACAAGGTACCGTCATGATGTTAATTTCCTTAAACAGTTCTCTTAGAGAATCACGCCTACGTAGATCATAAGTTAAGAAAAATGTAAATAATTAGATATCAGTTAGTTAACAAAAATGTAAATAATTAGATATCAGTCTCATTTAGTTTTTAATTTAATTTTCAAAAAAAAAAAAAATTTTAAATTTAGTTTTTAATAATTAGATATCAGTCTCATTTTTTTATTCATATTTTATTCAAATTTTATTTTTCACATTAAGATTTTAGAAAATTACGTTGTTGTCTTATGGTGAATGCTGCGTATACCTATAATAGGCATACATACCAGCACTTTCATGTTTTTTTTTATTGTTTTTTATTAATTTTAAGTATGTACTGCTGTTGGTGTACCAAATAAATAAATAAAATAAAAAAAATCATATAAGGCTCTGATAGCTCTTTTCTGCAGAATAAATATAGACTTGATGTCTGCAGCCCGACCCCATAGTAAAATACCGTATGTCATAATACTATGAAAATAACTAAAATAGACTAGCCTGGCGGTATCTACATCAGTAAATTGACGGATTTTTCTAACAGCATAAGCTGCTGAATTCAGCCGTCCTTCAAGAGATGTTATGTGCGGACCCCATTGTAGCCTTGAGTCGAGCGTAATCTAGTTCTAGTTTCTCTTGATTCAATACTATGTCACTATCACTACTTTTGACATTCGGTAAGGCAAATCTGATGCACTTGGTTTTTTTTCCATTTAATACTAAATTATTCGCGGTAAACCAATTATGGACCTGCAGTAGGGCGTTATTTACGTCGTCAAGATTTGTGGCACGTCTGTTTATTTTAAATATTAAAGAGGTATCGTCAGCAAATAACACCATTTGTGGTTGGTTTTTAAATAAATGGGGTAGATCATTTATATAGACTAAAAAGAGGAAAGAACCTAATATCGAACCTTCCGGTACACCCATACTTACTTTTAAACCCATTGAATTGACACCATTTATTTGTACTTGCTGATGTCTATCGTTTAAATATAATTTCACTAAACTGAGCGCAAGTTTCCCTAAACCGTAATGTTCAAGTTTTAAGAGTAGGGTTTCGTGGTTTACGCAATCAAATTCTTTCGAGAGGTCACAGAAGATTCCAATGGCATCTTGTGCCTCTTCCCACGCAGTAAATATGTGTTTTAATAAGGTGACACCGGTGTCAGTCGTGCAACGTCCTTTGGTGAAACCATACTGTTTCTCATGTAAGATTTTATGGTGTTAGCTCTTAATAAATCGATATAAAGTTCGGTAATTGTCCCTCGGGATCGTACTTCTGGGATAAAAAAATTGTGACCCTTCACGAGATGTCTAGCAGATGTGAAGCATCGAAATTATTGTGTTTAAGTAATATGCATAAAAGAACAGTACACAGTAATAGTATAGTCTATTATATTATACAAGTATAAAACAAAGTCGCTCCCGCTGTCTGTCCGTCCCTATGTATGCTTAGATCTTTAAAACTACGCAACGGATTTTGATGTGGGTTTTTTTAATAGATAGAGTGATTACAGAGGAAGATTAATATCTACATTGCACCCGTGCGAAGCCGGGGCGGGTCGCTAGTAGTCTATATAATTATATATCATCGCATATCGTGACGACGCGTCGCCACGGCATGCGTCGCCACGCCAACAATCGGTTTTACCCGCGGCTATAGATGTTTCACATCAAAAGAGCCTCGCGCGACTTGCAAAAAACGATTTATTATCTGTGAATAACCTCGTTGCTCACCGCACCAAAAAATGCGTCCCTAAAGGAGTCTGCCCACTACACTGTACCTATCATGACCGTGCTATGTCTGGCAGGCGCTGCTGTTTACGTTTTCACCAACTCTTATCTTACCTCTTCCCAGGCCGCATAACATCTCTGCAGCTGCAAACCCACCTGACCTCCCTCTGCGTGACGAACCGCGACGTGTCTAACCTGCTGCGCCTCATGGAGGCCGAGGTGTGCCCGCACGACGTGCGCGAGCTGCTGGCGCCGCTGGGCCCGCTCGCCC
Source organism: Lycophotia porphyrea (assembly GCA_950005105.1). Taxonomy (NCBI): domain Eukaryota; kingdom Metazoa; phylum Arthropoda; class Insecta; order Lepidoptera; family Noctuidae; genus Lycophotia; species Lycophotia porphyrea. The sequence goes on from OX465402.1 coordinate 14,451,234, forward strand.
GGTGGGGCCCGCCCGTGCTGCGCGCCCTGCGGGACCTGGAGGCCGTGTTCCGGAACGCCAAGGCGCTGGGCGCTGAGGTTAGTGCTTACTGCCAAGTAGCCTTGGAATCTACGAGGAACCACATGATGCGTTGTCAGTACGTCGTGTCGGATGGCATAATTAATGGGTGTAAAAAACCCCTTAACGAACCCGAAATGCATTTGTTCACCCGAAATAATAATAATAATATTACGGGTCATCCAACGCAATCACATGTTGGACGATGCCGCACTTGATAGGCTGCGCTCAGAGGTACTGAGCAACCGTATTATCTTGACTCAACCACCAACGCTTACAGCGCCAGCTATTCCAATCCCACTGCGTTTTAGTCCAGCAGTTGAAGAGCAAGATGATAGGGTTGCCACGGTAAGTAGCCAGTGCAACGACCGATTGAGGAGCGCTCTGGAAGATGCGCTTCGCGAATATCGATTCAATCCTACCGAACTTAGGCCCCGATTACCACGGTTACCCATGCATAAGAAAAATAGGGCGCTGGTGTGTGCGTTGGACTCGCAACTCAAGAGTATATTCGAGAGTAGCGAGGACCTCGTTGATACACACTCGATCCTGTACTGTGGGGCTGTTGCGGCATGTCGTTTAGCTAATGTCAGGTTTCCAAATTGTGACGTAGCTACTCGACCAAGACCAGCCGTACCAGCCTGGCAGCGCAGGATCGAGCGCCGTATCGACGGGGCCAGGGTACTCATCGGCAAACTATACTGCTTCAGGGAGGGCAATACTCGACCACGTGTGATGCGCTTTGTGAGGCGGGCATTCTCGGGGACTGGACTCAGCCCTCAAGAATACATGTCCCGTGTCACAGAGCGCATTGACTTCCTGAAGCAGAAAGTTTATGCATGGGCGAATCGTATTCGGCGGTATAAGCGGCGGGTTGATAGGTACTCGCAGAATCGCATGTTCCAGAGCGATGAAAGGTGGGTATACAGAGCTTGGGAGCGAACCGAGCAAAATATGACAGACGTGTGCCGCCCAGATGATGCCGCCACGAGTTCTTTCTGGCGCAGCATCTGGTCGGTGCCCGTCTGTCATACTGAGGCTGACTGGATGCGTGATGTCGAGCGTGTGTGTGAACCTATACCAGAAATGGAGCCAGTTGTGGTTACACCATTAGATGTAGCCAGATCAGTTCGTCCGTTACCGAACTGGAAGTCACCGGGACCGGACGGACTGCATAACTTCTGGCTCAAATGGCTTAGTAGTTCACACACTTGCCTGGCATCCCAATTCCAGTCATCCTTAGAGTCTGGGTTACTACCACAGTTTTTAACAACAGGCGTTACCCACCTGCTCCATAAGTCAGGTAGTCCCGCGGAACCCAAGAATTATAGACCGATCACGTGTTTGTCGACGGTCTATAAACTTCTTACATCCATTTTGAGAGCGAAAATTAATACACACATTGACAAAAACTTCATTATGTCTGCTTCTCAAAATGGATGTAGGAATGGATCCCGCGGTACTAAGGAGCTACTCCTCATCGACATGGCCATTAGCCAACAGGTTCGTCGCTCTCGCAAGGATCTGGCGACATGCTGGATAGATTATAAGAAGGCCTACGACTCGGTGCCACATACATGGCTCATGAGGGTGCTGGAGTTGTATAAGATTGATGCAACTCTACGTACCTTCCTTGAGTCGTGTATGGGGCAATGGAAGACTGTCCTTCGATATCCAGGATGTCGACAGATCCAGGGGAACGGTGAGCCTATATGGATTAAACGGGGAATATTCCAGGGTGACAGTCTGAGTCCACTTTGGTTCTGTCTAGCCCTGAATCCTCTAAGCACATTGCTGGAGGATTCAGGTCTAGGCTACCGGTTTAGGAGAGATGGTCAGGTCATATCTCACCTGCTCTACATGGATGATCTGAAACTCTTTGCCCCCAACAAATTGCAGCTGATGGAGTTACTAAGAGTAACTGAAACTTTTAGTAGCGCCATCAGGATGGAATTTGGTGTGGACAAATGTGCAGTCATGTATGTAAAGCGAGGGGCGATTATGGAATCCGAGGGAATTCAGCTCTCGGATTCCATACACCTGAGATCCCTCTCCTCAGCCGAAAGCTATAAGTATTTGGGTATGTCGGAAGCGTTAGGCATTAACGTAACTGACATGAAGCAATTGTTGAGGGAGCGCTTCTTTGGACGCTTGAAGAAGGTATTAAATAGCCTTCTTTCAGGTGGGAACAAGGTGCGCGCCTTCAATGGTTGGGTCATGCCGGTTTTAATGTACTCTTTCGGCATACTCAAATGCACTCAGACGGAACTCGATACCCTGGACAGGAGAGTCCGTACACTGCTGACCGCAAACCGAATGCATCACCCACGATCATCGGTGATGAGACTGTACATCCCGCGGAAGTGCGGAGGTCGAGGCTTTTTAAACGCGAAGACCCTCCACAACCGCGAGGTGTGCAGTCTCAGAGAATATTTTTTAAAAGCCGAAGTGGGTATGCACCGAGATGTGGTCGTAGTAGACAAAGGACTCACCCCGCTGTCCATGGCTAAAGAGAACTGGCGCAAACCTGAAGTACTTTCTACCGATGACCGCAAGGAAGTATGGCAAGGCAAGGAGCTTCACGGGCGCTTCTACCGGGCTCTTCATGGGCCCGATGTAGATTTTCTAGCGTCCGTGTCCTGGCTACGTTTCGGTGACCTCTTTGGGGAAACTGAAGGTTTTGTCTGTGCGATTATGGACGAAGTTATGTTGACGAATAACTACCGGAAATATATTATGAAGGACGGGACGGTTGACGTGTGTCGGGCATGCCACCGTCCGGGTGAGTCCATCAGACATATTATTTCTGGTTGTTCTCGTTTGGCTAACGGCGAGTACTTGCACAGGCACAACCAAGTAGCCAGGATTATTCACCAGCAACTTGCATTGAAATATAAACTTGTGGAATCTGAGGTACCGTACTACAAGTATGTGCCCGACCCAGTTCTCGAGAAAGACCATGTCACGCTGTACTGGGATCGGTCTATCATTACTGACAGGACTATTGTAGCCAATAAGCCTGACATAGTGGTAATAGACCGATCAGCGCGCCGCGTAATGATAATCGATGTCACCATCCCGCATGACGAGAACCTCGTGAAAGCTGAGAAAGAGAAACAAATAAAATATCTCGACTTGGCACACGAGGTTGTCGACATGTGGAATGTGAACTCGGCTGTCATTGTGCCGATTGTCGTAACGGCCAATGGCCTTATGGCTAAGAGCCTCGACGACCATCTTTCGAAGCTCTCCTTAGGCGGTTGGATCAAGGGCCTGATTCAGAAGGCAGTACTCCTCGATACGGCTCGCATTGTGAGGAGGTTCCTGTCTCTGGAGCCCTAACCACCGGTAGCTTGGACCCTGTTCCCGACACCGGCGGACCGCTATTTTTTTATATTTTTAAATGTTTTTTATATGGATTTTTGTAAGAAATATTTAAAAATGTTAAAACATGTGTATATATATATGAATAAACGGAATAATAATATCTATAATAATATCTTGGGACAACCAACCCACCGCCATCTGATCCCAAACTAGGCAAAGCCTGTACTATGGCAACCAGACAACTGATAAACATACTTATATATTTCTAAATACATACATGTTATAGATAAATTATACACCCATATACAGAACAAATAATCGTAATCATCGCACAAAGATTTGTCCTGTGTGGGAATCGAACCCACGACCTCCGTCCTAGCAGTCAGGGTCACTAACCACTAGACCAACAGATCAAGAAATGTACTTGGCCACCTTCTAGTTGCGGAAATATTGGAAATCAAAGTTCCAAAATTTTCACAAGTTTTTTTTTTAAATACAATTATATATTATTTATCTTGAAATACCTCCGTGAAACCTTTCCTATTCAATGTAAATTACCACATAAAAATTATTCATCGGTTATTAAAAAAAAACAGCTATTTCCTGAAATAAAGATTTCTGTATTGGGGGGGCCCGTAATTGTTTCCCGTCGGGTGTCCCTTCTATCCCGTCTATTTCTTAGAAAAATCAATCCGTACTTCTTTGTTCTCCTCATATTGTTTCAGTGCTCAATGACAGTAGCGCCTTTCCTGGCGTATAACGCGACCCAACACTCCGGCGTGTTCTGGCAGATGTCGGTGGTAAGGAACATGGACCATAAGCCCACTGCCAAACACCGGGCCGGGGACTTAATAGCGGCGGGTGGGAGGTAAGCAATTGTTCGCACGATTACCAATCTAGCTAAACAGAACCAGTTTGTGTGGATTTCTCATTGTATGGGAAATCTATACAAAGCGAAGCCTTGTTATACTGGAAATGTGCTCATCAAGCTACTGTATTTTTTTAATAGATTTTCAACTTTATTGCTAAAGTATTAGGTCTAAGGTTGATTGGGAAAATGTCTGTACCTACAGAATGTTATATTAACATTAGCAAAAAAAAAACTCTCTAAATAATTTTAGTTTTTTTTAATTATTTATTTTGTATCAGACTCAACAATCCATAATTTAATTAGTAAGGATACTTAAAAATAATGTTAGTAGGAAATCAAGAAACAGAGACAAACACACACCACAAAATACTGTTAATAAAAATTTGTGTTTCTACTCGCAAAAAAATACTAAATAATAACTAATTACTTTACTTTAACTGTGAGACCTTGCTTCTTGCTTAGTTTAGTTTTTTTAAGATACGAAAATTTTCCACAGATACGATGCTTTAGTATCGGAATTCTGGAAGGTAGCGCGAACGGAGAAGGACCACGATAGTGCCGAACTAAAGTCCAATTCAGTTGGCTTCTCCATGTCCTTGGAGAGAATGGCCGCCATTTTGAAGAAGATGGAGACTGAGGTACCATCTACATCACTGCCAAATGTAGAGGTATGTATTTTTCAAGTGTAGTGATCAACTGCGTAGACCAAAAAGATGTTTGTCATATTTAAGGGTGGAGTTCAAACCATCTAACTGGTGCTTTCCTTGAGACCAACACGGAGGCGTTCGTGTAGCTGTAGAGTAAGGTCTTTCGAAATGTCATAGAGTGTTCGCGCGTTGCGTGGTTTTTGATGTTAAACATTATAGCCGCGGGTAAAACCAATTGTTGGCATGGCGACGCGTCGCCACGCTATGCGATGGTATATATACTCTGTACCAGTGGCGAATGGTGAAAATTTTGTAAGGGGAAGCCGAAGAAAAAAAATGACAATTGTTTTTTTTTCTATGTGTATATTGACCTCGTTTTCGTTATCAGCGACACCGATGAAAATGACGCCCATGACGAAAAAAACAAAAATTTTCGTCGGCGCCATCTTGGATTTTCATTTTGACCTCTTTTTCGTTATCAGCGAGCCCGAAAACCATAAAAATGACACCCATGACGAAAAAACCGAAAATTTTCGTCGGCGCCATCTTGGATTAGTTTTGACCTCTTTTTCGTTACCAGCGGCCCCGAAAACCATGACAATGACACCTATGACGAAAAAACTGAAAATTTACGTCGGCGCCATCTTGGATTTTCATTTTGACCTCATTTTCGTTATCAACGGCCCCGAAAACCATGACAATGACACCTATGACGAACAAACTGAAAATTTACGTCGGCGCCATCTTGGATTTTCATTTTGACCTCATTTTCGTTATCAGTGACCCCAAAAACCATTAAAATGACAAAAAAAAGGAAAGAATAAAATACATAAATTAATTTACATGAAGCGACTGCCTATCTGACCTCCACAACCCCATTAGTAAGATTGGTATTCAGACTTTTTGGGCCACTGACTACCTGTAACGTAACGACTGTCAAAGATCTACAAATGACAGCTGGGACGAACGGCTTGACGTGCTTACCGAGGCATGGAGGAAACTCGGTATGTAATGGGTGGTCACTCATCCACAAACCAACCTAGGCGAGCACGGCTTAACCTAAACATTGACCCGAATGGCTTTTATTACTTAGCCACGTGCCATGCAACAGAAAACATGTGCAGGCACTCCCTCACCGAAGTCTTTCTCTGTAGTGTAACAAACCAAGATTCAGTTTTGTACCAAAACAAGTGATTGTGACAAATTGTATCGTTGCAGGTTGCGTACTGTAATGTTCGGTTCTCGTCACTCCTGGCGTATTGCTCGAATCAGAACTGTTCATTACAGGCGAAGCTCTCGGTGAGGGAGCGCCTTTATGGAAACCTCCGTCCTCCTCACCCGCGTGAAATCACTACAAAAATAAAATTCTCCACGTTTTTACAAAATTTTTCATTGATATTCCTATCCTTTTGGTCGTAAATTGATATTATATAGCCTATAGCCTTCCTCAATAAATGGGCTATCCAACACTAAATATTTTTTTCAATTCGAACCAACAGTTTCTCAGATTAGCGCGAATCTGTTTGGTTGAACGCGCTAATCACTCTACAGCTTAATAAAATTAGTATAGATGGTTAATCTGGCTGTAATTTGTAGATTTTTGACAGTCGTTAAGGGTAGTCGGACGCACGCAAGTCTGACAGCCAGTCTCATTAAGGGGCATCGTGTTACCCAGTACTAACAGGGCTGTGGAGATCAGATAGGCAGTCGCTCTATGTAAAACACAACCAATAAGACGGTGACTTCACAGTCGCCGTCTGATTGGTTGATCTTTGACAAGATCTACAAATGACAGCTTGGACCGACGGCTTTACGAGCTTTCCGAGGCACGGAGGAAACTCGGTGTGTAATGGTCGGTCACCCTTCCACGGAGTGACTTAGGCGAGCGCTGCGTAACATTGAAGTTTGATCATTTCTCATAATATGTTTATTTTATCACAATCGGCAGTGTCCGCTCATAGTGGCGTGCGTGTGGGGCACGGCGGGCAGCGGGCGCGACGGGCAGGCGGCGGCGCGGCGCGCGGGGCTGGCGCGGGGCGCCTGGGCCGCCGGCCTGGCCGCCGCCGCCTGCCCCGCCGCGCCCGCCGCGCCGCCCGCCGCGCACGAGCTGGCGGCCGCGGCGCTCGTGCTGCTGCAGGACGACGCCGCCGTCAGGGTGCAGTGCTGGGATGGAGTCAGGTAAGAGAGGGACGCGAGGTATCATGACTTTATTTAGGCACAAAACGACCACTTAAATGTACACACTTAACAAAATTTTAAATACGACTTCGTTTTCTTCTGTCTTTGAGACTACGTTTGCTTCAAAATGGCGTATTTCCACAAACACTTGTAGGTATGCCAATCCATCCTGTTGCTTATAAGGATCGAAAATCTCATAAGGACCAACCGAGGGTCCTGTACTAGAAAGGCAAAAATCGCAGTTCATCCACCACAAAAAAGTAAATTACAGTTTGACTTCCCACGAAATGTAGATTTTTGACATTTTTGGTTAGCTCGGTCCAACGTCGACCACAAATCTGTTCTCAGGACTAGATTGAAGTTAAGAGTAGGCCATTTACTATTGAAAAAAACTGCCTTCTCTAGTACTGAAACACACACGCACACAGCTTGTAGAAAACGCAACCACCACACCCAAACTGCAGTCGTTTTTTCATAAATCGTCTATGATCGTCAATCAAATAACACCATTTTTTTGCCTTTCAGGTTGAGAGAACACAAAGTGCCATACATTGATGTTTTAGACTTTATTAAACAAAAAATAAACCCGGATAATGTGAGGAGTCCCGAAGGTAAGTAGAAAGTCATCATCGTCTTCATATCAATAAGCAACTTATAATTTCTAATCCATGATAATATTGATGATCCTGCCATCTGTGGAATATTACTACAATCATTACAGTCTATCATTATCGATTGGCAAAAGAAACTAGCGCCATCTATTGGCCTGTTTGTAAACTTCTAGAATGTGACTACTATACGTAGGCCGATGTATTTCGAATTTTGACAAAATGATAATGAACTTATTACACCATCTATGTAATACATATGGATTGCAATAAGAATTGAGTATTGAACCAAAACCCACAATCAATTTAATAAGTAGTAAAGTCCAAGTAGTAATTGCCCAATTTAACAAATCACCCAGTTTGTCAGTTTTTAAGAATTAAGGCCAACGATTATGTTCCCGTTACCTTGGCAGATAATTTCATACGAATTCTGTTCCAATTTTTGAATTTATTCAGTAAGTAGTGGCTATTCGGACATCGTCAAATATACCCTTAACGTATCAGTTTAAATGTCAATTAACGTAAAAGTCAGGCAGTTATTTAGAATAAACAAAATTGTTTTTGTCAGCTGTTTTAAAATTACAAACAAACATAATAAGACCACTTCGTTACTGTCCCAATGCTGGGCAAACCACTGCTCACACAGAGAAGGTACGGGCATTTATTACCCTTGTTCAAGATGGGTTGACTTTTACTCATTATAAGTTCAGATTTCCTCACGATATTTTCTTTCACCAATGCCTGTGATGTCCAAGATAAACTCAATAAATACATACAGGGTGTAAACAGACTCTTCACGAAGCCGTCAACCAAGCATTATGTACATCAAACCAAGTAACTTTACGCAAAAATTAGTGCTGGGAAGCGACTTTTTGTTTTGGCTGATAAATCACGTGTTATCAGTAGGCCTCAATGTAATGCACTCAAAATATTGTGCTGATGGATGGATTGACTAGTAAGGGGGTCCTGGAGGTGTTTAAAGTAAAAATCTTACACTAAAAACGCGTATTAAAAAAAAAAATGTGAAAACATTAGAACTTCGACCCCCAATATCTCCGTAACTAGAAGGTTCCCAGGTATGGTCTAGAACAAAAAAATGATCGCAATGACGGGAAGAACGAGTTCCTTTCGAATTCGTTAAGAGTCTGTTTACATCCTTTATGAATTGAAGAAGTCACATTAACCTTAACCTCTGGGCCATCACGCTAAAACAAACATACTTAAATATAAAATAAATCCCCAGCAGGAACAAACCGTGCGCTGAGTTGGTCTGAAGCCGAAAAAACAAACTGCAGTCAAACGACATCTGTCACCTTCATCACTGCCAGTGAAAGAATGACTAAAAACTCCAAGAGACATTGTGAGAACCAGGTTAGTGGAAATGCCAAAATTTTTTCAACTGAACACACATAAAACACGTAAAATAATTATCAAAAAAAAAGAATGTTTTTTTAATTAGTTAAATTAGTATTTTATTTATTACTTAAAATACATTTCACATAAAATCATTCAATAATTTTTCCATGAAAAATCATTTTATGTAAAATGTTTTTTTAAGTCATAATTGAAATACTGATAACAAAATACCTCAGCGTCTATTTGAAATACCAATAATATATTACATTTTTACGCAGTAATTGAAACAGAACTATCAAATACTTATTTCAAATATATTTTGTCTCCGGAACGCTTTAAACTAGAACCAGTTGACGGCAATATTCTTGCACCCTATTTCATACGGCTTTACATTCTTCTAACATAATAATTTATTTCCTCAGATAAACACACAAATAACATCAGTGTTAGTATCGTTAGGCCTACAGCCCGTACTGAGTCGGGTGCGGGTCAACGTCCTGGCGCTGTCGTGCGAAGCGTCGTGCGTGCGCATGTTGGCGGCGTCGATAGGCGCGCCGCTTGATGGCGATGAGCTTGCGCACGCGTTCACACCGGTTTGCGAAGCGTGAGTAATTAGCAGAGTGTCATAAAACTAATTACACACACGGGGCTCCCATACAAGAAACGTCTTTTTTTCGGTTTATGGTAAGGGTTTATTGTATGGGTGCTTCTTTAATTATTAAATAATTTATATTTTTAATATTTGTTGTTATAGCGGCAACAGAAATACATCATTTGTGGAAATTTTAACTGTCTAGGTATTACGGTTCATGAGATACAGCCTGGTGACAGACAACCACAAACGTATTTTTTTTTTCGGTTTTATGGTACGGACCCAACCCTTAACCCTTCGTGCTCGATTCTGACTCGCACTTGGCCAGTTTTTTAATCCCATTTAAGCAGTTGGTCCAGTACAACACTGATATTGAATTGGAACCGGTAAGACTGGAAGCCGACCCTAACATACTTGTGAAAAGGCTAAGATTTGATGAACTTTATTTTTTTTCAGATATCCAAAACGTCGCAGCATACTCGACGATGCTCTCCAAGAACTTACAATTTTAGCTAAACAGAACCACCAAAGTAGGTCGGCAGAAGAGACCCAGCTCTATGCTCTATACTCCATTCCCGACTCCCTGTGCCGGTTGATTACTTGACCAACGGTATTTATGCTTATTTTTGCGACGCCTGACGCCAACTGTGGCAATATGCGTGTCCGCCACTCTCTATATGCCATCTAGTTGGTATCATCCTATGGGGTCTAACCTTCATTGGGCCTCCGGGAATTCACTGAACCGTCTACGGACCAAACTGAGAAGAAATGACTCCAATCTTGTAAAGTGGGGGCTACCTGGCACAGCAGCAGGATTTAGGTATGGAGCTGTATCGCTAACTGTGATCAACCTTCAATCCTGGCCGCTGGACTCTCAAATGCAGCCAAAGAAACCTCTACGCTGCCACCGGTGCCAGCCGTGGAAATGGCGATGTTCTTGGGGATTTAATACAGGGTGGAATTCGCTCTTTTCTACAATAATGTGCATTTCCTACACATTTGAAATGTTCTGAACAACAGTTTTTTTTTTAAATTACCCACCGATGAAAAATGTATAAAGAGTGTAAACAGACTCTTAACGAAGCCGAAAGGCACTTGTTCTCCCCGTCATTGCGATCATTTTTTTTGTTCTAGACTATAACTTGGAACCTTCAAGTTACGGAGATATTGGGATCAAAGTTCCAACTTTTTCACAAGTTTTTTTTTGTTTTGAATACATGTTTTTAATGTAAGATTTTTACTTAAAACACCTCCAGGACCCCCTTACTAATCAATCCATCCATCAGCACAATGTTTTGAGTGCGTTAAATTGAGTCCTGTAAACGTGATTTTTCAGCCCAAAAAAAAGTCTTTTCCCAGCACAAATTTTTGCGTAAAGTTACTTAGTTTGATGTACACAATGCTTAATTGACGGCTTCGTAAATAGTCTGTTAACACCCTGTATGTGGGGGGGGTCGGTATGATGTACTGAATAGATAGTTTCCGGTTGTACCTCGATGTCTATTCCAGCCTGTCTATTGTTGTGCCAGCGACACGAAGAGAGAAATACTATATAACAGTAAGCTAAACTGATTTTTAAGCCTAAATTATCGTCCGCTGAGCCAGCAATAAAAACCTAACCGAGCGCTTGCATTCAGCCGTGTTTTTATGTTTTCCTTAGTGTTACTGAAAACAAGAGTTAGGTTTATTATTCAGGAAAGGGTCAGACTAGAGGCGTGACGTGAATGTTTGTAGTTCGGCGATTGCATTTTTTGTCACCGATATTCATTTAGATGTATGCTCTGCGTAAAGTAAGAAAAAAACTAAATTGTAATAAATATTTTATCGTAGGCATTTAATTTTTAATTTATGTTCTATAATTTTAATAATTAACTATGTATAAGTATGTGAAATTATGTATTTGTTTTAATTTTAATTTATTCAATCTACATTGTATTTTTTTCGCGATATAGTTTATCTTTTACGCGAAAGATTATAGTAAATTTAAAATAAATGTGCAATGACAAATGCTCTCTCGTATTAAACTGCGTCTTTCACTAGTTAATAAATAGTAAATCAAGAAGTCCGAATGTTTTATGGTTGGACGCGCGGAGATCAATCGAGCTATACAAAACCAGTTTATGCGTATCTCTCATTGTACGGGAAATCTATACAAAGCGAGGCCACGTTATACTGGAAATGTAAAGCTTGAACAGATCGTCATTTGGAAAAAAATAACTGGTATTGACGGCCATCGACAAAACTCCAATGTGTACCTAAAAGTAATGCTAATAGAGCCATTTTTCAAGTGTTGAAAATTGATTTTATATTTCTTCAATAATTTAATTTTTTTAACATTTTGGGCCTAAAGAGAGGGTCTCTTTAGGCCCAATATGTTAAAAAAAATAAATTAACGAAGCCGAGACAGACTTGATCTCCCCTTTATTGCGATATTTTGTTTGTTCTGAACCCTACCTAGGGTTTGTAAATACAACTTTACTTTAAATACCTTCATGACTCCCTTATTATTCAATGCATCTCTATAAGCACAATGTGTTGAGTGTGTTACATTGAGTCCTACCGTAAACCGCGATTTTCACCGCAAAAACTTTTTTGCGGTGAAAATCATTTCCCAGCATTTATTCTTTCGCAGTATAGCGTAGTTTGATGTATAGAATGCCAGTGGCGAGCAGTGGTTCTCCACGGCGGGTAGGCCATGCATAACGATACCCAAAAAAAAATGGGTATACATATTTTTAGGTTAATTCTCATAATTTGGGTACACATCTACCTTGAGACACAACTTGCTTAAATTATCTTATCATTTATATGATATATAATGATAATTGCGTAAACTTACTACTTTTAACTTCTAACAAACATACATTAACAGCGCAAACTTCACAACAGAACACCATTTTTAAGTAAATAAACAAATAACACAACAAATTGGTTCAGTTTGGGACGATTAACCGATAATTATTAATATCTGTTCACACACATCAGACATTGCGATGGTTATAACTTAGTAAGATATAAAAATAAAAACCCAAACCAATAAATTGTCACATGAAAGTGAAACACTAAAAGAAAAGTTTAATTTCTAATTTGTCAATAAAAGTGACAGACACAGCACAGTTACCAATATTTATTTTCCTAACTCCCCATAAACAAAGCGGAAAATAAAATTCATGATTGTAGTTTTTATTTTTTAAAGGGCTTTTGCTATTCCTTACAATTTTTCATTTTTTCGGAAGGTATAAATTCGACAATACCACCCTGTTTTTTTAATTGTCTCTATTAGTCATTAAGGAAACTATTGTGTTTAAGTGTAGTCTGTTTCTCGAATTCCCCGTAAATCGGGGAAATCTCAACAAATTGGGAACCCTGATCTTAATTCATAATCTAGCTAGCCAATAACAACACAGCTCCTGTTGAAGGAGTTACACCCATAATTTATACATGTGTGCCTTTTATACACACGAAAATATGCACCAGTGTGCGTAAATTTGTGAATGGAACTGAGGCCGTGCGCCTGCTTGCCTTTGAGACGCTTTGGAGCGTCGTGCGTTACGTCACACGGGCGCGACAAGTTGCTATAAGTTTTCTACAGGCGTTTTAACTTTTTTTTAATGTATTGTATTATTTTATTTCATAGTTATAATAAATGCATTTGGTGTTGTTGGTAGGGTAGGCTAGGCCTAATTGCCTCTATGGACGGCACGCCCCTGTAGAATGCTTGGTCGGTTGCCGGCTTCGTGAAGTCCGTTTCATCATCAGCCTATAATGTTCCCGCTGCTGGGACACAGACCCCACAGACCTCTCTATGAGAGGGTATGGGCTATAATCCACCACGCGGGCCCAGTGCGGATTGGTAGATGTCACATGTCTTCGAATTATTGGTTCTAGGACATGCCGGTTTCCTCACGATGTTTTCCTTCACCGTTTTTGAGGGCAGTGGTGATGAAATAAATTACACAAACTAATGCATCTGCCTGGGTTCGAACCGACGACTTACTGTTCGTAAGTTGGGGTCGCTACCACTGGGCCACCACTGCGCTCCGTTTACACCTTGTATACTTCAAACTCTCGTCCAGTATTACGTGAAAAGAGATTTTAATAAATTCTTGATGTAAGTGACTATTTTTGTAAGCATTAATGTTACTGTTCTTTTTATGATCTGTGTAGCAGATATACTTTTGTTAGTTATATCTGTTTCTTCAATAAATAGGATGTTGATAATCTATTTTTTATACAAAGGGAAGGGTTTATTATAGTTTCTAATACATAAATACCTACTAATTTGCGATGCATTTGAGCTCTTTGCATTTAAAAGTAATCAAACATTTCAAGCTACATATTTATTTATTTAAACCACACATACGGCTATTGAGAGCAGCGGTGGCCCAGTGGTAGCGACCCTGACTTAGGAACAGTAAGTCGTGGGTTCGAACCCAGGCAGGCGCATTAAATGTAATTGTAATGTAATGTGTAATGTATTTCATGCATGTAATTTATTTCATCACCACTGCTCTCAAAAACGGTGAAGGAAAACATCGTGAGGTAACCGGCATGTCCTAGAACCAAAAACTCGAAGACATGTGACATCTACTAATCCGCTCTGGGCCCGCGTGGTGGATTATAGCCCATTCCCTCTCATAGAGAGGAGGCCTGTGTCCCAGCAGTGGGAACATTAAAAGGCTGATGATGATGATGATGATGATACGGCTATTATCACAGGTTTAGTTACCTAATACAATAGCGTAGTTATATTTAAAGTTACAATAGTTTATCAAGACTATAATTAATTATTTTGACAACCACGAGTAATTTTGCAAAATGTGGCCCGTGTGAATTCACTCAGTGTGCAATGGGGGCTATCGTTTTTAAGCTCACCAGTTGGCGCCACTGTCGAGTAAGGTCCTGTCATTAATTCTATTTTATACTTTAAAGTACAAATAACTTCATAAAAAGTTTATTTAATTTTCAACATAGTGTAAACTTCAGATACATATTTACAAATATTCTCCCTAACATTAACAAGCATGAAACATTTAAAAATAATTTTACCTCCAAGTACTAACAAATAAGATCCTAAGTTGCTACTTAAAATCTTCAAGTCATAATTAAACAGGAATGGCTCAATCAAGATCAGAATCAAGGTACTAGTAGACTTATAGAGTTAAAATACGTGATAAAAAAGCACGCAACGCGTAAAAACTCTATGACATCTGACATTTCGAAAAACCTTACTCTACACGAACGCCTGTAGCGGCGAATTCATGCGCAATAGGGGGCATTCAAGCAGTCAATCTGTTGTGACACCATATTGAGTGTACGCAGCGCGCATATGACGCGGGCTTGAGGTCAAAACTTCCGAATAAGCACTGCAAAGATACCAGATTCCATGCAGTACTTATGCTCATTCGACTACTTTATCAATAATCAGCCAGTAGACTTTTATACAAACATAGTTTGTAACAATAAAAATGAATGGAATCGTTTCAATAGCGTTTTATTTTGTATGGTGAACAAGCTATTTGGTATACACGCAGAAATGTATTCACAATAGTAGTAAGTACACTGACAATGACTGGCGAAATGTGGGTGTACTATTAGGTACACCTCTGCCAAACATACGGGGATCACAGGCGTGATGTTATGTTATGTTACACTGACAATATTGTTTGCAGTTTTATTTTATAAAGCTTTTTCAGAGGTAGTTTCTTAACCTTTCGACCGCTTGGCTAAATATCAATTGCCGTGCCCCTAGCGCGCGGCTACAAATTGATAAAATTAATAATAAGTACCTATAAATAAGTTTTGTCAATATTTAGAGCTAAGAGACATAATTTTAAATAATTGTTGTAAATAATGGTGCCGATTCCCTTGTTTACAAACTAAACCAAATTTAAGTTCAGTGCATCTTTTTCTTTCTATTTCATTAAGAAAACGACAGAAGATAAATTTTAGTTTAGTCCTGTCAAATTAACCAGCGCCTGACACAAGTTTAGACGTGATTAAAATAAAATACTAAAATTACATCAAATTACGTCAGGTGCTGACTAATTTGACAGGACTAAACTAATATTTATGTTCTGTCCTTTTCATAATGAAATAGAAAAAAAAAGATGCACTCA
Source organism: Lycophotia porphyrea (assembly GCA_950005105.1). Lineage (NCBI taxonomy): Eukaryota > Metazoa > Arthropoda > Insecta > Lepidoptera > Noctuidae > Lycophotia > Lycophotia porphyrea. The sequence goes on from OX465402.1 coordinate 14,466,989, forward strand.
ACTTAAATTTAGTTTAGTTTGTGAACAAGGGAATCGGCACCAATATTTCTATTTAATAATGGTTTTAGTTGTACCACGCACTTAATAGGACAAATAGAACGAAATATCATGCATGTTTTCTGTCTTATAAATGTGACACAAGCGGTTAGAAGGTGACAAAAGTTTTATAAAATAAAATTTGTAAAAGTACCTATACGTACGCTTCGACATTGGATTGTGGAAACTTCCGCGTATATACCAAATAGCTTGTTCGACCGTATCTATACGTAAATATTCAGTCTTATACAATGTAAACTACTTACTCTATTTAAACAGGGGAAAGATTTCTAAAAATCAGCTGTTTTCGACAAAAGTGCAATACTTACACGGTTAAAATGGAACAGCTGATTTTGTTTTTAATTACCGTTGAAAAATTTCTACATGGGGAGTTCAGAATGATGTACTGAATACATGGTAATAAGTTGTCTGAAATGTTAATAACATAATGTACCTAGGTGCCTACACAGAGCCAGAGTTCAAGAAACGTTGGACGATAAGATAATGTACCTATAAATAAATATGAATGCATTTGTTTTGCAAAGTTGCAGGGTTTAAGTTCATTGAATACATTGATAACGTCCGAGATTATAAAGGGTGTAAAAAGACTCTTAACAAAGCCGAAAGGCACTTGTTCTCCCCGTAATTGCGATATTTTTTTTGTTCTAAACCATACCTGGGAACCTTCTAGTTACGGAGATATTGGGGGTGAAAGTTCCGACTTTTTCACAAGTTTTTTTTAAATACATGTTTTTAATGAATGTTATTTACTTAAACACCTCCGTGACCAGCTTACTATTCAACCCATTCATCAGCACAAATTTTGAGTGCGTGACATTGAGTCCTACCGTAAAACGTAATTTTTCACCCAAAAAAAAAGTCGTTTCTCAGCAATATTTTTTGCGTAAAGTTAGTTAGTTTGATGTACAAAATGCTTGGTTGGCGGCTTCGTGAAGAGTCTGTTTACACCTTGTATTTAAATATTACTAACTTGAGACATAAGGGTGGCGCTACTTGCGTAGAAAAACGTCATCAACCTGTCAATTTATACGTTTCAATCATAGTTCATAACAACTACGCATCTCTAGTTATGTTGGCCATTAGGTACCTAATACCTACTGAATGTAATGCATAGTGAACACAAACGAATGAAAAGGTTTAATAAACCTTTTTTTATGTCAATTAAAAATCGTTTAATTTCTTTATTTATTTTGTTAACATAATCAGTCTTATAACAATTTAAAATATGTACATAATAACTACCTAAACGATACAAATCATTAAAAAATCCTTAGATATTTCAAAAATAATAATGGTTAAAAATAACTACACTGTGTGAAATATTTATATACATGAAATGACACGCGGACGCTCGACCCGCTCTCCCGCGCACTTTAAGCGTAGCTCACACCGCCAGCGGGCGAGCATTATTTCAGCTCTTTTCATACCTCGGTTCACACCGCGAATTACTGAAAGTGCCGAACCCAAATATGAAAAGTGGAGAGCAGCTCGCTCGCTAGCTGACAGTGTGGCCTGCGCTTTAAGCGGCTTTATGCGGCGGCCGGCGAAGAGTACGGCTCTCGTGAGTTGCCCCACACGCGTACGTCGCGCGCATGCTGTCTTTGTGATGTCGTGCATATACGTAAGTACATAAAATTACACCCGCCGTACTCCCGACCCGTCCCGCGCCCGACCCGTCCCGCGTCCGACCCGTGTTGCGCTTTAGTCAGCTTAAATAGGCTCAGTTATAATAGTTTTCTACAAGGCATACATTCGATCCTCGTTCATCTTATAAATCAGAGGTGCAAATGTCATATGAACTGGTGGGACACTTGGCAGATTCTTTCCTGTACTAGAAGTGTTACATCGCGGAGCTGAGACCAGGATACAGGTTATGATGGAGAGGAACATCGCTATTAATGCCCAGAACATAAGGACTAAGAAGAAGCGAGTGCGACGCCATGTGATTTCTTGACGAGCGGTATGAACCTCTTCTGTGGTTAGTGGTCTGAAACAAGGAAGAACGTGGAATAAGTGAATTGTTACTGTAGAGGTCCTATGATGATATATCGTTCTGGCAGCCAATTGATACTGGCAGTTTATTAAAGTAAATACATTTTGAATGTAAAAAAAAAAATGATGGATTTTCAGAAGGAGGAACATATATTAATTGATTTTAAAAGTATAAATATAATGAATTACCAGTTTACAAGCGTATAATTTGGTATTGTAGACTCCGTACACACTACAGTTCCTACCTACATTCTACTTTTTTATATTATTGGATGGCAAACAAACCGATCGGATGGGCTACCAAAGTTAAGAATGCGTTTACATTCCAGGGACAAAGCCATGTCAAGTAGGTAACCTGGAAAGCATATTTTGGCGTGCGGCCATACAGTCTGCACTAACGCCGCCATCTTATGTTTTCAACAGGATTTCCACAGACAATTTCAGGGGAAAGTGCCAGGATAGCCCGCGAAATTCAAATTTTTGTACTGATTATTTTAATGATTATTTAAATTCTGTAAATGCATACCTACGTTTTACGGTCCCGAATGATATTTTGTTCAACATACAGCCTGACACTAACCGGCAAATTGCAAAAAAACGTAAGAAAATTGAATTTTGTGGACTACCCTAGAGCGCTTCCACTTTAAATTAAGAAACATGACATGATATCTCTGTCAATTATTACTTAATTATCTGTTGCCCACCAAACACACATGTTGATCTTTTTTTTAACCCAGAACTGAGAAGTCATAGTGAACTGATAAAAATACAATTAGTTCCAAGAATCTTCCAAACGACTTCAAATTAACGTATTTTTATCTTCAGTAATCATGTAAGGTTATTTTGGGTCAAATATAATTAGGTGTTACAAGACTCTGATAGCAGTTACATACCTAAATTGTTTTAATACCTATTCAAGAGACAGATAAAATATCAATAGAACCATATATCGTAATATTCACGTCAATCGTGCTATTTCTGAAGTAGGTAGGTACACAAATGTCATAACATTATAACATCGCGCCTGTAAATCTGTAATCGTCAAAGGGTAGAGGCGTACGTAATAGTAGGTACCTTACCACCATGTTTTAGTCCATCTATTGTTTCTGAATTCGCTGAACACGAAAAAAGTCAAACAATCATTTAAGTCTTGGGGATCGAACCCGGCACACGACGTTCAGCAGATGCGTTTGCGACCACATCTTGCGAATCAAGCAATCTTCTTCTCGGGCGGTGAATTAATTTTTTTTCCGCCCAGTATGTAGCAACACAGGCTCATTTAAGTCCTGGACAATGCAGGGTACACCGAACACAACTAGCTATATTAAAAATGAAGTAAATTATTATGCAATATATAGTAGGTCTGTACTACCCAAATCGTCTGCATCTTGCATCTGAACCATGTCCCAGTAATGGCTGCCTTTCAGGATCCATTGCCTTTGGTTTTTCTCGAAGAGTCTTCCACCAAAAATGCTCGTTTCCTCTTGATTTGTTTTCAATCTTCCTTTTTTTCCAATTAAATTTGCTCAATCTTACAACAACTGACAAATTTCCTTAAAAGTCATGAAATCTGATCTCTTTAGCTACACGGAACACAAAAACCTTAATTTCTGAAACACGACTTCTTTAAGTAAGTTAGTTTTATACTCTTAATACGTTCACATCACTGCTCGCAAGCTCAAATAAAACTATACTGATTGGGTCGACGAGTTAATTAGCACTGGTGTCAATAATAAGTTTGCTATTGTGTTAATTACGTGACTGCTTATCGGCTCGTCTCGTACCGGGGGACACTGATTCTTAACGTAATTATTAAAGCTAAGATTATATTATCGCGGCCCGTAGCGTGGGAATGACAAAAACGTCACCATGCTATCAGCAAAGCATGCTTAGCGGGATCTATCATCCAGTGAGGCCAATTCCACTACCTCGTGTGGGAACGTGCGAGTCTTTAAACCAAAGGGGGCCATCTCTCTGGGCCTGGCTGGTCGTGCAACGACTTAGCCCTAAGTTCGTCACCAGCAGGTCTTCCTTCCTTTCTGTAAGCAACATCCTCATCAGCCTATAAGCCTTCTCCCACAACACAAGAAGTGAGGAATGTCCTTTGTTAAAACTAGTGGTCAGACTCTCGGGTTCAACAAAATCAATTTGCCAAGAAAATAGACTAAATCAAATCGTGTATCGACCTAACCTAACCTAACCTAACAATACGGAGACATTTTGCGGGATTTTTTCTGCGTTTTGTTCACGAATAACAATGTCATGTGGGACATTGTCGCAGTGTATCGGAGTTAGTTGGTAAGCCCATTAGTGCGGGACTAGCCCGGGATAACAAAACGGGATTTATGTGAAACCTGAGTTAAATATAAGGTTATTTTTTCGTTTGTGAAACACAATTCACGCTTTTTGAATACGGTGATGTATTTCGAAAGATAGTTTTTCAGATGCATTTTAGAATGTACGTTGTGAAGGTACTTACAGAGGATATTAAAATGAAGAAATTTAAATATTAGGACAATTTTAATTGAACTTTATGAGTTTATAATTTATTATACTTGTAGTGAACTGTCTGTATTAAAAGTTTTAAGTTAGGTAGATACAATCAAAACTAGACTCGACATAATATTAGTATATTAGTCTTGGAATTTTCCACACGATGTTTTCCTTCACCGTCATGAGAGTAGTGGTGATGAAATAAATTACATAAAGCATGCGTTTGACTTCGAGCCCACGACCCAAGTCACGTAACTCGGGGCCTTCACCACTGAGCCACCAATGCTCGCACAATATGCTTGGATGGGACATAAAACAGTTGAAAAGGGGGACATATATCCCGGGAAACCGGGACTCGCAAACAGCGGGCAAAGGCCACGTTACACTTTAGAGGTCCGCACTAGGGCCCATAAATTGGAATTTAGTGCGGGACCAATTTCGTGGCGTCGTTTTATTTGGACTCCTTTTCAACCCGTTTGAGTACAATACCGGATTTTCCTACGTATTCTTATTGTTTGTTAATTGTTGTAAATCTATGTCAACAAATATACAAACCCGCAATTCGAAAAAATATACGTCTTTTTGTTTACATTTAAAGTAATGTTTTTTTTTTTTAATTCGATATACATTTTCTATAAAGTAATAGATCATATTTAAAATGTCAGAGAATTAGTAGAATGTCAATTTTGAAAAAGGCTGTTTAGGGACCTTAATTATATCCGTTGTCGAACTAAATTTACATCTTTATGGTCAACTTTGAGAACCCACTTAAGTTAAACTACTATGGATATTTTGTCAGGATTGGCATTACAGGTTAAAATAACATGATCACATAACACCTTCTTTTCTATTTTTAAGCAATCTCTACTAAAACAAGATGTATTCTTTGTCTTTAATTGGCGGCCATTTTCTTTTTAAAATAACATAGGGGAGACATTGCCAAATGAACTGGCGAAATTTTTAAAAGGAATTGTTCAGAGTTTAAGGTTGACTCGCTATGTTTTTTTTTACTACAAGTTCTCGATTGCAAAATCGTATTCAAAAAGTATTGATTCCGCGCTCCCAATCTATACTTTGGGTCTTCTTTAGAAAGTAGGTTATACATTGTGACTTTTAATAACAACCGCTCAATTTTTTTGTCTCTCACGCCGAGCTTTTAAATGCATATTAAATTTCCCCTCACCCAAAAAGCTCGGCGTGAGCCGACCCCAACATGGTTCTGAAAGGGCTAGGCAGATCCAGTCTAACCGGATGCAGTTGAATAACAGTATTTTACATGGAGCGACTGCCTATCTGACCTCCTGCACTACCCAGTTAGTTAAGAGTAATACGATGTCGACGTAGACGTATTCCTCTTGGTAAGACTGGTTGTCAGACGACTGTCAAAGATCTACAAATAAATGACAGCCGGGACCAACGAATTGACGTGGTTTCCGAGGTACGGAGGAAACTCGGTATGTAATAAGTGGTCAACTATCCACGGATCACCAACGAAGGCAAGCACGGCTTAACGTAAAGATGTACCGGAGCGGCTGTTATTGTTTTGCCACGAGCTCCTCACGAAGCATAATTATTGCCCCTGTACTTATTTTTTTGTAATGCGTCATGTTTAGCGCAAATTCATAACCTAACATTATCTGTAATCCCCGAAGGTTTACCTAGGCGGCGGTATACCTAATAAGCAGTACAACCACATTTCGCCAGTAAAGTTTTTTCAAGCCCCATGTAATAGGGGGTGAGCCTATTGCCATCAACTGGGCACAAATCCAAACTCCTTATTGCTACTGAGAAATTCTTGATGGAAAAACACTTTGCCCGTCCTGGGAATCAAACCCAGGACCTCATGCTCAACAGTCGCGCTTGCGACCACTAGACCAACGAGGCAGTTAAGCTAAAAAATATGAAAGTCACGAATCAGTAGCAACCTCTGTTCCAAAATGATTCTAGCTTAAAATGTAAGGTAAAAGGCCAATTTTGCGACGTCACAATTTTGGTTTGGTAGGGACTTGAGTTTGTATGTATACCGTCTTTAAAAGCCATTGATCGATCCTAAGACGACCCTTGACCTTATTTTATTACCCATCACAAAGTGATTATAAAGGCCGACACACATTTCGTTGGGGTGTAAAATTCTCCTAGACATCACACTGACTTAAATTGAGTAGCAATGAGTTTGCCACTTTCCATTTGCACCGCAAAGCTCATTGCTCTAAGCTTTGTGTCCAAGAGACCCATCGAGATGAAGCCCAGAGCACACATCGATGTAATTAGGCTTATCTCGGGATATCTGTCACTCAAAGCACGGTAACGACACGTACTTTATACCAAATGCTCAAATGATTTTTGAAGTTATACTTCTTTTGGCGCGTTAGGGAAAAATGATGAGAGTAAATGTTTACGATGCACGCGCACACCGTCACGAAAAACCGACACCCTGAAGTTAGCTAGCCACCATACACCCTGAAGTTAGCTAGTCAACATTTTAATTTTATACGCCAAAGACACCACACATCACACACATAATATGTAGAAGTTCCGCAAACCTGAACAAAGCTCTATGCAACCACATTTATTGTGCGAACAGCCAGTCTGTGGAATTGACTGCTGGCTTCTCTGTTTCCCGTTCATTAAAATCTAGGTCTTCAAAATTCGACTGAATCAGTTTCTTCTAGGCAAGCGTGTTCCACTCTAGGCCGCGTCATCGCATCACATGAAGCAAGTTGTGGCCAAACGCAAGCATACTAATTTTAAAAAATAAACATTTTTTGGCGATGCTGTTGTAATGTGCGTTTGTCTTAACAATACACTTGAAATCCGGTGCGAAGAAGATCCTCGACCGAATTTTAATGCAAGGAGGCAATTCAAGGAGGTGAACAGTTATGTAGGTACTGGATAAGGTTCCGCGAATGGTACCTTTACTATATCCATAACTAGCTTTTGCCTCGGCTTCGCTCGCGTTAATTTAGAATTTGACAATCATTTCGGGTTGTACTCTGCTTATAATTCAATCATGATTCGAAAGACACACGTGGCGCCATCTATGAGCATAAGAACGTTATTGTTTTTTTCGTCAGGAACAGAACTTTTCGGGATGAAAGGTATCCTATGTCCATTTCTGTACACCTGACAAGGCATATGCAAAATTTCAGGATGATTGGTTCAGTGGTTTGGGCATGAAAAGGTAACAAACAAACTTACTTTCGCATTTATAATATTATATATATAAAAAATAAAAATAGTAAGGAAAGGATTTCATGTAATAAATGCAGAAGTAACTATATGATCTGTCTGTCTTTTTATTACCTACTGTTTCACGCCGTAAAGGCTGAGGAATGGATTCCGTTGAAAGGTAGACCTGGGGACATTGGACACTTTTATGTCTCATCCACATTGGCAAAAGCTACAGGGTCTTTGGCCTTTAGTAAAACAATTCAGAGACCATCATCATCTGCCTAGCCTTTTCCCAAATACGTTGGGGTCAGTTTTCAGTCAAACCGAATGCTGCTGAATACCAGTATTTTACCTATTTGACCTCCCAGTTAGTACTACGATACCTCTTGGTAAGACTGGTTATCAGACTTTTGGCCGACTGACTACCAGTAACAACTGTCAAAAATCTACAATCCGGGACCAACGGCTCAAAATTCGGTATGTAATGGGTGGACACCCGTCCACGGGTCAACCTAGGCAAGCGCAACTAAACCTGAAGATCGGCCCGAGCGGCTGTAATTATTTAGCCACAAGTCAGAGGCCAATATAATTAATTATTTGTATGAGTTACAGTAGTAAGGGTAAATAACTAAACTCATTTCGCTATCTCTCCGCGTCGCTGCGTCTGGCGGCACAGTTTAACTGTGCAAATTTCTTTTTCCGTCACTTTCCTTATCAGTTTATTTAAACTAATAATCTCCTAATCTTCCCCAGTTTTCCCAATAATGATTTGTTGTTTATTTTTCCTGGTAACTCTGAGAGATAATGATTTATTTATGTTGGTTGTTTTTTTTAGAGCGTCCGCTTTGTGTTCGGAGTTTATTGGCCCTAGTTGGATATGCCGAGGCTCCAGAGCATAATTATGAAAGAATAGCACATAAAAAAGTCATCGAATGTATTCGTTATCATACCATTGTTTTAATTGAACAAATACTTGTTTTTTTCGTGATTTATAATTTGAGTTTAAACCTTAAAAATATTTTAGTACAGACGCCAGCACTGTCAAATTTCTTTAATAAATTTTCAACTTTATCTCTGAAGCTTTAGGTTCAAAGTTGGTTGGGAAAATCTGACAGTTTCGGGTAGCTCCTGCTGGCGTCTGTACCTACCACTCATTTGGCACTATATCGCCGTGCGGTCATGTGGCACTTGCCCGTGAACGCGACGGGACACCATCCCTGTGACCAAAAGTCCTCTTCCAAGACGAGGTGCAGGAAACACGTTGGTATCGTCGGTCTATCTAGTCGACATGGCTAGCCCACTTCCACTTAATATAGAAAGAAAGAAAAAATATTTATTTGTCGCAGAGATATGACGTGCATAAAAAAATAGAAAAATAAACAGTAAACATACATCGCATGACAAAACATTTCGAGTTCAACAGAACCGAACAACAAAAAAAATTAAAACTTCACAGCTTGCACGTCGAGTGTGCGACAAACAGGTTACCACTCAGCATGATGCTGATAATAATGTATTTCTGATCTTATTTACTCTCTCCTAGCTATGTCGGTCGTTAGTTTACCACGTATTCAATACATCATTCCTCTTTTTTTTATCAACGAAAATTGAAATTGTGTTCAGAAAGTACATCATTTAGAAAAATAGTAGCCCACCGGTATCGGGAACAGGGTCCAAGCTACCGGCGGTCAGGGCTCCAGAGAGAGAAACCTCCTAACGATACGAGCCGTGTCCAGGAGTACCGCTTTTTGAATCAAGCCCTTGATCCAGCTGCGTAACGAGAGTCTCCTCAGGTGTTGGTCGAGGCTCTTGGCAATTAAGCCATGGGCTTATACGACTACCGGCACAATGATCGCTGAGTCCACATCCCACATGTCGACAACCTCGCGAGCTAAGTCAAGATACTTGATTTGATTATCTTTCTCGGCTTTCACGAGGTTCTCGTCATGCGGGACCGTAATGTCAACAATCATTGCGCGCCGGTCTGATCGATCCACCACCACTATGATTAAGTGGTAACCGTTTGAGCATCCTTCCACCCTGTCTTGTTGAAAAGCTAAAAAATAAATACTTAAATCAACAATCATCTTTGAGCTTAATTTCTCTTCTCAAAAAAATAGACACCAGAAACAGCAGAGTAAATTAATAAGGACAGCAAAAAATAGACTTCAGCGACCGTCGACGTCCAAAGCTATGATTAATGACCTCTGGTGTTGTTTAACGAAACTTCCGACAGATGGCGCTGGCGGGTGAAAAAGACAATGATGTATTGATGTACTTCTGATCACAGGCTTGTTTGAGGTTACAATTTCATGGTTTTTGAAGAAAATTATGTTTTTGAAGTTATACTTCTTTTGGCACATTTGGATGAGAGTGAATTCATGACCTGCGCGCGCACGATGTCCCAAAAAAACGACATGATGAAGTTGGCTGCAGAATAGAATTAATAATATAATATATTTCTTTAAATGACTAACTTAACTTATAAGTAAGGAAACTGAATATACAGTACTCACTGTATACCTATACTGTTTTGATTGATTTTAACATTTTTCTTTGATATTTACTGCAGTTTTGTTTTTTTTTTTTAATTTTTCTTCGGACGCCAAAAAAGTATAACTTCTAACGCATGTTGTACATACAAGTACACACACACCTTTTTTTTTGTTGTGAACTGTTTTTCTGAGCTTTTGTGCATACTGACGATAGGTACTTGAACTTAAAATTTATTCATTTTGATCATTCCCCTACCCGTATTCATTTAGGTCAGTGCAGCATTGTCTTGCCATATCACCTCACAACTGGTCCCAGTTGAAAACCAGCGTCAGTCACTAGGTAACTGAATATTTTCCTGAAGTGGGTTTATTTGGTGCAGCCGTGAGGCACACATTTCTGAATATTTTTACAGTATCGCCTGTGTAAATGCAAAATATATTGATAGTCTGTGCTAAATACGGGTATTTTCTACCTCTTCTTTTTCACTTCGTCCACAGTAATAATAACGCTTTATTTATTCCTTACACAGGTTATACATTTCTGTACATTTGGTATGTTAGTATTATGCTTATTCCAGTTTGTTAGTATTACATATCTGAATTGAAAGAAAGATTGCGGGTAAACAAGCTAAAGTGGCAATGGGCAGGCCAAATAGCGCGAAGATCGAACGGCTGATGGGGCAAATAGATACTGGAGTGGAGACCACGCATTGGAAAGCGCAGCGTGGGACGACCAGATGGACCGACGACCTTGTCAAAACTGCAGGGAGTCGCTGGATGCAGTGGGCATTGGACCGGACACGTTGGAAGTCGATTAGGGAGGCCTATGTTCAGCAGTGGACAGCGGGCTGATATGATGCTGATGATGATGAAAGAAAGAAAAAACATTTATGTGTCGCAGAGACCTGACGTGCATACAAAGTTGAAAAAATATATAATATAATATAATAGCCTCCTCCATTTCTCTCCATTTCGCTTTTTCTCTTGCCAGTCTGTTCCAGCCGTGGCAACTATATCATCGCTCCATATTTTGGCCAATGGCCTCTCTTTTCTCCTTTTCTTATATAAAGGGTATCACTTCGTGTCAATTTTGGACCATTTGTTCCCTGGTGATCTTTGGACATGACCAGCCCATTTTCACTTCATCCATAGTTCTCTATAAGTAGACATCTCAGCAGTTACACCATTTTTTGCCGTAGTAACATCTTTCTGAGCTTAAAGATCTGAAATATTTACACAAAATTTGGCCATTCCTTGTTTTTCCTTTTTAGAGTCTTCTACTTCTATAAGGGGTATTGGTATTGGTTTTGGTTTCCGCAGTTAGTCCTTAAAGGTGGACCATTGTGCGTGTTTGAGAGTCTTATTAGTAGAGTTTTTGTCTACTAAGAAAAAAAAAAAATACATCAGATATCCCATCTGTCTCGTTGGTCTAGTCCCAAGCGCAATTCCTGAGCACGAGGTCCCAGGTTCGAAGTCCAAAAGGGTTATTGGGTTTTTCCCTCAGCCATTTCTCCAGTTATTGTCAGCGGAGTCTAGATTTTTGCCCACTTAATAGCAATAGGCCCGCCCCCTTATTAAATAAATAAGCCCTTATTTGCAGACCTTAAAGTCTATAGTTTTAGTTATGACATGAAATATACTTATTTAACTATTATTAGTAACACAAATAATTAACAATGATCAATAACATAGTAAAAATAAAATAAAATAAATAAGGATGCGTATAGCTGCTTAGAGCCAACCTGTGTGCAGTCTCACCCATCGGCCAAGCATCGGTCAGTTCCACCGGTCACTCTCTCGGTTCCTTGCCGGAGAGAAGCGCATCGCTTTCGAATTATGGTGTAGAAATTATCTACCTTCACATCGGTAAACATATCCGAAGCGCTACAAAACCGTTGTTACAAAACTAGTGAAATAAGTGTACTTTAAGGTAACCATCTGCCTAACTAAACAGAGCCTCTTCAAATGTTGTATTTTCCAAACTCAATCTCTAACTTCTTTTAAGCATCATTCTTCTGCCCTTATCCCAATATATTTGAGGTTGACTCCACATGTCTTCTGGTTCCATACTTCTCTATTACTTGTCATCTCAGTAGTCACCTCCTTTCTAGCCATATCTTCTTTCACACAGTCCTTCCATCATTTCTTTGGTCTAAACTTCTATTAAACATAACCTCACATTACCCTAGGTGGGAATACTTATTTCAGATTCAAAACGTAATTTTCGCTAAAACCCAGCATGATGAAACCGAAATCACAATAATAATGAAGTGGTTACTCCAAAAAACTTCGTTTGCATTTTGTATAAAATGGACCATCCCGTTTTGTGTGATTATCCCATTAGCAGGGGAGGGGGTGGCACGAGGGAGAGACTCCCCCCTCGTCCATTCGACAGCGATTACTTCGCCGCGTTTGATCAAACTCCATATAATTTTTGGTGAGATTTGGTTTACACTGTTGTGCACTATGCATTCGAGTTTTGATGATGATTCAATGATAAAGTTATCGTCTTGAAAATAACACTTTAAAGGCGAACACACCAAACAAACTGAACATGATCAGCATCTAAGCCACGTTGAAGAACTGTCCTTGTCAATTTCCAGTAACAATAATGACACTGAACGCGGTTACAATATGACATTCAGTGACAGCGGGCTTTTTTTTTCGGATGGGAAATCGTCAACTGACTTCTCCCGCTCTGAGCAGAGCGGAAGGGAGTGTCAGACTTGTACTGACTAAAGCCCATCCATGTTCCTTCCTTGCCCTTTGTGTTCCAGGGCCGCGGTATCTCTTTCGAACAGTCCTGCAGCCCTGGCAGGCGTGACAGCGGCCCAGCCGCTGAAAAATCATGAGCTTCTCCATACACTTTGACCGTGTAGGAATTGCACTTTTGTAGGAAACAGCAGATTTTTTTCAGTGGGATTTAGAATGATGTACATCTTTTTGGGGCTGACTGTACTACACTTTTTTCGATGCACGTCTTTCTTGTTGCAGATTTTCTTGTTGACTGTTTGACTCAGTGCGCCGAATCCTGGTCGATCAAATCAGGCAAGATCGGTCTGTATCTAGCGATTTTAACCTATCTTACCACACAATCTAAACAGTAATTTTCTCAGCAACTTCTAGTATGTGTAGAACTGTACCGTACGTTGGACCAACTTAAAATAAACCGCATTTACCTGAAAACCGATGCGTAACTCAAACCTAAACTCAAAAGCGTTTATTTCAATTAGTCCATTACAGGCACTTTTGAATGTCAGAAAAACAAAGAAGGCTAAGCTACAGTCACAGACTCGAGGCAAAATAACTTGTGAAATTATTGTAGTTGCCCATTCCAAAGCGGAGAAGAATGGGTAAGAAACTCCATGGACACTCTTTTCAATCAAATAATTGTTACAAAATCTTGGTTACAGAATTCATGTTGAGATTATACATATTATGTGAGAACGATGTAGAAATACGTGCACGTTAAGAGCGTCCAGAGTAAAAGATTATATCAACAATTTAAAAATAAAGTAAGTAGTTTAAATAAACTGTGGCAGCTTAGAGATGACCAGACCTAACTGACAGCGTAAACGCAACAACTAACCTGCCGTATGTGCATCACCTGCAGAATTCAAATGTTCTTTGTCTCAAAGCGGCGTCGATCTCTCAATAGCCTTCACTAATTTATCGAGTTCGCGGCAAGAACAAAAGAGTCTTCTATTCAATTAAATTATCGATAAACGTGAAAAGTTTGCCATCGGACGACATTATACGGACGGGACAATGAGAAAGTTCGGTCCGGTTAAACGTACCGCTTCTTATGACAGTAATTTCGGGATTGGAAAAGGTACACCTATTCTTTGTGGAAATCACAGGTGCCTGTATTTTTTCTGAACATGAGATTTTGGGTTCATAGCCAGTTTATCTATCAGGGATTTATCTTTAGCAGTCACAGAGTTTGGATGTTTGGAACAGAAAACGAGCCCATTGCCATCAATCGGGCACAACGATTGATGGCAATGGGCTCGTTTTCTGTTAGACGTGAACAAAAAGTTTGTTCCAGAAACCACGGGTACACACTAGATAATGGGTGTAAAAGTACCCATACCGGAGCCAAAAGACATTTGTTCTCCCCGTCATTGCAATCATTTTTAGGGTTCCGTACCTCAAAAGGTAAAAATGAGCCTTTATAGGATCACTCTCTTGTCCGACAGTCTATCCGTGCATCACCACTGATTTTCTCAGGAACGGGTGGACTTAACAAGTTGAAATATAAACCAGATACTGAGGTATATAGTCCCTATTAGGTGTATAAAAATCAAGGTCCTGAGTCGATACAATAAAAAGATATGACCAATATTAGATTTTCGCAAAAGCTTGTAAGTACCAAAATTTACCTTAATTTTCAGTTTTTTTACTTTCGGAAAATTCCCTTTACTTGTATTGTAAGACCTTGCTTTTATCCAAAATTGACAATTCTAGGTCAACCGGAAGTACCTTATAGGTTTTGGGTCGAAAACCTATAAGGTAGCTCCCGTCGACCTAGAATCACGAAATTTGGGAAGAAGCAATGTCGTAAAGCATATGTAAAGGAAAAAATCTAAAAACCGCAAATATGTAGTTTAATAACTAAATACCTACAAGTTTATACGGAACCCTCAGTGCGCAAGTCCAAATCGCACTTGGCCGGTTTTTATCAATATCTATCCTATCAGATAGACTTGTCAGTAAGATGCTGTTTTATCTGTTATCTCCATCTTTCCACACTTACTTCGAGATAAGTCACCTTAGTCATTGCAAAAATGTCACAAGCATTAGACGTGTCGTTCGTAATGATATTGGTATCAGAGAGTGGGCTGGTCCAAGGTCTGTCCAGGGTAGATCCCCTCGTATATACAAAAGGAGGTCTGATCCGAGGTCTTGGGTCCTTGTAATTTTGTTTAATTTAATAAAATGATTAAAAATTAAACCAAGGCTACGCTATTTTCTTGGGTGTGCCATACGCGGTAGTGGATAAGAACAATCCTTTCGGGGTAAGATTACAATTTTTTATAATTACTAGGTTGTGGAGTTCAGATAACCAGCCTCAAAACGTAAAATACTGATATCTATCTGCATCCAGTTAGACTGGAAGCTGACTCCTATATAGTTAGGCAAAGGTTAGGCAAATAAAGATGATTACATGTTTGGTACATACTTTGGTCTTCGATAAAAATGAGTGAGTAAAATGAAGTCTGAAAAGGTCGCCGGTAATCAAGATGTGTGACAGGCAATTTTTTGTCATGCCATGCTATGTGATGCTGAGGACTGAATGAAAAAATTATGACACAATTGAAAAATTTAAGTAATAAAATGTTATTAAATAAATAACAATTTAAGTCACAGGCGGCAGCCCCACATCCAGGCTTTGACGGCATCTTCGCAGCATACGAATCAAACGCTTGCCCTCACATAGACAACGATGTCGTCTTCGGTACAATCGACTGCCTCACCTTGGATATCTACGTGCCAACTAGCGCCAGCTCACAGAATTGCTTACCAGTTATGGTATGGATACATGGCGACGGTTTCGTTACCGGCAGTGCAAGTAGCTTCGGCCCTCCAAATCTATTGCTGAGAAATGATGTCATTGTAGTTTCAATCAATTACAGGCTTGGTGTTTACGGCTTCATGTGTCTAGATATTCCTGAAGTACCAGGAAACTCAGGACTCAAAGATCAAGTGTTGGCTCTGAGGTGAATCAATGAGAATATTGAGGAATTCGGAGGAAATGCGAAACAAATTACTGTGTTCGGTGAAAGTGCTGGTGGCATGTCTGTCAGCCTTCACCTACTATCTTCATATGAAAGTTTATTCCAGAAAGCAATAATTCAGAGCGGACCTGCTTTAAGCCCTCGGGCGATAGTGGAATCTGATAACACGATACCTTTGAAACTAGCAGCAGCATTCGATTTGAATACTGAAGATACGCTTGAAGCCCTTGATTATCTTGCATCTATTGACGTGCACACATTAACCCAACTAGCTTACGATTTGAAAATAGCAAATTTTGGGAACAATGACTTCACTGGCACATTTCCTTGTGTTGAAAAGAATATTGACAGCGTTGAACATTTTATAACGGAGGATCCTGCGAATATAGTTTCTAATAAAGTCAGGAATATGTTAATCATTATTGGGAACAACGATAATGAAATGCCATTCATGTATGAACATGCGGATGAAGATTTCTTTTCAAACTATAATTTCGATTTTGTTAACCTTGCATTTGATTTAGGTGATAACTTAGAAGATGCTACAGATGACGTCAGACATTTTTACATTGGAGATGAGAACACAAGTGTAAACGTAAAAAATGAAATTACAGACTTTGCATCAGATTTTGTAGTTAACCACCCTACATAAAGAACTGCTGAAAGATTTTTAGATATTGGTGCTAGGACTGTTTACCGGTATATTTTCTCATATAGCGGTGGCAGAAATTTTTTGAAGGAACTATATAACTTGAATTCTACGGGAGCTGTTCATGCTGACGAACTCGGATATTTATTTGATAATGATATATTCAGTGGAGTTGCTATCACTCCCAAAGATGAGCTCATGGTTCAAAGGATAGCGACTCTTTGGACTAACTTCGCTACGTACGGGTGAGTAATAAGTTTTCATAATTTTAACAAAAGTCTTAACGTTTATAAATGCCATGGTCGGCAATTCAATTAAAAAACAAAAGTCATTAACGAAGTCGAGATTCATTTGTTGTGGCCATCAATTAGCAATCAAAGTAACCAAAGTGCATTTAATACATACTATTCATCTTGACATGAGGAGTGAGGCAGACCGCTGCTCGAGGATTCATACAGATGGTGATATCTTCAGCTGCGTTTGGATCACAATCAAAATTACATATTTTCTAAAATGTATCGGAAAACTGACAACTTTGTAAATCTAATTTTGAATTATATCCTATTCCTTTTAAAATGATAACAAAAGCCATAATAATGTCTAAGAACAATTTAAGATCTTTGAATAATAAAGCAGATCTAAATGATGTATGAAAAATGTGGTACCTATGTAATATTGCTTTAATTGTATTTTTTTTTAAGAGACCCGACACCTGTAACGTCGGAGCTGCTTCCAGTCAAATGGGACCCTATCACGAGGCTCTCACCGTACCTAAAGCTGGACTCCGACTTCACCCTTGAAGGAAGACCCTTCCAGGATAGGATGGCTTTCTGGGACGTTTTCTACAGACTTTATAGAGACCAGCAGAGATGGTACGGAGGTTCCAACAAATAAGAGGGGAAAAACTGATCCAGAAAGGTGTGAAATGAAAAGTAGAGGCATATGATATAAAAATTCATTGGAACACTGTCTTTTACTTAATATTTTTAATGCTATAATAGTAAATATAATTTTATATATGTATTAAAATATGTTTGTGGAAATTGTGAAGGTTATCAAACTTTCAGTCTTTTGTCATAACAACTAAGGACAAATTCACTTCACTGATCAAAGTTCCTTGTCATGATAATTTGATTAAATAGTCAAAAAAATATAATAAATTATTGCCTTTATCTCCTTGTACTTGTCACCCATCATTCTCCGGCCATTTTCCCAATTAATTAGGGGCCGGCGCAACACATTTTCTTTTTCAGCTGCGACAAAATAAATGTTCTCTTTTCTCTATGCCGTCCAATATCTTAGAAAATCTTTCATATTGGGTCATGTTTTCCTAGTAATAAAAATTCCAAAATCGTAAATTGAAATCATAATATTCTATTCTAAAACATCGTGTCACTCATACAAGCCGTAGGCCGGCTTCAATATCCCAACGGCATAAATTAACAAGCTTGCATTCAAACTTTCATACTCTATTTAACCATTTTTGTATGAATTTTCAAAAATGCACGACCAAAATTTTACTCACAATGTCACCTATAACTATCATCCCAACTTACATCATCACCTTATCAATAATATAATCAGGTAACATGTCGATATCACTACGACGCTGTCTTGTCATTTATGTTAACTCAACTTTCAATATCCAAGATAAATTGGAGTCATTGCCAATAAAATGTCTCAAAGATTGGACATGTGGTCTGTGATTGTGTTAGTTTCTGTAGTCTAGCCCAAGGTTGATCCAGGGTAGACCCCCTTGTTTCAACGAAAGCAGGTCTGATCCGGAATCTTCGGTCTGACCATGGGTACGCCAATTTCTTAAGTGTGCCATATGCGTTAGTTGATAAGACCAATCCTTTTGGGGTAAGATTTTCTTCATTTTTAATTGCTTTTCCTTTAGCTTTCCGAACCTGGAACCGAGGTCCTCCATGGTCTCAGCCATGACCACTGTATCGTCGGTAAACCGGAGGTGGGAGATGTACCCGCCATAGATGTTGATGCCTAGCCCTCTCTAGTCCAGAACCTTGAAGACATCCTGCAGTGCAGCGGTGAACAGTTTCGGAGATATGACGTCTCCTTATCTCACACCTCGCTGCAGAAGGATAGGTTCTGAGGTACTGAAGTCGGACTGCCATGGTGCCGTGTTTGTCCAACACTTCTACACCTCGATGTACCGATACTAGATTTGGCACCGTTGGAGAGACTGCAGTACAGCCCAAGTCTCGATCGAATCGAAAGCTTTCTCGTAATCCACAAACGCTAAATAGAGAGGCAGGACTCTTCGGTCTTCTGTATAACCTGCCGCAAGCTATGTTTGGTCTACGGTGCTAAAGCCTTTTCATTTATTTTACTGGGAACATATATATTTTATATATATATTTTACATATATATTTTTGCTATTGATGGGTTGTACCAATCATTTCTTTGTCCTTTACGTTATGTTTACATCGTGCGTTTGCGCTAGGTGTAGTAGCCAAAAAAATACATAGGTACTCTACAGGTTGTATGTACATACAAAAAATAATATTTAAATTGTATAAAACTTTATAAATGGTATTTTCTTATTATTTTTTTTGTATTTTATCACAATGCGGTCCTATTTGACCGAAACGTTGACCTTGTAGAGAATGCCTTGTGGCATTACGTCCGCCTATGTACCACTCTTGTACATGAAGTTGAAATAAATAAATCTCTAGACTAAAATCCTGCACTGTTCTGCGTCTTGTTTTCTTTGGGATTATGCATAATCCCATAAACGTACACCTGCTCTCTATAGTCGAGAGATGCAAAGCGGTAGGAAAAAGAGCACCCTTGAAAGCTATAGCCCGGAGACGAAATAATCCGGGAAAAAACCTTATCCTCAGTCGGCACCTCCTCCTCCTCAAGTCGTTTTCCTCATTACTGAGGGTCGTGATCCTCCCTTGAAAACATTTTTTTCTTGACGATGTTACGCCATCTCTGTCTACCCTTTGCCAAGTAAAGAGCAGCATGACATTTTCAGTCGGCACAAACGAACACTTTTAGGATCACTTTGTTTTCCGTGTGTCTGTCCGTCTGTTTAGGCTGTTTAACATAGGAACGCGTGAAGGTATCAAGCCGAAATTAATATCAAGTACTCAAGTCTGTTACCCCTTGGAGCAGTGAAAAAATCGAACGGCAGTCGCTCCATTTAAAATACTGGTATTCAACTGCATCTGGTCAGACTGGAAGCCGACCCCAACATAGTTGGGAAAAGGCTAGACAGGTGATGATTATAACATTAGGAGAGCCTACACACACCGATAGAGAGCAGTGGTAGTCCTGTGGTATCAGCTAACGTGACCTCCTCATACGAGCTTTTAGTCGTAAGATTGAGGTGGTGTAGCTTTGTACGGAGTTTCAATGGAGTTAGAGGCTTATGCTGGTTGTTTTTAAACTGAAGTGCTGTCTATTGCACTAAATACATTCTAAGAAGTACCAAAAAAACAGGAACAAATTCTACAGTTTGTGGAATTTATTAAAAATTTTGGAATTGATAAAATTAAAGCGCATTTCTTGTTTCTGGATTTAAATACCATTTTTGGTACTTTCCATACAGGTTGTAGAACAAGTCCCAAAATGCCATCCTGGCATGGTCAGGTCTGCTGTTGAGGGTGAAATCCGAGTCCATATCTAAGTATGTGTGAGTGGTCTTCGTGATCGGGGTCCATGTGAATGGCAGGAGGTCTGTAGACAACGGAGTCGGGTCGCTGTTGAGAAAAAAAAACATATATAGACCTTTTTATCGATCACTATAGTAGCGAGTAGCGTAGCGAGGCTAGAGGACGATAGTTGGACTAGCAGGGTAACAAAGTGGAAGGGTCCATACGGCAAGCTTCTTAAAGGCAGACCTCATACGAGGTGGCCAGACGAGGTAATCAAAATAACTGGCCCCTGCTGGCCGCAAATAGCTCAAGATAGATTTAAATGGACCTCTTTAGAGGAAGCCTTCATCTTCGCCTGAGGAGCGGTTCTTACATAAGATTGTATATACAAAATTAAATGATTACTTTTTCTTACATTAAACGCTGCAATTGCAAGAAATAAAAGGCTTTTTTATTTATTTATTTATCGATCAATCATAAATTGATCGATAAATAGGTCTCTACAAAGATAAAGACCAACGTTACTTCAGATAAAACATAATATCACGCTGATAAATTCTTAAAGGGTTAGGCAGAGGTGTATCTCCTGCCTGTTGGCTGCGGGCTGTTCGAAAGAGATACCGCGACCCTGGAACACAAAGGGCGAGGAAGGAACATGGATGGGTTTTAGTCAGTACAAGTCTGACACTCCCTTCCGCTCTGCCCGGAGCGGGAGAAGTCATTTGATGGTTTCCCATCCGTAAAAAAAAAGCAGAGATGTACCTATTAGCACACCCGCATTTCGCCACTTCAAATGGTCGAGCTTAATGTATCAACTGGTCGGAGATGCAAACTCTGGGATGCTAGTTAGAAATTCCTTATGGATAAACCCAATACACACACACGGCCCAACCTGGAAATCGAACCTAGGACCCCATACTCAGAAACGAGGCATATCAAAGCCATTGGATGATTGATGAGTTCTTACTTACCCATATTTAGCAAAGTTTGTCCAAAGCGTAGTTAAACGACTCTTGACTAGTGCTCGCTCAAGTTGCTCATTTTCTGGTAAATCTACCCACGAGTCTATATCAAATAAATATGACAGCTCAGAACCATGACTTGCTTCAAGATATGAGAAAACGTAGCGATAAACCTTTTCGGGACCACTTTCTAGAAGATTATCGGCCATCCGCTTTGTCGAGTGTCCAAATATTAAATCAGTTCCAAATTCGACAAGGTTCTCCGAAATATTCTTACTGATTTTTTCATCACCAAAGTAAAAGTGTCTCACTGCATTCAAAGCTTCTTCTAAATCATTATCCATATCAAATCCCATTTCAAATAGTGTTTTCGGATCGTATGTTTCGAAAAACTGTTCATCTTGGTAAGCATACTGAAAAGCGAATTCTCTTGCGGTATGACCAATGATTATTGGAATTTTACTAGCTTTTGTAGATTTAACATTCATAGGATGTTCTGTTAAGAAATTTTCGACTCCTTCAAATACTTTTTCAACGCAAGGCTTGGTAAGAGGTTGATCGTTGCCCGCACCACTAGTAATTTTCAATTCAGCAGCTATCTGAACTAACAAATCAGGATCAACCTTAGATAGAAAACTTAATGCTTCATTTACATCAGAAGTTGTGAAGCCCAATTCTTCAGCAAGAATTAAAGGTATTGTATTGTTAGATTCCACCATCATCCAGTAACTCAAAGCTGGTCCACTTTGTATTATTACTTGGTTGAAAAGCTTTTCATTTAAGGAATATATATGTAGATTCACGGACATGCCACCAGCGCTTTCACCAAACAAAGTAATTTTGTTGTCATCTCCTCCGAATGCTGCAATGTTTTCTTGAATCCATCTCAGCGCTAATGTTTGGTCTTTAAGCCCTTGGTTGCCTGGTACTTCAGGTGTATCTAAGCACATGAAACCGTAAATACCAAGTCTGTAGTTAATTGATACAATAATGACGTCATTCTTTAGCAGGGAGATTGGTTCGTTTGCTTCCATTAATGCATTGCCTCCAATCCATGCCCCGCCGTGTATCCATACCATCACTGGCAATCGATGCCGCGAGTCAGCAATACTTGGCACGTAGATGTCCAAGGTGAGGCAGTCGATGGTACCCATAGGGACACCTCTGTTATCTGATGGGCATGCTTTTGATTCGAAAGCTTCAAAGATCTCGTCAAAACCATTATGTGGCACTGATGGCTGTAAAGTAAAAATCATTGATTAAAGATTAATAAAATTAATCCGAAAAGTATTCAGTTGAAATAGTAAAGTGGAGATGTAGTGTCTCGATGTGCATAGTATTTGAGTATAAGGTTTCTTTTTTAGATTTACCTCTGCACACAGCAATTGAGCCAAAATTTGCAAGGGTTTTGTATCGCAACCAATAAGAGATGAAAACAAGCCTTACCCCAAATGGATTATTCTCATCTACCACCGCATAAGGCACACCCAAGAATTTGGCGTACCCATCTCCAAACTGCAGACCTCTTATAAGACCTTTGTTGGTAGACACGAGAGGATCTATTCTAGATAGCCCTCGCACTGAAGCACAAACTGAGAGCAACACTACCACCGACAACATGCACATGACCAAGCCTTGAGACATTGCAAGAAAAAGTAACATAAAACTACTATTTATACTAAGATTGTGGCGAGAATTTTTACAACAAATAATCGTGAATGGCTTGGTATTCCCTACCACGTACCGCGGGAGTTAAGATAAAAGATAAACGAGAATCTCAAGAACATTATCAACTCGATTTGTTATGTGGTGATCAGTTTCACAACTGATATGAATATTCAATATCATTATCTAAGTACCATGGCCAAAATGTAGTGCAACAATAATGTGCGATAAGTTAATGGCCTAAATATTTAAACTGTTGGTCACCTGTTTTATATAAGCGCCGTTCAAAGTTATTGAAGGAATGATATCTGGGCACTTGAAAACCATGAACTTTGCCTTCCTTACATTATATATAAGACCATGTGATGCGGCGTATTTTTCACAAACCTTGAGCATTTCTCTGATTGACCTTGCAGTCGGCCCAGCAACACCATATCGTCCGCGTAGCTGATGCTGCTCACACACACACACCCCACCCCGGAACCAACACGCATGCTGCTGATCTCCATGAGATCGTTTACATATAAGTTAAACAGCTTTGGAGAGGACAAGCCCCACTGTCTCACTCCGCACTCCAACCTGTATGACTCTCAGAGGCAGTTTGATCACCTAACACAATTAGTCTGATTCGAGTACCAGTATTAAAATATTTTTAATAGTTCCCCCGGAATACTCCTGTCCTCCATCTTTCTCCAAAGCACTTCATACGAAACGCTTACCCCAAAGGATTACTCTCGTTTACCAATCCACAAGGTACTCCCAAGTATTTGGTATACCCTGCTTCGTTCGAAGATCCTACAATGATACCTGCCTGTGTGGTTTAAAGTCTGCACGTTAGAGAAACAACTTTTTATCGATATAATTAACACCAAATACCAAAAAGATAGGGACATTTTTACAAGAACTAGCCAAGCCAGACTAATTCTTAATGAAAAGAATTATCTAGAAAAAATAATAAACTGTTTTAATGTGGAAACCCACTTCACTGTCCTCGTTATTAGAAGTTGGTTTTCTCAAGAACCAAACTAGTAATATTGAAAACTAGCTAAGTGCCTGCGACTTTGTCCACGCATTCACATATTAATGAGTTAGTAACGTTTTACCCTTCAGTATGTGTATAACCCTTTTTTGAAGTGACAACGTCTAATAAATCGATGAGCACGCACGAAAAAGTGTCTCGTCCCGTTACACTCGTTCTACGCATGTGCCACTTTCGTAGTGTCAGATATTGACAAGCCTAGGTTATTATTTTTAATCTCCTGCTGGAGCTAGGAGGTTAGGTTGTATAGTTAATTTCTCTTTTCCACTCGATTTTATGACGTTGTCACGTTAAACTATCGTCCGTAAACCAACTTTATAGACAACCAATTTTTTTTTTAGGAAATCATCAAATGACCTCTCTCGCTCTGGGGGGAGTGGAAGGGAGTGTCAGACTTGTACTGAATAAAACCCATCCATGTTCCTTCCTTGCCCTTTGTGTTCCAGGGCCGCGGTATCTCTTTCGAACAGTCCCGCAGCCATGTGTATACCCCTTTTTATTACACATTGTATTTGTACCCACTAAGGTTGTTAAATAACAAAAACCGAATCTTTAGAATACTCTAGATGCTCTCCACAATATTCCATGTTGTTGAGTTCTGCACTAGTTTGAAGAGCCACTTCAGCTCATAAATTAAGGGTAAAATAACAAACGAAATGCTGTTGGGAGTACTTTTTGCAAATAAAAATATCTGTTTTACCTACTTTCTATTTAAGGTACGCACGACGACCAATCAAGCTATGACAAACCAAATTATGCTGATCTCTTATTATACAGGAAGCTCACATAAAGTGAGGTCAGGTTATATTGGTTAGTTATAGTCTGATGTGTTGTCGTGTGGACTAACTACTCTCCAAATGATTGAATAACTTCTTCTGGAAACATCATCATCATTATAATTTCAGCCGAAGACGTCCACTGCTGGACATAGGCCAAAGGGAGATTTTTACATAATCGCCACGCTTGTCAGACGGGTTGGCGATCGCACTACGGTCATTACAAAGGCACAGAGAACGCTGCTGCCCATTCTCTGGTAAGTCTGTTAGTCGCCTCTTATGGCACCCACGGGAAGATATAATAATAATAAATTTCATTTATTTCAGGCCAGAGACCCATATAAAACAACGACAGATACACATACAAACACACAAATTATAAAACTTAAATGCTAAGCTAGTGACCGTCTTTATGAAAAATAATAATAATCAAAATCAAAATTAAAAAGATATTAAAGATATGTGATGATGCTATTCCTTACGTCCGACACCATACAGTATTTCTTCAGTCTTCTGGAATGCTGTGAAAATAATAAGCATTTGGTATGACCTTGGCTAGGACCAGAGATTTTAAAGACACAAGAGAGAAAGTACCAAAATAAATGTCGTAGAAAAACTGAGCTGCCATGTCTCAGTACCGCCTTCGCAAAATGAAATTATTGCCCTGACACTTTACGGTGTTTTTTCGCTTGTTCCTATCTTTTCCGACCTCCACGTGGGTGAAACCGCTGGTAAAAGCTGGTATTACAAGCTACCGCACCTAAGGATCTCGCATACGGGCTGGCAAAAACAAATAAGGATCTACAACGTTTTTTTTTAATGTCCCATAACTTCAGGGTTATATTCTTTATGTAAAAATAATACAAAATCCCAGAATATGTGATACAAAAATGATAAGTTCCGAAGATATCATCAGTCATATTTGATTTATGATATTTCGAAGATATAATCGAACATAATTAAATTAATTCAAAGTAATCATTCATATTATTATTTAAAGCTTATAAGCTTTAAATGTGACGTTGTCATTTTTCACGTATGGTGTTTTACATTCATAATCGTAAAGTTTGTCGGATTATTTTGTACACAAGTCATCATTTTCCTTTTTTTTTTTACGGATGGGAAATCATCAAATGACTTCTCCCGCTCTGGGCAGAGCGGAAGGGAGTGTCAAACTTGTACTGACTAAAACCCATCCATGTTCCTGTGTCCTTCCCCTATGTGTTCCAGGGCCGCGGTATCTCTTTCGAACAGCCCGCAGCCCAACAAGTCATCATCTGTCTGGCCTTTTCTCAACTATGTTGGGGTCGGCTTCCAGTCTAATAATAATAATACCAATATTT
Source organism: Lycophotia porphyrea (assembly GCA_950005105.1). Classification (NCBI taxonomy): domain Eukaryota; kingdom Metazoa; phylum Arthropoda; class Insecta; order Lepidoptera; family Noctuidae; genus Lycophotia; species Lycophotia porphyrea. Next base: position 14,492,993 of record OX465402.1, read on the forward strand.
TACGTGGAGCGACTGCCTATCTGACCTCCATAACCCAGTTAATACTGGGTAATACGATATCTCTTGGTAAGACTGGTTGTCAGACTTTTGGGCCACTGACTACCTGTAACGATTGTCAAAAACGTGCAAATGACAGCCGGGACCAACGGCTTAACGTGCTTTCCGAGGCGCACGGAAGAAACTCGGTATGTAATAGGCGGTCACCCATCCACAGAGCAACCTAGGATAAAGATCGACCGGAGCGGCTGTTATTATTTTGCAACGAGCTCACTGATGTAATGCTCGATTCTGAATGGTACTTTACCGGTGAATATTCATTCCCGGTGAACTTAAAACCTACATACATACCATAAATAAACCTAAAATCACCAAAAAAAAAAAAAAACATGGTGATTTTAGGTTTATTTTTGTGTCTTCTACACTAATGTGCATAATCCTCATGTGAGTTGATCAAGATTATGTCTGGGGTTCAGAAGAGAGTATGACCTCTGAGTTTATTTGAGCTGTTTCTTCTCAGAGTAGTCAGGTACGAAACTTGCCGGTGCGTGCTGACGCACAGGTACACCGTGCGTCGCAACTTTGAAAAAAAAGCAAATTTACAAGTTTACAGGGTCACTGCCGTTCTATGCCCTTTCAATACATTCCGGTAATGTGGGAATTCAGTTAGTTACAATACGTTGTTACAAAATCGATTAAACTGATACAATCGATGCTGAATGAGGATAATTTTCCCGGCGAATGTAAGCGCATAATATATTAGATTGCTGGCCGGGAATCGATAAATAGATATGTGACGGGCACGGATTTGTGACAGAGGGTAACAAAATATCCAGGACTGCGGGACTGTTCGAAAGAGATACCGTGGCCCTGGAACACAAAGGGCAAGGAAGGAACGTGGGTGAGTTTTAGTCAGTACAAGTCTGACACTCCCTTCCACTCCACCCAGAGCGGGAGAATTCATTTGATGATTTCCCATCCGGAAAAAAAAAGAAAAATGGTAACAAAATATGAACCCCATTTAAAAAGTACCAATCATTTATATTTCACATGTCTTCAAAAGGAGGGTTTACTGACACTGACTGGTATTTATATACTCGAATTATGTCTAGTTGTTAAAACAATATGCAATATTTTGATTTCAAATCAAATTCTAAAAGAAACATTCGGAAACAATATAAATATGACATTCATTTGCCGGTTATTAACAATATGATTTATTATAAAAAAAAGCTATGTTACAGCTATTCGTGTTTATAATCACTTACCGACAGCCATCAAGCAATTAAATGGAAATATGTTTAAAAATAAATTGAAAAAATGTTAATTGATAATGTATTTTATAATCTGCATGAGTTTTTTGATAAAAAATAATACTTATATATTAAAATACTATTGCATATATGACTTGGGTAAACTGTTGAAACTAAAAATGTAATGTTTATTTATATGAACTTAATGTACACAGTTATGCAATAAATATATATTTATCTTAACTTCTTTACTAATATTACAAAAGCGAAAGTAAGTTTGTTTGTTACCTACATACATACATACATAAACTCACGCCCTTTTCCCATGGGGGTAGGCAGAAACCACAGAACGCCACCTGCTACGATCCTTACATACTCCTTTTGCCTCGTCCACGTTCATACATCTGGTCATACACGCACGCCGGTTGCGAGTACTACGCACCTGACCTTTCTGAAGAACCTCACCAATGAGGTCAGCGTATGTTCTTCTAGGGCGTCCCCTCCCGGTGTTGTTTGTTACCTTTGCACGCCTAAAACATTGAACCGATCGCTTCAGTGGTGTCCTGAAATTTTGCTTATACGTTTACCTACATTTTTCATATACGTTTACCGTTACCCTCATCCCGAAAAAAAGTTCTGCTGCCGAGAAAAACAACAATAATTTTCTTGTTCTTAATCTTATGATAATAGATAGCGCCACGTACCTTTCGAATACTGATTTATTACAAGCAGAGTACAACCCGAATTGTTTTTCAAATTTTAAATTACCACGAGCGACGCCGCCGGCAAAAGCTAGTAATCTATATAAATAAATTACTTAATACTTACTTAATTTTAGAGCAGCGGTGGCATAGTGGTGGTGGCCCCGAACAACGAGCAGTAAGTCGTGGGTTTGAACCCAGGCAGGTGCATTACTTTGTGATTTATTTCATCAGCACTGCTCTCAAAATGGTGAAGGAATACATCGCGAGGAAACCTGCATGTCCTAGAACCAAAAATTCGAGAGAAGTGGTATCTACAAACACGCACTGGTCCAGCGTGGTGGAATACAGCCCACTCCCTCATGGAGAGGAGGCTTTTGTCCCACTAGTGGGAACATTATAAGCTGATTATGCTTATGCTATAAAATTACCTCCTACTCGCACCTCTCAAAGTGCGGCCCTGGAGCAAGTGGAATACGTTCATGGCAGATGGCAAGGGCCGCCAGTTTCATCATTTCCGGTGCCAGGAACATCCAGACGACTCCCGGTAAGTTACTGCCTTGATGTGGAATGTAAGAAAATACATGCACATGATACGACGTCGTATAGAGGAATGTTATAGCCCCGTCGTAGCCCGATGCGAAAACGTGTCGTGGAAATCTTAAACGGTCCACGTGAAAAATCGCATATCATTGTGTTTTGGCCAAATAGATGGCTGAGAAGATTCTCTACAAAGCTTAACGTTTTTGAAGTAAAACTTCTTTACGCACGCTTGACTTGGGACTAAGCTGGTGAATACGTTACGTTACGAGGCAAACAGGAGTTGGGATGGAGATATAAGTTAGTGAAGATAGAAAGAGAGAGAGTTACGTTTTTTAATTTGACGGACGATTGTTCGGCATTTGCTTAAGTTTTATTTCAGTCGTGTGGTCTAAAGCACACTCGTTTTTTTAAAGGGTTAGTGTTTTATTTGGGTTTCAAGCAGAACAAAATGTATTCCAGTGAAGCCTTTTTTACAGCTATGTAAGAAACAAAAACGAATTGCATTCACAAATCCGTCAACCATAGTCACTGCTGAATTTCCATTTGGTTCAATCTTAAAATACTACATAAATTATAAATGCAATAGTTTGTGAGGATGAATACTGAAACTCTTTCACGCAAAAACTACTAAAAGGATATTGGGGAAAGACTCACATGTAGATTCTAACCTGGAATATAGAAGCTTATTTTTTATTGCGGTAAGTACTACGTTGCCCCGGGATAATTTCCAACTTCCACGTGAGCGAAGCTGTGAAATACGTTACGAAATAAAATACGTACAAGCAATTTTTTTTTTTAATTTTATTTCACAACAACATGATCCTACCATGGCGCATCCAAAGCGCCGAGTGACAGCGCTAAGATTTACGTGAGACACACAAGTAGCACTTACTGTTAGCGTTCTTACCTCTTGACCACGGGATTCACTCTTAAAGCCCCATTCACGGCCTCGGGTGAAGCGACTAGCGACGCGATAAGGATGCGCGTCACTTGCTTCCGACGCGACTTCTGACTAGCGTATTATTCGGTGCGTATGAACATGCGTATCGGTTTTCACGGTAAAAGAGCGCATCAGGATGCGCTTAAAAAAAACATGTGTGCTATTCACACGTGGAAGAAGTGAAACCTTCAAAAATTTTGGCTTCAAGATAAACACTGTATAATGCTTCCTATCTCATTTTCTCCCACGTTAAATCTTGTGAATTTTTGTGTCCGTCTCTTTTTACCGTCGCTTTTTCGTTTCATCGACTTTCAAATCACAATGATTCTAAAGAAGTTTTCACTTCAGCATTCTAAGACATACTGGTTTATGCAAGACAGCAGATCTTACCATTGTTTTATAACTCTTACCTTTAAGTTTAAGGAGAATGCGAAAGGGGCGACAAATATAAAAAGGAATAAATTTGGGGGCACGGCAGTGACCCCGCCAAGTCGAACAAAAAAGCGGCATGGCCATACCATACTTTTCTCGAAGCAGTTGAGGCCATTATCGACCCTCTATAACTTGGTTGTGGATATCATTTATTTAGGAAGATATTGATTGTTACGTCACTTAATCTATTTTTTTGTCTCCGTACCATTTCTGCTGGTCTCTATAAAGTCTGTAGAAAATGTCCCAGAAAGCCATTCTATTTTGGAAGGGTCTACCTTCAAGAGTCATGTAAAAATGTCTGACGTCATCTAAAGCATCTTCTAAGTTATCACCCAAATAAAATGCTTTGTTTACTGTATCGAAGATATAGTTTGAGAAGAATTCTGCATCTTGGTTTCCGTACTCGAAGAGCAGTTCATTATCAAAAGGATAAGTCTTATCCACCACCGCATATGGCACACCTAAGAACTTCGCGTACCCATGGTCAGACCTAAGACAACGGATCACACCTGCTTTCGTTGAAACAAGGGGGTCTTCCCTGGACCAACCTTGGGCTAGACTACAAACAGGAACTAACACAATCACAGACCACATGTCCAATCGTTGAGACATTTTGTTGGCAATGACTCCAAATTATCTTGGATATTTAAAGTTGAGCTAAGATAAATGACAAGACAGCGTCGTAGTGATATCGACATGTTAGCTGATTATATTATTGATAAGGTGATGATGTAAGTTGGGATGATAGTGACAATGTGAGTAAAATTCTTGTCGTGCAACTGCCTGCATTTTTGTAAATTCATAAAAAAATAGTTAAATAGAGTTTAAAAGTTTGAATGCAAGCTTGTTAACTTATGCCGATGGGATATCGAAAACGGCTTACGGCTTGTTACTTATTACGATTTCAATTTAAGATTTCGAAATTTTTATTACAAGGAAAACATGACCCAATATAAAAGATTTTCTGAAATATTGGAAGGCATAGAGAAAAGAGTACATTTATTTTGTCGCTGTGGCTGAACGTAATATCAGAGTAAGAGTAAGTAATGTTGTACTAATAGAGAGGTATGGAAAGACAAAATGTGTTGCGCCGACCCCTAATAAATTGGGAAAACGGCCGGAGAATGATGGGTGGCTCACAGCAACAAGTACGAGGAGTTAAAGGTAATAATTAATAATATTTTTTTTTTTAATTTTATCAAATTATCATGTTATGGAACTTTGATCAGTGAAGTGTTTTTTTTTTAGGTATATGACAAATGACTAAGTTTGATTACCTTTATAATTTCCACAAATATATTTAAATAAATACATAAAGTTATATTTACTACCATATCATTAAAAATATTAGGTAAACGACAGTGTTCCAAATGAATTTTTATATAATATGCATCTACTTTTCATACAAATTTACTACGGAATTTTGTTTTACACCTTTTTGATCAGTTTTTTCCCTCTTATTTGTTGGAACCTCCGTACCATCTCTGCTGGTCTCTATAGAGTCTGTAGAAAACGTCCCAGAAAGCCATCCTTTCCTGGAAGGGTCTACCTTCAAGGGTGAGGTCGGAGTCTAGCTTTAGGTAAGGTTGTGAGAGCCTCGTGATAGGGTCCCATTTGACTGGAAGCAGCTCCGATGTTACAGGCGTCGGGTCTCTAAAAATAAAAAAAAATCAACTTAAGCAATATTACATAGGTACGACATTTTGCATGAATCATTTAGATGAATATAGTTTGTATTAAATGCACTTTGGTTACTTTGATTACCAATTGACGGCCACAACAAATGACTCTTGACTTCGTTAATGACTTTTTTTGGATTGAATTGCCGATTCACAACATGTCATTTATAAACGTTAAGACTTTTGTTAAAATTATGTAAACTCATTACTCACCCGTACGTAGCGAAGTTAGTCCAAAGAGTCGCTATCCTTTGAACCATGAGCTCATCTTCGGGAGTGATAGCAACTCCACTGAATATATCATTATCAAATAAATATCCGAGTTCGTCAGCATGAACAGCTCCCGTAGAATTCAAGTTATATAGTTCCTTCAAAAAATTTCTGCCACCGCTATATGAGAAAATATACCGGTAAACAGTCCTAGCACCAATATCTAAAAATCTTTCAGCAGTTCTTTGTGTTGGATGGTTAATTACAAAATCTGATGCAAAGTCTGTAATTTCATTTTTTACATTTACACTTGTGTTCTCATCTCCAATGTAAAAATGTCTGACGTCATCTATAGCATCTTCTAAGTTATCACCTAAATCAAATGCAAGGTTAACAAAATCGAAATTATAGTTTGAAAAGAAATCTGCATCCGCATGTTCATACATGAATGGCATTTCATTATCGTTGTTCCCAATAATGATTAACGTATTCCTGGCTTTATTAGAAACTATGTTCGCAGGATCCTCCGTTATAAAATGTTCAACGCTGTCAATATTCTTTTCAACACAAGGAAATGTGCCAGTGAAGTCATTGTTCCCAAAATTTGCTATTTTCAAATCGTAAGCTAGTTGGGTTAATGTGTGCACGTCAATAGATGCCAGATAATCAAGGGCTTCAAGCGTATCTTCAGTATTAAAATCGAATGCTGCTGCTAGTTTCAAAGGTATCGTGTTATCAGATTCCCCTATCGCCACAGGGCTTAAAGCAGGTCCACTCTGAATGATTGCTTTCTGGAATAAACTTTCATATGAAGATAGTAGATGGAGGCTCACAGACACGCCACCAGCACTTTCACCGAACACAGTAATTTGTCTGGCATTTCCACCGAATTCCTCAATATTCTCATTGATCCACCTCAGAGCCAACACTTGATCTTTGAGGCCTGAGTTTCCTGGTACTTCAGGAATATCTAGACACATGAAGCCGTAAACACCAAGCCTGTAATTGATTGAAACTACAATGACATCATTTCTCAGCAATGGATTTGGAGGGCCGAAGCTACTTGCACTGCCGGTAACGAAACCGCCGCCATGTATCCATACCATAACTGGTAAGCGATTCTGTGAGCTGGCGCTAGTTGGCACGTAGATATCCAAGGTGAGGCAGTCGATTGTACCGAAGACGACCTCGTTGTCTACTTGAGGGCAAGCGTTTGATTCATATGCTTCGAATATGCCGTCAAAGCCTGGATGTGGGGCTGCAGCCTGTGAATTAAATTGTTATTTAATTATGGTTAGTATTTAACTGTAAATCAAAAACCTTTCGTTTTTACACTAAAAAAATCCCAATGCTTATCAAAAATACTGATTGCACATCAAAATAGTTACCTCAAAATATTATTATTTTAGCAACAATTTGAACTCGTGATGCATCGCTATCAATTGAAAAGCGGAGTTTTTTTATGAACACATATTTAACATTAACTAGCGCAAAATAAACTTCGTTATTCTTTTTTTTTAACAAAGCTTTTTTTAACGCAAATGGCAGTTTATAGTCGACGTAGTCCCGCTGCTCGGGGTTCCCGTTTCTATCTGCAGGGCTTAAGCCTATCGTACGTTGAGGAGAGGAGGCCTGTGTCCCAGCAGTGGGAACATTATAGGCTGATGATGATGATGATGTACGTTGACGATGAAAACACGTTGCAAAAATATTTTGTTATATGTTCGAGTATTACATTTGAACGCTCTGGCAAGTTTAATGTGCAATCAGTAATTTTGATGTAAAAAATATTTAATTGATGTAAATAAATAGACGGGTGATGAGATTTTTAATATGAGTCTATAAAAATAAGTCTTCAATTAAAAACATTTTATTAAGTTTTGGGATTGTGTCATAATTTTTTCATTCAGTCCTCAGCATCACATGGTTGAACCGTGACAAAAAATTGCCTGTCACAATGTGTTAATTACCAGCGACCTTTTCAGACTTCATTATACTCACTCATTTTTATCGAAGACCATTTTTTTGAGGAGCTCGTGGCTAAACAATAACAGCCGCTCGGGTCGATCTTTAGGTTAAGCCGTGCTTGCCTAGGTTGGTCTGTGGATGGGTGACCACCCATTACATACCGAGTTTCCTCCGTGCCTCGGAAAGCACGTTAAGCCGTTGGTCCCGGCTGTCATTTGAAGATCTTTGACAGTCGTTAAAGTAGTCAGTGGCCCAAAAAGTCTGACAACCAGTCTTACCAAGGGGTATCGTATTTCCCAGTAGTAACTGGGTTGTGGAGGCAGTCGCTCCATGTAAAATACTGGTATTCAGCTGCATCCGGTTCGACTGGAAGCCGACCCCAACATAGTTGGGAAAAGGCTAGGCAGATGATGATGATTTTTATCGAAGACCAAAGTAGGCATATCGAAAAACATATAATCATTATTATCTGCCCATCCTTTTCCTAACTATATAGGAGCCAGCTTCCACTCTAACTGGATGCAGTACGTTTTGAGGCTGGTTATCTGAACTCCACAACCTAATAATTATAAAAAATATGTAATCTTACCCCGAAAGGATTGTTCTTATCCACTACCGCATATGGCACACCCAAGAACATAGCGTAGCCATGGTCGGATCCAAGACCTCGGATCAGACCTCCTTTCGTAGATACGAGGGGGTCTACCCTGGACAGACCTTGGACCACACCACTCCCTGACACCAATAAAATTACGAACCACATGTCCAATGCTTGAGACATTTTGGCAATGACTAAGGTGACTTATCTCGAAGTAGGTGTGGAAAGATGGAGATAACAGATAAAACAGCATCTTACTGACAAGTCTATCTGATAGGATAGCTATTGATAGAAATGGTGATGCAGTTTGTGTTGAGAGTTGAATGTAGTTTGCTAACTTTGATTTTTATTATGCATGCTGTAAATGGACCCTTTTACTTTTTTTTGGGGTAAAAAATCACGTTTTACGGTAGGACTTGATGTAACACAAAAATCCAGACTCTGCTACTGATAAATTCCTGATAGAAAAACCCAAATAACACTGCCCGACCTGGTAACCGAACCCAGGATCTCATGTATACAAAAAATACCGGTACCTGTGATTTCCACAAAGAATAGGTATACCTGTTCCAATCCCGAAATTATTGTCATTAGATGCGGTACGTTTAACCAGGCCGAACTTTCCCATTGTCCCGTCCGTATAATGTCGTCCGATGGCAAACTTTTCACGTTTATTGGATAATTTAATTGAATAGAAGACTCTTTTGTTCTTGCCGCGAACTCCATAAATTAGTGAAGGTTATTGAGAGATCGACGCTGCTTTGAGACAAAGAACATTTGAATTCTGCAGGTGATGCAGTGGCGGAGGGTGAAAATTTTGTAAGGGGAAGCCGCAGAAAAATAATGAGAATTGAATTTTTTTATTCGTTTTTTTCCTATGTTTTTTGTCCATTCGGTAGCACGGTTGACATACAGGCTGTAAACAGACTCTTCACGAAGCCGTCAACCAAGCATTATGTACATCAAACTAAGTAACTTTACGCAAAAATTAGTGCTGGGAAACGACTTTTTTTTTTGGGGTGAAAAATCACGTTTTACAGTAGGACTCAATATAACGCACTCAAAACATTGTGTTGATTGATGGATTGAATAGTAAGGGGGTCCTGGAGGTCTTTAAAGTAAAAATCTTACATTAAAAACATGTATTTAAAAAAAAAAACTTGTGAAAAAGTTGGAACTTTGACCCCCCATATCTCTGTAACTAGAAGGTTCCCAGGTATGGTCTATAACAAAAAAAATATCGCAATGGCGGGGAGAACACGTGCCTTTCGGGTTCGTTAAGAGTCTGTTTACACCCTGTATGTCGGGCATGCCACCATCCGGGAGAATCGATCCGACACATTATTTCTGGGTGTTCTAGACTGGCTAACGGAGAGTACTTGCATAGACACAACCTCGTTGCCGGGATTATCCACCAGCAACTTGGTTCGAAGTACAACCTTGTGGAATCAAAAGTGCCATGCTATAAGTATGCGCCCGAACCAGTTCTTGATAATGGTAATATCACGTTGTATTGGGATCGACCTATCACCACTAATAGGACTATTGTTGCCAATAAGCCTGACATTGTAGTGATAGATCTATTGTCCACAGTGTAACAGAGAAAGATAAGCAGTTCAAGTATCTAGCTCTGGCTCGCGAGGTTGTTGACATGTGGGACGTGAGTACAGCAGTCATTGTGCCGATAGTCGTGTCGGCTTAATAGCCTAGAGCCTTGACCAAAATCTGAGGAGGCTCTCGCTTGGCAGCTGGATCAAGGGCTTGATTCAGAAAGCAGTACTTCTGGACACGGCGCGTATTGTCATTAGGTTCCTCTCTCAATAGTCCTGACCACCGGTAGCTCGGACTCTGTTCCCAATGCTGGTGGGCTACTATTTGTTATATTTTTAAATGTTTTTTTTATGTTGTTTTATATTTAAATATTTAAAAATGTAATGAGTGTGAATTTAAATAAATAAAGGATATACATATATATACATATACATAGTAAGGATAAGGATTGTAGCACTACATTTTGGCCATGGTACTTTATAGAATTATTATGATATAAGTGCGGTAAGTTGAAAATTACAGCCGAGGCGATTAGGCGAGGGCTACAAGAAAGCAGAGGCTCTAATTATCAAAGCGCACGTATGTCATACGACGTTTTATAACATATTTGCGAGGAAATAAATAAAACTCGAACTTTCATAAACGAAATTTTGATACGCTTGTAAGTATCTATCGGTTGATTTTTCGAGCAAGAGGCTTAGAGTAGCCTTTTTCGCTGCCTCTGAGACTTCAAGCGGTGTCGAATTAATAAATTCATCATTACTTGACGAAATTTTCAAATAAAAACTAAAACTCTACTAAAAATAAAACTAAACTAAAACACTTGTGCACAACAACACAGCGAAAAGAAAAAGAGAGCCGAATCATTTTTAAATTAGCTATGCGCGCGCATCACCGCTTTTTTTTAATGCAAAGGCACAAAAAACAGCCAGTATTACTAATACAGTAAATTAATATTTTTGTGTTTTTGTTACAGATAAATGGTTGTAATGTACTGTCAAAATTAATTAAATTAAAGAATTAAATGTTTATTTATTATATTTTATCTCTCAAAGTTAATTTTATTCATAAAATGTTGACCACTTTTCTGACATAAAAACTCTTGGCTAAGATTAAAAAAAAGTACCGTGCGTTTTACATTACAATAACGCACAAGTACGTAATCAGATACAATACGATATTGAATATATATAATTGGTGGAATAAGAGACCCTTTACGAGCAAATGTGTTATAAATAATATTATTGAACATTGGTATCAGTTGTAAAACTGATTACCACTTATCAAATTAACTTGATAATGAATTTTAAGATTTTGTTTTATCTTTTTTTTTATTCTGTTTTGTTTTTTTTTTTTGTTTTATCTTAACTCCCGCGGTACGTGGTAGGGAATATAAAGTCATTCAAGATTATTTTGTATTAATTCTTGCCACAATCTTATTATAAATAGCAGTTTTATGTTACTCTTTCTAGCAATGTCTCAAGGCTTGGTCATGTGCATGTTGTCGGTGGTAGTGTTGCTCTCAGTTTGTGCTTCAGTGCGAGGACTATCTAGAACAGATCCTCTCGTGTCTACCGACAAAGGTCTTATAAGAGGTCTGCATTTTGGAGATGGGTACGGCAAATTCTTGGGTGTGCCTTATGCGGTGGTAGATGAGAATAATCCATTTGGGGTAAGGTTTGTTTTTGATTTCTTATTGTTATGCTTATTGGTTGCGATACAAAAGTCTTCCACATTCTGGCTCACTTACTGTGTGCAGAGGTCAATCTAAAAAAGAAACCTTATACACAAATACTATTCTTATCAAACCACTGTTTACATTAATACCCTACCTGTACAGTCCTAAAATGACTGACGTACATGTTTTGTTTCTATAAATACCGATACAACATAATAAATCGGTGAGTGCAATTACTGCTACGCGGTGACTAACATTAGAGAACGGAATCGTCAACAGTTTTTATTGTAAACACAATTAAACGCTATAAACCTAACGGAAACTAAGTGAATCTTTCTCTACGCGCTCCAAACCTGAACAACAACCTCAACAACATCTCTGCAAGTGTACGCACCGTACATTTTATGGTCCTTCGAGCCGGATATTTGGTGCCTTTGTGTCTCTTTACGGTAGCGAATCGGTTTAGCTGGTCTCCCAGAAGCGGGTCGCCCCAGTTAAATTGAGAAGTCGCATAATATCGTAGCTAAGGCGCAGGGGTGCTGAGTACCACTGACCATTTCAAATCAAGGAAGACAACGATTTCAAGATTTGAAAAGGAGAAAGCTACGAGCAACGCAGTAGCCTTCGCAACACCACACAACGCTCTCCTGTCACCGTCAACGACGTGCCAGACCTGAGAACGATACCAACAAGAAGCACAACAATGGAAAAACTTGAATTGCAGTCAGCGTGCTTCGAGAACATAAAAACATTATGTGTCAACTATCGCAAGGATTCCGCATCACGAAAAACTGCGGAATACTTGAAGAAACGCTTGTCGTCGCTAGAAAACCAATGGCAAGATTTCGAAAGCAGACATATGCAACTGATGCTGGAACTAGAAGATAAGGACACAGCATACTTCAAGGATGACATCTTTGGGAAAACTAAGGAAATGTTCTTATCAACTAAAACGGACATCACTAACAAACTGGCGACATTAGGTAAACAAAACATTAAGTTCGACCTAGGCGGGACTTCCGAGGACGACGACAGCAACAACATTCAATTTTTGCTTAACAAGCAAGAATGCAACTTCAATGCGATATACCGTGTTATCTCCAAAATTGACGTAGTCACTACCTCGGAAAGATGGGAACTGGAAGACCATTTCACGACACTGAAATCAAAATGGGATCCCATTGATAAACTTCACTGGGAAATAGACTTCCAGCTTAAAGGATCGAACGAGCATTATTACCAAATGTTTACAGACATCGAACAGAAATACGATGAACTGAAGAGGAAAATCAACGCTAAAATCTGGTCCACCGTCCATTACCAGAAATCAACACCTCAGATCGAAATCCCTGAGTTCTCAGGAAACTACTGCCAGTGGATTTCCTTCAAAGACCTGTTCCTGGAGGCTATACATAAGAACCCAATGATCAACAATGTCCAGAAAATGCAGCACCTAAAGACTAAACTGCGAGGTGAAGCTGAACGCTTAGTGCAACATCTGACGATTAGTACTGAAAACTATAACTCATGTTGGGATATACTAAATCAACGCTACGATAATCGTCGCCTGCAGTTTACTTCATTTATGAACAACATGCTAAATCTGCCGATCATACAAAATGCAGATTCATACAACTTGAAGAAGATGCATGACGTCATTACCGAATGCCTAAACGGCATCTCTAACATCGGTATTGACACGTCAAACTGGGATCCGATCATTGTACACATAATGTCACAAAAACTGGACTCGAATACTTTCAGTGACTACATGAAAGAACTCCAAGATCACAGAGAACTGCAAAATCTGCGCGATTTTCTGTATTTCCTCGAAACACGGTTCATGGCATACGAAACGATGAAATCAGCTAAGAAAGCGAATACTGCAGCTCCAGAAAAATCATCTAACGGGAAAATATTCAACAAGCAAACCCAGATGAAGAAACAATATTATAATTTCAATCAAAATAAAACTAACAACTATCACGCTCTACATGGAAAATGCCCATTTTGCAATGGAAGTCACGTATTGCGCCAATGTGACAAATTCCTTCGAATGGACTTCGGCAAACGAAATGACACAGTTTCGAAACTGCAGCTGTGCAAAAACTGCCTATTCAGCCACGGCAACAACGAGTGCAAATCGACGAAAACCTGCAAAGAATGCAACTTGAAACACAACACATTAATGCATAATTCGGACAATCAAAACATCCCGTCGACGACTGGAAAAAACAACATTAAGCAACGCTCTTCATCATCAACTCAACAGCCAACATCCAACCATCTGTATAAAGACAACATGGAAGTTCTACTGACTACGGTCCAGCTAAAAGTTAAATCCATAGATGGCACCTACGTAACATTGCGTGCACTACTCGATCAAGGCTCACAAGTGAACTTGATAACAGAAAACGCTGCACAAATATTACGTCTTCCTCGGAATGGGATCAACGCGTCCGTATCGGGAATCGGCTCTGTTTTCAGAGAGTGCAGGGGAAAATTGAAATTTACCTGCCAATCGATTCACTCCGATTATAGTTTTGAGACCCAAGCGCTTATTATGACTAAGCTTACAAACAATTTGCCAACGAGAACGTTCGAAAAAGGTACATGGTCGCACTTAGAGAACTTGAAACTCGCTGATCCTGACTTCAACGTATCTCGACCAATCGACCTATTACTAGGAGCAGACGTGTATTCCGAAATCATCCTAGAAGGTGTATTAAAAGGCAATAACAGCTCCCCAGTTGCACAACATACGCAAATTGGGTGGATTTTATGCGGGAAGATGAAACAAACGTTCGGTTGCCATGCTACTCTATTTGACTTAGAGGACCTAACAAAATTTTGGGAGAATGAAGAAATTCAAAACACGAAAGACATTCCCAAGGACGACCAGTGCGAACAATTTTACAAAGAAACGGTGAGAAGATCAGCGGATGGAAAGTACATCGTCAAAATGCCTCTCTTTCCAGACTACGAAGAAAAACTAGGCAAGTCTAGAAAAATTGCAGTTTCGCAGTTCTTACAGTTAGAAAAACGGCTGGAAAACAATGAAAAACTTTCATCAATGTATAAACAATTCATGGAAGAGTATGCAGATCTGGGTCACATGAAACCTGCGTGTCAGATATCTACTGACATCTACTTTTTACCACATCACGGTGTCCTGAGAGAAAACTCAACAACAACAAAGTTGAGGGTTGTATTTAACGCTTCTCAACGAACGACGAGCGGCGTCAGTTTGAACAACGTCATGGAAAAGGGCGTCAATCTACAAAAAGATATTCAGGCTCTCATATTTAAATGGCGAACTTATAAATACGCATTCACAGCTGACATTGAAAAAATGTACCGCTGCATTTGGATCTCAAAAGAACAACAACATCTACAGAGAATTGTATGGCGGGACTCACGAGATCACCACCTTCGCGATTATCAGCTCTGTACCGTAACCTACGGGACCAAATGTGCACCGTGGCTAGCTATGCGGACATTGAAACAATTAGCCATTGACGATGGTTATAAACATCCTGAAGCTGCCAAGATACTTACAGAAGAATGCTATGTAGATGACGTCATCAGCGGTCATAACAATCTCAAAGAAGCGAAAAAACTGCAACAATCCCTAATCCAATTGTTAAGAGGAGGAGGCATGAATCTACGAAAGTGGACAGCCAATGACCGAGCTATAGTGGAAGACTTACGCGAGGATCAAATTTCAACTCAAAACATATTTGATTTTAAAGGTGAAGAATCAGCAAAAACATTGGGACTCGGTTGGAATCCAAACAGCGACACTTTCCACTTTAACTGGCCTGTTGAAAACACAAAACAACTAACAAAAAGAACTTTACTCTCAGCCATATCAAGATTTTACGATCCACTGGGTTGGGTCTCCCCAGTGACGATCAAAGCCAAACTACTATTCCAGAAACTCTGGATGAGTAAACTTAGCTGGGATGACAAGGTGCCCAGCAACATCGAGTCTGAGTGGCTGAACCTGAGAACAGATCTCCCGTGCGTTAGCAAAATAACGTTAAACAGATGGATTGGCAATACACAAGAAAACGTCGAGTTATTAGGCTTCTGTGACGCAAGTGAAAAGGCTTACGCTTGTGTTATATACAGCAAAGTGCTTAATGAACATGGTCAACCCATCATAACTCTACTAGCTGCTCGAACAAGGGTGGCTCCACTGGCACAAAAAACAACACTACCTAGACTTGAACTGTGTGGCGCTCAACTACTGGCTGATCTAATGGAGAAAATCAAGCAAACGTTCCATGGAAACGTATCAATACGGGCTTGGTCAGATTCTCAAGTTGTACTGGCGTGGATTCAAGGAGAACCATCAAGATGGGAGACGTACGTAGCCAACAGAGTTACAAAGATCAAAAGCGTCATTCCTGCAGCTCAATGGCGTTATGTGAAATCAGAGCAGAATCCCGCTGACTGTGCATCAAGAGGTCTTTTGCCAAGCAAACTGATAAGTTTCAATCTATGGTGGCATGGTCCCGAATTTTTAACAAAACAAGATCTATCGGAAGATATACCATGCGCTTTCCAAACCAATTTTGGCGGCATAAATCACATTCAAGTCAAAAAACCTTCACAAGAAAACAATGACAATAACACAATAACAAATTTATTGAACAAACACAGTTCATTGACACGAGTAATCCGGGTCATCGCATGGATTTCGCGCTTCATTACAATTTTGCGCAATAGAACAAAGTCAGAAACTACATACCTAACGACAAGTGAACTAAGCGCAGCGCGTAAAAGTATCATTATGCACACGCAGCGACTGGAGTTCAATTCGGAATACAAACAACTTGTGAACAACGAAACAGTATCTAATAAAAGCGCAATACTAAAATTGAATCCCTATTTAAACAAAACAGGAATTATTTGTGTCGGAGGTCGCCTTAAACATTCAAGCCTACCCAGGATGATGAAGAATCCAATCATCATACCGCATAGAGGACGACTTACCCAACTGCTTATAGAAGAAGCCCATTCAACAACGTTGCATGGAGGAGCTCGGCTGACGTTGGCTTATATAAGACAACGCTACTGGATCGTCGGCGGAAACCGGGCCGTTAAGAACCAACTTCGAAAATGTGTACGCTGTCATCGCTTCAACAAGACAGAGGGCTACCAACTCATGGGAGACTTACCACAGCAAAGGATCACTCCTTGCCGACCCTTCACGCACACCGGAGTAGATTTTACCGGTCATGTTGATGTCAAACACAACAAGGGTAGAGGCGTCAAAACTTCGAAGGGCTACATAGCCATATTTATATGTATGGTGACAAAAGCCGTTCATATAGAACTCGTGTCCGACCTCAGCACAGAAACGTTTATTGCAGCCTTCCAGAGACTGTGTGCGAGGCGTGGCACCCCTAAGCACATGTATTCCGACTGTGGTACAAACTTTATTGGCGCTGCGAAGGTACTTCGTCAAGAGTTCGAAGAGTTCAGACAACTATTGAAACCGGATCTCTTCAACGAGCTGGCCAAACTGGAGGTGGAGTGGCATTTCAACGCCCCCGCCTGGCCCACTGCTGGCGGTCTGTGGGAAGCTGCTGTCAAATCGATGAAGCATCATCTACGACGAGTACTCGGTGACCAAAAACTAACATACGAGGAGTTCATAACGTTGTTAGCAAAGATAGAAGCCTGCTTAAATTCAAGACCCCTGTGCCCGCAAACTGAAGATCCAGAAGAATTTTACAACTGCCTTACTCCTGGACACTTCCTAACAGGAAGCCCAATATTATCCATGCCGCTGTCTGATTACAGTGACATAAATAACATCGATTTACGCCGTAGGTGGCAGCTTACCGAGCATATGTTTCAACAATATTGGAAAAACTGGTCAAACGATTACCTGACTACTCTACAAACACGTAGTAAGTGGAACAAGCCTTCTAAAAACGTCAAAGAAGGCGATGTAGTACTGGTGAAAGAAAACAATCTACCGCCGGGAAAATGGGCCCTAGGTCGTATACTGGAGACTCATCCAGGATCTGATGGATATGTTCGAGTTACGACCGTCAAAACTCAAGCAGGGATCATGAAACGCCCAATAACAAAATTATCGCCATTACCACTGAACTCAGAAATTGAGGAGGTCAAAGAAAACGACATGAAAAACAAGCCTCAACAGAATTCTAATAATAAACGGCGGACTAGGTCAAGGAATCCTATTTCAATGTTACTAATAGCAATGTTATCATTGTTTACATTTGTAACGGGATCTTTTAGCGCCACTGATGGCACGCGCGGAGCGCCGGCGTTAAATACTCAAATTACAAACTTGGAACGCGAGCGGCCCATATACTATGACACCGTCGGCAAAATGCAAGTAGTGCACGATGAATGGA
The DNA here is from genome assembly GCA_950005105.1 of Lycophotia porphyrea. Lineage (NCBI taxonomy): Eukaryota > Metazoa > Arthropoda > Insecta > Lepidoptera > Noctuidae > Lycophotia > Lycophotia porphyrea. The sequence continues at coordinate 14,510,941 of OX465402.1, forward strand.
TATTGATGATGTATTACAATCTAACAAACTACTGGGAAGGAACTCATCGTACACAAACGTATTTCGATAACATCAAGAATCTGTGTCATAAAACGAACTTACAACACTGTAGGTCAACCATGGAACAATTAAGTCATGAAATGGAACTTCTAAATTATTATAACTCCATACTTATCAATCCCCACAAGCACTTAAGTAACAGGAAGAAGCGGGGACTTATCGACGGAGTCGGCTACGTGGCTAATAGTTTGTTTGGAATATTGGACCAACAATTTGCGAAGAAATACCAAAACGACATTCAATCATTGCAAACTAACGAAAAATACCTACTCGAGTTGATCAAGAACCAAACAACTATTGTAGAGCTTGAAAACCAAGTACTAAAACGAAGTGAAGAGAATATTCAACGCCAATTCAACTTCATTGATAACTTCATCAATCAGACAAACGCAAACATAGCATCCATCGAAACGGAAATGGAAATATTGTCGGCCACAACCTATATCAATTCTGCTTCGTTAACGACATACCTACTGATCAGCAGTTTGAGGACGTTCCAGGAGATGCTGTTCAACACTCTAACAAACGTCTACCAAGGACACGTGGACGTTCATCTGATAGCTCCGGTTCGTCTGATGCAAAAACTAACGGAAATATCCGGAAACCTTCCGAAAACTCTATCGCTACCAGTCGAAAACTACAAAGCAAACATAAAGGATATGTACAAACTAATCAATGTGAAAGCTCGAGTTACTGAAAATTATTTTCTGTTCGAAGCACATATCCCACTAGTAGCTAATGAAGATTTCGATATATACAATGCTATACCTTTACCTGTGAGGATTGCTAAAGAAACTACATATGTGCACTTATCAAACAAGTACATCGCTGTCAACTTTAAGAAAAACGTTTACATGAGTATGTCTGAAGATGACTTGAAACACTGCACACAACAAAAATCGCAGAATTTATTATGCAAGAAAAACCTGCCATCATTTAACCTACACAGCAAAGATGCTCCATGTGAAGCAAAACTGCTTTCACATCGAAACAGCAGACCTTGTGACGTAGAACGTGCGTCATGTAAGGACAGTTGGATAGAGCTACAAACACAAAACAGCTGGCTGGCGATTTGCTGCGAAACGTGTTCATTACGAATCATATGCAACAAAGACGTGACATCACAAACCATCTCATCATCAAGCATAGTGACATTACCTCAGGGGTGCGTCTTGCAATCCACTGACCTGACCATCTACGCTCAACGTCAATACAAAGACCACATGAAGATGGATTATGGGTTCACAGCTCCAACAGTTGATACATCTATCAACAAGATAGTGAACTTAACATATCACTATGCGCCAAACATCCTTCAGTCGAAAGGCACCAATCAAGAAATTCAAACAATTGAAGAAAAAATTGTAACTCAGAGGAAAAATGAAGCTTCACCACCAACAATGACAAGTCATGACATCCACCAATATGCCGTCTCCTACTCATTGCTGACAGCCGCCATCATAGTAGCACTTGTGGTGGTTGGGAGGAATCGTTGCCCAAACAGGTGCACGAAACACGCCAATAACAAAACGGCTAGTCAGCCACCTGAAGAAATAGAACTTCAAGTTATCAAGAAACCGGAGTGCCAGGAAGAAACAGGCGCAGCACAAACAACAAAGGACTTGCGAGTGGAGCCTCGATCTGGGAGCAGGAACATCGCCTTTCAATTTGATTAATTATTATTTTTACTTATACTTTTTACTTTTCTTTTTACTTTGTTAATTAACTTTGTAATGGCTTTTCCTTTCTCTTCTCGTTGATTTCTCCTTTTGGGGTTGCCAAGATGTACAGTCCTAAAATGACTGACGTACATGTTTTGTTTCTATAAATACCGATACAACATAATAAATCGGTGAGTGCAATTACTGCTACGCGGTGACTAACATTAGAGAACGGAATCGTCAACAGTTTTTATTGTAAACACAATTAAACGCTATAAACCTAACGGAAACTAAGTGAATCTTTCTCTACGCGCTCCAAACCTGAACAACAACCTCAACAACATCTCTGCAAGTGTACGCACCGTACACTACCTTTCCTGTTTATTTATACCCTGTACTATTTCAACTCAATAGTCTTCAGATTAACTTCATAATCATCTTTTATCAATTATTTTTACTTTACAGCCATCAGTGCCACATAATGGCTTTGACGACATCTTTGAAGCTAACGAATCAAAAGCATGCCCTTCAATAAGCAGAGGCGTCCCTATGGGTACCATCGACTGCCTTACCTTGGACATCTACGTGCCAAGTATTGCTGACTCACGACAGCACTTGCCAGTGATGGTATGGATACACGGCGGGGCATGGATTGGAGGCAATGCATTAATGGAAGCATACGAACCAATCTCTCTGCTAAAGAATGACGTCATTATTGTAGCCATTAACTACAGACTTGGTATTTACGGTTTCATGTGTTTAGATACACCTGAAGTACCAGGCAACCAAGGGCTTAAAGACCAAACATTAGCGCTGAGATGGATTCAAGAAAACATTGCAGCATTTGGAGGAGATGACAACAAAATAACTTTGTTTGGCTCAAGCGTTGGTGGCATGTCCGTGAATCTACAATTATATTCCATAAATGAAAAGCTATTCAACCAAGTAATTATACAAAGTGGACCAGCTTTGAGTTACTGGATGATGGTGGAATCGAACAATACAATACCTTTAATTCTTGCTGAAGAATTGGGCTTTACAACTTCAAATATAAATGAAGCATTGAGTTTTCTTTCTAAGGTTGATCCTCATTTGTTAGTTCAGATAGCTTCTGAATTGAAAATTACTAGTGGTGCGGGCAACGATCAACCTCTTACCAAGCCTTGCGTTGAAAAAGTATTTGAAGGAGTCGAAAATTTCATAACAGAACATCCTATGAATACAAGATCTACAAAAGCTAACCAAATTCCAATAATCATCGGTCATACCGCAAGAGAATTCGCTTTTCAGTATGCTAACCAAGATGAACAGTTTTTTGAAACATACGATCCGAAAACGCTATTTGAAATGGGATTTGATATGGATAATGATTTAGAAAAAGCTTTGAATGCAGTGAGACACTTTTACCTTGGTGATGAAAAAATCAGTAAGAATGTTTCGGAGAACCTTGTTGAATTTGGAACTGATTTAATATTTGGGCACTCGACAAAGCGGATGGCCGAAAATCTTCTAGAAAGTGATCCCGAAAAAGTTTATCGCTACGTTTTCTCATATCTTGGAGCAAGTCATGGTTCTGAGCTGCCATACTTATTTGATATAAACTCGTGGGTGGGTTTACCAGAGAATGAGCAACTTGAGCGAGCTCTAGTAAAGAGTCGTTTAACTACGCTTTGGACAAACTTTGCTAAATATGGGTAAGTAAGAATTTATCAATTCATCAATCATTCATTGGCTTTGATATGCCTCGTTTCTGAGAATAAGGTCCTAGGTTCGATTTCTAGGTTGGGCTGTGTGTTATTGGATTTTTCCATCAGGAATTTCTAAATAGCATCCCAGAGTTTGCATTTCTGACCAGTTGATACAATAGGCTCTATTATTTTAACTGGCAAAATGTGGGCGTGCTAATAGGTCTACCTCTGCCTAATCCTTCAGGATTTTATCAACGTGAAATTAGGTTTTTATTCGAAATAACCTGGGTCTTTCTTTATCTTTGTCGAGACCTTTTTATCCATCAATCATAGTTATGTTTTTTTTTCTCAACAGAGACCCGACTCCGGCGCCTACAGACCTCCTGCCATTCACATGGACCCCGTTAACGAAGACAACTCAGCCATACCTAAATATGGACTCGGCTTTCACCATCCGTAGCCGACCTGACCATGCCAGGATGGCATTCTGGGACTTGTTCTACAAATTATATGGAAAGTACCAAAAATGGTATCCAAACGTAACTTATAATAAGGGGCCAAAAATAGAGAGCAATATATTCATAGCCACTGCCATTTTATTTTTATATTTGTTATTTGTAAATAATCACTGATGGTCTGAAAAAAATAGTTTGTTTTGTCAAGTAAGGTGAAAGCGTAGCCCGCGAATTTCATTTTTTTTTATGTTTTTTGCAATTAGCATGTCACTGCCAGGTTGTGTGTTGAATAAAATATGATTTACGACCGTAAAAAATATAGTTAGAGTTATAATCTTTAAAATCAGCAATACAATTTCACGACAAAGATTAAATGAACTTCTCTCAAGTTCATTTAATGATTGTATTGATGATTTTAATGATTATAATTCTGTAAATACATTCTTATTCCGCGAATCATACTTTAATCAAAGTACGAGTTTAGTTTGACACTGACAGGCAAATTGCAAAAAAAAACTTAAGAAAATTTAAATAAAAAGATTTTTTTTTTGTGTTCGTTCTCACAATATTGCGAGATGAAAAGTAACAGAATGAAAGACTGCGTACCACAGTAAGAATAAGTTGAAATCCTCCTCCAGCCTAGCCTTTTCCGACTATGTTGGCGTCGGCTTCCAGTCTAACCGGATGCAACTGAATACCAGTATTTTACATGGAGCGACTCCCTGCTTGACCTCCACAACCCAAATAGTACCGGATAGTATGATACCCCTTGGTAAGACTGTTTGTCAAACATTCGGGCCACTGACTACCTGTAACAACTGTCAAAGATCTATAAATGATGCCGAAACCAACGGCTTAACGTGCTTTGCGAGGCACGTAGGAAACTCGTAATGTGTAGGTGGGCAGGTGGTCACCCATCCACGGACCAACCTAGGCAAGTGCGGCTTACCCCGAAGATCAACCCGAGCGGCTGTATTTATTATTAAGCCACTCCTCATGAATAAGTTGAAATACAAGGTCAACATTTTAGGGTAGACAATGATCATCAAAATCATCAATCATCAATTTTTTTTTGAATAATTTTTTATCGTGTTAAAAATATCGATTCCCGTAATTAAGATAAATATACCCTGTATACCTACCTACTTACGTAAAGAAACAATGCTTTTTTTTTTTTTTACGGATGGGAAATCATCAAATGACTTCTCCCGCTCTGGGCAGAGCGGAAGGGAGTGTCAGACTTGTACTAACTAAAACCTATCCATGTTCCTTCCATGCCCTTTGTGTTCCAGGGCCGCGGTATCTCTTTCGAACAGCCCGCAGCAAGAAACAATGCTCTGTAATTGATTAAATCTTTCGAACGGGTGTCGCTTTTTAATGTACGCACATACGGATCTGTCTTTGAACAGTAAAATATACACAAAGCGAGTCCACGTTATACTGGAAATGTAAAGTTTGATGTGCCGCCGTTTGTACTAGCACTTCGCCCGCGACTTCGTCCGCAGAACTTGTGACAGCTCAGTTAATACGCATGATATAAATATAATTTATAGTCTTTATCACTCACAAATAATGTATCTTTCTGCCAGTAATTTTTTACAATTGGATTATTAGTTTCGGAGATAACCCCCTACAAACAAATTTACAAACATAATTTACATCTTTATCATAATTATACTGATATGATATAGAGGTGATGAGGTATAAAGGGTGTAAACAGACTCTTAACGAAGACGAAAGGCGCTTGTTCTCCTTGTCATTGCGATCATTTTTTTGTTCTAGACCATACCTGGGAACCCTCTAGTTACGGAGATATTGGGGGTCAAAGTTCCAACTTTTTCACAAGTTTTTTTTTTTAAATATAAGTTTTTAGTGTAAGATTTTTACTTTAAACATCTTCACGACCCCTGTACTATTCAATCCATCCATCAGCACAAAGTTTTGAGTGCGTTACATTGAGTCCTACTGTAAAACGTGATATTTCAGCCCAAAAAAAAATCGTTTCCCAGCACTAATTTTTGCGTAAAGTTACTTAGTTTGATGTACATAATGCTTGGTTGAAGGCTTCGTGAAGAGTCTGTTTACACCTTGTAGAGTACAAAAGTACAGATAAATGCATAACTTCGGTCCGGCTGGAAAAACCTTCATTCATGTAATTCGTTGGCTTACTTTTCTCTGCAATATAAAAATGTAAGGAAAAAATCTGGCCAAGTGCGAGTCAGACTCGCGCACGAAGGGTTCCGTGCCATTATCTATACAACATTAGACAAACGCGGTAAAAAAAATCACGTTTGTTGTAGGGTCCCATACAACAAACGTGATTTTTTTTACCGCTTTATATTGCAGAGAAAAGTACCCTTAAATATTTATTTTAATTTAATTATTTATTTTTTAAGTGAATGTACAACTAAATACTCTGTGAATATTTCAAGCGTCCACCTGTCGCCGTTATTAATATCGAGCAAAAAAAACGGCAAAAAATCACGTTTTTTGTATGGTGGGCTCCTATAAATATTTAAGGCGGGCTCCCTTAAATATTTATTTTATTCTGTTTTTAATATTTCTTGCTATAGCGGCAACAGAAATACATCATCTGTGAAAATTTCAACTGTCTAATTATCACAGTTGATGAGATACAGCCTGGAGACAGACGGACAGCGGAGTCTTACCCGTTTTACCCTTTGGGTACGGAACCCTAAAAAGGCTACCATTAGGGATGTATAAGGCTTAAAAACAGCTTGAAGTTTACAAAGAAAAAAAAAGCGAAAAAAACAAAAACTTTGGTAAAATATAAAATCTGTTTTAGGATTCGAGAATCGACTTTTTTGTTAATAGGTAACATCTGTGAAAATTTCAACTGTCTAGCTATCACGGTTCATGAGATACAGCCTCGTGACTGACAGCCAGACAGACGGACAGCAGAATCTTAGTAATAATAGGGTCCCGTTTTTGACCTTTTGATACGGAACCCTAAAAAGCATTACCTAATTAACGATTCCTTAATCAACCATTATAATAATCACAGAGCTCACAAAACATAGATTAAAACTTGCATATTGCAGAGCAGACCTTGAAACTAATTTGTACGTTGTTGAACCTAGTTCTCAGTTGGAACGATTCTTCTCGGGTTTTTTACGAGCCAACATTCATTTTCAAGCAGTACTTACTTTACCCAAGGCGCGGCGGGCGAATTAAAAATGCATTTGAGCCGTTTACTTCCATTTCTCTCCGGGGAGCTTACGGGCGATGATAGCGTAGAGAACAGCAGCGTTTTATTTTTCAAGATTATTTTGGTGACACGTTAAGCCGTTGGTCCCGGCTGTCATTTATAGATCTTTGACAGTCGTTACAGACTTATAGGTTGTCAGTGGTCCGATAATCTGACAACTAGTCTTAACAAGAGGTATCGTATTATCCAGTACTAACTGGGTTGTGGAGGTCAGATAGGCAGTCGCTCCGACCGACCCGACGAAGCTGACCCTAACATAGTTGGGAAAGACTAGGCAGATGGGGTCCGTAACTTAACTTCGAGAGTCATATGTTCGATTAATGGAGGAAAGTGGACTAAAACGTTGTTTCGCAATAAATTCCATTCGAACAATCGGAATGGAATTTAACTTAACTTCGAGAGTCATATGTTCGATTAATGGAGGAAAGTGGACTAAAAGGTTGTTTCGCAATAAATTCCATTCGAACAATCGGAAAGGAATTTATTGCGAAACAACCTTTTATCGCCAAACGCTACTTCGACTGAAGGATTCATCGAATATTTATAAATCGATGGACTGCTCTTTCGAATGAGTTTTAGTTATATATTATTTTTTAGATAATCGAGGAAATCAAACACTTGAAAGATATCGGTTAAGATAAGGTTTTTGATTACTTACCTTAAATTTGTGCGAAAATTGTAACGTTAAATGGTTTTTTTTTATAATAAACAATTTTCCCTTCATTTGTGCTTTATTATAGTGATTCAAATATTTTAATTAGTTGATTATCTGTGATACACACCTTAAAATTGTAAGAATTTATGTAAAAAAGTTGATTATCTGTGATACGCGGTTACCTATCATAAGTTCGAAAAATATTTGACCGAATTTCATTTCACCTAAAACTTTTCAACTATTATCGTTTCGTTTTTTTTTTTACTTCATCAAAGTCACGTCTGCCACTGTATTAGTTGACCTATTATCAATTCGATTATTTTCGTTACTCCGACGTTTTATTTGGTCGAAAAACTTTTTACCGAAGTTACACTTAACCGAAATAACATTTGTTCGAAGTATTATGTTTCCGAACATTCATTATATCACTGTTTTAATTACCACTAGCTGTGCCCGCGACTTCGCTCACGTTAGCGCGTTTTCTTTTGGCATTATTAAGGAACATTACATGGGAACGTGAAGTCGTAGCATATTCCTAACATCCTCTACAAAATAATGTACTAGTATACTGACTTGCAGGAGAATGATGATGATGATGATACTGACTTACTGTTGATTTAAACTAAAACCTGAGAGTACATCTTTGTTTTAAGTATTAAACGAACTCGTAGTCCATTTCTGGGGGGAGATAAATTAATCTAATAAGCAAATAGATGCAATTCATGATCTATGATAAGTCTCAACGCTGAATATCCTTAAAAAAAAAAAAACTTTCAACTGTAATGGCACTTAAAAAAACAAAAGTGGTTCAAAGTGGTCCCAGTAAGAAACATGCAAACAAGGATGCTTGTCTGCATACAAGCAGCATGCAAGCAGGCACACAGCATGCAAGCAGGCATGCAGCAGTCATGCATGCAAGCAAGTATGCAGCGTGCAAATAAGCATGCAACATGCAAGCGCCATGCAACATTCAGCAAGCATTGTTTCTGTCACGGCTCCGGCGCTGCAGGGTTTGGGTGGCCCCACGCGAGCTTATCGTCGCAGATGGTTTTAACGCTTATAGTATTCTGCTATAAAGCAGATACGATAAAAAATAAATATACGTACAATTTACAGACCATGTGTCCTTCGTTTCATTTTGATCATAAATATGCCCTCTGTGGTGACAGAAAATAGGTATAAAACACGGCATTCATCATTCATCCAATTCCATTAAATTATATTCATTTAAACAATGTAAATTTAGCACTTTTATAAACTTTAAATAATATTTTTTACTAATGACAAACAACGTCAAGCTGTCAAGCTTATTTATTCTTTCTTTATTTTTTCTATATCGGCCTGTTAAATGAAGGTTGTATTAGGATGTTTTACTAAAAAATGATTTATATCGTTTTGGCTAGTTTAAATCTAGTTCTTATATTGAATTACGTTTGCATACTGATTAATAGAATACTAAATGTTAATTTTAAAATTCATAACGCACTCTTGGGTTGTGAGGTTTTATACGTCTTGGCCAACTACATCTGGCAGGTCAGACGAATTTTGGCTACAACAAATATAATCGCAAAGTGAGGCAAATAGTTCTTGAACACTAAAAGAGTTCCCTATAAAAGAAGCCGCTTACGTACTACAACCAGTTTACGACGAGATTTCAGTACCGACCAGTACAGTGCAGTCCACTCCACTAAAAGTGGACTAGTGCAAGTGTCAAGTGATAGGGCGCCGACGCTCTGACGCGTCCCTCCACCTCGCGGAAGTCGCAACTCCATCCCGGGGCTCCCCTAAATGGAGTTTGGCCCGGGACTCCTGTTCTCTCCAAGCTTCCCGGGGTTTCGCTAAACGGACTCACCCGGGAACTCAACTCCACTCCTAGTTCTGAGACTGCCTGCCACGAGAACAGCCAGGACTGACCTGACGCCTGTTTGGTGGAGCCGCAGGACCAGGTGCTCCAAGGGTCTACCCCCTTAGGAAAACAGCAAGTATCTTCAGAATTTCTCCACCTACTACCCCAAGTTCTTGAGTGCGTGTAGTTAGGTGTATGTTTTTTATCTTAACTGTATTTCCTATCTTCCCTCTTTATTCATTATTAAATTTAATTGTACTGTCTACCTTCTACTTTTATTTAATTGGAATAGTAGACATGACACGCTCACCACCGCAGCTTCAGCTGCGGCGGCGGGCCTTCAAACCACCTGCTCCTCAGCTCGCGGGCCACCCGACCCCTCCGAGCCTACGCGGGTTTTTATTACACTCTAGGGGTAGGGCAGACAAGACTACGTGGAGTCGGTTTTGCAGCGATTCGTTCCTGTCACTAAGTTTTGTAGCACAACATATTGACTTTTGATGACACTATTTTAATTTAATATTGAAAATGCTACGAAATAACCGGCTATATATTTGTAACCGAAAAATATTCCGTAAAATATTGTTTCGGTCTGGTGAAAATATGGCAAATAAATCATTTGGCAAATGAAAAAAGTTCAAAAGAGGCTCCGGCCAATAGCAAAAAGTTATTTTGTAAATCGGCGAAATATCGTTCGGTAAAATAATACGTATGACAGATGATACTTCGATGATCTAAAAATATGTCAAATAATGTATATAACAAAAAAGATGTCGGTCAATAGTTTTCGGTGAAATGAAATTGATCGGTGAAGTGATCGGTTCTTAACAAAAACTCATTCGAAAGACCAGTCGATCGATTAATAAATATTCGATGAATCGTTCAGTCAAAGTAGCGTTTGGCTATAAAAGGTGGTTTCGCAATAAATTCCATTCGAACAATCGACTTTCGATCAAAACGACTTTCCATTAATCGAACATATGACTCTCGAAGTTAAGTTACGGACCCTTACTTTGAAATTCTAAGTAGAAATAATTAAAGTAAGTTGGAAAAACTACGAGTACAATGCCCTATGTTTCTACAGAGAGCCAGAAGAAAAGAGCGAAAAATGAAGTTGAGCAATAAATTACGTCAACAAAATAATTCCAGGCATCATTTGCGAACTACTACTTAAATCTCAATTAGGTACAGTCACGTGCGCTAATATACAAAGTGTAAAAAGTACGATTACCTAGGCGTCATTCAAGTACAACATAAAACCCAGTTACACAAAGCAAAAATTATTTCTTGGAAACAACTTTTAGTTTTAGTGTGAAAAATTGCTGTTTACTGTAGAACGGAATGTGTTTATGTATGTAAGGGGTTCAGTAGTGGGTTGCGGGACTGTTCGAACGAGATACCGCGGCTCTGGAACACAAAGGGCAAGGAAGGAACATGGATGGGTTTTAGTCAGTACAAGTCTGACTCCCTTCCGCTCTGCCCAGAGCGGGAGAAGTCATTTGATGATTTCCCATCCGAAAAAAAAACAAAGGGGGTCAGTAGTGGCCATAAAACATATGAAAGTGTGAACTTCTATAATTTTCCCCGTAAAAAGCAATGTTATACTATATGGGCTATACTTGGGGGAGGCCTATGGCCAGCAGTGGACGTCTTTGGGCTGAAATGATGATCATGATGGTGATGAAGCAGATTCATAGGTGTCGGAAACATCAGGAATCAGAGCTTAGCTAAGGGTGTTTTTTACATTCGATATCATCATCATCAGCCTATAATGTTCCCACTGCTGGGACACAGGCCTCCTCTCTAGGAGAGGGAATGGGCTATAATCCACCACGCGGGCCCAGTGCGGATTGGTAGATGTCACATGTCTTCGAATTTTTGGTTCTAGGACATGACGGTTTCCTCACATTCGATACAAAAACCCTTAACGAAGCCCAAAGGTCATTGCTATAATTTTTGTGTTCTGGACGTGCCTGAGGACTTTCTGGTAAGGGGATATTGAAACTTATAGCACTTTCTTCTTTCGAATATTACTTTTTAATGTTATACCTTTACTATAAATACTATCAAATCGTTGGTGCATCCATCAGCACAATGTTGAGTGCGGTACATTAGTACCGCACTCAACATTGTAAAAAATCAGGTAGGAATTAATAGTCCTACCTGATTTTTCACCCGAAAAAGAAAAGTGGTTTCCAAGCTGTATTTTTACGTATAGTTACTTAGTTTGATGTACAGAATGCTTGTTTGACAGCTTCGTAAAGACCCGTTTACACCCTCCACTCACAAAACATTCAGGAGAAATTTTCTCATGTGAATACGATTTCAACCATGATATAAATATTTCATAATAGAACTCCCAAATTATAAGTGTTATCAACAAAAGAAAAAAATTAAATCTTGTATACATAGATTGTATAAGAGCAAAAAAACGTTGCAAATTTTCTTCTGAGAACCTCTCTAAATCTCTCTGTCTGCAGGCAATCCAATCCATACCTCAGAATCTTGTGTAAACATCTCAAGTAACCGGAGACTACGGTGGTCCAGAAGGTGCAATCTCCTAGCGATATTGGCTATCTATCGACTAATGATCAGGAGTTAATGGATAGCTCGCCGAAGCTTTTGATAAGATTAGCCCTTGAATAATGCAGTTTGAAGTGATATTTAATCTTCTGAAACTGTAACAGGAGATTTTGAACCTTTTGTTATTTTATATAACGTTTGATTCGCTGAGATGATGTGATTTGCTATTATAATAATAGATTGTCCAGAGGTGCACAATAATTAGTGACCATCGGTTTTTTATTTCTGCAATGATTTTCAACACAGTATTGACATTAAAGGATTAGTAAAGCTCTTCAGTAGCTTTTTTTTATCAAAGCAGGAATTGAACCTGCGATACGCAGCGCAGCAGTCAATCACTCAGCTACTGGGCCAACCGTGCCGCCGAACCATTTAAAAGATCTACCTACAATAACATCACATCACGCCTATGTCCCCGATAGATTAAGCAAAGGTGCATTACAGGTACATTTCGCCAGTTATGTTTGAGTCCCATGTAATCGGGGGTAAGAATATTGCCATCAACTGGAAACAAATTCAGACTTCTGCTGAGAAATTTCAGATGGAAAAACCCAAGAACACTTCGGTATATACCTACATTACTTATTTATAATTATTTGAGTTTTCTATTTAAGGGGTCAAGGTATGTTTAGTCTCTGCATCACCCTTGTTTTTCGGATGGGAAATCATCAAATGACTTCTCCTGCTCTGGGCGGAGCGGGAGTGTCAGACTTGTACTGACTAAAACCCATCCATGTTCCTTCCTTGCCCTTTGTGTTCCAGGGCCGTGGTATCTCTTTCGAACAGTCCCGCAGCCCTGGCAGATCTCTGCATCACCCTAAATGAGTAAAGAAAGCCCATGGCATAAGTCCGCACTTGTACAATATTTGGATAATGAATGCATATTCTTCAAAATAAACCTCTTATGACGTATAAATCGCGACGACAGTGATAAAATCTATCTTATTTTTATCACGTCTTCAGAATCCCAAGCATTCTCAGATATACTCTTCTTCAGAGTGGCATTAGTTTATGATTTTTTTTTCATAGTAAAAGCTGTGTTTTCATAGTCAAAGATGTTTGTAATGCGACTACCTCCCTTCGACTCGGATGTTTCGCTGCTCGTAAGTATGAGATTACGTTTATATTTAATATGCGAATATAAGTCTTCAATAGAATTTAGACTCGAATAATCTGGGGCGGTTTCGTCAATCTCAAACTGCAAGTCATTGATCTGTTTAATTGTTTCTTCAAATTTGCTGTATTGTTCACTAATTGTTTCTGACTGCGCTAGGACTCATTTGAGCGCGAACCAAAGTTCGAGATGCCTCTAGAAGCATTATACAAGCGATTAACTCGCTCGAAAATCATTTGTTTTTTAGCGGTAAGCTGAGCTAATTTAGGTAGCCATTTTGAGGCACTGATGATGTTATGTACCTAACGTAATGACTTGTACTTATTTGTACTTAACTTTACTGTTGCCTATCCGGCTCGAAGGACCATCTAATGGAGGGACAGGCGTGTAAATAGCCGTGTATCTCTGCGGTTTGAGGACTTGTTACAATCTAACACGTGGATTGCGTGCTGATTCAAAATGCCTATATTTGTCCGTATAATTTTTCAAGTTGGGAGTGGTGGCAGCAGACGGCGTATGGTGGTCTAACTCTAGCACGTAAAAAAAAGCGGTACCTGGTTCTTCCTTGTGCAGTCTCGACGGTCTTCACAGGTGGTACCACCTGCCTCTCTGTCTGATCTTGCGCGCTGATCACCTTCGCTTTCTTGAGTACAAATTACACAGACGCGGTAATATGGGGATGGGATAATACTTAGGATTTTATGGTTTTGCGGGGGATGATGCCTTAAGATTTAAGACACCCCCTGAGACGGTGCGTACGGCCCGAGCGCACTATGATATCTAAACCATCATGGCCGCTGATTTCTCCAAAAAATGGCGGTCTCTCACGCTATATCAATACATGCCTAAAACCGGGCACTCAAACACACCGTAATATTGCTATGAATTACATGATCCTTGAAACCTCAGCGTAGATTATTTTGTTATTTATCTATACTTATAATATTATAAAGAGGGAAGATTTGTATTTTTGTATGTAACGAATAAACTTAAAAACTGCCGGACGGATTTGAAAAATTCTTTCAGCAATGGAGAGCTACATTATCAGCGAGTAACATAGGCTATATTTTATCCCAGTACTCCCACGGGAACGGGAACTACGCGGGTGAAACCGCGTGACGTCCGCTAGTTTATTAATAAAAAACCAGCTTTTCCATGCATGTTTGTTTCAGGGTTGTCCAACCAGTTTAAGACATTAGACAGTCGTGTTTAAGAAATCATACGATCATCAGAACGCTTCGAGTCCTTAACTTTTTAGTTAAAATAGGTCTTATCTCAGCTTGCAATTGTAATTCCACGAGAAATTCCTTTAGATTGATTTTATTCAATCGGTCAAGTCAGACTGCCTCAGTCAGTAGTCTTCATCAAACGCTGTACTTATTGATACGCAGTCTCTAATCTAGGAATAATTTACTCATCAGCTTACTTACTCTAAAAGCCGACTGCCACTGTCGTCGCCAAAACTGTTTTATTTTTTATTTTAAAATATTTTTGCTCGTGATTGTACATGTACTTGTAGACTCTAGCACATCAAGCTACCCGAAACTGTCAATTTTTCCCAATCAACCTTGAACCTAACGCTTTAGCGATAAAGTAGAAAATCTATTAAAGAAATTTGACAGATTGTAGTAGCTTGATGTGCTGGCGTCTGTACACAGATACCTAAAACTCAATTTAATCTAATTTCACTCGCAGTATTTCATCTATCAAAAACAAGCGAATCAGCCTTTTCTGTTCAATTCCAATTTTATTCCACAGCGAACACTGGCCGGAAATCGATTCCGGTCTCGTTTTTGTTTTTCACCAATTCCGTTTTTGTGTTGCATTCGTTTACAGTGACGCAGTGGTTGGAAAAAAAAAATAAACAAGCAGGCCTGCATATTTTGTCAATATTTACAAGCTTAGCATTACATTACGCCTGTAATCCGCCAAGGGTTCATCATTCTCATTTCAGCGGAAGAAGTCCACTGCTAGACATAGGCCTCCCTCAAAGGGAGGTTTTGCCATAATCGCCACGCTTGGCAGGCGGGTTGGCGATCGCAGTACGGTTGTTACAAAGGCACAGAGAACGCTGCTGCCCATTCTCTGGTAAGTCCCTTAGGCGTCTCTTACGACACCCACGGGAAGATATGGAATGATGCTATTCTTTACGTCCGACACCAGACAGTACCAAGGGTTAGGCAGAGTACAATTTGAGTCAGCTTCTAATGTTGTCACTGCTGTAATAAGGCTTCTTCTCCGTAAATGGAATTTGGGGATGTCACGGGTCCTCAAAGTTCTGCTTTAAAAAAATCCTAGACATACATAGCATCACGCCCATAATCCCCGAAGGGCTAACCAGAGGTGTACCTAATAGTACACCCACATTTCGACAGTTATGTTTAAGTCGTATGTAGCTTATTTGAGGAATTACTGTTTAGTAAAATCAATAACACTTCCAGATCTGGGAGTCGAACCCAAACGGTCAAGTTTAGAAGCGCTTGCAACCTTCAGACCAACAAGGCATTCAAGAAAATTGGTTCTTCAAATCGGTGAATTTTCCCAGAAAACTGGAAAATTATGATTTCATGAGTTCATTCTTTAAAACAAAGAAATTAGTTATAAAGGTTTTTAGATAAAATAAAATACCAAACTTAGTACTTAACAAACACTTTATTTTAACAATAATTATTATCAAAATAACATAATTAACTATAACGACTGTCGGCGTGCTCTCTGTTACAACTAACATTTAAAATTGGAGTGTCATAACTTTAAAAAGAAAGCATTTTTCCTTTATCATCTATCTCTTTCTCTCACACTTGTAAAGTGCGCCTTTGAATACAACTCTCTCACTCTGAAATTCCACTTTTCAAAATAAATCGCCAGTCCGGATATCTTAGAATGGAAGACTTTTTCATAATTATGTCGTGACGTACATAACAAGCAGCAATTATTATTTCCTTTATTTATCTGTATACTTATTTATTACATTTTTAAATATTTAAATATAAAACAACAAAAAAACATTAAAAAATATAAAAAATATTATTATTTCAATCGCCAGATTCACTATTCGATTTTTTCCTGAAAATAATTTTGATAATACATCGTACTTATTTGTTTCTATTTCCAGTACTGCTTTAGGCATTTATCCTGCATTTTTTAATGATATATTTTTCGGTATTATGATGGAAATAAGAAGTAGACTTGACTAAGATGTTGACTTTTTGTTTGCTTTTAAACCCCACAATTCAAGGCTGTTTTTAAGGTTTTTAATCGAACTCACTCCTGAAGATCAAAAGACCAAACATCCTGTCAATGTTCACAGGATGTTTGATATTTTGCTATAATAATACTCAATTATTACTTACTTTCAAAGTTATGACAAACATTTATCTACGAAATAAAATACATTCACATTTAATATCTATTTATAGTAGCTAGAAAGATTGAAGTTAGTTTAGAGATAAATATGTCAGAAAATAAACGCATATACGAAGTTCTAATGCGCAGTCGGCTTAGTTCTATACAGGGTGGTATTTTTTTCCTATTACAAAAAGAAATGTTTGAGAAAAACACATTTATAGGTGTTTGCAGATCAGACAAAAAGTAACATCTCTGTCGACCGCGCATTGGGTCCTGTAAAGCATAGGCCAGTAACTATATTTAGGAACCATAAATTACAAATAATACATTAATTAGGATTACAAAGAGGTTTACCTATTTAAGTATCATATTGAAACTTCACTAAATAGTTATAATAATTCTGAGAATTAATTTTATCTGTTTGCACTAAAACTCGATCAATCGTAGGTAATATGAGGATTTTTTTTCAATTCAAACAAAACATAATTACGATGATTACAGACAAAATAAAGCTATGCTTATTTCTTTATGCTTATTACTTTTCAAAACCAATAAGGTATATTACCAAATCGTTGCTCAAAATGAAAGTAAATCCAAACCATATCTATAAATTTTGGTCCAAATTAATATAACAGAAATTACACAAATGAAAGAATAAACTCATTAAAAAGCTCACATTTTAACATATATAAATCGTAAATATATGATTCTCTACATAAACTTTTTTCATAATACTATGGCATATTTTATCTACATTTTTATTTTATCATTTAAATACATCTTTCTTCGGGTATTATTTTTCATTACATTCTCACAAATTAAAACAATTTTATATATTAAACATTGCTAATCAATATTAATGTAATGACATCTTTTTATATGAAATAGTAAACACATTCAGTGTCAGTATAATTATACTATAAATATTCGCTGTAATAACTCTGTATATGGTTAAAAAGAATGAAAAATAAGGAAATTAATAAAGATATCCGACCCAGATTTCAAAAAGTGATTTTTTGCGCCCTCCAAAATACAATAAGATAAAAGTTTTTATTCGCCTTTAAAGCACAACAAATATTTAAATGTGATCGCTATCGTTAAAATAAAATATATATTTAGTTTTTTTTTGAATTATAATAAATCAACCTGTATATCTATTATAAACATTGAATTGTTTTCTTAAATCAATGTATCTCTTACAGAACAAAAAAAAAATTGGTTTAAAAAAGAATTCATTAAAAAAATTAAAACTTTATTTCATTTTAAGTTATTTAGGTAGGATACTTAGGATACTTATGTATTATTAAAAAAAAAACTTTATATTGATTGTGTAAAAGAACATAGGTACAAAACATCATTCATTAAAAAAAAAAGCAGAAAAATATTTTTTTATCAGAAATCAAATAGATAACAAAATGTGAACATTACCGTTACTGTTAACATTCACTATCAATGACACTGTTTGGCAAAGTCACAACACCCTATTTTCATTTTGTCGGACGGTATTCAAAAATAATTTGTTGGTTTAACGGTGTTTGAAATATTCGTTTGCGACATTTTTTCAATGAAAATTAATGTAAAAAGTTGATAATGAAAACGAATATTAAAATGGCGAAGCGAGCTAACTTTTAATTAACTTGGTCTTAACAGTTGATACATATATTTTTTATGTAGGTATATACAGTCCAAGCACCAATAGGTATACACTTAAGGTGGTTGCGTCAGAGTAGCCCGCGAAATTCAATTCTTCTCACGTTTTTTGCAATTTGCAGATCAGTATCAGGTTGTATGTTGATAAAAAATGAGTCGCGCCAGTAACATGTATGTAGTTACAGAATTACAGTCGTGAAAATCATCAATAAAACCCTCTAAGTTTATGAAATCCTATTCAATGAATATTTCATGAAAATGTCATTCAATGGGATTAAATGGACTTACAGGGTTATATTGATGATTTTCATGCTTGTGATTATTTTTCATCAACATACAACCTGACAATGACCGGCAAATTGCAAAAAACGTAAGAAAGTTTGAATTTCGCGGGCTACCCTGACGCAACCACCTTAACAACTTTATAAAGTGATTTTCTCCTATTGATTTCAATTTCAAGTTTGTTACGAACTTAGTATCTTGAAACGCATCTCATGAAATAAGTCTTATCATCGCCATCGTTATTTTATGAGAAAATGGCTGTAGGATTTTGGTAAGTGTATACCTACATATTGGTACACACGGCGACAAATTAAGATATAAGAAACCAGTTTATGTGGATCCCTCATTGTACGGAAAATTTAAACAAAACGAGGCCATGTTACACTGGAAATGTATAGCTTTATGTGTCACCGTGACACTACGTAATGATTTTTTCCTTTTTGATGAAACCAAGTGTATAATGACTATTTTTCCATCTTCAAATATTTTAAATTTCGTACAAATAATTTGCTCAAATATTATCAAAAAAAAAAAAACAAAACACTCGATCTAAAGTGAACTATCGCCATATAATATACACTATCAGTTCGATATAACTACAAAACATAATTCTTATATTACAATAGGTAGGTACGATATAAGAATCTGAGGAATCTAATCACGAACGACATTAAGATAGAAATATGAAATATTTTGTCGATAGTACTGTGCCAAAAGAGACCAAAACTTAGTAATAATATCACGACTTTAATCCCCAAAGGGGTATACAGAGGTCTATATTATAATTTTCAGCAACGTAAATGACATAATTACCAGTAATTGGGCACAAATTAAGACTCAAAATTCCTGATGGACAGGCTGTTTTACGCCGGGGCAACACACGGCATTGCTGCATGCTACATATTGTAGCATGTTTCATCTTGTGATATACTATAACAAATAACCAACATTATGCGGCCACCTGCCAGATGGACAGACGACCTTGTAAAAGCTGCAGGGAGTCGCTGGATGCAGGTGGCATTGGACCGGACTCGTTGGGAATCTATTGGGGAGGCCTATGTTCAGCAGTAGACAGCAACGGGCTGAAATGATGATGATAAAGATGATGCGGCAATTGCAGCATGCGGTAGCCTATTTTACGCTGAGGCAACATCGTGCCTGGATAATTTTCAAAGGAGCGTGCTGTAAAAAAACATAACCTAGAAACTGTAAGAGGCACCAAAAATGTCGCATGGAATCCGTTGTGTTCGGATAGAACGTGCAACAGTCTACCACTTGACGCAAGGTGTTGCCATGCCGCACGATTCTTGCCACAATGAGCGACATTTTTAATGACTGTAGCATGCGGCCTTGTGGCATGCCGCAATACCGCACAGTGTTGGCCCGGCGTAAAATAGCCTGAAGACCCAATACCTTTGTCCATCCTGGGAATCGAACGCAAGACATCAAACTCGGCAGTAGCGAGAAATATTGAAGAAAACTACTAGCCACTGCTAGCAATAACACCATCTACGGTAATGTTTTCAAAGGGTGACATAGAAACTTCAACCAACTCAGGCGGAAAAACAAGGAACTAAAATAAATGTACCAAGTTTGACATAAATATCTTTGCAATTGTTCTTGACAACCAACGCCACTTTGAGCTGCACACTTCAAGTTGTCATACTATACTGTCGTTGCGGGCTGTCGCTGTGACTTGCAGTCGACTCCGGAATTGTACCTTCAAAATCTCAGCACATAGACAAAATTCTTGTATATTTTCCACCTGCTTCTAAATAAGGACACCCTCTCTCACCCCCGCCCCCTCCCTCACTTAATGATATTCCAAACGTTTTCACAGCAAAT
Source organism: Lycophotia porphyrea (assembly GCA_950005105.1). NCBI lineage: Eukaryota > Metazoa > Arthropoda > Insecta > Lepidoptera > Noctuidae > Lycophotia > Lycophotia porphyrea. The sequence goes on from OX465402.1 coordinate 14,531,357, forward strand.
TGGAAGTCACATTGAATTATCTTCAAAATTATTCAGCTTCACATGTGTCATTTTCATTAATGTCAAGGATCTCAAAAGGTCATGTAAGATTGTGCAAGCCTGATTAAAGCTGGGCTGCGGGACTGTTCGAAAACTGTGGCCCTGGAACACAAAGGCAAGTTAGGAACATGGATGGGTTTTAGTCAGTACAAGTCTGACACACCCTTCTGCTCTGCCCAGAGCGGGAGGTCAAATCCGAAAAAAAAGCCTGCTATAGCTACATTAGCTGCACTAATTTTTGCCAGCTATTTCGCCTGCACTGTGGTCAGAAATAATCGCACGGGACCATACTAGCGGGATCAAAAGTCTTTTAACCCAAGTCCAAAAATTGACAAAACCCAAAGGATTACTTTCGCATAATTTATAAAAATAGTATGAATTGATTTATCGATACAAAACCAAATTAACATAAAAATCGCCTGTACTACCGTTTTATTTCTGCTTGTCATTGAAAATTTAAATATCCCATCTCTCTGTTTTCAATACTTCCATTTAAATCAACTCTAATGAATATTCATACCGCGTTTCCAAACGAACCGCAGCCAATGGGGTGTGATTAAAATAAAATTAAACTTCGATTCAATGAGACAAGTACCTATTCGTGGTTGGTAGGTAATAAGAAAGTTTTGAGTCGGCAATTTGTGGTGAAAAGCGAGGCAATAAGAAACTTTGATTGAAAGTTCAACATGCAAGTTAATTTAAACCTTGAAGAACTGTAATTGGCTTGTGTTTGGTTTAAAAGTTCATTGGAGACATTTCGTTGAAATGATCAAAATGGACAGATTAGCTCTCAATAAACTGAAAGGTTTGCTTAACCTTTAGGGCGCGTTCCCACAATGTCGTGCCGATTCATTTATCGTTGGTTTTAGTGGACAAAAGTCGTCGACGACAGTTAATCGTGTCGTCCTATATGTGAACACCTCCATTGAAAGACACAAGCCAACACGTTTTAAACGACACGATAATATGTCGTCACGACATAGCGGGAACGCATCCTTACCCAACTATGTCAGTGTCAGCTTCCTATCTGACCTTTAAGACCCAATTACTGGTTCACACTATATCCCTTGGTAAGACTAGTAGTCCGACTTTCGGGATTTAACGATTTTGATATACAACTGCCTGTAACGAGTGTCAAAGATCTAAAGAATAAGAAGATCAAAGGGTAGCCGAGACCAACGGTTTCACGTGCATGCAACGGTACAAATGGGTAATGTGATAAACGGTCACCCATCCACCGACTGGCCTCGGTAAGCGTTGCTTAACCTTGAACATTGATCTTTGCAGCCCCAAGCCCCTCGACTCAGTGATTCAATAAACCGATAATGTAGCGTTACTTAATCAAACCGAACGAACTGTGGGCCCGTAAAGCTCAGGATTGGTGTCCTGAAACAGTGGCATGTGGCCGCGGCAGACCACGAAGGACATGTCGGTACGAACTGGATGTCTTCCTTGAGAATTGGAAAGAAGTAGCACAGAATCGTGACCGTTGGTAGGAATGGAGGGAGGCCTTTGCCCAGCAGTGTGACAATATGGGCTAGCTATAATAAATAATATAATAAAAAAAATATTACAATAACTGCCTTTTGAATATTAAAACACATGAAACACGCAACTACAGGCACAGCACTATCGGCAGTCCAATAATAGAACTTGACTATCGAATATTCATGTAGAATGACTAGTATCGATTTTAAATATAGCTTAAGACATTATTCTTCGCAATAGTTTGTTCTAGGAAATTGGGAATTTTTATAATTAGAAAGAATTGATATACACGGTGTTATGGACTTCGTAACCTGAACTTTAACTAAGAATTTAGTACCTACATTAGTCTACGTCCTCCAGCGTAAATAATAAAAAAAATATACATACATACATACATAAACTCACGCCCTTTTCCCATGGCGGTAGGCAGAAACAAAAAATAAAATATATATATATATATACATTTTCGTCACTTAGTTACATATTGACCAAGAAGTAATAACTTCATGGTTAATATGTACTTACAGTCGTCAGCACATCAAGTTACCACAAACTCTCAAATTTCTCCAAATGATTTTAAATCATATAAGGTTGATGGTTAAGTTCAAAATGGAATGAGAAAATTTGACAGTTTGTAGTAACATAATGAGCTGGCACCTGTACGTAATTAACTGACAGTTACAGTGTTACAAAATCATCTTTAAAGAACTTTGGTTTAGTAATAACCGACGAAAAATAGAATAATGATAGTACTGAATTGACTTGATGAAAGTTTTTGTTACCATAACCCATCTTACACCATGTATAAATTTATTAATATAGCAGGTAAGGTCAAATTTTACGTACGCATCTAGTACATACATAAAGAATCTAAAACTTCAAAAATGTAGGGTCAAAAAATTATGTCGACACAAAAGCAATATGTTTCAAATAGGACGAAATGACTTTATGCATACATATTTTACGAAACGTTCTAAAAGAGTTCCAGTGAACATTTTTAAAAAATCTACGGAAAGCGTAGAAAATATTCTACTTTAAAATAAATTCGAAAATAACAATATTGGTCCGAAGTCAGGCAGACATTTTTATATAGAGAATGAACAAAGCTATATATTATATAGATTAGAGACAGACGTGAGAAATAGTAAAGCGTACGATTCTTCGACCCGTAATAGTTTTCTTATACCGACAGTGATACATTTAAAAACTACGTGTGGGTACATTTATTTCATTTAATCATCATTATTTGCTTGCTTTTTTTCAATTGTGTTGGGTTCGGCTTCAACTCTAACTGAATACAGCTGAACAGCAGTATTTTACATGGAGCGACTGCCTGTCTGAGCTCCACAACCCAGGTACTGTTTGTCAGACTTTCAGGCTTCGGACTACTCGACTGCCAAAGATCTTCAAATGACAGTCGGGACCAAAGGCATAGGTACCTACTTCTTACTTGACAGGTCTACTCAATGAAGAATTAAGTTTAGTGCATTTAGAAAAATTTTGGAGATATAATATAATTGTGGTTGTATAGTTGATTTCAAATGCTTCACTCAAGTTCATTTTTGTTTCATTCTACTTTCAAACGACACCGACAAGGTGTCAGACGCATGAATATTGTTCATGTTTGAACTATTTCAAGTGAAAGATAAAAATGAACAAAAAGTGAATCGTCTGATTTCTTCTTAATCAATTTTTGTTTTTCACTTTTTCGGAAAAATTTTGTATCAAACCGTTATAAGATTTTAAAATACTCGTCGAAGGAGAAAAAGCGTAGAAGCAAGTGAAGCGAAAACAATATTCAAGGGATTAAAAAAAAATAAACTTATGATATTTTCTACATAAATTATAATATCTAAATATAGCGACAATATCCTTTAACATAAGCCATCTAAAAATAAATATCAATGCTTATAATTATGGCAGTTCTTACAACTAACTGATTTCGAATTGGTGCCTTTTAAAATAACGATTTTCATTGCACCGATTTGAATCATGATTTTGATGTTATTCAATTATTTTAGTCCATAAATATTATTTTTGATTTCAGCTGTAATTTTATTCCATTACTTTGTCGCATGTTACTCGAAGATTAATAGATTTCTGCATATATAAGGTCTTACTTAATTTTCTAAAGAAGTGTCCACACCGAAGTTATTTTTTATAATACAAAATTTCCAATGATATCATTAAGTAACTATTTATTATTTTGATGTTATCTGCTGTTGTGGACTTACATTTAGAAACGGTGCTCTACAAAAAGTAATATCGGTGTGGACGCACCTCAAGTGATATTCATTTATACAGGGTGTTCCAAATATGTGACGTCATAAAAAAATAGGTTCCTCAGGCCCTCCTCAGGCGGTTTGTTCCAGGATACACCTGGGCATGAGGATTTTTTTATGATGTTACTATTTGGATCACCCAGTATGTCAAAGTAATTCTTCTTGTTCGATTTGACAGGCAATTATATATTTTATTTTTATTTTTATTTATTCAGTAGTACACATACATTTTATTTATTCAAGTTGGTGCCAACATAAACTCATTAGAGTATCGGAATTGTATCGGTAAATAATGAATAATTATTATATGTCATCAACGCACTGTGCAAGCATTTTAGCTTGGCCAACTTTCTAGTAATATATATTTTCTAAAGCTTTATCTAATGCTAAATAAATGTGAGTTTATCATATTATTTACATAATATCCTCTAACATACTACGGTATTATATTTTATGTTTCACCTTAACTGTGATTAAAGTGGCTTTCTTTCTTCAATAGTGTCATTTATCTCCAAAAGGTCTTATCATTAGAAATCTTCAACTGTTTTTATTGTGGGTTTCCTTATGTTTGAAGTTGTTTTTTACATAATGTCTGAAAATATTTAGTGCATATGCTGCTCTAAAAACAGTAAAGAAAAAGATCGTACAAAAGCATGTCCTAGAAACCAAAAAAGTCGGGTTGCACTCCGGGAGTGCCGACGGAAGTGAAAACTTGAAACAACGCCATCTAGCTTAAACTACACGCACACTCGCGCAAGCGCCCTGCGCCGCCGATTCGATCTAACGAGAGTTTAACAGTTTTTATCCATCCCAAAAAGTGCAAAACGCCGCTAAAGAAGTTTTCACTTCAAAAATCGAAGACATGTGACTTCTATCACCCTCACTGTCCCCGCGTGGTGGATTACAGCCCACTCTTCTCTGTGTCTCAGAAGTGGGAACAATTTAGGCTGATTTTGTGGATATTCATAATTAATTAATTGGCATAAAACCTCAACCTTGTCACTTCGTTTATCCAGGTAGTTAGAAAATTATTTGAAAAACAATTTCGATTTCAATAAAATCATTAAGTATAAATATTATTGGACGAACCTTATTTAACGGTTTAGTATATAACTGACTTATGCCTTTTCGCGGTGATTGAAAACTAAGTTTATTGAGTGCCGAATTTGCTTCTATGTGACCAGTGCCTGTAACACCGGCTCTTACAGCAGTAATACTTTAATGTCACTTAAGTGTCAAAATGAGATGCAGCTATACGGTACGTCTAGCTCCGTCGCTTTTTACACACTGAAGTAAAATTAAAATAAAAGAGCTCTTAGAGGCGATGGTTGGCCTCTCTTTTGTCTCATTTTAAACCGGGATGGTTGCTTTTGCATTCTTCGTCATTTTCCTTAGTAGCCTCCTTTGATTAATATTTAAAAAAAAATTGGTTGTCTGTAAAGTTGGTTTACGAACGATAGTTTAACGTGACAACGTCATAAAATCGAGTGGAAGAGAGATAGATGCGGCGCATGCGTACAATGAGCGTAACGGGACACTTTTTCGTGCATGCAGCCGGCGTTCATCGATTTATTAGACGTTGTCACGTCAAAAAAAACAAAAAAATCAAAGATTACAAAATTGTTTTCACGGAGTTATTCTTCTCTCCAAGAGACTTGAGTACTTGACTAAGTTTGCGCACAACTTTAATCACAGTAAGGAAAAAAAAATTGAACACTGCATTCAATTCAATTAACTCCTATAATAATCATGTGAGTTTGCAAGTATTTACACCAACAAAACATTTTCTAGCGGCAACACACTAAACACACAAAAATTTAATCTATTTCTAACATATTTAAATACTCAAATTGGCTTTTATTCAATAAATCATCACTTCGATTGTTATAATTGCGAAATATTTTTTGATATTGTTATGTTATCGCAAATGCTGTCACTAAGACACTAAGAGGAATGCCACACGAGCATTGTTGAAACGCTGCGATTTCAATGCTATGGTTTCAACGCAATAAGTAGCTCCCGAGCAACGCAGCGAGCGGTGTCACAACGCAGAGAGAGACGCCACTAATACGTCGCCGTCGGACCGTTTCAAAAACTTTTGAAATTACAAACAATACTATACCGAGCTGCACCGAAGCATCTCTCCCAGCTTCGTCTCTTTGCCCCCTTGTACAACACGCACGCATTACGTTAACGCACTACAGAACGATGTAGCGTCAATTCATAGACGGCGCAACATACCGACAACGCATCGTGTGGCATCTCTCTAACGTCAAAATATTCTAATATCGTTAAATGCGTTATAAAGTCTAAATGAACCCGTGTAGACAAAATCTTGGCTCACATTATTAAATATCATCGTCACATCAAATTAACTGCGTTAATCATGTATGGCGGTAATTAAAATTGATAATTGAAACATGATGTTATTATATACAGGGTGACCCTTTTAGGTGCAGTAGTATTAAATGATTTTTGGAAAAACTCTTGGCAATGGCTTTCCGTAATACCTTTATGGTAAGCGATATGTTTTGTTAACTCATAGTTTATTGGAAAATAATTGACTAAAGGATTTGAATTAGGATTATTTTGCTTGGAAAAGATGTTAAGAGATCTTCAATGCCAAAAAAATACAGTAGATCAGTTATTTAAGTCTTGTGGACAATAGAGAAAATGTGAACAAACGTTTTCCTTTGAGCTAAGTTTTGGCCTGTTTTGATTGTAAAGATTAACTAAAGAAACACGAGTGTATCACGAAAAATTCTTCGCAAGAGGCTTTAACAAAAACATACTGGACATACGTAAACGGATCAGCCTGTATATGTATAACGTGCACACATAGGCAAAGAACGTTGTCGTCGTCAAATTTTAATTTTAGTCTTTTTAATGGTTTCTTTTTATCAACACACTTTTGATTACATTTAGATTTGGTTTATCGGATGTCCTTTGGTTGATCTAAAAGCTGTCTGTTACCGTTCAGCCGCTAAGGCGTAAGAAGATAACAGAGTTAGGTTTTTTCGAATGTTTAAAATTAGTGTGAATTGTTAATTAAATAATGTAGATATCACGAACATTCGTAGTCAACACCAGTCCCAGATCTACGATTTTTTCGAACCGGGGCAGAAACTTGATAGTGGCACCCTTCTCTCCAACGTTTGAGATAAACTACTTCAAAACAACCCACAAATATATTTGACTGTTCTTCAAATCTCAATTCAACATCTGGAGTCCACAAGTTCACTTTTGGTGTGGGCCTTTATGGCGCTTTTATCTTACAAGTCGACGGTGAGCCAAACAGGCTTTTGGCGCCCCCTGAAACTGTCACCCGGGGCGGGTGCCCCGGTGGCAAACCGCCCCCTAGATCCGGGGCTGGTCAACACATGCACATTAACACAACATCCCATGCAAAAACTAGAATACATATAAAATGACGTACAGAATTCATTTTTTTTTTGTTTAATCTATTAATATCCTTATCTTCTATACATACCACAGCCTCAAAGGCTAATTTAAATGATTATTATCAGGTGATCTGCCATGACCTTTAATAGCAGTACGGTTGATTTTAATTTTACTTCAGTGTGCGAAAGAGATAGAGTCCTGTATAGCTGCGTCTCTTTCCCACATCGAAGTTATACTGCTATGAGAGGTGGTGGTACGGACCCAGGTTATTATAAGAGGATCGAAAGAGAAAGATCTAGAAGGAAGAAAGAGTACAATCGACGTCTAGACTGTACATTTGAGCACATAGATCAAAGAGCGAGTTCAGATGCAGCTGATTATGAGGCGGTAGAGAAAGTTGCCTAATTTATTTATAGGTAATCATTTAGGTACTAGACTCAGCGCTGCTCCGTACGGGAAAGAAACAAAATAAAATCGAAATTGGAAAAAAAAGCTTTTGAAAAAGTCTCGTTTAACAGGACATTTGGAAAATAAATTAAAAGCTGTAAAAATATTCTCATGCTAACCAGCATTATTTGAAGTGAAATAATTCTACATTGAAATTCATGTTATTTTGCTACTCTTTCGGTGTTCCGTTGCATTGAAGACCTCTCATCATCAGCCGCCAACAAGCCCTTCTGAACACGGTACACATTTAGACTATCCTTATCACAATACACTGCAAATCTTGCATTGTCACTTACAACCTTCTTACTTCTAACCTTTATACTAGAACTACTCCACAAGCAAGAACGTCATAACCGACAGTACAAGATCTGAATTTTAAAATTTCGCATTCCATGAGCGCATGTCGACCATTACAAATTGAACCTTAAGTATACAGACATAAAAGTTAAAAGACATGCGCTCGTAATTTATAGACACTATATTACCAGAATTTAGACATTCAGAAGCCTGGAATGACGTCGTAAGCCTCTAAACTGGACATGGTCAGGTAGATCAGCCAGAGGGAGAAGAAGAACATGGAGGTGACAATTTTAATCCTCTTGGGTCCTCCGAGCTCTCCTCCGATGCTCTTCCGTCTGCGAAGGACCAGGACTAGGACAGCTACGCAGGCTTCGGAGCAGTACATTGTGACGCTGAAGGCGAGGCTGTTGAAGACAATGATTATGATAATGCGAATACTAATCCGTGGTTCTACCCGCTTATCGGCTTTGCCACATCATCGGGCGAGCCATGATTTGGCAAAACCCGCGGCAGAATCTCATATTATGAATGTTGGATTCTTTCTAAGGTCGAATTTTGCCGAGCGGACTGGAACATTCTGTTTCTCTGAAACTCTACCACGAACGCGTGACGAAAATGCAACATAAATTCAAAGGTTTTTTAAACGAAAATCAAAAATCTTATAGCCTTTTGTTATAAGTCTTTGCAAAGACGGCCAAAATTAATATCACGTACAGACATTAATGGAGTATTAAATTTTAGTAAGTATAATAAGTAAAATCGTTTGTGTTATGTCACATTCACTCATCGCGTTACTGCTAAACTATATAATCTAAAGCATCATTCTCTTGCCCTTTATCACAATTTATTTGGGCTCGACGCAGAATGTCTCTTTCTACCATACTTCCCTGTTACTCTTCATATCAGCAGTCACCTCCTTTTAAGCCAATTCACTAATCATCTACAATTTCCAGTAAAAGAAGAAAAAGCAGTAGGATACTTACTTCCCAGGATCAATATAGAACGTTTGGCCCCTATACCAGTGGACGATGGCGGCTAGAGTCCAGGCGACTCCAATGCCGAGGAACACGTTCACAGCATTCGATCCTGTGACGTTTCCCACGGAAGCGTCAGCATACTTGTCTTGACATGCTGCTACTTTGCTCGCAAACGTGTCTGGGGAGAATAAAATATGTCAGAAGATTCGAAGAATGCATAGCATAAAGTATCAGCCTATAATGTTCCCACGACTGTGGAGCTCTCGGCTAAATAATAACAGCCGGTCGGGTCGATCTCTAAGTTAAACCGCACTTGCCTAGGTTGGTCCGTGGATGCGTGACTACTCATTACATACGGAGTTTCCTGCGTGCCTCGGAAAGCACGTTAAGCTGTTGGTCCCGGATGTCACTTATTTATTGAAGTGAAAACTTCTTTAGCGGCGTTGTGCACTTTTTGATATGGGTAAAAACTGTTAAAGTCGCGTCAGATCGTCAGATTGAATCTGCGGCGCAGGGCGCTTGCGCGAGTGTACGTGTAGTTTAAGCTAGATGGCGTTGTTTCAAGTTTTTTTCTACGGCAGCGACGTCTTTCGTTCTTGCAGAAAGCTATTGAAATTTCTGATATTTAAGCTAGATGGCGTTGTTTCAAATTTTCACTTCTGCCGGCACTCCCGGAGTGCAACCCGTTTTTTATTTATTTATAGATCTTTGACAGTCGTTACAGGTAATCGGTGACCCAAATGTAGTAATCTGTTAGCTGTTGGTAGATGTCTTCGAGTTTTTAGTTCTAGGACATGGCGGTTTCCTCGCGATGTGTTCCTTCACCGTTTTGAGAGCAGTGCTGATGAAATAAATTACGCATAGTAATGAGCCTGCCTTGGTTCAAAATTGGTGCACTTAGCACTAAGCCACCAGCTCTCTTTGAAGAATCCATAAGTTGAAGGATAATTTGGAGAAATCGTTTTTTTTTTTGTTAACTCGGTCATTTTTAGGGTTTCGTACCCAAAGGGTAAACCGGGACCCTATTACTAAGACTCAAGAGAACTCACTCTAACACTAAGACTCACTGTCCGTCCTGTCTGTCTGTGACCAGGCTGTATCTCATGAACCGTGATACCTAGAATGTTATATAGATAATGGTTCGGAACCCTTCATGCGCGAGTCCGACTCTCACTTGGCCAGTTTTTTAAATAACCTTAAGATTTTCCGAAAAAACGGGTTATTTCTCAAAAATGAGACCTACACGCTTTTTGTGTACAATTTTCAGTAAAAAATAGAAATTAAACGCGGGCGAAGTCGCTAGTAGAAGTTAGTCATGAATAAACCGAAAAGAAGAAAAAACAAAACACATTCGTCTCCCTTGATTGTATTACTTACTGTCGACCTCCTTCAGATTCTCGTAATGGACATTATTCCAAAGAGTAATGAAAATGGACTCTAACCACAAGAAGAAGCCATCATTAATTATACGAGCTCGTAAATAATGTTGTTGGTTCATAATATCGCCGGTATTATGCTTGAGAAGCCTGGCAACACTGCCAAAAGTAGTTGGTACGAAGATCAGTGATAACTTTATGTTAGTTACATTACATCACGCCTGCAATCCTCGAAGGATTTAGGCAGAGATGTACAATCGAGGACACTCCCGCCTGATCACCACTAAGTTCATTTTTGCTTGCACTCACAACATGAAGCGCTCTCTAGCCGGGTGGGGCGCCGCCGTATGACTCAAGCGATTTCTTTTTCAAATGATCAGGCAAAAAATAATCAGGGAAAATGCCGCGACTGTACCTAATAGTACACACAAATTACGCCAGTTTTGTTTAGTCCCATGTTATCAGGAGGCGAACCTATTGCCATCAATAGGGCACATCATCATTCATCATTGTCAACCTATAATGTTCCAAGTGCTGGGACACAGGCCTCCACTCTATTAGAGGGAATGGGCTATAATCCACCACGCGGGCCCAGTGTGGATTGGTAGATGTCACATGTCTTCGAAGTTTTGGTTCTAGGACATGCCGGTTTCCTCACGATGATTTCCTTCACCGTTTTGAGGGCAATGGTGATGAAATAAATTACACAAAGTAATGCGCCTGCCTAGGTTCGAACACACGACTTACTGCTCGTAAGTTTGGACTGCTACCATTGGGCTAACGCTGCTCTCATCGGGCACAAATCCAAACCAATTACACTATACCCGATCTGGGAATCAAGTCGGTGCTGAGTATAGTTATAATAACTGAAACTAGTTTTAAACGTTAAAAAAGTCTGACTTTCAGTATCTCCATAACCAGAAAGATACGGTGTCTAGTAAAAAAAAAATAACAGGAAAAACGAATGATTCTCGTCTTTGTTAAATGTTAAGTATCTTCTCTTAACTAGATATTTTGTATTTTTTCCTGTTGCCAAAGAATGTCCCAAACTAAACTTTTCTTCTAGGCCAAAGTTAAACATTTTAGAAAATTATCTCGCTTCCTCAGACTAACTTTGAAAGCAAACAAAAAATATTAAAACACGAGGCTTCTTCAAAGAGAAGCTAACTTATAAAAATCTCAAAGATTTTTTGTAGCTGTTTTTCTTTAGGTGGCTGTCTCATTACTGGCGAGTAGCGACTGGTATTTTTGACAAAATTCGAAAAAATAACCCGTTATACATTTATACATTTGGGTTTGTCTCTACCGATCACGTTATCAGATTGAATTAGCCATCAGATCATGGCGAGCTGTATCCACTGATACCGTGATCCGATTTTGTCGATATATAAATTAATGTTTTTACCCACTGATCACGATATCCGTGGCTATAAGAAAAAAAAAATGGGTTGCACACCAGGAGTGCCGGCAGAAGTAAAAACTTGAAACAACGCCATCTAGCTTAAATATCAGAAATTTCAATAGCTTTCTGCAAGAAAGATGTCCCTGCCGTAGAAAAAAACTTGAAACAACGCCATCTAGCTTAAACTACACGTACACTCGCGCAAGCGCTCTGACTATCGGACGCGAATTTAACAGTTTTTACCCATCCCAAAAAGTGCACAACGCCGCTAAAGAAGTTTTCACTTCAAAAAGTTTATTTTCGAAACAAATTGCGCTGTACAGACACAAGAAAGGAGGAACACTATCCCCAAATATCGACGTGGAACGCCATATTGTCTTTCAGTATCTAACCGGGCGAACGTCATAGTAGATGGTAGTAGGTGGTAGCTGAAATACCTCCGTAGCAACTGGACAGATTCGCAACTGGACAGATTCTTAGCTGGACAGTTTCGCAGGTGGACGGATTAGCAACTGGACAGAACGTGTACAGTTCATTGCATAATTAAAGGAGATGAGTTGGGACTTTGTACAAAAGTGGTCAAGGCAGGAAAGTGGTGGCGGTGGACGACTTGCTCCAGAGGGCAAGGGCTGACTCTTTTCAAGTTGTTTGATGAAATCACACACAATACTTGACTCAAAATGTAATGTAATGTCCTGTTAAGTAATTTGGGTCGAGTAAGTATTGGACAGCTGATATTTCTTTCATGATTACCACATTATTATTGGTACCAAGGAGAAAGTTTTTCAGCTTGGTGGTCTACACTCTTGAATATGGCCACACCTTCTGATCTATGTAACCTTCGAACTACTATTTTAAATGGAAATGTTTGCAAGGATGTTTGATTGTATGTATGAATGTTCGTTATTTCCTCACGCAAAAACAACTGAACGGATTTGGATGAAATCAAATGGCACTTAGTTAGATATACTTTACAACCTGGATATGTGTGTACACATAGGATTACCATTATATGACTCCACGCGGGTGAAGCCGCGGGCATAAGCAAGCTAGTACTTTATATGTATCTTTTTAGGGTTCCGTACCCAAAGGGTAAAACGGGACCCTATTACTAAGAGTCCACTGTCCGTCTGTCTGTCTGTCCGTCCGTCTGTCACTAGGCTGTATCTCATGAACCGTGATAGCTAGACAGTTGAAATTTTCACAGATGATGTATTTTGGTGTACAAAAAACTAAATATTTAAGGGGGGCTCCAAAACAACAAACGTGATTTTTTTGCCGTTTTTGTCCAATTTTGTTTAGATAATGGTACGGAACCCTACGTGCGTGAGTCCGACTCGCACTTGGCCAGTTTTTTTACCTATACGGGACCAAAAATCTTTTAATTTCTCTTTGCACGTTTCTTGTGAGAGGAAATCGTCGAGTCGCGTCGTGGACAGCGGAACAAGAGCCCTAAGCTGTTTCGTTCAGCAGCTAAGCGTTTTTCGCTAAAAACATGGGTATTGAGTACCGCTCGAAGCTGTGTTCCTATCTTAGATAACATGAAAAGATGGTTTCACGAAGCGGATTTACAAAATTGAGTTGTTTTAAAATATTGAACCAATGAGAATTTTTTTTTGTTCTGATCATGTTTGTATTTTATAGGTAGGTGCCAAACTAAAAGGAAGTAGCTGCTGAGATGACAAGTAATAGAGAAGTGTGGAAGATGGCATGCTGCGCCAACCCCAAATCAATTGAGATACGGGCAGGGTAGGTGCTTAACTACCAACTAACGCAATCCGACACAACCGGCGTTATATCAGGCTCAAGACCAACAGTCTAATATGCTTTCCAAGGCATCGGAGTAAAACACAGCAGTTCTAAACTTTGGGCGAACAACCTAGAAATTCACGATAACACTTTGCCTTCACTTTGGAGCTGCATGATCAACAGCAGTGTTTGCGACCAGAGGACACAGACAACCGATCAAGTAAACCATCGTCAGGGTGGCGCATGCGCTCCTCGAGTGCACCGGTGTCACCCAGATCCGCGAGGAGACTCTTGGTACACCGAGATCCCTCGCGGATGCCCTGAGAAGACCGGGAAGTCTAATCTGCTTCTGGAAGGAGGTGGGCTGGTTGGAGTAACGGCCACCATGGCTCACGCACAATGGTCCACCTTTAGGGACTAAGTACGGAGACCAAACCCTTAGAATAGAATAGATAGAACCATCGTCATCCACAACCAGAATTCACCCACTGCTCTATTTAGGCGTATCCTTTTTAGAAGATTTACTACAGATTTCGATTGCTTAAACTAATGTAGTTAATAAAGTAATATCTTTATAATTATATTTAGACTAGTTTTCACCATAATTATCTCTCCCTAACACACATATATATGTACACCCATACATAGGTACAGAAATAGGCCACCTCCTAATTGCATTAAATAGTGAATATAATATTGTAACAATTTAATGAAGATATACTGTGCACGTCTTACAACTATGTACTGCAATATGTTCAAATCATAGGCGAGGATGCTGGCACCCTAAACACAAGTTAAATCTTATATTGGGTGTCAGAGCTCATCGAAAACACTCTACTCTTCACTCTCACTCTTCCCTAGTTGTAACGCTGCATAGTGCCTAGATAAGTGTTTTTTGTGATGTTGAAGGTAATAAAATACTTTTTTTTTGAGCTTTTTCCAGGGTCCAGTGCCAGCTTTATCTAAGTTTTTCCCCGACAGCATCAATGTCACCTGTCCCTCTCGCCGCCGCCGGACGACCACCATTTCTAGTCGCAGTTTTTTACGCTACAGCGTTACTCCACTTATCATCACCGCGCCTAGCTAAGTGTCCCGCTATCTCCCAATTATCTACAAAATACAGTCCAGAATACAAGTAACTTAACTCACCAGGTATGCTAGTCCCCAATGCGACGAAGACAATAGCTGTGACAGAATCCTTGATGCCCAGCGTGCAGCCGAAGTGCGAAGCCACATCTCCGATGACGGCTGTCACCAGGCCGATACAGATGATGGACACGACGAAGCAAACGTAGCCACCACCTATGTCTGTGAACCAGAATATCAATAATTAGCACAATATGTTCGCACTGCTGGGACATAGGCTTCTGCCTATAAGAAGGTGTGGACTGTCATCCATCCACCAGACGGGCTCAATGCGGTTTTTGTAGATGTTACATGTCTTCGACTCCTTAGCTGGATTTGTCTAGAAAGTGCGGAGAACCGCAACAAAATCAATCAAAATCTTAGTACGGCACACATATAAGCGATTATATGTTTTTTTAGTACGTATGGTGTATAGAAAATCCATTAATCATCAGTGCTGTCCGTACTTTTGTGAACAGCAACCAACTTGTTTTAAAAGTTTAGTTTTAGTTTAGCCCAAACTTACTTATCATAAATAAAAAACCAAACCCAAAACTAGACTTCAAACTACAAGTTTCTAAATTATTTTTAGAAAATATTTTTGCATGTCTTTTACTTATACATTTGACTATACACTGTATTTTTTTTGGGCTTGTAATATGTAGCAATACGGTTAACTTTCCAACGAATAAAGGTCGTTTAACGGTGTCGCTAGTTCAATTGTTTTTCCCCATCTTAAAAATGTATTCAACATAGTAGATTATAATTAATTTTACTAAAATTCTATATAACTTACCAGTGGGTGGTATCAACGCAAACACGATCTTCCAGAAGAGTGTGACGATATGAAGCACGTAGTCGAAGCACGAAGGTGGCTCGTCAGGGTCATCAGAACCTACACCATGGAGTTAGATTAGTGTGAGTGTTAGATTTAATATATAAAGAAACTAAGGTTCCGCACAAAAGGGCTGCTGGTGGCCGGCGACAAGCTGTTTAGATGATTTTTAAAACGTTTTGTATGGAATGGCCGCACACGTGTAGTGAGTGGCGACCACTCGCGACATAGTGGCCGCTACATGCTACCACCGGTGGCGGCCACTCGCGACTTAGTGTCCGCGACACGTCACTGGTGGCGAATTATAAATAAATACCGACCACTCGTGGCAGCCACTGACCACCTTCGTTTGCGCGCCACCAAAGGACAGTGCGCGACAGGCACCGGTGGCCCATTTGCGCGGAGCCTAAGACGATTTACACACGAAACCGCCCGTCTGCGGTCGGGTTGTGCTGGCAAAACACATGTGTAGGAGAAAACTGTACAGTTATCGTTGTCTGTAAATGCAACTTAGACTACAAATGTATATAATATTTTTCGAGGATTTCCGATTAAGCCTTCTATTATTTAAAATATATTTATATATAAATCCAATGAGTCCAATGGGCATTATTTGAATTTAGGCATTTTTTTTGCGGATACCATACCTTTGGCCTATTTAAAAAAAAATCCAGCTAGTTACGTAAGGAAATATGCCCAAAAAATGCACGATACACCGATTTTAGCTAAAATATGCATTCTCTTCAAAACAGACTATATATATAATATGCAAGACTAATGATTATGATTATATCCATTTGCTATTTGCAAATACGGTGTCTGGTAATGACTTACCTGAGCTCGCAGTCAGCGCTTCCGAAAACTGTTCTTTCCACGAAGACGTGCCTATTATAATTGATGCGTTTGCTCTTTGTACAAGTTTGTCTACTGTGTTCTGAAACAAATATATAGGATGTTACAAGTGCTATATCCGTTTACCTTTGATTCACTTGCGCACGTCGCGTCACTTACAAATTTTTGTCGCGCAGTAGTTTCATACCGGCTGACGGGGATAGGATAGACGAGAATACTTCAATTTGTTGTTATAACATTGAACGATACTGCTGCATGTATATGTAGAGGTGCCGATATACAGGGTGTAAACGGACTCTTCACGAAGCCGTCAACCAAGCATTCTGTACATCAAACTAAGTAACGTTACGTAAAAATTATTGCTGGGAAATGACTTTTTTTTTGGGGTGAAACATCACGTTTTACGGTAGGACTCAATGTAACGCACTCAAAACTTTGTGCTGATGGATGGATTTAATAGTACGGGGTCGCAAAGGTGTCTTAAGTGAAAAAAATACATTAAAAACATGTATTTAAAAAAACCTTGTGAAAAAGTTGGAACTTTGACCCCCAATATCTCCGTAACTAGAAGGTTCCCACCCAGGTACTTATGGTCTAGTACAAAAAAAATATCGCAATGACGGGGAGAACAAGTGCTTTTCGGCTTCGTTAAGAGTCTTATTACACCCTTTATTATACACCTTTCGATGTGAAAAGGTCCTCGAGATTGAAATTCTCGCCCATCCCATTCACTCCTCGCCTCGCTGGTGTGAAACCACCTTATTATGTGTTAAACCGTCCCTCCGCAAGTGGCTTCGCGGCGATTCGTGTCAGTCGTAACACGCTCATTCATTTGTTTTATCTGTTGTAATTAACTTACTTTAAACTCCTTGCTCTCCTTAATCCTGAGTTGAGCTCTGGTGATCTCTCCAGCTCTTGGGAGTCCCATCATAGCAACGACTGCCTCTTCCTCCGGCAGTGTTGCCAGATGATTGGCTTCATTTCCAGGATTTACAGGGTTATCATCATCTGCGACCAACAGTATATTATTAGGCATTTGAAAAGATAGACATAATAGTCCTGCTTTTTTTTATGCACTTTTAAAATTATGATTGAATTTTATACGACGAATGTGGACATAAAATGAGTTATGGAGGAGAATGTATAGGACTTAATAACAAAACACAGTTCTGACACTAGTCTGGGGACTAACTGAATTATAACTTCAAACTTACCTGTTAAAAACCTATGCCTAATAAGTAATTATGTAACACACTTGCAATACCAATTTGAAAGATTTTGATCGAAATTCCTAATCCATTGCTTGATTAGCTTCATAAACAGCGCAATGAATATTGTTGGAATGTCAAAATAAACAACATTACAATTTCCGTGTGTTACGCAATTTAGCTGCTAGTAGGCATAAGCCAATCAAAACGGCAATATTAGATTTGACTGTGTCTGTTAATCTAGAATTAATATTGAACATGTCTTCATTTTAATGAGTTTCTGGTATCGTGATCTCCGATTGTATTAATTTAGTTTCCAAAATTGTAAATAACCAAACGTTGTTTAAAAAGTAACTTCGTTTCAGTTTCAGTAAAGTTGTGAAGTCAGATATTTTTATGATTTTTTTTTATAGTTCCCATCGCGCAAGAAATAGTTGATGTTTCTTTGAGTAAAAATTACCTAAACCGGTCTCGAGCTTCGAAAAATCCTTTCTAGTTGTAAGTACTCTTTTAAAGTCATCGAAATCATCCATTTTGATACATTTAATCTAAAACTCTCAAAAATCCGAAAATAACGACTAAAGATCCCTTTAAAAACAAAACTAGTGTCCGTATGGCGCAGCCAGTGCAATCTAGCTGTCACAGGGCATTGTTAGAACTATCACCAACTGTCAGTTTATACATGGTGGAAGGGACACGTACGCTGAAACGGTTACCATGTATTCAGTACAGCAGTAGCGAAGGATCAATTTTTGTAAGAAGTAAGCCAGAGTCATCATCATCTGCCTAGCCTTTTCCCAACTATGTTGGGGTCGGCTTCCAGTCTAACCGGATGCAGCTGAATACCAGTATTTTACATGGAGCGACTGCCTATCTGACCTCCACAACCCAGCTAGTACTGGGTAATACGATACCCCTTGGTAAGACTGGTTGTCAGACTTTTTTGGGCCACTGACTACCTAACGACTGTCAAAGATTTTCAAATGACAGCCGGGACCAACAGCTTAACGTGCTTTCCGAGGCACGGAGGAAACTCGGTATGTAATGGGTGGTCACCCATCCACAGACCAACCTAGGTAAGCACGGCTTAACCTAAAGATCGACCCGAGCGGCTGTTATTATTTAACCACGAGCTCCTCTGAGGTAAGCCAGAGTATATATCTTTAATGTGATTATAAAATTTGTCTATAGAATACTGAGTGTGCCATTTTTCAAAGGGAAGCCGGTAGAAATCGAGTTTTATGGAACCTTGGCCACTGCAGTACAGTATTCTGAACCTTCCCATGCAGACATTTTTCATGGGTAATTAGAGGCACCGAGGCATGGGGATATCATAGCGCCAACATCCATTCTCCGGGCTGCTACGGAAAAATTGCAAACGGAAAAACCCAATATCACTTTTCGCCCGACCCGGGAATCCAGGACCCCCACGCCCAGCAGTGGGACTTCCGACCACGAGACCAACACGGCTTTGAAATACTACTAGTTTGGAGTTGTGGTATTTTCCGACCCTATGTCAGGATCATAGGACGATGGGACAACTGTCCCTACATAGAATGAAATGTAAAAAGTAGTGTCATCGTCTCCTATACATATCGATGGCAGCAAAGAATAAACGGCTATCTACAAAATCACTAGTTTCCAGGAGAGCGTTTTTAACACAAAAATGTAATAACTTCTACACTACTTCTTCTTCAATTTGTAATATAGTTAATCAAAAAATATTTTTTTTATTTAAAAATAAAAAAATAATACCCGGATAAAATAAAGAATTCTGAATTCATTTATGTTAAGAAGTGAATTTTGCAAAAAATGCAGTTGTATTTTTGTTCTTTGCTGCCGTCGATATATAAATAACCGGCGTGTCCTTTTATAGGGAAGATGGCACTACTTTTCCCACCTGACCCTATATAGGAACAGAAGCAAAGTGGATAGGAGCTAGTCCTATTTTGCAAATTAAATGTCCCAGAATCCATATATCAATCCGGTTTATGCGCTTAATTGCGAAACGCATAGTGGCCTTAATTTCCGCAATAGAACATGAGGACAATAGCCTGCCATGTCCATTTATCACTGGCTCTTAGAAAATGGCTTTACTAGGGATGCTACTCACTAATTCGGCTTCTCGATTCGTGAGTATTTGTTGAACAACAAAGAAGACTCGGCTCGTGCCAACCGGTAAACTCCGGTCGACATCTAACATCAATCAATGGATACAATCGTGTTAGTGTCGGTTCAGCATGATGCAAGCTCAGGCGAGGGAATTGACACGAACATACATATTTCTACATAAATTCAATTTTACCACCCTGCTTCGCCAATTTATGTCGATCCAAACATTTGTGAAGCACCCCTGGCAGCCATTACCGTCAAAGAATGAGTGCTGTTAAGCTACACTGACCGAAGTCTGTCAAAAGATTATACCTACAAAGGGGCATAACTGCCACCTTGGTCATATCTGCCGATCGGTTTCCAGCATAGTGTGTAGTAATGGCTATGGTTCGGCTTTAATTTGGAAATGCTGGCGATTCGAAAGTGCCGAACCGAAGAAGTGGGTAGCACACCTTAAGAGCATTGAACTCATGAGCATATAATCATCATCACCATCTGTCTAGCCTTTGTCCAACTATGCTGGGGTCGGCTTCCAGTCTAACCGGATGCAGCTGAATACCAGTATGATACATGGAGCGACTGCCTATCTGACCTCTACAACCCAGTTAATACTAGGTAATACGATACATCTCGGTAAGACTGGTTTTCAGAGTTTTTGGGCCACTGACTACCTGTAACGACTGTTAAAGATGTTCAAATGACAGCCGGGACCAACGGCTTAATTTGCTTCCAAGGCACGGAGGAAACTATGTAATGGGTGGTCAACCATCCACAGACCAACCTAGTCAAGAATGGGTTAACCTAAAGATCGACCCGAGCGGCTGTTATTATTTTGCTACGAGTTCCTCAACTCATGAGCATATAATATTAAAGTAAAAAAAAAACTAAATTGTCTATACAAAAACTTTAATAAAAACCGAAATAATTTAACTTTGCCGTTTATATGTAAAGTCATTCAGGGTAATAGCTTTAGGGCAGTTCTTTTTATATATATAAGGGTGGGACGTGTTCGGTTTAATATATGCAACGTTCATTCTATATTGTCTTCACTGACTAGAATTTTAAATAAGACGTGCATGGGTTGGGTCTTATCCTATGTTCTGGGAAGTTCTATGTTGGGACGGGAGCTCAAGAACTGATGAATAGCAGAAGACTGGAACAACATAACATCACGCCTGTAATCCCCGAAGGGGTAAGACTT
This sequence comes from Lycophotia porphyrea, assembly GCA_950005105.1. Taxonomy (NCBI): domain Eukaryota; kingdom Metazoa; phylum Arthropoda; class Insecta; order Lepidoptera; family Noctuidae; genus Lycophotia; species Lycophotia porphyrea. The sequence continues at coordinate 14,552,152 of OX465402.1, forward strand.
AGGTGTACATCATATTATAGTACAACCATATTCTGCCAATCATATTTAACTCCGACACCGAACACTTTTTGATCGTCAACAAACAAGTGTAAAGTTGAAGCAACTGGACGTTCTATAGGAATCAAATATTCATTGGTAGCTTGTATCCGGCACAAGACACAAAAGTGTCCACGTTTGCGCAGCGCCTTACGATAAAACTCAATGTACTCAAAACATTGTGCTTTCAATACCTGCATCTTAATAATTTGTATTTAAAAACAACTTGAACTTACCTACACTATCTCCGTACCTAGAAGGTTCCCAGGTGTGGTTATCGCAATGATGGGAAGAACAAGTGCCTTTCGGCTTCGTTAAGGGTCTATTTACACCCTTTATATACTTAAGCTATGTAAAAAGGAACCTCCAAGCTCCAATTTAAATTAAATCGGAATGAAGTCACGTCTAAGCCGTAACTCTTTACGTAGACGTACCAAGTACAGTAACAATGTAAAAACGATTAAATTGTTATTTGTAATCAAATTCTTTGACGATCCAATGAAAATGTAATTTATTTTCCCCTCGGACCGCGAAAGCGTTTAGACGTGCATTCCGTACAAGTATTTTTAATTTTTATTAAAAACGAATAGTTATTTCGAAATTAATTAGTAAATATATTTCGCAAAAGTACTAGGCGCGCATAAAGTTTGAAGAGAACGCGAAACGCACGCAGAGTACTGGAGGAAACGGGCCGGCAACAGTCAAGACGGAGATAGAAGGCTGTGCCCGCTGCGCCCGTACCCCTGTGTGTGTGTCTTCCTCGCCGGCTGCCCAATTTAAGAGCGATAGCGATTAGCGAGTACTTATTTATAATTACTTTGCTTTGTCTTGATTTTTAGTCCGATTGTTCACTAACAAGTTAACATGAACAAGACACCACCCAAAACACCTCCGAATCAATACTCATCGCGTTCTGAGTCTGATATCCGGATGCTGCAAGCAGACAAAGACTCAGAAGGGAGCATCACCCAGAGAGCCAAACGCAGATGCCTTTCGGACGAAGTCTCTAGTGGTAACCTGGATATGTTTAAAAATGAAATAAAGAAGATGATCAATGAGATGATTTGTACTCAGAGCACCCGTTTGGACAAATTGGAAGGACATATCAAGGAAATAAAAAATCACTACACGGAAATTAAGGTCACAAATACTGATCTTGAAAAGGCAATGACAGCGGTCTCCGATCAATTACAGTCCCTTGAAAATAAAATCACGGGATTAGAAAATCAACGTGGCTCCATGGCAGTCCAGTTATCTACGTTAGAAAACAAGTTGGAAGTTCTCGACCATAATCTCATCAAGACTTCTGTAGAATTACGCAATGTACCCAAGAGGCAGAATGAGACCAAAATCATGCTCTATGAAACTATATTGCACCTATCAAAACATCTAGGCCTTGATACAGAATCCGCTAGTATCCGTGATATTATAAGACTACCCTCAAAAAAAGAAAACTCAACTTCGAGTTTATCAGTCGAGTTCTGTAATACACTGACGAAAACTAATTTTCTTGCTGCTGTTAAAGACTACAATAAACGCAATCCCACAGACAAGATAAAATCAACCCATCTAAACTTAAAATCGGCACCGGAAACACCTATCTACATCACCGAGCTTTTAACAGCCAATTCCAAAAGGTTATTTTACCTTACTCGAAACCACGCGAAGCAACACCAGTACAATTATTGTTGGACGTCGAACGGAAAAGTTATGCTTAAAAAGGATCCTGATAGCCAGACTATCGTGGTAAGAAGCGAAGAACAACTGAAGCTGCTGGCCACAATCATCAAAGTATGACTACTTGCATTTGAGTATACCCTGCTATATCTTACGTATTATTTGATTACTTTTACGATTTTTTCGAATTACTTTTTTAATATACTAAACACAAACACAAACAAAACTCACACACATAACTTTAACTATATACACAACATACTCTCAACATATATAACTCACTCAACACCTACATATTACAACTTCACCATGTCATCATATATACTCCTTAAATATGCTTGCGTTCATCCCCATTATTCCTTAACTAGCTATTTCAATATCATACAAGATATGGTTCTAAATTTTTTACCCCTAAACGCTATAAGCTTTTCATACGTTCTTAAAACAAATACCACCATATTTTCTCGTAACCCTAATACTATCTTTACTTTACCGAAAAAATGACTACTAACATAAACAATCTAATTGACAGTATCGACGAACTATCTGTATCAACTACCCATACATGCACACCTGAGGAAACACTCCCCATCTTGAAGTGTCCTAATAACTTCATTAAAATACTAACACAAAACATTCGCTCTGTAAACCGTAACTTTTTAAACTTGCAAACGCTTTTGCACCGAATTTCTTCTGATTGCGATCTGGTTGTTTTAACTGAATGTTGGTTACCATGTTCTAGCAATACCATTATCCCAATCCTCAACAATTACTCCTCGTTCACGACCACCAAACATATAAATCAAAGTGATGGTGTGGTGGTGTATTCGAAGTCGGACCTGTCCGTTACATGCGAAGAGCCAGATTTCCACCGTTCTGCATCAGGTCTTATTATAAAAATTAATTTTGACTTGGCGATAATCTGTATCTATCGATCACCGTCAATAGACAATATTAACAGCTTTCTCGCAGCTCTTAACAACATTCTTCCGTCGCTGCATAGATTTAAATCGGTAGTTCTAACGGGTGACCTGAACGTGGACATCAAACCTACCACATCTGACATACGCTCCCACGATTACCTAAATTGCCTTGCCTTTCACGGTTATCTCCCTGCCCACACCCTACCGACCAGGAATGGCAATTGTTTGGACCACACGTTTCTCAAAACAATTTCCTCCACCCAAACCTTTGTTTTAAGCTCCACAATAACTGATCACTCCTCTTCTTTACTTTGCATTCACAACAAATGTATACGAACGGTCGCAAACTCCCATAAAACGATAATTGACTATGACGGGCTTGACAAATCAATGTCACAACTGGATTTTACCCCTATTTTTAATATAAAAGATGCAAATATGGCTACCGATAATTTACTGAATTTAATGAGTGTATCCATTTCTGAAAATACCACAGTTAAAAAAGTTTCATCAAAAAAGAGAATCCTAAAACCGTGGATCACAGCCGGTTTATTGCGGTGCATAAGAAACAGGGATGCTCTACACAAGAAAGTTAAAACAATCCCTGGAAATGAGGTTCTAAGAATTACGTACCTTCGATACAGAAATTTTTGTGCTAGAATTTTAAAGAAAGCTAAGAGAAGTTATGATACAGAGGAACTAGAAAAAGCTAGTAAAAACCCAAAAACACTATGGGATACAATTAAACGGGTAACTAACACTACTAAAACTAAAAATACACCTGTTCAATTACTAAATTTGTCATCTTCACCTATTGAGTCTTGCAACATTATAAACTCATACTTTGTTAACATTGGCGAGAGGCTTGCAAATAATATTCACACTTCTACAACGCATTCATTCACAGTCACTCAACCCACTTCTGCGAACTCATCAACTTCATCGTTCGTCCTTGACCCTACTGACTTTGTCGAAATTACAGCAGTTATCCACTCATTGCGCTCTGACGCTGCAACTGGCTGGGATGGCATATCACCCTACATTCTAAAGAGATACTCAACCTCCCTGGCACCCATACTATGCCATATTTTTAACCTCTGTTTCGAGACTGCCGTCTTTCCCTCTTCTTTTAAAAAGGCGATCATTCACCCAGTCTTCAAGGGAGGCGACGGGAACCTGCCGAATAATTACCGCCCCATAGCAGTTCTGACTGCCTTATCTAAGGTTCTAGAACGTCTTATCAATAAAAGACTGGTAGACTACTTAGAACATTACAAACTAATATCACCACAACAATTTGGATTTCGTAAAAATAGGTCAACCTGTGACGCAGTTCAGGAATTAACTAAGAATATCGTACAAAACCTGAACAATAATAAAAAGGTCCTAACAATATTCTTAGATCTTGCGAAGGCTTTCGACACCGTCCCCGTCCGTTCTCTCTTACTCAAACTTGAAAACATGGGTGTCAGGGGATTGCAACTTAAACTTTTTGAAAGCTACCTCACTAATCGCTCCCAGAGAGTCAAGATTGATCGGCACAGCAGCAATGAGCTCCCCATCTACTATGGCGTTCCACAAGGAAGCATTTTGGGTCCCACTTTATTTTTAGTATTTATAAACGACTTATGCAATTTAAATATCCCAAATGCTAAGATGACATCATTTGCGGATGACACTGCTATAACCTTCGTCGCCAACACATGGTCTGAGCTCGAGGACAAAGCACAAGATGGCTTTAATGTAGCGCTGAACTGGCTTTGTCTCCATACGCTTACACTTAATACCTCCAAAACCAAGTTCATTACCTACTCAGTCAGTTCTGCTACTCAACCAAAGTCACCAATATTACTAAAAGCTCACACATGCAATTCTCAAACTCAATCTTCGTGCCACTGTGCACCTATATCTTCTACGGATGAAATCAAATACCTAGGTATAATCATAGATAGGAATCTTAAATTTAAAACTCATATTAATGTCCTTACTGGCAGAGTTCGCAAACTTATATATATTTTTAAAACCCTAAGAAATATTGCTAATCCGATAATTATACGTAATGTCTATTTTGCCTTATGCCTATCTATTATTACCTATTGTATTGCCTGTTGGGGTGGTGCTGCAAAAACAATATTTAAACCACTGGAAGTTGCACATCGCGCCATACTGAAAGTGGCTACCTTCCGTCCACTAATTTACCCAACTAATCAGTTATACAAAAATTGCAATGTCCTCAACGTGCGGCAACACTTCATTCTAAAATCAATTCTGTTACAACACCGAAAAACTCCATATATTGAACTTACCAAACGCCGAAAAGATAAAATATGTACTCCTCCAAAAACCCGCTTGTCGTTTACTAAAAGATTCTTTTATTATTTAGGTCCGTCCCTTTACAACATAATAAACAAAAAATGTCCTATATATAAATTGACTTACCATGATTGTAAAAAGACTGTCCGCACATTCCTTCAAAACATAAGCTACGACGAAACAGAAAAATATTTAATTTAATTAAGTTATGACAAGTTTGTATATTGTACCACTCACCCAAAACATAGACCCACACTAATCAAATCTACTTACTTACGCACGCATACACAGCCACATGCTCACGCACATACACTCACTCACGCACACACACATATACACAGACAGACCTGGACACGCACACACAGCACACACGCACACGCACACACACACGCACACACACACACTCACATTAACACGTACAAATGCGCTCGCGCACTAATATCTTTATTTAAACTTTTTAGTTAAAAAATTGGTTGTAAACAGTCAAATTTAAAAGTTAAATTGTGTTAAAATAAAATTGTAGTAGTACAATAAGAGGGGATCGGCACTGTGACTTCTTAATACAGGCTATTTTCATAGCCTAGCAAGAAGAACAGCACGTCACCCACTTGATTGCCAGATATGTAATACTACCTACTTTGTGAAATTTGTTACATGTACTTCAATCTGTCTTTTTATATAAATAAAGATTATTATTATTATTATTATTATTTTGATTACAAATTCAGTAATTCACTCATTTTAAATTGTTAACGTAAAGTAGACTTACGTTGTCTCAGTCTGTTTGTCTTATGAATATAATATCGAATTACGTACTTTACTAAGTAAGAGAAGCTCGTGGCTAAATATTAACAGCCGCTTGGGTCGATATTGTTAAACCAAACTGGCCAAAGTTGGTTCGTGGATGGACCCATTACATACTAAGTTTCCTCCGTGCCTCGGAAAGCACGTTAAGCCATTGGTCCTGGCTGCCATTTGTAGATCTTTGACAGTCGTTAAAAGTAGTCAGTGGCACGAAAGTCTGACAACCTTTCTTACCAAGGGGTATCGTATTACCCAGTACTAACTGGGTTGTGGAAGTCAGATAGACTGTCGCTCCATGTAAAATACTGATATTCAGCTGCATGCGGTTAGACTGGAAGCCGACTCCAACATAGTTGGGAAAAGGCGAGGCAGATGATGATGTCATCGTACGATAAGTTATGAAATCAGGCGTTACTTTGCGGAAACTCATGATATTAAATGTTATGCAAAGTATTTAGTGTTTATTCCGCGAAATGCTAGGATTGGATGCAGGATGCTTGACACGTTCACCTCTCCATGGGGCATCTACAAGAGATGTTGAGTAGGTGTGCCTTGGGGCAAAAGCACGGCAAGCCCATATGACAAGCAAACTGTTCAGAAACCCATGAAGAGTAGTTGGTCATAAGGACAAGCCAAGCTGTTAGACGTGTATGAAAGTACTGCCACTAGATGCATTCATGTTAATTTTCGCTTTTTCTGCATCTGCATGTGCATATACAGGGTGTAAACAGACTCTTTACGAAGCAGTCAACCAAGCATTCGGTACATCAAACTAAGCAGCTTTACGCAAAAATTATTGTTGGGAAACGACTTTTTTTTTTGGGTTGAAAAATCACGTTTTACAGTAAGACTCAATGTAACGCATTCAAAACATTGTGCTTCTTCTTCTTAGCGTGTCGATGGCAAATTTTTACTAAATATGTTTGGCCCAAAATTCAACTACGCGAACTCCGCTCGCTGATGCAGTCAAGAGATCGTCAAGTGCGCAAGTGTCAGGGCATGCGGTGCAAGATGAAAGATGGGCCATTGTCTGTGGAGACACACCGCATACACAGTTGAGAACATTGTGCTGATGGATGGATTGAATAATACGAGGGTTGTGAAGGTATCTTAAATAAAAATCTTACATTAAAAAAATACTTGTAAATAGGTATCTGCTTTATGTTTTACTAGCAACCCGCTCCGGTTTCGCACGGGTGCAATGTAGAAATAAACCTTCCTCTGTAATCACTCTATCTATTAAAAAAAACCGCATCAAAATCCGTTGCGTAGTTTTAAAGATCTAAGTATACATAGGGACGGACAGACAGCGGGAGCGAATTTGTTTTATACCATGTATAGATAAAGATGTATTCCATTTTCTCTTCTTCTTTTACAAACTTTTTCTATATCTTTTTTTTAGTATCTCTTTTCGCAGGTGTGCTGGAAGAGATTTCTTTAGAAATAAGCATCATCTTTGTACTATTTTCTGTTCCTTTCTTCTTTTATTTATTTAGTGTATACATACATTTTTAAATAAATGAATAAAAACATGTATTTGAAAAAAAAGTTGTAAAAAAGTTGTAACTTTGACCCCCAATAGGTTCCCAGGTATGGTCTAGAGCAAAAAAAATGATCGTAAGGACGGGGAAAACCAGTGCCTTTCGGCTTCGTTAAGAACCTATTTTCACCCTTTTTGTAATATTTGCGGGTGGGTGAAAGATGCTGCATCCAAGCCTGGATCTTTCTCGCGGAATTAAAACTAAACTACTAAATATTTTGCATAAGATTTAATAAAACATCGCGTCCTCTTTTACCTAGTACGCTGACAGATAGCTGACAGATTAGGTGAGTAATACTCAGTAAGTCACTATTATATGAACGATCCATGCCCCCAAGTAGCTAAAAAAATATTTCAATTTTTTTTTTACGGATGGGAAATCATCAAATGACTTCTCCCGCTCTGGGCAGAGCGGGAGGGAGTGTCAGACTTGTACTGACTAAAACCCATCCATGTTCCTTCCTTGCCCTTTGTGTTCCAGGGCCGCGGTATCTCTTTCGAACAGCCCGCAGCCCTGGCAGGCATCGGCCCTTGCGGGCCCCTCCCTATTTGCTGACATCTCTTTGAGGCGCGCGTGGAACACGAACGCGCCGTCAACACGGCCTGTCGTCAAAAGACGGACGGACGGCGAGCTGAACGCGCTACCCCTTGGCTTTAAAAAAGCTGAAAGCAAAATAGCTTTCAAAAGAGCAGTTCAGAAGTTCTATTTAAAGTTAGACTAAATTGCTTACTATCTAGTCATCACTAGAGTTATAGTAATTATTATAAGGTTTCTCGTATTTGGGACTAATTGAAATTATAATATACATATATTAGTTTATTAATATATTATAAATAATATATGGGTACATACTAATATATATATTTATAAATATATATATTAGTATGTACCCATTTATGTGTATCATTATAAGTTAACAAAATGGTAATTATGTTATTTATTGTTTTTGTACTCTACCACAATGCTGTCCTATTTGACCCAAAGGTTCACTGGTAGAGAATGCCTTGTGGCATTAAGTCCACCTATACCACTCTAGTACATGAATTTTAAATAAATAAATAAGTCGAGGACGATACAATTTGACTTCACCTCTTTATTGCTCGACTAGTATCTATACAAATGAAATTCCGGGAAAAACCTATCCAGCAATAAAAATATTAAAACCCGTATCATATCTGACAGTTAGATTAACACGTCCCGATCCGATCCGTTTTACTGAGCCCGTAATTTCACGCTCCATGGCATCGTGTATTTGCTCGGCACACGATCTACTAACACAATTTTACCGGTTCAACTGCCCCGATTCAGATATTTTCGGTACCGAACTGAATCGGGGAGTATCTTTGTGCTTGCCTATGCAAAAATATTTCGAAAAACATTCATTTGATATGGCACACGGTACAGTTTGTTTTTTTTTTCTAATTTGCCTCTCAAATATAACCCCACATTGTGATCTTATAACGAGACAATTTTTTTATTCACATGTACCGAACTCTAAAAAACGGATATTTCACTGTTTTTGAAGTTATACTTCTTTTGGCGCGTTAGGGAAAAATGATGAGAGTAAATTTTTACGATGCACGCGCACACCGTCACTAAAAACTGACACTGAAGTTAGCTAGTCAACATTTTAGTTTTATACGCCAAAGAAGTATAACTTCTTACGTGCGTAATAAGTACACACACACTTTTTTATAACAGGCACCTCGTTTGTAACTTGATCAATGTCTGGACTTTAAAAGAGACAGTGGCATCTAAGTTTGTTTCGGCTGTTTCTTCTCAGAGTGGAACATATGAGTCTACATCAGGCGTGATTAGTAGTTTTTACGTAAAAGAGTAATTAACATCCAGACATACATACATCCTCACAGAATTTCGCATTTATAATATTAAATTATGAGGTAGGATTTATTTAATTATGGATAAACTAACTATATCACTACATATTATAAAACAAAGTCCTCCGCCGCGTCTGTCTGTCTTTTTGCGATAAGCTCAAAAACTACTGCACCGATTTTCATACTGTTTTCAGTAATGGATAGAGTTGTTCTCGAGAAAGGTTTGAGTACATAATTTGTCAAGTTTTTGTTGCGGGAACGGGACAAAGTTACACGATTACTTTTGGCCGCGATAACCGACATCCACGCGGGCATCAGCTAGTACATTAATAATATTAAAAACTATTAAATGAAACAAACTAACCAAAAACTATAAAAGGGCATCGAAAAACTCCTCTTCAACGCTGTCAGCTGGTAATGTGGTAGGATTAGACATAATAATTATGTCACTTCTTTTTGAAAAACCAGAAACTCACGTAGAAGAAATAAATTAAAAAAAAAACAATTGCGCTTTAGAGAATACGACTGAAGTAAAACTTCTCCTTTAACTTTTATCCGTTCGCCTCGTAACGTAACTTTGCGTAACGCATTCACCTTACTCCCCTAAGTCAAGCGTGTGTAAAGAAGTTTTACTTCAAAAATCATAATCACCCGGAAAAGGTCTAAATGACTCTGAAAACTGAAAAATTCCCTATAGAAATAGTGCTAAAAATATGCTAAATGCTTTCTTTTTCATAGAATCAAATACTACTCTGAATAAAAAAATGTTAACTAGTTCAATGCGAAGCGGTGTAACATAGAGCGCTAGTGTATCGCATTCAGTGATAAATTCTAATATTAAAGTAGGTAGATACGTCACACAAAATCAGCCCATTATCCCAACAAAAAAAAGGCCATATTTTAAATATTTTTTCTTGCTCCAACTTATAGTCTCATCTTTTCTGACACGCTAGACAATACTTTAGGTCAGCAGAGAAAAAAATAAAATTAAGTACAACAGGTGAATTTGAATTGGCTTGACTCCGAATCGTTATCGAAACCTAATATTGCACAAAATAAACTGATTTTACTAAACTGCTTTTTTGCACTATATCGAGTGGCCGTTCTGATCCCAAAAAAACATGACATCTTTTGACGTGATAACATCTTATAAATCGATGAACGCCGGCTGCACGAACGAAAAAGTGTCACGTTCCGCCTGAGCCGAGTGTGCAAGCGAGAGCGCGGAACAAGCGATAGAGAGGCACGATCGACCTAAGCGTTTGGCTTGTGACGCATCTATGTATTATACAAAATAATGATAATTAGGTGATAATAATTCAATTCCATTCATAAACTATGCAATTTTTCATCAATGATATCTTATGACGTTATCACGTAAAATTATCGTCCGTAAACCGACTTTACAGACAACCATTTTTTATTGTATTTAAAACGCATGACGCCTGTGGCGTTTTACTAGTTTATTAAATTTGACCATAATATTTTGCTACACAACGTATCAACCCACTATAACATTGATGGCATTGCTACATAATTATAACAAACTATATAATCTTACTTGTGCACACATAGATACAGTTCCGATGACAGAAAGCAGAGAGAAGAAGAAAAAAGAATAAAAATAAATATCAAGATTTGAAAGTTCTTTTCTATAATATACTTTAATAATATTAAATTAACTCCGAAAGTACTGGACCGATTTTAACCATTTTTTCACCAATAGAAAGTTAAATTATCAGGAAATAACATAGGCTATAAATTATATTTATATCATGCAAATTAGCCGAACTATCACAATTTTTGCGGACGAAGTCGCGGGCGAAGTGCTAATTATGTTATAAAAGTGCAATATGGTGGAAAAAGGTAGATTAGAAAGACTATTGTTCGCTTGATTACCTGTTATTATCTTAAAAAGAGGCAAGACGAGGGAAGAGGCTGCTTGGGTTTTTAGGCATAAGAACTAAAGTGAATGTCTATATTATATTTATCACACGTTGGATTTTCAAATCTCAGTGCTGAGTCGAGAATTGAAAATTCGACGGTGCGATTTTTATTATATAATCTACATTTTTGTGTCATCTAATGTAAGTGTAAATGGGTAAAATAAGTCCCTCATTGATCAAGGATCTATTTAGAAGGCCACTCCATTTATTTATCGTTTTTGCATAAGTCATACGGAAAGAAATCCGATCATATCACAATCGAGAGGTTCGATTATATCCTACGATAACAAAATTTACCAAGAACACCACATAATACATTATAATGGCTGTGATCTCCGAAGGGTAAGGCAGAGGTATAGTAGATCCCTATTAGTTGACAGTTCACAAGTTAGGGGTAAGTCCCATGTATTAGAAGGCGAGCCTATTGCCATCAAACTGCTAGTAAAGAATTCCAGATAGAAAAGCCCAACAACACTTTGCCTCACCCGGGAATCGTACCCTCCTGACCTCATGCTCAGAAGTCCCGATTGTGGCCACTAGACCAATGAGACAGTCAATGATTCAGTCCAAGGCTTTTTTTTTTTTACGGATGGAAAATCATCAAATGACTTCTCCCGCTCTGGGCAGAGCGGAAGGGAGTGTCAGACTTGTACTGACTAAAACCCATTCATGTTCCTTCCTTGCCCTTTGTGTTCCAGGGCCGCGGTATCTCTTTCGAACAGCCCGCAGCCCTGGCAGGCATCGGCCCTTGCGGGCCCCTCCCTGTTAGTCAGTCCAGGGCTGCGGGACTGTTCGAAAGAGATACCGCAGCCCTGGAACAGAAAGGGCAAGGAAGAAACATGGATGGGTTTTAGTCAATCTGACACTCCCTTCCGCTCTCGAAAGCGGGAGGAGTCATTTGATGATTTCCCATCCGAAAAATTAAAAAAGAATCAATAAGTCAGTGAGTTCTAAATCTACATTACAAATATCTTTAATTCATTTAGTTACTGAAGACTATGAAGACTTCTTTCCCCAACCCGGAAATCAAACCCAGAACTTTATGCACTTAACAAGAACTTGAAGAAAGACTAATGTAAGACTTCTTGGCTCTCGAAAATGAGGAAGTTATAAAACACAAGATACATAATGCAGTGTCATTTTTTTTTCATTAATTTACCACATGCCACGCCTGAGGAAATCCAATTATGGTAAAAAGAGAAGTGAAGATGGAGCTATCCGAAGCTGTCATCACAAGGGACCCGCCCTAATTGTGGCAATCGAGTTATCCAAAATACCGACACAGTTGCATTGAACCCTCCATCAAGTGACGTGAAGTTATTGACGGATATTAGATAAAAAGATTTGCTTTTTATTTAACATAGTACTTATGCATTTCAACAAATTTATTAGGTTAAACTAACTATATACATTAATAATTAAAATCTATTAAACTAAAATAAATAAACTAACAACAAACTATAAAAGGGCATCGAAAAACTCCTCCTCAACACTGTCAGCTGGTAATGTGCCCAAGAGACTGGCGGCGTTGCCACGTTGTATGGCAACACTTAGCCTCTGGCCAAAGTAAAAGCCAGCCCTTGGGTCACGGGAAGCGTCAACTAGGCGTTTCGAAATTTCCTTAAATAGGCTATGAGCACTCGGACCCCACGGCCCTAGAGTTTCAACCCCAAACGGCTCGAAAATATAGTTACCACAAAGGTTTCTATATTTACGCCGCTGGAGGTTCTCTGCAGCCGCAGCGGCAGCACCAGCACAGCACGATGAGCTTGGAAGATGGGATGGCGCAAGAGTATCGACGCATGTTGCGTCCCACACTAAAGGCTTTTTATTTTATAAAAATACAATACAAAATATTTGATTTTTTTGTTTTTTTGTGTTTGTTACGATTAAGTCAAAAACTACTGGAATTTTTCAATTGATAGTCACGACGTCTGGATTTGAGACTGATGGATGGCAATAAGCTCTCCTTCTTTTAAATTGGACCTAAATATAATTAGCGAAACTACTATTAGGTACACTTGTCTGCCTAACCCTTCAGGGATTACAGGCGTGATTTTATGGTGCATTATTTATCATATTCACGTCCATGAACCAAAAATTCGAATACATATGACATCTACCAATCCGCACTGGGCCCGCGTGGTGGATTATAGCCCAATCCCTCTCATAGAGAGTGGAGGCCTGTGTCCCAGCAGTGGGAACATTATAGGCTGATGATGATGATGATTTATCATACATCACTTGTATCTCTTAGATTTGAATGAGGCTGTTCCAATACTGACCTTGTTACTGTATTGAACTCAAACATATTGTACTACCTTGTATCAATATTTATGGCAGTACAAGCTCCATTGCTATCACGGCGAAATAGTAATCTTATTTACTAGTCCTCCACGCAACCCTTAGGGAAACTAGATTTTCCAAGCAGGTACCGATAATGTAATCAGTGTAGAGGATGCGGCACCGTCTTAGGGCCTTCCTCCATCGCGACGTTTTATAGCGATGCTGTCGCGCGTTAGTCGCGTTTGCAATGCGTAATAGAAGCGACACTAACGCGCGACTGTTTCTGCCGATATTGCAGGAAAAAACTGACGTGACTTTTTTATACAACGTGTAACGAAAAGGGTATAGTAAGCTGAAAGGGGGTCAAACAACTCGTCATTCTGAACAACTTTTGTGGACCCTTTCGGCTTACTATACCCTTTCCGTTGCACGTTGTATATACTAAATAGGCTTGCGTTTGGCTGCTATTCGCCTGTTGTGAAGCGATGATACGACCTAGAGTGGAACACGCTTGCCTAGAAGAAACCGATTCACTCGAACTTTTAATAGATCCAGATTATAATGATCAGGCAACAGAGAAGGCGGCAGTGAATTCCAAAGACTAGGGGTTCGCACAATAAATGTGGATGCATAAAGCTTTCACATTTATATCTGTATGAATGATGATGAATTTGCGATAGCAGCGATACAAAATTCTAGTTTCGTGGCCAAAAGTACACAGCCAACGACAATACCGCGACTGTATCGCGTTCCTTTTGCGTTGGCAATACTGCAGAAAGTCGCGGTGAGCGAGAGCCCTTAAAGGCCAGCCCACGGTTAAGCTAGAAACGTGTACTGAGTTTCGTTTTTTTTAAATATAAAAATGTTGTATAAAGCATAATCAGATAATTACGTCCCCACTGTTCGCACAGGCCTGCGTACTGTGTGAGGGAGTGCGCTAGAATCCACTACACTAGCCCAGTCCGAGTTGGTAGATGGCACATGTCTTTGTTTTTTGTTTTTTTTTTGTATATGGCTGGATTTCTCTTACGAGAGCTTTTAGCCACCTAATGTTCGGTTCCACATTTAGACTTTCTACATAAGCACTTAAATGTTTCTGGTTTAATTTATTATGCTAAACCGTTATCAAATTTTACATCGACTAACCATGGTTTATCTAAACGCCTCTAAACATCAGCAGTACTAGAAAGTAATAAAAAAAACAACTATTTAGTATGTTCAACTATTCTACTCTTTTTCTACTCTAAACTAGACTGAATTAACATCTATACACACTTTAAGAAATGGAGCGACCTTATTCTGAAACTTTATTTTTTTTACTTATTTTTGTATGTACCAGTAAGAATGTAAATTGTATGATTATTTAATTAAATCCACTACTGGATACAATTTAGGCAATCATGATAAATTAATATTCTAGGTATTTCTACTAGAAAAATCGAATTTCTACTTACAACAAAACTGGACAAAAATGACTTCAAAATCTTTGAACAAAATATCTTGAAATTGCAAAGTCTTATGTCCCTGGAATTTCAAGGGCATCCCTTCGAATATAGCATTACTATTTGTTGCTTTTTGAAGGAAGATTTTTATGAACAAATCATCTTAAATGTTACATAAAATCCTACTCAAAAAGGGTAAAGGTACTATCAATAACAGTGAAAAATTACCCACCTTGTGGGTGGGTCATTTTTTGAGTACGAATATTCCTAACTTGATGTCAATAATAAACAAAATAATAATCCCTGCTTTATCAAAAACGTAACTGCTATTCCAAAAAGCAATCTACGGCAATTACTATAGAGGTCAACATCGCCAAAGCCTCTGACTTATATTCACAAAGATTTGTAGCATGCGTACAAAAATAAGAAGAAAAGTTTAATGAATGAACATTTTTCTAAAGAAAATAATAAAGTCAAACTGTGTAGGTACCTTATTCGAATGAAGTAATTTTATTTATTCCTACCCTCTTTTTCTCCTTATTAAAATTCTCAATAACCAGCATAAAACACACGGTACAAATGACAAAAGTAACTGACGATCAAAAATAAAATAATGCTCCAGTCAGTGAAACAAAATGTCTGCCAGAAATATTCAAAGGTGATGGTGGATGTCGGTTTGCATAACAAATTTTAGCCTGGTTTCTTTATTTCCTCATAGCTCCAAATGTGCTGAATAAATGTTTTAAATGTGGTTTAAAGGCGGATTACTTGTGTTGTTTTGTTTTTTTTTTAAGTGTGCTTTATTAAATATTTACTTTAATAAAGGGATTTGAATATTTTAGTAGGGAGCCTTCCAACTCTCCCGGTGTTTTGCCTCCTCTGGCCAATCACTCAGGAACGAGTCTAAATTGTCACGCCAGCGTTGCCCAGCAGTGGGGGAGGCCTTTGCCCAGCAGTGGGACAGAATAGGCTAATGAAAAAACAAAAAAAAAAGTAGGGAGCCTGGATCGCTTAACAGTTGGGCTTTTTTTTTGCAAAATAGCAGCAATGCATTAAACCTGTATTGTTTAATGGCTGACGTCTAAACAAACAAGTATGAAAAACTGTAGAAGAACAGTCATTTTTGAAGTGAAAACTTCTTTAGCATCGTTGTGATTTGAAAAACGATGAAACGAAAAAGCGACGGTAAAAACAGACAGACACATAAATTTATAAGATTTAACGTGGGCGAAAATGAGATAGGAAGCATTATTCAGTGTTTATCTTGAAGCCAACATTTTTGAAGGTTTCACTTCTACCACGTGTGAATTACACACGTTTTTTTTTGTGCTGGATTAAAATGAAAAAATATTTTTGTTTTGCTGCAATTTCATATTTTTTCTTTTTGTCCTCAAGGTCAAATTTGTATTGTTTACCATTTACAAACAACTTAGGTACTGCTAAATTAAAAAAAAAATTAAGACATCCACTATATTTCTTGATATTTCTTGGCGGCATGTAAAGCCAAGTCAGAGGCCCATGTGCGGCATAAAAACTGTGATACCAGGTAAGGCACTAACCACACGATAAAGAAGAATTAGGTACACCTCTGCCTAACCCTTCAGGGATTACAGGCGTGAGGTTATGTTATGTTTGGTTAGTGACGAAGACCCCGAGACAAAAAATGAATATAAAGATATCATTCGGAGACCACCACAGTGCAGAGTATAAACATTCTGAACAAATATTTATATTCTCCGTATTTGAACTGCTACGGAGCAAAACGAATCGGTAACTCGCAAAAAAAAAATACACTCAGAAGCACCCGTGTTTTTTGAAAGTTAAGTAAGTGTGTCTCAGGCTATATTATCTTGATAGTTTTATAAAACAAGTGTTAAAGCTTCTATTTAGTTGGCGTTGGTTTTTTGTACATACCAGAATACTAAGTTAAATAAATAAATAAGTTGATCTGTAGTCAGTACAGTAGCCGTAGAAGTTACTATTTGATCTTGAACTGGTTATTCTAGTGGAATAAAAAATATTATAAACACAAGAAGACTCCTTCGTTGGCGTAGTGGTCGCAAGAGCAACTGCTGAGCAGCTAGGTCTTAGGTTCGATTGCCGGGTCGGGCAAACTGTTATTGGGTTTTTCCATCAGGAATTTCTCAATTCGCGGAATATAGATTTGTGCACGATTGATGTCAATAGGCTCGCCACCTGGGACCTAAACATAACTGGCGAAACGTGTGTGTACTCGTACTTTGAATTTGGTACACCTCTGCCTAATCCTCCGAGGATTACAAGTGTGATGTTATGTTATACTTTATAAGACTTGGCCCTTATAAATCAGCACTTGTTTTCTGTTTTTTAATATTAGCACAATGCAGTGTACCTATCCATAACTATTTATAAAATCATTATCCGTCCTGAATTCAGATCATTCAGTTTTCACAAAATTATAGTCATTGGTCACTCCTAACCATATAGGTACCATAACATCATTAAAATATTAGAACTTCCAACTTTTTCACAGTTCCATATAACATCTCATTTTGGTACACCGAAAACATTTATAAGAGCTCCCTGAAAAGTTTCCAATAAAATCTTCACGTCACATCTTAGGGTTCCGTTATAAAGTATTCAAGAGACGCGTACGGATAACGGCTACGTGGGTTCCTTACAAGATCAACATAATGTTTCGGGCCCTCAGATTTCGGTCTTATTGAGATTCGACCTCTACTTTCATTGCCGGGTCCAGAAGTTTCACTTTTTTATGGACATCCTTGCTTGGTTGAGTTCCGTATAGTTTACTTTGATGGGCTTTCTTTCAACAGGGGAATTAAACTTTGGGACGTGTGTTTCTTTGTTTCTTGGTATAATTGAGAAAGTGTGTTCCAAGACTTCTGAATATGGTACTCATTTTCAGATTTATTAACACTAGCTTGTAAGTGCAATATCCTTATCCTTACTACCTTACCATCATCATCTGCCTAGCCTTTTTCCCAACTATGTTGGGGTTGGCTTCCAGTCTAACCGGATGCAGCTGATTTTACATGGAGCGACTGCCTATCTGACCTCCACAACCCAGTTACTACTGGGAAATACGATACCCCTTGGTAAGACTGGTTGTCAGACTTTTTGGGCCTCCTTACTACTTTAACGTCTACTTTAACGACTACTTTAACGACTGACAAAGATCTTCAAATGACAGCCGGGACCAACGGCTTAACGTGCTTTCCGAGGCACGGAGGAAACTCGGTATGTAATGGGTGGTCACCCATCCACAGACCAACCTAGGCAAGCACGGCTTAACCTAAAGATCGACCAGAGCGACTGTTATTGTTTAGCCACGAGCTCCTCATTTAACGCACTCATTTATTCATTTAACGCACAGTATTAACGATTTTCACCATCATTTAGAGGGTTTAATCCGGAAAGGTTGTGTTTAGAACATGCAAAATCCATAGCCTTACTAACACACGTGTGTTATGTAGCCTACCCGTGCGCTGCCGTGGGTAAAAAAAACTATAACCGACTTCTAAACACAAAAAAGTGAAAAATAAGTTTAGCTTCAGAAGTCCGTGATAGTGCGAAGCAGAGTCGGGTGGCCAGTAAAGTAACCTTTCTTGTTTATACCGTTCGTTACATGGTACAGTGAAGGATTGATGAGATACCCTGATCTGAATTAAATGAATGAGATAGAAAAGGCCATTTTCTTGCTATTTGATAGATTAACACGAATGCTCGAAGCAATGGATCGGCGAACGATTATCTTTTTACCCGATTACGGCGGAAAAGGACGGTGCAGTTTTTCATTTCCTCGTTGGTTGACCATGATAACGTAACTAACCAAGTATTCATTATTTTGATAGTTGTTTGAAGAGTTTTTCTTTTTACTTGAGATATTTGATAAACAAAAATGGCGTCAAATGATTTATCTTCTTTTTAATTATGTAATGCGAAAGTTCGATCGAAGGATCGATGGATGTATGTATAGATGGATGCATGTATGTGTAATGATGGATGGATCAATGCTTGTAACTCTTTCACGCATAAAAGTACTGAACGGATTTAGATGAAATTCGGCGCGCTGATAGTTTATAACCTGGAATTTTCATCCCGGATAGTACGATCCCGTGACACAATTATTGTACTCCACCCTGACGGCAGAAGCTAGTTTAAAATTTTTACAGAAAATATTTTTTTTTATCAGTTTTTTTTTTTAATTAGTTACAGTAGGTCCGGACCGGTACGGACCCAAATGTGTGTAGCAACCCTAACTTTTCCATCTGATATAATCCCTTATTTGTCGCCAACATAAAAGGGGATGATGACGTAGAATCAATATATCGTCCACCAATTCTATCAAAGGTTTTATTTGGCTTTCCTTTAGCCAACTATTGGCCAGTCGACCGAAAATGTCTTATTATGGTGTGTTGTGGGCAATGCTGTAAGCTGATTTGAGATGACTCACTTGAGTGAAAGGTTTACTTGAGTGGTGCGGATGTTCATTTTTAGGGTTCCGTACCCAAAGGGTAAATACGGGACCCTATTACTAAGACTTCGCTGTCTGTCCTTCCGTCTGTCCGTCCGTCTGTCTGTCACCAGGCCAGCAGGCTGTATCTCATGAACCATGATAGCTAGACAGTTGAAATTTTCACAGATGATGTATTTCTGTTGCCCCTATAACAATAAGTAATAAAAATATACATTATTTAATATTTAAACGGGGCTCCCATACAAGAAACGTGTTTTTTTCGGTTGGTGGTACGGAACCCTTCGTGCTGAACGAACTGGCCAAGTGCGAGTCGGACTCGCCGACTCGCACTTGGCCAGTTTTTATGTTTTATTCCACGTTAATTTACTAATCTTAATGTGAGTAGCAACGCCGGTAGGAGACGCCCTAGAAGGACATACGCTGGCCTTTTTGGTGAAGTTCTTCAGAAAGGTCAGATGCGTAGTACTCGCAACCGGCGTGCGTGTATGACCAGATGTATGAACGTGGACGAGGCAAAAGTATTATGTAAGGATCGTAGCAGGTGGCCTTTTGTGATTTCTGCCTACTTCCATAGAAAGAGGCGTGAGTTTGAGTTTATGCATTTAAGCATTTTAAACTTTGCACATTTGTTTTTTGTTTCATTATCGAGTGACGAGTGCCTAACCTGGTATCAAACTTTTTATGCCGCCCATGGGCCTCTGACTTGCCTTTACATGACGTCGAGAAATATCTCTCAGGCATGCTGGTTTCATAACATAACATCACTATTAGGTAGACCCACATTTCACCAGTAAGTTATGTTCAAGTCTCATGTAATAGCCTATTGCCATCAACCGGGCACAAATCCAGACTCCATGGCTGCTACTAGCACTTTGCCCCACCTGGGAATCGAGCCCAGGACCTCATGCTCAGCAGTCGCGCTTGCAACCACTCGACCAACGAGGCAATCAGGAGACATGTTGGTTTCCGCACGATATTTTCCTTTACCGAAGCAAGTGCAAGTTGGATTCGAACTCGAGACCTATGACTTGGCAGTCCAACGGTCACTCCACTAGACTGATATGTACTCACCATATTGCATCTAACCCTTTCACATGACTAAACCTTTTGACAAACCACACACGAATTCAAAAGACCAATTTAATAGCTGAAGCTTAAATTAATCAGTGGTTTCATTCAATACCTAGGCATGGTCCATAACAGCTGAATTAACACTCTGTAAGCGACACCCATGTACTAGGGATGCACTCTATTTGCTTTGGATCAATCCGGAACGCAACTAACTAACGATTCTAGGATCGTATTGGTTTTGATCCGATTTTCCAAATATCGGAGTGTATCGTATCGTCTTCTGATATGCACGATGTTTGGTCGATTACAAAGGCCGATCTTCATTATCATATCAATCCGGAATCACCCACTGCTGGGTATTACAGGCGTCCACCTTTTCGCCACACTTCTGGGGTTCTGTGAGTTCCATATCCAAGTATTTTATCATATTAATTTGTATTTTCTAAGAGAAAAATCCATTTTTTTTTGTAATCCTTTTATTGTGTTTTGAATTGGCTGATCATGCAATTTACGATAATGCGAGACAATTCGATCCATTAATTCCGATACTGGTACTTTTCTACCGATCCAAGCGGTTGACGTATTATTTTGTACATATCTACATTCTGAGCAAATAAATAAATATTCTATTCTGTTCTATTCTATTTGTATCCATCCAAAATATCGAGCAATCGGATCCTTTTGTGTCGATACTGTATAGTATCGAATCGGATCGTTTCTCACTACCTACATATACAGGATGTACGTAAAATATTACTGATCGAACTGTTACCAATGATTTACTGTGAACGATTTTATTTCGATTCATGGAGTTGGGTACAATAAATTGTACTCCAATTCACTTTTAAATTATGCGGTTTGACCTATTTTTCGACAAAAATTTGAAAGGAAGTCGTATGTTTTAATATGGACATGTAATGAGGAGGGATGAAACGCATGGGACTAAAGAGTGATGAGGGATGGAGATAGAGTGAAATGTCAAAGAAAATATGGATAGATTGTGTGAGGAATGATATAAAAGAGAAAGGAGTAAATGATGCCATGACGTCTGACAGGGGAGAATGGAAGAAGAAAACGTGTTGCGCCGACATCAAGTAGAATGGAACAAGGGCAGGAAAATGAAGATGACCTGTATTTCGACGTACATTTGGTCGTGTGTCGTCCAATGGAAACCAACAATTTTTTTTTTTAGAATGCAACCTCTTAATCAGTGTTTTCGGTTTCATCACTATCACATCACTACATATAATAAAACATTGTCCTCCGCCGCGTCTCTCTGTCTGACTGTTTGCGATAAACTCAAAAACGAGGTGTCTGAAAAAAATAAACCGTCTGGGAGCTTTCCACGAAAACGCTGCCTAAACCCTTTGAGATATAACAAAATGATGTATAGTGGAATCCCTGGAATAGGTTCTCATGGGTTACGGGAACAGGATCAAAATTTCATGATTACTTTTGATCGCGATAGCCGATATCCACGCGGGCGAAGCCGCGGGCATTAGCTAGTGTATGGTATGTTAAGTCCGTATTAGTTTAAATCAATATTACAAAAAGATATGTTTTAAGAAGAACATGTTCAATATTAATACCGATATGAAGTCATTTAAGTGCCTTAAATAGCACAATAAGAATCACAATCACTAGAAAGCTACACACATCTATAAACTTTATAATTCTTTTTTTTTTTTTCTTTTTTTTTCTATTCTTTATAATTCTTTTTATAATTAAACCAACTACAGGCATACCTTTTAACTGAGACGGTGCCAGAGGTACTGTTCATTGTTATTTGTGACCTCTATTCTCATTAACATAAGGATTATAACAGACGCATAATATATGGGAGAAAACTGTAGCTACTCGGTGAGCGTAAGAAAGAGGGTCAGTTTTCACCAAGCGAAAAAATCCTCGCGCGTTTTTTAGATGTCACTTTAAAGTACAAAATTCGACGCAAAGTCGCTCGAGGATACGTGAGTACCCAATTTTATACTGAAAGTCAATACTGATACAGTGCTTTATTCAGTAACATCAAAAAGTGCGTGAGGATTTTACCGTTCAGTTTTCCATCTGAGATCTCCCGACACGTGACCTTCCTGCACCGCGCAGCTACCTCAAGCATCGTCTCGGTTAAGCGGTAGATCTTAACTAACACAGGCACAAACACTAAACATAACATGATACACCTACAAGCATTAACATTTAGCTACGTGAAACGCAGACAAAACCAAAAACAAGTGAATAACACACTTTTTTGTTTATTTTTGACGTGATAACGTCATATAAATCGATGAACGCCGGCTGCACGCATGAAAAAGTGTCACGTTTCGCCTGAGCCGAGCGTGCAAGCGAGAGCGCGGAACAAGCGATAGAGAGGCACGATCGGCCTAAGCGTTCGGCTTGTGACGCATCTATCTCTCTTCCACTCATCAATGTTTTCTTATGACGTTATAACTTTAAATTATCGTCCGTAAACCGACTTTACAGACAAACATTTTTTTTTCACAAAAATATGCAATTTACTCAGCTTAATATTTTTGTAAAGCGCACATTTTGTAAAGAAATATTAAAAAAAAACTTCTAGTGGCGGTACCTACATAAACCTAGGTACGGTCTAGGTCCAGCGCACCCAGGATAGTCAGTTACGCTATTATTATTGACTCTTGTACGCCGTTCCAATCACAGCATCAAAAATCATGAATTTGCGTATAAAAATGTAATAGGACTCATAAGAGTATAAAGGGTGTAAACAGACTCTTAACGAAGCCGAAATGCACTTGTTTTGCCCGTCATTGCGATAATTTTTTTGTTCTAGATCATACCTGGGAACCTTCTAGTTACGGAGATATTGGGGGTCAAAGTTCCAATTTTTTCACAAGTTTTTTTTTTTAATACATGTTTTTAATATAAGATTTTTACTTTAAACACCTCCAGGACCCCCTTACTATTCAATCCATCCATTCGTTACATTGAGTCCTAACAGCACTAAATTTTGCGTACGGTTACTTAGTTTGATGTTCATAATGCTTAGTTGACGGCTTCGTGAAGAGTCTGTTTACACCTTGTATAGAAACACCCGGTTAGAACTGTCGGGCAGTATACCCCCAAAGACCTTTATCTGGCCTAACGTATTACGGAATTTCAAAAGAACAAGAGGTCAACTTGAACTGGTTTTATTATCTCTGTTTATCTACCGTACAATAGATTCTCAAACTAAATCATTTTTGTAAGCTTTAACAGAATATATCCTATTTCTCGATTCAACATCTCAACAGTTTTTTCGCGCATTCAGAAACCCATTTTCTTTATAGAAAGGAGTTATTGGGTTGGAAAGCTTGTCTAAATCGGACGTTCCAATCGTAAATCCATATCTCAGATCATTTAGCAATTCCATTTTTTCCTACTATCTAGGCATAATCTCAAATTTCTGAAGATTAGTTTGTATGGTGTATAAAGAAATATGCTCTGTTCCCAAAATATCTGATGAAAGTGTTAACAAAAGAATGTACTTTTTTCCAACAATTCTTGTTTAAATAATTAAATTATTGAATTGTGGTCGAAAAATGTAAGTTGTAAAATTATTCTATAGACTTATTGCTGCCTGAGCTAAACC
The DNA here is from genome assembly GCA_950005105.1 of Lycophotia porphyrea. Lineage (NCBI taxonomy): Eukaryota > Metazoa > Arthropoda > Insecta > Lepidoptera > Noctuidae > Lycophotia > Lycophotia porphyrea. The sequence continues at coordinate 14,576,113 of OX465402.1, forward strand.
ACAATCTCTTACTAATTCAGTTGAATACGTCTAACTTGTCCAATTTTCAAAATGTTGCAAAATAAGTTTTATACACATCGAAAACGTGTACTTAGAACATATTTAGAATTAATTAGCTTAGAGTATCCAAAATCATTACAACAATTAAGTCCCAAAATGTAAGAAATTTTGATGTGAGTTGGTACATTTTTGCAAAACTACGCTCAATTGTAAAATGAAAAACATATTAAATAATATGTTTCTAAAGTAAAATTTCGGGTTTACAAAAAAAAAAGACAATTAAATCAACGCACTCAATTTGTAAGCGCCACTACAAAATGGCGTCTCTGTACAGTTTCTTATTTATTTGTTAACCTTTTTACCATATATATACTCTTCGAACAAACCTAACAGACAGTGTACAACCTATCTAGGTCAGACAAACACAATTGCTTCTACGGATAGCTAATATTATTAGCGTCAATCTAAGTGCTTATCACGCCAATCCATTCTCGGTGACAAACCGCTGTAATGGACGCAACGTCGGCCATGATGACATGTTTACGATGCAAGCTACATTCATATTTAAACGTTTGGTTTCTTGGAATATGCTTCTATAGCATTTAGGTCTAACTTTGGAGGTCTTAGTATGAAAGTTCGAAGTTGATTACTTTGGACCGATTATATAATTGATAAAAGGAGGTAAGGGCATATCCTGCAGCCGCCAGGACTGTTCGAAAGAGATACCGCGGCCCAGGAACACCAAGGGCAAGAAATGAACATGGATGGGTTTTAGTCAGTACAAGTCTGACACTCCCTTCCGCTCTGCCCGGAGCGGGAGAAGTCATTTGATGAATTCCCATCCGAAAAAAAAAAAAAGGCCCTTATAATGATGATGTTGATGCTATCTAGCCGATTTCGGCAGAGCCGAAGGGAGTGTCAGACTTGTACTGACTAAAACCCATCCATGTTGCTTCCTTGCTCTTTGTGTTCCAGGGCCGCGGTATCTCTTTCGAACAGTTCCGCAGCTATTATAATAAGGGCCTCAAGAAAATAACGAACACAGATTTACTGTTTTTATGCGAGAATATTCAATTCATAAAAAGAAGCCTCGAAACAAGGCGAAAAAAACAATCCTCTTGACACTTTATCCATATTTTCCTTAAAAACCAACACCAGATTTCCTTTAGTTAAAATTCTCGCTTCAAAAAACGATTGCGTACGTTGCGTCCATTACATAAATTGCTTCGCCATCACTTACCGGGTGAAAACTGTACTGATACCGATGCCGACGCGTCGGGAAGGAACGTTTGAAACACCTCTGCAGAATTAGGGTTATATCATGCACAAACAAAAGGAAAGAATAAGCGATGGATAGGCTAGGTTTTCGCGGGCTAGGAGAACGCACAGCAAAATATCTCGAGTTGTGTTAGGAGTATCGTCCACGCTGCTGTTCAAAAGTAATCCGTAAGCCAGAATGTCACAAAATTAGTCTTATTTCGATCCGCACATAGAGAGCAGCGTTGCCCAAGTGGTGGCGGCCCCTACTTACGAGCAGTAAGTCGTGGGTTCAAACCCAGGCAGGCGCATTACTTTGTGTAATTTATTTCATCACCATTGCTCACAAAACAGTGAAGTAAAACATCCTAAGGAAACCGGCATGTCCTAGGACCAAAAATTCGAAGACATGTGACATCTACCAACCCGCACTGGGCCGTGGTGGATTATAGCCTATTCCCTCTCATAGAGAGGAGGCCTGTCTCAGTAGTAGGAACATTATAGGCTGATTATGTTTATGCTATGCTATGCTTAAGCCGCATGGCATCCTATAACGCGTTAGAAAAACCCGTCGTATATGAAACGCTATTTAAATACAAGTCCTGTAACATTCTGGCTGCTCAATAATGATTTGAGTTTCAATAGCGTCGTGAACGATAGGCCTTTTCACAATTTTGTTGTTGGATGGAGTACAATTCGGTTTTTTTTTAATGTATTTATGTTTCTTATATTTTGCTGTGTATTCAATAAATGGTCACATTTCACAATCTTAGATCATTTTGTTGCAAACTTTTTTTAGCAATCTGTGGTGCCAGTGGACCAACCACTGGCACCACAGATTGCTAAAGAAAGTTAGCACTTAAAAGGGTCTTAATGTATTGACACTATTAATAATGATTGTGTCGGGTTGTTGCAAGTATCAATTTGGGAACAATAATAGTATGGTGCTTTTTAAATCACTACAAAAATACTGACTGAAAATTATTACTTTACACAGAAAACGTTTGAAATATGACCAAAAATATAAAAAATACATTTCAATACAGTATTAAAAACTAACTTACTAATCATTCATTTAATATACAGTTTTCCAACAGAATCTATAATAATATCCAGTAGTGGAAGTATTAATAATATTCAAAATTAATTAACCAAATGCCAGATTGTATTTAGACATGCTAACATGTGGTAATGAACATCATCAAAATAAATAAGAGTATTTACTGATATCGTTAGTAAACATGCGCTAGAACTATGGCTATTATATTATGAGAATAATTGATAGCTCGAAACTAGTACCAACTAAACTAAATGCTTGGCAATTTGACCTGTAAATTGGATTTATTATAAAAATTCGATCATAAAAGACTCATTACCAAAAATATATACTATCGAATCTATAAAATCAATACGTGTTCACGTTTAAAAATATTTATACTAACTTTAAAAGGGATTTTGTGTTTATGGGACTCATGTTTTTATTTGATTAATAAACTTCAAAATATAAACATCAAAACATACCTATTCTGATTATTCAATTACTCTCAAAGAACTGTCAAACAAAAACAAATGAATCCTTTTAAAACAATCAGTGTTCCAAAATGAAATTTAATATCGCAATCAGTACGAACCATCCCGTTTTTATTTTTATAAAAATGATTGAGAATAATTAAAAAGTTCGAAGCCCAATATTTTCGTTCAATCTCTGAAGATCTCCATTTTGTTTTATCGCGATCCAAATTGACAGGCCAAATCACAAAGGCTTAATTTTTGCAATTCAAATAAATTTAAATGTCTAATAAAATATTCATTTGAAATGTTTATCTAAATCTACGAATAAAAAGATCTAGATTAGGTAATATTACTTTCCACTTTTGTAAGTGTCACAGTCCCATCCGACTTTAGGGTCGAAATAAAACCCATATGTCCTAAGTAATAAGGTTGAAAAGTGGTCAACCTTCAGTTAACTCAGTATAGTAGTAGTTAGTATAGTCGCCAGCACATCAAGTTACTACAAACTGTCTTAATGATTTTAAGGGGTATTTCTCAAACCGAAACTGAACTTAACAATTAACATTTTATGGTTAAATTCGGGGTATGCCTCAAAGCGCAACTGTTTTTAAGCGCAACCAACTAAGCGCAATTAAATTATTCCTCGCAGCGAAACCATTAGTTGCTCTCACAAATTCAAATTGTTCAAATGGTTGCGCTTCGAGGAATAATTTAGTTGCGCTTAGTTGGTTGCGCTTTGAGGCATACCCCGATTTTGAACCATAAAATGTTAATTGGTAAGTTCAAAATCGAATGAGATTTGACAATTTGCTTGGTTTATGATTATGATTATTATAATAATCTAAAATTAAATAATAATCTATAAAACGCAAAAATGGAAATCGTCTTAAAGCGTTCGGTATATCTAAAAAGATTTTCAACAAAATTGGCATAAACATTTAGGTAGCAAATATTTTGACTTAGCCACCACTGTTATCGCTTATAAAATGTAACATAATTTGTTTATATCTGCAAACATTTAGCCGAAGCATATTATCCTCTATTTGGGCTCCTGAAAGCTTAAATTTAACTTTGTTCGATTTTTAATCTTCGATAAATCAGTTAGATGGGACTATCATACATACAGTAGAAATAAGTACCTAAGTACCTACTTTTATTTTATACAAAGTTTTGTACAGTGTTCACAATGCCTTGGGATAACCACATATATTATTTACTTCCATTGATGATTTTAAATAGGACTTGTTTCAAAGAAGGAAACACTCGGTTTTTTTTTAATGTGCTCCAGTCATTACAGTCACTCAATGGAAGTCGACGGTGGATCATCATGGGCCATTGTGTACAAAGACTCATAGATATATTCGTATGCAAATTAAAAAAGTAATAAAAATAACTCTTACCCCCGATCAACTCCGGGTCGCCGAGGTTGACGTAGAAGAGTACATCTTTCTCGTAACTGTCTTCTTCTATTATATGCAGAGGGATGAATTTTCTGTAAACAATGACAAGAAAAAGGTTAAATGCGGTAGAAATGAAGTTTTAGAGTTTTTTGGAACAAACGTCACAACTTAAAAAAAGGTAGGTACAGCACTCGTTCAACCAATTAAAGACATAAGTCTGTAGGAGATTAGAATTTTATTTGGATATAGAAATAATAGGTTAAAATGGAGTGATATGAAACTTAAACATTTTTTAAATTTAAATTTCGATTTCGTTTAGCTGTCAAAGAATGATATTTGTGATTTCGATGTATGGACTATTTAAGTTCATTGATAGTTAAGTTGCTTAGTAATCAATTCCTCTGACTGCATTCCACATGTATGTATGTTTTAGGCATAGGTATTAAACTTGTCACGGTATTATTATGTCAATCGTAATGAACTTTAACGGGAGTGACATGAAACTTCAAATGATGTTAGTACGACGCACGCTATTTCGAAAAATTTTATGAGTGGTACGCCATTTCAAAAACTCATTAAGTCGAATACCGCTATATCGAATGACGTTGTTGCGAACACGCTGTTTCGAAAAACTGTTGATGATGATTAGCTTATTAAAACGGGAAGCATGCTGGGGATACATACTAATATGAATCATTTATACTTAGTGGTATAGACAACTAGCTCAGTATCAGTTTTATCATCGTAGCTAGGTCTTGATAATCACTGGGTCGCCAGTTCGATTCCCACACAAATTCATATTGGAATACGCTATTCACAACAGTGGATTTCGATACCAAGACTTTCGTACTGGCGTACCATTCTAAAAGTTTTTCGAAACAGCTTGTTCGCAACAACGTCATTCGATATAGCGGTTTTCGACTTAATGAGTTTACGAAATGGAGTACCACTCGTAAAATTTTTCTAAATAGCGTGCGTCGCAATAACGTCATTCGAAGTTTCATTTTTTTGAACTAAAAGGTATTTTGTGCACTATATCTGGGTCTCTACGAAAACCAAAAAAAAAGAAAATGTAGAAACAAATAAGTATAAGCCTCCAAAAATCGGCTGTTTTGCACAAATTTTACCTGAATTTTGGCTGTTCATAATGCACTCATAAATTATAAAAGTAAAGAAAACATCTTGATAGAAACCTTGCACATGTAATGGAGATTCTAAATGACAAATATTTATTTCACAAACTTATAAGGCTTATTCAAAATCCTGTATTTCCTGGAACAAGTTTTATGAAATTTTTGAACACTAGTTTTCGTTCAATGACATCGCGTTTGGCGGTATGAGGTGTGCGGGAGACGGGACGTGCGGGGTCGGGGCGGTGTGAGACAGGGGAGTTGAAAGAAGATCTCCGCTCTGGCTCTGAATGAAAAAAAAACAAGCAAACAAGCTTTTCGTCCATGCTCGCGTAGACCATAGACGGACCGGGAAGGGCCCTCTTAATACAAGCAATTTTTTGCTTAAAAGGTATTTCCTATAATTTTATTGTTATTTACATAAGTCTTAGAAATAAACATGTGATTTTTTGTTCGTTACTATCTAATTCACAATGATTCTTATTCCAATTTTTAGATTACTGTTGGGTTGTTCCTCTCAAAATAACTTTGAAGAGACAGTTTAATCAAACGTTGCTCATATAGATAAAAAATACACTTTTTCTTTCAATACATAATAGAACCGTCACGTACAGAAAAAACCCAACCACTCCGGGAGTGCCGACAGAAGAGAAAACTTTTTCTTTTTTTTTCAAGATTCTGGATTATTTTTAGAAAATATTTTTCCATAAGTCTTTAACTTCTACATTTGAATATACACTGTATTTTTTTGGCTTGTAATATGTAGCAATACGGTTAACTCTGGAACAAAAAAGAGGTCGTTTAACGGTATCGCGAGTTCAATTGTTTTTCCCAATTTCATAAATGCCCAACGCGTATAAAGAAGTTTTCACCTAAAAAAAAAGCAAAAAAATAAGCTTAAATATAACATGCTTTACATTACACTGAATTGAGACCACGTCAAACATTAAAAAGCTTTTATTTCGTCAAAGATAACGGCAACGGATTCTTTTTTTGAATCCATTACAAGTTGTCAACTCCAGTTCTATTGATTTTATGGAAACGTAATGCAAAGAGAAATAAAATCTCTTATTGTTATGTTGGTTGATTCACTTGGCGATTTCATCATATCATTGGAGAATTCAAACTGGCTTTTTCAACTGGCATAGTGAAATCCTGAAAACACCTGGACGAGACTGGCACAGGAAGGTGGAGATTGGCACAAGAAAGATAGGCCTATACTGATCAGTGGATAAATTCAGGCTGTGGATGATGATGATGATAGTGAAATCCTCAGGGATACCCTCTGTCGGGGGAGAACCGAGGGTTATATCGGACTCTTCGCAACTACAACCCCACTGTTCCTACTACTACCATGTGTCAGGTGCACTTGGAGGTCCTGGAGGTACAACCTATCGCGCTCACCCCCGACTGATCATCATCATCAGCCTAGTTTTTCCCAACTATGTTGGGGTCAGCTTCCAGTCTAATCGGAGGCAGCTGCGACATGAAACGACTGCCTATCTGACTTCTACAACCCATCTGTTGGTACTACGAACCCCCGACTGATATTAGCCCATTTATGACTTTCGAGACTTATCACCAAGAGCGACCCATGCACTTCAGCTCTTTGAGTCTGGCTGGTCAAGCGATGACTCAACCAGACTTCCTGGCTTGTTACTGCCTCAAATAGTAAGCATAATCATGCCGCTGGGGCTCAAGCCCTCTCTCTCTGAGAGGAAATAGGTCGTACACCACGCAGTTAGCAAATGTCTCATGTCTCCAATTTTCGGTTCTAGGACACGCGTGCGTCCTCACGATGTTTTCCTGAACCATACGTCCGTCTGCCCCGAGTTTAAACTCAAGACCGAAGGTTACAAGAGCGCCAACCGTTACCGATAGCCCTATCGGTAACGGTTCACAGTGGTGGTGCCCACCACTGAGAACATTCTAAGTAATATCTCCATTTCTATGCCACGTTATTTCTCTATACGAAATCGCTGAAGCTGAAACAAAATATAGTATGCAAAACTTATAATATCTATAGATCATTGAGAAAGCCATTACTGAGATGAGACTTCGTAGCAAGGTATTCTGCATATTAAAAGTACTGTTGGAAACTGGGTAGTTCTAAGCGCCAAGTTAGTAAAATCGAAACGAGTGTTTTAGTAAGCAATTTTTATTTTATTTTTTTATTCATTTTTTATTCACATTGGTACGTTACTTATAAACTAAGCCCCACAAAACTGTAGTAATGATATGACTGTGGGGTCAGTAAGTGTCTATACACTCATTCTTAAATTTTAAACTTAAAACTAATTATTATTATTTAAAGGTGACGACATTTTGGTAAATCAGTTTATTGCGCTGAGTAGCATAGCACAGTACAAAAATGATTGTGTTACTTAACAACCTACCCTCGACTTAACGATGCGCTTTGAGGAATGCCCTAATTTTTGGGGTATTCCTCAAAGCGCAACAAACTAAGTGCAACTAAATTATGCAATTATTTGCACAATTTGAATTTGTGAGCGCAACTAATTGTTACGTTTCGAGGAATAATTTAGTTGCGCTTAGTTTGTTACGCTCAAAAATAGTTGCGCTTTGAGGAATAACCCATATAAAAAAAAAATCTCTTGTATTGAAGGTACCTACATTATTCCATATATGACAGTTACATACTTAGCACTTTAAAACATTTCTAAATAATATCTTTTAAATTTATTTTTAAAACTGTTATTCGTTTCACTCAGCATATCTGCCGACAGACTGTTCAATATATAATTGCGGTATTCGTTTTTTTTGGGTTTTGTCACCAAAGCAATTAGTGACTCTTGGGTACATTGAATCTGCCAGCACCCATAGATCGTGTGTTATGGTTGTTGATTACGTGAGATAAGTTATGCTGAAAAGATAGTTATGTTTGTTTGTTTGTATTTAATTTATTATGATCTCATTTTTAAGTCGAAAACTCCACTAAAAGTCCACTCCTCCTCGGAGTGGACTTTTAGTGGGAAACCTCCATGAAAGTAACTCACTCTGCCTGTCAACTTTACACACCTTAACAGCTTTGGATGCCGCCATGGCTTACGTACAATGCTCTACTTGTAAGACTAAGTGCGGAAACTAAACTACCTTATATAGAACGATCTTGGACGAAGGTTGGTTCTTAAGTAGATCATGACCTGGGTTATGACCAATAATGCTTTTCATCCTGCATGTGCTAGGTCGTCGACATAACCCAGCCGGTTAGCAAGCTGAAGTAGCAATGGGCAGGCCACATAGAGCGAAGATCGGACGGCCGATGGGGCAGACAGATACTGGAGTGGAGACCACGCATTGGAAAGCGCAGCGTGGGACGGCCACCTGCCAGATGGAGCGAGGGAGTCGCTGGATGCAGGTGGCATTGGACCGGACACGTTGGAAATCGATTGGGGGGGCCTGTGTTCAGCAGTGGACAGCAACGGGCTGATATGATGAAGATGTGCATTAGTTACCGTGGGCATATACAGCGTGTACCAGAAAGGGGTAGTCATATTCAAGGGTGCTTTTTATTTTGGATTTCTGCACTAGTGAAGGCTAGTCGGATATGGAGGATTTAACAGAAAAATAATCAACAAGACGTCAACACTCTCGAGTCTAATGGTATGCAAAAGCTGATAATTTTTCTGTAAAAATCCTTCACATCCGACAAACCCGCACTAGTGCGGAAATCTCCTTAAAGACATCTTTCTGAAGCACGCTGCAAAATCCTTCTATTTTTGGTGTCATTTTATCCTGCACACCCGCGTACAGTAATAAAAAGACCCCCAAAAAAAAACTGTCTACCTATAACTCGACCCAAACAGCACCAAAATCTATAAGAACTTGGCGTTTTTACGTCAGCGATGAGCCCAAACACTCTCAATTACGGATCGCACGTGATTCTCCTAGTTAACGAAGGTTCCCGAACGTTACCGATTGCTAGTATAGACTTACTCACTTAACTTAACCAGTTCCCCTCAGGGAAGTAGTGTGAGTGAGTGTGAGAGGAATTCTGAGGACTCCTTTAGGTATTGTTTTATAAGTGGTCGAAATACTTTGTTATCGCGTGGCTCGCCTTGTATACTAGCTTTTGTCTGCAACTACATCTGCATGGTCTTATTACCAGGACAAAAAGTATCCTATGTGTTACATTACATAACATCACGCCTGTAATCCCCATAGGGTTAGGTAGGGGTGTACCTAACAGTACCCACATGTCGCCAGTTTTGTTTAAGTCCCATGTAATAGGGAGCGAGCCTATTGCCATCAATCGGGCACAAATCCAGACTACGTGGCTGCTACTGAGAAATTCCTGATGGAAAAACCCAATAGCACTTTGCCCGACCTGGGAATCGAACCCAGGACCTTATGCTCGGCAGTCGCGCTTGCGACCACTCGACCAACGAGGCAGTATCCTATGTGTTAATCCAGGTTATATAACCTAAAGGGTGTAAAAAGACTTAACGAAGCCGAAAGGCACTTGTTCTCCCCGTCATTGTGATATTTTTTTTTGTTCTAAACCATACCTGGGAACCTTCTAGTTACGGAGATATTGGGAGTCTAAGTTCCAACTTTTTTTTTAAATACATGTTTTTAAAGTATTTTTTTTATTTAAGACTACTTCACGACCCCCGTACTATCCAATCCATACAACAGCACAATGTTTTGAATACGTTACATTGTATCCTACCGTAAAACGAGATTTTTCACCCCAAAAAAAAGTCGTTTCCCAGCAATATTTTTTGCGCAAAAATCCTTAATTTGATGTACATCATGCTTGGTTGGCGGCTTCGTGAAGAGTCCTATTAGAGGTACCAAATTTTATCCACATCCGTTCAGCCGTTTTTGCTTGAAAGAGTAACAAACAATTTCCATCCGTCCGCACAATCTTTCGCGTTCATAATATTTTATTAGAAGTAGTAGTATTTTATTAGTAAGCCGAACCGTAATGGCTTCCAGTCTAACCGGATGCCACTGAATATGTAGCAGTATTTACAAACATGGAGCGACTGCCTATCTGACCTCCACAACCCAGTTAGTTCTGGGCAATACGATACCCCTTAGTAAGACTGGTTGTCAGACTTTCGGGCCACTACCTGTAACGACTGTCAAAGATCTACAAAATCACAGCTGGGACGCATAATATGCTTACCGAGACACGAAACGATCTAGACAAATTGTCAAGACGCAAGTGTGTGTCATATATTATGTGCATCAACTTAAAATAAATGATTCCATGAATGAACCAAAAGCAAAATGATTTCCAACGAAATTCAAGACATGCAAGGTTGTGACGCACACCGAGTTAACTCCAAACCACATACATTTTCTATGCCGTCCGTTAAAATGAAGGACGTTTCTAAACTTGGAATATAAACGATGTGACGGCAAAATAATCGATATGACTTAGCGATGCAGACATAGGTACAATATAAGTATCTACATACCCACCATAAATTGATAGGGAAACTATATTAGGTAATTTAGATACTGGTAACTGATATTTCTATCATTTTATTTATGGGGATCGATTGGGAAATAAGTATTGGATCAGAAAACTGTTGTGTGATACACTGAAAAAAATGCACGCCAATCAAGTGACTTTTTAGCTTGATTGACGATATGTTGTTTAGATTAATCAAAATCTTAGTTACGTTGATCATCACGACATGATTGCAGCAATACTAGTTCAAATGATTAAACTATCAGAGTTAGAAAAGAGACAATCTGTATTGAAGTAATCGAAATGCTTGATTGACACAACTAACTTACTTTTGACTTGATTGCTGCAAATAGGTTTTGTGTTAACTCTAAACAAGATCCCGTTTAAAATCTCAATCAAATAAAAGTAGTAGCTGTGATCATTGTGCTTGATAGGCTCAGATGCAAACAAGTTACTTAGTCAATCTAAACAAAATCTTGATTGTAGCAACTACTCTTTTTCAGTGTACCTATATTGCTTTTAATTTACTGAAGACCGGTCTAATCTAATTATGGTGACTACAACATGGCCTGATTAAGGCTCGTGCCTAAATAATTAGAGCCGCACAGGTCGTTGGGTTGATTCTACAGTCAAGGCTGCAGGAAACACCTGAACGAGTGACGCATGGAATCGGAAAGTTTGGCTGAAGAAAGGGCCCTATATGTGGCTAAGGGTGATTCCGGGTTAAAATGATGTTGGTGACATAGATAGGTATAAATACCTTTTTTTTCGGATGGGAAATCATCAAATGACTTCTCCCGCTCTGGGCAGAGCGGAAGGGAGTGTCAGACTTGTACTGACTAAAACCCATCCATGTTCCCTCCTTGCCCTTTGTGTCCCAGGGCCGCGGTATCTCTTTCGAACAGTCCGGCAGCTCTGGCAGGCAAAAAGGGGGCCCTATACCCAGCATTTTGCACTGAGTGATTCCGGGTTGAAATGATGTTTGTGACATGGGTAGACACTCACCTGATCACTCACATTCATTTATTTCAAGGCAACTTTGGCCCATACATATATACCTTACAGACTAACATACACTATTATAAAATACAAATTGTGTTATTAAAAATAACCTTGAAACTACGTTACTACAATTTCACATTGAGCGTTCATGTGGCACTTGCCCGTGGAAGCGACAGAACACCACTCCAAGACGAGATGCAGAACGCGTGTAAAACGCCTGCGATTTGGTTATGAATAAATGGTGTAAAAAGACTCTTTACGAAGCCGAAAGGCATTTATTTAATCCATCCATCAGTACAATGTTTACATTGAGTCCTACCGTAACACGTGATTTTCCACCCCAAAAAAAAGTCGTGTCCCAACAATAATTTTTGCTCAAAGGTGCTTAGTTTGATGTACATAATGCTTGGTTGACGGCTTCGTGAAGAATCTGTTTTCACCCCGATACTTCGTTCACAAAACGGGAAAAATGAAAAGAAAATATAGCTTTACTAGCTCATTTCCGCGGTTTCGCTCGCGTGGAGTTATTCATTTAAATCTGTTCAGTAGTTTTTCTGTGAAAGAGAAACAAACATCCGTAAATCCATCTTCAAACTTTCGCATTTTTAATAAGTAGTAGGATTTTTACAGTAGTTTGCTCAGTGCTACCGCTAGAGATCTTAAGAGGGGTATTGCAAAATGATCGCGAAATTGCAAGGTTTCCTCGTTGAAATTGTATGTTTTTCGTTTGTTGCTTGAAATAACAATTACTTGTTAAAAATAGTTCGTTTCCTCTACTACAAAAGCGAATTTTAGATAAATTATTTATTTATTTAGTAATACAGAGATCTGATTTAGGACCTTTAATTTGTAGATTCTGTTGAATATAGACGACCAACATTTTTATTCGTCTCTCAACACAAGTATCCTTTATTTTGATAATAATAGGATACATTTTCATTATGCCTTTTTAGGTAAATTGTAAAATTAGCGTAACGTCGAAATTTAAGAGGGCTCTTAATGTGGTACTTTATGTAAGAGTAACAATTTGCTAACAGACGCTGGTTTGAGTACCTCGACTGTACAAGGTCGTTGTCTTACAAACAGCTTACCTATTTTGCTTAGGCGCGTCAGTCTCAACTTGTATGGCATCCCACAATTGGCCAGGTGACAAGCGAAGCGAAGCTATGAATAAATCTAAATGATATATGAATTATTTATGAAGAATAATGTCGGTGTTTACCTGCAGAGAAAATGTTGACCGAATATATATTGGGATACAAAGTATTATAGGAGAAGGCAACTTAATCAGGCGTTCCCACTGCTGGGACACAAGCGTCTTCTCTATGAGAGGGTTGGTAGATGTCACAAGTCTTCTATTTTTTGGTTGTAATTCATGCTGGTTTCCTCACGATGTTTTTTCACCGTTTTTTGAGTAGAGGTGACAAATAATTATAAATTAAACAAAGTACAGTGCCAGTTTTGGAGGGACTCGTGGCTAAATATTAACAGCCGCTCAGGTCTATCTTCAGGTTAAGCCGCGCACGCCTTGGTTAGTCTGTGGATGGGTTAAGCCGTTGGTCCCGGCTGTCATTTGTAGATCTTCGACCGTCGTTGCAGGTAGTCAGTGTCCCGAAAGTCTTACCATGGAGTTTCGTATTACGCTGTACTGTGGAGCAGCTGGGCTGTGGAGGTCAGATAGGCAGTCGCTCCATGTAAAATACTGGTATATAGCAGCATTAGGTAAGACTGGAAACCGACCCCAACATAGTTGGAAACAAGCTATGTAGATGATGATAGTGCCAGAATCGAACCCGCGATCTGCCACTCATAAGCAGGAGTCGTTATCACTGGGCCTTTCTACCCTTGGGCCAAATAAATTATCTTAGTCTAAGTCATTTCTAATTTTCTAAGGCTTCCCACTAATTAGAGCTCTCCCTAATCTACCATAATAAATGTTATTTCCCATAAATATAACTTCAATTTAGTAGTTAATGTCTTATTTACGACCACAAGCGTGTCATAAATGATATTATCACGACATTAACCTCATTATAGGGTGGGCTGTTTGCCATCATAATGAACTCGAAACGTTATGACAGCGTCTTGGCAGATGGTAGGTGGCAGCACTCGTTAGCGTTGAAAAAATGTCCGAGTGAGGTATGGTATTGCATACAGGGTGTAAACGGATTCTTCACGAAGCCGTCACCCAAGCATTATGTACATCAAACTAAGTAATTTTACGCAAAAATTATTGCTGGGAAACGACTTTTTTTTGGGGTGAAAAATCACGTTTTACAGTAGGACTCAATGTAACTCATTCAAAACCTTGTGCTGATGAATGGATTTGAATAGTAAAGGGATCGTGAAGGTGTCTTAAGTAAAAAGATTACATTAAAAACGCGTATTTAAAAAAAAACTTGTGAAAACGTTGGAACTTTGACCCCCAATATCCCCGTAACTAGAAGGTTCCCAGGTATGGTTTAGAACAAAAAAATTATCGTAATGACGGGGAGAACAAGTGCCTTTCGGTTTCGTTATGAGTCTTTTTACACCCTTTATAAAATGGTATTACCAAGTTCACTGACAATCAACCACGACCACTTTTTAACAAAAACAGTGTTAAATACTGTAGAGCGCCTGGACATTGTACCTCCACCAAAACCATCACAATATGGTACTTTTTCCGCATTAGCGGCCGACAGTTGTGGACCGTGAAACATTTACAAATTATCGTCGCGATCAGCCTTTCTCCTTCACGTGAATATTATACAATTTCAATTGCTTTGTTTGGCCTAAAAGATAGGAATAAGCGTAGTTCTATGTTGTAGGAAATTTTCGTTGCTTCGCATACCCAGCAAAAAATGCAACTGTAGTGTAATTTATGAGTACTTGAAGTCAAAGATTTTATAGAAACCTTAAAGTGGATATAAATCCAATATTTTAGTGTACATGTACAGACGCCAGCAGGTCAAGCTACCCCAAACTGTCAAATTTTCCCAATCAACCTTGAACCTAATACACTAGCGATAAAGTTAAAAATCAATTAACGTCTGTACAATGAAACATGTTAAAATCTCTATTCATATCACTCTCGAAGAACATTTGTTTTAATGCGACAGTTTCATCAGTGGGAATACACAGTAAAACCGCTCTATCTCTCACTTGTACCATATTACTTCGACCTCCCCATACGTTATAACGCGTTATTGAAGGTAACAGTACGTACGTTATAACGTTATTAAATACAGTCACTGACAAATGTTCCCACGTGCTACTCGTAACGTTCCAAGAGTGACGTTTATGAGCAGAACGGTTAAGAAAGCGTACAGTCACCTGCACATGGTACAGTTTGACTTTAGAAACGACTTTCTTTCGTGGCTGTAATTTGAACTTTGTAGTTCAAGTATTAGGTACTGCCGAGGTGCGGTTTACTGTATCGAGATTCACGTTTTTCATGAAGCGAACGTTTTTTGAAAAGCAGTTTTAGCATAGCAGATACATGCTATAATTGACAAACTGACAGCTTTCAATCGCTCACACATATTGTTCCTGTACAATAATGTTATGGTTACATGGTGATCTAATCCAAATATAATTATCTGCTAGACTCTTCTAATAATAATGAAAAAATAAGTGCAAGTTTATCAGAAAATTGATTGACATATTCAACCCAGTTATTTCTGGGTAATACGATATATCTTGGCAAGATTGATTGTCTGACATTCAGGCCACCGACTACCTGTAACGACTGTCAAAGATCTGCAAGTGATAACCGGGACCAACGGCTTAACGTGCTTTCCGAGGCACGGGGGAAACTCGGTATGTAATGGGTGGTCACCCATCCACGGACCAACCTAGGCAACTGCGGCTTAACCCAAGTGTGTTGGTCCCGTGATAAAAGCTGTTTTTTTTTGTTTGATGGTCAGTACATTTTAAAAAATCTATAGTTCTGAACATTTTGACCGTATAGTATTGTATGGAATAACCGATTTTTTTTAATAGCCCTCGTGTCTACTGACTCGACTGATTTTTTCCTTGCTGAAGTTTTCGCAAGCTGAGCTTGAATTAAGACGTGGGTTCGATTCCCGGGTCAGACAAAATGCTACTGGGTTTTCCCATTCGGAATCACTTAGAGTCTGAATTTGTGCTCGGTTGATAGCAATAAGCTCTCCCCTATTACATGGGACTTAAACATAACTGGCGACATGTGTGTGTACTATCAGGCCGCTGCCTCGAATTTAGCGGGCAGCGGGGAGTGACTTGACTGGAGTGCACCGCTCGTTGCCAGCTCCCGTGCCGCTGTTTTCGAGAACCGGTCCATTTAAATGTACGCATAAGATCCTGCTGCTCCCGCGCCGCCGCCGCCGCCGCCCCGCTGCCCGCAAGATTCGAGGCAGAGGCCTTAGGTACACCTCTGCCTAACCCTTCGGGGATAACAGGTCCTACTCTGGGGCTGTTTCTCGTAGTAACAATGATCACGTCAAAAGCTCCTACACCATGTGATACCTAAATCATGATCATAATTTCAGCCGAAAGACGTCCACTGCTGGACATAGGCCTTCCCCAAGTGTCGCCACATTGACCCGCCCCAAAACACTTGACACCTACACGTCTGCCTAACCTTTTGATGGTTACAAAGGCGATATGGTAACAATCGATAGTATATTTAGGCTAGTTCTGTTTAC
This sequence comes from Lycophotia porphyrea, assembly GCA_950005105.1. Classification (NCBI taxonomy): domain Eukaryota; kingdom Metazoa; phylum Arthropoda; class Insecta; order Lepidoptera; family Noctuidae; genus Lycophotia; species Lycophotia porphyrea. The sequence goes on from OX465402.1 coordinate 14,592,527, forward strand.
TGCTGACGCCATGGTAACCATGGTAACGACTCGTCTAGACTCTAGTCGGCTAACTGTCGCCTACTTTTACTCAATAATGCTGTCGTACAATGTTGCCCTTTTCACTGTTGCTAGGGGGCATTTTTTAGGGTTCTGTACCTCAAATGGGAAAAACGGAACCCTTATAGGATCTCTCGCGTGTCTCTCTGTCCGTCTGTCACAGCCAATTTACTCCGAAACTAATGAACCGATTGAGTTGAAGTTTGGTAGACATATCGTCGGTGACCCTAATACGGACGTGTAATAAATTAATCAATTTTGAACATGGGGGCTACTTTAGAGGGGTAAATGAGAAAATGAAGTGACCGCAAGTGCGACTGTTGAGCTCCTGGGTTCAAATCCCAGGTCGGGCAAAGTGTTATTGGGTTTTCCATCAAGACTTTTTTCAGGGATTTGTGCCCGGTTGATGGCAATAGACTCGCCCCTTATCACACGGGACTTAAACATAACTGGCCAAATATGAGTGTACTATTCAGATACACCTCTGCGTAACCCTTCGGTGATTACAAGCGCGATGTTATCGACTCATCATGGCAGAACTACATCCAATTCCTACATCCATCAAAATTAAGAAAAAAAAATGCAAAAATGCTATTTGACGTACTTAGTCCAAATTCAATGCCAATATTACTTTGTCTGAAAGACAACTTTATCAGCCTCTAACGAATAATGCCCTAAATCTTATACAAAAAATCCTATAAAACACTATAGGTGTTTTATAGGATTTTTTGTATAAGATTCAAAATCCTAAGCATCTTTTAACAGATAATCTACTCAAGAAGGCCTTATCATCGAAAATTCCTTTTATACAAAGATTTATCTTACACGGATAGAATCCGTCGGCACGGATTTATTTTTTCCTACCTTCGGATAATCCCGTAATTCAGTTAAGAGGCGTTTGTCCAATTAGTTTGCCAACGAAACGATGGAATGAGATTAAAAACGTGAGAACTCGTGTATGAAACTCGTGGGATGTTCTTAATCCATTTTTTTTTAGGTAGCCCATGCTGTGCCACTCCTGAGCAAAGGCCTCCCCCATTCCTTCCACTTTTCATGATGGATTCTTCTCGCGAATTTGCGATACATTTATTTATTATTATTCTTGTGTGAAATCGGTAAAGGAATATTGATATTCAAAACGTAATGCCCGTTTTCAGTTACATTATAGACGATAATCTTATAAATCTTAATATAAATAAATTACGCGATGGACTCCTAAACTACTTAACCGATTTTAAATAAATTTGCACACCGTGTGTAGTTTGATCCAACTTGAAAGCTAGGATAGCTTACATCTCAATTTATAGTCGCAATATTATTTAATTGCATTATGTGACGTAGATGAAGTTGCGTGGGTCAGCTAGTATAGTATATAAAAATCTCGTGTCACGGTGTTTCTGGTCGCACTCGTCCGAAATGGCTGCACCGATTTTTAAGATTTCATGTATAATTGGTAGGCATACCTGCTATTACTACCTATTTTTATAAAAATAGTTCGATAAGTATATTTAACACCATAATTTATATGGCAGAACAACGTTTGCGGTGTCAACTAGTAGTTGTACGTATAAATGAATATTTGATTATTTCTAGTTTTAGTTTAAATAGATATCTTTTTAACAAAAAAATGAAATTGAAGTATCAGTTTGTAATTTCAAATTGTATAAAGGGTGTAAAAAGAATCTTAACGAAGCCGAAAGACACTTGTTCTCCCCGTCATTTCGATCTTTTTTTTGATTCTAGACCATACCTTCTAGTTACGGAGATATTGGGGGTCAAAGTTGCAACATTTTCACAAGTTTTTTTTTAATTAATACATGTTTTAATGTATTTTTTTTTAACTTTAGGCACCTTTACGTCCCCCGTACTATTCAATCCATTCATCAACACAATATTTTGAATGCGTTACAATGACTCCTACCGTAAAACGAGATTTTTCTTCCCAAAAAAAAATGTCATTTCCCAGCAATAATTTTTGCGTAAAGTGACCTAGTTTGATGTACATAATGCTTGGTTGACGGCTTCGTGAAGAGTCCGTTTACACCCTCTATACAGTACAAACAAAAAAACATTTCTTTTTTTAAACCATTTCTAAACAGATGAAACTACAGTCCCTTCACAGCCACATCACCCCTATACTATAAAATACTATATTCCATGCACCATGGTAAAGAATTAAGTGACTCAAATGACTGGTCCCTCATGGACTCCGTCAGCGCTTCAATTTATACCGAATATTAAATAAAATACAGCTGGCTATAAAATTAAATTACTTATAGTAATATTTTAACTTCACTTCATGCAACTGGCATTATATATTTCGCTGCATTCCCATGGGTCTTATTATTAATATTATAGCCGGGCGATAGTAATATTCATTATTATAAATAAAATAGAGTAAAAAACTCTTGTGGCGTAATTTATTTTTAAAACTGGACGCAAACGAAACATCTAAACGAATGTCAAAAGCTGTTAATGTCAAAATTCCCATAATTCCATTGCATCCACGACAAAAGTAGACACAATATGTTCTGGTTTTTTTTTCTTTATCGTGTGGTTAGTGCCTAACCTGGTATCAGAGTTTTGTGCCACCAATGGGCCTCTGACTTGGCTTTACATGCCGTCGAGAAATATCTCTCAGGCAGGCTGGTTTCCTCACGATGTTTTCTTCAACGAAGCAAGTGATAATTATACAATACGGACATGAATCCGAATAATCAGATTTGCGTGTCGTGGGTTTGAACTTGAGACCTATTACTTAGCAGTCCGATGGTCACAACACCTTCCTGTACCTGCTTTGGTGAGAACACAAAATTAAAGACTATTCCAACTGAAGAACAAAACTGAACTCTGAAATAAAACATCAATCAATCTTGATCCATATTTAACACTCACTTCCTTAAACTCCATAAACTAAAGAATATTCAAATCCCTCTAGCCGAAGAAAACGCTATAAATCTCTTTTACAGTAAATCATAGTACCTTTGAAAAACCTGGCAAGAACGAGTCGAGCTTGTACAGTAAGGGTTCCGTTGTTCCGTGCCAAAACATGGACTGAGAACGGTCAACAAAGTGACCCCACAAGACCCCGTTTCCTAACGCCCCTTTCTGCATATTCACCGTTTATTAGCTTTGTTCTGAGTCCTGCTTGATATCCTCAGCTGTTCCTTTCTGATAAACATTGCGGGATGCAAGACAATTGGATTGTTCCTACGGGACTCATAGGGCTTCAATATCTCGATGTTTTTCTGGTGGTTGCCCCTGTTTATATTGGTCTTCAGAATTAGCAGTGGTTGGAAATAGCGTGGCAAGCTTGTCATGAGAAAAAAGTTTCCGTTTCGAGAAACAGACCCTTAAAAATAATTTAAAAGATGCACAGCTCAGCACGCTTAGACGTCCACCATTTATCAAACGTCACTTTAAGAATTGAGAGCAAAAAGCGGCCTGTCCCGCAGTTTAACATACGCCAGGGCCGGATTAGGGACGGGTAGCACAAAAAGAAGTAGCGGTATTAAGTTGTCTAGGATCGGGGGTCTAGAAATGATTGAGCGGTTTGGTCATGATTTTCTTTTTGTAAAGATAGTGCAAGGATTGTGTTTATTTTTTAAAGAGTTGAAGAGTTTTGTGAAAATATCTTATGTTTCTAAGACCTATCAAATTCAATTCTATTGTGTTTGTTTATGTGTATCACTACTAGTTTGCTAAATGGTATTTCCTTATTTGTTGTTTTTGTACTCTACCACAATGCATTTGTATTTGACCCAAATGTTGACAGGTAGAGAATGCCTTGTGGCATTAAGTCCGCCTATGTACCACTCTAGTACATGAAGTTTAAATAAATAAATAAATAAAAATTCTATGCTATGCCGTACGTAAATATTTTAAAATTTACATAAGTTCTGTGTTATATCTGTCAGTCTAACTCCTCCTTTCTACCAGTATTTTTACTGTGTGTATATTTAAGTAACACAACTTTATCTCAGCTGAAATATAAACTATATACCTCTACGAGACAATATTGTTGGCACATTGCTCCAATTAGCAACGACCTTCATCTCGACGAGTTGCTAGCAAAGTGTGCACTACTCAAAACCTTTTACCGTCATTTTTACATACTTAAAAGTTTTTTTTTAATTTTTAGTCGGAGTGGTTCTAGGTATTGCCATAAGAAATATCTTAGTCGCAACCTGTACTCTAGATTAATTGTGACCGGTACATGGCAATAGGCTCGGATTTTCAACTTTATCACTATGGGGTTAGGTTCAAGGTTGATTGGGAAAATTTGTCAGTTTCGGGTTGCAGTATGTGTTGGCGGTTTTATATACTTTCGATACATCTCTCCCTAACCCTTCAGAAATTAAAGGCGTTGTTTATTTTTTATGCAAGCTTGTTTTACATCGTCATTCCTAATAGATGATGTCTAAGAGAAAAATCTCACGACTTTTACAACCCATTCGAACATAATTGCAACTATGAAACAACAATAACCGTCTCATATCCTATAAAATATTTCATATCCATCGCAGACAATAAGAGCACATAAAATGCACACACAAAATACAATAAAATCATTTATAGCATCCTAAATCACAGCACAATGGCATACATTTTATGTACCTCTTACCTAACTGATACGGGCCTGGAGTTTCCCAGGATATTAAACATTGTCAGAATACTTGAGAGTAGGGAATAAGTTCTGAGGCACTGCAATCCTTACTTACTTTTTTAAATGTCAAGAAAAAGCTGGTCCTTGATGATATGCGGCACAGATTGGAAGTGCAGTGCAATCTTAATTAAAGTTTAATTTTGTGACGGAATAAATGGTGTGTTGGTAGGACTGCATTAATTTTCCAATGAAGCCTTGGTACAATAGGCCGCATGTCAACGGTGACAAACTAGTATACGGGTTGAAGGGATACCGACGCGGAAATGATTACCACGTATTCAGTTGGTACATTATTATGTAGACGCCGGTACTGTGCTTCACGTGGATAATTAACGGGGTGGAAGAAATGAGGCTACTTGTTCGTTACAACACATGGTTTTAATACTAAGAAAAAGTTTTTACAATAAATTCGGCGGCATGCGTATGACCGCTCTAACCATAGACTATCGACCACAGAACACTACTAATTTTTCTCTATGGGCGAGTGCCGCGACGTTGTCGCTCGCGGCTGATGTCGTCAGTCGTCGTACGCGTGTGTGCATGAGCTGTTTGTGAACGCACACATGCTAGGCGTTAACAATTATGAGCCATAGCATAGAATTTTTTTCACCAGTTATTAAAAAAATAAAAGCTGTTTTGTCTACAAAAGTGCAATACCTAAACGGTCAAAATGTATGGAGCAACTGATTTTTTTCAAATAAACGATGAAAACTGTCTATGTAGCTGAGCTGAGAGCAGCGGTGGCCCAGTGGTAGCGACCCCGACTTACGTACAATAAGTCGTGGGTTCGAACCCAGGCAGGCGCATTACTTTGTGTTATTTATTTCATCACCACTGCTCTCAAAAAGGGTGAAGGAAAGCATCGTGAGGAAACCGGCATGTCCTAGAACCAAAAATTCGAAGACATGTGACATCTGCCAATTCGCACTGGGCCCACGTGGTGGATTATAGCCCATTCCCTCTCATAGAGAGGAGGCCTGTGTCCCTGCAGTGGGAACATTATAGGCTGATGATGATGATGATGATGAGGGGAGCTGAGAATGATGTACTGAATATGTGGCAAGCGTTTTCGCGCCGGTGTGGGTTTCCACCCCGTATACTGGTCCCCAGTAGCGAATGGTCAATTTTTGTAAGAGGTAAGCCGGAGTACATAATATCTTTAATGTAATCACAATTATGTTTTTTTTTTTTTCATTTATTTTTTGTTATTTTATTGTAATCACATTAAAGATATGTATTCTATTATTTGTTTATAAAATACTGACTGTGCCATTTATCAAAGGAAATCCGGTAGGAATCGAGTTGTTTGGAACCTTCGCCACTGCTGGTCCCTTATTCTATTGAAAGTCCGTACTAGGTCAGTTCAAAGTCAATGTTAACATTTTTTTAAATTACATTTAACGTAATTAGATAATAAACTTAATGAATGTAAAATTACCCGTTAAACATCACCCAGCGTATGCCCGCGGCTTCGCCCGCGGAGAGTTTGGTAATCATCCAAACGGGATCGTACTAGCTGGATAAAAAGTATCCTATGTGTTATAAACTATACATGTGCTAAATTTCATCCAAATCTGTAGTTTTTGCGTGAGGAGTAACAAATATTCTATCCATCCATTCATCTTCTTAAACTTTCGCAAATTCTCGCATTGTTTTATCGAAATGGGTCCAACAAAGCATCAAATTTCACTCTGTTCCGACCTGGATACATCCCTGGCTTAAACCCAGGATATTAAACATTGCCTGAATGCCCCAGAGTAATAAGTTTCAAGGCGCTGCCATCCGATTTGTTCGTGACACTATTACGTGTGCGATAAGGGTGTGTCTTGACTAGATCTACGTATCTTTTGTGTTTCTTTTAAGTTCTTTTATGTATCTTTTGTACCTGTATTTTTGTTATTATCATTCTCAGACGGGTAGATTAGGTAAATACATGCAAAATAATTGGTGAAACTCTGTAGAGGGTGTAACAGAATAGGGCTGCGGGCTGTTAGGGCTGCGGGCTGTTCGAGAGAGATACCGCGGCCCTGGAACACAAAGGGTAAGGAAGGAACATGGATGGGTTTTAGTCAGTACAAGTCTGACACTCCCTTCCGCTCTGCCCAGAGCGGGAGAAGTCATTTGATGATTTGCCATCTGTAAAAAAAAAAGTTGTAACAGAATTAGCGATCTTATTTTAGACTAGTTGACCCGTGCAACTTAATATGCAATTAAATAATATTTCGACTACCCTACCTACCTACCCTACCTATCTACCCTACCTACCTACCTACCTACCCTACCTACCTACCTACCCTACCTAACTACAATAACTATCTACCCTACCTACCTACCCTACCTACCTACCTACCTTACCTACCTACCTACCTACCTACCCAGGTAGGGTACCTACCTATTTTTTTTTGTTTTTAAACCTTCCCTGTATTCGGAATAACAAAATAAAAAAAGAATTATTCCAATCGGTCAAGCCGTTCTCGAGTTTTAGCCAGACTAACGAACAGCAATTCATTTTTATTTATATAGATATCACTATTCACTATCACTACATAGTATATAACAAAGTCACTGTCGTTGTCTGTCCGTCCCTATGTATGCTTAAATCTATAAAACGTTTTTTTTTAATAGAGAGAGTGATTCAAGAGGAAGGTTTATATGTATAAAACATGCATAATATTGTAGAGAAACACTGATAAATTTAGAGGTTTCTAATGTGATTGTCGTAAATAAACACATTTTTTTGCGCTTACATTGCAAACGCTCGCTGAACCCTATGAGATAGACCAAAATAATGTACTACAGTATTGTAATCGTAAAAAGGTCTACAAAAAAATCCGCGATGGTATATGTCTATCTCTTAGGGATAACCCACAATAACCATTTTTTATCCTTTACTTTTCACGAGAAATAATGGCTTATTTACGAAACGATTTTAAGCAATACAACATTATTACTTATCCAATTAAGTACCTTAAATAGATTGCGCATTTAATATAGATCAATATGACCCTTTACAGCATGTAATTTAAATGAATATTTTCGAAGATATTACAGTTAGTATCAGCATTGCACCCGTGCGGAGCGGGGGCGGGTCGTTTCATAGTATAAAACAAAGTCGCTCCCGCTGTTTGTACGCTTACGGATTTTAATGCAGTTGCGGCAACAGATAGAATGATTCAAGAGAAAGGTTTATATCTACATTGGACCCGTGAGAAGCCGGGCGGGTCGTTAGTATTATTACAAAGCAAAGTACAACCCGAATTGAATGTCGAATTCTAAATTAACCCGACCGAAGCCGCGGGCAAAAGCTAGTTATACATAAACGGGAAAGATGGAAAGAGGTAGTCAAAAAACAGTAATGGAAATATACTAAAAAACAGTAATGGAAATATACTAAAAAAAAAACCGATAAATCCTATACTAAAAACAAACGAAATAACGTAGCTCATCTATTAGAAGGCAAAAGTTGTGGCGGATGATGCGTGCCAAAAAAAATGGGGAAAATGTTTTAAAACGATACTTTTATGAGAACGATATTTTAGTTTTCAAATAATAACTTTCTAAAAAGCAGCCGAGTCTAGATTGATGCCCGGTTGATGGCAGTAGGCTCACCCTCTATTACATGGAATGATGGAACTAAAACATAACTGGCGAAACGTACCGTACTATAAGTACACGACTGACTACCCAACCGTTCGAGGAAATAGTATTATCCTTACTAATACATTTATAAACGCGAAAGTTTGTATGTTTGTACTCATTCACGCAAAAACTAGTAAACGGATTCTTTTAAATATAATATTAAATCTTTCTTGCTTTTTTTTTTAACTTTACTTAAGTCTGACAATAGAATATTAAGACCCATACACTAGGTACACTTCAACCAACTTATCTGTAAAGGTGAGAGAACACTGAACTAAAATAAATGTACCAAGTTTGACATATCGATGCATTTTTGCTCGACAAGTAGCGCCACCTTGAACTGACACCCAGGTCTGGTTAGTGGTCATCAATGTTATAAAAACTATAGATACGCTACCCGCGCTCTGTAATGGCAACATGAATGGAAGGTAATTACCGTACCTCCATTTAGTCGCGTACCAACCAGTGCCGCGGCTGTACGTGGTATTAAAATAATTTGTTTGAATAACCTCCTCAAAAAGCTATAACAAATGCCTTCCTGTATTTTTAGGAAATGTAAAAATTATACTCCAACTGTAAAAGATAAAAAACTATCATTCATACGTTTTTTTTTTTTCGATGCCTTCTAATGGCTGCTGGCGCCTGAGGTAAGTCACGTGCCATCAGAATGACAACGTTACTAAAGAAATATATTTATCTCTCTAACAACAGGAATTCCGTAGATGATATTAAATTTACTTTCCCTTTCTTCGTGCGTCTAAGTACCTATCTAGCTACCGATAAGTATTACGCTGTTTTTGAGTGCCGTGACGTTCATGCATGACGCGTCTATTCATAATACGGCATTGGTGGTCATACGGGTTATTTGCAAATGGCAATAAATATTCTAGCTAAAGTAAGACCGATCTCTTGTTAGATTTTATGATATCATGTATTTATATTCCTAAAATAAATGATCTATTCAATTTAATGCCAAATCTATTACTACCAGAAGCAACCTACTAAAACGCAGGCCCGTTATCGCTTCCAACAAAATAGGGTGTAAATCATCAGCCATTATTCTTATGGGTATTTAATGGAGTTATAAGTTAAGATATAAAGGTTCAGGCGTGGAAGTTATGGGGTATTGTTATGGTGGGATCAGAAGTTTAGGGCAGTTATTGAGTTTGGTAGAATTTAATAAGGTGGCTTGATTTATTTTGTTGCTGTTATGAAAATAAAGTTATTAATAACGTCATAAGAAAACATTGATTAAAAATTGCATACTTTTATGAATTGAATTGAATTATAATCAGTGAATTATCATTATTTTGTATAATACATACTTAGATGCGTCACAAGCCGAAAGGTTAGACCGATCGTGCCTCTCTATCGCTTTTTCTGTGCTCTCGCTTGCAAGCTCGGCTCAGGCGGAATGTGACACTTTTTCGTGCGAGCAGCCTGCGTTCATCGATTTATAAGACGTTATCACGTCAACATAACCCTCCTTTGCATATGGGTAAAAATTAATTGTATGGTTTGTTCATCGATGACGAAACGGTACTATAAAAACCTTTTATTGAAGTGAAACTTCTTTATCAGGGTTGGAAAAAAATTTAGTGTAACATTTTTTCGTTACGCGTCACATTTTTCCGTTACGCGCCATCTTTTTCTTATCCCTACCACGCGTGATCATGTTATTTATTTTTCAAGTTTTCAAGTTATTTAAGCTTAACCTTTGTCATATATATAAATACACATATATATATATAAATACGTATATATATATATATATATATACATATTTACATATATATTTTTTTTTAAAATTTTTATATATATATACATATATATATGTATTTATATATATGACAAAGGTATTTAAGCTTAACCTTCGTCGTAAAGAAGTTTCACTTCTTACCTGTGTACTCTGGTACACACACATTTTTTTTTTTGTTTTTTACTTTTGTTTTGCGATGACGGGTAGGAACACTGACGAGTCGGGCATAAGTCATGTCTTGTAATGTATAATGGTTGTAAAAGTTCCCTTAACGAAGCAGAAAGGCTCTTGTTCTTCCCGTTAGTGCGATATTTTTTTTGTTCCAGACCATACCTGTGAACCTTCTAGTTACGGAGATATTGGGGGTCAAAGTTCCAACTTTTTCTTTGCGGTATGTTTCATCTGTACTAAAACAATATCCGCTATTCCATAAATTTTGACCGTGTAGGAATTGCACTTTTGTAGGAAACAGCCGATTTTTTATTTTTTTATTACATTAGAATAATTGCCACGTGGGTTGGTTCAGAATGATGTACAGAATACATGGTAAACGGTTTATGCATCGGTATCCCTTCCACCCTGTATTTTCTAAATACAAAAAAAGAACTATCTCACTCTCAGTCTAGAAAACCAAATGAACTACTCGTTCTGAGAAAGTATTCCATTTCTATTCCATTTAATTTGCACTAATAATAACTCAAAATTAATGATACCGCAATCAATACCGGTACCAAAATCAGCACCAGGTAATCGGTACCAGGTGACTAAAGTAGATAGATTATTTAATTTAGGAAAATACTTTACGGGTTATTAGGTCGGTAAACATCGCATTAATCGGAAGATTGCGGCAGTAAACTTAAAGTCCTGTTCACGTCCTCGACCGATGCGACTAGATTTTTGTCAACCAACAAGCGACTTCAAGCTGTGTTACTACACTGATTTTGCAGTAGGTACAGTGACTGGGTTTTAGTCTAAAAAAAAACTAAAGAAATAGTACACTCACCAAAAAAGAGTAAAAGAAACGTCGCACAGTGGAACGAATGTATGGGAGCGGTTGGACGTAGACATGTCCGAAAAAAAAGAGTAAAATTATGCCAAACTAATGATGCCATCTTATTCGATTACTTAATGCCTTCATAACTTGTGGTGATGAATTTCTTCATAACTCCCATATTTCGGGAGTAATTTGAGAAAATGTGAAATTTTACTATGAAAATGAGTGTATCGAGCTCTCTCCCTCCTGATTCCGGGCTTGTTTCAAGTAGCGGTCTCTAATATCATAATGCTAATACTAAGAGCTATATTTAATACTAAGACACATAGTGCGCCAAATGTGCACTTTCTGGGATAAAGAGTGATGTTTATTTTATAACACAATTTTTTTATTTTTTGTTTATTTTGTTGATTAAAACCGTTTTTCTAAAGGTTTACCTTATTACAATAACATTTCTGAGCAGCCAATTAGAGAAGATATAAGCTAATTAGGATATATAATTAGGGACTTAAGGTTTACATATAAAACTGATGCACTAATGATTACTGATAAGAACATTGCTATTATTTAATTACTAAATGGCTCTTAATACACTAATTTAGCATGCATCATTTACTAATTATCACAATAACTAATTACCTTGCAATATTTAACAAAGGATACCTGGGATACCTGGATTTTATATAAATAGGTCACTATTAGTAACTTTAAAATCAGTGTTGATTTACACCTCGTTGTATCCAAGCTAATCTCGCAATGTATTTTCCAAATTTTAATACAAATCTTGATATTCACGTTGCTTTATGCGCACGCGCACATAAAGATTTACGCGACTTTAACTATTTGTTCAGTGTTTTAAAAGATAACAGTTGTGTTCAGTTATGTGAAAGTGCTGAAACAAGTTTAAAAGACTGGTGTCGTCGATTTTGCTACCGCATTTATGCAAAATGGACACAGTCTGGAAGAAGCACAGATAAGTTTCGGAAGAAACATGAGATTTGGCTACAGGCTGCAATTCAATGGCCGGAATTACAGAATGAAAATATGGAACCTTCTACAGAAAATATAAGTGACGTCATCGAGCCCATAATTTCTCCTGCTAAATCTGATGCTTCAACTTGTACACATCCTAGTCCTCGTAAATCTTTTGAGGACCTTAGTAACCGGCAAAAAAGAAGACGCACTGAAGATAGTCTTTCATGCAGCAGTAGCAGCGCTGAAATTATGTTTTCGGCCGAAAGGGCGCTTCAAAAGGCAGGACAAAGCGATACAGCTTATGTTATGAAATACTTGACGGAGAATCCAGAAGAGGCCTCAAAAATCAAAGCCTTCATTGAAGGTAAATCAATTCAGGTACGGGAAATATCCCCTTTGAAGGCATTGGCTCTTTATGTATCGATGAACTTATCGAAATGGCGCTATAACACTCTTCGGGATTTCAACACTCAAGAAGGAGCTCTTCAATACCCGAGTTACTACATGTTGGTTAAAGAAAAAATTAAGTGCTATCCGGCCAAAGAAGATCTCACAGTTACAGAGAGCTCTGCAAAAATCAAATTACAAGCCTTGATGGATTTAACCTCAAGAAGACTTATTAGGTCGTTAGAAACCCCTGTTGATCCCAATCAACAGCTCGTATTGACCAGCAAATGGGGTTTTGACGGATCATCTAGCCAAAGCATTTATCATCAAAGGACGAGTGAAGATGAGCAAATCGATCTTGCTAGTAATTTTATGATTAGTCTTGTACCACTGCGGCTCGTCTCAAAAGGTGTAACAATTTGGGAAAACGAGCGACCATCTTCCACTTCATTTTGCCGGCCAATATTGTTTAAGTTTATAAAGGAAACCAAAGAAAATGTGCAGAGAGAGATGGCTGAAATCGAAGCAGAGATTGAAGCCTTAACTCCATCCACCATCACTGATGGAATTAGTGTCAAACACCAACTGCTGTTGACAATGATTGATGGTAAAATTCATTCCATTATATCCGATACAGCAGCTTCAGTGTGTGACATATGCAAGGCTTGTCCTAAAGAAATGAATAATTTAGAGTTAATCAAAGATAAACACGCAAACGAGGACATGTATAAATATAGCTTAAGCACCCTTCACGCTTGGATTCGCTCAATGGAATGCTTATTACACATTTCCTACAAATTAGACATAAAATCATGGCAAGTAAGGGGTGATATAGCAAAAAGGCAAGTTGATGACAGGAAGAAAAGAGTTCAAGAGGCTGTAAGAAGAGAAACGGGCTTACTTCTCGATGTTGTGAAACAAGGCAGTGGATCCACCAACAATGGCAACTCGGCAAGGAGATTTTTTGAAAACTACACTAAATCTGCTGAACTGACCGGAATAGATGCTATGCTTTTAAGAAAAATCTGTGTGATCTTGCAGTGTATTTCATCAGGAGAGAAGATCAACGTAACTAAATTCCGAGAGTTCTGCTTTGATACTGCTAAGCTTTACGTGGAGTTATACCCATGGTATTATATGCCTTCTTCACTTCATAAAATTTTAATGCATGGGCCAGACATAGTTCAGAACATGTCAATTGTGCCCATTGGTTTTCTATCCGAAGAGGCATCTGAGGCTAGAAATAAAGATTTTAGAAAATATAGAGAGGGGCATTCTCGAAAGCATAGCAGTATCTCATGCAATGAAGATATTATGCACAATCTTTTACTGTCTTCTGATCCACTTGTTACAAGTATCCGTCCAAAAGGAAATAAGTTTGTAAAAAAATCTTCTTTTAAGGAATTTTATGAGCTTACGGATTCTGAGAAAAGTGATATCGAATTTGTTAACATAAATGATTTAGCGGACATCGATTCTGAATTTGAATTAATTGATGATGATGATGATGACGAAGATAATTAAATGATGTTATTGTTTTAAAATGTGTAACTTAGTAAATTAGAGCTTACATCTTAATTATTTATTGTACTTTTAATGAAACTAGGTAATTTATTATCAACTTACTTAAAAGTCATACTCTCATCAGTTCTTGTGAATATTTTTGTTAATATATATTTCTGTATATATATAATATATTTATAGACCTCTTAATAAGTCTGTCTGCGGTTTAAAGTAAATACAAATGGGGAAAAAACGTTTTTTTTTTTAAATTTTCATTTCCTTTTATCCCAGAAAGTGCACATTTGGCGCACTATGTGTCTTAGTATTAAATATAGCTCTTAGTAATAGCATTACGATATTAGAGACCGGTACTTGAAACAAGCCCGGAATCAGGAGGGAGAGAGCTCGATACACTCATTTTCATAGTAAAATTTCACATTTTCTCAAATTACTCCCGAAATATGGGAGTTATGAAGAAATTCATCACCACAATTTATGAAGGCATTAAGTAATCGAATAAGATGGCATCATTAGTTTGTCATAATTTTACTCTTATTTTTCGGACATGTCTACGTCCAACCGCTCCCATACATTCGTTCCACTGTGCGTCGCGAGCGTGTCGGGACACGCACAATGGTGGGTTCCGTAGTCAGGATGAATAATTAAATAATTGTTAAGAACAAACTCAACACTAACACTGTTTTAAACTTTCACGGTTTAAAACTAAAATTATATTATCACTTACAGGATATCTACCGTGATTGTTTATTTACCATCATTTAATGCATTCTCCAGTCATCCTGCGATCATGGCGCTTGCAACAGCGTCGAAATATCGGGAGCTCAAAATAATAAACAATTATGGAATATATCCACTTTTGAACATATTGATATTTTGTATGTTCGCCCAATACGTCCAAAGGTCTTATACTATATTACTATAGTTAGGTAAGTTTAGTTTTTATTATTATAATGTTTTATTTCCCAAGCGTTTAATTGTTTGTATTTTATATCTGTGAACAGCGTTGTGGGCTGCAATATTGTTCGAATGTTATTTATATCTCTTTTTTATACTATATATTGTAGCTGTTTTCTGTTCCCTTTGTTAAAAAAAAATATATATATCCCGTCCCCGTCCCCAAGTTTTCTCATAATATTTTTCAACTGCAAATATACCTTACCCCTCGGTCGTGACCGAGGGGTAAGGTATATAATGGTGGTCGTATAAAGTGGTTAGCGGTATTAAAGGTCATAAAGTGAGCTAAGGTCGCAATATAAGAAATTATTTGATGAAGTAGATTGAATTTATCGTCTTCAGGCTGTGTGTCGTGGGATTTAACCATCAGAGGAAAAATATTGATATTGCGTAACATTTAAATTGACAGTATCTTAACTATATCTTTTTTTTTCCGGATGGATAATCATCAAATGACTCCTCCCGCTCTGGGCAGAGCGGAAAGGAGTGTCAGACTTGTACTGACTATAACCCATCCATGTTCCTTCCTTGCCCTTTGTGTTCCAGGGCCGCGGTATCTTTTTTGAACAGTCCCGTAGCCCATAACTGTACCTTAAATAATAGTGAAAATTACAACTGAATCCGTTGCGGTAGTTACGATGAACAACGCGGTCACGAAAAGTGGTTTTCAATTTATAGCAACATAACATCACACCAAGCAGAGGTGTACCTGTAAGTACACTAACATTTCGCCAGTTACGTTTAAGTCTCATATAATAATAGGCGCGAGCCTATTGTCGTCAACAGGATATAAATCCAAACTCCGTGGCTGCTACTGAGAAATTTCTGATGGAAAAACCCAATAACAATTCTCCCGAACTGGGAATCGTACCTGGACCTTATGCTCAGCAGTAAAAACATTATAACTTCATAATCTTTTTTTTTTCAGCTATCCGTAACAATTTAATACAGCCACTTAGCATATAATTTGAAACAGTTATTCAGCGAAACAATAACAAAGTCGCAGTTAGGCGCCAAGTCGAGAATAGCGGCGTTTAAAACCCAAATATTGACAGGCGCAAGGGGCCTAATATTGTAAGAAATTTTCAAGGGCCTGGGAGTTCTAAGGGCCCTCAAAACCTTTGGGTATTCAGTTGAAGTTCCTCGGAATGTACATTGCTTTTGAAAACCATTGTGAAAGATACTTTATGTATTTATTTTTGGGATAATTGTGTTCTTAATGTTTCATTAAACTGGGGTAAACTAGAGAGGGTATTTTGTTTCTTTCGCTTTAATTATGGTACTTGTCAACACTATTTGCCAACCTTTTACATGAAGTGACAGCCTATCTGACCTCTACAACCCAGTTAGTACTGAGTAATATGATACCCCTTGGTAAGACTGGTTGTCAGACTTTTTGGGCCACTGACTACCTAAAGACTGTTATAGATCTATAAAATATAGACTGTTAAATATCTGACAGCCGGGACCAACGGCTTAACGTGCTTTTCGAGGCACGGAGGAAACTCGGTATGTAATGGGTGGTCACCCATCCACAGACCAACCTAGGCAAGCACGGCTTAAAGACATATTTTTTCATTATAATAATATGGTTTTGAATTGCATAGCGCTTCGCCTTAACTTAGTAACATTCAAGTTGTGCCTCTTTTACGACTGTTTGCGATCCACTCAAGCCTTTCATACGAGCAGCATTCGAGCCAACATTCGAGCCAACATTCGAGCCAACGTTCGAGCCTGTAAAGCCTTGCATTTTGTGAATGAATTTTACTGTAGTGTCCATTGTAATTCAAAATAAATAAAATTCATTCGTTAACGCAGTCCGTTTACTTAATTTCGTTTTATTTTAGTCTTATTTCTTGCGAAATGTGTGGGTAAAGTTTTTATATGATTTCTGACTTTTTTTTGTACACACGGCGGCACATCAAGTTATACATTTCCAATATAACGTGGCCTCGCTTTGTATATATTTTTTGTTCAATGAGAGATCCGCATAAACTGGATTTGGATAGCTTCATCACCCGTCATGTGTACTAATACGCGCTAATAGAGCTATAGAATTACATAGAAATCAATCGTACGCTGTGGTCTGTCAAAGCGAATGGGTGATTATTGCCTCTTTTTTTTTTTGGATGGGATGTCAGCATATGACTTCTCCCGCTCTGGGCAGAGCGGAAGGGAGTGTCAGACTTATACTGATTAAAACCCATCCATGTTCCTTCCTTGCCCTTTGTGTTCTAAGGCCGAACAGTCCCGCAGCCCTGGCAGGCATCGGCTCTTGCGGGCCCCTCCCTGTTTGATATCTCTTTGAGGCGCGCGTGGAACACGAACGCGCTGTCAACATGGCCTGTCGTCAAAAGACGGACGGCGAGCTAGCCCATTACTCATCGTCGACAGGTGTGATTACTGCCACTGCGGTCACCTTCGCAGTTGTAGGAAAGGAAGTAGGGAAGGAAGGGAGGATCCTCCAACAAGACGAGTGTTGTGTCTTCCTATATCGTTGTATCCTACGAATAATGCCCTAACGAACAAAGGGGCTTTTTTTTATTGCATAATTCAATTCTGCTCATCAGACCACATATAACCAGTTCAACAATACAATTTAAAACGGTACAGGTTATGAAATAATAACGTTTTCTAAAAAGCCACAATTATAGGCACTACGTTTTCAACGAAGAATAAAGCCACAATCGCCATCAGTACGCGATGGACGACGATTTTTCGCGAGTAGTGGGGTATTTTAGTATTGAAAATAATCCTAGCCGAACCAAAATATTCCAATACACATTATTTGAAACCAACAATGCAAAATTGTTTAAATTTAAATTAATTGAACATAAAAAAGTGTCTCCTGAAAAGTAGCTATTATGCAGTTACGCCCCTATTCGTAGGATCCGACAATATAGTCTTTCCTCGCGGATAACTTTAAAGGTGAACGCAGACTTATCCGAGCCGAACGCGTCGAACGACTCGAACGAAACGAATTTCAGAATTCTTTACATAAAATCTTAAGAAACCTCGCACACTTGCCCGCGTCGAATCATCCGAATCTGAAAGAACCCCAGAAATCCTAGACGAATTCGGATGACTTCATCAGATTCGGTGTGGCTGATGCGGTCGACTCGACCGATGGGCTCGCATTCTATCAGACGTAGCGTACGACAGAGCAACACGCGAGTACTACTTCCACGAAACGACTGTTCGGCACGGTCGATTCTTTCGGCTCGGATAGGTGTACTTTCACCTTAAAAGTGCGATTCAGAATTTAAGATGTTAGTTCTTCCTTTTTAACATAGGTGGCGCTGTAGGTCTTTTTGTACTGTGTTGATTGTTGCTGAAGTATTTTTTGTTCTATGTTACTGTAGTACTTTTTGTATTGTTCACTACAAGATTATGCTTAGTCTATCAAACTGGTTGTCTGATAGACTAAGCATAACATGTCTTAACATGCTTTTTTTTTCAAAACAGCCCAAAATACAACTTAACCACGGGAAAAAGCTACTCCAATACAGATTTTTCCCACCTTACCTAACAAACAGCTTTTATTGCGAAATGGACTTTGTTTTATTGCAGCGAGAACGGAAATTAAAACTTCAGCACTATAATGGTATCACGGACCATCTTTACGATTGCCACGTGTCTGTATTTTCTTTAAAGCTGGTTTTCTGCTTCATTCAAGTTTTTTGATGTGCCGCCGTGTCAAATCAATTAATAAATTATCATTTTCATTACAATTGCATTCAATCAATGGGACCTAGAGGTATCAGGACGAGCTGGACAAGATTAGTGAGTGGTCCACTTTAGCCCTGGATCGAAACCACTGGAAGTCATGGTGAGAGGCATTTGCCCAGCAGTGTGATGACGCAGGCTAACAGTATCAATAACAGTATACACCTACATTTTACCAGTAAATACAATCCGTTTTGATAAATACATTTCTGTGTAGTTAAGGCGCATACCCACAGCGGTGCACGGAGAGGCTACGCATGTGTGCAGTTAAGCTTCGCTTTGCAAGAAAATGTATGTGATTTTGTCCACTGCAAACCACGGACACGCTATACATCAATTGACGTCATTAGTACATGCGTGGCTTGCTCAAATAATGCGCTCACATAGCTCAACGCTATCAACGCCATTCACGCTGTGCACGCAGTACACGCTATACATAAATATTAACCCACTACTACACACGCTACAGTTATAGTTCGCACATAGTTGTGGGTGTGTAGCGTGTACTGCAGTGGAAACGTAGACACACGTTGTCAAACAAATGAATCCACACAGCTAAAATGCGCCACGTGGCCGTGCACAGCGTGTGCCGCGGTGGGTTTGCGCCGTACGTAGTTTTGGCAAGGTTTCCTCAGAGGACATATAAAAACAAGAACTTTCATTCGTCTGGCAATAAAACTTGATTCAGAGTTGTAATACAAAGTGTATTGTGAATTAGAGGGAAGTACGAGTAATACATGAAATAAAAGACCGGGTTTTAGTCTGGAAATAGAAGAAAAAGTTGTCCCTTAAAAACAAGAAAAAACAACATGTGTGCAATTCACACGTGATAGAAGTGAAACCTTCAAAAATTTTGGCTTCAAGATAAACACTGTATAATGCTTCCTATCTCATTTTCTCCCAGGTTAAATCTTTTGAATTTATGTGTATGTCTCTTTTTACTGTCGCTTTTTCGTTTCATCGACTTTCATATCATAGCGATGCTAAAGAAGTTTTCACTTCAAAAAAAAACTGTCAAACAAGCCTCCATCTTGGCCTTAACTCGGCCCACTTACCCCTCAACACCTCTGTTTACCCGCGGCCCTTTCACACGCCCATATTATTATGAAGTCTTTACAATTCACTATTTGTATGTGTCACTTCTTTGCTATTCACTTTTTGATAGACTATCTTTTTGTCAACAGATGGAGTGGTCTTTAGGGTTCCGTAGCCAAAGGGTAAAATATGGGACCCTATTACTAACACTCCGCTGTTCGTCTGTCTGGCTGTCTGTCACTAGGCTATATCTCATGAACCGTGATAGTTAGACAGTTGAAATTTTCACAGATGATGTATTTCTGTTGCCGTTATAACAATAACATAACATAACATCACGCCAGTAATCTTCGAATGGTTAGGCAGATGTGTATCTAATAGAACACCCACATTTCGCCAGTTATGTTTAACTGCCATGTAATAAGGGGTGAGCCTATTGCCATCAACCTGGTACGAACCCAGACTCCGTGGCTTTCACTAAGAAATTCCGTATGGAAAAACTTTATAACACTTTACCCAACCAGGGAATCGAACCCAGGATCTCATACTCAGCAGTCGCGCTAGCCGCCACTAGACCAACAACATACTTGAGTACATTATTCTTCAAAACCCCGTCTCCACAGTCTGGTCCGCTCGCCGGACCGGTCGTTTAGACCACCCCCTTATAAAAATGAAGCGTAAAACGAAAGCATTTTAGGGCAGTATGTCATTCTACGTAGGTACCTACTTCCAGTGTTTTTATCAAATGTCATAACCTTCGAGGAAGGCCAAGGTAGATCTATGTTTATCTTTATATCGACATTTCTAACCAAGCTCGTTGTATGTAGGATATAAGGTGGTTATAATCAGAATTTTACTCGTTCGCTTCTTTAAAATACTGGGAAATCTGTAACCGGTAAGATTCAAACCATTTAGGTATTTTTTATTTTCAGATATAGGTAAACCTATCGCTGTTTTTTTTCTATGACATTAAGTCCGCCTCTGTACTTTGTGCTTGAAATGTTGGGTCGGCTTCCAGTCTAACCGAATGCATCTAAAACCAGTATTTTACATGGAGCGGCTGCCTATGTGACTTCAAAACCCAATTAGTACTGTTTAATACAATACCCCACCAACCTAGGTAAGCGTGGCTTAACCTGAATATCGACCTGAACAGCTGTTATTATTTAGCTACGAGCTAAGAAGAAGGATCATGAAGACTTAAAATTTGTATGTAAACCAATTCTGTAATTATAATAGCAGCCAGTACTGAAACTTAAAAAAAACAACGGGTTGCACTCCGGGAGTGCCGGCAGAAGTAAAAAAACTTGAAACAACGCCATCTAGCTTAAATATCAGAAATTTCAATAGCTTTCTGCAAGAACGAAAGATGTCGCTGCCGTAGAAAAAACTTGAAACAACGCCATCTAGCTTCAAACTAGACGGACACTCGCGCAAGTGCCCTGCGCCACCGATTCAATCTGACGGTCTGACGCGAATTTAGCAGTTTTTACCCATCCCAAAAAGTGCACAACACCGCTAAAAAAGTTTTCGCTTCAAAAATATTTTCATTACAATTACTAATTGATACTGTTTTGGAAGGTTTTAAAACTTTTAACGTATTCAGTATATGTAACTGATATTTTAAGTTCCATTAAACTTTATACTATTCTTGTTCGAGCTATTAATAATGACAAGGCCTTGATAACTAGTTTATTACCAAGAATTGAAAATGGGACATTGAATATTTATTTATGTGGTGTTGATTATTCTTCGATAACTTTAAGTGCTATATTCTAGGGTTGTCTTTCGCTTGCAGAGCTATTTTATTAAATGTATGTATTTACTAGCGGACGTCACGCGGTTTCACCTAAGTAGTTCCCGTTCCCGTAGGAGTACGGGGATAAAATGTAGCCTATGTTACTCGCTGATAATGTAGCTATCCATTGCTGAAAGAAATTTTCAAATCGATTCAGTATTTTTTAAGTTTATTCGTTATATACAAAAATATAAATCTTTCCTCTTTATAATATTATAGTATATAGAAGTATTGATAAGTAAATATAATGTCACGCTTGTTTTTCCCAATGAGTTAGGCTAGAAGTATAACCAATATGCACCCTCATTTTTTACTTATTTTTACCAGAATCGCTCACTAACTCCAAAGTTATCAAATCAAATATTTACGAATGCTTAGCTGGCGAAATGTAGCTATACTACTCCTCTAACTCCGCCTAACCCTTTGGCAGTTACAGGCGTGATGTTATGTTTATAGATGTAATACTTTAATATTAAAACATAGCGCTTCTGTAATTATTCTCGACCAAAATGCATTATAAACATTTCAACAGAAACATTCTTCAGAGGTAACAAACATTCTAAACTGATGTAAAATTATACAAAGGAACATTTAACTGCGTACAACTTCTAAGGTTATCGTAAGACACAACTGGAGACGCGCAAAGTTTACAAAATTTCACGATAAAGAACAACTAAAGTTCGGTTTTATACATTTATTATAGAGTTGCTCTTGCTTGGGGCTATATTTGAAGGCAATATTCACTGTAAAATACTGGGCTATATTTCAATACAGGCTATATTGTAACAAAACATCATCTGCCTAGCCTTTTCCCAACCATGTTAGGGTCGGCTTCCAGTCTAACCGGATGCAGTTGAATACCTGTATTTTACATGGGGCCTAACTGACCTCCACAACCCAGTTAGTACTGAGTAATACGATACCCCTTGGTAAGATTGGTTGTCAGACTTTTTTGGGCCACTGACTACCTAGCGACTGTCGAAGATCTTGAAATGACAGCCGGGACCAACGGGTTCACGTGCTTTCCGAGCCATGGGGGAAACTCGGTATGTAATGGGTGGACACCCATCCAAGATCAACCCAAGCGGCTGTTATTATTTAGCCACGATTTGCTCCTGTAAGGTAAAAATACAATTTCTATAAAAGGATATGTTTAAAACAATACTTACTTGTATTTACTTTGAAATAGTTTCGTTTTTTTTTCCAAGGCGGTTAAAATAATCTAAATCTGAAACAGGGATGCGCCTTAGCCTAGGTACGTTCCCGACCGCTGCCAGGCACTGGTCGCTTCGCTCACTCGGCTCGCGCGTGTTGCTCACAGTACTAACCTAAGCTAGTCTATTTAGAAAGGTGACCTTACTTTGTTCCCGTGACTAACTTTAACAAATTGTTTTTTGTTTATACACCAGAATGTAAACGAAGATCAGTCAGTAAAAAAGATGATCTTAAAGACCAAAAGTTATTAAATGATCAATTAAATCAATATTAACCTTTTTTAGAAGGACATGCACTGACCTTATTGGTGAGGTTCGTCAGAAAGGTCAGGTGCGTAGTACTCGCAACCAGCGTGCGTGTATGACCAGATGTATGACCGTGGACGAGGTAAAAGGAGCATAAAAGGATCGTAGCTGGGCTGGTGGATCGTGGCTGGCGTTCTGTGGTTTTTGCCTACCCACATGGGAAAAGGCGTGAGTTTCTATATATATGTATCACCCTTTTTTACCCTGTTTTTTTATTATTATTAACAATAAAAGTATCTATTCACCGCGTTGAATAACGAAGTAAATGTAAATGAAAGTATTATACTGTTACTGTTTCCATGAAATATTGTTCCCAAGCGGAGCACGAAAAGAAATAAATTGAAAAAGGGGAACTTCAAAAATGATTTGTGGCTCTCTCTTGTTCAGCATCAGCTTCTGGTTTCGTTGATAAGAAATGAAAGTGATCATTCAAAATTAATGATACAATATAAATCATGTGGTCATCTATTAGTGAGATACCCGAAAGACTGATCACTAGTCTTTCCAAGGGGTATTTTGTGAAAAGTAACTTGGTTTTGGAGATCAGATAGACATTCACCCCATAAAGGATGTAAACAGACTTTTAACGAAGTCGAAAGGCACTTGTTCTCCCCGTCATTGCGATATTTTTTTTGTTCTAGACAATACCTAGGAACCTTCTAGTTACGGAGATATTGGGGTCAAAGTTCCAACTTTTTCACAAGTTTTTTTTTAAATACATGTTTTTAATGTAATATTTTTACTTTAAATACCTCCAGGACCCATTTAATCTATCCATCAGCGCAATGTTTTGAGTGCGTCACATTGAGACTACTACTAAACGTGATTTTTCAGCCCAAAAAAAAGGCGTTTCCCAGCACTAATTTTTACGTAAAGTTACTTAGTTTGATGTACATAATGCTTGGTTGACGGCTTCGTGAAGAGTCTGTTTACACCCTGTATAAAGTACGGATATTCAGCCAAAAGACAAAACCTTCTAAGAAGAAACGAGTATGGATTGTTTGTTTAATTTCTTCGTCTCTTTTACTCCATGATGAACTCAGGGATTTTATTTTGAAATAAAACATTCTATTCCTTAAAAGAGACTATGACCTCTGAGTTTGTTTCGGCTGTTTCAAACTCAAACTCAAACTCAAACTCAAAAGCATTTATTTCAATTAGACCATTACAGGCACTTTTGAATGTCAGAAAAACAAATTAGGCTAAGCTACAGTCACAGACACAAGGCATAATAACTTGTGAAAGTACTGTAGTTGCCCATTCCAAAGTGTAGATCTCTATGGAGAAGAATGGGCAAGAAACTCCATGGACACTCTTTTCAATCAAAATATTGTTACAAAATCTTGGTTACATCATTCATATTGAGATTATACATATATGTGAGAACGATGTAGAAATACAGAGTAGTCAGGTACGAAACACCGGCCCCATCTAGCTTTAAAAAACATGACGTGTATAAGTGTTTGTAAAAACCTATTTGCAAAATAAACATCAACATCATAATAGCCAGATATCCGAAAGACTGATAACTAGTCTTTCCAATGGGTATTGTGTGAACTGTAACGGGTTTTGGATATCAGATAGACAGTCACCCAAAAAACGGGGATAAAGTATGAGTATTCAACCAAAAGAGAAAATCTTCTAAGAAGAAACGAGTATGGATTGTTTGTTTAATTTCTTCGTCTCTTTTATTTCATGATGAACTCAGGGATTTTATTTTAAAATTGAAAACATGGGGAATTGCATAGCAGTGAAAGGCTAGTTGTGTGACCGTCGGACTGCCAAGTCATAGGTCTCAAGTTCGAACCCAAGACACGTACCTCTGATTTTTCGGATTCATGTGCGTATAATATAATTGTCGCTTGCTTTGGTGAAGGAAAACATCGTGGAAAAGGGCATGCGCGAAGTATTTCTTCGACGTCATGTAAAACCAAGTCAGAGGCCCATGGGCGGCATAAAAACTCTGACACCAGGTTAGGCACTAACCACACGGTAAAGAAAGACCCATCCACGGATCAACCTAGGTAAACGTGACTTAACCTAAAGATTGACCCAAGCGGCTGTCATTATTTAGGCACGAGTGCCTCTGCTACTGACAAAGTCTAGGTGGACAAACCCATTAAAACAGTCCGACTCGGGAATCAAACCCAGGGCCTCATTCTCAGAAGTGTCGGTTACGACCACTAGACCCACGAGGCAATAAGCACATCAATAACAAACCGACTTCAATTTAAGCGCTTTCAAGCTAAGATCACAGCGTGCCGATAAACAAAGAATCAAGCGAGGCTAACCACACAATACCTTCACAAATAAAGCGAAAAGCGCTTTCTTTTCTAAAGCCATACAGCGCTATGATGAATGATTGTTCCGCTAACCAACGATGGAATTTCAATCCTTGCTCACAGTACTAAGGTTGAATTTTCTATGGTAAATGATAGTTAATTACGTAGACACGTGATGTTGTATTAATAGAGTGTATAGCCATCATCACGGCTTAATAATGTCTTTGCTTACGGCGGGACTCATTATATTTTATGGGGTTATGGGTTCATGGGGTATTTTTAATAATAATAGGGGATTATTGATTGATAGTTGGTGTTATTGATTGTTAGTTTATATTATGGGAGTGTTGAAATTTTTGATGTCGTGCTGTGTGAACTTGAGTATACAAGGTGTAAACGGACCGTCAACGAAATATTGTGTACAGCAAAAATTATTGCTGGGAGACGATTTTTTTGTTTGGGGTGAAAAATTACGTTTTACAGTTGGGCTCAATATGACGGACTCAAAACATTGCGCTGATGGATAGATTAAATATTAAGGGGGTCCTGGAGGTATTTAAAGTAAAAATATTACATTAAAAACATTTATTTAAAAATGTACCGCGCTCAAAATATTGTGCTGATGGATGCATTGAATATTACGGGGGTCATGGAGGTACTCTAAATAAAGTTAAAACATTAAAAACTTGTCATGTTTATAATGTTTAAACTAAATGCATTGTTTTTAAAAAAAGTTGTAGAAAAGTTGGATCTTTGGACTATTTATGGGAATATAGGGGATATTCCCATAACTAAAAGGTTCCCAGACAAAAAAAAAATATCGCAATGACGGGGAACAAGTGCTTTTCGGCTTAGTTAAGGATATTTTTACACCCATCATAGCTTATCCTTACCTCGACGGGGATTACGTTATGTTATGTTATGTTCAGCACGCGGAATATAGTCCCACAGAACAAAGATATTCATGATCTCATTTACGAGTATACAGGGTATAAACAGACTCTTCACGAAGCCGTCAACCAAGCAGTACATCAAACTAAGTAACTTTACGCAAAAAATTGTGCTGGGAAACAACTTTTTTTTGGGCTGAAAAATCAGGTTTTACGGTAGGACTCAATGTAACGCACTCAAAACATTGTACTGATGGATGGATTGAATAGTAAGGGGGTCGTGGACGTATTTCAAGTAAATATCATACATTGAAATCATATATTAAAAAAAAAAAGTGAAAATGTTGGAACTTTGACCCCCAATATCTCCATAACTATCGCATCCACCTCAAAGTTCTCATCTCTCTCATCTTTTGAATACATCTTCTTCACATGATTGCTGGGCGCATCCCAATCCATGCAGTACGACCTGTCTAATCGCGGAGTTGTATTTGTATTGTATTTATTTTCCCCAATAACTTTTTCTTTTTTTTTCGGAAGGGAAATCATTAAATGACTTCTCCCGCTCTGGGCAGAGCGGAAGGGAGTGTCACACTTCTACTGACTAAAACCCATCCATGTTCCTTCCTTGCCCTTTGTGTTCCAGGGCCGCGGTATCTCTTTCGAACCGTCCCGCAGTCCAATATGATACCCCTTGGTAAAACTGGTTGTCAGACTTTTTGGGGCGACTGGTTACCTTATTTGATGTTATTTTCACATGAAAAATTATAACAATTTTATGACACTCTAAATTACGTTGACTTAAGTTGACTTGAGGCTCCAAATGAAGACCTGTGGACGGTGAGTAATGGGCTAGCTCGCCGTCCGTCCGTCTTTTGACGACAGGCCGTGTTGACGGCGCGTTCGTGTTCCACGCGCGCCTCAAAGAGATGTCAGCAAATAGGGAGGGGCCCGCAAGGGCCGATGCCTGCCAGGGCTAAGGGCTGTTCGAAAGAGATACCGCGGCCCTGGAACACAAAGGGCAAGGAAGGAACATGGATGGGTTTTAGTCAGTACAAGTCTGACACTCCCTTCCGCTCTGCCCAGAGCGGGAGAAGTCATTTGATGATTTCCCATCCGTACAAAAAAAAAAAAGGCTCCAAATGAAGTAAGTGTTATTTTACATATCATTAATTCTTGTAAACGAATACTAAGTATCATTATGATGGATACAAATACTCGTAATATGTTCAGTTGGCATCCATTTGAATGCAACGCTGCACTTCTGGTGTAACTCATTTGTCCCCGACAGAATAAAGTGCAGTCGTAATAAAAGATGTATACTCAGGTCTTAACTTATAAAGGGTGTAAAAAGACTCTTAACGAAGCCGAAAGGCACTTATTCTCCCCGTCATTACGATCTTGTTTTTGTTCTAGACAATACCTGGGAACCTTCTAGTTATGGAGGTATTGGGGATCATAGTTCCAACTATTTTACAAGTTATTTTTTTTAATACATGTTTAAACCTCCACGACCCCCTTACTATTCAATGCACAGCACAGTGTTTTGAGTGCGTTACAGTGAGTCCTACCATAAAACGTAATTTTTAACATTAAAAAACAGTCGTTTCCCAGCAATAATTTTTACGTCAAGTTACTTAGTTTCATGTAGAGAATTGATTGACGGCTTCGTGAGAAGTCTTTTTACACCCTGTATTTAAGGGTCAGCAGATTATTATCAACCAAGTCAGAAACCCATGGGCGGCATAAAAACTCTGTCACTATTAAACTTCAAAGCCCAGTAATACAGTCCTAGGTCACTAACCACACGATAAAAAAAAGCTGTTTTTTTTCCCGATTACGATATTAGTCCCATAAAGAAAGTTATTCATTTTGACGGTTTGCACCACCGGTTTTAATATGACCACACTTTTCTAATACATGCTGTACATTTGTGTGTGATCAAGAACCAACAGACGCCTCTGCACAAACGTTGTCACACCACCGCGTCGTTTTTGCAATGTGCCGCGTCATTCGTTTCGCATTAGGAGCGAGAGGGGTGAGGGAAGGGGGGTTGCTTGATGTATACGTGTAATATTTACAATATTTGTACCACAATTTGTTGTTAAAGTGGATATACTTTTGGATATTGGAGAAGATAGAAAACTATACGGGGAAAAATATCTTTTTTTTTTCTGATGGGATATCATCAATTGACTTCTCCCGCTCTGGGCGGAGCGGAAGGGAGTGTCAGCCTTGTAATGACTAAAATCCATCCGTGTCCTTGCCCTTTGTGTTCCAGGTCCACGGTATCTCTTTCGAACAGTCCCGCAACCCTGGCAGAGTGCCTCTTCCACCTTGTGTATAGTTTAAGTACTATTTTATCGAACGGGGCAAAAGCGAGTTGGGCTCAAGCAATTATGGTTTGAACTCAAACCATACTGAGAAACTGTCAGCCTAAAGGGTCATTTGATGATTTCCCATCCGAAAAAAGGGACCCTATTGCTAAGCTTCCGCTGTCCGCCCGTCCGTCTGTCTGTCAGCGAGCTGTATCTCATAATCCGTAATAGGTAGACAGTTGAAATTTTCACAGAATGTGTATTTCTGTCGCCGCTTTAACAACAAATAATAAAAATAAATAAAAAAATAAACGGGGTTTCCCTACTACGATTGTACGGAGCCCTTCATGCGCGAGTCTGACTCCCAGGGCCGGTTTTTTCTATATTCGACACTTTAAAAGTGCTTGTTAGTGGTCTGTTTCAAATAAATGCATTGATTTTTATTAATTTAATTTTGCTACTGAAAAATCCCTTAAAAAGACGTGCGAAAAACATAACGATACCAAGAAGTCGAAACACGGGCATAAAATAAAGATAAAAAATTTAAATAACCTTTTTTCTAGAAAAGAAATATGGCAACACACTAACAAAAAAGGAAAACATGACATCAACGACTACACGGAAATAAATACACACTTGACCCATATATCTATACAGGGTGTAAACAGACTCTTCACGAAGCTGTCAATCAAGCATTAATCATCAGCCTATTAATGTTCCCACTGCTGGGACACAGGCCTCCTCTCTTTGAGAGGGAATGGGCTATAATCCACCACGCGGGCCCAGTGCGGATTGGTAGATGCCACATGTCTTCGAATTTTTGGTTCTAGGACATGCCGGTTTCCTCACGATGTTTTCCTTCACCGTTTTTGAGAGCAGTGTTGATGAAATAAATTACACAAAGTAATGCGCCTGCCTGGGTTCGAACCCACGACATACTGTTCCTAAGTCGGGGTCGCTACCACTGGGCCACCGCTGCTCTCCAATCAAGCATTATGTACATCAAACTAAGTAACTTTATGCAAAAATTTGTGCTGGGAAATGACTTTTTTTTCGGGCTGCAAAATCACGTTTTACAATAGGACTCAATGTAACGCACTCAAAACATTGTACTGATGGATGAATTGAATAGTAAGGGGGTCCTGGAGGTGTTTAAAGTAAAAATCTTAAAAATATATTTAAAAAAAAACTTGTGAAAAAGTTGGAACTTTGACCCCCAATATCTCCGTAACTAGAAGGTTCCCAGGTATGGTCTAGAACAAAAAAAAATCGCAATGACGGGGAGAACAAGTGCCTTTCCGCTTCATTCAGAGTCTGTTTACACCCTTTATATATTTACCACAACAACAAATCGTGGTGAATTGAAATCACCATGAATCATAGCCGGTGACACATCATACGTTATGGTGACGTATGTGACCAACACACACGTATTACGTTTGTGATTTAATTCACAAACACATATCAACAAATATGTGTTTTTGGAAAACACAACTTTAAAACTCAGATATAAAGTTCAGATTGAGCTACATTTTACAACAACTGTTATGGCTTTTTCAGTTGGACTTAATCAACCTAATTTGGAGTTTCATAAAGTTGTTATATTTTATTATGTGAAAATAACATCAAATTATTGTCAACATAACATAACATCACGCCCGAAGCGTTAGGCAGAGGTGTACCTAATAGTACAACTACATTTCACCAGTTATGTCCCATGGATTAGGGGGCGAGCCTATTGGCATCAACAGGGCATGCATCCGGACTCCGTGGCTGCTACTGAGAAATTCCTGATGGGAAAACCCAATAGCACTTTACCCGACCCGGAATCGAACCTAGAACCTCATGCTCAGCAGTCGCGCATGCAACCACTCAACGAGGCAAATTATTGTAAACAATGCTTGGTTTAAGAATGATTCGAATTGACTTTACAGAACGTAGACCATCCTCTGCTAAGTTGGATGTGCTCAGAGAGCTTTACAACGGTAGCTGTGTGATTCTTTGTTTACTAAACAGTCCTCCGTGTGTGGCGGTCACAGTGAACGAGTCCGTCTACATTTTCATACAAAACGAAGCTTAGTTTAGCCTTTTTTTTTCGGATGGGAAATCATCAAATGACTTCTCCCGCTCTGGGCTGAGCGGAAGGGAGTGTCAGACTTGTACTGACTAAAACCCATCCATGATCCTTCTTTGCCCTTTGTATTCCAGGGCCGCGGTATCTCTTTCGAACAGTCCCGCACCGCTGAGCATAGCTTAGCCCTGAGCTGCTGTGTAGTGGCCTTTGTCATCATGGCTGCGATGCTGCGATGATAGTCGTAAGCTACGAGTGCTACGCTGGTACGGGCGCTACGCCGCTACGAGTGCTACGCTGCTACGAGAGCTACGCTGCTACGAAACCACGATCTGCTACGCTGCTATGGATTAAGGTGAATTAGTAGAAACTTTGTCTGTACAGTCGCTAGCACATCAAACTACCACAAACTGTCAAATTTTCTCATTCGATTTCGAACTTAACCAACAACATTTTATGGTTTAAAATCATTTACAGAAATTTTACAGTTGTGGTAACTTGATGCGCTGACCTATATCACTTTATTGCATTTGGTTGTTCAAGCAGTTTGTTTATTCGAACCGCACAACGTCCACGTCGTTCAATTCACATTAGGCAACATGTTGTGATGATTTAGTGCCTTTTTAGGCGGTAACTGCGTGTTGGTAGCGTCAGGAAAAAACAGTGATAATCATGCAAATATGCAAAACTCTGACTCAACCAAACCGATCAACAAAAGAGTCGAATTTTTAGAAAAAATGATTGTCAAGATTTGATTGCTTATATTGTTTTGTTTTTATTTTATTTATTTGTATCAGACACAACGATCCATAATTTAATTAGTAACTACACTTAAAACTAATGTTAGCAGGAAGTCAAATAATCAGATACAAGTACAAACACCACAAAATACTGTTATAACTTGAACACAAAATAAAATTTAAATAAAATTAATATTCATCTATCATTTTTTGTCAAATATGATGAAAAATTTGTAAAGTCAAATTTAATTTTTACATGCTTTTATTTAACTTGCCATGTTAGTTAGTATGTATTAGCCAAATCGTGCAACTGAATTCTAAACCAGTTCGCCCAATGGACTGAGCTGAAATTTTGCACACCAACCTATGGTTCTGGTGACAATAAGTGCAATAACAGCAAGGGCATCCTGCAACTATGCCAAGATTATTTTTCGGAATTAAAACTTAATATTTTGCATAACATTTAAGAGGAAATGCGGTAGGTATTTAAAGAAACTATCACTGACGCTCTGCAAGCGCAATTTCGACATTCAAAACTCAAAACTCAAAACCATTTATTTCAATTAGACCATTACAGGCACTTTTGAATGTCAGAAAAACAAAGAAGGCTCAAACACAAGGCATAATAACTTGTGAAAGTACTGTAGTTGCCCATTCCAAAGCGTAGATCTCTATGGAGAAGAATGGGCAAGAAACATTGACATTGATCCGACAAAGACTAATACAGAATAAAGTCATAATTCGAGGTTTGGCTATCGACTATTTCCTCCTCCAATCAACATCATCATCATCATCATCAGCCTATAATATTCCCACTGCTGGGACACAGGCCTCCTCTCTATGAGAGAGAATGGGCTATAATCCACCACGCGGGCCCAGTCCGGATTGGTAGATGTCACATGACTTCGAATTTTTGGTCCTAGGACATGCCGGTTTCCTTACGATGTTTTCCTTCACCGTTTTTGAGAGTAGTGGTGATGAAATAACAATAAACAATAAACATCGTGAGGAAACCGGCATGTCCTAGAACCAAAAATTCAAAGACATGTGACATCTACCAATCCGCACTGGGCCTGCGTGGTGGATTATAGCCCATTCCCTCTCAAAGAGAGGAGGCCTGTGTCCCAGCAGTGGGAACATTAAAAGGCTGATGATAAATATATATATATATAGGTACATATATACAAGAATTGCTCGTTTAAAGTATTAGGTAATAAAACTCTGTCACGACTTCTTTTTAAAATGATTACGCTGTCGGCACTTAAATGTATACGACTTATATACGACGTAACCCTGGTTCGCTTAATAATAATTTCACCCTGAAATTATATATCAAAAATAACGATTTTAGATTTCAAAACATTTGCACGCCATTGTAGTATACGGCAAACACGTCTGAACGATTTTTCTTTTTACCCCACTGCCAAGGAAGGGTTATGTTTTTCGCGCGTATCTTGTATGTATGTATGCATGTAATATTCTTTATAACCTCATATCTTCCAAACCGCTGCACGGATTTATTTAATTAACATATCGTTAGATTTGTCTTGATAACCCAAGTGTTCTTAGATAGGTGACATGAAAAAAAAACAACATGACGACTGTGAGACGCTATAGTTTAAAGTACAAATTTTTTTTTTTAGTTACTGCTATATGGGTATCAAATTAAAGGGCTCATCATGAGGATTTTAAAATGGTATATCAAGACTATGTAACTAAAAGGTGTAAAATAAATAAAAAAATACCCGACTGCGTAAAAAATAACTAATAATTAAATAAAAACTGAAAAGAGAAAAACAAGTCGGGACCTATATTGGATTGAATGATTTTGGTCTGGATTATTTAATGGGTCCCGACTGTTGCAGTTTAAATTAAATCGCTTTCAACACTTCTGGACTGAACTTGTTTTTCTCTTTTCAGTTTTTATTTAATGATTAGTTATTTTTTACGCAGTCGGGTATCTTTTATTTTTTATTAATGTTATCTTACATGCACTCTTTATTATTGTTTGCGTAAACATGTTTAAGCAAATAAAATAATAATATATCTTATCTTATCTCACCCTACGCGTCAAAAAACTGTCCTGGTTTTGTTTCTAGTCACATTTTGCCAGTTATTTTTAAGTCCCATGTAATAGGGGTCTAGCTTATTGCCATCAACCGGGCACAAATCCAGCCTCCGTGGCTGCTACTGAGAAAATTCTGATGGAAAAACTCAATAACACTTTGCCCGACCCGGGAATTGAACCCGGGCTTACGAGAGGTATTTCCGACTAATAATATTTAAAGTGCCATAATTTGTGGAATCTATTACATCCGAGTAAATTCTTATTTCTTAAACATAAAAATAAAATACAGATATTTCATTTCGCAACTGAAATGTCGCCGTAATTCCTGAAATGAAATTATTTGAGCAAAAACGAAGGTATTTAGCGACACGACACGGAATATTCTTGACAATTTAAGACTTATTTTGCATGAAACGCTAATAATTTCGAAAGGTAATTTTCATGCTGAATTTTATAATAATTTGTTTTTCATACACTTCAATTTGATCTTTGTCAGGCATGACTCGTAATCAAATGACTGAAGCTCTGACAGTCTGTGTTACAAAGGTGTATCGTATTAACCAGTATCGGGTTGTGGAAGTCATATCTACAAGCTGTAAACAGACTCTTCACGAAGCCATCAACTAAGCATTCTGTACATCAAACTAAGTAACTATTAAAGCATTGCTGGGAAACGATTTTTTTTGCGGTGTGAATGTTTTTTAGTTTTGCGGTAGGACTCAATGTAATGCATTCAAAATATCGTGCGGATTGAATAATACGGGGGTCGTGAAGGTGTTAAAAGTTGGTCGTCCGGCGGCGAGATGGGTAGACGAAATTGTGGGAATATCCTGGACGAGGCTGGTACAAGAGCGTGGAGCTTGCACAAGAAAAGAGATACCTATATCCAGGGTGAAGTCGAGCTCTGGAAGATGATGATGATTACACAAAAATAGGAATAGAAGATATAAAATACAATTACTTTTCAACATAAATGATGCACACAAATAACAATATTTTTTTTCGCGTTGAAGAGTTCATTTGTTTTTTTTTTCAATAAACCGCTTTCTATTTGCAAGTCAATTCGAAATTTAAATAAAACCTTTGATAAGTTATCTCCTTGGTTGCCATGTTTTAGAGTAAAAGAACGTTCCATTTTTAAATAACACGACAGATATGAGTTTACTATGTAATTTATTTGGCCGCTAAACACGCCAGATGTGGATTTTCATACAACTTTTGTCGGCCGCTGCCGCTGGTCGCATGTATCTGGCTAGTACAGCAATTTCGATTTATCTCAAAGAAGGTTGTCAAAATAATGCTCAAGTTCCCAAGCATGTTTGAGAAAAGAATACTAAATATCGAAAATAAGCCCATTATATTTAAAAAACTCATCCCACTAATTGTTATCAAACTTTGTTTTAGATCCAAAATTAACACATTATACCCCAGGGGCGAGTCTTTGTCTCTGTAATAAATTAGTCTGCAGACTCTATTAAAAGCGGGTTGAAATTCCATGAAATTAATGCACACTTTTTCGTTTCATCCCTTTCTTTACCAAACTGAGTTGTTAAATCCCTGTATCAAAAGAGCTTAAAACTGGATTAGGGGTCACTAGCCTACCGTATTCATCGAAAAATATCCAGTTTTTAGGCGTTATCTTTTTCAATGAGTTATTGAATCATTTATTTATTTGTAGACAGATAGATACATATTTTTACCCAACTGCGTCAGAAGGAGGGTAATGTTTTTTATTTTATTTTATTATTTTTTTATTCATGATTTATTATCACCATCGTCTGCCTTTTTTTCGGATGGGAAATCATCAAATGACTTCTCCCGCTCTGGGCGAAGCGGAAAGGAGTGTCAGACTTGTACTGACTAAAACTCACCCATGTTCCTTCCTTGCCCTTTCTGTTCCGGGGCCGGGGTATCTCTTTCGCATCTTCTTTTTTTCTTCTTTCGTTGGTATCTTTTTCTTTGCCTTGCCGTATCTTGGATGCAGCTGAATACCAATATTTTAAGTGAAGCCATTGCCTGCCTATACTCCATAATCCAGATTCTAGGTAACATAACTCTTGGAAATACAGGTTGTCAGACTTTCGGGCTGCTTACTATTCGCAAGATCAAACATCTAAGAATGGCAGCTGTGACAGGGTTTTCCAGGGCATGGAAACGCTTGTAGTGTCATAATTTAATGAATGGTTACCCATCCAGGGGCTAATTTCGACAATCGTAGCTTAACCTTTGAGTTAATGCTGTTATTATTTATCCACTCGTTCGTTGAGTATACAATCTATATTTTGCACCCGTAAGTTTATTTCCTTTTGATTTCGTACCAAGGAGCTTTGATTTTGAGTTCTGCCAAATCATACCAACCCACAACAGAATTACCTATCCTACTTATAGTAGTAATTATAAATCACTAGCTGATGCCCGCGGCTTCGCCCGTGTGGATGTCGGTTATCGCGCCCAAAAGTAATCATGAAATTTTGATCCCGTTCCCGCAACAAAAACTTGACAAATTATATACTAAAACCTTCCTCGAGAACCACTCTGTCCATTGGTGAAAGCAGCATAAAAATCGGTGGAGTACTTTTTGAGTTTATCGCGAACAGACTGACAGACGCGGCGGAGGACTTCGTTTTATAATATGTAGTGATAGTGATGTGTATGAATAAATGTGAATGGCATCAGGGTTGCTGGACAGTCATCATGACCAGCCTACAGCACTCCACAAATCCAAGATACAGCGGCCTATTATACTCTTCCTACAGTTACAGTAATAAACCACATTTTGAATGTTGTATCAGTTTGACGAATTCAACTGAATTTGATATAGTAGGTTGCTTCATTTTGACAAAACGAAGCCTAATGTAGTGTCCTTTCAACAAATTCCTATGCCTCCCGCACAGCGGACTACGTACTGTATTCAATTATTACAGTAATACAGACGTAATGTCGGCCATTTTTGTTAACAACCTCTAAACGGAACATTAAATGCGAATGTAGCTTATTTTAATAAAATGTTGTAGGGTCTATTAACTTGGAATGTTACGGCAAATGTTATTTCCTCTGCTCTTAAGAGGGTTTTCGAGTTTTAATTACAATTAAATGTAATTTTTTGGAAGTCATGTTTCTTTGGAGAAAGCTCACTTACTGATAGGTTAAAACAATTTTGGAATTTCTTAGTTAGTGGATTTCTAATTGCATTTAAGAGGAGGATATCACACTCAAGAACTGCCTTTATTTGTAGATTTTTTTCCTTTTGCCTATGGGCCCATTTTTATATGACAAAATTAATAAGAGTCTTAATATATACTCTATGAATAGGGCAGCAATAAAAACATCCGAAACTCATTGGCTGGGGGGACTAACGTATGATCAAACTGAGAATTTGCTGACTATCTTAAAGTAGTGATATAATGCTGTGATACAATTTATTGTCGGCTTTGGATATGTATTGCAGCGGTATTCTATAAGAATCCACTAGCGTAATTATTCTAATAAACTTACTCACACACCCTCTCACACACATACACTCACCCTTTTTCATCTTTTACACACCCAGAGGACAGTTAAATAATCAGTTTGGTTCTTTTTTATTAAAGTGTTTTTTCAAATTGATTTGAGCAGACATTTTAATGTTTACTGTTGTTCGTGAGCTCATACTTGCTTACTTTTTTCGAGGGCTTGAGGCGCTGCGTCCTGAAACACAGGCTATAAACCTAGTTCGGTAGCAGATGCTAAAAATAGACATAATTGCAGAGGTTATACTTTTAAGATTGATATTGTGTAGCTTGTTGACAAATTGTGTGAACATATGTCTATTTTTCTGGTCTAATAAAGATTTTTATATTATTATTATTCGGTAGATATATATACCCACGTTCGGAACAAAACAAGTCCATCACATTATTTCCAAGCCACTGCAACTCCTGAAAGCCAGAATCAACAGTGACAATCACCAGAAAAGCACCAAGACAATGAAGCTCGACGAAGTCCCGGAGAAACAATCTAAGCCTTGGATCCCGCAACGAAATTAATTAGAAAATAATAGCGGAGCACATAATTTCCACTGCTCGCTTCATTTCCATTTCCACGTTCGGTATACCCCTCGATAATAAGCGGAGAGGAGGAGCCGGTGGAAATGTCTTGATCGAACCGAAACCGAAAATGATTCGGGGATAAAAGGTTCCGAACAGAGTCTGCCTATCGGCAAGAGCTGATTGTGAGCCGAGTATGAGTAATTGATTCGAGTCGGGTTTGCTTCCACAACTACTGCCGAACCATATGTGCCGACCCAAAATATAAAGCACAACTAACGTTTTAACCGCCATAACATAAACGCGCGAGCGATCCACGCCAAGCCACATTTTCATTCCATTTTGTCACATATTTGTGTCGTTTGGCCTACAGGGCATGCGCTTGCTTGACACGTATTTGTGACTATAGCGGTCATAATCAGTGAAGAATAGTAAGATAATATAAAGTAACAATATAATTAATATCAATGTCTGCGCTAATACTAGTGATACAGTTATCTATGTCCATACTAACAAAAATTGGATTGTATGATCGTTAAATAAATGATGGATTGAAAAGGGATATGAGGGATGAACCCAATCAACTCAATTAAACCGTTACTACTTTTTACGGTCAAAAACAAAAGAATAAAGGTTCCAATCACAAGGCGTAAAAACTTGTGAAAGTACTGTAGTTGCCCATTCCAAAGCGTAGATCTCTATGTAGAAAAATGAACAAGAAACTCCAAGACACTCTTTTAACTCAAAATGTTTTTACCAGATCTTGGTTACATCATTCATGTTGAGATTATTATACATATGTGAGAACGATGGAGAAAGGCAAACAGTACGTTTATTAATGTGCACGGAAATCAAGAATCAACAGATGTCGGATTTTCAATGTTAGACTCATATTTTTCAGGAGCTATCAATCAGTATAATTATTTTGATGTCACACAAATGGAAGTGGTATGTTTCTGAGTCGCGTCAATCTATCAATCATGTCTCATTAAATGATTGATACGGATAGATATGGGCAGGTGCAGCGACAGCTCTTATAATCCCTTGTAAGCTTGTCTTGTATTTGATTGATTTTGAAATACATATATATTATACAGGGCGAGCCACGGCTATGTGACACGGAAGAAAAATATTGTATAGGTATCAGTACGGAACGGTAAATTTTTGTAAGACGTAAGCCGGAGTACATGCCTTAAGAGACCTGCGGAGACCGCGCGGAATTGCAATTCGAAGCGAAGGAAAAAGCCGTCAAAATATTGTTATCTCTGTTTCACACTTCCCGGCGCATTGCGAAGCCGCGCGGGAGCATGTGTGGATAGTGTTTACCTAGCTACTATTCTATAATTATCGTTCATTCATATCACCGCTGAACATTTGTGATTAATTTGAATGTGTGCCGTAATACCAAAAATGATGAATGAAAACTCAATGCGGTTCCAATTTTTTTTTTTATATATTATGTAACTCAACAATATAAGTCATGATTTGAAATAAAAAAAAATTAAAAATATTACCGTTTAGAACAGATGAGATGAAAACAGCTTATTTATACTGTAAAAATGTGGGAAATTCAATTTGTTTACAATTCGTTTTTGGTAAATATTTTGCAAAAAAGATAAAATTGAAACCTACGTAAACACTGTCTTGTTCCGAATAACAGCATAATAAGGTCGAAATATGCTTAAATTGAAAATGATTTTGGTATTACGTTTGTATGGACCATTCATCGTCCGCCGGCCCCTTAAATGTGATTATGTTATTTGTCTATAGAATACTGAGTGTGCCATTTTTCAAAGGGAAGCCGGTAGGAATCGAGTTGTATGAAACCTTCGCCACTGATAGGTATAGGAAATTTTGCTGAAAGAAGACTTCATTTAGATTTAAAAAATAACTTGAACTGAGTTCGAAGATTTTTAAATAACCGCCTGCCTGAACTGGGAACGGAACCCGCCAAATGTGAAAAATACATGTATTTTGTGATAACGGTCTAAAAGGTTAATTAATCATAAGGATTATTTTCCCTAAATATCATATAATTTTAAATGAAAGGAAGACCATGAAATTTCAAATTTAATTACGTTGAACTGAAAACTGCACATGGGTGGGTTCGGGACATCAAAACATATATAAATTTTGATGTTTCGCCACGCCTAAACCAAGGCCCAGTCTCTAAACTCAATTAGCGTCCTATCAAATTAGGCGTAACACTCATCCTGCCAATGACGACGTGTCAGTGACGTAAGAGTAATGATATCACATGCCCTGACGAGGCGCGCCTTTCAAGTGGCGTGACTGCAATGAAAGCAGTTATGGTTTGAGCCATAATTCACCGTTTGATTGTACTGAATTTATTATTTCTAGGAATTGGAGGTTATTTCGCTCGAATTTAATAACAGGGGGTTTGGTTTGAAAGAGGTTGTTAAGATTGGTGCAAATTAGAGGTTTAATGAATAAAAATTGTTTCTTAAATCTGGAATCTAACGCTTTATTTATTTATTGATTTAACACTTCAAGCACAAAGAGAAGCGGACTTAATGCCATAGGCACTTTCTACCAATCAACCGTTGGATGTTGCAGAGACAAACAGTGGTAGTTGTATATCTGAAAATAATGTTATTTTAATACTAAGATAAACAATGTATAAGGCATCAATCGTGTAGTAAGCGTGTTTGACAGAGATACCGCGGCCCTGAAACACAAAGGGCAAGGAAGGAACATGGATGGGTTTTAATCAGTACAAGTCTGACACTCCCTTCCGCTCTGCCCAGAGCGGGAGAAGTCATTTGACGATAACCCATCCGAAAAAAAAAACTATAAGGCTATATAAACTACTATAAATAATATTGAAGTACTATAAATAAATATCAAAACGCTTTACTATTACGCTTTTAGTTAATTTCTTGTTTTTCATTTCAAGTGAATGATCAAAAAATGTAATGAAATGAGCAGTCAAGAGTAAGTGAAGTGAAAAAAATATTACAAGACCTCTCATCGAATGAATCGTCTGACATCAAGTATAAACCGGGACGAAGTCTTCATTTTTTTTAAGTTAAAGGTAATATTTTATCATAGACAGCGGAAAGTCGGATTAATTTCGTGAACTCAATAAAATTATAACAATAGAAAATAATTCCTAAGATGAAATCCTTCTTGAAATTCAGAAAATCGGAATATTGAATGAAACGGAGACGACTAAGAAATATTATTTAATTATTCTATTTCATTCGAAATACGACAAGATTCATGACTTTGATAAAAATATCTTTCCGAGTAATACGGATATTTGTAAGGAAAAGATCACTTCTTAACCCTTTTTC
Source organism: Lycophotia porphyrea (assembly GCA_950005105.1). NCBI lineage: Eukaryota > Metazoa > Arthropoda > Insecta > Lepidoptera > Noctuidae > Lycophotia > Lycophotia porphyrea. Next base: position 14,633,254 of record OX465402.1, read on the forward strand.
AGTGTAATGGGTAATATGTATATCGGGTTGTCAGGATTTATTCCGTTAGGCTCGTACATCATGTAGGCAGATGATGGGTTTCGTGCAATGAAAAAACATTGGGTGCGATACACCGTTTATGATAAACTAACAACTAACTTGAAATTACATTTTAACATAATAACACGGGGCACAATGAATCGGTTACAGTTCCAGGACGTATCAGCTCCGATGTGATCAGACACTGAATGTCGTTCTCGCCACGAGCTGTGAATATCAGGGCTCTGTAGAAGCACGCTCTGGTGTTGTTATACTTGTCAGTGGGTCGCGATTCATTTGATGTCCGTACGAATGACCGGATCCGACATGTATTTATTTATGGCGTGTCGACATATTATTTTGGTTAAACTATTGGCCAGCAAGATTGTAAAACTGACAAACCAATCTCTTTGCTGTAGATTCCTCCTTAAGTAGGTATGCCTAATTTAATATCATAATATGGTGCTTGTTTTTCTCCAAAAGATAAACCAGAGGTGTAACTCGTAAGTTAGTACTCATATTTCGCCGATTTTGTCTAAGTCCTATGTAATAGGGATCTGCTGCCATCAATACTTTAGAAATTCCAAACCTAATAAAATAACATTGGCCCAACCTTGACTAACCAACGATGCAGTCTCTAATAAATTGAAGTAACATTTCCTAATGGAAAGGGTATTTATTTCTATTAGGTTAAACTAACTATATACATTGATAATTAAAAACTATTAAACTAAAATAGATAAACTAACAACAAACTATAAAAGGGCATCGAAAAACTCCTCCTCAACGCTGTCAGATGGTAATGTGCCCAAGAGACTGGCGGCGTTGCCACGTTGTATGGCAACACTTAGCCTCTGGCCAAAGTAAAAGCCAGCCCTTGGGTCACGGGAAGCGTCAACTAGGCGTTTCGAAATTTCCTTAAATTTCCTAATTCATTTTTAAACGATAATAACGGCTTAAGGCCAGCACCTTCAGCAATTTTATACCACAAAATAAACCATGTAAAGCCTTAGGGTGTATATTAAATTACCCTCGGTGAACCAACCTAGGAGAGGTATATGAAGTGACCCTAAATCTGATTAACTTGTAACGGCTTTGACCCTAATAAATAATAATAACATCTAAGTGTTATTTATAACCTAAGCCATATACATCGCGGGGCCGGTAAACAACGAAATAAAGCAATTTTGGAGGGTTTAGTAACCCTTATTTCCGAATATATTGGGTTATGTGACCATGCCTTATAAGGCCGGTTTGATACCGCCCTGCGTAGGTGTGGTAGTTCACAACTAAGGCTCAAGCTGGAGAAGTGAGCCTGCCAGGGCTGCGGGACTGTTCGAAAGAGATACCGCGGCCCTGGAACACAAAGGGCAAGGAAGGGACATGGATAGGTTTTAGTCAGTACAAGTCTGACACTCCCTTCCGCTCTGCCCAGAGCGGGATAAGTCATTTGATGATTTCCCATCCGAAAAAGAAAAAAAAAAAGTGTGGAGAAGTGAAGCTGTGAGATGTGCAAGATTCTACCAATCACAGGAGAGATTAGAGACACTATGTTTATTTCTACCAATGTGATGGGTCGGTTTCCGCACGTCTTCACTCCACCACACGCGTCTCCGCTTTGGTGCACTCCAGGCTTCCAGGAAAGTGGGGACGAACGGAGCGGAGAGAAGTACGATAATCTACCAATCTGTTCCGTCATCGTACGAAACAAAACGTAATTCTTTCGAATTCTAAAATTTCTAGTAACCGATGTTCAACGTTCCATCAGTTTGCGATTACAAAACGCAGACTTTCTATAATCTGTGGTGCATACCGTTACTGGTAAAAAAGTTGGAGCGAAAACACTTCTTTCGAAGAGCCCATATGTGTGAGAACATCTCTTTTCGCGCGTAACGTTCTCCTGTCCCAATACTGGACAAACCATCGTTTTCTTTCTACTACGCGCGTGAATCTCAGACTCGCATCCCGGAATTCCTGTGTCCTGCCCTTGGAACCATCGGAGGTGGAAGGCTCAACGTGTGTCATAGCAGTCCAAGGTAAGTGTATGCACTGTATTTGCTATTGACATTCTGTGGAGTTTTTAACCGACTTTCTTCAAAAAGGAGGAGGTTCTCAATTCGGTTGTATGTTCTTGAACATCGTGTTTTACTGGTCATCGTTGTGTTCCCTAGTAGCAGAAAGCCACCCCTGCTATTTCAGCTTTGGTGCGCATGCTACACAATCAAACTAGTTGAAATCCATATCGCGTCGAGTCCGCACTCCTCCGCTCATCTCCGCTTTGGTCGAAACCAGTCCTTACGAGTCGAGGCTAGGCCAAATTATTTTGTGAAATTTCGTTACCACTTCTTTGAAAACCGTGAAGGAAAACATCGGAGGGAAACCACTTTTATATCGATTGCATGGCTTATTGTGCATGCATATTCACAATGCCTCATAGTTTCGGATACGACCATCCACGCCCATTTAAAATTCACTCTGTAAAGTACTCTGTGGGACCGTATCACTTTCTTTTGCTTTGATCTAGATGCAGAGCGTGCTACCGAGCGCATCGCCGATGCTACCACGTGCGATAGCACTCTAGTAAATGACAGTTCTGAGCGACGGAAAACGATAGGAGTATTGGAAAATGCGATTCTGTGCTGTTAGATGAGGCGCAACCCGTAACTAAGATTAATATCAATAGCTGCGGCGTCGTTACAGTGATGTAATTTCGGCAACTGTGTCGCACTCAGGCTTCGTTCACTTTTAGTGATATCGAAAAGACACGAGGATATTAGATTAATTGTGTACTAGGGATGATGCTAATGTTATGTACAATAATAAGAATTGAAATTATCGACCGTTATACAACGCGAGTTCAGCGCGGTCACGAGGAGTGGCTTCGATCGTGTTTGGGGACGAACTGGCGCGGGCGCCGGCCGACTGCCGCCGCTCCGCGTCCTCTCGCCCCGCGCCGCCGTGTTGCCCCTCTGGCGCCTGGGCGATTTACATGGACCCGAGTTGCCTGGGAAATTCAAATTTTCTTACGTTTTTCGCAATTAGCAGGTCAGTGTCAGTCTGTGTGATGAACAAAATATAATAAGCGGCCGTAAAACGGTTCTATTTATAGAATTTTAAATATTAAAATGTATGTTTATTATATTATATTGTATGTATTAGTATACTTTATAAGATCAGTTAATTTAAATGTACTGGTTGTGCACGTAGGTATATCGTCTTCTGCAAATCTCTCAATCGAGGTTATGTTTGCTGTAAGAAAACCCAATTCTGGGTTAAGCTCGCCGTTGTGCATAAGCTATTCATTGTAATATTATGTGTGTATCTTTTATTTGTGTGCAGTAAAGAATATTATCATCAATACAAGCTAATAAATTTAACTTTATTTTAATTCCATTTTATGATAAAAATCGGAAAATTTGAATTTATTGCGTTATTGAGTATTCATCCCCAAAAAATATTTGGTAAATAAAAGAATGGCAGTTTATCATTTGCCAATTGGAAATCCCACCAGGCATTCAGTTTTTAAAAATATCTGTATTACTTAATTGCCTCGAACGAACAATAGCTATTAATAAAATTAATAAACGCTTGAGTCCTGTCAATAACAATCAAGTTATTACTAATTATGTAGTCGGGCACAGTCAGTGTCCATAATGGCCGGTCATTACGGACATCAACCGGACATTTACATGTGGTGTGAGATTATTGACATGGAGTTTGTTAGGAAGTATATTGACTTATTTAGTCAACCGTTTCAATTTAACACATAACATCAAACCTGCAATCCCCGAAGGGTTAGGCAGAGGTGTACCTAATAGGACACTCACATTTCGCCAGTTATGTTTTGAGTCCCATGTAATAGGGGGCGAGCCTATTACTATCATCCAGGCACTAATCCATACTCTGTGGCTGCTACTGGGGAAATGCCTGATGGAAAAACCTAATTTGCCCGACTCGGGATTCGATTCCTGAGTCGGGCAAATTAGGTTTTTCCATCAGGCAGTAGTTCAGCAGTAGTAATAGTTATAGAAAAACGTCACGGTAGGGTAGCCAAGCCTGTAAAACATTAAAGTAGGACTGTACCACAAAAATAAACTTACATATTTCGAACTTTATTTCTTTAAAAGCTTAGTTTCGCAGTTTACCCTGGCACTGTCCTCATCAACACTTATTCTGGATTCAAAAACTTTTGTTTTACCCCTCTCTCGATGTTTTGGGCTGCCAAATAACTTGTGCTATCTTTTGTGAAATTATTCGTGTCTTATCCACAATGCCGTATCAAATCGAGTGCTAGCTTATACAAGAGACGTACTTTGTGTGAGATTAGGGAAAATAAACAATTTTTACTATCTGACCAACTGAAAAAATATCTTCTACTTTATCGTGTGGTTAATGCCTAACCTGGTGTCAGAGTTTTTATGCCGCCCATGAGCCTCTGACTTGGCTTAACATGATGTCAAGAAATATCTCCCAGGCATGCTGCTTTCCTCACGAAGTTATCCTTCACCGAAGCAAGTAATAATTATACAATTCGCACATCATCGGATCGGCTTACAGTCTAACCAGATGCAGCTGAATACCAGTATTTTACATGGAGCGACTGCCTATCTGACCTCCACAACCCAGTTAGTACTGGGCAATACGAAACCGCTTAGTAAGACTGGTTTTCAGACTTTTTGGGCCACTGACTACGTAACGACTGCCAAAATCTACAAATGACAGCAGGAACCAACGGATTAACGTGCTTTCCGAAGCACGGAGGAAACTCGTTATGTAATGGGTGGTCACCCATCCACAGATCAACCTAGGCAAGCACGGCTTAACCTAAAGATCGACCCGAGCGGCTCTTATTATTTAGCTACGAGCTCCAAGTTACAATACGCACATGAATCCGAAAAATAAAATCAGAGAAACGTGTCTTGGGTTCGAACTCGAGACCTTTGATTTGGCAGTCTGGTAGTCACACAACTAGGTTATCACTGCTACAGACTGCTGCTGCACTCAAAAATATGAAAATAATATTATACAGTGCATAGTATGTATAATAGTTAAATGTTTGGAACAGAAAACTTACATTATAGTGCCTGAGACTTTTATGTTGGTTGTATTTCAATCACGGTTGAAGTGTTTTTTACAAAAACTTGATCAACCCTGTTTTAAATCATGTCTAAAGAATAACTTAGTTTTCACATCACCTTTGTACATACTATGTTTCTATTTCTTTACATAACATCACGCCTGTAATCCCCGTAGGGTTAGGCAGAGGTGTACCTAATAGTACACCCACATTTCGCGAGTTATGTTTAAGTCCCATGTAATAGGGGGCGAGCCTACTACCATCAACAGAGCACAAATCCAGACTCCGTGGCTGCTACTGAGAGCTTGCTGACGGATAAACCCAATAGCACTTTGCCCGACCTGGGAATCGAACCCAGGACCTCATGCTTAGCAGTCGCGCTTGCGACCACTCGACCAACGCGGCAGTCACTCAACCAACGAGGCAGTGTATTTCTTTATTTTTGCTATATAGTGTGTAGGTAGGTATATAAAAAGATAAACAACATAAACCGTTTCTCTTGTTATTCAAGTCAAAAATAAACATTCTTTTAATTGAATTTCCCCGTAACCATTTCCTATTACACTATTTGAAACGAACAACCCACCAATCAACCTAAAAATAACCACACGCTACTAAGAAACCCTTCATAGCCGTATCGCTTCCTGCTTCGCTATAATTACTTACGCGTAAGGTCGGCGATACCTTCACCGGAATGTATCAGCTAATTGAGTTATACGATAGGGATGGCTGTTTCAATTCACTGGTATTTACACGGTGAAAACGAACCTTCCACGAAGCCATCCAACAAGCATTCCGTACCTACATCAAACTATGTAATTCTACGCAAAAATGATTACTGGGAAATATTTTTTTTGGGGCGAAAAATCACGTTTTACGATTGGTTACTCAATGTAACGCACTGAATATATTGTGCCGATTGATGCATTGAATAGTAGGTACAGAGGTTATGGAGGTTATTAACATAACATAAAATAACGCCTGTTATCTCCGCAGGGTTGGACAGAGGTGTACATAGTTCCAAACCACATACCACCCACATTACGTCAGTTATGTTTAAATCCTGCATTTAATAGGGGGCGGGCTTATTGCCATCAACCGGGCACTAATCCATACTCCGTGGCTGCTACCGGGAAAGTTCTTTTGGAAAAACCTATTGCCATCAACCGGACCGTAATCCATACTCCGTGGCAGCTACTGAGAAATTCCAGGACCACTCAGCAGTCGCGTGACCATTCGAGAAACGAGACAAAAAAAAAAGAAATACTATTTAACCATAAACCGAGAGACTAACAAAACACAATTTCCTTAACCGAACTACAAGTAAGTAAACAAATTCGTACAGCCCACTTCAAAGCCGTTCTTTTGAACGAATGTAGTCACATCACTAGCCAGTCAGTGATGTAGCTTTGTACCATCAGTTCTTTGGACGCAGATTAATGCCGTGGGCTCTTGATGAAATAGATACCTACACATAGACAGGATAGAACACAGAAGATCGACTTCGTACTACGAGCGGAAATACTAACACCATCACAGTGACTTCGTCTTGGGCCCTATCCGATTACCAGCGCTTCAACATTTTTTTTTTAAATGTTACACCACTATGCTGAGATAGGGCCTTTTGGCCTAGTAAAGATTTTTAAAATTTCGAACTTTCGTTTGTTTTTTTTAATGTTTACTTTTATTATAAATTTACTGCATGGTTAATTTTAAAACCATTTTATTTTTGTGTGTGTTTGTCTTTCTAACACTTGTATCTTTATACAAGTCAAAGTGATTACTTCAGTAAAAGTTATTTAAGATACGATTTGCTTTGCAGTTTAGTAATTGCTTGAAGTTAGAACTGTCAAAAATTAGAATATCTTTAACAGTTCTTCATCATCATCATTTCAGCCGAAAACGTCCACTGCTGGGCAAAGGCCTCCCCCAAGTGTCGCTACATTGACCGGTCCCGTGCGACTAGCATCCAGCGGATCTCCGCAACTTTCACCAGGTCATCGATCCTAGTGGGAGGCCTTCCAACGCAACGTCTTCCGGTTCGCGGCCACTCCAGAACTTTTCGGCCCCATCGGCCAGTGACGGTGATACATGATAGTTCGTTTAAATTCTTGTCTATTGCATTAAAATGGTTGCATATTAAGTAATTACTTAAACTCGAAATGCATACGTATGGACTACGGTGATCTTTTTTTTACACCTCTGACAGTCAAAAATTTTGACTGTCAGAGGTGTTTTTAGTCTTTATAACAAACTGACCTTCTGGACCGTTCCACTTAGAGTACAGGTGGAGAGAGGATAAAGTAATATGGCGCCAGCTAATTAGTTAAGATGGACGTGAAGGTATCTCCGTAATTTAATGTAATGGAGAGATGGTTGGAATTTGGGTAGCCGCATTGTTGGGAGAAAAGGTATGAATAGGCAAAGAAGATTATACACAGTATAATACGATAAATGAGGGACATATTTTAAGAGAACGGTACTCATGAAAATGGAGAACTTTTATTACAAGTTGGCAACTACGCTGCCTTAAAGTATATTTATAAAATGAAGGTTGGCCCAAAGACCAAACATGTTCATTGTAGTATCGTAAAGGTTTTTTTTCTTTATTCATTAATGTAGTAGTATATACTAGTAGGATACATAATCACGCCTGTAATCCGCGATGGTTTAAGCAGAGGTGTAACTAATAATAAGTACAACCACATTTCGCACCTTACTTTAAAGCCCAATATAATAGGGTGCGAGCCTATTTGCCATCAACCGGGCACAAATCCAAACCCCGCGGCTACTACTGATAAATCCCTTATAGAAAAAATTTCTCGACCCGAGATTCGAACCCAGGACCTCTTGTTCAGAAGTCGCGCTTGCGCTTGCAACAGTAAGTGGCAAACGTATTGCTTCTAATTGCATGCGACTTAAACACAACTATTGAAAAATGGGTGTACTTATACACTTTCTTTTCTTTTTTTTTACAGATGGGAAATCATCAAATTACTCCTCCCGCTCCGGGCAGAGCGGAAGGGAGTGTCAGACTTGTACTGACTAAAACCCATCCATGTTCCTCCCTTGCCCTTTGTGTTCCAGGGCCGCGGTATCTCTTTCGAACAGTCCCGCAGCCCTGGCAGGTGTACTTATACACCTCTGTCTACGACTTCAGGGTACACACACGTGATGTTATAAGTTTCTTTGTGAAACTTAAGGTTAGTACGTACGACGGCTGGTCAAGCTATACAAAACCAGTTTATACGAATCTCTCATTGTAAAGAAAATGTATACAAAGCGAGGCCATGTTATTCTGCCGTGTTGGCGTTCGTGTTCCACGCGCGCCTCAAGAGATGTCAGCAAACAGGGAGGGGCCTACAAGGGCCGATGCCTGCCAGGGCTGCGGGACTATTCGAAAGAGATACTGCGACCCTGGAACATAACGGGCAAGGAAGGAACATGGATGGGTTTCAGTCAGTACAAGTCTGAAACTCCCTTCCGCTCTGCCCAAAGCGGGAGAAGTCATTTGATAATTTCCCATCCGAAAAAAAAAGACCATGTTATTCTGGAAATGCCAAAATTGATGGTATAGTTAAAAGGGTCACAGTGAAAATGAATAGGCGATTCGGCTCATAATAATTAACTATATTGCAACAAGAAATTGAAACAATTAGGTACGCGCACACGCGCTTCAAGTGACCCAAGCCGAATGGCCGGCGCGAGCGGCGACGCGATGTGGCCGGCCGCACAACACACTACTGGACTATGATCTGGATATCATTTAGTGATTTTCCAGAGGATGTTCTCACTGAAGCATCAAACACTACTCTAAGTTTAGTAGTTTCACTTTTTTCTCTTAGTAGATACTGCATGGTGAGGCAAGTAATTACCACACCTTGGGTGGGTCGGTCGGTATTTCTTCCAAATGACCAAGATCTGAATATTCTTTCTTTGTAAGTCTTGATGTGCCGCCGTGTGTACAAGTCGCGTGCACACTAACGAGATAATTAGCCGTCAGTCACACGCGACCGTTAATTTTAAATCGTGTGTGTCTACTTTCATTGCCTTACTATTATTGTGTGTGCCTTTAGATAATAATAATATGATATTATTGGTAATTTATTTTGACTGACCTGACAGAAATAAATAAAGATGGTTTGAAAGTGTTTTATGTATTTTAATTTTGAATGAGGCGGATAAGTATAATAATCACTAAACGATTGTTGAAGTTGGTTTTACAATTACAAAATTTTCTCTCAAGCGCGACAGCTGAGCATGTAGTCCTGGAAGTTCGATTCCCAGGTCGGGTAAATTGTTACTGGGTTTTTCCATCAGGAATTTTTCAGTAGCAGTCTCGGAGGCTGAATTCATGCCTGGTTGATAGCAATTGGTTCGCCCCTACATGTGATTTAAACATAACTGGCCAAATGTGGGTGTACTAATAGGTACGCTTCTGTCTAACCCTTCGGGAATCACTGGCGTGATATTTTTTTCTGGACCTCTCCATTTGGCGGCATGCACGTTAAGCCATTGATCCCGGCTGTCATTTTATAATTTTTGACAGGCGGTAGAGGTTATCAGATCCCCGAGTCTGACAACTAGTCTTACTAAGAAGTATCGTATTTCGTAGTCACTGGGATGTGGAGATCAGATAGGCACTCCATGTAAAACACTGATATTCAGCTGTATTGGTTAAAATTAATGTTGTATGTGTGTAATAAATTAATGTGTGTGTAAAAGGCTAAGCAGTTAATATAAAGGACAAATCAGAGTAGAGGTGCAGAAAAAAAAACGACCAAGTGCGAATCAGGCTCGCGCACGAAGGGCTCCGTACCATAAAAAAAAACACGTTTCTTGTATGGTAGCCCCCTTTAATTATTAAATAATTTCTATTTTTATTATTTGTTGTTATAGCGGCAACAGAAATACATATCTGTGAAAATTTCAACTGTCTAGCTATCACGGTTCATGAGATACAGCCTGGTGACAGACAGCTAGACAGTCAGACGGACAGTGGAGTTTTAGTAATAGTCCTTTTACATGTGTTCGGTTACCTATGTGTTCTAAAAAGACATTTTGAAGCTGCACTTTTAAGCGGGCCAAGTTTAATAAATGAAACCGATACGTACAGTTTCTTGGCCATTCTTCTCCACATAAATCTACGCTTAATTGGAAACTAGCTTCAACTTTCTGAATTACTGACCAACTCTTTCAAAATTAAAATTTTCATAAGTTCCTATAAATTTAGTTAAGTATTCAATTTAAATGCTTTGAGCTCAAAGTTGCGGTCAGCAGAGCTGTGTAATTGGTTTTTTACATCAGAAATATAGAGTCATCCCTTTTTACATGGAACTCAAACATAGGTAACTCAAACATATAGATATGTAGCTGTTTTTTTTTTTTTGGTACCCCTCCGTCTAACCCTTCGGCGATTACAGGCGTGAAGTAGTGTAACGTAACTTTCAGTGAAATGTGGGTGTAGGTATTACACAGCTGTACCTATCCCCTCGGGGGTTAAAGGTGTTATTTCTTTAGCTAATCAACTTGGCACAAACACCTCTATACCTAACCTACTCTCCTAACACTTTTCAGTGTCAATATTTACATAGCTTAGGGGTGTTCCACACTTGTGCGGGTCAGCATAGCTTTGTACAGCCGGGAGCATGCCGAGAGACATAATCGAGTATGATAATATTTGGGAAAAAGCACGAAATTTTCCAAGCTGGCCCAAGCATTGGTGCCGATTCCCTTGTTTACAAACTGCTGACTAATTTGACAGGACTAAACTAATATTTATCTTCTGTCCTTTTCATAATGAGATAGAAAGAAAAAGATGCACTCAACTTAAATTTAGTTCAGTTTGTGAACAAGGGTTTGTGAACAAGGGAATCGGCATAAGAAATTTCGAAAACAAGAAGTTAGTTTTGACGTGACAACGTCTAATAAATCGATGAACGCCGGCTGCATGCACGATAAAGTGTCCCGTTACGTTCATTGTCCCGTTACGCTCATTGTACGCTTGCGCCGCATCTATGTCTCTTCCAATCGATTTTATGACGTTCGTCCATAAACCAACTTTACAGACAACCAATTCTTTTTTGTTTTTTTATTTTGTACCCATCACAATGTTGTCCTGTTTAACCTAAAGGTTGACTCGTAGAAAATACCTTCTGGCATTAAGTCCGCCTATGTACCTCTATTGTACATGAAGTTTAATTAAATAAATAAACATAATTCAGTAATGGCCGGACGGAGTTTGCCGATTAGCAAGGGTCGAATGAAAGCCGAATAGTTGTAGTGATTGCTTTGGGTCGGTTTTATTGTTAAACAAGTACAGAGGTATTCTTATAATAGGGTACCTCAATGCAATGTCAGCAGATAGTGGATGTGGAACTAGGACTCAAACCATGTTGTACCACTTCCTATGGTGCCCTTTGTGCCCCAAAATATGTAGCCAAAGTAACGACGCGGTAGACCTTGTAGGATAATATGGCAGGACGAGCTAGACAGAACCAACCACCAGTGGTCCACAATGGCTCTAGATTTGGAAGATATGGGGAGCAAGTTAGGGGGTAGAAGTTGCGGGGAGGAAGTTATGGGGTGGAAGTTATGGCGCGAGGCCTTTGTCTAGCAGTGGAATGAAACAGGCTAAAAGTAACATTTCAAGTACGTATGTCGTGCCAGTTATGGGAAGTAGCAGAGACTGCCAAATAAAAACTGTCAACATGATTATGTGCACCACCCCTTACAAAGCTTAATCAAGATATTTGGAAGCCTGACACGCAATATATGACGTCACGATATTTGACATGACATCGTTCATGACGTCATCGTTTTACGAAATTATTTCGTGTCTTTTCCTTGTCATGTCTTATAATCTTGTTGCAGAGGTAGGGTTGTTCGCTGGAAATGGCTTTGGTTTTACACTGTAAATAAAATTGTTTTTTTTTTCGTTGCTCCAGTGGTTCAAGCGTCCGCCAGGATGGGCAAAGTGTTATTGGATTTTTAGTACCAGCCAAGAAGTCTGGATTTGTGGATATACTATGAGGTAGACCTTTAAGGGGGTTATTACAAAATAAAAGAATTCAGTTTAGGTAAATTAGAGGGCATGCGGCAGCGGATGCGCTCGTGTGCGTCTAGCGAAGTACACTATGTACACATGCAAACAGCTATGCCTCAGATACCAGGAACAAACCAACATGACCAAACAAGCTAAGGACCGCCCGTTTCGAGATTTATATTGATTTTTAGCATTGCATAAAACAATTGTTTAAAAATAGTATTTTACTTTAAATGGACTAATATTTTTTTTTTCAAGCAAGGTAATATGTATTAAATACTTTTTGTTTGAATTTGGATTATATCATAAATAAAAAATATAATTTCGGACGAAAAATAGTCAGTATCTCTCTGTTTTACGGAATTATTTTTGATGCATTATTATATGAAACATTATAAATTGAACTAAACTTAAAAGCGAACAAAACCGTGGTTAATAATAGCTAATACATCTCTTCTAGAGACAAAAAATGTACGACCTTTTTTGAAGATTTCTTTGAAGATAATGAAGTACTGTCCATTATATTGGTCCCTTTGTCATAAGAATTACAGCTTGATTAATGAAGGCTACAGAAATAATTTTTTATATCATCCTGTATCTCCGCAATAAGACAATCTGCCTTCGTAAGACAAAATTATGTACATAAAAATGCGGTTGTATTAAGTCGACCAAATTGATTAATGTAATACTTAAAAAGATGCCCTTCAAATAAATTGATGGACATTCCAATACTCTTCTAAAAAAGAATTCTACTCATCTTACATTGAATCTGTAATACTAGCGATCCGCCCCTGCCTCGCACGGTTTATACGGCAGAAAATGAAGATACATAGATCAGTACACTGAAAAAAATGCACGCCAATCAAGTGATTTTTTAGCTTGATTGACGATATCTTGTTTAGATTAATAAAAATCTTAGTGGAGTTGATCATCACGACATGATTGCAGCAATACTAGTTCAAATGATTGTACGCTCAAACAAGTTTCTTGATTAAAAAAAACAATATTTATTGAAGTAATCAAAATGCTTGATTGACACAACTAACTTACTTTTGACTTGATTGCTGCAAATTTTGTGATAACTCCAAACAAGGTCCCGTTTCAAATCTCAATCAATTAAAAGTAGTAGCTGTGATCATTGTGTTTGATAGGCTCAGATGCAAACAAGTTACTTAGTCAATCTAAACAACCAGCAGTCACCACCTGTCTAGCCCTGTCATTCTTCACATGTAGATGATATAACTGAAAAGTAGCTAGAGCTAGATGATATGATAGATCAGTGATACCCTAGTGGCGTGACCGTCAAACTGAGACATAAGTCTCGAGTTCGAACCCAAGACACGCCCTCTGTCCTGCCAGGGCTGCGGAACTGTTCGAAAGAGATACCGCGGCCCTGGAACACAAAGGGCAAGGAAGGAACAAGGATGGGTTTTAGTCAGTACAAGTCTGACACTCCCTTCCGCTCCGCCCAGAGCGGGAGAATTCATTTGATGATTTACCGAAATCCGAAAAAAAAAGGCACACCCTCTGATTTTTCGGATCCCTGTGAGTATTGTTTAAATCACTTGCTTTGGTGAAGGAAAACATGGTGAAGAAACCAGTATCTATCTACCTGAGAGATATTTCTCGCTATGTCAGAAGCCCATGCGCGGTATAAATACTCTGACACCAGGTTAGGCAGTAACCAAACGAAAATAAAAAAAATCTTCCCACAGTCCATCCATAGTTTTTAGTTTAGTTCTGTACCAAAAGGGTAAAACAGGACCCTATTACTAAGGCTCCGTTGTCCGTGCGTCCGTCTGTCACCAAGCTGTATCTCATGAACCGTGATAACTAGACAGTTGAAACTTTCACAGATGAAGTATTTCTGTTGCCGCGTAACAATAAATACTAAAATCCGAATAAAATAAGTATTTAAGTGGAGCCCCCCTAAAATACTTATTTTATTCATACAACAAACGTGATCTTTTGCCATTTTTTTGTTCGACATTAATAACGGCGACAGGTAGACGCTTGATATTTAATATTAATTTTCTTAATTTTTATTTTTTATTTTGTGGTTTATTTACTATAAAAATAAATAATTAAATTAAAATAAAATAAATATTTAAGGGGGGCCTCATACAGCGAACGTAATTTTTTGCCGATTTCGTCTAATATCGTATAGATAATGGTACGGAACCCTTCGTGCGCGAGTCTCATTCGCACTTAGCCAGTTTTTTTTTGGTCTTCCTCTTATGGCTATCCACATTCATACACAAAATTTCCTCATGTCATTTTCCTCATTCCTCCGCCCCAGTCCCTTCTAGTTAAACCATTTCCTTAATTTCCCGTCCTCGATAAACATATCCAAAGTGTGATGATGTAATAATTTCGTTCCACAATATGCTCCGTCTCTTTTTTTCTGGGTATCGTCTCTTTCGCACTGGATGGTTATTAAGTGCTAACCATGTTTCGCGGTTTTCGTCGCATTTTTGTTGTTAAATAGTTGGTGTTATTGTATTTTTGGTGAGGCCTGAGGGCTTGATTTCCTTTACTTGTAAGAAGTTAAAACTTCAAATAATTGAAATCTGCTTAACCATATTTTTTTACATGCAGTTAAAACCTCCCTTAACTTTTGTAAAAAAACCCGACAGCAAAAATTACCAAAACTGTTTTTGTTGGATATATCAATAAGACATTGTGTCTCCTACACAGTAGATGTACCTGGATGCTGTTACTCGAATAATAATGAAGACGTCCCTATCCACTGTCCCATAAAGTAGAACTAACGCTCTGATCAAACTAAAGTGAACTGACGCAAAAGAATTTCGTCTCACGTGGGATGCGGTTCGAAATTCGAAAATAATGACAAATAACTTGTATAAAGGTGTTAAAATTAACGCCAATAATTGCGTCACTTCTTAATCGTAACAATAGGCGCGTGCAGTCACGTCTCGAATCCCGTGTGGCATTCACTTTCAACGTTCCTTCATCATCTGCCTAACCTTTTCCCAACTATGTAAGGGTCGGCTTCCATTCTAACCGGATGCAGCTGAATACCAGTATTTTACCTAGAGCGACTGCCTATCTGACGTCATCAACCCAGTTAGTACTGGGTAATACGATACCCCCTGCTAAGACTGGTTGCCAGACTTTTTAAGCCACTGACTACCTGTAACGACTGTTAAAGATCTATAAATGACAGCCGCAACCAACGGCTTAACGTGCTTTCCGAGGCACGGAGAAAACTCGGTATGTTATGGGTGGACAGCCATCCACAGACCAACCTAGGCAAGCACGGCTTAACCTAAAGATTGAGTTGAGTTGAGAGTTGTTATTTAGCCACTAGCTCTTCCAAGCTTAGTGTAAACGTTCCTTAAAGACTGATTAATTCACAAAATAAGAGGTACCCAATAAAAGTTCCCTACCTCTGAATATTTAACCCAGTTTAGTGGGTAAACAGGGAGGGGGCTCATTACCCTAATTGTTGGGTACATCCCGTCTCTGGAGTAAGGTGTAATCCAAGTTAACAACAGGTCTTGATCGTACCAGAAAGTTTACCTACGACAGGTGAGGTTACTCTTTTTGTTTTACACCGTACAAATTACAGGTGTTCTGGGTGGAATATTGTGATTGAACAAAACAGTCTTATCTTCTTTCTTAATCGTGTGGTGAATAACCTGGAGTCAGGGTTCTTTTGCCGCCCATGGGCCTCTGACTTGGCTTTACGTGCCGTTGGTAAATATCTCTCAGGCATGCTGGTTTCCTCACGATGTTTTCCTTCACCGAAGCATGTGCTAATTATACAATCCCATCAAAAACATAAATGTGAAATTAGAGCCAAGTTCAATATTAGTATATATACCTAGGTTATTGACTTCAATGTCAAA
This sequence comes from Lycophotia porphyrea, assembly GCA_950005105.1. Lineage (NCBI taxonomy): Eukaryota > Metazoa > Arthropoda > Insecta > Lepidoptera > Noctuidae > Lycophotia > Lycophotia porphyrea. The sequence continues at coordinate 14,649,266 of OX465402.1, forward strand.
AGAAGTGAGATCTAAATGGGTGCCAAGTTCAATGTTCAGTCCTGTTATTTATAACAACACAAAATATTTTATAACAACTTAAAATATAATTTCTTCTTATAACTTAGGATAATATATTGAAGCCTAAGGTCTGACTTGACTAGTTCTCATATACGAATTATTATGAAGTACCTACTAAAACAGTCATGGAAGAGCCCTATGTTCGATGGCTAGTTTCTACCAGCAAGCCATATTTCCGGAAGAATGAAATAAGAACTTCTAGCTTTAGAACTTGCGAAGGCTATAATATAATTCGTATATGAAAACTAGCCAAGTTTGTTTTTTGATGACCAACCGGGACAGTGACGAATCGGGCATAAGGCCCTGAAACAGTATTTCATTTTTATTCTATTCTATCTCCCCGACAACCCTGCGTTGACACATCTGGAGACGCAAAGATCGATAGCTCTGTTAATCAGTTGGACATGCGAATACTAGTAGGTAGGTACAAATCTAGGTTCTAATCAAGAGCTGTCGCGTTGATTGAAGGATCAGATAGCTCAGACGCTCAGATAGATTACTATAGCAACTTACTTACTTATTTGTAAGTGATGACACTGAACAAATCTTTCTTAACAGGGCCAAGATCAAATTAGCCATTGATTTAAAGATAATTATTTTTTTGATTATACGGGGTGTAAACAGACTCTTCACGAAGCCGTTAACCAAGCATTATGTACAACAAACTAAGTAACTTTACGCAAAAAATTTGCTGGGAAATGACTTTTTTTTTGGAGTGAAAAATCACGTTTTACGCTAGGACTCAATGTAACGCATTCAAAACATTGTGCTGATGGATGGATTGAATAGTACGGGTGTCGTGAAGGTGTCTTAAGTAAAAAAAAATACATTGAAACATGTATTTAAAAAAAAAGTTGGAACCTTGACCTCCAATATCTCCGTAACTAGAAAGTTCCCAGGTATGTTCTAGAACAAAAAAATGATCGCAATGACGGGGAGAACAAGTGCTTTTCGGCTTCGTTAAGAGTCTGTTTACAGCCTTTATTTAACCTCTGGGTCGTGCTGACCTAGAGGTGAAAGCCTCGCCACTCATGAGGCTGTAGAAAACGGATCATGAGTTTAATCAGAATCTGAATTAAGAGTAACTTTGGCCAGCATTTTTTGGATATAATCATAATTTTATATAGACCATTATTATGAAGTTTAGTAAAGTTTCAATCAATACTAGTGAACAGAGAAAGAATAGATAGATAGATAAAGATAGTTTAACAAATGTTTGACGTGATTCTTTAAATTAGCATAACTTTTTTATTCATACACCGATTGACATGAAACATTACAATATACTTACCACAATACATTAGTGAAAATCAGATCTAAATTGGATAAGTCGTTTCTGAGATTAGCGTGCACAAACGCACAGGCAAACAGACAAACTTACAAACTAACTTAAATTCTAACAATCATTGTTTTGGGTGCTATTTGCGTTGTTAATGTCCCAGTAGATGTCGCACAGTAATATTTTTTCTCATATATCTTCCATGTACAGACAGCGATCCGTTACATTTTTATTATATGCTTGTATGATGATGAATGTGCGTGTGTGTGTGTGTGTGTGTTAATGTTTTTTTCACAAACCTCACCTACCCGTTCTTTAAAAAACTTAGTAACACCAAAAATGCTAGGATCATCAACATCATTCTCTCTTATTTGCTCTTATCCCTATTCATTTGGGGAAAAAAAAACAAAAAACCTGGGATACGAATTTTATATTTGACTAGCTGACCCGCGCAACTTCGTTTGCGTCACATAATGCAATTAAATAATAAATCGACTACCCTACCTACCCTACCTACCCTACCTACCCTACCTACCCTACCTACCCTACCTACCCTACCTACCCTACCTACCCTACCTACCCTACCCACCCTACCTACCCTACCCACCCTACCTACCCTACCCACCCTACCTACCCTACCCACCCTACCTACCCTACCCACCCTACCTACCCTACCCACCCTACCTACCCTACCTACCCTACCTACCCTACCTACCCTACCTACCCTACCTACCCTACCTACCCTACCTACCCTACCTACCCTACCTACCCTACCTACCCTACCTACCCTACCTACCCTACCTACCCTACCTACCCTACCTACCCTACCTACCCTACCTACCCTACCTACCCTACCTACCCTACCTACCCTACCTACCCTACCTACCCTACCTACCCTACCTACCCTACCTACCCTACCTACCCTACCTACCCTACCTACCCTACCTACCCTACCTACCCTACCTACCCTACCTACCCTACCTACCCTACCTACCCTACCTACCCTACCTACCCTACCTACCCTACCTACCCTACCTACCCTACCTACCCTACCCTACCTACCCTACCCTACCTACCCTACCCTACCTACCCTACCCTACCTACCCTACCCTACCTACCCTACCCTACCTACCCTACCCTACCTACCTACACTACCCTACCTACCTACCCTACCCTACCCTACCCTACCTACCCTACCCTAAATACCTATAAACCATCTACTAAATAGCCCGAACAAAGCCTAAACATTTGGTTTGGATAGGTGAGCCCGTTCTTGAGTTATAAAATTACAACGAAAAGTGGCATTGATTTTTATATCTAGATAACGACAGCAGCGCCATCTGTCGGGCTGATTTGTGAATCTAAACCATCCAGGGTGCCACCCAAAGGCATACAAAAAAAATCATTCAAATCGGTCCAGCCGTTTAGGAGGAGTTCAGTGACATACACACGCACAGTAGAATTATATATATAAAGATATCTAAAATTGTTGTATACCACGCAAAACATTTTTCTTCCAGCGAAGATCTATGAAGCCATTCTTATTGAACTTCTTTCAAAAGAATATTTCATAAGGAGCACTTTCTTAATGAGTATCTTTTTTCTGCGTGCAAATAATGTTGCAGAAAGAGAGGTCTTATATTTATTACAACTGAGCTCACAATAGTAGATATTGCTGTGTTTCAGTTTGTTGAAAGCAAAACAACCTTAAGGCATATAACTGTGTCTCGGTAGGTAATACGATTAGGGGAAGCCTAAAGAAACAACGGCTGGATTGTGTACAAGATGATATAGCTGGAAAGGCGGTGAAGGTATGGAATAAGAAGACATGCTGCGGCGACCCCAGATAAATTAGTATAAGGGCATGGAAGTTAATTATGATTATTTGAAGCAAAAGGAGTATTTTAGGTGGCGTTTTGTAGTTTCTACGTCATCATCATCTTCATCAGCCTATAATGTTCCCACTGCTGGGACACAGGCCTCCTCTCTATGAGAGGGAATGGGCTATAATCCACTTCGCGGGCCCAATGCGGATTGGTAGATGTCTCATGTCTTCGAATTTTTGGCTCTAGGACATGCCGGTTTCCTCACGATGTTTTCCTTCACCGTTTTTGAGAGCAGTGGTGATGAAATACATTACACAAAGTAATGCACCTGCCTGGGTTCGAACCCACGACTTACTGAACGTAAGTCGGGGTTGTTACCACCGCTGCTCTCAGTTTCTACGAACCAACCACAAACATCTAAACTCACATACACGAACAGCCCAACCCGGAACAACTATCTGTTGGCCATACAAATATTTGTTCCGTGCGGGGATCGAACCCGTGACACTCAGCGCAGGCGTAAATCGCTCAGCCACTGCGCCAACCGTGCCGTCAAATTGTTAGTTATAATTAATATTTTTTTTTGAAGTGAAAACTTCTTTAGCGGCTTTGTGCACTTTTTGGGATGGGTAAAAACTTTTAAACTCGCGTCAGATCGTCAGATTGAATCGAGTGTGCGTGTAGTTTAAGCTAGATGGCGTTGTTTCAATTTTTTTTTTCTACGGCAGTGACATCTTTCCTTCTTGCAGAAAGCTATTGAAATTTCTGATATTTAAGCTAGATGGCGTTGTTTCAAGTTTTCCCTTCTGCCGGCACTCCCGGAGTGCAACCCGTTGTTTTTTTTAATTGATTACCCCAAAGTTCAAGTACATTGCAATGTATACAGATTAAAGTTCTTGGTTTAGCATAGGTAAATAAGTAGGTACAATTGTTTCAACCCTGTCCCCTATACTAGGCTAGGCCTGTATCTTAAGAGGCAGTGTCCAGCTATAGGGTATGCTTATATAATTCTATTGTGGCAGACGTGCCGGTGTACTGTGTGAAGTGGGTGCATTTCTGATCTTGTGGTATATTTTCACAATGTGAGAGTGAATGAATAAGGAGTGTAAGAGTGAGTTGTATGGTAACTATCAGCAGCGAAGGGTTAGTTTTTGTAAGAGGTAAGCCGGAGTATATATCTTTAATGTGATTATATTATTTGTGTATAGAATATTTACTGTGCCATTTTTCAAAGGGAATCCGGTAGGAATCGAATTGTACGGAACCTTCGCCACTGGTAGCTATGCTTCTACAATTATTTTCTGAACCGCTAGTCTGTGGAATTCACTGCTGTCTTTTCTGTTCTCTAATTATTATAACCTAGATCTATTCAAAGTTCGAATGAGTTAGCTTCTCCTAGGCAAGCGAGCTCCACACTAGGCCATATCATTGAAAACGTCATAAAATCGAGTGGAAGAGAGATAGATGCGGCGCAAGCGTACAATGAGCGTAACGGTAAAATAAGCGTAACGGGACGATGAACGTAACGGGCCACTTTTTCGTGCATGCAACCGGCGTTCATCGATTTATTAGACGTTGTCACGTCAAAAAATTTTTTTTTTTTAAATTGTGTCATTTTTATCGTGATGGACAGATTTCGACGCTATTTTATTGTCATGGAGACAAGAAAATAGCTGTCCTGATTTCTAAAACATCCATAAATAATATATTATAACCCTATCAGGCGTGGTATAACCCGCAAGAATCTGTCTTACCCTACAATAAATAATTCACCTACCTCCCCCATTTATCGTGTATATTTATACCAATTTTATTCGACCTCGAAAATATGTCGGATCGTGGCTTTCGAATAATCTTAAATGCGGGACCGTAAAAAATAATTTCGTTCATGATACGAATATCAAATGATGTTTAAGAGATTGTCTTTTGTTAATATTCAAATATTGGCTTTTCTCGCGACGGTGCTTGCGTCGAGTTTGAAAGACAGCAAAATAACTTTTATAATTATTCCGTGAAAATGTACTCCAGGGATATTCTATGACCTAGTTTGGGTCTTAAGGGTTTAGTCAAAATACATTATATCAGCAATTTTTCTTCTTTCTTCATCGTGTGGTAAGTGCCTAACCTGGTGTCAGAGTTTTTATGCCTCAGGAGGTCTCTCAAGCGTGCTGATTAGCAAACGATGTTTTCTTTCAGCTAAGCAAGTGTTAATTATATTAAACTTACATGAATCAGCAATAACAATGATGGAAAAGTCCATTCAAAAATATACTGGACTGATACAAGCTGATCATGGGTCGATCCGGTTGAAAATCATCATCATCTGCCTAGCCTTTCCAGACTTTTTTGAGGTCAGCTTCCAGTTTAAATGGACGCAGCTGAGTGCCAATATTGTACATGGAGCGATCTGACGTCCACAACCCAGTTAGTACTGGCTAATACGATACCCCTTGATAAGACTGGTTGTCAGACTTTCGGGCCACTGACTACTGTAACGACTGCCAAAGATCTAGAAATCCTGTTGATACTGTATCAGGAACAGAAAACGCCCCAAAAGCCTATGACGTGTACCCATGGGTCTTTTATCCAAACCCGTTCAGTCGTTAAGGTGTTAAAAATTCAACGCAACAAACTTACAAACATACTAAAGTCATTCATAATATTGATAAGATTTTTTTCCTTTTTATTTTCAAGAATTCGTTACGGGTAGTCCCCGCAAATCTTCCAGGGGGTACATAAGACGTGGCTCAAGCATTATTAAAGATTAATAAGGGATTTAGCCCACCTGTGTGCTTAAGAAGACAGGTGTGGGAGACTGAATGGTTAATGTACGGAGTTTGTAAGTACCTACTTATGTTGGAACATTCTGCCATAAATATGGGGCATATATCACAACTGCCTCGTTGGCTTAGTGGTCTCGCGACTGCTAGGCATGAGGTCATGGGTTCGATTGACGCGTCGGGTAAATTGACATTGGGTTTTTTCCATTAGGAATTTCTCAATAGTCACGGAGTTTGAAATTGTGCCCGATTAATGGCATTAGCAGCGTTGGCCCAGTGGTGGCGGCCCCGACTTACGAACAGTAAGTCGTGGTCAAACCCAGGCAGGCGCATCACTTTGTGTAATTTATTTCATCACCACTGCTCTCAAAACGGTGAAGGAAAACATGGTCAGGAAACCGGCATGACCTAGAACCAAAAATTCGAAGATATGTGACAACTACCAACCCGCACTGGGCTCGCGTGGTGGATTATAGCCTATTCCCTCTCATAGAGAGGAGGTCTGTGTCCCAGCTGTGGGAACATTATAGGCTGATTATGCTTAAGCTAATGGCAATATAACCCTTCGGGCATTACAGGCGTGATGTAATGATGACATCAGTTTATTTCGGGTTGGTGTCTAGTCTTCTTCTATACTTCTATTTTAGTCGTTTTGTTAGTAGTCGACCCCCTAGCCAGCCATATCATCTTTCACAAAGTCCATTCATCGTTTCTTTGGTTTTCCTTTACCCGCGTCATCATTTTTCTGCCTTTGGGGAAAGTTGTATGTTAGGGTCGGCTTCCAGTCAAACCGGGATAGTTGAATAACAGTTTATTCCATGGAACGAATGCCTATCTGACCTTTTGGAGGTCAGATAGGCTTCTTCTTCTTCTCCATAGAGATTTACGCTTGGGAATGGGCAACTACAGTACTTTAAGTTATTATGCCTTGTGTCTGTGACTGTAGCTTAGCCTTCTTTGTTTTTCTGACATTCAAAAGTGCCTGTAATGGTCTAATTGAAAATAAATGCTTTAGAGATAGGTCAACTAGTACTGGGTAATTGTGGCTAATGGCTCTTCCCCTACCCTCATATCCATCTAAATTCGTACGGACATCAAATTTTCTCACGATATTTTCTGCATTGTTTCATCATTTCAATTCTCTACAATTACAACCGCATTGTATGAAATGAATCTCCAGAGAGTCCAATAGCCGTAACTCCTCCAATATTAATGATGTAAATTACCTCAAAAATACCAACAACAATTGTTCCCTCGGCTAATACTTCCCTAACACCCTTTTAATCCTTACCGGATCCGACGCGCTTAAAACCGGAAAATATCGTCATTTATTTTGTGTATAAACAAGTGTCATACATTCCCTGTTCACGGGTTATCCCTAAGGTGCGTGAAACAGCGCCCCCTATTAAGTGATCGGGGCTTTTGGTAGGGACACAATGCCAGCGATTTTGATGAAAAAATTAAAAGAGCTATCTTTAACAGAGGGTTTATTTTTGTGCCTGTTGGCCTAGCTTTGTTCTGTCTCCTGCTTTATAAAGGGTGTAAACAGACTCTTAACGAAACCGACAGGCACTTGTTCTCCCCGTCATTGCGATAATGTTTTTGTTCTAGACATTACCTGGACCTTCTAGTTACGGAGATATTGGGAGTACTTTTACACAAGTTTTTTTTTAATACATGTTTTTAATGTATTTTTTTACTTAAGACACTTTCACGACCCCTGCACTATTCAATCCATCCATCAGCACAATGTTTTGAATGCGTTACATTGAGTACTGCCGTAAAACGTAATTTTTCATCCCAACATTTTTTTGCGTAAAGTTACTTAGTTTGATGTACAGAATGCTTGGTTGACGACTTCGCGAAGAGTCTGCTTACACCCTGTATGGTGGAAAGTGAAAACTATGTATTTTTTCTTACTCTTCTGCTTTTCTTTTCTGAGTTTATTCGATACGAGATTCATCATTATCTTCCTGTCTTCTCCTATATCAACATGGTTTGTTCTTCCACTCTCCCCTGCCAATCGTCACGCTATCTTTTACTCCTTTTACCATAATATAATTCCTCACAGAATCCGTCCATCTTTTCTTTGGTCTTCCTCTCCCTCTCCATCCGTCAACATTTACCGACTCATCACGTGTCTATGCCAAAACAGACGATTCCCTTTCAGTGCGCGAGTATTTTGAATTATTTCTCCGAGACTTATCGATCGTTGAATGATTGCCTCGACTCTTTTATTTATTTATTTTACTATTTATGTACACACAGTAAAGAACACAGGAGAATAACATTATAATATATTAGTACAAAGGTACTGCTTATTCTGGCGCTTTTCTGGTAGTCACGACTGTAGATTCTGGCTTTCAGGAGTAGCATTGCTTGGAATAATGAGTCTACCTTGGCGGGGTCTTCCCATAAATTCCGTGCATAGGACAGAATGGGGTGGACCGGGATTTATTCTTTAATATGATTAGATGACTGTATGCCTCCGTATTTGAATATAACCAATTTCAATAATCTCGTGACAATTCGCTTGGGTTCGCCATACAAAAGACCGCTATTGGACTTTCGATTTTAATTAGGACAGTACCAGTACCAGAGGAGCTCGTGGCTAAATAATAACAGCTGCTCGGATCGATCTTTAGGTTAAGCCGTGCTTGCTTAGGTTTATTTGTGGATGGGTGACCACCCATTACATACCGAGTTTCCTCCGTGCCTTGGAAAATACGTTAAGCCGTTGGTCCCGGCTGTCATTTGAAGACCTTTAACAGTCGTTAGGTAGTCACAGTGGCCCAAAAAGGTCTGACAACCAGTCTAAAAAATAGGTACTATTACCCAGTAGGCAGTACTAACTGGGTTGTGGAGGTCAGATAGGCAGTCGCTCCATGTAAAATACTGGTATTCAGCTGCATCCGGTTAGACTGGAAGCCGACCCCAACATAGTTGGGAAAAGGCTAGGCAGATGATGAACTTACTGTAAGCTACCGAAATATAACAGTATCTACGACAGAACTTTTTACATTACAGAAATAAAGCTGTAACGTTAAAATAATATAGATACTTGGACCCACAATATAGGTACGGTCGACCGCACCTCCGTTACCAAAACCACCTCATCAAAACCAACTTACTGCTAAGAAATAAAGGCGTTGTCGAAGTCAAATTGTTGAGATGTGCATGAGGTTGACTGTACAAGTTCCAGTGAAGCAATCAGAAGGAAGACTCAAGAATTCGCTAATCAAGGAAGCGGAGATGTAATTAGATTACAAAGTTAAATTTAAATTCGTATATTTCAGTGAATTATGTTTAATCTTCAGGAAAATATTGTATCCAATTTTTGGAGGCTATGAAAAAATTCCTTTGGTTAGTATAAAAATGGATTTATTTACTAAAGCTTGTTCTGTTAAAATAATACGGTTGTTTCTTAAATTAAATCGACTGAGACGAACGCGCAGGAGTAAACGTAACGTAATTTAATTTTTAGAATTTTGAAATCTATTGTATTAAGTTAATTGGTAACAATATTTTTTTTTTTTAGGTTAACCTAACTATATACATTGATAATTAAAAACTATTAAACTAAAATAGATAAACTAACAACAAACTATAAAATGGCATCGAAAAACTCCTCCTCAACGCTGTCAGATGGTAATGTTAATTAAGTTAATTTATATCTATTATTTTTAATTTTTATCTTTATTTGTCTCTGTTTTGTTTTTAGTTTTAAGTGGTTCTATTAACAAAATTATGGATATTGATATCTGAAATAAATGAGTTGATTGATTGATTGATTGTAACGAAAATTCTCATCATTGAACCTTTACCTCTCGTCGTCGAATATATATTTTCTAAGGTATTGCTCTGTTAAAACAATATTATGGTGTGCACTATCGCTACCAAAAGGCTCTGGTTTGTAGTGCGAAACCCGAAAATAATTTACAAAAAGTTTTAATGAGATATTAGAGCCACGATGCGTAGCTGGTAGGTTGTTTGCTACGCCGTAGCTAGCGTAGCAAGAATGTGCTACGCTGTAGCTAGCGTAGCAAGTATGTGCTACGCCGTAGCTACCGTAGCAAGTATGTGCTACGCCGTAGCAAATAATATATTAGAACGAGCTACTTGTAACTTCATTTAAACCATGTTGGGTCATGAAAAATGGTATAAATTTCATCTGCCTAGTCTTTTCCCAAGTATGTGGAGGTCAGCTTCCAGTCTTACCAGATGCAGTTGAATACCAGTATTTTAAATCGAGCGAGTGCCGATCTGACCTCCACAACCCAGTTATTGCTGGGTAACACGATACCCCTTGGTAAGACTGGTTGTCAGACTTTCAAGCCACTGACTACCTGTATACAAATGATAGCAAGAACCAACGGCTTAACGTGCTTTCCGATGCACAGAGGAAAATCGGTATGTAGTGGTTGGTCACCCATCCACGGATCAACCTAGGTTAGCGCGGCTTAACCTAAAGATCGACCAGAGCAGCTGTTCTTATTTAGCCACGCGCTACTTGAAAAATGGTATAAAAAAGTGTGTGTGTACTTATTACGCACGTAAGAAGTTATACTTCTTTGGCGTATAAAACTAAAATGTTGACTAGGTAACTTCAGGGTGTATGTTGACTAGCTAACTTCAGGGTGTCGGTTTTACGTGACGGTGTGCGCGCGCATCGTAAAAATTAACACTCATAATTTTTCCCTAACGCGCCAAAAGAAGTATAACTTCAATAAATAACATTATTTTGTTCTTAATTGAGATCTTAGCACAGACATACTATCTGTTGTTCTTCGTAATTGGCATTACATTACAAACTAAAGCAATTCATAAAACAACATCAATCAAGCGGGCTCTGAACAAGATTGAATAGCTTTTCTCGTTCAAACAACACCGCTGAAAGCGCTGGATTATTTAAAATAAAACAGACATTGTACTAACTTCGCAGAAAACACGATTTACTAGCTCGCTTAATTAAATTCAAGTGATTTCTTGCCTTTTCATACTAAAATTCGCAATTTTATTTGTGTTTGAGAGAAAGGAGTTTAAGTTTCAAGTTAATTCTAGTTAACGCTTAAGTGCGGTTAAGTTAATTACGTTTTTGTTTTGAATATATTAGACAAAGGTTTTGTTTGAATTTTTGCTTAGAATTTTCTAGAAAATGTCTAATTAGCGTGGGCTATTGACCCTGAGTGGTTACGAACCTTTATTTATTTTTGAAGTTATACTTTTTGGCGCGTTAGGGAAAAATGATGAGAGTAAATTTTTACGATGCGCGCGCACACCGTCACGAAAAACCGACACCCTGAAGTTAGCTAGTCAACATACACCCTGAAGTTAGCTAGTCAAAATTTTAGTTTTATACGCCAAAGAAGTATAACTTCTTACGTGAGTAATACACAACTTTTTTATTTTTTTTTTATATCAAGATGGGCCTACTCTTGACCTGGATCCCGCCTGATGGAAAGCGATGAATGAGGTCTATGGTGGAACGAGTGTGCCCAGAAGATGCCTTAAGTTATTTTGTAATGTCTTTCTTAATGTGGAATTAATGAATGTCTCGATGATCCAGCGATTAAAAACTCGGCGAGGAGACTCCACGAGGGTTCAAATCTGGTCAAGCACCAATGTGATTTTTTAACTCATTCGTAGGAACTTTATAGCGTAGCGAGAAAATTAGGACTTTAATTAATATAAATCTGAAATCTGTATTTCGCTTTGAACAAACCTGGTCATCAATGATCATGCATTCTCACGTGAAGAGGTAAAAGACATTAATAGACAAGACAAGATTAAGGGGCATTAACAGGCTAGGTGGACCGATGACCTGGTGAAGGTTGTGGGGATTCGCTGGATGCGAGTCGCACGGAAGCGGTCAATGTGGTGACTCTTGGGGGAGGCCTATGTCCAGCAGTGGACGTCTTTCGGCTGAAATGATGATGAACAGGCTAGGATATTTATTATCTTGAGTTGATCTCCCGATGCTGTTACACGTAGAATATTTTGCGAAAATGCATATCATATGGGGTGTCGTATTACCCAGTGCTAACTGGGTTCTGGAGGTCAAATAGGCAGTAAGCTCATTGCGAAATACTGGTATACATCTGCATCTGGTTAGAATACAACATGATCCCAACATAATTGAGAAAAGGCTACGCTAATGATGCTGTTTTCAGTTTTTTAACCACTAGGAACAACTTAAATCGTAGCTCTCAAAACTCACGTCAAATCCCTCTAAAGTTGAGACCACACCATCAAATCTGTTACGACAAAATACGTGCGAAGCTAAAAATAAATGGAAGATGTGTGCCATCAATATAACGCACGCAGCGTCCCTCTTTTAGAGATAATATTTTTCTTAAGGTGACCCTTTTTGTATCAAGACTTGGCAGGTTTGTCCGTATTTTCTTTCTGAAAATTTTACGCTTCAGCGTTCAAAGAATTTGCGCTGTAAGGGCTTTTTTTAATCTAAATTCTGAAATTGAAAGGTTGTATAGATGTATGCTTCAGGTTTGATTCAGCTGGCTTCATAAAGATGAAGATTAAAAGTAAAGAAGGTATGGTATTTTAACTGCCTTGTATTTGCTTATGTTATGTACCAATTATTTTTTATTTCAACTATGAATAGCCCTCCTTTTAATTAAGAAAACGATAAGCTCTCTCCTATCATTATAATAAGAAAAGACCTATTAGAAGAATATGATTTTAGTATGTATTTTAGTCCCAATACAGTTAAATATAGAATATTTAACTGTATTGGGACTAAAATACACTTAAAAACTTTTTCTCGAATGTAAACGATTTTTGTACAATTTGGAAACGAAATCAATGCCTCTTGGTATTACTGGTTTTCCGGTTAGCGAGCTTCCAACTAGCCATAACGACTGGGCAAGATCTATGATCTATACATTTATCGATTTACATTGTTCAAGTGTTTAGCAAAGTACATAGATAAGTACAAAACCGTCCTTACCCTCTGGTGAGAACAGTTGTGTAAACAGATCGGACAGTGGCAAGTCACTGTACTTGTAGTCGCTACTCGCCACTATCCTTGACTTATGCAAATCGGGCCTAAATAACAGTTGAAACAGTTCAACGTGTTTCGAAAACACGAAAGTATTTCGTTGTTTCGAACGGTCACTAACCATAATACCAACCGAAGCAAGCGTAACTTAACCTTGAAGAACAACTACTTTTTTTTTTGGATGGGAAATCATCAAATGACTTCTTCCGCTCTGGGCGGAGCGGAAGGGAGTGTCACATTTGTACTGACTAAAAACCCATCCATGTTCCTTCCTTGTCCTTTGTGGCAGGGCCGCGGTATCTCTTTCGAACAGACCCGCAGTCCTGGCAGGCTCGCCACTGTCCTTGACTTATGCAAATCGGGCCTAAATAACAGTTTCAATAGTTCAACGTGTTTTGAAAACACGGAAGTACTTAGCACCATAATACCAACCGAAGTAAGCGTAACTTAACCTTGAAGAACGACCCCCGAGGCTATAATTTTTTAGTCACATGCTCCTCCAATTAAACACACAAATAACTTTAGTTATGTAAGCGTAAAAAGGTAGCTCTTTCCTTTAAAAACCTACGTTTATTTTTCCTTTCTACATAACATCATGCCTGTAATCTCCAAAGGGTTAGGCAGAGGTGCTAATAGTATACCCACATTTCGCCAGTTATGTTTTAAGTCCCATGTAATGGGGGCGAGCCTATTGCCTCCAAACAGGCATAAATTCAGTCTCCGTGGCTGCTACTGAGAAATTCCTTATGGAAAAACCCAATAACGTTTTGCCCGACCTGGGAATCGAACCCAGGACCTCATGCTCAGCAGTCGCGCTTGCGACCACTCGACCAACGAGGCCCCTTCTCCTGTGTTATATAATCTCAAAAACATTCAGCTTATAAGTGCGTATGATTTCTTCTAAATGACTTTTAAAATTGCCATAAAACTTGAAGAAAAGTTCTTTTTATGTGATGACTTCCACAGTCGTTTCTCAAACTTTAAATGTCCAACTTCAAGTCGTAAATAATACTCAGGAGACACGAAACGAGACTGTTTCGATTACATGAAGTTAAGATAGAGTAGAGTAACCATTGCTTAGATTTTACAGGTTTTACCTATGATTAAGGTTTAATGTCTCAAATGTATAAAAAATGCGATAAATTTCTAGCAACATAAAGGATAAATAAGTTGTCTGATATATCATGAGTGTAAAACGACTCTTAACGAAGCCTAAGCACTTTTTTTCTCCCATTTTCCCCTGTCTTTTTTTTATACAAGTGTTAAATGTTATAACTTTTCTTGAAAAACGTTCATGACCCGTGTACTATGCAATACATTTATTAGCACAATGTTTTGATTGTATTAAATTGAGTATTACGCTTTTATTAATATCATTTATATTAATATCATACGCTGACCTCATTGGTGAGGTTCTTCAGAAAGGTCAGGTGCGTAGTACTCGCAACCGGCGTGCGTGTATGACCAGATGTATGAACGTGGACGAGGCAAAAGGAGTATGTAAGGATCGTAGCAGGTGGCGTTCTGTGGTTTCTGCCTACCCCCATGGGAAAAGGGCGTGAGTTTATGTATGTATGTATGTAAATTGAGTCCTACCTTAAACCCTGATATTCCCCCCCAAAGTCAAAGTCATTTCCAATCAATATTTTTTGCGTGAAGTTACTTAGTTTGATGCCGTTTACAACACAGCGCTGGTTTTCAGAGGTCACCCAATAAAAAAAACAACATATGGAAGCCAAGACAGCATATAAGGTCCCATTAAAATAGATGGACAAACTTTAAGAAATCATTCAGACCACCAAAATAAAAAAAATAAAAACGCATAAAATTCTTACAAGAAAATAAAATCAGCTAACGAAAATACATTAAAAATGCTGGCAATTTATTATTTTATGTCAAAATATAATCACTTTAATCAGTGTTATTTTTGCTTGGATATCTTTGGTTAGACGTACTGAACGCTGTGTTGAAATTTGTCCATTTATTTTAATGGGACCTTATTTATTTGGAATACGTAATAAGAAAATTTAATAAACAGTACTTGGATTATAATATAAAACTACCAAATACAATAAACACTACAAAAATATCAAAGTATGTGAGTAAACGTAACACTTTCATGTGGTTTTCAGTGACCAGCATATCCAAATTTAGCCGAATAACTCTTAGCACAAAGCGGACATAATACAACACCATTGATGACATTATAAGTAAGCCTATATGCATTTTTTTGCTTTATATGCTTTTTTGTTTATGTTTTCGAGCGTATGGCACTCGTGGGCTGCTGCTGAAAATCAGCGTCAGGTGTGGTGTGGTGTGGTGTGGTCACTTGTGTTGCCATCTGGCATTATGCTGAGCTGAGGCCCTTTTGGCATTATTATTATTGTTTGTTTATTTATTTTGTATGATTTTTAAGGTGTTATTAATGCCAAATAAAAACAATTTTCTTTCTTTCTTCTTTCTTTCTTTCTTTTAGTCTTTAGGTATGGTAATGCTTTGGTTAAAGTAAAGAATTTACTTATTATTCATTTATTTAAGTGTATTGAACTTATACTACTAAAAAAACCATCGCTGGACTGAAATACATTCCACTTCCAAGAAATCTAAATGCACATTGAATATTGCTTGAATGATTGGCTCAATCATCCTCAAACTGTCCACATACAACGTTAGGTTTTGACTATACGGACTTTTCCGCAGAAACCTCTAATTATAACCAATCCTACGTCAGCATTTCGTAGAAACAGACCCACTGGAATATGAACTAAATTCGGCGAATCACTGAGCTGTGTTGCGATATGAAACACGTTAGACCCTTTCCACAGTCTCGGGCGATAAGACTTGAGCGTGATTTACTGACGCGCGCGTGTAATTTTTTTCTTTTACGTTATTACTCGGCCTCGACCAATTAAGCCGGCCATAGACGCTAGATTATGCATAACAAAAATACGCATGCAACAACTGCATGCTAAACCAAGTTCCATAGAGGACACATACCTAACGGCAAGCCTAATATTGGTTTGCTCATATGCAAGCATGGCATGACCGGCAACACACGAGCATATGATTGTCTTAGTGGGTTTATAACTTGTTATAAAAATAGAACTACTAACTAACAACTAAGAACCAAGACACGCGCTCGATCATACCGGCACAGTCGTACCGTGCAGGCATAACCAAGCGAAAAAAAATCTATTCCAATATTCTCTAGGTTGCATGTATAGATCAGGATAACTGTACAGTTTTCTGCGACACACGTTCATGCATGTTGCACCTTTGTGACTGTACTGGCAAAACTGCACATACATAACCTATTGCCTATGTAAGGCTTTAGACTTGCGACGATACTTGCGTTCTCGCGTGAGTCATTTGTTATCTTTGCATTAGAACCGTCGCTCCGCAAATTGAAAGAAAAAAAAAAGAAAAAATATTTATTTGTCGCAGAGTCATGGCGTGCATTCAAAATTAAAAAGATAAACAGTAAACATACATCGCATAACAAAACATTTAGAGTACAACAGAACTGAACAACAACAAGAAAACTGACAGCTTGCACGTCGTGAGTGCGACACACAGGTTACCACAAATAATTGCGTTGCTATAACCCGTGGCATGTGAGCAACTTTTGTTTTCTTTGCAGTCGCTGTAGCAAGATGCCGCTAGATCGAGTAGCTTGCGGCCAAGCCGTTACTAAGACTTGGGTACGTAGAAGCAGATTTAGTTCGAAAAGTTGGAAAAGATTTAGTCCTAAGTTACAAGTTGGGATGCTAAAAGTTGGGATGCCAAAAGTTTCAGATAAACCTAAGTTACTACGTTGGATTTGAGTGAACGTGTTTTGCCATAATCTAGGCTAGAGTCTTATGGCGAAAAGTTGTTATTATGTTTTTCATGGATATCTTAATATTATCGGAACGTAAATAACATTGCGGACATGAAAGCCTAGCCATAAGAAAGAAATTATGATTTATTATTGCTATCATTTACAAGTTTTCTCACGGTGTCGTTTTACTGGGATAAAAATGTACGTCTTTACGCAGATCATGGTCTACATGTGTGCCTTTCATCGATATCCGTTCAGCCGTTAGAGCCTGGAAAGATAACAGATAGACAGAGTAGTATGTAGTATTATAAATTGCCTACTTCGTTGGTTATTAGTCATTGTATGCCTAGTAATCACCTCGTTTGTCTAGTGGTCGCAAGTACGATTGCTGAGCATGAGGATCTGGGTTCTATTCCCCTGTAAGTTAAGTGTTATTGGGTTTGTCAAGACTCCGTTGCCCCCTATTACATGGGACTTGAAACATAACTGGCGAAATGTGGGTTTACTAGGTGCACCTCTTTTTTTCGGATGGGAAAACATCAAATGACTCCTCCCGCTCTGGGCGGAGCGGAAAGGCATGTCAGACTTGTACTGACTAAAACCCATCCATGTTCCTTCCTTGCCCTTTGTGTTCCAGGGCCGCGGTATCTCTTTCGAACATTCCCGCAGCCCTGGATTAGGTGCACCTCTGCCTTACTCTTCGGGAATACCAGGCGTGATGTTATGTTAAGTATTAATTCATTAAGGGAATAACCAGTCACAATATAGCGCTCTAGAAAAGCAATTTTAAATTATACATAAACACGTTTATAAACTTCAATTCTAAAAGAAAACAAAAGCATCCCAAATACATTATTAAAACAGGACTTCAATTTCTTACCAGACCTTGATTCGACCCCTACAGATACGGAGGTCATTTAAAATTCTAGTGTTTTCGTAGCAATCTCTAAATGTGCGACCTGTGCGGACGGGATACATGGCCGGCAATTTTTAGTTTCGTGTTTATAGAACAGAGATAAAATTAATGTGGTATTGGTTTCGGTAGCTCCTTACAATTGTACGGATTTTAGAATCTGTATAATATATCAGTCAGCAGTTCCATACATTTTAACCGTGTAGGTATTGCACTTTCGTAGGAAACAGCTGATTTTTATTATTACCGATAAATAAGTGGTCACCATTTTTGTGCTGGTGTTCTTCCACTAGCTGATGCACGCGGTTTCGCCCGCGTGGATGTCGGTTATCGCGACCAAAAGTAAGAGATATACATATGCCATCGCAGACTTTTCTGTAGACCTATATAAGATACACAATTCCACCATACATAATTTTGTTATATATCAAAAGGTTTAGGCAGCGTTTTCGTTGAAAGTTCCCAGACGGCTTATTTTTTCCCGACATTTCCAACAAATAACGTTTTGAAAAGAACAATGTTTTTGAAAATAAACAATTACATGCTGTTGTTTGTTTCCCCTCGACCAAAACCACAGCTATTTCGTAATTAAATAGTATTCCTCAAATCGGCCATATATAAACATCAAAGTCGCTGGTCTATTTGTCGACAAAGTCAGCATTCAACTCAAATGGGAACAAAACTGACTTGGCAGCGTCGGGGCGTCGCCCCGGGTATCAAGAGAATTTGGAGGAATTCCGAGAAACACCTTTAGTTTTGGTGCAAGTTATAAAATACTAGCGACCCACCCTTGCTTTGCACAGTTTTTACGATTTTTTCAAAATCCATTCTTTATTTTAGAAGACTGCCTCGTTGGTCGCAACCGTGACTGCTGAGCGGTCCTGGGTTCGATTCCCGGGTCGGGTAAAGTGTTATTAGGTTTTTCCATCAGGAATTCCTCAGTGGCTGCCACGGAGTCTGGATTGTGCCCGGTGGATGGCAATAGGCTCACCTTCTACTACATGGGACTTAAACATAACTGGCGAAATTTAAGTGTACAATCAGGTACACCTACCTCTCTTCTTTAATCATCACATTCTTCCAGCAAAAAGGCTGAAGTGGATAGTGTGTGGTTATGTTCTCCGATTTACATTCCAAATTGGGGTCCGCTTCTAGTCTAACCAGATGCAGATAAGCACCAGTATTTTACATGAGGCGACTGCTTATCTTAACCCTATTGTGGATGTAAGGTAAGCGTCGAGAGTTACTGAGTGACACGCGAAACACTTTTTGTTATTAGTGGGTCTTCGAACCCAATAAAATCTCAGAGGACAGATTAGTAGATTTCTACTTCCAAATTACGGTCCGCTTCTAGTCTAACGAGATGCAGTTAAGCACCAGTGTTTTACATGGAGCAACTGCTTATCTTACCTCCACTTAATGGAGGTAAGATGGACAGGGACAGTTACTGGGTGACACGCGAAACACTTTTTGTTATTAGTGGGTCTTCGAAGACAATAAAATCTCAAAGGACCCACTAGTAGGTCTTGGGAGACACATCAGTATTCGGAGACCCACCGGTGGGTCTGCTTGGTAGATCCTTGAAGACGAAGTGGAAAAACTAACTCACTCTAACTGTCAGCTTATTCCTTACACGACGTTGTATGCTGGTGACGCTAGTGCCACTGCTGGCCATGAGGACCTGGGTTTTATTCCCCTTTAGGCTTAGTGTTATTGGGTTTTTCTATTAGGATTTTCTCAGTAGCAGCCACGGAGTCAGGATTTGTGCCTAGTCGAAGGCCAAATCGAGACTACATCGCCGCCTATTACATGGAACTGGAAACATAACTGGCGAAATGTGGGTGTACTATTAGGTGCACCTCTGCCTTACACTTCGGGGATAACAGGCGTGATGCTATGTTATGTATTCATTAATTAAGGGAATAACCAGTCACAGACGAAGTGAAAAGAATAGTTCCATTAAAATCGCTGTCATCTTATCGCTTACTCGACGATGTCTCACACACATACCCACATCACAGCCACACGGGGCGCCTCATCAAATCCACGCAATTTATTTAACTAAACGAGAATTCTCGTGAACTCGTAAACACACGATAAAAATGTGCAAATCATTGTATTTTCCCCAATTTCCCTGAAACACAGTCTATTATGTAAGCGTTGTTTTTCCATCGAGTTTCGTTGATAGGCAGTGAGTGATAGCGTATTGATTAAGTATTCAATGAGTTTGCTGAAAGAGTTATTTGGGTGTTTTTGTCAGGATATACGAGTAACATAACATCACGCCTGTAATCCCCGAAGGGTTACGCAGAGGTGTACCTAATAGTACACCCACATATCGCAAGTTATATTTAAGTTTCATGTAATAGGGGGCGAGCCTATTGCCATTAACCGGGGGCAAATCCAGACTCGTGGACTCAGTGGCTGCTACTGAGAAATTCCTGATGGAAATACCCAATAAAATTTTGCTCGATCTTGGAATCGAACCCAGGATCTGATGCTCAGCAGTCGCGCTTACGACCACTAGACCAACGAAGCAGTCTGAACTGACCATATTGAACTGACGGTATTTTATGCTATAATGTTGGGGCCGGGGTCACGATACATTGATCGCACAAAGTATAGGACGCTGTACGCATCCTTTCACATCGACGCGACGTGACGAATGCGCGTTACTTTGTGCTCATTTTGTATGGACAAACCGTCGATTGCCGTCGATCACTCGTGACCCTTATACAAAAGTTTTTATTTGAGCCGAATGAATGGTGGAATGTTGACGTGTGATCTCAACATTTTACTGCAATCCGTGTTATGTCGCCTTCAGTTCTCTCCGGGGTTTGAAACCATGATCTCGTAAATCGGTGACATTACATTCAACACTGCCCACCATCATCTGCCTAGCCTTTTCCCAACTGTGTTAGGGTCGGCTTCCAGTCTGGCCAGATGCAGCTGAATGCCAGTATTTTACATGGAGCGACTGCCTATCTGACCTCCATAACCCAGTTAATACTGGGTTATACGATACCCCTTGGTAAGACTGGTTGTCGGACTTTTTGTGCCACTGACTACCTAACGACTGTCAAAGATCTACAAATGACAGCCGGGACCAACGGCTTAACGTGCTTTCCGAGGCACGGAGGAAACTCGGTATGTAATGGGTGGTCATGTGGTGGTGGATAAAGTGCGTCGAATACTCGTGTGACGTCACTATGTCAGTACACTTTTGCCGGCGAAGTGACGTCACAAGCCCCACTCATGATGTTTGATGCGTTTTATCTTCGTCAGGTTTTATTGATTTGATAAAACGAAAAAAAAAAGTATCCAATATTTTTCGATAATCTAACTGATGGACTAAATAGAATCATATTTTTTTTACTCAGGAAACATCCCTATTGTAACACAAAAAAGAAACACAAGTTGTTAGTATCTGAATACAAAACCGTTTTACCAAGATACGTTGGAGATAGTTACTGCAAGAGAACCCAAGACGGCATGAATCTGTAGAAAACCTGCACAAAAGGCATATTTATGTGTCTTTATTCTACGTTCAGGTATATATGAAAAATATTCTTCTAAAGACTTTGAGGTGGGTAAGAAAACACAATGGCTTTACGTGCCTTTTGTATTTGTAAGCGCTGCATATGAAAAGACTTTTAAAGCACCATAAAATATATAGGTTTTAACAAGGCAGGTTTGAATTAAAACTCACGGAGAGAACGCCTTGAAGGTACACTGATCCTATTAGTGATGTTTTTAAAAAGGTCAGGTGTGCAGTACTTACAACCGGCGTGTGAATATGATCCTATTTATGAACATGGACGAAGCAAAAGTGAGTGTATACTTTTCGAATTCTCTTTTGAAATTAATCATCATTATCATCAATTCAGACAAAAGTTGTCTACCGCTGAACATACGTCGCCACGTCGAGCGATCCTATGCGTCATCATTTCAACCGAAAGATGTCCACTGCTGGAAATAGGCCTCCCCCAAAGGGGATTTTACCATAATCGCACTGCTTGCCACAAAGGCACAGAGAACGCTGCTGCCGATTCTCTGGTAAGTCCCTTTTTTTTTTCTGGATGGGAAATCATCAAATGACTTCTCCCGTTCTGGGCAGAGCGGAAGTGTTTCTTCCTTGCCCTTTGTGTTCTAGAGCCGCGGTATCTCTTTCGAACAGCCCCGCAGCCCATTGCAGCGACGCCTTGAGCTCGATGCCAAGCGTGACCGACGATTGCAAACAGCGGCGATCAACTATAATTACATCGATAGTGCGTTCACATGCCCTCAATGTGCGAGGAGCTTCACAAAGAAGATAGGTTAGGCTTTGAAAGACTGATATCTCTTGGTCAGACTGGTTGTCAGACTTTTGGGTCTCTGATTAGCTCCCATACATCTATTTGAATTAAATATGGCACACGAATTGTCCAACCAAAAGCTATATAAATTAACGACTTTCCAGTCTCACTACGTATGCTAATGACAGCTACCCCGCTCAAAGTTTATCTACAAGACTAACTACCCACATTTAGCAGAATTAAACAGAGGCAACTGCAAAATGGCAACGTATTAAATTATATTATTTTAGTATCTACAACGTGAACACGAACATATTATGCTTTACATTGTCCAAACGTGAAAAGGTATAAAATGTTTTTTCATATTATTAAGGTTATATCGACGAAGTTCTTGTTTATAGTGTCTAATAAGAATATTTCAGTTCATGAAAGCCATCATCTGCCTCGCCTTAAACACCATTTCGGGATGGGCTTCTGGTCTGCCCGATTGCAACAGCCTGGCGACTGCCTATCTAACTTCCACAGCCCAGGTACTGTCAGTCATTCTTCTTTATCGTGTGGTTTGTGCCTAACCTGGTGTCAGAGTTTTTATGCCGCCATAGGCCTCAAACTTGGCTGAATTACTGGTTAAGACTGGTTGTCTGCCGGGGCATGTAATGAATGGAGTCCTTGAACCGCGAAGGCAAACCTATCCACAGTCCGACATCGGCGAGCGCAGCTTAACCTTCAATTGAACCGTGTAGCTGATATTATTTAGCCACAAGCATCACCCCTTCCGTTATACAAGGGAGATCTTGAAATTCGCAAAAAAATATCTAGCTTTCTATTGAATCTGACGCTATCAGCTGATAACGAAAAGTTCGCGAGAACTAAAAAAAAAAGACGGGTTGCACTCCGAGAGTGCCGGCAGAAGTGAAAACTCTAGAGAAATCTAGCTTAAATATCAGACATTTCAATAGTTTTCTGCAAGAACGAAAGATGTCGCTGCCGTAGGAAAAAACTTTAAACAACGCCATCTAGCTTAAAATACACGCACACTCGCGCAAGTGCCCTGCGCAGCCGATTCGATCTGACGCGAGTTTAATAGACCCAGCGAGTTTAACCCATCCCAAAAAGTGCACAACGCCGCTAAAGAAGTTTTCAATTCAAAAACATGAATTTCCAAAAGTCATAGAAGAAAAGTTTTTTAGTTTCATTATCTTTGTTCCCGCATGAGAGGTCCTGTGTTTATTATGTTATACCTTATAAAGGAAAGTGGCGTAGGACTTTTTTAGGTACACACGCAGTACGGCTCGTCCAAATCTGCGTCAGTTTGTAGTTACCGAGTATGAGGATGAGTCACTGAACAACAATCATCTCAGACACGTCTAGCTAACTGTCTCACTTAGATCATTCTATAAACAGTTGCCAGTAGTTACGTCACCTCGTTTATTTGTATTCTTGGAACTATCTGATGCATTGCCCTCATAACCACAACTCAAATGCCATTCCGAGCACCTTAAACTATAACAACGAAGCGTTGCGTACCGGTGAATCAATATGCGAGGCGTTTTCCGCTTACTTTCATTCTACATTCCTCGATACTAGCCCTAGCCATTCAGAATCTTCACCCCTTATTTTTACTGAATCCTCTAGCCTATCTGATATTTGTCGTATTGCAGTTAACGTCGAAGAGGTTTCTAACTTGCTACGCAAGTTAGATACGTCTAAAGCGGCTGGGCCGGATAACATTTCTTCGAAATTTCTTGTACGGTGTGCAACTACAATCGCTCAACCTATCTCGATTCTGTTCAAAAAATCATTGGATACTTGTGTTGTACCAGAACTATGGAAATCGGCGACTATAACGCCTATACATAAAAAGGGAGTCACAACAGAAATTGTTAATTACAGGCCGATATCTAAACTCTGTATCATAGCGAAGATTTTCGAAAGGATTATCTATAACCAGGTATATAGCGCTCTAAAAAATTCATTTAGCTCTTTCCAGCATGGTTTTTTGAGGGGCAGATCTACTGTTACCAACTTAATCCTGCTCAATGATTTTATAACTGACGCCATGGATAACGGGAAGCAGGTCGATGTAGTTTATACTGATTATAGTAAGGCCTTCGATCGGATAGACCATGACATCCTGCTATCGAAGTTGTGTGGTATGGGAATACGAGGTGACTTGCTCAGATGGTTCTCTTCTTATCTGGAGAATAGGTCCCAAGCAGTAGTATTAAGTAATTATATGTCTGGTTGGGTGCCTGTCCCCAGCGGAGTCCCTCAGGGTTCACTGCTCGGCCTATTGCTTTTCATCATGTATATCAACGACATCGACTCGTGCCTGATTTCATCCAAATTGTTGTGTTTCGCTGATGATATGAAAATCTATGCCACAATATCATCACACGATGACGTGATTGCACTTCAGGATGATTTACATCGCCTGGAAGATTATTGTAGAAGAGGTAAGCTTGATCTGAACCCTACCAAATGCTCGGTCGTAACATATTCTCGAAAGCGTTCAACCATAGCTGCATCGTATATGCTGGGTGACCAAATACTACCTAGGTTGAATTCTATCCGAGATCTGGGGGTATATCACGACTCCAAGCTTACATTTGAACTTCATGTCGATGCCATAGTAGCTAAAGCATCCAAATCATTAGGCTTCATAATGCGGCTATCCAAGTGCTTCACACAAGCCAAAACTTTAAAAATTTTATACTGTACTTTTGTTAGAAGCCACTTGGAGTACGCGTCTGAAATTTGGAACCCTTGTTATCATAAATACGTTGACCGGTTAGAGCGCATCCAAAAAAGATTTGTCAAGTATTTGTGCTTTCACCAAAAAGTGCCCTACCGTTCTGAAGATTACCTCAACCTCTGTAAGAAGTATCATATTTTACCGCTAACGAGAAGAAATCTCTGACTGTATTTTATTATTTAAGATTTTCAATAATAGCATTAATAGCTCCGATACTCTATCCAAATTTTACTTCAACGTCCCCGGAAGATCGAAGCGATGGTACCCACCGCTACGTGTTCCATTTACTTCCACTAACTACAGGCAGAATTCGTTTATTGTGCGTGCAAGCAATAACTTTAATAAAATACAGGGTGATTGGAAGATGGGTGCAAAGCTTTAAGGTGAAGATAGTATAGACAATTTAGGACCATTTAAGCCATGGTTGTCTTAGACGAAGTCTTACCAAATTTTTTTAAACAAATTTTTAAGTTTTTTTTCGGAAATTCTCAAAATTTAATGTAAACTGCATAATTATGGCCAAATTGAATGATAAATGAATTCATTTTTTATTTATTTAATTAAAGTAATGTGTAAGCAACCAAGCAAAACATGTTTTAGGCTTCTGTGTCATTAGACATTTTTTTTACAGATATTTAAAGCTCAGAAAAAATAAAAAATTTGTGCAATACGTCTTTTAAACCTTATTTAAAAAAAAAACGGAGGGTGCTTTTTTTGTTCAAACCTTTTTGAAGACATGCTTGATAATCGCTCTTTCTTTTGAGGTATCATTTATGCGGATATCTTACAAATTATTGAAATTAGGACCTATAAACCAAATCGAGGGAGAAATTTTAAATTTTAGGCAGTCTAACAAAACACAAAATTTTTGCTTAAAAGAATACTTTATGTGCTCGAAATGATAACATTGTTCAATTCTAAGAATTTTTGGCACATGCAGGAACCAATTGAGGGGAACCCATTGAGGGGATTCTCTAAACAATGGCCACCGAGCGCGGTGCGACGGCATTTCCAGGTAGAACGCCCAATGAATAGCAAAAAGCGATAAAGAGTTGGTTTTTACAGCAAAATGGTCTTAGTTACTGAGGCAACAAA
The DNA here is from genome assembly GCA_950005105.1 of Lycophotia porphyrea. Classification (NCBI taxonomy): domain Eukaryota; kingdom Metazoa; phylum Arthropoda; class Insecta; order Lepidoptera; family Noctuidae; genus Lycophotia; species Lycophotia porphyrea. Next base: position 14,675,107 of record OX465402.1, read on the forward strand.
GTCGTTTTTCTTTAGTCAGGGTCAGTCGGTTTGTGATGAAGCCGTTACATCTTTTACTTATTAGTCAAACTACTGCCCTTGTGAGTGGACGTTGTCGTGTTGATTCACAATTTACCGTGTTCAGTTGTAGCCCTTTGCGTTCCTGCACGTGTTGTTTGCGTTAGTTTTGAACTTTTTTGTTTCACCGTGTCCAGTCGTAGCCACGCGCTCCTGCACGTGTTGATTTTTGACTTAATTGTGTTGAGTTGACGTTTAGTGCGCTCCTACGCCGTTTTTCTTAATTGTTAAGTGACTATGGCTACTTTTTCCAATCAAGAATATGCGGATATCGTATTTATGTACGGTAGAGCAGACGGCAATGGATCTTTGGCGCGACGGATGTATCAAGAGCGCTATCCGAATCGCAGGATACCGAATGTCCGAGTGTTTTACAACACGTTTCGTCGTCTTGCCCAAGATGGGTTTCACCGCGTGGAACCTGGAGTCAACCCGGGCAGACACGAAACTGCCGTCGACGAAGACATTTTAGCAGCATTTCAAGCGGATCCTACTACCAGTACTAGAGCAGTAGCTCGAAATTTAAACATTTCTCAATGGAAGGTGTGGCATACAATGCACCAAAATGATAAGTATCCGTTCCATGGCAGGAGTGTGCAAGGTCTAGTAGAGCAAGATCCTCAAAGAAGAATTCAGTTCTGCCGTTTCCTCCTCAACAGAGACATCGAAGATGCGTGGTTTCTGAAATCAATCTTGTGGACGGATGAAAGTAAATTTTCAAGGGAAGGTATTACAAACTTTCACAACATCCATGAATGGGCCGACGTAGACAACAATCCACATTTTAAGAAGCAGGTGTCATTTCAGATGAAATTCTCTGTGAATGTATGGGCTGGAATAATTGGCAGAACATTGATTGGGCCCCACTTTTTGCCTGATCCATTGAATGGCGAAAATTATTTGCAATTTCTGCAAATTGATTTACCACTGCTGGTAGAGGAATCAGGTGTCCCGATCTTCGAAAGAGACCGAACAGTCATCTTTCAGCAAGACGGCTGTCCAGCGCATTGGACTTTAAATGTAAGGGAACACCTCAACAATTGCTTTCCTGATAGCTGGATCGGCAGGGATGGACCCATCCCTTGGCCCGCTCGCTCCCCAGATCTGACCCCGTTGGACTTTTTCGTGTGGGGCCGGGCCAAGGAACTGGTGTATAACAACAAAGAAATTAACACTAGAGAAGAATTGATACAAAGAATAAATTCAGCGTTTGAGACAATGAAGCAGGAGATGATGTTGAAAATAACGACTACAGAAGTTAGAAGACGGGGCCGTGCTTGTATTAGGAATCACGGCCGTCATTTTGAACATGAAAAATAAATAATTTTAATTCAAATGTTGTTTTAATTAGTCTGCCTAAAATAAAAAAAAATCTCCCTCAAATTGGTTTGTAGGCCCTAATTTCAATAATTTGTAAGATATCCGCATAAATGATACCTCAAAAGAAAGAGCGATTATCAAGCATGTCTTCAAAAAGGTTTGAACAAAAAAAGCACCCTCCGTTTTTTTTTTTGAATAAGGTTTAAAAGACGTATTGTACAATTTTTTTATTTTTTCTGATCTTTAAATGTCTGTAAAAAAAATGTCTAATGACACAGAAGCCTAAAACATGTTTTGCTTGATTGCTTACACATTACTTTAATTAAATAAATAAAAAATGAATTCATTTATCATTCAATTTGGCCATAATTATGCAGTTTACATTAAATTTTGAGAATTTCCGAAAAAAAACTTAAAAATTTGGTTAAAAATATTTGGTAAGACTTCGTCTAAGACAACCATGGCTTAAATGGTTCTAAATTGTCTGTACTATCTTCGCCTTAAAGCTTTGCACCCATCTTCCAATCACCCTGTATATAAACGGCACGATTTCGATCTCTTCTCGACAAGTGTGTCCACGGCCAGAAAGTACCTGAGCCTTAGCTTTTTTAGTTTACATAGTTGATACATTGTTTGTAGGTATGTGTGATGCAAGTATTAGTGCTTAAACCATATAAGTTTTAACTGTTTCTAGTTTAAGCATCTGATGTTGTCCTGTTTTTTCTGTGTGGGCAGTGCTGTGTTGTTCACACCATCATTGCCAGTCTGTTTTTTATAAGTGAAGACTTGTAATTGGCTGTTCAGTTTCACTCACTATTTTTTATTCTGTTTTGTTTAGCTGTAAGTCTTCCATAGTCTATAAATAAATAAATAAATAACTGTGAAGGAAAACATCGTGAGGAAATCAACATGTTCTAGATCACGTGCTGGGTAACAAAACCCTCACAACACACGCTTGCGCGTCAGCAGTCGGAATATTGTGTATAAGCTGATTATTACTATGTATGATTATTTTCAGAGAGAAAACGGCAACTTTAAAATAGTAAAAACTAGAAACAACCTTTTTTAAAGAAAAAAAAATGTTGCCCCGCTCTAAGATTTTATCCTGTATCGTGGGTGCACTCACATTCACAAACAGCCAGACCCGGAACAACTACCTGTAAAGCCGTACAAATATTTGTTCCGTGCGGGAATCGAACCCGCGTTACGCAGTGCGGTAGACAATCGCCCAACCACTGAGCCAACCGTGCCGTCACTTACGCTTCCATTCGACATTCCCAAGCACCACTTGTAGTTCGTAACTAGTTAGAGAATTAGACGCCTACAGCAAATAGGAACTAAACCATTTGAGGACATTCCGTGTCCATTAGACTTACCTACTAACATACAACACAATACACAGTGACATAAACCCTTATTTAAATCAAGATACGACTGATTTTCGATTGTCTCTCCACCTTTGTAACTTTGTAAACAAACGCCGAGTCAACAACTTTACATTTGCGTTTAATTCGTTGATGCGCTGGTAGGATTACTGTGGATATTCGAGTTTCGGAGACGCATTTAGTAAGTTTGTGTCGTCAATGCCATTTAGATGATATCGGGAATATCCGTTTTGTTATCGCATTCTAACCTAGTACTGTTTATTTACTAGATTTTGCCTCAGGCTTCGTATTTCGTGATTACTGGTATATCTGATAAGGGAAATCACTTCATTGGCGTTGTTGTCGAGCGGGACGAGTACTCGGAAATAATACAACTGGAATATATTATTTTACTAGCTTATGCCCGCGGTTTCGCTTGCGTGGAGTTCAGTTATTGTCCCACGAGATCGCGATACTAGGCTAAAAAGTATTCTATGTGTTAATCCAGGTCATAAACTAGCTCTGTGCCAAATTTCAACCCAATCCGTTCAGCCGTTCTAGCGTGATTGTTGATACTGACATTTACAACCCGTCCACAACCTCAGGCGACTCCACTTGCGACGCGGCTTGAGTCAAGCAACAGGATCGTGTGTCTTTTAATAAGATGGTTTATTAAAGTCCCAATGTTTATTAAAGTTTTCTTTAAAGAACAATTCACACAAATTCTCCCCATCAACTGAAACTCAGACGGTATTTAGCGCTTTTGTTAATACCGTCTCAATTGCTAACAAAAATACAGTCGCGTGCCTATTATCAGCAGTTCAGCTCTAAGAAGAACATTAAACTTTGTAGAAAAGTATCAAAGTGCCATCTCTCACGAACTACTGTTCAGGCGGGACTGAAATACCAACGGTTGCGACGGCACGTCGGAATAATTTGTGTTTGTTTGTTATGTCTTACTTTTGTTTTAAGGGTAAATTAGGGTAACCAGAGAAACGTAATTGAAAAATTATAACCGAAAGGGAGCAAGACGAATATCAGATTATTTTTTAAAGTTTTTTTACACTGTCTACAAATAATGATAGATCCAAATTTATGGTAGTCGGTCAAAAACTTAAGAATTCTAAAACATATGTATGTGATTGATGCAAAAAAAAATATTAAGAGAGTAATAATGGAAGGACGGAGGCCTTTGCCCAGGAGTGGGACAGAGCAGGCTAGGGAAAAAAAAGTGAAAGAATTGATTGACAAATTATCAACTACAAATTATGAAGTCAGAATATCTTGTTAAATAGAAATGTCAAACAAAATTTCATTTCTTCTTCAATCGGTCCCTCATTACTGAGGATCGTGGTCACTGGACCCCTTTAAAAGGACAATCTGCCTTCATCGACTCTGGTCCAAAGTTTCCATCACCACCTGCTGAAATTTGCTTGAGGACATAACCTCTTTTACTTGGTCGGACCACCGTGTTGGCGACCGGCCTCGTGCTCTCTTGCCTTCGGAATTACCAAGAATGACCAGCTTTTCAAGACTGCTTCGCATTATGTGGCCGAAATATATCAGAATACGCTGTACGCAAACTGTAGACAATCTAGTCTTGACATCGAGCTGGGAAAGAATAGACACATATGTGCGTTTAGCTGTCCATGAAATTTGGAGCATCCACCTCCAGGACCACATTTCATATTATAATACCACAAACTTTTTCATTAGCACAGCAAAGCGCAAAATGCAAATCACGAAACTAAAACGAGCCAAGCCTACCTAAAAACCATAAAAACGTACATCAAAAACTCGTATAATCTCAAGTGCTAGAGCAGTATTCACGGACCGTAAACAAAATATCAAATGTATGAAAATTTTGCATTTCCCCACGGAAATGTACGGACCGAGTTGGGGAATAAAATCCTTTGAAAATGGCCTCACTACCCTCCTTTTGCTATCTGATTTTGGTATAGGCCTCGGTACTGGCACACTATAGATTGGGCAGAAGGCCAGCTGCATATAACAAGCGAAAATTTCATCATCAGTCTACAACAGTCGACTGCTTCCCCAACGTCAACGACCTTTTTTTTTCGGATGGGAAATCATCAAATGACTTCTCCCGTTCTGGGCAGAGCGGAAGGGAGTGTCAGACTTGTACTGACTAAAACCCATCCATGCTCCTTCCTTGCCCCTTTTTGTTCCAGGGCCGCGGTATCTCTTTCGAACAGTCCCGCAGCCCTTTGTGCCTATTGGCCTTTTTTTGTTCTGTCTCTTGCTAATATGGAGGGAAGCGGAATAGAAGTTAAGGCGCATACCCTAGGCGGCGTACGGATACGCACGTATGTTAAGCTTCGCTTTGCAAGAAAATGTATGATTGATTGTGTCCACTTCAAACCACAGACACGCTATGCATCAATTGACGTCATTAGTACATGCGTGGCTTGGCATAAGGCGCTCACATAGCTCAACGCTGTCAACGCCATGCACGCTGTGCACGTGGTATATACACTCTATACAAGAATATTAACCGACGACTATGTCGCGGTGGGCCACGCCCGTTACAGTTGTACATTTTTGTGGGTGTTTTGTGTGTACTGCAGTGGAAGCGTAGACCCAAGTTGTCAAACAATAGAATCCACGCAGTTCAAATGCGCCGCGTGCCCGTACACAGCATGCGCCGCTGTGGGTTTGCACCTTTATCGTTTTGCCATTCCCCCGCTATTCTTTTCTAATTTATTTCGTTGCGGGATCCAAGACAGTTAAATTGATTCTCTGAGACTGCGTCGAGCTATATTGTCTCGGCTCACAAGAGTTACAACGTTTTGGAAATAGTGTGGGATTTTCTAAAAAAAAATGTCTCCTGCTGGACAGTGGGCATTGGCCTAAAAACACGATTTAACTTCACTCTCGGCATTTCTCGTCCAGCTGCTGCCAGGCACTCTGTGAAAGTCCCTTCTACCTAGCCTAAGAGCGTCCTACCTTGCGTTAGCTGATTCGCGGTCTTCACTCAAGACACGTTCATTCAACCAGTCTTACAAACAGGTATCATGTTACCCAGTATTAACTGGGTTGTGGAGGTCAGATAGACAGTCGCTCCATGTAATATTCTGGTATTCAGCTGCATGCGGCCCGATTGGAAGACCCCAACGTTCATCGATTCTACGGCTACTATCAGCAGCTCATTGGTACTTTAGCTTGCTTATTCCACAAACTAAAGTCGACAACTTTGGTTCTTCGCCGAATCATCTCATTCTGGATTTGGTCCCACAGTGAGATTACAAGCATAGCCTTGTCAATTACTAGCTTCCCGCACAGTGAATGCAAGCGCACTCGCGACTGTCATTTATTTCAGTTTCTTTTTAGGCATTCATCCCACCTGATAGTAAGTGATGACCAGGCCGGTGGATGCAAGCTTCACCAGGTATCCTCAACCACAAAGGAACTAGGTATCTTACCTCTTACTGCCGAAACATTGTTTTTATGGCGACAGGTTTAGATAAGATTGTGGTAGCTAGCCAGACGGACTTAGAACAAGCCCTACCATCAACCAAAAAGTTTTGCCCCCGCTGGGAATCGAACTCAGGACCTCAGGGTCTGAGAAAGGTGGTCTTACCACTCGACCACAGAGGCAGGATTCGATCCCACTGAGAGACACCAAGTATAGCCCTTTTTATCTTTATCGTGCACCTGGTCACGGTGCATGTAGTGAGTGCAAGCGTACTCGCGACTGTCATTTATTTGAGTTCTCCACACTCACGCATAGACACCCTTCAAGTACAGCGAGTACAAGCGCACTCGTGAACGTCATTTGTATACGCACGCGTCTATGTGTGCATAAGCATTTTAGCCTGTTATATAGACCCAAACTTCTGAAAATATTCTGCGGTGCTAGAGGATCAAAATGCTTTTATATTCAAGGTTGAGTATATGTGGTTTGGTTAGCCGTATGAGCAGTTTTTTATCGAAACTATTTCTATACGTGATTTGCTTTTGGGTCGAGCCAAATGACCTAGGGAATATGGTATTCAAATGATCCGTTGGGACTTCATCTTTTCTGTAATTTGAGACGTAAGGACTTTTTCTGTAGGCCTCCAGTTGGCATGAGTTCATTTTGGGACTTGTTCCTCGAAAAACTACCAAAGACTTTTCTTTTTGGACATAAAAAATGGATTAAGCTTTCGAATAAAGCATACGAAAATGCCTTATGTAATTTTGTTCCCTGCTTTAAACACGAAAACACGTCTTTTTCGATTAATTTATTCTCACGTTTTTGCCATACTATTCTTGCCTAACCCTAAAAATGCTAGAAGGTATATTTCATCAAGTAGCCTATAAAATTATCTACAACCACTTATCACGCTATCCTCTAAACCCGTTACCACTTATACTCTAAGTAATAGCTAAGACTGTAATAGCTTGCAAGCATGTTTACCAACCACGCTAGCTCGAGCTACTTACTAGCTATCACTCGTAAACTGCGATGGCTCTCCACTTCGAGTTTAGCATAACAAATTGCGTTCAGGCTAAGTTCCATAATTAATGTCAGCGGGTGATAGTGGGGTAGCAGATGTAGGGTTATCGAAGCGGAAGCTTGGCGGTGCATTATAGATAAATTAGGATTATGTCAGAATCCAGGTCTTCATGAGGGCATTGACATATGTATAAGCATTTCGGTAGCGTTTGCAATTCATTTTTATTTTACCTTTTTTTTTCGGATGGGATCAAATGATCAAATCCTCCCGCTCTGGGCGGAGCGGAAGGGAGTGTCAGACTTGTATTGACTAAAACCCATCCAACCCATCCTTGCCCTTTGTGTTCCAGGCCCGCGATATCTCTTTCGAACAGTCCCGCAGCCCCGGCAGGCTTCGGCCCTTGCGGTCCCCTTCCAGTTGCTGGCATATCTTTGAGGCGCGCGTGGAACACGAACGCGCCGTCGATACGGCCTGATTTTCGATCCTAAGAATAATTTTAGCCCTTTAAAGAATATACATGGAGTCCGTGTATATTCTTTGTTGCGATAAAAATTGCAGTTTTTTCACACATTTAAAGTGAAAAATTAACAGAGAATAAAAAGCTAATTATGGTATTATTTTAATTTGTAAATAAATAAAAGGGCAACAGGCGTGGCGAACTTGACAAAACCAACAACCAGTGGCCCACATTAGCCCTGGTTCGAACAAACTGGACGACAACCTTTCCCCAGCAGTGGGATCACATCATCACCTACATTTTAAATAGATCACAGTCAACAAGGCTCTGGCTCTTATTAGTCTATTGGTCCCTTGATAGAAATTAGTTCTTCCAATGATACTCAAGAGTGCTGTTAGCTCTTGTTAAGATGGATGCTCAACCACTTGGATAACGTTATTCCTTCTACGTCGTTAAAAAATATAATTCCTTAAGTTTTAAAAATACTGGCCAAGCGCGAGTCGGTCTCGCGCACGAAGGGTTCTGTACCATAAACCGAAAAAAACACGTTTCTTGTATGGGAGCCCCCTTTAATTATTAATATTTATATTTTTATTATTTGGTGTTATAGCAGCAACAGAAATACATCATCTGTGAACATTTCAATTGTCTAGCTATCACGGTTCATGAGATACAGCCTGGTGACAGACAGCCAGAAATACAGACAGTGAAGTCTTAGTAATAGGGTCCCGGTTTTACCCTTTGGGTACGGAATCATAAACAATTCTAAGTTCAGTTTCTTTAGTAACATAAAACTACTGTCCTGCACAATTGTACGTACTCTTTACCCTTTTTGCTAAATGTAATACCGGATTAAGCAACCGTTCTCCTAAGACCGATTCGCCATTGGACTGTTCGTCGACAGGACGATTCATTTATTTCCGTTTCCCCAGCAGGGTCTTTCACCTATGGACATTTCACCGACAGAACCATCATATATGAAAGGTTCTGTAGGCGAGAATTCGCCGTCAATCTTAAGACAAGCAATGTTACAAAAAGTGCACATATCTATCTATCTACAACTTACTGTGTCTTTACTATCAGCTGAACCCAATAACCTACCTATCACCAGCTTGGGCATACTGGAGATAGCAAAACAAATGAAACAATATGAAAATTATATAGGTTTTCTGTTGTTTCATTGGAAACATGGATTAAGTTCTAACTTCACCAGGTTCTCAGAGGGTTCGTCATTAATTTATAATCTAAATAAAAAGATTAAGAGCAAAGAGGTTTGAATTTAATAGACGGCCTAACTTCAACCTTTTTAATTTTTGACGTGATAACGTCTTATAAATTGATAAACGCCGGCTGCACGCACGAAAAAGTGCCACGTTCCACCTGAGCCGAACCTGCAAGCGAGAGCGCGGAACAAGCGATAGAGAGGCACGATCGGCCTAAGCGTTCGGCTTGTGACGTATCTATGTATTATACAAAATAATGATAATTCAGTGATAATAATTCAATTGAATTCATAAAAATGTGCAATTTTTCATCAATGTTTTCTTATGACGTTGTCACGTAAATTCTTTTTCAATCTTGCGGCCACGCATAAAACCTATATTAATCGATAGCTGATATCAATACAAACTAGTTTTGTATGAGACAAAATGTTCTAAAGTGTCGCATTTCCGATATGAACTATCAAAATCAAAGTCTATTCACTGATGGCATCTTCAGCACAACTTTGATTTCATCAGCCACGCATAAAAGCTGTATCAATCAATAGCTGTCATCAATACAAACCAGTTTTGTATGAGACAAAATGTTCTAAAGTGTCATTCCGAGATATAAGCTATCAAAATTAAAGTGCATTCACACAAAGTTAAAGTTCATACACAATGAAACCGGCCTTTAATTAATATAGTTTTTAAGTGTGGCCACAACTTTGAAAAAAAATTAAAATCTTCCAAGCTTCTTCACCAAAAAAACTGAATGCGATGAGGACATTTAAACTGCTTTCAAAAGTTGTCATTGGAATCATTGCTATGGAATATGACACTTACGTAGGTGAAATACACAGGCACAATTCCTTCAGAATTCCTTCAGTTAAAATTTAAATGATCTAATTGTACCAATATTATGCATGTCATTATTTTATGATTGAATATGTTAAGCTACAGAGAGCAGCGGTGGCCCAGTGGTAGCGACCCAGATTTACGAACAGTAAGTCGTGGGTTCAAACCCAGGCAGGCGCATTACTTTGTGTAATTTATTTCATCACCACTGCTCTCAAAAACGGTTAAGGAAAACATCGTGAGGAAAACGGCATGTCCTAGAAACAAAAATTCAAAGACATGTGACATCTACCAATCCGCACTAGGCCCGCGTGGTGGATTATAGCCCATTCCCTCTCATAGAGAGAAGGCCTGTGTCCCAGCAGTGGGATTATTATAGGCTAATGATAATTATAATGATGTTAAGCTACTATTATACTACCATTGTAAGAACTTCTGTAACCATATTTATCGGCAAATACATCTTTGACTTTGACAACAAATCTTACAGCAATCGATTTATAAGTAAAAACATTACCCTCCTTCCGACGCAATCGGGTAAAAACAAGTAGAAGACAATCTTATTATACAGGACCGTTCCAAACCACTTTAGGAAAATAGATACACTTTGAGTTTATAATCATATTCACCGATGTACGGTAAATTTACCGGATACGATACACTCTCCTCTCCCCCCCTGCCCTCTCCCCGCCTCCCAATCTAAAAATTAAAAATTAAAAGTTATAGGTTTCACTTATGGTTTGCGTTCACTATGAAAGCATAAGCTTAGTAACTGATACTGGGTAGGGGGTAATAGTTACCCCTTTAGCAGGTAAAGGGTTGGCTAATAAATAATGAGGTCGTAAAATGTAGAGGTTGGGTTATAATTTACCCAGCTAACTAAATAGTAATTAACATATTTATTTTAAATAAAATTTATATTCTATGATGTTATGCCTGTAATTTTCATAGTTTATTAAATAAAGAGCATTATGTCCATCTATGACTGCTTCTTTGGTCTAGTGGTTGCAAGTGCGACTGTTGAACCCTGAGGTCCTAGGTTCGATTCCCGGGTCAGGCAATGTTATTGGGTTATCCATCAGGAATTTCTCAGTAGCAGTTACTAAGACTGGATTTATGTCCAGACGGAAACATAACTGGTGTACGATTAGGTACACCTCTGCCAAACCCTCCGGGAATTACAAGCGTGTTTAACAATGAATGGCTTGAATCTTGTTTTTAGTCAAGCTTAACTTTGAGCGACGTTCTGTAAATAGGATTTTATAGTATCTTCTTAAAAAAAAAAACATCTATATAAATAAAAATGAATTGCTGTTCGTTAGTCTGGCTAAAACTCGAGAACGGCTGAACCGATTTGAATAATTCTTTTTTTGTTTTATTCGTCCGAATACAAGGAAGGTTTAAAAAAAAAATAGGTAGGTAGGTAGTGTAGGGTAAGTAGTGTAGGGTATGTAGGGTATGTAGTGTAGGGTAAGTAGTGTAGGGTATGTTGGGTAGGGTAGGTAGGGTAGGTAGTGTAGGCTATGTAGGGTAGGGTAGGGTAGGTAGGTAGGTAGGGTAGGTAGGTAGGTAGGGTAGGTAGGTAGGTAGGGTAGGTAGGTAGGTAGGGTAGGTAGGTAGGTAAGGTAGGTAGGTAGGTAGGTAGGGTAGGTAGGTAGGTAGGGTAGGTAGGGTAGGTAGGGTAGGTAGGGTAGGTAGGGTAGGTAGGGTAGGTAGGGTAGGTAGGTAGGTAGGTAGGGTAGGTAGTGTAGGGTAGGGTAGGGTAGGGTAGGTAGGTAGGTAGGGTAGGTAGGTAGGTAGGGTAAGTAGGTAGGGTAGTGTAGGGTAGGTAGGGTAAGGTAGGTAGGTAGTAGGTCAATTGGAATTTAATATTCATGGTTGACAGGACAACGTCTGTCGGGTCAGCTAGTCATATATAAAAATCAATTCATCTTAAAGTCTTCTGCCTAACCTTTTTCCAACTTAGAAAGATTCGGCTCCCAGTTAACAGTGAAAATTCTCAGGAATTCACTGAAATACTGATCAACATCATCTGCCTAGCCTTTTCCGAACTATATTGGCGTCGGCTGCCAGTCTAACCGGATGCAGCTGAATACCAGTATTTTACATGGAGCGACTGCCTATCTGACCTCCACAAACTAGTTAGTACTACGATACCTCTTGGTAAGACTGGTTGCCAAACTTTTTGGGCCACTGACTATCTAACGACTGTCAAAGATCTACAAATGACAGCCGGGACCAACAGCTTAACATGCTTTCCGAGGTACGGAGGAAATTCGGTATGTAATGGATGGTCACCCAGCCACAGACCAACCTAGGCAAGCACGGCTTAACCTAAAGATCGACCCGATCGACCGAGCGGCTGTTATTATTTAGCCATGAGCTCCTCTGACTGAAATACAGATATAATCACCAAATACGTCAGTGTTTCGCATCGAGTATTTCGAAAACTCAATTTGCGAGGCATAAATTATTAATTATTATTATTATATGTTAACAGTTATCCAGTTTCACCCTAAATGTAACCATAAATTATTATCGTACGTGTGTAATTCCTATCGCAATAATAGTGAAACCGTTAGACTGTAATAAATTACATCAGTCACTGTTCAGTAACTAATAGAGCGGTGTAATTAATAATAATATAAATGTGATAATTTAATTGTATTGATTCGGTATTGTTTTGTTTTCGTTTTTTTTTAATACGTTGCCCCACACTAGGAATTTCTCGTGTGTCGTGGGTGCGTTTACAAACATTAACTCACATATACAGACCCGGAAAAAATAACTGTAGGCCATACAAATATTTGTTCCGTGCGAGAATTGAACCCGAAACACGAAGCGCAGCAGTCAACCGCTGAGTCATTGCGCCAACCATGCCGTCATATATTGCATGGGACTTAAACATAACTGGCGAAATGTGAGTGTACTATTAGGTACGTTCCCCCTAGTTCTACTAAACAGTTCTAAGATAGAACTAAAGGGAATATTTATTCCCACTAGGCCTACGATTTAAGGTGGTTCAATATCGTAGAACTGTATAACTGCTGTGTTAAGAATTTTTTGGTCCCACTAGTTCTACGATTTGGAATCACTTTAAGTTTTAGGAGTAGTGGGATAAAATATTCCCATTATTATGTATTTATATTAAATTAATAAAACCAGGTCAAGACGCTAACTTAAGTGGCAGAGGGCAGGGCACATTGCATTGCATCGCAGAATGGATGGCCGATGGGGCCGTAAAGTTCTGGAGTGGTGACCGCGAACCGGAAGACGTTGCGTTGGAAGGCCTCCCACTAGGTGGACCGATGACCTGGTGAAGGTTGCGGGGATCCGCTGGGTGCGAGTCGCATGGGACCGCTATGTGGCGACACTTGGGGGAGGCCTATGTCCAGCAGTGGACGTTTTTCGGCTGAAATGATTATGATGATGATGTGGTCAAGACATAGCTCAACTGTTGCTAGGCCGGAATCTTGACACGATTACAGGCTTACACAAATTCGGTAACAACCTGTATAAACTTCACTCGTACGACATCACCCTGTATAAACTCAACTTCACACGTTGTTTGTTTAAACTTAAACATATTAACTGTAGCTGTACGAGGGTTCAAATGTAACGTTTAGCTTTGATCCTAAAACAATATCGAAAGGGAATGTCTTTGGATAAAACTGTCTCTCAATTACTCTTGTAAATGAAAATTAAATTACTAGTCTAATAGTGGAAATACAAACTATTATTAAAGATCATAAATACACGGTGTAAACAGATCCTTCACGAAGCCGTCAACCAAGCATTCTGTACATCAAACTAAGTAACTCTATGCGAAAAATATTTTTGAGAAACGACTTTTGTTTTTGAAGTGAAAAACCGGCGAAGTGCGAGTCGGCGCATGAAAGGTTCTGCCGTAACATCGTACTAGTCGAGCCACCTTTAATTTTTAATTTATTTTTATTATTTGTTGCTTAATCGGCAACAGAAATACAAATTATGTGATAATGTCAACCGTCCACCTATTACGGATCATGAGATACAGCCCGCTGACAGACAGTCGGACGGACGGACGGACGGACGGACGGTCGGACTGTCGGACGGTCGGATGAACGGGCGGACAGCGGAGGCTTAGTAATAGGGTCCCGTTGGTTACTCTTCGGGTACGGAACCCTGAAATTCTCGGATTACTCAATGTAATGAACTCGAAACATTGTGCAGCCACAGAAGTCATGGAGGTATTAAAAGTAAAGTTATTACATTTATAGCTTGTATGTACATACTTGACTGAAATCTAACTCTTAGGAGTTTTTTTACGAGTGTACGCGAGTTCTAAATGTGTTCTCTAGACTGAGACCCCGTGAGGCGTTGCCATTCTTCTTTTAAACCTTACGCGAACCATTTTATCTCTTTCAGACTACTATTTGGGAACCGCTGCTCAATACACATCAAGTACCAAACAGGCCACCGTGAAAAGACTGCTGAGCGTAAGGTCCTGGGTTTCATTTTCGGGACGGAAAAAATGTCATTAGGTTTTTCCATCAAAATTTCTTCGGTATCAGCCATGGAGTCCAGATTTGTGCCCGGTTGCTGGCAACAGGCTCGCCCCCTAATACATAGGACTTAAACCTAACGTGGATGTACTATTCGGTACAGCTCTGCCTAAGTATCTAGAGATAGCCGCCGTGTTGTCACATTATGTACAAAACAATGACTATTCAACATACACAAACCAGTTTCAAGAGCCCATTTTCTCAGTTTCCTCGAGTGAGTACCTACTCTAAGTATAATGTCGCACAAACGAGCCCCTTAAGGGACTATTTGTATATCTACGAAACGTGATCACTGGCCCCGAAGAGGTGCGTACGTTTATAGCTTGCATAAGAGCTTTTTATGAAAAGGGAAAGGGTATTTTTTTAAAGAAGATTGGTGTTCTGAATTGGGTCTTAAGGTGTTAAAATATGGGTTGGTTAGTTGGACGTTTTTTATTTTGAATCTAGCTGTTACTCGCGACCATCGTTAGCGTGAAATTATTATAAAAAATATGACTTCCATTTTTGAATCTGATTTTATATTTCAAGGCTTTTTTTAAGAAACTTCGTATAACATCAGCTATCTGCCAGTAAAAGTCCCATCAAAATTAGTTCAGCTGTTTCGAAGATTTGCCGGAACAAACGCACAGACAAAAAAATAAAAATAAAATTGTTGTAAGTACCGTATACCTACTTTCATATGCATTCAGTAAAAAGCTTTTATTTTGGAATTAAAAAAGACACCTCAATTTTATTTATTTGTATATAGATATCCATAGAATTCCTTGCCCATTGTTCACCATAGAGATTTGCCCTTAGGAATGGACAACTACACTCCTTTTACAGTTATTATGCCTTATGACTGGATCAAGCTTCACCTTTTTGTTTTTTCTCAATTCAACACTGCCTATAACCGGTTTATTTTAAATAAATGCTTTGGGTTTCAGTTTGGAGTAGTATACTCACGCCTTTTTCCTTGAAAATAGGCAGAAACTACAGACTGTCAACTGTTACGATTCTGACATACACTTTTGCTTCGTGCATGTTTAAACATGTGGGCCCCAATTTTAGTTAATTACTAACGTTTCATTCATTACCTAATTGTGGGTTTCCGGCAGATTTATTAAAAAAAAACTGGCCAAGTGCGAGTTGGACTCGCACACGAAGGGTTCCATACCAATATCTATACAACATTAAACAAAAACGACAAAAAAAATCACGAGTGTTGTATGGGGGCCTCCCTTAAATATTTATTTTATTTTAATTTAATTATCTATTTTGAAAGTGAATATTCTGTGAATATTTCAAGCGAATACCTGTCGCCGTTATTAATATCGAACAAAAAAACGGCAACCAATTCACGTTTGTTGTATGGAAGCCCCCCTTTAATATTTCGCGGTCGCCACTCCAGAACTTTTCGGCCCCATCAGCCATCCGTTCTGCGAGCAATGTGCCACTGCCACTTCAATTTGTTTGTGGGTTCCTTGGGTTTAAAAGATTATTACGGTAATGGCGTCATTAGATTCCTTATGTAAAACTGCGGTGAACATCCCAATATAATGTATACAGATTATGTTGTATTAAGTTTGTATCGCGGTAACACAACGCGTAGTATTCCACTTACGAGGCAGATTAAATTGTACATTACACGGCTTCCCTAAGGGGTGGGTCGGGGGGAGGGGGTGTTGCTGGGGGGAGTCAAATAACACGACGTAGTGACAAATCTATGTCACATGAACAATTTGAATACTTACATTAACATAATATCAGGCTTGTAATCCCCGAAGGGTTAGGCAGAGGTGTTCCTAATAGGACACCCACATTTCGCCAGTTATGTTTAAGTCCCATGTACTAGGAGGCGAGCCTATTGTCATTAAAATTCTTGTATTAAGGTATGATTCCGAACGCACGCAGCAGTGCTGCCGCGACACTATAACTGGTCCCCATACAATTTCTTTAAGCTTATATGAGATTACATTCCGAGCTAGGCAGCAATGTCGCGGCAGCAATGTAGCGGCAGCACTGCTGCGCGTCAGTGTCACCCTACCGCCGCGACAGACCAGTAGTGACGCGTCTGCCGCCGCAGCAAGAGTACCTACGTGAATTGACATGTAAATCACCACGAACAGATCGACACTGCCACCTTGCTCGGAATCAGCGCGGCAGGCACCACCTTAGTGGCAGCACTGCGATAACTGCCCTACTGCTTGTTGCCGAGTTCGGAATTATTCCTTTTAATTTGAATACTTTTGTGTGTTTATGGATTTACATGTGATACTGTTTCGGTGACTCCTGAGAGATTACGAGTAATAGAGAAGTATGAAAGAAGAAGATATGCTGCGCCGACCCCAAATAAATTGGGACTTATTGACGGTTAGTTTCGGGACTGACTAACAAAGATATTATGATCAAAATCAAAATTATGTAAACTTTTAATATAGGTAGTTAGGAAATAAGTAAAAAATAAAGCATTTATTTAAAGTAGACCATTAATAGACACTTTTAAATTATCAACAAAAAAAATGATGCTACAGTCCCAGTTACAAAGCATAATAAATGGTGTGCAAAATTTCAGCTCAATCGGCTATGGGAAAATGGTTTGAAATTCAGTTTTAAGGTTTGACCAATACATACTAACTAGCTAACTAATAGGGTAAGTTAAATAAAAGCTTATATTAACTTCGAATGTCACCAAGTAAATAGTATTGATTCTGGTTGCCTTTTCAAAAATATAGTTTCGTACATATATATATATATAAAGAAAGCCGTGGGGGAGGCCTTTGCCCAGCTGTGGGACAGAGTAGATTAACTTAGAAAATAAATAAAGAAGAATGGGCAAGATACACTCCAACACAGTGCAGGCTACACCACAGAAGATTCAAATAACTGATATATATTGTGTTCCTCAGAGAGTTAACATTGAGAAACATATTTTAGTAAGCATAACTGCACAATAAAGCAAATTCTATCTAAATGCACAATAAAGTAAAATGCACCTACAAAACTGTATTTTAACGCAACGCCAGGTCACATCTTACGGGGAATTGAATATGAAGTTTGCGAACCAAGTTGGGGGAAATAAGTAGGTTACAAACGTAAAAACCGACGGAAAATAAAACGTTGCGTTTTATGCTTTTAAGGATGTAGCTTTTGCCCACGGCTTCGCTCGCATTAATTTAGAATTTGACAATCAATTCGGATCCGAACGAAGGACACGTTGCGCCATTTAGTGTCATTAGAACGTTATTGCTGTTTTCCTCGGGAACAGTACTTTTTACGGGACGAAATGTACCCTATGTCCGTTTCTGTACTTCTGACAACATATATTCAAAATTTCTGGATGATTGATTCAGTGGTTTAGACGTGAAAAGGTAACAAATAAACTTACATTCGCATTTATAATATTATATAAAAATAAAATATAAATATATTAATAAAAAGTTAGATAAATGAATTAGCAAAAGTTTGTTATCAGCAATTAATTAAAGAGAGTGCTCGCGTGTTCTTCAAAGCTACTCACCGGCTTTTGAAATGTTTTCACCATAATTTGGTAAGAACACTTTGTTCCCAACTGAACACCAAACTTCGCCCTCGTTTATAAACTGCCTCGTTTGTTCTGGGTTCGATTTCCGGGTCAGGCAGAGTGTAATTGGGTTTTGCCATCAAGAATTTCTCAGTAGCCGCCACGCAGTCTGGATTTGTGCCTGGTTGATGGTAATAGACTCGCCCCCTATCATATGGGTCTTAAACATTACGGGCTAAATGTGGGTGTACTATTAGGTACACCTCTGCCTAACGCTTCGGAGATTACAGCCATGATGTTATGTTGGAAAGAATATTTTGTAAACTTTGTGAAAGTACCTATAAATATCTCGTTTTCGAACTTGTAATAACGAAAACTGGATGTTTTTTCGAGTCATAAAGACAGTCGTACTTTGCAAATTAATTATGTTTACACATCATTACATAAAATCACGCCTGTTAACCCCGAAGGATCAGTCAGAGGTGTACCTAAAAATAGTAGACCCACATTCTGCCAGTTATGTTTATATCCCATGTAACCTATTGCCACCATCATTAACATATCAGCCCGTTGCTGTCCACTGCTGAAAATAGGCCTCCCCAATCGATTTCCAGCGTGTTTCCATTGCCATCATAAAAGGTGTAAAAAGACTCTTAACGAAGCCGAAAAACAATTGTTGTCCTCGTCATTGCGATCATTTTTTTGTTTTAAACCATACCTGGGAACCTTCTAGTTACGGAGATATTGGAGGTCGAAGTTCCAACTTTTTCACAATTTTTTTTTAAATACATCTTTTTAATGATTTTTTTTCTACTTTTAGCACCTCTACGCCCCCTTACTATTCAATCCATCCATCAGCACAATGTTTTGAGTGCGTTACATTGAGTCCTACCGTAAAACGTGATTTTTCAGCCCAAAACAAAAAGTCGTTTCCCAGCACTAATTTTTGCGTAAAGTTACCTAGTTTGATGTACATAATGCTTGGTTGACGGCTTCATGAAGAGTCTGTTTACACCCTTTATAATTTACTTTATGAGACAAACAAAATACATTTAGATGAGCAAAAACACCGAAGAAATCTCCACCCAAAATTAACACAACAAACCGTATTTTTCTCGGAAATCAATACAACCATCGAATGTTACTGCCATCGCGTGCCCCACTGATTATCCCTAAACGACTAATATTTATTACGCTTGGCCAAGGTAACGTAATAAACTCACTAATTAACTAGAAATTATTTTATTTGAGGTTTTATTGGGCGACGTTTCATTAAACTGAAAATTCTGAGTTCATTCAATTTTTCAAAGGTCTGTGCCGATTTTTTTTTTTTTTTACGGATGGGAAATCATCAAATTACTTCTCCCGATTTGGGCAGAGCGGAAGGGAGTGTCAGACTTGTACTGACTAAAACCCATCCATGTTCCTTCCTTGCCCTTTGTGTTCCAGGCGGCCCTGGAATCGGTATCTCTTTCGAACAGCCCGCAGCCCAAGGTCTGTGCCCTTAGGTTAAGTAATATTAAATTATGCGTTTTAAACTAACATGGAGTGTTGTTTTTAGTATATCTCAAACTTCCAGATATAGAATATGTTCGTGGTGAAAACACAAATAAAATTATTTTGTGAACATAACATAACATAACATCACACCTGTAATCTCCGAAGGGTTAGGCAGAAGTGTACCTAATAGTACGACCACATTTCGCCAGTTATATGTAAACCGAGCGCAAAGCCCGACCCGTGACTGCTACTGAGAAATTCCTGAGGGAAAAACAACACTTTGCCCCACCTGGGAATCGAACCCAGGACTTCATGCTTAGCAGTCACACTTACGATGACTTGACCAACGATATGATCGTAATACAAATTTAAATGCGTATTTTTAACGTTGTTCAACCATCATTACTCATCGATCATCATTATTCAACTTTTTTTTAATAAGTTGCCAGTAAAAATAACAAACCTTAAAATGTAGCCAGCATAATAAAAAAAAAATGCTCAAAATCTATGTTCAGATACGAACAGCATACATAAGCGAAAAAAAAAAAATTTTAGACCACTTAGTTTTAATATTTGGAGGTATGAAAAACAGGGTGTAAATTTCTTCATCCCCCATAGAAAGGGAGGATCCTCCCACCAGACGGATGTTATGTCTGGGGAGCTACTGCCCGACCATTGCTTTCGAGTTCTTCTATCACTACATCACTATCACTTCACTACATCACATCACTACATATTATAAAACCAAGTCCTCCGCCGCGTCAGTCTGTCTGTTCACGATAAACTCAAAAACGACTGCACTGATTTTTATGCTGTTTTCACTAATGGATAGAGTGATTCTCAAGGAAGGTTTTAGTATATAATTTGTCAAGTTTTTGTTGCGGGAGCGGGATCAAAATTTCATGATTACTTTTGGTCGCGGTAACCGACATCCACGCGGGCGAAGCGGGCATCAGCTAGTATGCTCTAAAGTCGCGAATAATTTTAATTGTGTAATTTAGGATTTCGATGTTTAGTTCATCATCTGTGTCACAGATGTCCGGTAGTACTTTTGGCCTATGTTGCTGCGGTACTTTTTGGCTTATGTTGCCGTGGTACTTTTTGCTTTATGTTGCTGTAGTTTTGTAGTGCCACTACAACTCTCTTGGGTTCTCCTTGTCCAGGGCCTGTCCTTCATATTCTATGAACATAGACATACCTACATACATTTTACACGACACATAACCAGAATAAAACTCCACACCCTCTTCATTAGACTAATAAAGCCACTCATAATCCAATTAACATAAAAAATGCTACCAAACAAAGTAACAGTGATTTTATTCATAAAAAATACTTGGTATAAATAACAGTCGAGTATACTCGTAATAGCGGCACCAGATCGCTCGGGGCTAACCAGTTAATCTCCTAAACCCATAAAAGTGCAGACTAGCAACTGAGCTACCATGTGGTATGTATAGATCGGTTTAGTTAGAAAGAGTACTAGTTTTTAGGGTTCCGTACCCAAAGGATAAAAACGGAACCCTATTACTAAGACTCCACTGTCCGTCTGTCTGGCTGGCTGTCTATCACCAGGCTGTATCTCATGATAGAACATAGACGGTTGAAATTTTCACAGATGATGTATTTCTGTTGCCGCTATAACAACAAATACTAAAAACAGAATAATAAAAATATTTAAGGGGGCAAACAACAAACGTGATTTTTTGCCGTGTTTTTGCTCGATATTAATAACGACGACAGATAGACGCCTGAAATATTCACGGAATATTTAGTTGTATATTTACTTTTTAAAATAAATAATTGAAATAAAATAAATTAAGGGGAGCTCTAGTGTCTAATTTTGTTTAGATGATGAATGGTACGGAACCCTTCGTGCGCGAGTCAGACTCGCCCTTGACCAGTTTTTCTTTTAGTACCAACAGCAGTACATACTTAGTATTAATAGAAATCAATAAAAAAAAATATGTCAAAGTACTGGTATGCATGCCTATTACAGGTATACGCAGGATTCACCATACTGACAATAATATAATGTTTTAAAATCTTACGTAAATTACTAATTACTTACGTAAAACTAAACGAATGTAAATAAAATGATGATATTAATATTTTGAATGTGTGTGTTTTTTATTGTAGGTGTAATTTTTATGCAAGTCTCAACACAAGATCAAACCATCCAAGCGAGTATGATTTTAAACTCTCTCCAGTTTTTAAGGTGGTTGCGTCAGGGTAGCCCGCGAAATTCAAATTTTCTTAAGTTTCTTGTAATTTGCAGGTCAATGTCTGGTTGTACGTTGATGAAAAATGAGTCGCGCCAGTAACACATATTATTATTATTTATTTATTTCACAGACAACATGATGCAAATACATTTCTCTCACACTTACAATTCTAGAATGTTAGTTAACAATTTAGCTTATCAACTATGTTAGTACTTATATTCTACTACAGACAGGGTGGTTTTTATAAGATGCCTCACAATGGGGCTTTCATCATGCCTATCAGCAAAAATTCTCAAGAGGCTGTTGCTGCTGCCACGCTATCTGGCGAATCTGTAGTTACAGAATTACAATCATGAAAAACATCATCAAACGAATATGATTTTAAACTGGAGAGAGTTTAAAATCATACTCGCTTAGATGGTTGGTCATGTTGAGAGGATTCATAAAAAGCGACTTTTTTGGACCCATCTCAAAACAAGAAAAGTTCGTGTGTTTGTAAGTTTGGATGTAGGGGTAATCTTCAAAACTACTGAGTAATAAGTGAAAAGTTTTTCACTAACGGGAAGCTACATTACCCCCGAGTATTATAGGCTATATTTAAAACGTTCCCGTGGGATAAATCCCGACTATAACGCGAGCGAAGCCGATTGTAATGAAAAGGTCAACTTATGATTAAGAGTGATTTAGGTCGAGTTTGTTGACACAGCCTTTTGGCAATAAGCCGGCTATATTAGCCGTAAAACCGATGCGCGATGTCCGTTGGGGCTGGGTTGTTTTTGAGTGGAGACCATGAATCGGCAAACGTAAGGTGGGACGCCCTCAGGTGATGTGGACTGACGATCTTCGCGAAATGACTGGTAGCAACTGGATGAGAGTTGCCGAAAATCGAGTTGAGTGGCGTTAAAGAGGCATAAGTACAGTAGTGGACTGCTGTAGGCTGATAATGATTACAGCATTTTGCAATTTAGCTTAGAAGTTTAATATTCACAGAAAATCGTAACAATATTTTCAGATTAAAAAGCGGCAAAATGCTAGTCAAACTCAGACTCAAACTCGGATCAGGAGATACAGCCCGCTGGCAGACAGACGGATGGACAGACGGACGTAAGGACAGCGGAGGCGTAGTAATAGAATCCCGTTGGTTACCCTTCGGGTACGAAACCCTAAAAAGCACTTATCAGCAAACTATGTAGTTAGCTAGCTTTACAACGAAGGTATTATACATCCATACAATCCTGCTATATTAGGCTCCGCGCAAACGGGCCACCGGTGGCCGCCACCGGTGCCTGTCGCGCGCCACATTCTGTGGTACCGCGCAAACGAAGGTGGTCAGTGGCTGCCACGAGTGGTCGGTATTTATTTAAAATTCGCCACCGGTGGCGTTTCGCGGACACTGAGTCGCGTGTGGCCGCCACCGATGGTAGCGTGTCGCGGCCATTGAGTCTCGAGCGGTTGCCACTCGTTACACATGTGCGGCGATTCCATACAAAACGTTTTAAAAATCATGTAAACAGTGGCCAGTTTGCGCGGAGCCTTAGATTACGTTTACCATTGACAAACAGACCACAGTCGTGCTATTATGAATATAAACAGCCCCATCTGGAGCTTATCCTAATGACATGAACGCTGTGGCTTTCCAGATATAGGGACAAACCTGTACAGTGTGTATCAGAAATGTGTGCTCACATTTAGGGATTTGTCATACATTTACGGTTAAAAATATTTATTTATCAAAGGAATCACAAATCCAGTTATAGAGAAAACATAAATCCTTACTTAATATATTGTTACTCTTTCACGCAAAAACTGCTGAACGGGTTTGGATGAAATTTGGAACACAGATAGTTTATAACCTGGATTAGCACATAGCATACTTTTTATCTCAATAGTATGTTCCCGTGGGACAATTATCGAACTCCATGCAAGCGACGTCGCGGGTATAAGCGAGTAGGTTTATACATTTGAGTCGAGTCAACTTCATCATTCTGCTGTCCTTATTCCAACACATTTGCGGTCGGCGCAGCATGTCTTCTTCTTCCATACTTCTCTATTACTCGGCATCTCAGCAGTCAACTTCTTTCTAGCCATATCATCTTTCACACAGTCCATCCATCGTTTCTTTGGTCCTCTACTCTTAAAGCCATCTACATTCAAACTCAACATTTTCCTCACTACTTTTTCCTCATTCCTCCGCATCACACGTCCATACGTTGAAAGCAGCGGTGGCCCAGTGGTAGCGACCCCGACTTACAAACAGTAAGTCGTGGGTTCGAACCCAGGCAGGCGCATTACTTTGTGTAATTTATTTCATCACCACTGCTCTCAAAAACGATGAAGGAAAACATCGTGAGAAAACCGGCATGTCCTTGAACCAAAAATTTGAAGACATGTGACATCCACCAATCCGCACTGGGCCCGTGTGGTGGATTAAAGCCCATTCCCTCTCATAGAGAGGAGGCCTGTGTCCCAGCAGTGGAAACATTATAGGCTGATGATGACGATGATGATGACACGTCCATACCACGACAACCGATTAACATATAACTTTTCAGTCACCACTGCCACTTTCAGACTTTCTCTTATATATATATTGAATTTTGTATAGGACAACTGAATATTTTTTCGCACATAGAATATGGCCACACCTGTATAGTTGCGGCCGACGTGGTAATGTATCGGCAAAAATTACGCCAAGATTTTTTATGGATAGTTTGTTGGATAGTTAAATGCATCGAATGTCAGTCATACCGCTTTATCACCATAAGGTTGACTGTCCCTTGCACGTCAAACAATGGCCAGATTTATTTGGCTATGTAACAGCTCTATGGCCAAAAGTATTAGGTTCAACCTGGTGGCAAAATGTCATAAGTCATTTATTTCGAAACATTGTGTAGATTTTTTTTTAACACTCTCACCGCCATGTGGTCCGCCTGCCGCCCACATACATTTCGGTGCAGCAAGCCACTATAGATTCTTTAAATTTTACAGGCAGGCCATGTGGGTTGCCTGCGTACCACAACTAGCACGCCAAATTCTATGACAATAGTACTTGTTGCAACCTGCACATATTTGTAAGGGCACGCCATACGTGTTATTAGGTCCGTTGCTCGCGCATGAATTTGTGGGATCACAGCGGACCACACGGCCTGCTGGTAAACTTAACGACGTGTCCCGCCAGCAGCCTACATGGCGTGCTGCAAAAGTTACACAAAATCTAGCGTGGCCTGGTGTAAAAGACAGCGCCGTCCACGTGGCCTGTTGTTCTAGAAAAACCTTAAATGTGAATGGCGGTGAGAGTGTTAAAACATGTCAAAGATAAGAATAATAATAAAAATCGACCGACCCAGTTCTCGAGAAAGACCATGTCACGCTGTACTGGGATCGGTCTATCATTACTGACAGGACTATTGTAGCCAATAAGCCTGACATAGTGGTAATAGACCGATCAGCGCGCCGCGTAATGATAATCGATGTCACCATCCCGCATGATGAGAACCTCGTGAAAGCTGAGAAAGAGAAACAAATAAAATATCTCGACTTGGCACACGAGGTTGTCGACATGTGGAATGTGAACTCGGCTGTCATTGTGCCGATTGTCGTAACGGCCAATGGCCTTATGGCTAAGAGCCTCGATGACCATCTTTCGAAGCTCTCCTTAGGCGGTTGGATCAAGGGCCTGATTCAGAAGGCAGTACTCCTCGATACGGCTCGCATTGTGAGGAGGTTCCTGTCTCTGGAGCCCTAACCACCGGTAGATATATGGATTTTTTAAAGAAATATTTAAAAATGTTAAAAAAAATGTGTATATATAAATGAATAAACGGAATAATAAAAAAAAACATTAAAAATTCACATTTAAAAATGTATCAGTAATAATATGTCATCTAATTGTAAAAAGCGATAGTAAAAATAGAATGCCAAAGATAAAAAAAAAGAAATGATAGTACATCTGATATACTCATATGAGTTAGAGTATATGACACAATCTTTTTAAAACATACTGTAGATACGGACTACCCAGATGTAGTCACAAACCTATAGATACGGGTCGTCCAAATATAGGCATAGCTATGTTTGCTGGCTTTCAGTATATGGGCAACTATTTAGGGATGCACTATTACGCGATACGATTCTTGGCTCATATCGAGTGGCGATGATGCGATTCTCGTATCGAATCGTATCGTAGTTATAAATTCCTGTAATATAGACTATTCTGTAGTCTAGACAAAATTCCAAGAATTATTGAAGTGAAAAGTTCTTTAGTATCGTTCTGATTTGAAAGTCGATGAAACGAAAAAGCGACAATAAAAAGAGACGGACACATACATTCATAAGATTTAACGTGGGAAAAAATGAGATAGGAAGCATTATACAGTGTTTATCTTGAAGCCAACATTTTTGAAAGATTCACCCACGTGTGAATTGCACAAATGTTTTTTTTTTGTATATCCTTTGTTTTCATTTTGAATCATTTTGAAATTGACTGATTTTGCAATTTCTGTCAATTTGCTACGATACGATACATCAATTCCGATATACGATACAATACGATACATATTCCGACCGATACTTTTTCATCGATCCAAGCATTGTATCCTATTCATTTGTAGCGATCCGAAATATTGGAGTATCGCATCATGTTATATCGACACTGTAAAGTGTACCTCTCTTATATTTCGTACATCACTATCAACTATACATACCTAGGTTGTAGTCCTCTGTGTTGTGGTCAAATGGTGTCTTGGAGATATCACGAGGACATAAACTATTTCAGTACATCTCAACACGCTTAGCAATTCCACGAAGTAAGGTCTAGGTATTTGGAATAATAAACTTTGTTCTAGGCAACATGTATCAAACAAGAAGCATGTTAAGTGTATGACTACAATTCGTGAGTATTCGTGAGTCTGTTCGAACTTCTATTTTTGGGTGAGGTTTAATAATCAGCTACCTTATCCAACAGAACAATGTAGTGTTGTAAGAAACTCGAGTATTGGAATCTTATTTAATCAAACTTGAGCTATTTTTGAAGACTCAAGTCTTATAAATAAAACTTAAAGCTCAAGTCCTTCAGAATTTGGAGTCTTTTGTAAAAAGACTTGAGTCCTGCCAAAAAGAACTCAAAGACAGTCTTTTCAAAAGAACTCATGACTGAGTTCTCTAAATCCATAGCTGTAGTTTGAAATAAATAAAATAGCAATGAACGTGTGTGTTCATTATTTTATATAGACGTTTTAACTCGCACTTTGATTCAGCAAATCGTCAGTCTTCAGGTGGATATTTTTGATAAGGTTATTTGTGTTTAATGCAATTTAATTGTCACAAATTTTTATTGCGTGATTTATTTTCAATCAGTAAATAAACATGGATGACAATATAAAATCACCCAGTATTACCTATTATAATACACCAACCCAAGTTCATGACTCAGTCTAGCTCAAAGAACTTAAAAACTCGAAAGGACTCAGGAGACTCAAAGGACTCGGACTCATGTGACTATCGAGTCCTAGTCTTGAAAATCTACTCAAGTCTCGAAATGAAGACTAAAAGACTCGAGTTTCCTACAACACTAGAACAATGTGACTGTTTAAATGCAGGAGTGCTATAGATACACTTTTTTCTAACTCTCCGAGGAAACACAGGCTTAATGTATCCAACAGGCACGCTTAATCCGTACTTAAAAAAATATATATTCCGTAGTTGGCTGCCTGTTTGGGTGTTGGTCTGTTTGTATGTACGTTTCCACACATTAACGGCTGAATAGATGTGGATGAAATGAGGTACACATACATAAGGTTAAAGAATATAATGTTTTAATCCGGTAGTACGTTTCCGTGAAATGATTTTCAAACACCACGCAAGTTGGGCAAAAGAAACTGTACCCATAAAGAAAAAATGTCTCAATAACGACCACACTATCATAATTTAACTTTATAGCCATATCAACCTTAAATATTCCCAC
Source organism: Lycophotia porphyrea (assembly GCA_950005105.1). NCBI lineage: Eukaryota > Metazoa > Arthropoda > Insecta > Lepidoptera > Noctuidae > Lycophotia > Lycophotia porphyrea. The sequence goes on from OX465402.1 coordinate 14,702,555, forward strand.
TGCTGGGACACAGGCCTCCTCTCTATCAGAGGGAACCGGTCATCCTTTATGCGGGCCCACTACGGGTTAGTGGGTAACATTAAGTATCTTTTGTTTTTCTTTATTTATTTAATGGTTTACCAACGATTGTATACATAGCTTGTCGTATCTTCTAGAATCTTGTTGTACCTTCTAGAAATTAGCGCTCATGGGCCTCTGACTTGGCTTTACATGCCGTCGAGATATATTTCTCAAGCATGCTGGTTTCCTCACGATGTTTTCCTTCACCAAAGCTAGTGATAATCATACAATACGCACATGAATCCGGAAAATCAAAGGTGCGTGCCTTTGGATCGAACTCGTGACCGATGAGTTGGCAGTCCGACGGTCACATCACTAGGCTATTACTGCTAGAAATGAGCTAAACTTACTTAAACCACTAAGTAAACAACTTGCTAACAAACTCTAGATACAATTACCAAAGTGTGGCCACAATGTTTCACACGAGCATAAAGTTTTATCTAAAATAATGGCGCTCACGTTAGCCAGACCCAAATAATGGTGTTTGAATAAAATATGCCTTCGTAACAGCATTTTAGAGGTAAACCTATCACTTTGTGATATTTACGGGCGACAGAGGAGATAAGATTGTGTGAGAATTTTTTGAGTATTTTTGTAGAAATAAAGTAAAGTACAAATTTTAATACACTCTTAGCTACTCGCTAGGCATAAGTTTGTACATGTATAATAAATAAATAAATATCGAAGTGTCTGATTGTAATCCCAATTAATAGTTTTTTACTGAATGCATATTATAAAAATATATACAGAGCTTCTTGTTCCGGCTGATCTCCGAAACGACTTGACTGATTTGAACGGCACTTTACTGGCAGATAGCTGATGTTATAAGGAGTAACTTGGGCTACTTTTATTTTAGAAAAACAATTAGGGAGCCGTGCAAAATAATTAAAATTGTATTCTAGGACCGCTGACACAGCATTTTGTAAGAGTCGTACGCGAAACGCTCGGCGACACCAGTTCTCCCATAACCGCCATAAACTATAGACGCATTTTCAACCTAAACAAGTATTCCATTTCAAGTAAAGAAATATCCAAGTTCAGGCGTATTTCATTTCTTTCCGTACACAGACACCTAAAAGACATTATACAGGGTGTAAACAGACTCTTCACGAAGCCGTCAACCAAGCATTATGTACATCAAACTGAGTAACTTTACGCAAAAATTAGTGCTGGGAAACGACTTTTTTTTGGGCTGAAAAATCACGTTTCGCAGTAGGACTCAATGTAACACACGCAAAACATTGTGATGATGGATGGATTGAATAGTAAGGGGGTCCTGGAGGTGTTTAAAGTAAAAATCTTACATTAAAAACATGTATTGAAAAAAAAACTTTTGAAAAAGTTGGAACTTTGACCCCCCAATATCTCCGTAACTAGAAGGTTCCCAGGTATAGTCTAGAACAAAAAAAATATCGCAATGACGGGGAGAACAAGTGTCTTTCGGCTTCGTTAAGAGTCTGTTTACACCCTTTATAGGGTGATGCCTGGTAATTAGTGACCGATACTTATACACGTGATTGTACTCATGATAACAAACAACTTTCCCAAAGAAACATTTTTTTGATACCTATTTACTTTTATCACCATAATACAACAGCGTAAGAAATTCGCGCGCGCGCCCCTGTGACCTATCAGCTGTTAGTCGCGTGACGCCATTCTATCTCATTACTATCGTACCGTGCAAACTGCAACAGTGGGTACGCAGAGCACCCGCGCGGCTCGCAAACCCGCTCTAAATGCGGCGACCGTGCCACAGGCCGGCCGCCAAAATAATGTTTCTTTGGGAAAGTTGTTTGTTATCATGTGTACAATCACGTGTATAAGTATCGGTCACTTATTACTAGTCACCCTATATAAGGTGTAAACGGACTCTTCACGAAGCCGTCAACCAAGCATTCTGTACATCAAACTAAGTAACTTTACGCAAAAATGATTGCTGGGAAACGACTTTTTGTAACGCATTCAAAATATTGTACTGATGGATGGATTAATTAGTACGGGGGTCATAAAGGTGTTTTAAGTAAAAAAAAAAACATTAAAAACATGTATTTAAAAAAAAAAACTTGTCAAAAAGTTAGAACTTGGACCCCCAATATCTCCGTAACTAGAAGGTTCCCAGGTAGGTCTAGAACAAAAAAATGATCGCAATGACGGGGAAAACAAGTGCCTTTCGGTTTCGTGAACAGTCTTTTGACACCCTTTATACACGCACACACAAAAACCTTGAAATTGTTTACAAAATCCAAATAGGGAAGTAAGATATTTATAATAATTTGACGCGGACGAAGGTCGCGGCCTCGCGGGTACCAGCTAGTAAATTATTTAATAAAGACGTCTTTTGTGTCTGTTTTTGTGACCACAGAAGATGAAGTAACACAACGAGGTCTACCTCCTAAATTAATTAATTAATTTATTTATTTAATTATTATCATCACAAAATCCACAGCTATTTGAAATTTTATCACACAATTTATAAACTAATCTTACAACCAATTACGGATTTACAACAACATTAAATAACAATTAACAATTATTACACAACATTTTTTTTTTACGGATTTTTTAAATTTAATTTAATGTGATTTTCATCATCATTTCGGATGCTTCAAAGACAAGTAATATTAAAATATTAATTAGGTTCTACAATATTCAATTGGTATAAAAAAAAGAATATCGACCTTTGTCAAAAAAAAAAGAATATCGAGAGTTGAAAACCATTGTTTAAAGCATATAAAATATTAACCCTTCCGTCAATGTACATTTTAGAGATCATTATGTTTGTCAAATAGAATCCACACCTATTACCTTTAGTGTCAGATAAAGTAGTTCGAAATAGACGCGACAAAAGTAAGCTATGTATCCCGAGATGCAGGACACCTCTAATGCATAAAAGTATCTTCTGTATGGCACCTATTCTTTAAAATACGTTGCCAAAACATGGGAACATACAACTGAAAAATTTAGAAATTGATTAAGAAGCCTTCTGTTAGAGAAAGTCTATTACCGCATTGATGAATTTATTTTTTATTACCCGACTGCTAAGGAAGGGTTATGTTTTTCGCGCGTATCTTGTATGTATGTATGTATGCATGTAATATTGTTTATAACCTCATATCTTCCAAACCGCTGCACGGATTTATTTAATTAACATATCGTTAGATTCGTCTTGATAACCCAAGTGTTCTTAGAGAGGTGACATGAAAAAAAAACCAACATGACGACTGTGAGACGCTATAGTTTAAAGTACAAAAAAAATTTTTTTTTTTCGATACTGCTATATGGGTATCAAATTAAAGGGCTCATCATGAGGATTTCAAAATGGTATATCATGGCCATGTTACTAAAAGGTGTGAAATAAAATAAATAAATTTAAAAAATAAAAATACTCGACTGCGTAAAAAATAACTAATAATTAAATAAAAACTGAAAAGAGAAAAACAAGTTCAGTCCAGAAGTGTTGAAAGCAATTTAATTTAAACTGCAACAGTCGGGACCCATGTTGGATTGAATGATTTTGGTCTGGATTATTTAATGGGCCCCGACTGTTGCAGTTTAAATTATTAATATCTTGCTTGTAACATCATGTGTGTGTATACTCATGTTTTAGACAAATAATAAAAAATATCTTATTTTATCTTTTTTTAGTTTTGGTGCACAGTAACAATAAATTTAGGTAGTGCAAATATAAATACGTCATGTTTTCATGCGAAACTCCTTTGTTTGAAAAATTCAAAAATGTTTATTTGGAATATCTTCAAGATGACATTGGCGCATTCTTTATACCAAGTTTAGTTTCAGTAAATGAGCTATTTTTTCAACTAAAATGGGTTCAGCCAACATTAAGAAATGTTCTTAAAATCGCGAAAAGCCCGCCAGTTAACTGCTACTGTTATAGGGCAATTAAATTATATCTTACGGAGCCCAACGGAATTAATTAAAAAAGAATATTGGATAGCTGTTTCCCGCGACATTAGTCCACGTGTAATAATTATAAAAATATAACTTCCATATTTTAATCGGATTTTATTAACAATTTCTGGCCTTTAGTTTTTTTTCTGCACTGAACCCCAATCCTTTATCTAAACTAAAAGTAAGTTGCCTAAGTTACTTTTTATAACATCATAGCATCTGCCAGAAAAAGTCCCGTCAACAACGGTCCACCCGTTATGGAGATTAGACGGAAGAAACAGACAGAAAGACAAAAATAAAGTTTTATACATAATTAAACAAAACAAAAATTCTTTCCATTCTTAGGCGTGCTTATCGACGCTAGCTTAACGCCACTTAAAATTCCAGCCACACTCCTGAACAAAAAAAAAAAAACAAAAATCCCTAGATTTTGCAACGCGACACAAACTTTGTTAATAAGTGAAGTTGCTCAAGTATTCTTAGCTTTGCCGAAGTCAGAGAGAACTTGTTTTCATCCTGAGCCATTCCAATAACTATGCTGTCGCATTAATGAAGCCGAACTTGGGCCAGGATGTAGGAACCACATCATCATATCAACTCACGAACTTCTCGAGCTTCACGTCCAACATTAATTTGTATGACTTGCAGAATATATGCATAGTTACTTCGAGTGATATAGGTACAAGGCGGAGGGATACTGAAGCACTAACGTTTACCACGTATTTAAAACCTCATTCGAACCATCCCACAGATTTTTTTTTAAAGTTCCGTAAATTTTGATCGTGAAGGTATTGCATTTATAAGGAAACAGCAGAGAGTATGTTTATGGGTCTATTAATAGATACAAAGAAGATGACGAATCCATACACTTTTATACAGGGTTCGAATCTTAGAAAAAAAATTAACTAGTTTACTCAACTCCAACTCTCTCTCTTACTAGTTTACTCATGTTTTCACAATTAAATGTCATATCTTATCTAAGTCCAATGGCGCATAAAATTCGGCAATAATGTTATAAACCTGAACTCGGAGAATCAATTTTTCATGACAATGATAAAGTTAAAACTAATGTAATTTCGAACTTATTAAGTTTTTCAATGTTAGCCCAAAGCACAGTTTCAAATATTTTTATAACATGGGTGAACTTCATTTATCAGCTGTTAATTGATAATTGGCCTAGTAAAGAATTAATTCATTATATGCCCAGACACTTCAAAAATTTTGACACGAATCTAGAAGATATTAGATAAACAAGGTACGGTCGATCTTAGCGCCATCTACACAAAGCTTTGAGTGTGGCACCCCATTACCGACGAATATTTTCTATGTGGGGTGCACTCGATGTGCACGTGCATGGGACATATTTTGTGTGTGTCAACATTTATAAAGTTATATAACAACTATTCTAAGACCCAAACTAGTTGTTTTGCAAAGAATTTGTTGACCGGACACATTGTATGGGATATGTTTGTCTTGGACGAATACTCAGAAAAAACTAGTATTCAATTAATATCTTATCACTGGAACATCTTAATATTATCATAAATGTGAAAGTTTGTGAGGATGGATGTTTATTACTCTTTCACGCAAAAACTACCTACTGAACGTAGTACTATTATTTTACGACAAAAATACGAAAAAAAAAAAAACTATCCCGTGGGACAATAACCGACCTCCAACCAGGCGAAGCAGCGGGCATAAGCTAGTTTAAGGGAAAACGTAATTTAATGTTATTATTGCAATAACAAAAAAATCATAATCACATTCATTTCATTTTACATGTTTGATACCTTGGTGTTAAAGCGAGGTCAGTAGCGCCCCGGAATCTGGATTTATAGCCGGTTGATGGCAATACGCTCGCCCCCTATTACTGCGGCTTAAATATAGCTAGTGGAAACTCCCTTCGGGAAATACAAGTTTCATGTTATATTGCTAAAACCACTTATCTGGGTCTGGCTGTTTGTATATGTAAGTTTAAATGTTTGTAAACGCACCCACGATAAAGATGACATTTTTGGTGAGAGAATTGTTGTGTTGGTTTGGTCCAGTTCGTCACGCGAGTTCGTTCGTTCTACGAGGTCTGCCGCGACGTCTTCTGTCTGTGTCAGGGGTTCAACGACCTGTGGTCCACATTAGCCCTGGATAGAAACAACTGGTTGTCTGACTGTATTTTCAACCGAGCAGAGCTCATTCGCCCAGGTAAGTACTACCTGATTATGAGCAATTTCAATTAATATTTTATTATTGCCCGCGGCTTCGCTCGCGTTAATATTTGACAGTCAATTCGGGTTGTACTCGGCTTGTAATATTATAATTCAATCATAATTCGAAAACATGTGGCGCCATCTATTATCATAAGAACATTATTGTTGTTTTGCTCGGGAACAGTGCTTTTTTTTCGTGATGAAAGGCATCCTATGTGCAAAATTTCAGGATGATCGATTTAGTGGTTTAGGCGTGAAAAGGTAACAAACAAAGTACCTTTCGTATCACTACATAGTCACTTTCACTGTCACTACATAATATAAAATAAAGTCGCTTCCCGCTGTCTGTCCCTATATATGCTTAGATCTTTAAAACTACGCAACGGATTTTGATGCGGGTTTTTTTTATAGATAGAGTGATTCAAAATGAAGGTTTATATCTACATTACACCTGTGCGAAGCCGGAGCGGGTCGCTATAGTTTATAATATTAGTTAGGATTAGGATTAACAAGTTCTAGTTTTCAAACAATAAATCATTGCAGTCAAGAAATCCTGGTGCCCTGGATTCCCCAATCCTCCTTCCAAACTTTTCGCTCCGCACAGCGCAGCAACTGTCAAACTTTGACAACTGTACGAAAGTCACACTTTCGTAAAATAGAAATTGAACTCGCTAACTTTGCTGTACGTTACTTACGAGTATATTTTTCTTTTGTTTTTCTTTGAATTTTCTTCGGGAAATAAATGTGTTGGATGTTTAAAGGCATTTCTAAGGTGCATAGGTACAGAGGTGTTACTTAATTCTAAACTCGTCAAACTTTTACGTTTGATGGCAAGAGGCGCTCTTTTACAAACATTAAACCAACTTATTTACATAAATATTACTTATATATTATACTGTTTTGGTTTAATCTTATACATTGTATTTACTTCTGTTTGCTATCCTGTACAAAGTTTTTTTAGGTACAAAGTTTTCATAGGAGCTCGTGGCTAAATAATAACAGCCGCTCGGGTCGATCTTTATTTGGGTTGGGTCTGTGGATGGGTGACCACCCATTACATACCGAGTTTCCTCCGTGCTTCGGAAACCACGTTAAGCCGTTGGTCCCGGCTGTCATTTGTAGATCTTTGACAGTCGTTACGTAGTCAGTGGCCCAAAAAATCTGACAACCAGTCTTACCAAGGGGTATCGTATTATACCCAGTACTAACTGGGTTGTGAAGGTCAGACAGGCAGTCGCTCCATGTTAAATACTGTAAAATACTGGTATACATTGTTGGGGAAAGGCTAAGCAGATAATGACAAAGTTTTTTTTAATTTTCTCTTAAAGTGATCCTTTAATAACTTTTACTTTTTCTCTTAATAAATCTATTTCGTTAAACACTTTAGGTACCAAATACTTAGATGGTCTCTTACCATACCTTTATTTCAAGTAACAACTAGCAGAATGAAACAACCGAAGATCGACGATCGAAGTCGATCTTCAGGTCTAGGGATGGGTGACCACCAGGGCTGCGGGACTGTTCGAAAGAGATACCGCGGCCCTGGAACACAAAGGGCAAGGAAGGAACATGGATGGGTTTTAGTCAGTACAAGTCTGACACTCCCTTCCGCTACGCCCAGAGCGGGAGAAGCCATTTGATGATTTCCCATCCCACCCAGACGCCTCATTTGGAAAAAACACATCTTCACCAAATGGAAGCAACTTGAACTGACACTAAGAAAGTTCTACTGGTTAATTGGCCGACATTCACAATTACACCTGGAAAATAAAATCCTTTTATACAAAGCCATAATCAAGCCTATATGGACCTATTACATCCAGCTATGGGGAATAGCATCACACTCTAATATAGGGATCATACAGCATTTTCAGAACAAGCTTCTGAGAATAATCACAAACGCCCCATGGTTTGTTCTAAATGAAGCTCTACACCACGATCTGAAGATACTACCAGTCAAAGAAGAAATAAAAAGCCACATCAAGTCATACAAAGAAAGAATAACTCGCCACCCAAACATCTTGGCAAACCATCTCATGGAAAATAAAGGAATCCGCAGGCTAAAACACAAAATTCCACAAGATTTTATCGGACAATCTTAGCGTTATGCTTTTCAAGTAAGAGGTTGTGTCGCATACCAGGCAAGCCATACAACACGACATAGAAATTACTTAATGTCCTAATGAATAGTGACAGATTGTAAGCGAAAAGAGACAAAAAAAAATTAGGATTCCGACTCACGGTAGATAAAGTTAAGGTTCGAGATAAAGACCATTTTTGACAAATATTGTATTAGGAAACATACATATTCTTCTTTTTATAGTAAAAAAATCTACACGAAAATTAAGCCATTTCAATTTCAACGCCAAAAACCCAATATATTTACTCACTAAAAGGAAAAATACGCACACGAAAAAAACAGACGTATAACTTACTCTTTTCGACGCCATTTCATTGGACACGGGAGGAAAATAAAAGAAACGCTGTTTGACCAGAGGGGACATAAAAGGGAAGAACCCAATATTGGCTTTATCACTCATATAGTAACAATGGAGTGATTGATAACAAATTGTTGGAACGTTGGCTTAGGGGCATGTGTCACAAATATTTGGATAAGGATTTAATTTGACGTAAGTCGCTGTTGAGTTTGTATAAACATACCATGCTTGTGATTAATTGGAGTAGTTTCTAAGTCAGTTGACGAGTGTGAACGTAGTTAGTGTTATGACTAGCTTATGCCCGCGGCTTCGACTGCGTGGAGTTCGGTTACCGAGATGAAAAGTATCCGATGTGTTAATCCAGGCTATAAATTATGTAAATGCACAGAATAAATTAATAATTTTAAAATGTATTAATAATGTACTAACATAGTTACTTGCGCGTATAATGATTATTGATATCACTGTCCCTCATGACGACAATCTCGTGAAAGCAGAGAATGATACAAAAATCGAATATATTGATTTAGCACACGAGGTCGTCGACATGTGGGATGTGGACTCTGCAATCATTGTACCGATAGTCGTTACGGTGAATGGACTTATAGCAAAGGGCCTCGACCAACGCCTTAGGAGGCTCTCATTACGCAGCTGGGTCAAGGGCTTGATTCAGAAAGCAGTACTCCTGGACACGGCACGCACAATGAGGAGGTTCCTCTCTCTGGAGCCCTGACCACCGGCAGCCTGGACCTTGTTCCTGATGGGCCATCTATTTTTTATATTTTTAAACGTTTTTGTATAGTTTTGTTTAAAAATGTATAAAATAAGAAAAATGATAAATAAATGGAAGAATGTACTAACATAGTTATTAGTATTATTATATTATTAGTTTAGTATTATTTACTAACAATGTATGGAATGTTTTTATTCTGGAAATATTTTTTTTATATTTTTAAATGATTTTTTTTTATATTGTAATTTTTGTTAGTAAAATATTTAAAAATATAATTAATAAGGATAAAAATGAATAAAGGAATAATAATATAAACTATTTGCGTGCCAAATTTCATGCGAATCAGTTTAGTACGTTTTGTGTGAAAGAGTAACAAACATTCTTACAAACTTTTACATTTATGATAGTCAACAATATAAATAAATAAAATTGAAGTTTCTGTTTATAATTTCAAAAACAGCTTTTTACTGAATGCGTAATGAATATACACGGCACTTAAAACATTTTGATTTTTGTAATTTTTTGACTGTCTGTCTGTTTGTTCCGGCCAATCTCCGTAATGACTGGACCGATTTTGACGAAACTTTTACTGGTACGAGTAGATAGCTGAACTCGATTCCTACCGGATTTGAAATGGCACAGTCAGTATTCTATACACAAAATAATATAATCTCATTAAAGATATGCACTCTGGCTTACCTCTTGAAAAAATTTATCCGTCGCTACTGTAATACAGTAGCTACATCCCTACTTACCTCAGAGCCTACTCATGGGTTATTTGTCAACATCATTCTCTTGCCCTTACCCCAATTCATTTGGGATTGGCGCAGCATGTCTTCTTCTTCCATACCTCCTTTCTTGCCATATAATCCTTCACACAGTCCATCCATCGTTTCTTTGGTCTTCCTCTACTCTTATACCCATCCACATTGATACTAAAAAGTGTGTGTGTGTGTACTTATGTACACGCGTTAGAAGTTATACTTCTTTTTAAAAAAAAATATCTGTCGCCTTATCTCAGCCAGCAGTAGATTAAAAATAAAAAACCTAGGCTTGTCAATATCTGACACTAAGCTAACTTCAGGGTGTATGTTGACTAGCTAACTTCATGTTGTTAAATTTAGGTGTCGGTGTACGCGCGCATCGTAAAAAATTACTCTCATCATTTTTCCCTAACGCGCCATAAGAAGTATAACTTCAAAAACTTTCCTCAGGACTTTTCTTCGTTTCTCCTCATCACATGCCCATACCAAGACAACTGATTACCACCAACTGCTCATAAGTTACAAGAATTTCGACTTAATAATTTGTTGGCAAAAAGCTTTTTTACAGAAAAGTAATTGTTTGCGTCTGAATATAGTTTTTAGCTTTTGTTTTTTCCCAAATGTTTAGCTTGTAGTTTGTATAATTTGATCGCGTTGTTTATTTTTTTTATTTCTCTCTAATCTATGTTTTAGTATTATGTATCTAGCCTTTGTTTTGTTGTTTTTTTGTTTCGAATGTTTCAATTGTTTATCTGTGGAAAATTTTAAATGGCCTTCGAATTCATATTGTTTGAGAACATTGTTTATTAGCTGTAAGTTTCCCCGAATATAATAAAATAAAATAAAATATTATATTGCCTTACAAAGCTAAGTACCTGGATGACCGAGTTTTGCTCAGTTTTTTTTTATATAGTGACACCTAGCTAGATCGATTTATCGCCCCCGAAACCCCCTGCATACAAAATTTTATGAAAATCGTTGGAGCAATTTCCGAGATTCAGAAAATATATATACAGGGTGTAAACAGACTCTTCACGAAGCCGTCAACCAAGCATTATGTACATCTTACTAAGTAACTTTACGCAAAAATTAGTGCTGGGAAACGACTTTTGTTTTTGAGCTGAAAAATCACGTTTAACAGTAGGACTCAATGTAACGCACTCAAATCATTGTGCTGATGGATGGATTGAATAGTAAGGGGGTCCTGGAGGTGTTTAAAGTAAAAATCTTTCATTAAAACATGTATTTATTAAAAACTTGTGAAAAAGTTGGAACTTTGACCCCCAATATCTCCGTAACTAGATGGTTCCCGGGTATGGTCTAGAACAAAAAAAATATCGCAATGATGGGGAGAACAAGTGCCTTTCGGCTTCGTTAAGAGTCTGTTTACACCCTTTATAGGTACATATATACAAGAATTGCTCGTTTAAAGGCATAAGATGTAAAAAAATAAAATATTGACGTAAATTCCGAAAGATAAAATAAAAATCCACAGCAAAACCACCACAGCGACACAATTATATGTAAACAGTCTATAACAACGTTATTGTAGAGGAAAATGTTCCGTTTATCGGGTTACATAGAAGTCAGTCGTGACGGTGCGGCCTATCATTTCTGTTTGCGGTTACGGTTGTTTATGAAATTCTATAGTAATTATGACAATTAATTGCGGTTCCGCGATAGTTAAATATAACCTTATAATATTTTAAACTCAAACACCAAATCGAAGCATTAATTTCAATTAGACTATTACAGGCACTTTTGAATGTCCAAAAAGCAAAGCTATAGTCACAGTCACAAGGCATAATAAGTTGTGGAAGTACCGTAGTTGCCCATATACCACGCCCGTATCTAAGCCCCGAAGGGTTAGGCAGAGGCGCACCTAATAGTACACCCGCATTTCGCCAGTTATGTTTAAGTTCCATATAATAAAGGGTAAGCCTATTGCCATCAACCGAGCACAAATTCTCACTCCTGCTGCTGGCTGCGATTGAGAAAATCCTGATGGAAAAATACAATAACACTTTTGCCTGACCTGGGAATCGAAGCCAGGACCTCATGCCTAACAGTAGCGTTTGCAACCACTTTTTTTTGTTGATAATTGTGTTTTAATAGACATGCGATAACACTAATTGCTTTTCAGTCAATAACAACAACATACATTTATTATCAGGTTACTTTGGCCCATAGATATATACCTTACATACTAACATACATAATTATGATATAATACAAATTGTGTTAGTAAATAAAACCTTAAAACTATGTTAGTAACACTGCACTTGTGCACTATGTCCCAAAGACGTCGTCGGCGTGGTGTCTTGTGTATGTTATGTTAAGGCTTAGAATGAGGTCCTGGGTTCGATTCCCAGTAGCATTTCTCAGTAGTGGTCACGGAGTCTGGATTTGCGCCCGGTTGATGGCAATATGCTCGTCCCTATAACCTCTATTTTATGGAACTTAAACATAACTGGCGAAAATGTGGGTGTACTATTAGGTACACCTCTGACTAACCCTTCGGGGAATACAGGCGTGATGTTATGTATTATTAGCTGATAGAATGTTACTCTGTCTATTTGAATTTTTTTCCTTCGGGCATTCTTTTAAAACTTAAAATTCAACCCTTCATTTAAATCTCGAAGACAAATAGCACTCTCCGCTTTACTGGTATAGACAGTAAGAGTTTACAGACTGGGAACAACAAGAGCGAGTGGAGTGACTGGCCTACTATGCTGGCTCATGCTGGCCCGCCTCACGATGGCGCCAGGCCACTAAGAGCCAGTGCCAACACGTGCAATGAACGATTCTAGGCGATATTGGCTCCTACTATGAACCACTATCTTTCTAGTGAAAGTGAGGTGAAATGTATTCGAGATCTTACCTATTATAGCAGGTCATTATTAGATGAAAAATGTCACTTTGTCTTAGTGGCGGTACTTTCAAACAAGCCTAAGGCTTGGCTTGCCCTTATAACGCCAACGTGGCTATACTGCCAGCCTTCTGGGCACTTTTCCTATTGACAGCGATGAATACGAATAGTTTTTGTCAACGTGTAATTTTTTTTTGTTTTAATTTTGGTACTTGTACGAAATTAATGTTTAATATTATTTTAGATCTATTTGTAGTTAAAACAGATAGGTATGCAGGGTCAAAAGATAAAGTTTTAGTTTTTTTAGAAACTGTTGCACATTTTCAAATGAAATTTGAATTAATTTAACCAATTGATTATTTTTCTTCAATTAATTTTAATTTCATTCGGAAACATCGATCGGTTTTTAAGAAAAAAACAATTATATCTTTCAACCCTGCATACCTATCTGTTTTGTTGACTGTACATACAAATAAATATATTAAAAGTTCCATTTGCCACATCTCCTAAGCTGTCAATAAAATCATTCTAAAAAATTAAAACTTTCCACTGCATTTGACTATGATTAAACTATTTTCACGTGCATTCTAGAACATTTAGTAAGGCCACTAGAAAACAATTTCAGGGGTAAAGTTGGCAACAGACTGCGTTTAACGCCCGGTGCATTGATTATGCATTAGGACCAAGAGCCTCGAGAAAAAGTGCCGAAGGACCAACCTTTATTGAAAACGTTTTGTATAACAGGGAGTCTTATTGAAGCAGTTTTATTAAGCCTTAGGGTCTTCGTACACTGCGACTTCTTGTAGAGATATATAAAATGCATGACACAGCATTATGCTGAGTGTTAACCTGCTCGTCGCAGTCACGACGTACAACCTGCAGTTGCGAAGGTTCCAAACAACTCGATCCTTAACGGATTCCCTTTGAAAAATGGCACAGTCAGTATTTTATAGACAAATAATAGAATCACATTAAAGATATGTACTCCGGTTTACCTCTTACAAAAATTGACCCTTCGCTACGGCAACAACAACATTTTTTGCTCGATCCTGTTGTATTAATACATATTTGTTACGCGTTTTATGTTTATTGTATATATTTTTTGTCATTTTTTATACACGACAAGTCCCTGTGACAAATAATTATTTTTTCCTGATTCGGACAAGTTAGTTGCAAAAGGGTATTCCTTCGTGTTAGGTTACTTACTTGTTAGGTTACTTGTTACACCGCGACTTTTTGCAGCAATATACAACATCGCTGCAAAAAGTCTTGGTGAGCGAGGGCCCTAAGCCTGAAACAATCCTGGAGGATGCAAATTGAGCCGTAAAGGCTTTTATGGCCGTGTGTTTAGACCTTGTTTGTATAAGCCGAATCTCGCATAAAGTTTCCTCGATTAAAGTAGGGATACTCAACCTTCTTTTAAGCTGAAGCTACATTATGCGAGTTTGGAACAAGGACCGTTTTTTGACAAACAACGCATATTTTGTCTTGCAGGGCTTAAATTATACAGCTGTCCCTCGCTTCCACCTTGTTTTTTTTATTACAAATTATTTCGTAGTACTAAAGTTTTGATTGCAGAAAGAGACTTTAAAACTTTAATAACATTGCCTTTGATTATGTGAATAGAGTGCAGTTTTATTTGTGCGCGTCATAATTATATCTTTCTTGCAGATTTAAAGGTAAGAATAAGTCTGTGGCGTCTGGGGATGTCTCATTTGAATGTAACAGATTTACAGATATTTTAAATATTCTACTTTTTTGTACGAACATGCAAAATCCACAATAACTCCGCACTTACACCAACATATAGGCTGTAAACAAACTCTTCACGAAGTCGTTAACCAAGCATTATGAACATCAAACTAAGTAACTTTACGCAAAAGTTATTGCTGGGAACGACTTTTTTTTGAGGTGAAAAATCACGTTTTAGGTAGAACTCAATGTAACGCATTCAAAACATTGTGCTGATGGATGGAATGAATAGTACGGGGATCGTGAAGGTGTCTTAACTAAAAAGAATACATTAAAAATATGAACCTATTTAAAAAAAAAATTGTGAAATAGTTAGAACTTAGACCTCCTATATCTCCGTAACTAGAAGGTTCCCAGGTATGGTCTAGAGCAAAAAAATGATCGCAATGATGGGGAGAACATGTGCCTTTCGGCTTCGTTAAGAGTCTTCTTGCACCCTTTATAAAACAAGTATTATTCATGTGAGGTGTACTATTTTGGTTTCTCCATTACAACATAAACATGTCATAAAGAAAAGTTGCGTACAAAACCTCAGGAAAAAAAGGTAAAAGAAATATTGATTTAACAATACATGTCTGAAACCTGTCATGGCGCTCGAACGATGGTGACAGGGGGACGCTGTTGGTATTGTCTTTCTTCTTTCTTTTTTTATAAAACGTTGCCCACACTAGGAATTTCTCCTGTATCGTGGGTGCATTTACAAACATTTAAACTAACATACACAAACAGCCAGACCCGGAACAACTATCTGTAGGTCATACAAATATTTGTTCCGTGCGGGGATCGAACCCGCGACACGCAGCGCAGCAGTCAATCGCTCAGCCACTGCGCCAACCGTGCCGTCAATTGTGGGTGCCTGATGTGAAATTATTTAGTTTTTTTTTGTGTTTTATTTTGTTCATTATTTTTTTCACTTTTTTTGTGATAAAAGTGAAGTGTTATTAGGGTTTACCATCAGGAATTTCTCATTAGCAGCCACGGAGTCTGCATTTGCGCCCGAATGATGGCAATAGGTTCACCCCCTATTACATGGGACTTAAACATTACTGGCGAAATGTGGGTTCACCTTTGCCTAACCCTTCGGGGATTACAGGCGTGATGTTATGTTAAGTTATGTTATATTTTTCGTTATTTTATTTGAGTTTTTATTTTTAGTATTATATAGCCAAGAAATCAAGATGGCTGCACTCTATTATACTCGTCTCACAACTAGTATACGACTGTAAAGATGAAAGCGGATTAGACGTTTCTTTTAATTTAATACACTACCTGAAATCTTAAAAAAATATTTAATCTCCCCAGACCGGGGTAAAGATCTTATCTAGATCATTCGTGACTGGCATTCTATGCCGAACTTGGCAATGGATTGGACGTGCGTACCTTCGGCCATGGAATGTTGCCAGTATTTGGCAAAGACGTGGCTAGTATTTGGGAGACATGAATGATCAGTTAGTTAGCCGCTTGGCTAACAGAAATGTGGCCACGTAAACAATATTGTAAGAGACGTTGTAGGTAATTGAAATTTTACTTGGCATGGATTTTGTGAGGAAGTAAAATGTACTTGCCTGGATAGAGCAATGGCTCCAATTTTGTGTGTGAATGAATATAGAACTTAATCGGCTAGACCATCATGATCATCAACATTTCAGCCGAAAGACGTCCACTGCTGGACATAGGCCTCCCCCAAGTATCGCCACATTGACCGGTCCCGTGCGACTCGCATCCAGCGGGTCCCCGCAACCTTCACGAGGTCAGCGGTCCACCTAGTGGGAGGCCTTACAACGCAACGTCTTTCGGTTCGCAGTCGCCACTCAAGAACTTTAGGCCCTATCGGCCATCCGTTCTGCGAGCAATGTCCATTGCCACTTAAGTTTGGCAATTCTTCAGGCTACGTCGGTAACCTTGGTTCTCTTGCAGATGTCCTCATCAGCTAGATATAAGCCTGAAATTTGACAACCAGACATGGGTATTGCGTTGCCAGTTACTGGTTTGTGGAGTTCGGATAGATAAGAAATTACTGGTGCCTGACTGTTAGTGGCCTGAAAGTTTGACAATCAGTACCTAATACTAACTGAGTTGTGGAAGTTGACAGGCAGTCGCTCCATGTAAAATACTGGTATTCATCTGCATCCAGTTAGACTCGAAGCCGACCTCAATTTAGTTGGGAAAAGGCAGGGCAGGGGATGAAAGAGATGAAGCTTTTCCTAGATTCAATGGCTTTACTATTATTTTCGTAACAGAACAAAGTTATAAATCTGGACTTACTCATACCTAATTTGATGGCCTTGAGCAAGTCCTGCTGCAGAATGTCCTGAGCCCTCCCAAGAAGCTGACCCAATTTATTTGGGAAAAAAGGCTTGGCAGATGATGACGATAATTGAGAATTAGTGAAGAAGACAATATGAATGATAGCTATAAAACCTAAAGTAGGCTGGAAAAATATTTAGTTTCATAGAACAGTGATAAACTTCTGTCTTACCAAGGGGTATCGTATTTCCCAGTAGTAACTGGGTTGTGGAGGTCAGATAGGCAGTCGCTCCATGTAAAATACTGGTATTCAGCTGCATCCGGTTAGACTGGAAGCCAACCCCAACATAGTTGGGAAAAGGCTAGGCAGATGATGATGATGAGAACAGTGATAAACTGAGGGATTATTAATAAAATCGTAATGACAGATTTGATAGCTGTCTGCCAAGTTGTGCTACGTTTTAACGTTTTATTAATAAAACGATCCGCTCTCAAACTGGCTAAAGAAAATATCGTAAGGAAACCGGCATTTACTAGAACCAAAAAATACATACTCACAGTGGGCCTGCGTGGTGGACTACGGTCTATGGGGGCTATCGTTTTTAAGCTCACCAGATGGCGCCACTGTCGAGTAAGGTCCTGTCATTAATTCTATTTTATACTTTAAAGTACAAATAAATTCATAAAAAGTTTATTTCATTTTGTATATCAACACAGTGTAAGACTTCAGATACATTATTTACAAATATTCTTCATAACATTAACAAGCATGCAACATTTAAAAATCATTCTACCTCCAAGTACTAACAAATAAGATCGTAAGCTGCTACTTAAAATCTTCAAGTCATAATTAATCAGGAATGGCTTAATCTGGACCAGAATCATGAATATTAGTTAAAATACGTGATAAAAAAGCACGCAACGCGCAAAAGCTCTATGACATCTGACATTTTGGAAGACCTTACTCTACACGAACGCCTCTAGCGGCGAATTTAAGCGCAATAGCCCCCATTGGGATCCCACAGAGAGGAGGAGATGAGGTTATGTCCCTGCAGTGGAAACATGACCGTCTGATTATGACTTACTAGGTTTGGCTTTGCCACGGCTTCGCTCGCGTTCATTTAGAAAATGGCAATAAAATTGTAATACAGCACTAAAGTTCCTCTTTTCTTAAGATTCGATAGACACGTGGCGCCATCTATTATAATAAAAACGTTATTGTTGTTTTTAGGATGAATGGTACCCTATATCCGTTTCTGTACACCTGGCAACGTATATGCAAAATTTCAGGATGATCCGTTCAGTGGTTTAGGCGTGAAAGGTAACAAACAAACTTACTTTCGCATTTATTTGTATGGATGGATGGATGGATGGAGGATGGGTGGATGGATGGATAGAGGATGGATGGGTGGATGGATGGAAGTAAGGATGTTCCTTCATCATCATCCACAGTCCGACTTCATCCAGTTCTGATTACAGGCCTCTCTTTGCTTGTGCCAAGCTTCACATTCCTGCGCCAAGCCGATTCCAGGATATAAATGCGATGGCGACAATGTCGTCTGCCATCTCGCCACTGGATGACCAACACTTCTCTTTCCAGTCTTTGAAAGAAAGAAGAAAGAAAGAAAACATTGCTTTACCATCTGCCATCACCGTGCCTTGCTAGATGTCCTGTCCAACTTCACTTGAGTTTCCTAACGCTATTTAAAATATCTATGCCAAAATTATGTACCTTTCCTTCAGGTTAACAAGTACAACTTAAAGTTCTTAGGTAACAACTAATTCTGCACTACAAATAAAAATAATGACTGCATTTTATTCACTGGATATCCATTCGAAAAAGTTTTAATTCGTTTGCTCAACTCTTGTCCATTCTCGCTAAAAGTGTATGTAGTGTAAGAGTGTCTAATGCAACAAGCAATTTGGTTTACAGACTGCAACTTGCAGCTACTGTTGCTTATAGACAAATTAAAGACACGTTGTGCCAGTTACTTATGAGCATTATAACGTTATTGCTATTTTCCTCAGGAACAGTACCTTTGTTCGAGATGAAAGGTATCCTATGTCCGTTTCTGTACATCTGACAATATATATGTAAAATTTCAGGATGATCGGTTCAGTGGTTTAGGCGTGAAAAGGTAACAAACAAACTTACTTTCGCATTTCCATCTATACTACGAATAAATTTACAAACTATATAGTATTCTGCTATAAAGCAGATACGTTAAAGAACAAATATACGTACAATTTACAGACCATGTGTCCTTCGTCTCATTTTTATCATAAATATGCCTTCTGTGGTAGCAGAAAGTAGGTATAAATCACGGCATCCATTATCCATTCAATTTCATCCATTTATTTCCAGTTTAACATTGTAATTTGAGCACTTTTATAAACTTTTAATAATATTTTTCACTAATGACAAGCAACGTCAATCTGTCAAGTTACTTATTCCTTTTTCTATATCGGCCTGTTAAATGAAGGTTGTACTAGATTTTATTACTAAAAATGAATTAATATGTTTTGGCTAGTTTAAATCTTGTTTTTATATTGTATTACGTTTGTATTTCCAAATAAATAAAAATAGGAGGTAGACAGTACAATTAAATTTAATAAGATTAAGAGGGAAGTAAGTTAAAAAAATACAAGTCTGCTAAAAAACACACACCTATCTACACGCACTCAAGAACTGGGGTAATAGGTGGAGAAAGTACTTGCTGTTTTCCCGAAGGGGGTAGACCCTTGGAGCACCTGGTCCTGCGGCTCCACCGAACAGGCGTCAGGTCAGTCCTGGCTGTTTCGGTGGCAGGCGATCGCAGAACTAGGAGTGGAGTTCCCGGGCGAGTCCGTTTAGCGGAGCCCCGGGAAGCTTGAAGAGAACAGGAGTCCCGGGCCAAACTCCGTTTAGGGGAGCCCCGGGATGGAGTTGCGACTTCCGTGTGGTGGAGGGACACGTCAGAGCGTCGGCGCCCTACCACTTGACACTTTCACTAGTCCACTTTTAGTGGGGTGGACTGCACTGTACTGGTCGCTACTGAAATCTCGTCGTAAACTAGTTTTAGTTCGTAAGCGGCGTCTTTTATAAGGAACTATTTTAGTGTTCCAGAACTATTTGCCTCGCTTTACGATTACATTTGTTGTAGCCACAATTCGTCTGACCAGCCAGGTATAGTTGGCCAAGACGTATAAAACCTCACAATCCAAGAGTGCGTTATGAATTTTAAAATTAACATTTAGTATTCTATTAGTCAGTATACAAACGTAATACAATATAAAAACAAGATTTAAACTAGCCAAAACATATTAATTCATTTTTAGTAATAAAATCTAGTACAACCTTCATTTAACAGGCCGATATAGAAAAAGGAATAAGTAACTTGACAGATTGACGTTGCTTGTCATTAGTGAAAAATATTATTAAAAGTTTATAAAAGTGCTCAAATTACAATGTTAAACTGGAAATAAATGGATGAAATTGAATGGATAATGGATGCCGTGATTTATACCTACTTTCTGCTACCACAGAAGGCATATTTATGATAAAAATGAGACGAAGGACACATGGTCTGTAAATTGTACGTATATTTGTTCTTTAACGTATCTGCTTTATAGCAGAATACTATAACTACAGGACCGATTTGAAAAATTCTTTCAGCAATGGTAGCTACATTATCAGCGAGTAACATAGGTTATATTTTATCCCCGTACTCCCACGGGAACGGGAACTACGCAGGAGAAACCGCGTGACATCCACTAGAATATTATATTTTCATAGTAAGGAAAGCATACGGATGTTGAGTGCACTGTGTGGTCGATTCATTTACATCATTCTTCATTAGCCTTAACCGCTGCAGTTTGTAGTTATAATCGTCTTTGGGATGGTGCCTTAGTCGGTTTTCATAACGCTCATCCACGCAGACGGGTGGTGAAGCGGATTTCACGTTGTTCCACGTCACATTGGCTTGTATGAAATCTGTTGGTGCCTTACACACGAACACCGCTCATCTGCGCGGTTGAGCGGCGGTCACGCGGTACATAGCCACAAAATCTTCGTCGCTTCCGACCGATCGCGCGGACAAGCAATGAAGTCACATGAGAAACACCTTTTATTTTTCGGGTGGGAAATCATCACATAACTTCTACCGCTGGGCAGAGCGGAAGGGAGTGTCAGACTTGTACTGACTAAAACCCATCCATGTTCCTTCCTTGCCCTTTGTGTTCCAGGGCCGCGGTATCTCTTTCGAACAGTCCCGCAGCCCTGGCAGGAGAAACACCTTAATGAGCAATATATAGAATATACTTTATTGTATAAGTAAGATCAGTGAACCTCATCATTAAATCCTTTATTGTATTGTTTTATTGCTGATAGCGATATCCTCCAGGCGACTTAGTAATGGACTGAAAAAACTGAATATAAAAAGGGGGTAACAATTAACTACGATGCAACCGAATCAGTGGCTGTCAATATCAAGGATTTTTCAAACAACAGCAGCCAATTGCAATGGTAAAATGAAGTACAAATGACAAATTAGAGTACTGTTACATCCTACACAATGTAGCTTCGCGGACGTTATATTTTTTTGTCCATGTTCTGCCAACGAAAAGTTAGACGGCACCTATTACTGGTCTTTCGACGACACATGTTCGAAATACAAACATAGTTCGGTCTAGAAATAAAAGCAAAAAGGTCCAAACGAAGCAGGTTGTCGCTCCGCCAAACGAAATAATCAACGTTTCTGTAGCTGGCTGAAAGTAAAATAAATATCTAGAGATTTGAAGTTTTTCGCTGAAAACCAAATGACAAGTTTTAATTTTTTCTGGTGGTTATAGGAAAATCTGTTATATTTAGGGTTGAGTTAGGCAGAGGTGTACCTAATTGTACACCCACAATTCACCAGTTATGTTTTGAGTCCCATGTAATAAGGGGCGAGCCTATTGCCATCAACCAGGCACATATCCAAACGGCCTAACTGCTACTGAGAAATTCCTGATAGAAAAATTCAATAAAACTATATTCGACAATTCTTCGTAAGAATATCTATCTACAACATAAATAAAAATATAATTATACTGGTAGGTATTACAGAAAAGCTTTCACAAATATTACTTTATATAAAACAGCTTATATCCAATCGGGCATCAAAGTAATATGCTTCGCAAAATAATAAAGATTCCCAGTTCCACACAAAAACAATATCTGTGGTATTACGAAAAATCAGCTTTGTTAAAATAATATGCCCAAAATATTCACGAGTATGTGTAGCAGGAACATTTATTATGTGAATTTAATTGAATCACTACTGAACATCGCTATTTATTGGCAGACGTAAATGGTTCGTCAAATTAATTTCATCAATATTTAGGGAGACAGAAAACAAAAACCGGCTAAGTGCGAGTTCGACTCGTCTACCGAGAGTTCCGTATAAACTTGTAGGTATTTCGTTATTAAACTACATATTTAAGGTTTTCGAATTTTTCTATGATTCTAGGTTAACGAGAAGACGATTCTAGGTTATTAAAATATGCGACATAATCGGTCATATGTTTTGATCACGTTGACTTACTAGTCTGGTTTTTTCACTGCTCCATCTTCATCTGCTTAGCCTTTCCCCAACTATGTTAGGGTCGGCTTCCAGTCTAACCGGATGCAGCTGAATACCAGTATTTTACATGGAGCGACTGCCTATCTGACCTCCACAATCCAGTTAGTACTGGGTAATACGATGGTTAGACTGCTTGTCAGACTTTTTTGGGCCACTGACTACCTAACGACTGTCAAAGATCTTCAAATGACAGCCGGGACCAACGGCTCAACGTGCTTTCCGAGGCACGGAGGAAACTCGGTAGTAATGAGTGGTCACCCATCCACAGACCAACCTAGGCAAGCGCGGCTTAACTTAAAGATCGACCCGAGCGGCTGTTATTATTTAACCCCTGCTCCAAGGGGTAGCAAACTTGAGTATTTGATATTAATTTCAGCTTGATACCTTTTATGCGTTCTTGAGAAAAAGGGTCATGACAGGTGGACAGACGGGCAACAATGTAATCCTATAAAGGTTCTGATTTTGTCTAAAACACGGACAAAATCAGCCAAAAACATGCCCATTGGTGGCCTTCCTGGGTTTTCATCTGTAGGTGCGTCGGAGCGGATCCAGTACAGGTCGAAAGATGTCACATGTTTGAATTCTTGGTTCTAAGACATGCCGGTTTCCTCATGTTATCTTTCTAAGCACTTAGGAAGCCGTGATGATGAAAGCAGCAGTATAATTTAATGATGGTAGACCAATGAAGACCGAAACGTGGTCGCTCACAATGGGCCTCAACAGAAGGCTTAAGACACCCAAAGGGCAATGGAGAGGGCTACGCTCGGAGTTTTCTTGCGTGATCAAATCAGAAATGAGGACATCCGCAAGAAAACCAAAGTAACAGACGGAACCCTGGAAAAATTTCTACGTAAGTGGCAATGGCCAGGGCACATTGCGCGCAGAACGGAGGGCCGAAAATTTCTGGAGTGGCGACCGCGAACTGAAAGACGTTGCGTTGGAAGGCCTCCCACTAGGTGGACCAATGCCCTGGTGAAGGTTGCGGGGATCCGCTGGATGCGAGTCAAATAGGACCGGTCAATGTGGCGACACTTGGGGGAGACCTATGTCCAGCAGTGGACGTCTTTCGGCTGAAATGATGATGATGAGAGCAATGAAGATTTTTGGATTTACTACCGGTATTTTGGCATTGGGTGGGTTGGCCTCGGGCTAGGTGGAGCGACGATCTCCGCCGGATGGCTGGTAACAGCTGGATGAAAGTTGCCGTTTGGGCTAACTGGCGTGCAATTGGAGAGGCCTATCTCTAGTAATGGATCGCTGTAGGCTGATGATGACGGGTATTATTTCTGAGTATAGTGGCTTTGATTGACCAATTGTCTTAGTCTTAGTTTTACAATAACCTAGCTTTAACTTAGATTTATACTTTAACTCAGAGATAATATTTATAAGATTCCACGAGAACCTACTGCCCACAAATTGCTCTGCAGTTTGGCAGATGTTATATTTGTTAGTCTGTATATAATGTAAATATTGATTAGTTAAAGTATTAAATACCACCCATTTTTAAATGGGGTCAATAGAAATTAAAGATGCTTTTTATAATTAGTAAAACTATGTATAGTATGGATTAAGTATATAAATTAAAAAAAAAAAATTTCGTGTGATTAATGCCTATCCTGGTGTCAACATTTTATACCACCCATGGCCACGGCTTCACTCTAATTCTCTCACTGGCTTTAATTAAAATACTTAATATAAAACTGTAAACACAGAAGATTAATGTTTCTATACCTTTTAATGACTATGTGAAATAAGGCGCTCACAACAAACAACAGTGCTTAATGCGGTTTAAATTAGAGCATTAAATTAACATAATAATGATCGACGTTCTTGAGCGATAATTACCATCATTTAACATAGTCGCTGTTGGTTTACGTACAAAATTAAGCCTGCCTATTTTTTAATGTACTTGAGTGATGGATGGATCTGCCTTTGATAGGATGAAACACCTACTCATCATTGATTTTTACTGCTTCGTTTTGATTTCATAACAATGAAGTAAAGACTTATCTATAACTAGCTTATGCCCGCGGCTTCGCCCGCGTGGATTTTGATAACTGTCCCACGAGAACATACTATCGGGATAAAAAGTATTCTATGTGTTAATCCAGGTTATAAACTATATGTATTTTAAATTTCATCCAGATCCGTTCAGTAGTTTTTGCGTGAAAGAGTAACAAACATTAGTCTATAATTATCATCATCATCATCATCTGCCTAGCCTTTTCCCAACTATGTTGGGCTCGGCTTCCAGTCTAACTGGATGCAGCTGAATACCAGTATTTTACATGGAGCTACTGCCTCTCTGACCTACACAACCCAGTTAGTACTGGTTAATACGATACCCCTTGGTAAGACTGGTTGTCAGACTTTTTTGGGCCACTGACTACCTAACAACTGTCAAAGATCTTCAAATGACAGCCGGGGCCAACGGCTTAACGTACTTAAACTTAATCTAGCAAAAACATATCCTAGACCCGTCTAATTTCCAAAGTTCTAATTAAGTATTTCTACAACATCTGTACGTTAATACGTGACGCCAAGTGTTTGGCGCCATCTGTGGCGGTATTGAAGACGAAGTTTGGTCATAGCAAGCCGTATTACTGAGCAATGTGACATGGCAAGCCTGCTCGAACTGATACTGTATGTTGTTTGAGAGTTGTGATTTCTAGAAAAGTTATGGGTAACATTATAATAACAACGCTTCGATGGCCTGAGGTCACAAGCACGACTGCTGAGCAAGAGATCTGGGTTCGATTCCCAGGTTGAGCAGCATGTTGTTTTGGTCGACATTAATATAAGCTCCGCCATCTTGTTTTTTAAATTTCACAAAACTGTTTCACAAATTGAAATGTTTCTACATATTCTCGTCCATGTTTTTCTAGCCCCAAAGATTCTTGCGTCATTTGACATCTTATGAATCTTCTTATGTGTCTAGCTTCTAGTCTAACCGGATGCAGCTGAATACCAATATCTTACATGGAGTGACTGCCTACCTGACCTCCACAACCCAGTTAAACTGGGTATTACGAAAACCCTTGGCAAGACATGGTTGTTAGACTATCGGGCCACTGATTACCTGTAACGACAGTCAAAGATCTACAATTGGCAACTGGGACCAACGGCTTAGCGTGCTTTTCGAGGCATAGAGGAAACTAGGTATGTAATGGGTGGACACCTATCCGCGGACCAACCTAGGCAAGCACGGCTTAACTTAAAGACCCGAGCGGCTGTTATTATTTAGCCACGAGTTTCTCTGACTTATTCTTGAATGCGCATTTATATTCATGTGAAAAACTGAAAATCGAATCCAACTGGCAAAAGCTTTATATATTTTTCTAAATCATACCAGGAAGGAATGAAGAAAATATGAACATCAAATCTAGGACACACCCACTGGACGTGATCTTAGAAAATGTGGAGCCCGGAATATTTGAAACGGTACGTGATATAGATAGAAACTATGAAAGTAAACGAAGCAGGAAATTCATACAAAAATATTGCTTGGCTCGACGGCGATCGCCTGCCTTATATTTTTCAAGGGTGTTGCACTCTTCGGGTTGGCACATTTTTTTTTGGATTACCTCTTTGGTCTAGTAGCTCGATTCCCAGGTCGGGGTAAGTGTTATTGGGTTTGTCCATCAAGAAATTCTCAGTAGCCGCCACTGAATCTGTATTTTTGTCCGATTGATGGCACTAGATCCACCATCTGTTACATAAGACTTAAACATAACTGGTGAAATGTGGGTGTACTATTAGGTACACTTCTGCCTAACCCTTCGGGGATTACAGGCATGATGTTATGTTTTAACAACAATAAAGCTGACCTGAAGCATTTATTATACATGATCAGCTTTCAGTCGGCTTGTGCCGATCGTTAAAGTCCGTTTGGCATCTAATCTCGCTTCCTAGTTCAAGTCGGTTCTTAACAATTCGAGCTACATCAAGGGGCGATTTCTGTAACGTTTTACAACATACATTCAAGTTCGCAGCTCGGTTTTGCCGAATGATGCCGACCGAAGAACACATGGAAGCACCCCTTATATTTCTTAGAAAATCGAGCATCCATGGAGAAAACAGTAATAAGAATTTTCAGATCATAAATTCTCGGTTATTGACCTCAATTTGATCTGGTTTTCTGATTCAGAACTATTTAATGACCGAAACAATATGTGTTCGAATTATTTTCATGGTAAAATACTTTTTTATGATCATGGCATTGAAATACAAAACAATGCCAAACTAACTTCGATTAAACCACGATTATATGACTAGATAGACAAAATATTACACAAAATAGATAACTTTTATAAAATAATTAGCCATACTACCCGAAACTGTCAAATTTTTCCAATCAACCTTGAACCTAATGCGTTGGCGATAAAGTTGAAAATCTATTAAAGAAATTTGACAGATTGTAGTAGCTAGCTGTGCTCGCTTCTGTTTGAAAATTACTCGACAATTGAATTGAAGAGGTAATTTGTAGATAAAAATGATATCTAGCCTAATCAATTGTCAAACGGCGCGCAGCACCATATTGAAAACATAAAATATTACTATCCTTCACTTCCAAATAAAACAAAAATGAGACAGAAGATATTAAAGCGATCCCTTCATACCTCAACTAGCGTCCCTCATCGATCACTCAGACACCCCTATTTTTCCTCTTTTCACCCCCTTTCCCAAAAACTTACGTTCACTCAACAAGGTAAACGTAAAGAAAAACATGTAGAAAATAATTGAATACCTATGGAAAGGTCTCGAAAGAATTATTTTATTACCAAAGAACGTTAAGGTAACCTTCATGTTATTTTAGATGTGCACGCAATGTTTTAATTTGGGCACGGGTCAATCATGGGTTTGGTGTGAACAGAAATAAACAGCGCGTTCTAACGTCGCTTCTTCATTATTATAGAAAGTAAAATTGATGTGATCGGGCTCTGACAGCCCGTTGACATGGCTGGCTTCCAAATACAGATAAAAATTGCCGTTTTATTATGGCGTAGGGCATTTTAAGAAGTTTTGAGCAAAATAATGTGGTCTACTGGTCTTAATTGCAACAGCTGAACATGACGTCCTGGGCTCGATTCCCGGGTCGGGCAAATTGTTGTTAGGTTTTCTATCAGTTTTTTTTCAGTTGTAGCCACGGAGTCTGAATTTGTGCCCGGTTGAAGGCATTAGGCTCGCCTCCTATTATTTGAAACTTAAACTTAACTGGAAAGGTGGGTGTACTATTAGGTACACCTCTGCATAATCCCTCGGGGCGTACAGGCGTGATGTTATGTATATGTATAGTTAGGACCTGATGGATAAACGGTGAAGGAAAGCAGAAATTGTTTAGAATTTCCAATGTAATTTCTTGTTACACTTAAAATATGTGTTCAAAAATAACAACACACGTATTTTCCCCGAAAGATTAGGATAACTTGAACCATGTGTGTCTCTACAACACCAAACACCCACCAAAAAGTTAAAAAAATAGAAACCTTTTTCTATATTTTCAACCTTTTAAAACAAACTTCACAAAAACATAAAAATAGCTAAAACACAACCCTTATTACTCTTTTCTAAAAACAGAGAGCGTCGACACAATCACAATAAATTACACTCAACAACATTTGGGGGCTTGCGTTACAAAAGTGTCGCAAAAAACCGCGAAAAATCTCGCGAATTTCTAAATAAAATAAATGAACAATATGAATACGGGCGAAACGGAAGGGTATATTGCATCTCTTATGCAAAGGTCGGGGGACAATCTGGGAACAAATGTGTTGTCTCCCATCGAAATATTTGAGATTGCATTCGTAGTACCCCATATTCGGGGCCCTGATATTTTTTCAGCTTATTTGAATATAGTCGAGCTGTCTGCGATGGAGAATCTCGGATTTTTTCATGCCGATGTAAGGATATAGGAGTGCGGGTGTCGTGTGGTTTCGGTAAATCGATGGGGTCGTTTCAAGGGTAGGATTTCCCCCGTAAATGATGGGAATCTTTTGTTGAAGAATGTCTCTATTTTTCGTTGACACATTTTTGGAATAACTATGTGCAGAGCTCCAAGGACGTGTGGTGTTAGACTGGCATTTACAGGGAGATGAAATCCGTGAATACACGTGAAATTATTTTGAAAAATTAGTTAACACACACTTATAATCCCGGGGTTAGGCAGAGGTATGAATTTGAATTTGCCCTGGTGGCTGAGAGAATGTCATGCTCACTTAAATGTCTCGCTGATGGTGGCGGGTGTGTCGGGTCATTAAGCTCCCTTCAATATGGTTGAGCTGAATGGGGCTGATCCATGCGTCATGATCGTGAACGGGCGCTGTCAGGTGGGACTGGTCATCTCTAGACTGCCACGGTTTATTTTAAATACTTAATTTGTTTTTAAATTGTTGATATAATCTTTTACTCTGGAGGCTCCTAACGTGCACGTATTTATACATCATTCTCACATATATATGTATAATCTCAACATGAATGATGTAACCAAGATTTTGTACAATATTTTGATGGAAAAGAGTTTCAATGGAGTTTCTTGTCCTTTCTTCTCCATAGAGATCTACGCTTTGGAATGGGCAACTACAGTACTTTCACAAGTTATTATATCTTGTGTCTGTGACTGTGGCTTAGCCTTCTTTGTTTTTCTGACATTCAAAAGTGCCTGTAATGGTCTAATTGAAATAAATGCTTTTGAGTTTGAGTATACCTAATGGAACACCCATATTTCACCAGTTATCTGAGTCCCATGAAAAGGTGTGGTGAGCCGAATATTTTGCGAAAATGTATAGAAAAAAAAACCAAGTAAGGATCGTTTAGTAGTTATAAGTGTCAGTTTAAGAAATAAAGATCCTTATACAGCTTTAACCATTTATTTCCATGCATAGACTTTTTGCCTCTATGTATACGAACTCTATTAAACTTTTTCGACAGCTCACCTCTAAAGCACGAGCGAGAATGTCCGCCTCCTATGCAAATGTCCACGGGTTCGATTCCGTTATTGAGCGAAGCATTTACATGGTATGAATTTTCTTTTTCTGGAGCCTAGATTTTTCAATCCCAGTGTACCGAAATAGTATTTTTATAATTATTTCTAAAAGTATTTTTGAGAACGTACTTGAAATTTTATTATAGCAACAAACTTGCATTTAAATTCCTCTTCTTGTTTTTTCTATAAAAATACTAAAGGACACACCGGTGAAGAGGGTTGAGTAAATTTTGTTGAGGCCAATAATGTTGTCGTCTTTTGCGATAGCAAGCAATTGTTTTATGTATTTCATTTCCTAGCATACCTTCCTCAAAATTCATAGCTATACTTTATAATCGATACTAATGCGAAATTAACTATGTTTGTCCATCTTATCATTTACGGCCTTAAATGCAAAACGGGTTTTACATAATTTGGCCCAGGTTAGAACATAGGATATTTTTTATCCCGGTAGTAAGTTACCGTCGGATAATTTGAACGTCCCCGAAGCTAAAAAGTCCCGAAGAAAAATACTAAAAGTCAATTGTAGATAATTGACAGTCGTTAGGTAGTCAGTGGCCCACAAAGAAAAAGTCTGACACTTACACACTACTTATATAATATTATAAACGCGAAAGTTTCTATGTATGGATGTTTGTTACTCTTTCACGCAAAAACTACTAAACGGATTTGGATGAAATTTCGAACCCAAATAGCTTATAACCTGGATTAACACATAGGATACTTTTTATCTCGATAGTATGTTCCCGTGGGACAATTATCGAACTCCACGCGGGTGACGCCATGGGCATATGCTAGTTATCCATAAATTAATGTAAACTATACCTATATCCTTCAACCATAATTTAATAGTGCACCGTCAGTTTAAAGCTATTTCAAATTTGATAGTAGACTCGACTCCAAGGCGCCCTGAATAATTTGATTCAAATTAAGTAGTTTGATGTCGGCTGGCACTGCTTTACCGACATCGTTTAAGACTTGTTTAATGGTTCAAGTTATTGTGAGTCTATGTTAGGTAGTGTGGTTTTAACCTGAAAATCAAACGAAATAGACAAGTGGTAATCGTTTCGTTTTTCTACGACCTTGAAGTTTTTCAGTAGATGTCTTTGCCTAGGCCCTTTACTCACAAACGATCCAATCAAATCTAAAATGGTGAGATTCAAAAATTAAGCAAGATGCGACTAAACATATTTTTTGCAATTGAACCTTTTTTTTTACACAAAAATAAAAGTTACACTAAATTAATTCTAGACAGCACGCTTTTAACCCTTAACACTAAAAGGTTTTTTCAAAACACTGTTCAGCACGTAACCAGTCTACATAATATTTTGAAAGAAACCCTGAAAGCCTTCACCGACATAATTCCCACAATGAAGCCACAAATGGTTTACAAGGGGCGGAGACTGGCGGGCTCCATTATAAACTTGCTAATGTAAGGTCCTCAGGGCCGGTATCAGACCAAATGAGACCTGCCAAGTGCGAGAGAGAACCAGGAAGGGTTCCGGACTTCAAAGGATAATAAATCGTGTCTACTATATAATTTATTGAAATTTCAGTATACTATTATTTTTTTATTATTATTGTTATAAGCCTATATATATAATAATAATAATAATATCTTGGGACAACCAACACACCGCCATCTGATCCCAAACTAGGCAGAGCCTGTACTATGGCAACCAGACAACTGATAAACATACTTATATATTTCTAAATACATACATGTTATAGATAAATTATACACCCAGATACAGAACAAATAATCGTACTCATCGCACAAAGATTTGTCCTGTGTGGGAATCGAACCCACGACCTCCGTCCTAGCAGTCAGGGTCACTAACCACTAGACCAACAGGCCAATCAAGCAGAGTGTCCCACTGCAGGGCAAAGGCCTCCCTTCCCTCCTTCCACATTTCGTGATCCAGTGCGATTGCAGGACAATCCTTTGCGAAAGAGTCCAGCTCATACAATATACAATAAACATTAATAATTAAAAACTAATAAATAAACTAACAACAAACTATACAAGGGCAACTAAAAACTCCTTCTCAACGCTGTCACCTAAAAATGTGCCCAAGAGACTGGCGGCGTTGCCACGTTGTATGGCAACACTTAACCTAAGTAATTATCTTATTTTATTCAAACCTTGGCGCTAATTGTACGTCAAAAGCTACATTCGAATTGAATGTTTATCAAGGCGAGCCACCGGCAAGAACTCTTTTAAAAATAATTGTCTTTAAATTCTTTCTTCTTCTTTAACGTGTGGTTAGTGTCTAACCTGATGTTTTCCTTCACCGAGGCAGGTGATAATTATACAATACGCACATGAATCTGAAACATCAGAGGTACGTGTCTTGGGTTCGAACTTGAGAACTATGACTCTAGAACAGTGTCGTCATATAATACTGGGCAGAAAAAGCGAAAATGTTTGCAAAACACCTAGCCAACATCTTTACACCGAATGAAAGCAACAATGTGAGTTCGAAAATGAAGTTGAAAGTACACTGTAGCAAGATCTACAACTGTCCTCCCCACCAAGGCCAATTACGGTTGCTGAAAAGAACCATAAATAAATTACAAAATAAAAATGTGTGTAATGTTCCTCCTCTTCAATAGCGTGCTTAGAGTGCAATATTTTCCAAGATTATGGAAGGTATCCATAGTGACAATGACTCACAAGCCTGGAAAGCCCCTGGAGGAAGCCACATCATACAGACCCATAAGCCTGTTGCCTGTACTGTCCAAGATGTTTGAGAGGATCCTCTTGAGTAGAACCCATACTCAATGAAAATCAAATCGTACCTAAGCATTAATTCGGTTTTAGACAACAGCACTAAACAAGTGCATAGGGTGTGTGAAAAAATTCGATCATCCTTTGAAAACAAAGAATACTGCTCTGCCGTGTTTTTAGACATCCAAGCTGCATTCGATAAGGTGTGGCACAAAGGCCTACTATATAAAATAAAGGCATTTCTACCTCACCTTTCTCTCTCTAGTATCTACCTACTGATGAAGTCATACCTGGAAGATCGAATCTTCCGGGTGAGAGAAGACGGAGAGCTCCAATATCCATGATATAATGGCGGGAGTTCCACAGGGATCTGTCTTGGGACCCGACTTGTACACCATCTACACTGCTGACCTCCCCGAAGCACAAGGGGTTACTGCGGCTACATTTGCCGATGACACTGCACTACTTGCAAGCAGCAGGGACCCATCTGTCACCTCCGCTATTTTGCCTAGAATAACCTTGAAAAGGTGACTGAATGGCTCCAGAAATGGCGAATAAAGGCCAGTGCCACAAAATCCGTGTACATAACATTTACGCTCAGGAAGGAAAGCTGCACACCGGTAAAAATGTGCGACATCACTCTACCACAGTGTGACACAGTCCGACACCTCGGCATGCACCTCGACAAAAGGCTGACGTGGAAGAAACACATCAAATCAAAACGAGATGAGCTAACATGCGGTTCAGGAACATTTACTGGCTGATGGCACGTAACTCCAAACTTTCCACTGACAATAAGCTCCTAATTTACAAAATGATCCTGAAGCCAATATGGACGTATGGACTGCAACTATGGGGAAGTGCATGCGACTCCAGTTTAAATATCATGCAAAGAATGCAAAATGGCATCTTAAGAACCATACCAAATGTACCATAGTTTGTGACAAACGCTGAGATCCATGAAGCGATGAACATAAAAACAGTAAAGTCACCGTCGGCGTCCCAGCTGTTTTAGAACCCAATGGCTTGGCACGTGACGATGGCAAGACACCGGACGGCATGTCTTTGTTTCCTTGGAAGATGGGTAGGCCTTTAGTGTGGGACGCAACATGCGTCGATACTCTTGCGCCATCCCATCTTCCAAGCTCATCGTGCTGTGCTGGTGCTGCCGCTGCGGCTGCAGAGAACCTCAAGCGGCGTAAATATAGAAACCTGTGTGGTAACTATATTTTCGAGCCGTTTGGGGTTGAAACTCTAGGGCCGTGGGGTCCGAGTGCTCATAGCCTATTTAAGGAAATTTCGAAACGCCTAGTTGACGCTTCCCGTGACCCAAGGGCTGGCTTTTACTTTGGCCAGAGGCTAAGTGTTGCCATACAACGTGGCAACGCCGCCAGTCTCTTGGGCACATTACCATCTGACAGCGTTGAGGAGGAGTTTTTCGATGCCCTTTTATAGTTTGTTGTTAGTTTATCTATTTTAGTTTAATAGTTTTTAATTATCAATGTATATAGTTAGTTTAACTTAATAAAGTATGACCCTATAAAAAAAAAAAAGGAGGAGATAAAGTTAACAGGGATTAAGTACAGAACTCGGCTGGAAAATCACCCAAATGCCCTAGCTACTGCATTGACAAACATTAGCTACATAAAACGACTGAAACGCCATGATTTACAGGGAATTGGTGACAGATGGTGAGGAATGAAGAGTCTCCTGCTGAGGAGCCTCTTCGACCAAATCTGCTCATAGCCCAGGGCTGATCGCAGATAAACACAAAAAAAATTGATATGTCACTGGGCGCATGATTGCCTCCGATTACGTTGTTGTTTGTTCCAAGATGTTATTATTGAAATAACTAATTACCTTTAAGTGGAGATTGCACTCATAATTATTAAACAACTTTTACTATGAGACCAATGCTGAAAAAGCGCTAGATAGCCAGATTATTCAGGTATTTTGTTGAGTTATGCGATTATAGATCTTTTAACTCTTTCAGGTTTGGTGGTTACTTTTCTAACCACGTATTCTAGGTTGTTTAAAAATATTTCCGTGTCATCTATTATGCACTAGACTATTATGCTTTTTAAAGTCATTGTTGACCGTGTGTTGCGAAAACCGCCATGGTGGTTAGTAAACTAGCCCCCTTATTCCTCAAAAGCCTTTTGTGGTATTTTCAGAAAATATTTTTTTTTCTTATTAATTAAACTCTAACTAAACAAAATGTCGAATTGTTTTATTTATAAAGTCATCTATTTAAAAGTGTGCCTGAAAGAGTTAAGAGAGTTTCAGTTATTTAAGTACGAGAACATAAAAGGTGTGAAGAAATTCTGAGAATATTTCTGTTCGCTCTATATCTTTTACGAGCTCATGTTCGCACGTGTGGAAGTCAGAAATCATTCTTTGGGAACATGTTACTAGGATAAAAAATATCCTATTCAACCTAATCTAACTTAGTTCATGGTCTACCTGTGCGCCTGAAATCCACTCAGACGTTGAATGGAATCAGACAGCCAATATTTAACAGTGTTGTAGAGGTCCTATAATGATATATCGTTCTGGCATCCTATTGATACTGACAGCTTAATAAAGTAAATACATTTGAATGGAAAAGAGGAATAACAATGATAGATTGTCAGAATGACAGAGAGATAGAAAATATGAATGTAAAAAAATGTATTTTTTATTATTATTATGAGCCTGTTGTGTCCCACTGTAGGGCAAAGGCCTCCCTTCCTTTTTCCATTTTTCTCTGTCTAGAGCTATTTTAGCCCAATCCTTTAGATAGCAGTCCAGCTCATCGCGCCATCTCCTTCTGGGCCTGCCGCGTCGCCGATTCCTGTTGTTCGGAACCCAATCTGTGGCTATTTTCGCCCAATTCTTATGCGACATGCGGCGTATATGGCCTGACCAGTTCCATTTTAGTTTAACGGCTGTGTTGCCTACGTCTGCAATTTGTGTTTTGGAACGAAGTATACTGTTCCTTATACGGTCAGTAATTTTGACTCCGAGCATACTTTAAATCAATTAATACAAAGATGTATTAATTGATTTGAAGTAAATAAAAAGAGTTAAAGTTTAAAAGAGTATTATTTGGTAGTGTAGAAACTCCGTAGCTACGCAACCCTAAATACAGGGTAAGGGTTAAGGTGTCTTGTTAATAATTATGTAATTGGTCCCTCTGCGCTGAAACTTCTATTTAAACAAGGTATATCCTTAAATTATGGTGATGATAGTATTAATATTATTATTTCATTTATTTATCATTTTTCTTACTTTATACATTTTTAAATATACAAAACTATTACAACTATACAAAAATATTTAAAAATATAAAAAATAGATGGCCCATCGACATCAGGAACAGGTCCAAACTGCCGGTGGTCAGAGCTACGGAGAGAGGAACCTCCTCACTAATCGTGCCGTGTCCAGGAGTATTGCTTTCTGAATCAAGCCCTTGACCCAGTCGCGTAATGAGAGCCTCCTAAGGTGTTGGTCGAGGCTCTTTGCTATAAGTCCATTCACCGTAACGACTATCGGTACAATGATTGCAGAGTCCACATCCCACATGTCGACAACCTATTACTATTACTGCAACACACATTAATTTTATCTATAGAAACATTTAATTACTGCCTAGTTGTTTTAGGAGTTGCAAGTACTGAGTATGAGGTCCTGGTTTCGATTCCAGGGTCAGGCAAAGTAATATTCAGTCTTCCCATTAAAAGTAAACCTTAAAAGTAAGTAAGGCAGAGGTGTACCTAATAGTACATCCACAATTCGCCAGTTATATTTAAGTCCCATGTAAAAGGGGGCGAGCCTATTGCTATTATCAACCGGGCACAAATCCAGACTCCGTGGCGGCTACTGAGAAATTTCTGAAAGAGAAACCCAATAACACTGCCCGACCTGGGAATCGAACCCATACCCACATGCTCGGTAGTCACGCTTGCGACCACTAGACAATCGAAGCAAATTATCCTAGTCTAACTTAAAACTAGTACACTAACTCAATATCCCTACATCTTTCAACTAGCGTTTCGGTAAATAAACAAAAACCAAACGAAACTAAAGACTAAAATCCCAGGGCTGCGGGACTATTCGAAAGAGATACCGCGGCCCTGGAACACAAAGGGCAAGGAAGGAACATGGATGGATTTTACTCAGTACAAGACTGACACTCCCTTCCGCTCTGCCCAGAGCGGGAGAAGTCAAAAATCAAAATCAAAATATTTTATTTCACATAGGCCCAGATGAGCACTTATAAAACGTCGATAAAAAGGTGCACGGTTCGGTTGGTTGTTTCCTATGGAGAAGAACCGGCAAGAAACTCCATGGTTATTCTTTTCAAATCATTTCGTGTTACAATATTATCATGTTACAGCATTAGTACTTAAGTATAGGGGAACAGTGTAGGCCTGACAATAAGTCACTGCGTATTACACAAAAAATGTAATACACGATAAAAAGTTAACAAAAGTTAACAAGCATCTGGGAATCTACAAAGTCTACAGTGTTCACACATTCACAAACGCTCGGTAAATAAGAATCTATACAAAGGTAAGAAAATATTGTAGTCATTTGATGATTTCCCATCCGAAAAAAAAAATACTAAAATCACTTATTACGCTAAACACAACCCTAACTTGGTCCTCCGGGGTCTAAATTGATCTTTTGAACCCCAAACTCCCGATTGAGTCAACCCTAATCTGCTGAGATGTTATAACTGTGTTAGCGACTGAGTAATTTGAATTCGGCTATGTTAGGCTGTGGTCAGACATGACAAAGATTTAGTTGGCTGTAATCTAGTTGTTATTATGTGGTTTGGCTGACGAGTAGTGTATGATTAAAGATTAGCTTTAGCCCGTAACTTTCGAAAAATATCACTTCCATATTTGAATGTTGTATGTGGTGGATTATAGCCCATTCCCTCTCTTAGAGAGGAGGTCTGTGTCCCAGCAGTGGGAACAGTATTGGCTGATGATTATTATTATGATTTGGATGTTAAAAATATCATGGGTTTTTTTTTTTTTGCACGGAACCCTAATGCTCTTTCTAACATAAAAGTGGCCTAAGCTGCTCCTTAAAACATCTGATATCTACCGTCAGCCGACAACTAGCAGACATAAAAAAAAAGTTTTTTCCTGTATTTTGAAATTGCAAACATTTGTATCGGCAAGAACTAGTATTTCCGTGATTTGGTTAAATAGAATGGCAATACCAACGTTTATGAATGTTATTCATCACCAACTGTGGGATTTTCATAGTGCAATGCTCATTGAGGCAGCGATGCACACATAAGAATATTGAGATCCTCTCAAAGTGCTACGCACCATGCCACGGCGTAGCTCGTAGCGTGCTACGACGTAGCTCGTAGCGAGCTATGAACTCGTAGGCTTCTCACCGGAACATTTTAGATATTTAAGACTACAACTTCGTCCGCGACTTCGAAAAATTGTCATAGCTCGGCTAATATGCGTGATATAAATATAATTTATAGCCAGCACCCACGAAAAATATAGCTTTGTACTAGTGTTTTTTTTTTTAATTTGCATTATTAGTTCCGGAGATTACATACAAACTTGTAGGTACAAACAAATTTTACTTCTGTATAATATTAATATAGAAAAGCAATATTGTATATCAGTTACAAGTATTTTGATCCCATGTCAGCAACAATGTATTGCCCTAAATCCCTTCTGATGGTCAAGATCCCTATACTGACCCTAAACTAATTGGTTGGGTAGAATTACAAGGAAAAGCACAAAATATCCTCTCAAAATGGCAGTAGTATGGCAACACCGAAACCACTAACGATCGCTTAGTTTGTACACAAGTTGGTGAACGAAAAAGTTAAATTGGATACCGACAGGCATAAGCTCCCAGTTAAGTATTAAGTAGTTAAATTATTGTGTGGTTTTATTGATCCTCTAGTGGCGAAGCTTCCATACAACTCGATTCCATTTGAAAAATGGCACAGTCAGTATTCTATACACAAAATTATATAATCACATTAAAGATATGTACTCCGGCTTACCTCTTGCAAAAATTGACCCATCGCTACTGTGATCCTCCTAATATATATTATATTACTGACCCGCGCAACTTCGTCTGCGTCACATAATGCAATTAAATATTATTGCGACTATAAATTTAGATGTAAGCTATCCTATCTTCCAAGTTGGATCAACTACACACGGTGTCTAAATTTGATTAAAATCGGTTAAGTAGTGTAGGAGTCCATCGCAACGTGACAAGTAATTTATAATAAATAAAATAAAATAAAATGTTTATTTCAATTACAATGGGCATTTCGATACATATTGTTGGAGATCACCTTTTAAGCAAGGGATTGCTTGTATTAGGAGACTCCGCACTTCCACATTATCATTTTTATGCAATTGATTTTGAGTATAGAGTATGTAAGTAAACATGCAAGATTAAAAACAAATGGGTAATTTAAAATTGTACAAAACGGTTTTGCAAGTTATGAGCGTTATGAAGAAAAAGGCCGGACCGCGCGTGTTTGTGTGATGGATGTGTGAAACGAGTGAGTGTGTGGGTGAGTATTTGTGAGAATGTGAATAGTGAGGCTGTGTGAGTGAGTATGGGTGAGTGAGTATGGGTGAAAGTGTGAATAGTGAGGTTGCACGATATGGGTGAGTGAGTATGGGTGAGAGTGTGAATAGTGAGGTTGTATGGTATGGGTTATATTAAACATTGCTTACGTTTAGTTCACATTGTTATATAAGATATGCATCCCGTTTGGAAATTGTACTTTTTTGACTGCCTCGTTCGTTTTCTGCTTCTTTAACGTGGGGTTTACCTAACCTGGTGTCAGAGTTTTCATGTCGCCCTTGGGCCTCTGACTTGGCTTTACATGCCGTCGAGTAATATCTCTCAGGCATGCTGGTTTCCTCACGATGTTTGTCTTCACCGAAGAAAGTGATAATTATACAATACGCATATGAACCCGAAAATCAGAGTAGCATGTCTTGGGTTCGAACTCGAGACCTATGACTTGGCAGTCCGACGGTCACATCACTGGACTATCCCTGCTAGCGTTAGGTACCGCTAAGGTTCTGGGAAAGGGGCGAACTTCCAGGTCGGGTAAATTGGTATTGGGTGTTTCCAGCACGAATTTCTCAAAAACAGCAGTCGGGACCCGCACGGGACAAAACATACAAAAAGAAAATGGCAATGCAGTAAAATTATATTAAAAGTAAACATTAAAAAAAATGAAATTTTTGCGAGGCCAAAAGGCCGCTATCTCAGCATGGTGCTGTAACATTTTTTTGCATGGGACTTAAAAATAACTGGCGAGATGTGAGTGTACTATTCGGTACCCAAAGCCCTCGGGAATTCTAAGCTTCATGTTACAATAATACTCCTTAACAAAACATTACATTGAACTACCCATATTCTTGAAACAACCAATTATCAAATCCATGCAAAACTAGGTAAAAAGTAGTTGATTTCTTAGAATCCCACAAACTAATTCTGAAGGTGACCCCACGCCCCGCCAAGGTAACCACAGAGTATATTCTATTTAGTGATGACCTCCTTCGTCAACCTGAGGCGTGCCTGATCGAAATTATGGACGAAGTTATGGTCTATGACGTCTAGTTACAAATCTATAATTATTGATAAATGTATGACCTATTTCAGAGTGTCTTTGTTGATCGTATTTAATCAATAGTTTTTAATCAAATTATCTAGGAAATAAGCTAAGAAACAGACATGGTAAAATATATGGAAATCGCGAACCATTGTCCCTCTAAAGCCTACTATCCCTACTATAATATTAGCCTTCCAGTAGCCATCCTTACTAATATCCTTACTCAATAATAATATTATAAACGCGAAATTTTGTATGTATGGATGTTCTTTTTTTTTTAAAAAAACGTTGCCCCACTCTAGGTATTACTCCTGTATCGCAGGTGCGTTTACAAACATTTAAACTCACATACACAAACAGCCAGACCCGGAACAACTACCTGTAGGCCATACAAATATTTGTTCCTTGCGGGAATCGAACCCGCGACACGTAGCGCAGCAGTCGATCGCTCATCCACTGGACCAACCGCGCCGTCTACGTGTGTTACGCTTTCACGCAAAACGCTGAACAGATTTGTATGAAATTTGGAACACAGATAGTTTATAGCCTGGATTAACACATAGAATACTTTTTATCCTGATAGTATGTTCCCGTGGGACAATTATCGAACTCCACGCGGGCGACGCCGCGGGCATAAGCTAGTATATCATCAACATCTGCCTACCTTTATTTCGAACTATATTGGGGTCGACTTCCATTCAAACCGAATTCTAAAGAGTATAAAAAGGCTCTTAACGAAGCCGAAAGGCACTTGTTCTCCCCGTCACTGCGTTCATTGTTTTGTTTTAGACCATATCTGGGAACCTTCTAGTGACGGAGCGGGGTTGGGGGTCAAAGTTGCAACTTTGCACAAGTTTTTTTTAATACATATTTTACTACTAAATATACAATACACATATTTTTTTTTAATGTATTTTTTACTTAAGACACCTTCACGACCGCCGTACTATTCAAACCATCCATCAGCACAGTGTTTTAAATACGTTACATTGAGCTCTACCATAAATCGTGATTTTTCATCCCAAAAAAAAGGGCGTTTCCCAGCAATATTTTTACGTAAAGTTTGATATACATAATGCTTGGTTCAAACCAACCGGCTTCGTAAAGAGTCCGTTTACACCCTGTTGATGTATCTATCATGCCTGTGTTATTTATTTTTTTAATTTGTTATTTAATGTGACTTTGCCAATTTAATTTTTAGATTTTTAATTTGTAGGAAATATTTTGTACTGTCTTATTTTTATTTATTTTTATAAAAAATTTATGCACCTTATGCTATAATCTAATTGATGATCGAAATAAAGGAATTACATTGAATTGAATACCGATGGATTAGACAGACGAGTACCTAATAGTACAACCATTTTCACTAGTTTCAATTTTAATATCGTTCTAATTCACGTTACGTTTACTCCGTGTATTCATGCTGGCATCAAGTCAGTTACTTCCACAGGCAAACTTTATGGTATCATAGAAAATCTATTTACGGTTGAAATTTCAAACTTCCTCCAAGTAACAAGCACTTAAGCCAAAAAAGTTATACTTTACAGTTAAGTTGTCTTCAAGCCGAATACGCGCGGTTGAAGAAGGTAATCAAGTTATAATGTTGGTCGTTTCGGCACTTTATAACTATACATATAATAATACAAAGCTGAAGAGTTTGTTTGGTTAAACGCGCTAATCTTAGGAATTTCTGATATGAATTGAAAAAATATTTTAGTGTTGGATAGCTTATTTATCGAGGCAGGCTATAGGCTATATAACATCACGCTAAAACCAATAGGAGCGGAGCAACAATGAAAAATGTTGCAAAAACGAGAAAAAATATTTTCTCAGACGAAGTTGTGCGGGTCATCTAATACATACATATAAATATATGTTTATTTTAAACGTTACCCCACACTAGGAATTTCTCCAGTATCGCAGGTTCGTTAACAAACATTTAAACTTATTTTCACTAACAGTCATACCCGGAACAATTACCTGTACCTGGCCTTATAAATATGTGTTCCGTGCGGGAATCAAACCCGCGACACGCAGTGCAGCACCCAATCGCTCAGTTACTGCGCCAACTGTACCGTCTATGAGTAATATTTTATTTAGAATTTTTTTAAGACGTAAACAGTTATATTAAATTAAGGTGGAAGCGCCCGCTAAATACAAATTTTACAACCCTCTAAGTTCATTTGAATGACTCTGACCCCCTTGAATGTCTTTTTCATGAAATATTCATTGAATAGGGTTACATGAATTAAGAGGGTTGTATTGATGATTTTTATGATTGTAATTTTAAAACTACATGTATTACTGGCGCGACTCATTTTTCATCAACATACAACCTGACACTGACCTGCAAATTGCAAAAAACGTAAGAAAATTTGAATTTCGCCGCTTACCCGTACGTTTCCACTTTAATTGTAATTTGAATTAGCTATTGTAGATTATGACCACGTCTGGCAATGGAATTTGAAATGGTAAAGAGAAGCAAGCAGTTTTAAAAAACAAAAAGTCGTTAGGAACATTTAATTTCACGTCCCTGGGACGTTCAGTAGACATTTAACTTTCTATATATAACTATATAAGGTGACTGGTAATTAGTGACCGATAATTAAACACGTGATTGTACTCATGATAACAAACATTCAATGTTTTTGACGGGAATACTTCAATTGCGACATTTAATGTTTTTTTATGTTTTTTTATTGACATTTATTTTGTAAAGTATTATTAATTTATTTTATTTAATTTTTGTGAATGTGAGGACCATGTGGGTAATATTTTTATTTTATTTTTAATTTTCCCACGATTATCTGGCAGTTTGAGCACTACAAGCAACCTAACCAAATGTCCTTTCTTTGGTATTGTTCGTCGTGTTGTTGAGCTCCTTGAGTTATAAGTCGCGCTCACGATAACTGACAAATGCTTGCACTGACTGGACAGGTCCACTCAAATCTGTGAGGTTCTTTCTTTCAAAGGCCATCTCAGACACTAATCTGCATAGTCCTCATGTGAGTAAACCAATATTATGTCTGGACTTTAAAAGAGACGACCTCAGAGTTTGTTTCGGCTGTTTCTTCTCAGAGTAGTCAGGTACGAAACGCCGGCTCCATCTAGCTTTAAAAAACATGACATGTAAAATTGTTTGTAAAAACCTATTTGCAAAATAAACATCATTTATCATTTAACAACTTTCCCCAAGAATTTTTTTTTTTTAAATACTCAATCACTTTTATCACAATAACACAGCAGCCGTAAGAAATTCGCGCGTGCACTGTGACCTATCAGCTGTAAGCTGCGTGACGCCTAGATTGT
Source organism: Lycophotia porphyrea (assembly GCA_950005105.1). Taxonomy (NCBI): domain Eukaryota; kingdom Metazoa; phylum Arthropoda; class Insecta; order Lepidoptera; family Noctuidae; genus Lycophotia; species Lycophotia porphyrea. The sequence goes on from OX465402.1 coordinate 14,745,771, forward strand.
TGCTAAATTAAAATTATGAAAAAAAAATGTTTCTTTGGGAAAGTTGTTTGTTATCATGAGTACAATCACGTGTATAAGTATCGTTCACTAATTACCAAACACCCTATATAAGACTTTTCACATCGAATTGGTAATTCCCATCTCTTACAAACAAACAATTTTACCCCATTTTAACATCAGTTTTTCTTGTGAGTACGCAATTAGGCCAGACGTATACTCTAAGCTAAACTTGTGAACTTAACTCGGTTAAAATTAAGCTCTAAACTAAGATTAGGCTACCTGCGTAGAGCCACAGCCAATCAAGATTTACGCTTAAACTTAAGCGCAATGTAAGTTACTTAACTACAACCTGCCTCGTTGGTCTAATGTTCGCTAGCACTATCGTTGAGCGGGAGTTCCTCGGTTCGTTTCCCAGGTCAGGCAAAGTGAAATTGTGTTTTTCCGTCAGGAATTTGTCAGTAGCAGCCACAGATGCTGTCTTTTTGTCCAGTTGCTGGTAATAGACTCGCACCCTATTACATGGGACTTAAACATAACTGGCGAATTGTCAGTATACTAAGTAAAGTACGACTCTGGCTTGCACTTCGTTGATTACAAGCGTGAAACTATGTTATGGTATGTACCTAAGTTACTTAACAACCACGCAGGTGGTTTGCAGTAACTTATATAATGTTTTTACCGCAGTATTAGGAGTCTCCACTTAGAATTTTAAGTATGTGTTGTGTTTGTTATTTTTCAAGTAAAGTGAGCGTTGAAAGTGCATTTTTGCGGAGACATGAGACGTGGTCGTAAAACAAACTTTTTAGTAAACTAGGACAGTGGGTAGTGGGATAGTTTCCTGAAAATCATATGCACTAGGTAGAATCTGAGCCCCTAGCATGCGCACGCGATGTAAACGTAAACTAAATATACATTGATTTTAAAATTAAAAATACTCATTTCACATATTATTTTCATAATTTTAAGAATTTATCCATATTTCTCGATGATACTGATTGTACTTGATGCATAAAAAATCATAAAAATGCTATGGAATAATTCTATTGTAAATTACAAAAATACGTATTTACGTTCAAGTACACCGCTAGCCTATTGCCATCAACCGGGCACAAATCCAGACTCCGTGGCTGCTACTGAAAAACTCCTGATGGAAAACCCCAATAACATTTTGCCCGACCCGGGAATCGAACCCAGGAGCTCATGCTTAGCAGTCACGTTTGCAACCACTAAACCAACGAAGCAGATACTTCACCATGCCTACAATCCCTGGAGTTATAAGCAGAAGTGTACGTCGTTATCATCATCATCATTTCAGCCGAAAGACGTCCACTGCTGGACATAGGCCTCCCCCAAGTGTCGCCACATTGACCGGTCCCGTACGACTCGCACCCAGCGGAACCCCGCAACCTACACCGGGTCATCGGTCCACCTAGTAGGAGGCCTTCCAACGCAACGTCTTCCGGTTCGCGGTCGCCACTCCAGAACTTTACGGCCCCATCGGCCATCCGCTCTGCGAGCAATGTGTGTGTAAGTGTGTGTGTGTACGTCGTTATAAAAGAAGTAAAAATATACCAACTATGAACATCAGACAAATAGATAATAAAGAAATAGAATAAATGGGAATAGATGTAGTGACAAAAATTGAAAAAAGTATGCTTAGATGATTTGGTCATGTGGAGAGGATGAGTGAAAAGCGACTAACAAAAGGTATTTACAAGGCAGATGTGAGTGGCAACGCCGGGAGGGGACGCCCTAGAAGAACATACGCTGACCTTATTGATGAGGTTGTTCAGAAAGGTCAGGTGCGTAGTACTCGCAACCGGCGTGCGTGTATGACCAGATGTATGAACGTGGACGAGGCAAAAGGAGTATGTAAGGATCGTAGCAGGTGGCGTTCTGTGGTTTCTGCCTACCCCCATGGGAAAAGGGCGTGAGTTTATGTATGTATGTGTATGAACATCTATTTAATGACGTTTCAATAAAAAATCAAGTATTTTTCTACCATTGTACACCGAATAAGTACACGCTATTCCCCGTAACTATGGACATTATTATTTGGCGTACTAACGGCCACTAAATAACATGACCACATTATACAGCCTGATTTATTTTATAATTTAGCTTCCTACCAGGCGCGGCCTCTGAAGCACACTCCAGTGCTTTACTAACGTGAAATATTATTCAATAAATCATATTATAGGTTTATTTAAATAGAACAGCTATTTGCATGAATAATTTTAACCTCACTTTGAATAACTGTACACACTTATTATATCTGGCTGCTAAACAGTTTTGGAACTGACGTCACCAAAGTGTTCTAAGGCAAAAATGCGACACATATATCAATAAATCTTTGATAGAAGTTTTTTACCAACGTATATAAAGGGTGTAAACAGACTCTTAACGAAGCCGAAAGGCACTTGTTCTCCCCGTCATTGCGATATTTTTTTTGTTCTAGACCATACCTGGGAACCTTCTAGTTACGGAGATATTCGGGGTCAAAGTTCCAACTTTTTCACAAGTTTTTTTTTTAAATCCATGTTTTTAATGTAAGATTTTTACTTTAAACACCTCCAGGACCCCCTTACTATTCAATCCATCCATCAGCACAATGTTTTGAGTGCGTTACATTGAGTCCTACCGTAAAACGTGATTTTTCAGCCCAAAAAAAAAAGTTGTTTCCCAGCACTATTTCTTGCGTAAAGTTACTTAGTGTGATGTACATGATGCTTGGTTGACGGCTTCGTGAAGAGTCTGTTTACACTCTGTATAAGGTCTATCTAGTCATTCACGAACTCTTAAGGGTTCATTGTACCTACTCATCATTACGAACATGGACACTATGGGACCAAACCTGAAATCGCAAAAAAAAAAAAACTTTTTTTTTTGGGCTGAAAAATCACGTTTTACGGTAGGACTCAATGTAACGCACATTGAGTCCTACCGTAAAACGTGATTTTTCAGCCCAAAAAAAAAAGTTGTTTCCCAGCACTATTTCTTGCGTAAAGTTACTTAGTGTGATGTACATGATGCTTGGTTGACGGCTTCGTGAAGAGTCTGTTTACACTCTGTATAAGGTCTATCTAGTCATTCACGAACTCTTAAGGGGTAATTGTACCTACTCATCATTACGAACATCTTTCACTATGGGACCAAACCTGAAATCGCAAAAAAAATTGCTGTTGCCTACATTTATGTTTGCAAAACTCGTCAAAATGTAGGCAACAGCTGATTTTTTTACGTGAGTATAATGACCCTTCAAAAGATTTCGTGTATGAATAGATTGACCTTATATAATAATAATTGTTAGGAGGTTCCTCTCTCTGGAGCCCTGACCGCCGGTAGCTTGGACCCTATTCCCGATACCGGTGGGCTACTATTTTTTATATTTTTAAATGTTTTTATGTCGTTTTATATTTAAATATTTGAAAATGTAAAAAATATGTATATAAATAAATAAAGGAAATAATAATAATAACACCGGCGGACCGCTATTTTTTTATATTTTTTAATGTTTTTATATGGATTTTTTAAGAAATATTTAAAAATGTTAAAAAATGTGTATATATAAATGAATAAACGGAATAATAATAATATCTTGGGACAACCAACACACCGCCATCTGATCCCAAACTAGGCAGAGCCTGTACTGTATAGCAGCGATTGGCAAACTTATGAAACCAGTTAGTCGTTTTACTCATTACTACGATAACTATTATACATTTTTTCGAATTAGTAACGTTGATTTTCTGGTAAAATACAAAAAAGATAAATTATTGCTACTAAAGATCTTTTTTTTCAAAAATGACATAACTTTTGGGCAAGTATGTTTTTAAAATGATCGCTAATTTTCAACTTACCGAAAAGTGAAATGTTTAGAGTGGAGTAGTTTTTTCATAATTACTTGTTTTTGGTAATAAGTCAGAAATTAAAAAAAAAGTGCGTGAGGGAGTTTAAAGTAAAAATTTTGCATTTAAAACATGTATTTTCAAAACATTTGTGCAATTTACACGTGGTAGAAGTGAAACCTACAAAAAATTTGGCTTAAATAAACACTGTATAATGCTTCCTATCTCATTTTCTCCCACGTTAAATCTTATGAATTTATGTGTCTGTGTCCTTTTACTGTCTTCTACTTTCAAATCACAACGATGCTAAAGAAGTTTTCACTTCAAAATTGCAGTTCCGACACAGCGCTGTTACCATCCAGTTTTGATCACTAGTTAACTGGGCTTAATTTGTTACTAATGAGCTCTGGTATAACCCCTTTCAAAAAATTGGTCGAGTTTCCCTGGCACCCTGTAGATTTCATTTTATAAACTCAGAAATACCTGACGTTTAATATACACAAAAAAATTCAAAAAGTTCGACAACACGTAAATAAGCCTAAAACATTGTTAATTCCACATCCAAAAGGGAAAATAAAATTGTCCCTTCAAAGTACAAAGTTTTACTGAAGTTAACGTAATCAAAACCGAAGTTACGGTTTTTGATACAAGGGTAGACTTACTTATTACGGAGAAGTTACGGTTATATTTGAGAACGTAAATAAGGTTGATATTAGGCAGCAGTGCATATTATTGAATTAGGATCAGCGTAATTTCGGTATACAATCGCGATGGTTTGCAGTTTCAGAGTTGAATTTTGTTTTGGTTTATTTTATTGACTGCCTCGTTGGTCGAGTAATCACAAGCGCGACTGCTGAGCAAGAGGTCCTGTGGGTTCGATTCCCGGGTTCGGCAAAGTATTATTGGGTATTTCGATTGAGAATTTCTTAATAGCAGATATGGAATCTGGATCTACGACCGGTGGTTAGCAATAGGCTCGCCCCCTATTACATGGTACTTTAATATAACGCTTCGGGGATTACAGGCGTATTGTTATGTTTATTTGATTATGTACTTATCTACCGTGATAACTAGACAGTTGAAATTTTCACAGATGTTGTATTTCTGTTGCCGCTATAACAACAAATAATAAAAATATGAATTATTTAATAATTAAAGGGGGCTCCCATACAAGAAACGTGTTTTTTTCGGTTTATGGTACGGAACCTTTCGTGCGCAAGTCCGACTCGCACTTAGCCAGTTTTTTTACTCCCTTTTCTGTTACATCATTTTTCATAGAATCCATTAATCTATTCTGTGACTTCAATAAAAACTAGATAAAAATAAAATTATCACATAATACAACTCCCAGCAATATGATTGCAACAATTATTGAAAAGTCACGGGGTCCGAGAAACTCATTTCCCGTTCATAATAACTTTTATTTATTTGTAATTATTGTAGAATAGAAAGACTCTCGTATTGCAATTACTGTTAAAATCTTTTTAGTGAATTCTTGAAAAATAACAGAGTAAATTAAACAGCTTCAGGCTGTTTATAAAAATTTCGAAAAATAATATAAAACTGCAAACGATTTCGCTCTGGACAATCAGGACAATGGGACTCAGAGCAACCAACAGCAAGCCAACCACTTAGCGAATTAAAAATATAGGTAGGTTATACCTCAAACATACTCATTTTGACTCATCGCGATTGTCAACTATTAACAATCTATAGATAAAAATCTAGCATAGTTCGACCTAAAATGTATTTTATTTTAGGATTTTTTTTTTTGTTTTTATAGAAGCCATCTTGATTTTTCAATACAATATAAAATGTCTATAAAATATCAATCAGCCGCCAAAAGATTTTGGTAGCACTGTTCCTAAAACTTTTTCCAAAATATGTTGGAGTCGGCTTTCAGGCCAACTGGAGGCAGTTGAATACCAGTTTGCATGGAGCAATCTGCCTTCTGATCTATCTATTTAATTCGTCATCGCCCTTGTCCCATATTATTTGGGATCGGCGTTTGTTTTTAGGGTTCCGTACCCATAAGGATAAAAACGGGACCCTATTACAAAGGCTCCATTGTCCATCATCTTATTATACCCTGTTAGTCATCACGGAATCATCTGTGGTATCAATTACTCTTTCTTCATCCATCGTTTCTGTAGTCTTCCCTTTCGTCTCCGTTTATCAACATCATCGGCTTCCACTCTAATAAGATGCAGCTGAATTCCAGTGTTTTACATGGAGCGACTATCTATCTGACATCAACAACCCAGTTAGTACTGCTTAATACGATACGTAAGACTCTTTATATTATTTCGATTCATCAAAATTTATTCGTAAACCGTAGATTGGAATCTAGAAAAACGTTGCTTTATAGAACAAACTAGGCAAATCCAAAATCTTCGAACAAGATCGAATATCATTCAAATTAATGTCAATTTGATTCTTATTTGAATGGAGTGAATGTCAATATCGTTCCATTCAGTTCAATTCAAAATTAGAAGACGTCGGAAGTATTTCCCTTCGGATTCATTCAATTCCTCCAAAGGGAAGAGGCATAAAAGGTTACCAATATTTTAAATGTCAAAGATATTCTCGCATTCAAGAATTTTCGAATGAGCATGAATTGCTAACTAAGCTGAAAATAATAAAAAAGTGAATAAAGACTACATTCGGAAGTTGGTGACTTTATTTGTTTCATTGACTTTATTGCCACCGACTTCCAAAAGTAAGGATATTTTCCACTTTATTTGCGTTTTTTGGAAATCAGTTATTTTTTTTTCTCCTTTCAGTTGAGATATCCTAAACAAATTCTTGTCTGAATATATAAACTTTACTTTGTAACGACAAGTAATTACTATTAATTTAAGATACCATCATGTTGTAGGAAAATGTCGACAACGTACAAGAAAAGGAAAAAACACGTATTATTAGAAGATGACTCATAAACTACCCAAGTTAAGTTAATCAAATTTAAATAAGACCACCGTGCAAGCTTCCTCTACCAAATTAAAAAAGACTCGAAATTCGAGTAAGTAATCACAAAGAAATAGGTGAACTTACGAGTACATGAACAAAAAAACCCAACCACATCGGGAGTGCCGGCAGAAGCGAAATCTTTTTTTTTCAAGATTCTGGATTATTTTTAGAAAATATTCTTGCATAAGTCTTTTACTTACACATTTGACAATGCACTGTATTTTTTGGGCTTGCAATATGTATCAATACAACTAACTCTGCAACGAAAAAACCAACAGTTTTTTTTTTCTAGATTCTGAATTTTTTTGAGAAAATATTTTTGCATAAGCCCTTTACTTATACATTTGACTATACATATTTATTGGGCTAGTAATATGTAGCAATACGGCAAAGTCTGCAACGAAAAAGAGATGTCGCGAGTACAATTGTTTTTCCCCATCTCAAAAATGCCCAACGCGCCTAAAGAAATTTTCTTCTCAAAAGAGATGATCTCTTTTTCCAACATCTCTTTTTCCAACATCTCTTTTTTTGCCCCTCTTTTTTAAAGTCGGTTCATAATTACAAGTCAATTTAGTTCATAAATCACTTAAAATAATCATACTTTTTTACTCTACCGAAATTCATGATAGCTTTGAACGATCTGAATATCAAAACGCTGACAAAGTTGAATCGGCAAGTTTTATGCCAACGTAAAAACCACTTTATTCTTACGAGCATTGGATTCGAAGCTCTGCGTGAGGCCTAATTTTTTCAGCGATGACTTTCACAGATATATATTTTATTCAGGTTGAAAAAGGGTTTCAATGGTTTGCTAGCAAAAAGGTTATAATCTAGCTAGGATTTTCTGTGGTATCATCATTCCTTTATCCTATGGCCATCCAATTTGTTACTTGTCATTCTAATCATATTCACACCTCATCGAAAAACGTACTCATAGTAATCAATCAATAGGAATTAGTCCTGGTCGAGTGTCTATTGTTTTGACAAATACACATCTACATCGTAATCATTATTGGACAAAAATATAATAAAACAAAAGGCGAAATGTTTTGTATCATAAGACTTTAGAGAGAATAATCAAACATTGTTTAAAACTTTCACGGTTTTTAAAACTAATCTAGGCCAAGAAAGAGGGTAGACAGAATTGTCTGCACCTAACAATTTATTTACCATCCAACCGCATTCTCCAGTCATCCCGCGATCATGGCGTTTGCAACACCGTCAAAATATCAGGAGCTTAAAATAATGAATAATCAGGAAAGATATCCCGCAAGTGTCCGTATAGGTTCATAGACAATAATGTTTAAAACCTTCTTCACAGTATGCAAAAAATATCAATCTCCTTGAATAAATTAAAGCAGCATGATTAAGCAAGTTCTACAAAGTGTAACAAACACTTTGGGGTTTCCCAAATAGTTTAATAACTACGTATAAAATACACGAAGGGCTTTAAAAACATTTGCCCCACTAGATAGCAAAGGTGACGAAACCGCCGGATTATCTAAAAGGGATTATTTCAGTATAACATTGACGAGCAAGGGCCGTCGGATCACGCAACGGACCGGCACTAATCGGACCGACCAATCTATACCTCATTTGGCACTACCACGGCTTCACGAGAAACCTTACAACATCGTTTTCTTTTTGGTATTGCACATCGGGCACAAGAACGGTTTAACTAGACTTCCGCGTCTGGGTAATTACCCATAATGCGACCCTCGTTAATATTTCTTTGATCCAGCGGAATTCGGCAAAGGCGGAAAAAGGCATTAAGCTAATTGCCGAGTATTACGATTTTCGAGTCATTTGTCAATTTCGTTGATAAGAAAATCGGTTAAAGCGACCTCGTGACAATCAAAAGTAACTATTAATAGATTACACCTTACCAAAAATAGTACTTTCAAATTAACTACCAATGTCTTCAAATATTAAATATTTAAGTGAAGACCCGCTACTTACACTAGTGTTTTAATATTACATGAAACAACTTAAAGTATTAGTAGACTTACATTCCGACACCCGCAATGTAGCGGGCGTGGAACGCTCTAATTCGCCGTAAACACGTACCTTCCATAATTTTCTAATTAAGCTCAAATCGATGGCAGCATATATATAGCTGTAAGTTATTTTTGACACGTAAATATGAAACATTCAAATGATTATCATGTATTAGACACAGCTACTATAAGTACTTTATCAATATTAAAGTAGACTCATTCATCACCAAATAAATATGTTAAACAGCAGGATGTTCTCTGAACTTAACCCTGAAAACGTTCAATAGTAAAGATAAATAATTTATAAGTAAAAGAGTACTCACTCAGTTTCGTTGTTTTCGAAGATCACGCTGCCTTGAGCACACTCGTACTGAACACCGCTCTTTGCGGTGCCGTCTTCTGTCCAGTAGGGCACCCTGACCTTGCCGCGAGCGCCTGCAGTTCTCACGACCTTCAAGTCGTAAGTCCCTACGGACTCCGTCAGCTCGAAGTCCCGTTGCGGGAAAGAGAACACACCGGAATGATCATCGTCCAGAATGACCACTGTTGCTGTAGATGGAGATATTAAACAAGCTCCTCTAGGAGATGTTAGGCGGAGGTAGAAATGCTCGTCTTCTTCAAAGACGTCGTCATCTATCACTTGAACGCTGAAGGTCTTTTCTGTCTCCCCGTGCCTGAACGTCAGGGTTCCTGCGGTAGCGACGTAGTCTGACCCGGCCTCTGCTGTGCCGTCCTCGGTGGTATACTGCACTGTCACTTCTCCGTTCAAATCACCACCTCTGACGACCTTCACTTCGAAGGTCCCGCAGTTTTCCATCACGGTGTAGTGGTCCGGATCGAAGCGGACGTTCGGTCCTCGCGACTCAAGTGATAAGGATCCTGACTCTCTCCGCTGCAACTCTGCCTTCACTTCGCTCAGATCACTTTGAGCTCGTTCAGATATTTTTTTAGAAAAGTCTCCTCCGCCTGTCATTTTGCGAGTGGCTGCAACTCTGTAGAATGCCCTTGACTTCGGACCTCGTGACATCAACGTCTCCAGTGCCATTCTCTCTACAGTTTCCAAATCTTCTTCAGGGTGTTGTCGTCTTAATTCTCTAAGCACTGTCACATATTCTCTTCTAGACTTTTCTTGTTCTCTTCCTTCATCGTCTTCGGAGAGGAATTCTTCTCCTCCTGGCTTGAGAGCCATTTCAACTGACCCATCGCCTTCCCCTTCTACAATGACACCTCTTTCGTTTACTCTATAGCCTTTCTTCAGATATTTGTACATGAGTAACCGACGGTCGGCGATGTATGCTGTTAAAACCGTCGCGGGAAAGAAGAGAAATGTAACAAGTCCTTCCCAAATCTCCACTTCGTTGGGTGAGATGACAGCGAGTATGAGATAGAGCCACACATACGCGAAGATGGACCACGTCGCTGTCACAAGGAATACTCTGAGATGTTTGATCTTCCTAACTTCGCCATCTGGTATCACCACAACACAGAGGGCTATGATCACAAACAAGTTATAAGCAGCTGAACCAACGATGGTTCCAGGTCCTAAATCGCCAGCTTCGAAGTTTTTCCCAGCGATTTCAATTACAGATAACAGGATCTCAGGTGCACTAGAACCTAACGCCATCAAAGTTAAGTTAGCGACGGTTTCGTTCCAAACTCTAACGACAACGATCTGTTCGCTGCCGTTTCGTCGCACGCGCACCTCCTTCTCTCTCGATGTTATGACTTCTATGGCGGCCATAAATCTATCGGAGACGATGGACACTCCGATGAAGAGGTACATGAGGCAGAGGAAGTAGATGACGCCTCGGAAGGCGATCTCGTAGGTGGGTACATCCGCGATGGGCTGCCATACAGGGAGGACGAGCCCGTCGGAACATGCGAGGATATGTTGAGGGGTAATGTTGCGCGGAGCGAGGCGCGCAGACGGCTCGGCGCGTGTTACCGCGCAGCAAGCCGCGAACGCGGCGAGCGCGGGCCGCATGCCGCATAAAAAGCGGCGACCGGCGCTGCACGAGGCCGGCGCCCGACTGAGCGTCGCGACCAAACGACGCCCCGCCCCTCACCCCCGCCCGCTGTTTCCGCGTAGTACAGCACCCGAATATACAGTAGGTCGACTTCAAACAAGCGGGGAGGTGATTTGGTGGAGTAAGTTTATGTCAACATTAGAGTTGGAACTGCCAAAGTCTATAACTGCTGTTTATCGGTGGCATGTAATCCAATACTTGGCTCATCAGTCAAGCCAGTTTCTGATCCAAATTTTTGCTTGTATAGGGGAAATTTCGATAGTGGTTTTCTGTTTTACTTGCTGTATATCAGTGGGCTCTTTAGCCGCAGAACTGTTCCCGTACGCGCACGTTCCTTCACCTTACTTGATGGAGTTTTATTGGCGTTGAGGCCCCTAAACTTGACGACAGAAAAAAGCTTATTAGACCAGCCAACTGGAGACTTATTAAAACTTAGTTTTCGTATGTTTCAGACGACTTTATTGAAGTTCATTAGAAGTAAAGTTTGGTGTCCCTGAAACTTTAAGTTAATATAACTATGGAAATAGTAATGTGTGGCTGGTTTAACTGTGGATGAACCGTTTTCTACACGAATCTGAAAGGAACAGAATCTAAAAAATAAAAAATATTAGTAAGAAGTAAAATGATTACTCTCTAGCGAAGGTTTAAATTCTCGAACATTCGTTTCACTTCGCTACTCACTAAGCGCTAAGTAAGCCACATGCCAGTACGCTCGTAGCCCATTTATTTGCTAGGATAAACCATGACGAAGCATCGTACGCATCATTATTATCATGCTGAGTGATAACCTGCTTGTCGCAGTCACGAAGTGCAAGCTGTCAACTTTTCTTGTTGCGTCCTGTATTTATAAATATGTCATGTTATGTTTATTTTATTTTTTTTTTCGTAATTTTGTACGCACGTCATGTACACATAAATATTCTTCATTCGTCTGAATAGTAATGATTAAAAATTGATCTTAATATTATAGTTCCCGAGTATGCACGACGGCTGATCAAGCTATAAAAAACTGGCCAAGTGCGAGTCGGACTCGCGCACGAAGGGTTCCGTACCATTATCAATACAACATTAGACCGGTTTACGATTTATGACGTGTTAAAAAAAAACTACTTACTAGATCTCGTTCAAACCAATTTTGGGTGGAAGTTTGCATGGTAATGTACATCATATATTTTTTGTAGTTTTATCATTCTCTTATTTTAGAAGTTACAGGGACACTCATTTTACCACTTTGGAAGTGTCTCTCGTGCAAACTATTCAGTTTAGAAAAAAATGATATTAGGAAACTCAATATCATTTTTGAAAACTAACTATCCATAGATACCCCACACGTATGCGTTTGATGAAAAAAAAAACATTTTGAGTTTCAGTTCTAAGTATGGGGAACCCCCAAAATATATTGGTTTTTTTTTCCATATTTGTGTGAAAATCTTAATGCGGTTCACAGAATACATCTACTTACCAAGTTTCAACAGTATAGTTCTTATAGTTTCGGAAAAAAAATACTGTAACATACGGACGGACAGACAGACAGACATGACGAATCCATAAGGGTTCCGTTTTTTGCCATTTGGCTACGGAACCCTAAAAACCAGTTTATGCGGATCTCTCATCGTACAGAATATAAATACAAAACGAAGCCACGTTACCGCCGTGGGTACCTAACAAAATAAAATGTTCTTGTAATTAGAATTGATTCATCATAACACTTCAATGGTTCTCATTCAAACACGCAAGTCTGCGATCGGCGCCGGCGTCAACAACCCCGCATTTTATTAGGTGCTGGTCAAGGTAACAATAAAGAAATGTTTTTTTTGGGGTTTCATAAACTAGCTTAGATGGTTTGGTCATGCGGAGAAGATGAGTGAAAGGCGACTAACAAAAGGTATTTACAAGGCAGATGTGAGTGGCAACGCCAGGAAGGGACGCAGGAGGTGGACATACGCTGACCTTATTGGTGAGGTTCTTCAGAAAGGTCAGGTGAGTAGTACTCGCAACCGGCGTGCGTGTATGACCAGATGTATGAACGTGGACGAGGCAAAAGGAGTATGTGAGGATCGTCGGGAAAAGTGCGAGAGTTTATGTATGTATGTGTCATAAACTATTTGAAAACAATAATAATAATTTTAAGTGGGTGTACTGTTAGATACCTCTACCTCACCGTTTGGGGATTACAGGCGTGATGTTATGATATGTTCGTCTCACACTGTCAGACAATTAGCTCCGAATCTACTGAATCGATTATGTTTTTAAGCAAAGTTATGCTTTTCACTTGAATTAATTTATCTCATGCTAGTTTCTGCCTAGCCTCTTCCCATCTATGTTGGGGTCGGCTTCCAGTCTAACCGGACGAGCTGAATACCAGTATTTTACATGGAGCGACTGCCTGTCTGACCTCCAAAGCCCAGTTAGTACTGGGTATTACATTACCCCTTGATAAGACTTGTCAGACTTTCGGTTTCTGACTGTCAAAGATCTACAAAAGACAGCCGGGACCAGCGGCTTAGTGCTCTTTCCGAGGCACGGAGGAAACTCGGTACGTAATGGGCGGTCACCCATCCACGGACCAACCTAGGCAAGCGCGGCTTAACCTGAAGATTGACCCGAGTGACTATTATTATTTAACGACAAGCTCCTCTCATGCCCATGTACTAGCTGTTTAATTATAAAGCTGCTAACCAATCGTGTAGATGCCATTAAAAGTTTAAGTCGAAGTGTTCTTGCGTGCCTAGGACTGCGCTCTCGTGTCCCATACAATGTACTTAATCGTTGTATATCGGACTCACCAATTTTATCGTTCGCCTCCACAATACCCCGTATTAAACATTTTTTGGCGGTTAGCCCAGGTTAGCCGGTATCAAAGAAAGAAAGAAAGGATATATTAGCCCGCACAGGACAAACACACACAAAAAGAAAAATTAGCAATGCAGTAAAATTATATTAATGTTTCAAAAAAAAAACGAAATTTGTTCTGTACGAGGCCAGGCCAAAAGGTCTCAGCATGGAGCTGTAACATTTAAAAAAAAAAACGTCACAGTACTGGTATTCTGATAAGGCCCAAAGTGACGGTCAGGCACGATTAAGAATATAAAAAATAAAAATCTAGTGTATAACGAATAAATATACAAATATAACTATGTGAGGTAAAATAAATACGAATTTATGAAGAAGAAAATAATAATCATATCCACACGCCAAGCAACCACACCGTCAAAGTCTTAGGTTTTTTTGGATATAGGATTTTAGGCTCATGGCTAGTTTATAACAGTTACTTGGGTTGATCTTTAGGTTAAGCCGCGCTTGCCTAGGTTGATCCGTGGATGGGTGACCACCCATTAGAAACAGTCTTCTCCGTGCCTCGGAAAGCCTGCTAAGCCGTTGGTTCCGGCTGTCATTTGTAGATCTTTGACAGTCGTTACAGGTAATCAGTGGCCCGAAAGTCTGACAATCAGTCTTACCAACAGGTATTGTATTATCTAGTACTAACTAGGTTATGGAGGTCAGATAGGTAGTCGCTCCATGTAAAAGACTGGTATTGAGCTCCATCTGAGGAGACTGGAAGCGGACCCTACCAAAGTTGGGGAAAGGCTAGGCAGATGACGGGGTGTTGTTGTGATAAGTTTTACCAAAGCTAGAAGAAGGTTACCAGTCTTCTAACTCATCACCATCATCATTTCAGCCGAAAGACGTCCATACACTGACACCGGACATAGACCTCTTCCAAGTGTCGCCACACTGACCGGTCCCGTGCGATTCACATCCAGCGGATCCCGGCAACCTTCACCAGGTCATCGGTCCAACTAGTGGGAGGCCTTCCAACATAACGTCTTCCGGTTCGCGGTCGCCACTCCAAAACTTTACCGCGCCATCGGCCATCCGTTCTGCGAGCAATGTGCCCTGCCCACTGCCACTTAAGTTTAGCAATTCTTCGGGCTATGTACCCTTGGTTCTCTTGCGGATGTTCTTATTTCTGATCTGTCTTGTAACTACATTTATTAAATTAATAGAAAAATCCTCCCGAAAATTATTATATCTTTCAAAATATAATTAAGAAGCAATAAGTGAGTTCTATTAAACGGTTGGTGACTTCGTATCAGACCAAGCATGTCAAAGGAGAAAGGGATCTTGCAGAAAAACTATAAACAACAAAGAAACAAAGAAAAATCACCCTTGGGTTATCATATTTTTCTATTAACAGATCCTTGTAGTATTGAAAGTATATTTCGGAGCTAGAATGATAAACAAAGGGGTGTTAATCGTAAACATTTTTGAAAATGTACAAAGAAATAAAGAAAAAGTATTTTTTATTCTCGCAAAGGATAAAACAACAAAAAAATACATAGTTAAATTATTTTTGAAGTCGTTAATTATTTAAAAAAGTAAACATTAGAAATCATAAAACAAACAGAATTGGTCTTGTACGAAGCCAAAAGCCCTTTTATCATCATGGTACTGTAACATTTAAGAAAAAAGCCATAGCACTGGTGGTATTCTGATAGTAGCAAAGTGCCTTGGTCAGATTCCAAAAAGACAACAAGACACAACATGCAAGATTCATAGACAGCTATATTAATATTAAGGACCCTACCTTGACCTATCATATACTCACCAAAATCCAATCAAAGTATATGGTTCTCCATCATTAACTCTCCGTCATTTTCCCTCCACTTAAATCAGGAGATCCCTACTACATCAATACATCAATTCCTCACAGAACAACTTAATTGGGTGCCTGTTCCCGACAGTATATGAGTCATTATATCTGCCAAGTCAAGCCAGCTTGCTTCAGCGAGCATTAATGATATTCTGTTAATTTTCACAACGGCTGCTCATTAAAGGTGCCTACGGATAAACTTGACTTAGGTACAATGATCTTCAACTGTGATCAAACAAAATCAAGTAAACGACAAAGCAGACATAAAAGGTTTTGTTTCACACTAGCTTTTGCCCGCGGCATCACTTGCGTTAATTTAGAATTAAAGTCTTAACACACTACTAAACTTTCTATAATAATATAATTCAATCATGATTCGAAAGACACGTGGCGCCATCTATTATCATAAAAACGTTGTTGTTGTTTTCCTCGCGAACAGTTTTTTTTTTTTCGGCATGAAAGGTAATATTATTATAAAGTTAGGATTAGGCAAGTTAATATTATTTATTATTTTTAATAAAAATGCGAAAGTAAGTTTGTTTGTTACCTTTTCACGCCTAAACCACTGAACTGATGATCCTTAAATTTCACATATACTTTGTCAGGTGTACAAAAACGGACATACGATACCTTTCATCCCGAAAAAAAGTACTGTTCCCGAGGAAAGCAACAATAACGTTCTTATGATAATACATGGCGCCACATGTCTTTCGAATCATAATTGAATTATATTATTATAGAAACTTTAGTAGTGTGTTAAGACTTTAATTCTAAATTATCCCGATATCCCGGAGACTGTAACCGATCTCATTAATTTATGTATAACATCTTATAACTGTACCTAAATTCATAGCAAATAAAGCTATGATTCTGATTCTGATACAGTGGTGTGTTCAAAGTTTAATTGTCAAATCCTAAATTAACCCGAACAAATCAGCGGGCAAAAGCTAGTAGAGTATAAGTCCAGTCTCTGGGCTGTTCATCTACAGGCACCTTAAGAGGCAATTAGTAGTAATTAAATGTTCAATGATGTGTGTAACGTTGGGTAGGTGTGGTCTTTGATTGGATAAGTTTCGGCTTTTGATTCGACAGGGAAAAAGGTATATTGATTTAAAAGAAAACCGGGGAAAATATGAGACGTATTTAACTTTTTCTCTTAAATAAAAAACACTTTTATGTTCAGGTATTTTTACCCCATGCAAAAAAAAGTTGAGTCCTACATTATTATGCGAATTTGAGCCTTTTTTAAAGTCATTTATTTATGATGAAGTCCCTTTTCGAGTCTCTCGACATTTTTAGGGTTCCGTACCCAAAGAGTAAAACGGGATCATTTATTAAGAATTCGCTATCCATCCGTCTGTCTGTCTGTCTGTCTGTCCGTCTGTCACCAGGCTGTATCTCATGAACCGTGATAGCTAGACAGTTGAACAGAACAGATGGTGTATTTCTGTTGCCGCAATAACAACAAAAAACAACTTAAAACAGAATAAAATAAATATTTAAGTGGGGCTCCCATACAACAAACGTGATTTCTTGCCGTTTTTTTGCTCGATATTAATAACGACAGGTAGACGCTTGAAATATTCACAGAATATTTAGTTGTATATTTACTTTAAAAATAAATAATTAAATTAAAATAAAATAAATACTTAAGGGGGGGACACAACAAACGCGATTTTTTGGCCGTCTGTTTCTAATTTCAATGCAAACACGTTTCATAATTATAGTCCAGGAATCGACATCTAATTGTATACCAAACTCGTTAGCAAAAGTTTTTTAACGAGCACACAAAGTTTGAATGGGCTAAAAACGCAGAGCAAAAGGAAATACGTAAAAATAATTAAAACTCGATATTGGTACGGACCAGACTCGAAATCATTGAAATCTTTTTTTGTATACTTAACTACATAATTATACGATACCTCAAAGGAAATGGAGGCGCCGCGTCGCTCCAGCCTAGCATAACCACCGTAGAAACGGATTTTGTCGACGGAAGAATCGACAATATGACAGTTTTTTTTTTTGTTAATCTAATAATAATAATAAAGAGGTTCCTCTCTGGAGCCCTGACCACCAGCAGCCTAGACCTTGTTCCTGATGCCGATTGGCAATCTGTTTTTTTATATTTTTAAATGTTTTTGTATAGTTTTGTTTTTTTTTTAATATTTGAAAATGTATAAAATAAGAAAAATGATGAATAAGTGAAATTATAATATAATAATAATACTTTATTGATACAAATCCTTACAATATGTTTAAAATCTAGCAAAGTTCACAATAGTTAAGGCGCGCCTTAACTAAAGTTAAGGCGTACAAAAGCTGAAACCTTTACTCCCAAACTAGGAAAACCTGTGTCTTCAAATCAGAAATCTGATATTTTGTCGATTCTTACGTCAGTGGTCACGCTAAGCGGGCACCACTTGAGTTTTGGACATGTCGATTTCTATTATCCTTCACGGTTTTAAGAGAGTAGTGGCGTAAGCGTAGTTAATTATACAAAGTAGTACTTTTTCTGATTCCACTAATTACAAGATGGAAGGCCCATCGACGCACAAAAGGTTACCATGTATTCATTAAGACATCATTCTGAACCCACATAGAAATGTTAAATCGGTAATTAAAAACACAGCTGTTTTCTACAAAAGTGCAATACATACAAGGTGTAAACTCTTCACAAAGTCGTCAACCAAGCATGTACGGTGGGCTACATCAATTGGGTACCCCAGATGGGAACATAGGTGCTTTCAAGAGGGGTACCCACATCGTGACGCTGACTTTACATCTAACTAAGTAACTTAACGCAAAAATTATTGCTGGATGACTCTTTTTCTGGGGTGAAAAATCACATTTTACGGTAGGACTCAATGTAGTGAAAAAGTTGGAGCTTTGACCCCCGATATCTCCGTAACTAGAAGGTTCCCAGGTATGGTCTAGAACAAAAAAATGATCGCAATGACGGGGAGAATAAGTGCCTTTTGGCTTCGTTAAGACTTTTTACAGCCTTTATACGTTTATATTTTTTTTTAAATGACCAATGAAAAATTGCTATGCGGGGGGATTCAGTGTACTGTTTTTGTGTGTCAGTGTCACACACAAAAACACAAAAATGCACCACCCTGTATATAGTACCACTTATCACCCACATGCGTAGGCGGCTCGTTTTAAAAAAAAAACCTACTAGAAACAGGCAATCATAATTGGATAGTCTCATAAAACGCCGCAAAAAATACCCAGTGACTAAACACTTTAAGAAAACCGCCAAACCTGTTCTAATCGAATGAACTAATTCATTCAATCCCGCGTTTCCTTTACAAAAAACCCATTAGATACGCTTTAATAAAGCGGTATCCAGTGATTAATGTCCACTGTCTCCTTGCCTACTAAAACAAGACATTCACGACTAAGCGAAGCTCTAATGGATAACAAACATTTTTTTCTTTTCTTCAGGAAAAATAACCTCTATTATGGAGCGAAGGATAGTGGTACAGCAAAGATAGACACAGAAGGTCAGCTCCATAAATTAAGCTAAAGTGACGATATGCATCACCTTTCTACAATAGTTAGACTACATTCTTCTGCTTAGCCTTTTCCCAACAATGTTAGGGTCGTCTTCAGACTAACCGGATGCAGCTGAATATTAGTATTTTACGTGGAGCGACTGCCTATCTGCCTCCACAACCTAGTATGTTCTTACCAAGGGGTAACGTATTACCCAGTTCTAACTGGGTTGTGGAGGTCAGATAGGCAGCCGCTCCTTACAATAAAGGGTGTTAACAGAATCTTAACGAAGCCGAAAGGTACTTGTTTTCTTCGTCATTGCGATCATTGTTTTGTTCTAGACCATACCTGGGAACCTTCTAGTTACGGAGATATTAGGGGTCAAAGTTCCAACTTTTTCACAAGTTTTTTTTTAAATACACGTTTTTAATGTAAGATTTTTACTTTAAACACCTCCAGGACCCTCTTACTATTCAATCCATCCATCAGCACAATGTTTTGAGTGCGTTACATTGAGTCCTACTGTAAATTGTGATTTTTCAGCCCAAAAAAAAGTAGTTTCCCAGCACTAATTTTTGCGTAAAGTTACTTAGTTTGATGTACATAATGCTTGGTTGCCGGCTTCGTGAAGAGTCTGTTTTCACTCTGTATACTGGAATTCAGCAGCATCCGGTTAGACTGGAAGACAACCTCAACATAGTTGGGAAAAGGGTAGGCAGATGACTATAGTCAGTTAATTGTAGAGAGAGATTTTGACAGCTGGTGCGACTGGTGAACGCGGACTGTCAGAGCGCTGTCGCGACTGAGGTGTCTGGCATCACGTCGCAAGTCGCATGTCATATCAGCCAATATCACGTTTGGGGCCTATTTAACAACAACAAGACATACAACAACATACATTTATTATCAGGCTACTTTGGCCCATAGATATATACCTTACAGACTAATATACATATGATATAATACAAATTGTATAAGTAAATAAAACCTTAAGACTATGTTAGTAACACTTCACTTGTGCACTATGTCACTGCGCTGTGCTGCTGTGTATTTAAGTGTACCTTCTGTATGATCCGTGTATTGTGTGGAGATATAAAGGTTCTCTTAAAATATTTTCGCTGATATCAGCGTGGCTGCTAAATGCAGTTTTAATGGCCATGTTTAATTCATTACAGTTTTAACACCTTTGTTCGGATAAATATTATTATAACTTGTGGTTTTTAGCCATTTTGGTTGTTGTGTGTTTAACGATTTACCCTGTGGTTTCTGATTACATTGTTCAGGTTTCTAGGAAATCCAGAAGATATTATGTACCCTTCTCGTTGGTAAATAACACCAAATTGTTGAGTGATTTAGGACGAATTCCAACGAAACTGATTTAACGGTTTAGATACACTGATTGTGTTGAAGTCGATGTGATACATAACAAGACTAGATAAAGAGAGGAAGTATTTATTTATTTAATAAAGGTATACCAACAGCTTCTGTGTACAACAATCACAAGCAAAGGTTTTACAATATTGGACTTACACAGTCGCCAATTACTGGTTAACCAGCATTCGCAAAAATAAGACAGTGATAACATAATAAGAATATAAAATTAAAACGAGTGGCTCTAGAAATAAAATAAAACTAAACCTAAACAACTGCACAATTAAACTCCTCAAATCTAAGGGTACATAACATACGAAATATAAAATTTAAAATTTTCAGAAATAAAAACGACATCGCTAT
The DNA here is from genome assembly GCA_950005105.1 of Lycophotia porphyrea. Lineage (NCBI taxonomy): Eukaryota > Metazoa > Arthropoda > Insecta > Lepidoptera > Noctuidae > Lycophotia > Lycophotia porphyrea. Next base: position 14,766,499 of record OX465402.1, read on the forward strand.
AATTAGCTAACCAATTAAAATTACGAGGATTAAGACGTAATATGTAAAGATTAATAACGATAAAAATAAAATCGAGACTGATAGCATTACTATTAAAATTAAAATTAAATAACATAACAAGTAATGAAATAAAATAAAAACTAAAGGACTAAACTACTAACTAAACTATTCGTGTTCATACTAACATAAGAAAACATTGTGTTATGATTTTCGGTAATCCAGTGATTGGGTTTTAAAGATCTTTAAGGAATCATGGTGAATGTCAACATCAGGTGAGGATTTGATAAAAGAATTCATCTCTCTTCTGAGTCTGTTAAGTGGCGAGTTTACTCCAATATTTGTATTTGATCCTTGTAGTAGTATATTAGACGGTATAAGAGTAGAGGAATACCAAAGATACGATGGATGGAATGTGTAAAGGATGATATGGCAAGAAAGGAGGCGTCTGATGAGATGACGAAGAAAAGAAGTATGGAAAAAGAAGACATTCTGGCACAAATAAAACTAGACAATAAATGACAATTACACGGATATACTATAATAAAAAGACAATTAATGGTGAAAACATTAACGTTGTGATGGAACTGCCAGTTTTTTCCGAATGTACTCGCGAACTTGAAGAGCAGCAGTAGCTCAGTGGTAGCGACCCCGACTTACGAACAGTAAGTCGTGTGTTCCAAACCAGGCAGCCGCATTACTTTGTGCAATTTATTTCATCACCACTGCTCTCAAAAACGGTGAAGGAAAACATCGTGAGGAAACCGGCACGTCCTAGAACCAAACATTTGAAGACATGTGACATCTACCAATCCGCACTGTGCCCGCGTGGTAAATTATAGCCCATTCCCTCTCCTAGAGAGAAGGCCTGTGTCCCAGCAGTGGGAACATTATAGGCTGATGATGACTCGCGAACTTTAGTTTTAAAAGATAGTGATTATTATTATTATCCTATTATGGTTCTATTTAATGTGGGTGTACTATTAGGTACACTTCTGCCTAACCCTTCGGGGATTACAGGCGTGATTTTATGTTATGTATCTATTAACGCGGCCATTTTAAGCCTCCTCGTAAATATATCGGGGCCGTTACCAACCACAGCCATTTTAATTATATAAATTCATCTTTAATGAAGTGTAAAACCAAAAAAGAGAATTAAGTGTAGTTACTTAACATTCTCTCACGTACCTATAGACTTCACGCACAGGAAACCGACCCCGCCTTGACAGCGTACCACGGAGTAGAAATAAAACAAACACTTTTAAAGATATTTAGTTTCAAAGCAGGCTTTACTTAAGATTTTAGCTTTTAACGTGTCAGACGCAAGGTTCTGATTTCATCCATTTTATGACTTATTATTAACCTTCAGTTTGCGCATTTAAGCAAATGTAGATACGATACAGCTTTGAGAGCCGTATCTGTCACACAAACCTGTATGACGGTCTTTCTTGAGCCTGATTTATATTTACATTAGTTAAAAAAAGAGTAGGCAATTCTCACACGACACCGCTCGCCCTCGCGTGCACCGCGCGTGGAGGCGGTGAGCGCCGCTCGTCCGCGCGGACGGGTGTCGAACGTGATTTATTCTTCAAAGGATTTCGTACAAGCCAATGCGACGTTCCAATCATTGTTATCGCCGATAGAATGTCAGTCTTGTCTAAACCGTCTCCGTACCGAAAAATTTGTTTGTACTGTGTACACATATCAGTGTCAATATTTGTGTATTCCTCAAATACCCTTTAGTCAAAAAACGGTATTATTTAAAAACAGCTAAATGTTTCTACAGCCCAGCTCATTTACAAAATCGTCCGACTTCTGTTGTTACAACGGATAAATTGGAAACGAAGTTTTGATTTTGAAAACCGTCTATTTGCTCTGATAAAACGCGGTCGAGCTGCTAAATAATCCTATTAGTTCGGACTGAAGCACAGAGCTTGGTAGAGGAAGAATGGAATTTCGGCTTCGGGTCGGTTTTTCGCTTGTATTACACCTCAATGGATGTCTAAAAACTCATTATAATAATAATGCATTTATAATACTAACATAATGCAATTTCACGCTTTTATTACTCCGAAGGGTTACATGTGTACGTACACACATCAAAAGTGTCTAGGGATATTTTGTTATTCACGTATTTAAACAAAACTATAAAGAATTTCTTAAAGCATCCTTATATGAGAGTGTGCAGAATTTTATACTCTTACAGAATATATCATAAAAAACTGAACTTTTTTGTTTTATGACGGTTTTTTAAATAAAAATGAAAAAGTCAAAATTTTGCTAAAATTAGACTTATTGTTTTTGGTGATTAAAGCAGGAAACAAAATTAAACGAAATAATAATTTTTGTATAAAATAAAAATGAATAAACTGTAAGAGCAATTCGAACGTTTATAACACAAAGGTTTACAGGGCTTCAGCTCCTAAAGTATTGATCGTAGAGCAAAAATAAATATGACCAAATTTGTAGTAAATTTAATGTAGAAACTTTTGTCAGAAGTAATAATGATGCTATTCCTACTGATATTCGAGATATGAGCAAGAACCTGAAAAAAGGTACCTTCAACCCCCCTCCCCCTATACCCCCAGCACACCCCCCACCCTTGAGGACTTTTAGTATGTTCATCTGGATACCACAAGGTATAACTGTACCATTTTACAAAACTACACGAATTATTTCCCCTGACATAATTAAGCCCATATTCGGCTTTATTTGATCGGACTAATACTAGGAAATGTTCATTTAAAATTGGAATGCTGCCGCGTTCCGTTTAATTGTGACTAACAGTCGCAATCACAGGAATTAGCTTTTAAATGAACGACCTAATAGGTACACATTTAAATAAAAATTAATTCACGGCTTAGTAGCCTTTTTTTTTCGTTTGGGAAATCATCAAATGACTCCTCCCGCTCTGGGTGGAGTGGAAGGGAGTGTCCATTTAACTCCACTTCAGACTTTACTACCCAATTTCTAACGTTCCTCAAAGCCGCCATCTTTAATTTTGAAACGGACGTAGACGTTCTTGACTCTGGAGCTCTAACCGCCGGTAGTTTATTGGACCCTGTTCCTGATACCGATGGCCACTATTTCAAATATTTTTTAATGTTTTTATATTCAAATATTTAAAATATAATCTAAATTGTATCAAAATGACAGTAAAAATGTAAATCGATTTATTGTTTCGTCATTCTCATTGCATGGACTAACTGCAAACAATGTCTCAGTAATGATAACTGTAAATAACAGCCTAAATCTAAGATATTATGAATGTAAATAATAGCTTACGAGCAAGATTCTGATTGTTATTTGTTTTAGTCTTATAAAATTCCTATTTGTTATTCTTGTAAGTTATAAGATTCCTATTTGTTTCATTCCTGTAAGATCGTGTAATTTGATGATAATGTGTACTTAGAAAAGTAAATAAGAAATTATGTAACTAGATTTGCTTATATCAATAAATTATGCTGCAACACACACACATACGCACATTTACACACACTTGCATACTTTATACAAGACCAATCCCATTGGTCAGACCAAATGGGGCGTGATCGTTCATGCCTCAACGAGCGGCGCCACTGTCGTATAATATAAAAGACGGCACGCTGAAAACCACTGGCATTACTCGCTCCAGCATCACATAGAAAAGTCGTCACTCTGCCCTAAGTCGTCCTACACTCCACACGCTACACTCCACACCAGCTTATCTCTTCAAAGCGTCAGCAGCTTATTTCTTCAAAATCTTCTTTAATTTAAATCATCCTGCACATCCTAAACTTACCTGTGGTCAAGAATAGTCTACAAAGTCTGGTGTATCGCTGTGCAGCTAAGCTATACTCCTTTCAATAACCTTTATAAAACAGTCGGTTACCAGTACATAGCAGCAGTTTGAACCGTTTACCGAGTTAACAGTGATTGCGTGGGACGCTAACTAATCATAATCAGCTGACCTACTCAATAATTCTCTATTAAGTCTGACAGAGCTAGGACGCTATGACTCTGAGATTATATCGTACATTATGAGACGACCTGTATATTAGTTATACAGGTCGTCAAGTGCATTTAGACAAAAAGATGGAATGAAGTTTGTAGTGGTTTTTTTTGTAGGATGGGAAATCATCAAATGACTTCTCCCGCTCTGGGCGAAGCGGAAGGGAGTGTCAGACTTGTACTGATTAAAATCCATCCAGGTTCTTTCCTTGCCCTTTGTGTTCCAGGGCCGCGGTATCAATTTCGAACAGTCCCGTAGCCAGTTCGTAATGGTCGGATGTTCATGAGACTATGGCCATCTTGGTAAAATGGTCATATTTAACTTATACATAGACGATTTCCTGATATTTGCGAATGTTTAGTCACTTTACTCTTAAATGTTACACATTTGCACATTTTTATGTCCATCCGTAAAAAAGAATCAGTTACCAATGACGTAAAGACTTAGTCTTAAAATTAAGTATTTTTGAAATATTTGAAGAAAAAGAAAGAAATTAGAAAAAATAATAATAGATGCACACCGGTCACACTTTTACACCACAATAGAAATCGTCAAATTTTAAATTATTCATGAACGAAAAAAAAATCAAAACGAAAGGTATCTTATTACCCATTACTAACTGGGTTGTGAAGGTCAGATAGGCAGTCGCTCCATGTAAAATACTGGTATTCAGCTGCATCCGGTTAGACTAGAAGCCGACCCCAACATATGTAAAAGAAGGCTCGGCAGATGATGATGTACACTGAGGGCATTAATGATTTAAATATTTGCACCAACCATCACAAATACGCTCTCAATATCGCAAATTATTGTCAAGCCTCCAGGGACTTGGGATTTATGCTAAGTATCGGTAAACCAATTTGCTTGGAGCTTGAGCTCGAAATGATTAATGTGACAAGATGACCTATCTTACCTGGAATGTCCCGGTCGTACTGCAAAACGCTTCGATCGAGCGGAACAGAGCGAAACGACCAGCGATCAGAATAGATAGAGTATATTTGCTTAAACTTTAAGGAAGTGAGTACCACGTGGATTCTCATTTCTTTAAAATTCCGAAGTAATTAGTTCTTTTTCCTTTTTTTAAAAGTAACGTTGCCCCACACTAGGAATTTCTCCTGTATCGCGGGTGCGTTCACAAACATTTAAACTCACATGTTACACAAACAGCCAGACTTGGAACAACTATCTGATCTTTTCTTGATCTTCCTCTCCCTCTTTATTCATCAACATTCATATTCATTACTCTTTTAGTCATATCCGTTTCACCTCTCAACTCAAAACATATCAATTAAACCATCTATAAAAACAATTGTAAGTCTATTGGTAAAGTTTCGAAGCTTGATAGATAGACTTTTACCACCTGAATCACCGTTTTTTTTAAATGGCACTCATTTCAATAGTTACACAGAACACACACAGTACACATCACTCACCTTTAACAGAAAAAAAGTGTGGATTACAATATCCTCAGAGACTTTTTCAAGTCGTAAAATTCGACACGTATTTCAAGTAACATTCAATAAAACTATAAATCTTTACGTCGATTTGTCGAATTCAGTCATTTGTCAGTGTTGAACACAATTGAATGTTCAAAGACTTTGAATTGAAGAGCACTCATCAATTCGCCTGAGGAGAATCGTATTGAAAAGGAAGGGAAGTCTCCATAATAAGAACGGTTGTCGAAAAGGACAATTGGGTGTCACTTTATAGACGCCATTGAAAACTGTGATTGGAAATTTTGAAGAAATATGGCGGAAACATGACCTTGTCTTAAGGGTCAAGTCATACTGGTTCGGATCGGGTGCGGTTAAACCAGTAACCAAAGATATTCTAGTAGTATACGTATTTATTTATGCCTCGTTGGTGTCTTATAGTCGCAAGCGCGACTGCTGAGCTTATGGTCCTGGGTTCGACTCCCAGTTCGGGCAAGGTATTATTGGGTTTTTCTTTCTTGTGCCTGGTTTTGTTAAAACAGTGGACTAATACATAACTGGTAAAATGTAAATATACTATTAGAAATACATATCAAAGTATATGTAAATAGACATTTACAGGGATATACTAGAATAAAAAGACAAACAATGGAGAAAACATTAACGTTGTGACGATACTGCCAGCTTCTTCCGAATGTACTCGCGAACTTTGATTTTCAAAAATAGACGATTGGATGTTATGTTCTGTTTCAAACAAAAACCGTAAGGTGTAGACATCAAAAATTATACTCTCTCAGGACAAACTGACAACCAAGTACTAGTTCGTAAAATAAATGCAAATAAAACAGCGTCCCATCACGTCCCAAAGCAATCACAATCCAGGCTGGAACAAGCCAGCGGAATTATACCGTCGTTTGACGACAACGTCATGTTTACAGCCACGGAACAAGATGGGAACTGTCTCAAACATCAGATACATCTATGTGTGTATATCCATATATACAAGGTGTAAACAGACTCTTCACGGAGCCGTCAACCAAGCATTATGTACATCAAACTAAGTAACTTTACGCAAAAATTAGTGCTGGGAAACGACTTTTTTTTTTGGGCTGCAAAATCACGTTTTACTGTAGGACGCAATGTAACGCACTCAAAACATTGTGCTGATGGATGGATTGAATAGTAAGGGGGTCCTGGAGGAGTAAAAATCTTACATTAAAAACAATTATTTAAAAAAAACTTGTGAATAAGTTGGAACTTTGACCCCCAATATCTCCGTAACTAAAAGGTTCCCAGGTATGGTCTAGTACAAAAAAAATATCGCAATGACGGGCAGAACAAGTGCCTTTCGGCTTCGTTAAGGGTCTGTTTACACCCTTTATGTATAGTACAAACCTATGTCGTTTTTCCAAATTTTAGTGTTTCAAAATTGATTATTTTCAGCTTACAATAAACATATAATAATCCCCAACGGCTTAGCTAAAGGTGTACCTAATAGTACACCCACATTTCGCCAGTTATGTTTAAGTCTATTGCCATCAAACCGGGCACAAACCCAGACGCCGTGGCTGCTACTGAGAAATTACTGCTGAATAAACCCAATAACGGTTTGCCTGACCCGGGAATCAAACCCAGGACCTCATGCTCAGCAGTCACGCTTGCAACTACTAGACCAAAAAGGCAGTCACTTACAATAATATTTATTTTAAATATAATACAGAAATGTAGTCACATCAGTTTCACTATTGGGTAAAATACCATTTCTGTCTAGTGCTATTTACAAATTAAATAAAAATACCAAATATTTGCAAAAAGTTTTCATGTACAAAATGAATCAATTTTAACACAATTTAAATTAATGATTAAGTTTTAAATATTATAGGTATCTACCAGTAGACTGGTATTGCGTGCCTTTATGCCTAACACTTGGTTGTACATATCATTATGAATAAAAATCTTACATGGGACCTCGGACACCGCGAAAAAAACGATGTTGGTGGGCATAAACGTATCTAATGTAAATGAGACTAAAACATAACTTAAGTATCGGTCATCAATTTTCAGACACATTATATAGTCCAGGAAAATTAATAAAATCAGGGGGAATAATTCGTGTAGTTTTGTAAATTGGTACAGTTATACCTTGCGGTATCCAGATGAACATATTAAAAGTCCTCAAGGGTGAGGGAGTAAGGGGGGGTTGAAGGTACCTTTTTTCAGGTTTTTGCTCATATCTCGAATATCTGTAGGAATAGCATTATGAGTACTTCTGATTAAAGTTTCTACTTAAAATTTCCTACAAATTTGGTCATATTTATTTTTGCTCTACGATTAAAGGAGGAGGAGCTATAGGGTGTGTAAGTTTTAACAGGGAGATAAAAATAGACGATTAAAAAAAACAGCGTTGATTTTTTAAAATTGTTAGGGTACTTCCTGAAGTCGTAGAAAGCTGAAATTTGGCATGTAGACTAGTATTAGTACACAAACAACAAAAAAAATCTAAAACTTCGAATTTTTACCCCCCAACCCCTTAAACTAGGGGATGGAAGTTTGTATGAGACTTCCGCAAATTTGGTGCTAGAGGTCTGAAAATTGATATGAGGACTCCTTGTTATAAATAATGAAATAAGTATTTCATGATTTTTAGAAAAAAAATAAAAGACAAGAAAAAATCAACAAAATAAAAAAAATATTTTCTTAAGCAACTTACACATTTACAGGCCCTAACCTCACAAACTCAAAAAAAATATTGATCGTAGAGCAAAATTCAGATGTGCCCCAGGAGATTGTATCCTTGCTGCGGTACTAGTACAGTAAACAGCAGAACACCGTTAGGTGGGTAGGTGCGTAGTCGGACGTGTATGGGTTGGAATGCGACGTGAGACAAGGGGGTTTGTCCTCCTCCTCTTAAACCTGTACATGAACCGGCTGATCGGTGAGCTCAGCAGCACTAATATCGGTTGTTCCATAGACGGAGTGTGTATAAACAACATTAGTTACGCGGATGATATGGTGTTGCTGAGCCCATCGATCGGTGCGTTACGTAAACTGTTGAGCATTTGTGAGTCTTATACGGAGGCCCATGGGCTCAGTTACAATGCTAAAAAGAGTGAATTCTTGATCTTTAAAGCCGGTACCAAATGTTACTCATCTGTACCGCCGGTCACTCTTTGCGGCATTCCTTTAAAAAGAGTGCAGCATTTCAAGTACCTGGGCCACTGGGTCTCTGACGACTTGTGTGACAATTTGGACATTAAGAGGGAGCGCAGGGCGCTGTCTGTCCGGTGTAATATGTTGGCTCGCAGGTTTGCGCGATGTACTAGACCTGTGAAAATAACTTTATTTAAGGTATATTGTCAGACATTTTACACGTGCAGCCTGTGGACCAACTTTACGCAGCGGGCGTACAGCGCACTGCGCGTGCAGTACAATGCTTTCAGGATACTGTTAGGGCTCCCGCAGTTCTGTAGTGCTTCGACTATGTTTGCTGAGGCGCGGACCGATGATTTTTTTGCAATTATAAGGAAGCGGAGCGCTTCATTATTCAGTCGCCTACGTAGCAGCTCGAACAGTCTCCTGAAGGTATTGTCCGAGCGGTGGGACCTATCTCTGATACAGAGGTGGATGCAGCTTCACGTTAGCGCCTCTCGTCGTATTTCTTAAAATGCGTAGATTAAGCGCAATATGATAAATTTTGTTATTGATTTGCTTTTTAATGTGTACTATTTTAATTTATAATTGTAATTTTATTTGTAATTGTAATTTTATTTTTATTTCTTTGATTATTTTAATGTACTTGTCTTTTTATTGTAATTTTATCTAATGTATGGACTGTGTCTGAATGAAAATAAATTATTATTATTATTAAAAATAAATACATATGACCAAATTTGTTGAAAATTTTATGTAGAAACTTTTGTTAGAAGTAATTATGATGCTATTCCTACTTATATGCGAAATATGAGCAAAATCCTGAAAAAAGGTACCTCTAACCCCCCCCCCCCCTACACCCCCAGCACACCCCCCACCCTTGAGGACTTTTAGTATGTTCATCTGGATACCGCAAGGTATAACTGTACCAATTTACAAAACTACACGAATTATTTCCCCTGATTGCCCATATTCGGCTTAATTTGATCGGACTAATAATTTTCCACTGCTTGATAACCCTTCTTCAAAATATACCTCCACTTATAAAAGATAAAAAATCAAATAACACAGCCACTTAAAACTCCAGTTTACCATACATTCTGATACATCCGCAATCCCTTTTAAAACACTTCAAAAACCCGCATACTGCCCGCAATCCAATTATTTTTTATCTAAACTGGAACTTATACAATCGATCCCCACACCGCAGTCCAACTTCAGCGTGCCTTGATAAGGATCCTTGCCGTATCCGGTATCCGGGAATTTAAAACGGGACTGCGTACTGACCTATATCCCGGGATATACCGCGTTTATCTAGAGCAAGCGCTTTAGCTGCCTTTTCTTATTTTAACAATCTTGTGGGTGAATAAAGGCAAAGGAAATGTAGTATTTTACACGCGATTTACATTAAATATTGTGATAAAGAGATACAAAAATGTTTTGACGTTTAAATGACGTTTACAAGGTGACCATGGTAAAAAAAAAATGATGGGATCTCACTAATTGTTTGTGTGTTTCGATGTGGCGGGTAAATCTTTGGAAGCATGTACGATCAATGTTTTTTTTCTGATAGAATGATATTTATGGGTCCCTATCAATTTTGCGGTCTCAAAACAGAAAATACTACTTTTTCCAAATCAAATTTCTCAATAACCATAACTTACATAATCGAAGCCTCCTTGGTTTATTTTAAGCTCCGCAAATCACGCACGGTTACGATCTTCCAGCCCTACTCTCACTCTCTCTCTACTTCAACTAGACAAAAACTCAATTTATTTCTATATTTGGTTATCTAATAAAATATTTGTCAAGTATCAATCGCCTGAAACACAAATCATGGGTGAATTTGATATAGATTTAAGAAAAACTGTAAACGTCATACCTTATATTTTTGAATAAATTTATTTATCATTCTTCTTATTTTATACATTTTTAAATATTAAAAAAAAAAACAAAACTATACAAAAACATTTAAAAATATAAAAAAATAGATGGCAGGGCTCCAGAGAGAGGAACCTCCTCACTATGCGTGCCGTGTCCAGGAGTACTGCTTTCTGAATCAAGCCCTTGACCCAGCTGCGTAATGAAAGCCTCCTAAGGTGTCGGTCGAGGCTCTTTGCTATAAGTCCATTCACCGTAACGACTATAGGTACTATGATTGCAGAGTCCACATCCCACATGTCGACAACCTCGTGTGCTAAATCAAGATACTTGATTTTTTTATCTGAATAAATTTATTATTTTATTATTTGAATTTTGGTGTACGAATGTAAAAATGAATTTGAAATTTAATTAATTAAATAATAAATATATATATATATATATTTTTTAATTTGAATTTTTGAATGTGAAATTTATATAATAATAAATTGATATAATAATATAATATATAGTAATATAATAATATAATTATAATAATAAATTGCCTTTTATGCTTTTAGCTCGAAAACATTCTGTAGGAGATATTCAAAGCGTCTATGATATCTTTTTCTTGCCAGGACCAAAACTGCTACAACTATTTACCAGTACATTGACCCTCCCATTATTCCCTTCACGTTCTACCTTCTACTGCAAAACAAAATGTCATCACCGCAAACTTTCCCCTGCTGTAGTGAAATAGTGTCCCTTGGAATTAGGGTTACCATTCGTCTGGATTTGTCTAACTTTTTGGAGACCGCCCGTCCTGCGTCCTTACTTTGTATGAATATTATTTAACTGGACTTATCGATTAAAAAAAAAGTGTGTGTGTACTTATTACGCACGTAAGAAGTTATAATTCTTTGGCGTATAAAACTAAAATGTTGACCAGCTAACTTCAGGGTGTATGTTTACTAGCTAACTTCAGGGTGTCGATTTTTCGTGAAGGTGTTCGTGCGCATCGTAAAAATTTACTCTCATCATTTTTCCCAAACGCGCCAAAAGAAGTATAACTTCAAAAACCGCATTAAACGAGATTCACACAAATCAAGAATAAAAAAAAAGAACAATTAAATATGGGATTTCAAAATATTCAGACAGAACATCGCTCAGCATGATGTGTCTCCATGCGAGACATCTACACAGCGCTTGTTTTAGCAACAGCCGGCGTTGACGTCAATGGGATATTTGTAAAAAACAACACAATAGTTTACACAGTCTTGAAAAAGATAAAATGTATGTGTATTATCCGGATTTTTCAGCCTCTATCTCACTTCCTCTCTGACTGCTTCGTTGATGGTCTAGTGGTCGCAACGGCGACTAGTGAGCATGAGGTCCAGGGTTCGATTCCCGGGGCGGGTAAAATGTTATTGGGTTTTTCCAGCAGGAATTTCTCAGTAGCAGCCACGGAATCTGAATTTGTGCCTGGTTAATGGCAATAGGCTTGACCTCTTTTTTATGGGACTAAAATATAACTGGCGAAATGTGGGTGTACAATTAGGTACACCTCTGCTTAATCCTTCGGGGATAACAGGCGTGATGTTATGTAATGTACCCGAATTTTTTGCAAATCTCAAGGATTTTTGTGAAGATACTGATACTGTTAGCCTACTTCATCCTACAGCTGGGCATAGGCCTAATTTTTAGAATACTCGATTCAGGGCTAACGTGGACGCCGTGCGTTCGTGTTCCACGCGCGCCTAAAAGAGAGGTCAGCAAACAGGGAGGGGCCTGCAAGAGCTGATGCCTGCCGGGGCTACGGGACTGTTCGAAAGAGATACCGCGGCCCTGGAACACAAAGGGCAAGGAAGAAACATGGATGGGTTTTAGTCAATACAGGTCTGGCCCTCCCTTCCGCTCTGCCCAGAGCGGGAGAAGTCATTTGATGATTTCCAATTCGAAAAAAAGAAAGTGCTAACGTGGACCTGAGTTTGCAAAAACTTTAAACTGGCAACCCTAGCAGTAATAGTGTCCAAGGGAAGGGTCGCCACGCTGGCAACACCACAGGGATGGAAATGCTAATCGTTATTGTTATAATTCCGCATAGTTTTGTTCAAATGACTGCGGTTGGCGTTCGCGAACAGGGTTGATAAGTTGGTTAGGGGAGACAGGAGGTTTTAGTTATATAAACTAGTTTTTATAACATGGAGATGCTATGGTGTGAATGGTTTGTTATTCTATTGTAATTTAAAGGATTTTTTTTTGTATTTTTTTTTCTACAAACATTCTGCACACCAACATTATAAAGGGTGTAAAAAGACTCTTAACGAAGCCGAAAGGCACTTGTTCTCCCCGTCATTGCGATCATTTTTTTGTTCTAGGCCATACCTGGGAACCTTCTAGTTACGGAGATATTGGGGGACAAAGTTTTTTTTTAAATACATGTTTTTAATGTAAGATTTTTACTTTAAACACCTCCAGGACCCCCTTACTATTCAATCCATCCATCAGGACAATGTTTTGAGTGCATTACATTGAGTCCTACTGTAAAACGTGATTTTTCAGCCCAAAAAGAAAAGTCATTTCCCAGCACTAATTTTTGCTTAAAGTTACTTAGTTTGATGTACAGAATGCTTGGTTGACGGCTTCGTGAAGAGTCTGTTTACACCCTGTATTATTATGTTTATTTAGTAACTAGCTGATGTCCGCGTTTTCATGTAGTCATGACATTTTGATCCTGTTCCCGCAACCTATGGGAAATATCATTATATTTTAGCCAATGTATACACAAACTTGACAAATTATACAATAAAACCTTCTTCGAGAACCACTCTATCCATTGGTGAAAACAGCATGAAAATCGGTGCAGTAGTTTTTGAGTTTATCGCAAACAGAAAGACAGACGCAGCGGAGGACTTGGTTTTATAATATGTAGTGACTCAACTTTGGGATCATGTCTTGTCATCCCACAACTATACAACTATGTACATAACATCACGCCTGTAATCCCCGAAGAGTTATGCAGATGTGTAACCTAATAGTACACCCATATTTTGCTAGTTATGTTTTAAGTCCCATGTAATCGGGAGCGAGCCTATTGCAATAGGGTCGCCTATTGCTATCAATCGGGTACAAATCCAAACTCTGTGGCTGCTACTGAAAAATTCCTGATGAAAAAACCTAATAACAGTTTGCCCGACCTGGGAATCGATCCCAGGACCAAATCATAAAATAGAATGATCATTAAAAAAAAAATACCTACAATTTTAGACAGGAGTAGCTTCTTCCTTTTATAACATCATTAAGGGAAGATTAAGAAAGGATTTTTGAAAATTCATCCCCAGACGGGGTTAATTAGGGGATGACAGTCTTTATTTTGATTTTTGCCGATGTATAATAGCCTCAAAGGCCGCAGGATAAGAATTATCTTTTTATTTCCCAGAAATGTGACTGATGGCTTGACTGCCTCGTTGGTCTAGTGGTCGCAAGTGCAACTGCTACGGATGAGGTCCTGGGTTCGATTCCCAGGTCGGTCAAAGTGTTATTATGTATCGGTAATTTCTCAGTAGCAGCCACGGAGTCTAGATGTGTGCCCTGTTTGTGGCAATAGGCGTGCCCGCTATTATATGGGACTTAAACATAACTGGCGAAATGTGAGTGTTTTATTAGGTACACTTCTGCCTAACCTTTCGTTGATTATAGGCGTGATGATGCTATGTGACCGATGGCGAAACCCCTCTCCAATCTCATCACACGGCGAGGTCGTGCTCTCGGTTTAGTTTTCCTCCCTTGAGTGTGAAACTTGTCGGGCAACACCGAAACAAATCACATGAGGAAAATCGGGGACATTTCTCAGGCAGCTATGTATCGAAATTGTTACTGGCCACCTAACTTTAACTGTTTTATTTATTTTTCTCAAACATGCTTGGTTTGAGCACTATTTTGACAACCTTCTTCGAGATAAATTGAAGTTGCTGTAATGGCCAGATACATGCAACCAGCGGCCGGCAAAAGTTGTATGAAAATCTGTCGTGTTTAGCGGCCAAATAAATTACATAGTAAACTCATATCTGTCGTGTTATTTAAAAATAGAATGATCTTTTACTCTGAAACAGGGCAACCAAGGAGGTAACTTATCAAAGGTTTTATTTAAATTTCGAGTTGGCTTGCATTGAAATCGGTTTATTGAAAAAAAAAAACAAATGAACCCTTTAACGCGAGAAAAATTATATTCTTTGTGTGCATCATTGATTTTGAAAAGTAACTGTATTTGTATTTTCATCGCATTATTTGAGAAAAGTACTATACAAACCTCGGCCACAACTAGGCATTGATGGGCTCGCCTCGGCCCACATTCACACGTTCGTCCATTAATGCCTCTATTGCTGGCCGCTGCAGTAATGTACTATTTCCAATATAATACAGACGAATAATTTAATCAACACAACTGACTACACGACTTAAACTTATCTCGCGATTTGTGGGTGTACTGTTAAGTACATCGGAATAAGAGGCGTGATGTTATGTTATCCGGTAATAATGCGGGAACCATGTCATTTTTTTATTTTTTTACGGATGGGAACTCTTCAAATGACTTCTCCCGCTCTGGGCAGAGCGGAAGGGAGTGTCAGACTTGTACTGACTAAAACCCATCCATGTTCCTTCCTTGCCCTTTGTGTTCCAGGGCCGCGGTATCTCTTTCGAACAGCCCGCAGCCCAGGCAGGCATCGGCCCTTGTGGGCCCCTCCCTGTTTGCTGACATCTCTTTGAGACGCGCGTGGAACACGGACGCGCCGTCTACACGGCGGGAACCATGCCCTGGGGATTCCCTGCAGGAAAATTGCATAACAAACTTGAATTCCCAATGATCAAGCAAAGAGCTGCCCAGGATCTGAATTTGAAGCTCGTTGAGGGCACAAGGCTTGAACATAGCTGGAGAAATGTGGGTATACTAAGTCTTTTTTTTTTTTAAGGATGGGAAATCATCAAATGACTTCTCCCGCTCTGGGCAGAGCGGAAGGGAGTGGCAGACTTGTACTGACTAAAACCCATCCATGTTCCTTCCTTGCCCTTTGTGTTCCAGGGCCGCGGTATCTCTTTCAAACAGCCCGCAGCCCCTGGCAGGCATCGGCCCTTGCGGGCCCCTCCCTATTTGCTGACATCTCTTTGAGGCGCGCGTGGAACACGAACGCGCCGTCAACACGGCCTGTCGTCAAAAGACGGACGGACGGCGAGCTAGCCCATTACTCACCGTCCACAGGTCCGCGTCTACGGTGGCCGGAAGCCACCACGTGACCCCGACGCCCGAGGCGTCTCCCGCGGCGGCTGGGACGAGAGGTTCTCTCCCTCTCACGCTCCGCCACCTCCTTCGCTAGCATGACTGCTTCGCAGAAGGAGGTGACGGCGTCCCATTCCCTCTCGCTCCGGACCATGGACTGGACCAGGGCCGGACGCGATAGGTCGCCGCCGCCGATCGCCGCTACGAGGACACGGCGGTGCTCCGCCCAAGCGGGGCAGACCTCTACCGTGTGCTCCACCGTGTCCTCTGGGCGACCCTCACAGTGGTAACACGTATACTAAGACCTCTGCTTGGCTTTGGGAAACACATAAAAAAAAACTAAGTAACTCCACTAAATAATTATATTTTCAGAAAACATTTTCCTCTCTTCATCTCTATTACATCCATTCATTCATTCATTCATTTCAGTCAGATCATTTATTCCTTATTTTCCGAAAAGCAACAAAACAACGTTAACAGCCGCCATGTTGCTATCTCGTATCCGTTTCCGGTCGCCGCTGGGCCGTCGTTCCGGTATTCTTCCTTCAGCTAATTGTTCATGATTTCCTAGCGATATAATTTACGGAACGGTGAGTGAGTTACTTCTTGTTCCTGTTCTTTCATTCGTTCATAACGTTATGACAGCAAGGTTTATTAGGATTGAAGTCGACCGTCTACTGCTATAAATGATGGTTCTAATGGCAAGTGGAACAAAATCAAACGTACAGAGTATCGTCCGTGACTTTGAAAGCCGTTGGTACCGGCTGTCATTTGTAAATCTTTGACAGTCGTTACAGGTAGTCAGTGACCTGAAAGTCTGAAAGTCAGTCTTATCAAGGTGTATTGTATTACCCAATACTAATTGTGGAGGTCAAACAGGCAGTCGCTCCATGTAAAATATTGGTATTCAGCTGCATCCGCTTAAAATAGATCCCACCCCAACATAGTTTGGAATGGTTAGGCAGATGATGAGCTCATTAGAAATACATCATCTGTGAAAATTTCAACTATCTAGCTATCACGGTTCATGAGATACAGCCTGGTGACAGACGGACAAACAGACAGAGTCTTAGTAATAGGGTCCCTAAAAAGCATTCTTTTTAAATCGGCGTTACCAAAATAAATGCGACGTATCTAAAAACAACACCTATCATATACACACACACACATAAACAAAACATATGCTAGCAACTGATGGATCCTCCAGTAAGTGCTACAAACTAGATCGTATGTATGATTGAGTGGCGCGGTCATGGGCTGCGGATCCATTTTATGATGATCGCAGGCGCCGCGCCAGAACCTACGTTTTATTACTGATGGTTTGGTATCAGTGGACGCGGGTTGGAAATAAATAACAGATTTTTATTTATATTTATGAGATCTTTAAGCTGATACGCATCACTACACACAATATTCCACTCCACGTTCACACGATATCCACAAAATAAAACATAAATTAACGTTAATAAATCTGTTCATTTATTTTCATTTTTAGGAGCGTTATACGATGACTCGGTACGCTAATTAAAGATAATTCGGTGGATTGGACACCAACCAATTATTTTATTTTATGTTTTAAAAACTTGGTAGGTCTGTGAATGGGTGACCACCCATTACATACCGAGTTATCTCCGTGCCTCGGAAAGCACGCTAAGCCTTTGGTCCCGGTTATCATTTGTAGATCTTTGACAATCGTTACAGGTAGTGAGTGGCCCAAAAAGTCTGACAACCAGTATTACCAAGGGGTATCGTATTACCCAGTACTAACAGGGTTGTGGAGGTCAGATAGGCAGTCGCTCCATGTAAAATACTGGTATTCAGTTACATCTGGTTAGACTGGAAGCCGACCCCAACATCGTTGGGAAAAGGCTAGGCAGATGATGATGACGATGTTGTATTAAAAAATGCCTTTGCTGTACGCATAATTATAAACCATCATTCAGTTAGGACCAACCCCAAATCGTGGAAGAAATAGCACCAGGTATCTCGGCAAGTTAGCAGGTATGCATAAGTCCACAGTACATACTAACACTACTCGATCCCATACATTTTCTCAGTCAGTTGGGACTGGTCATCTCTAAACTGCCACGGTTTATTTTAACTACTTACTTTGTTTTTAAATTGTTGATGTAATCTTTTACTCTGGACGCTCTTAAAGTGCACGTATTTCTACATCGTTCTCACATATATGTATAATCTATATGTATAATGTAACAATTATTTGATGGAAAAGAGTGTCCATGGAGTTTCTTGCCCATTCTTCTCCATAGAGATCTACGCTTTGGAATGGGCAACTACAGTACTTTCACAAGCTATTATGCCTTGTGTTTGTGACTGTAGCTTAGCCTTCTTTGTTTTTCTGACATTCAAAAGTGCCTGTAATGGTCTAATTAAAATAAATGCTTTTGAGTTTGAGTTTTTGTTAATAACAAAATAAGTAAGGATTTTGCTCTACCACGTTCACGAAAATTGTCGATGTTTTTGAACGACTACTGAGCGCTTGCCGAGACCCAATAAAAAACGATAAGAAAATGGCGTCTATATGATCCAGCTGTGTTGAGACCGAGAAGTTTTTTGTTTACTTACCATAATGTTGGACTGTATTTACTATTTTAAATGCATACACATAATATAAAAGGGTCAAACACAATTGGTTTGTTTGTTTCGTAAGTTCATGTCGCGTATCACATCTTTATTTATGATTCAAACTCTCAAGTGCCCAAGTATGATAGATTTTCACAAAGGAAGATTACGAAATAACTAATAATTTGTGTACTTTTCCATAAATTCCAATAAAGCTGCGAACTGTACTGGGCTTGGTCGAAATCTATATTCCATCCTATTAAAGTTATCACTTAATTTATTTTTGTTCTTTTTGTTCTCATTCAAATGCATTATATCATATTATTTTGAGTCACAGTAATGTTTATATTTACGTTCCACACTTTGATATTATAACAAACCAACTAACAGAAGAACTCGTACCTTATTTTGCTTAATTTTTTAACACTTAAAACAATTATTTCTTACTTAACAATCCAAAACAGAACTTCAGCCCGCGCACAAAGTAAACAACTGTGACCTTGAGGTTAGTTTGACGTTTGTTAGAACGCTCACCATAGACTAAAGTATAGGTTTTTTTTACTGACATTGGAGAACGAGCGATCCACTCAGTCGTGTCAAGTTGGCGTTGACGATTGTAGAAAGAGAATCGCTATGAAGCGTTTGTAACTTGGCTAGGCCCGCAGAGTACAACCCGAATTGATTGTCAAATTCTAAATGAACGCGAGCGAAACCGCGGGCGAAAGTTCTTTATAAAGCCCTTTTCATTTATTTAGTAAAAGAAAGTTTATAAAGAACATACTTATGAACTATGCCCCACAAAACCGTTTTCACGGTTTGTCTGTGGGAATGGAACACACACACACAATTAGTGCGAACACTTAATTTCCACTTAATTATTTGAATTGTATAGTAGGTATATAACAATAATATATATATATATATATATATATTATCTAGGTATGGACATGCGTTGATACTCTTGCGCCATCCCATCTTCCAAGCTCATCGTGCTGTGCTGGTGCTGCCGCTGCGGCTGCAGAGAACCTCAAGCGGCGTAAATATAGAAACCTGGGTGGTAACTATATTTTCGAGCCGTTTGGGGTTAAAACTCTAGGGCCGTGGGGTCCGAGTGCTCATAGCCTATTTAAGGAAATTTCGAAACGCCTAGTTGACGCTTCCCGTGACCCAAGGGCTGGCTTTTACTTTGGCCAGAGGCTAAGTGTTGCCATACAACGTGGCAACGCCGCCAGTCTCTTGGGCACATTACCATCTGACAGCGTTGAGGAGGAGTTTTTCGATGCCCTTTTATAGTTTGTTGTTAGTTTATCTATTTTAGTTTAATAGTTTTTAATTATCAATGTATAATTATAGTTACTTTAACCTAATAAAATTTCCCTGGTATGGACAGTGTAAAGGAAATATGTAAATCAAATGACTCGCTTATAAAACTTCTTCTCCTGGTTCTTTTTTTCATTATGTTTTTCCCACTTCTCCGCTTTTCATTTCTGATTAAATTGGTTGCGGGATCCAAGACAGTTAAATTGTTTCTCTGGGACTTCGTCGAGCGAGTCATTGTCTCGGCGCTTTTCTGGTGGTCGCCACTGTTGATTCTGTGTTTTAGGAGTTGCAGTGGTTTGGGAATAGTGCAGCGGGATTGTCCAAAAAAAATAGTGCGTGGAGTCCCTCCGCGCGGAAGAAGTGAAACTTCGTAATGTGGAAATGAAAACAGTTATACTACGCGCATGCGTTCGAGTGCCACGCATTCACTCTCGCTCTGTCTCTTTCTATTCCCCCTCCCCAGGAGTGTTGAACATTTAACGCAAGTGCTTTCATACCCCCTCCATGGTAGCGTTAAACGTTTAACGCAACCTGATTGGAAGTCGCATCAGAAGTTTCACTTCAAAAATTATAAAGAACTTCGTAAAACATATTAATAAACACGCTCGCCAACACTCACACCCCACAAGCGATCGACAAACCGTATCCTTCCCGCTGTTTTTATTAACTATTCACTACACAGCGGCCGAGTATTCCATGCCAGTCCATCGCGTCACCCATTAACTTAATAAAAATGAAAGCTAGGTTGTATTTACATCGATAGTCGAGGTTCGTTAGTGGTTGCTATGTCAGCCAGTTTAACGGTGGTGACGGGAATTCAATCATATTTATTGCATTGGGAACAAGAAAGAAAACTTCCACAGTGTACTGTGATTTAATATAACACAACTACAAACCGACTTGACTGCCTCGTTGGTCTAGTGGCCGAAAGCGCGACTGCTGAGCACGAGGTCTTGGGTTCGATTCCCAGGTCAGGCAAAAGTGTTATTGGGTTTTTTCATCAGGGATTCCTCAGTAGAGGCCACGGAGTTGGATTTGTGCCCGGTTGATGGCAATAGGCTTGCCCCCTATTACATGGGACTTAAACATAACTGGCGAAATATCGGTGTACTATTAGTTACACTTCTGCTTAACCCTTAAGGGATTACAGGCGTGATGTGTGAGCAGTGGGCAGGTTTTAGGCTAGGCTGTTCTGTATCCCTAATACTAGTTAAAACTATTCTAGGACGCCAGCATAAGTTACCACATTCCATCATTTCTCTGTCGATCGGAGCCTTTGCATTCAACACATTTACTTCCTCAATCGACCCGTACTTCATGACACTTCTGAAGGTCGCGTCATCCATGTCGTACGCACACAGACTACTAAATCACCAAATAGATAGAAACAAGAAGGTCTGCTCCACACGACAAGCGAAACCGTACACAGCGAGTACAAACGCACTCGGGACTGATGTTTGTTTGACAGCTCCACACAATGAGCAAAAAGGCACGCACACATAGACACGATTCACGTACAGCGAGTGTAAGCGCACTCGGGACTGACGTTTGTTTGACAGCTCCTCACAATGAGCAAAAAGGCACGCACACATAGACACGATTCACTTACAACGAGTGCAAGCGCACTCGCGACTGGAATTTGTTGGACATAGTTTGAGATCGTTTCGCCTGCCTCCTGCCTAGTCGCAAACGCTACTGCTGAACAAATTCTGTTGATTCCCAGATCGAAAACAAGTGCCATTTAAAATTTCTATGTGGGGCTTAGAATGATGTGCTGAATACGTACGGTTACCTTTTGCGCGTCGGTGGTCCCTTCCAACCTGTATATGTGCGTGCGTCTGTTCCAAGCCTTCTGAACCGATATTTTTTGTGACTGAAAGTTCTAAACCGGGTCAATGCAGCCGGCCTTATTACTGAAGGTTTTACGGTCGCATCAAATGTTTACGATAAGCCCTCAGTACATAGGAATTGTACTAATTTGGTGATACGCTGTCGGTCGTGATAACAAACCAACCAGAACGTATCCTTTTTGAACCCCTCACAACTCGACCTGGATATGTTTTAGGAGATTGTGAAATGCTTTTCCTGTAACATGTTTTTAAAGGTGACAAGGAAGAAGGGAACAGAAAGGAAGGAAGGAAGGATAGGTGGAGGATACAGATATGAGCATGTGATGCGGAGGAATGAGGAAAATGTCATGCGGAAAGTTTTGGGTATGAATGAGGATGGGTATAAGACAAGAGCAAAACCAAAGAAACGATAGAGGGACTGTGTGAAGGATGATATGACTAGAAAGGAGGTGACTGCTGAGATGAGGAGTAACAGAGAAGTATGGAGGAAGAGGACATGCTGCGCTGACCCCAATAAATTGGGATAAGAGAAGAGAATGAAATGATGAATAGAATCAACATAATTTTTTCCAAATTGGGTTGTCCGGCAGAACGAATTTTGGCCGAATTTATATTTTTTTATTATAGTGCACTAGTCTGTGCACAGACACGGGTTCACTCTCTCTCTTCCCATACTCTCATAGTTCGATGGGATGCAAACCCGATGCGACCGGAGAGAAGTCAGGCGCAGGACCAACGCACCGCCCACTTCCAAACTCCTAGCTGCTATATACACAGTAAAAGTACAGTGTATATATATACCATCGCATAGCGTGGCGCGCGTCGCCACGGCACAAACAAAGGCCTGACTTCCATCAAGAGATAAGGTTGCTTGTAAAAATAAACTTTAAGCTGCATAGAGCTCATCATTTGAAGTTTCAAGTCCATTCGAGTTCGCTTGACTCAAGTGTCTATTCGATACTATGTCGATGTTTTGTCTACTGCGCTGGAAGAGGGGGGAGGGCGGAACAAAAAGGGGTTGGTTAGTTGAGTAACTGGCCTGATGAAAAGTGGTTTTAGCCATGTATGAGTTGACATCTCATCGTACAGAGAAAGCTCTTAAAAGCGTGTAGACCTCTACGCCGTAGCAGTACTACGAGATCAACTCGTAGCACTGCTACGACGTAGCTTAGTGCTACGAGCGACTACGCCGTTTCAATCTACGCGAGTAAAGGTGCGGTTAAACACCGGACCGGACTGTGGTCACCGGATTAGATAGTCAGCAAGATAAAACTATGAATTAATTGATCATTTATTCACGGAATTAAAACATTCCATAGATTGCTAGTAAATAATACTTATATCTATGTTAGTACATTATTATTACATTTTAAAATTAAAATCAAAGTCGAAGTCAAAGTCAAAGTCAAAGGCAAAGTCAAAGTCAAAATTAAAATCAACTATAATACTAATTAAAATGTAATTTTCAACTACACTCAAACAAACGTGTCGATATTTTTACGAGTTTGAACCAATCTAACGATTTCAATCCATGCAATAAATTCGCAAGAAAATTCTAAGCTAGTTCAGATCAGAATGAAAGACAAAATAATGAGCCTAATCTATAGTCAATCGACATTCGACTATTCGTAAAGAATCCACTATTAATGAGTTTCTAAGATCTGGAACGCGATTTAAATTCCGTACGAAGTCTTGGAGTTTGTCGAAACTTAGTACTTGAACTGAAATCTGTGTCGCGAGCAATTGTTTGACACTCTAGGGAATTAGTACAGGGTGTTGTTAGATAGTTGGGTTGGAAGTTTCAGTTTTAAATCCAACATTTCAACGTTGAACTTCTAAAACCACGTAAGTAAATTTTTGGTGATTTTGATATTATTTTGATGCCGTTTAATAGAGAATCAGAAGACGTTGTTTCAGCCAATCAGAAACAACCAACGTCTCTATTCATAGCGAAAACTTCCCCCACTTTTTTTTTAGGATGTGTAATCATCAAATAACTCTTAGCTCTGGACGGAGCGGAAGGGAGTGTCAGACTTGTACTGACTAAAACCCATCCATGTTCCTTCCTTACCCTTAGTGTTCCAGGGCCGCGGTATCTCTTTCGAACAGTCCCGCAGCCCCGGCAGACATCGGTCACCACCTAAATGTACAAAAGCGCATTTCTAGGGGGTGAGGTTTCTCTGGAGTTGACTGTATCATTACCTAGGTATAATTATGCAGTTTTTTCACTCTCCGTAAACTGGCTATTTTTTATTTACTGGGCCCACGTGGTGGATTATAGCCCATTCCCTCTCATAGAGAGGAGGCCTGTGTCCCAGCAGTGGGAACATTATAGGCTGATGATGTGATGTGTTGTGATGTGGTGTTACAACTTCAATGACGTTTTGTAAGTGAAGCTCGTGAAGGTTCAATCGTTTCTACGTTTAAAACTTAGCATGTACTAACGAACGAAACTTTTGTTATCATAATAATGTTGTTTTTTCCGGGTTCGATTCGCAGGTCACGAAAACACTTTGTTTTTCCATCAGGAATTTCTCAATGGGTGAAGGCAATTGGCTCGCCCCCTATTAAATGGAACTTAAACATAAGGTTTGAAAATGAAATGTGGGTGTACCTCATTTTAGGTTCACCTCTGCTTAACCCTTCGAGGATTACAGGCGTGATGTTATGTAATATATGCAGAAACGACGTAATTGTTTGCTTCGTTCACTTTTACACAAAAATAAACTAGGGTTATAATAATTCTCTAAGAATAGTAATAAACACTATCAAAAATAACTAAAAAAAAACTATCAAAAAAAAATTACTATCCCCTGATTGCGTAACACATTTTTCTATTACAACCCGAAGGATTTTGACGGAAATTCATAATCCACGTTACGTTTGAAAAAGTCTCGACACCGAAAATCGCGCAAAGAATATTGTTGAACTGTCAAAATGACTAGCACTGGCACTACAAGTGTGTTACACTGTTACATAATTGCCCGCTGATTCAGCAAAAAATTTACTCGCTCATTTAAAAAACAATTTTTCATCTCTTCCTAACAGCCAGCGTCACAGTTCATACCTGTTACGATTTGAAGACTAATTGCAACTCACTTGAATGTCAGCCTCCGCAGTGTCAGCCTCATTAGTGGAATAACAAGCAGCGTAACGGGCATCCAAAGGATTTGAGGTCAGTTCTGAAGACTGACGGTCAAATGGCGCTTAGGATAAAACTGTCGCTTAGTTTGCTATTCTTGGCGGTTACTTCAATGGTGGTTATACCTACTAGCTGAAATGATTACAGAATTTTGTTAAAACGGTGTGTGAACAATTCTGTTTGATTTGTTACAGTGGCGATTCGCTCTTGAAACTAAAAATTCGCTTCTCTACCCCTACAATGTAAATTGCCTCTAAGCCAGCTAAACAGCTCAACAATATTGCAAGCCGTTACTTTCCCTTGAGCTTGAGTATAAGCAGCTATTCAGTCAACCTGCCACTCCAATGCGTTACTGTTCGACAAGCTTCTAAACACTACTTAATCGTTAAAAGATCGTTTACATGGATGCTGTACGGTATTTTAAATATTAGAACCTTTTATTTATGTACCTTTTAATTTATCTGTGCTGACAAAATCAGCATAAACTGGTATCAAAACATCATGAACTAAAAGCTAGATAGACTACAGCTTTTAACAATGTCGTCAATGGTGTTCTAGCATGTCCGCTTTGTGTTCTGATTTTTTTGGCTAAAGTTGGACATGCTAGTCACTTGAGAGCACACGAAAGAGGAGTTGTCATCATTGAATGACTAATTCATGAGAAAGTCATTAAAATGGGATTAAAATAATGAACTTTTTCATGTAATTTGAATTTTGCGGGCTACCCTGGTGATTCCCTCTTAACAAATCCAATCAGCGACCTATTTGACAGTTATTTCCGACGTTGCCAGCATTCAAAATGCACAGTCCTAAACTATCCCTCAAAACATCAAAATCCTTAGTTATTTCTATATTAGTCCGCAGAGCCCATTAACAAAATGTTTGGCCGCATTACCGGATAATGACGCCCCTGACAAACAACCAACCGCGACGCCATTTTGTTATTTTGCGGGTAAAAGTTATGGCAAGCGATTCCCTAAGTGACTGGGGTATTAATAGTAAGAGGCTGGGCTTGGTAGGAATCTAGGTAAATGGATACCTTGTTTCTGAAACCCTCTAATGAATGGGCTCATTTTTATCTCGTCTTTAAAATAATTACTCTGTTAAAAATTACATTTCTGTTTTACTGAAAGAGAGAAGAATCAACCGTAAGATTTGGTGAAACATGATACCTATAATTTTGTGTGAAAAGTGGTATTTTTTTGGGGGACCTCTTGCTCCTCACGGGTTTGCGGACTTGACAAAACTACAGGATTTGTTTACTGTACTATGTATATGTATGTATTTTTTATCTATAAGAGTATTGTTTCCCGAATAAATTCTCATCTATACTAATATTATAAAGAGGTAAATTTTGTGAGGTTGTAGGGGGTAATCTCTGGGCTGCGGGACTGTTCGAAAGAGATACCGCGGTCCTGGAACACAAAGGGCAAGGAAGGAACATGGATGGGTTTTAGTCAGTACAAGTCTGACACTCCCTTCCGCTCGCCCAGGGCGGGAGAAGTCATTTGATCAATTCCCATCCGAAAAAAAAAAAAAAAAAAAAGGAACACCGCATCAAAATTGATGTAAGGTGTCAATTTGCATAATGTTAACATAATGTGTAGTACCTGAGCGGCTGAGCTCTGCTCGAGTGAAAGTAAAGTAGTAGCTAGATCGATTTTTCGCTCTCGAAAACTGCAACTGCAGTAAACTGTAATCATTAGAGCCGTTTTCGAGAACGTGATTACAAGTATAATATACAAATACTGTTTATTTAATGGTGTATTATATAATAGGATGATGCATATTATTCAATAATTAATCTCCTTGGCTTTTCATTGTACTTTATATAATACACAAACTGCAGATGCTGTTGTTATGAAGGTAGGCAACCAAAAATATGCAGTCGTCATTGTTTCGAGGTTATTCTGTAGATTTATGGCTTGAACACATAATTGAGGCAGGAATACCTGTGTTAGGGAGAGGTTACACTCTTGTTTTCATTACAATTACATATTTTTGGGAAAATGTTAGTGTTCACAAATACTAGTTTATTTTCTTTAGGGTTTGTACTACATAGCTAGTGACAGAAGTTTCCTTTTAAGCAAGTAAATGCCTGTATTAGGATACTCCACTCTTCCATAACATAGATCTATGTAATGTTCATCCAAGAACTCACTTACTTACTAATATATTTACTATTTTAATATAATTTCGAGAAAGAAAATTAAGAAAATTACAGTAACAAGAAATATAAAAGACAACATTAAAAGACTTGACATTAGCTTATTTGAATGAGTGTGCGTTTAGTGTTCGTTATAATACAGGGTGTAAACAGACTCTTCACGAAGCCATTTCCAAGCATTATGTACATAAAACCAAGTAACAAATTATTGCTGGGAAACGACTTTTTTTTGGTGTGAAAAATCACGTTTTACGGTAAAACTCAATTGAATGCACTCAAAACATTATGCTGATGGGTGGATTGAATAGTACGTGGGTCGTGGAGGTGTTTAAAGTAAAAATCCAACATTAACAACATGTATAAAAAAAAGCATATGAAAAAGTTGGAACTTTGACCACCAATATCTCCGTAACTAGAAGGTTCCCAGGTATGGTCTAGAACAAAAAAATGATCGCAATGGCGGGGAAAACTAGTGCCTTTCGGCTTCATTAAGAGTCTTTTTACACCCTTTATGTGAGTTGGATTATAGCCCATTCCCTCTCATAGAGAGGAGGCCTGTGTCCCAGCAGTGGGAACATTATAGGCTGATGATGATGATGATGATGTGAGTTGGGAATGTGTTCACGAATGTGTTCGCTACATGAAAACATAATTATGAAAAGGAATGAACAAAATTTCTTCGACGATATTTTTACAGTCGCTGGCGTTTCAAAATAAGAACATGGTTCAAATTCTTTCGACGACCACAACCCGCAACAGCATTGCTGCAGTCGCAAGCAAAGACCACAGAAACGGTAACAAGCGGCAATAAAGCGTTTATACAGGGTGTAACAAAGTTCACACAAGACCACTCGTGTGGTATCTCAGACCTTAAAACTGAAGAACTTTTGTTCTATGAGTTTTGGAAATTCATAAAAAAGGTTTTTAGTTTTACCATAATGTTGTTCAGCTGGTCGTGTCAGTATTTATAGAAAGTTCGTTTATTTTTGTTGCGAAAAAAGAACTCGTAGAGTAATTTTTATCCACGTTTCTTGGTCCAAGAGACCACACGCCCCCGTGTGGTCTCTTGTCTTGCGTTTATTATGTTACACCTTGTATAGAGTCGCTTAGAAACCAGTTGTGCCTATCATAGCGATTAGGCGATCTTGCGGCATAGGTTTACGGTTGCATCAGCTACAGAATTGTCAGCTTAAATAATAAAACCAAAAATTCATACAATTTTAAAGTGCAAACGGTGTCTCTTTTATATTTATTCTGGCACGGTTGGCGCAGTGTTTAAGCGATCAGCTGCTGGGCTGCGTGTGGCGGGTTCGATTCCCGTACAAATATTTGTATGGCCTACAGGTAGTCGTTCCGGGTCTAGCTGTTTGTGTATATGAGTTTAAATGTTAATAAACTCACCTACGATTCAGGAGAAATTCCTAGTGTGGGACAGCTTCAATATAGAAGACATAACAAACTATAATGAACTAAGTAACAACTTACAAGTAACATATTGCAATATCCACGCAAAGAAATAAACAAGCCGACTCTCAGGCTGTCGAAACTAAAGTCAGTTAAATATTTACTCTCACCAATGTGTACTAAGTTTAAGTTCGCGTCGCACTACATATGCGGGTAGTCGCAAATTTATTGCAGCGAGCGACCGGGAGCGGTGACGTATCTGTGTATCTTCACGACTGCGCTGCTGGGAGAAAGCAGATAATGAAGCGAGGGAGTTATGTAGCAAAAGATGGAGGAACATTGTTGTTTCATATTGGTGCCGACTCCCTTGTTCACAAACTAAACTAAATTGAAGTTGAGTGCATCTTTTTCTTTCTCTTTCATTAAGAGAAAGACAGAAGATAAACTTTTAGTTTAGTCCTGTCAAATTAACCAGCGCCTGACACAAGTTTAGACGTGATTAAAAAGTTGACTACTAAAATTACATCAAATTACGTCAGGTGCTGACTAATTTGACAGGACTAAACTAATATTTATCTTCTGTCCTTTTCATAATAAAATAGAAAGAAAAAGATGCAATCAACTTAAATTTAGTTTAGTTTGTGAACAAGGGAATCGGCACCAATTTGTTTTCTGATTAAAGTTGTTGAATCATTTCTTAGAGAGAATCGCGTGGGTTGTGGAGGTCAGATAGGTCGTCGCTGCATGTAAAATACTGGTGTTCAGCTGTATCCGGTTAGGCTGATGTTGACCTCAACATAGTTGGGAAAAGGTTAATCCAAGCAGATGATGATTTCTAGTAGGTACCTGTAGATAGGGAATTATTGAAGTTATTGGAAGAATTATATGCTAACAACGTAATCTCTATAATACAGAGTGTAAAGGACACTGACTCACAAACGCATACTACGTATTCAGTACGTCACTCAGAATTGAAAAAAAAACAACCGTTCAATACATTTTGACCGCGTATTAGAAAAATTAAAAAAATAAAAAAAGAACAAAAAAAAAAGAAAGGAAAGAAAGGATTAATAAAGAATTTTAATTTGATTGCACTTTTGTAGGAAAGAGCAGATTTTTCATCAGCAGTTTTTTTTTCATTATCAAATCAGAGCACCATTCTAATTCCACTTACACCACTTTTACTCTTACATAAGAGATAACAGAATAGTACAGATAACTAAGAATGAGTGCAGCTCTGTGCAAGTTCGAGTTCTCGTTAAATGCTCCGTCACTACCACTTAGTGCTGCGATCTAAACCTTAGATGTCACAGGGCTGTCCCCAAAGATCATAATAAGAATGGGTGTAAAAAGACCTTAACGAAGCCGAAATGCACGTTCTTCTCCTGGTCATTGCATTCTGGACCATACCTGAGAACCTTCTAGTTACATGATATTGGACGTCAAAGATTCCACATTTTCAGAAGTTTTTTTTTTAATACAAAATTTTCATGTGGCCACTTTACCTTAAATACCTCTATGACTACAAACCTATTCAATATATCCATCAGCACAATGTTTTGAGTGTGTTACACTGAGTCCTACGTAAAACAAAATTATTTACGCCAAAAAATTTTTCGTTTCCCAGCAATAGTTTTTGCCTCGAGTTAATAATTATGATGTACAGTAGTGCTTGGTTGAGGGATTCGTGAAGGGTTCGATTACACTTTGTATGATTTATCTAATTTGCTGAATTATATAACCTTTACGGAAACAATAATAACGTTCACTAAAGAACACGAGAGTGACATTTTGTCAGCGAAAACGATGTTACTATCATCGTTTTCGCTGACAAAATGTCACGTTCAATAATAACGGTCACTAAAGAACATGAAAACGTGACATTTTGTCAGCGAAAACGATGTTACTATCATCGTTTTCGCTGACAAAATGTCACGTTATTATTGTTTACCGTACCGTCATAATGTAGCCTGTACTGGATTGACATTAGATAACGAAAAGCTAGTCAACCGTGTTGAAACACTGTAGACAAACAAAAAGCATTGCTAGTGATACTTGATACTGTCTTATTCAGGTCCTCAGGTCATCAGACAGTTTTACGAGTACTGGGCACAGTCAATCACGATGATATGTTACGATATACCAAGCCCTTATAAAATAAGGTGTGACGGGAATTCACGCGGGAAAGAGATAGCTACAAGAGAGTAAGTTAGCAGATTCAACAACCCTAGCTGTGAATCGATCGCTGTCTTCATATTCGCTTGAAATCATGCCCCGAGCTGCTATTCTAAGCAAAACATCAGTATGTTGGTACGCGGCGCATATCGTACAGCCATACTATACCCAGAGACTCAGGCATAGGGTTCAAGGTATTAAATACAGTTTTGCAGTTCCTGGGGTTCTGTTTTCTGGGAATGGTGTCTCGAAAGGCTTAAAAAGAATGATTGTGTCATGTGATTCCTAACGTTCAAAAAGAGCTGAAAATCGAAATAATTTGCTAAAAAAAAAACGTTAGGCTTGATTTTGATTTCGAGCTTTATTTTGTAACGGATCCTGTAGGAATTAAGGTAACTTGTGAATATATTCAAAATCTTAAAAAACAGTACAGAAAGAGAAATAATGCGTTGGATTCCGAGCGGGAATTGAACCCATTATACCTGAGAAAGTGACATTTTATCAGAGTTACCTAATGATGATGGATATGTATGTTAAGAAAAGCCACCGAAAAACCTATGTATTGAAAGACGTTCGTTGTATAAATATGAACCACTTTCAACGCGATTCTTGTTTGTACAGGGCAGGCCTTCAGGTGCCAACAAATGGTCGAGCCAAAATAAAAAGAAATATTTTAACATTAATTTTAAACGGTTAGGGATCTACAAAACCACCCGTTTACATTTCAACCCTACACCTTTAGGGCATTAATACCACTTACTCATTCATCATAATTTCTCCCAAATCCCATGAACGAACACACCTGAAATTCAGAAAACACACATCATAAAAAACACAATCATGTTAAACACATTAAACATCAGCTCTGAAAGATTTATTCGTTTTTAATTCCCGTCGGCTTTAAAAAAATAAAATATCGTGTTGCAAAGGGCGTTACATTTGGCATGTGGTGCTCTGGTATTCCACATTTGACACGCACGTGTGGAACCGCAAAATGGATTCCAACACAATTAATGTGTAACAATTTTGTTGAACGAATTTATTTGTTAATGATTATGTTAATGAAAAATATTCCTATTTAAAAGATTATCCATGGAGTTTCTTTCCCGTTCTTTTCCATAGAGGCCTACACTTTGGAATGGGCAACTACAGTACTTTCACAGTTTTTATGCCTTGTGACTGGGACTGTAGCTACAATTTTTTGCTGTCTTTGTTTCGACAGTTCAAAAGAGCCTGTAACTGGCCTACTGGAAATAAATGCTTTGATTTTGTTTAATATTATAATAACTCGTGACCGTTAGGCCACTGCTTCTAGGTTCTATGTAGGTAGTCAAGTTAATTCAGCAGGCCATTTCACTCGCGTGTTTCAACTTATAAAATAAAATATTTAGGTTCCAGTTGGTTACTATAAAAAGTAAGTACTATGCTCTTATATTTCTATTCCTTATTGCTCAAACACACGGAAGCTTTCCAAATGTTTTTAGTTGGTATGCTTGTAATTGTTCTATTTCAGGGTAACGACCTCTTCTCTTTTAACAAGAATCAAGGTTTCTTTATTGACAAGTGATGTATAACTTTTTGGTTTATTTACAATCAATATTTTATCTGTTTACTGACACCTTTGCACTTAAAATTAAATATGTTTGACAGTCGTTACAGGTAGTCACTGGCTCGAAAATCTGACAACCACTAACCAGGGGACTGGTAGTTAGTGGCCCGGAAGTCTGACAGTCTTATCAAGGGACTAACTAACTGGGTTGTGGAAGTCGGATAGGCAGTCACTCTATCTATACTAATATCTATATCTATACTAAATTTATAAAGTGATTTTTTTTTTGTTTCTACCGAATTAGCTCCGAAACTACAAGACCAATTTTAACCATTTTTTCACTAATAGAAAGCTAAATTATCAGTAAGTAACATAGGTTATAAATTATATTTATATCATGCAAATTTTCCGAGCTATAATTTTTTTTTGCGGACGAACGAAGTTGCGGGCGAAGTACTAGTATAAAATACTAGGCTGGTAATCAGCTGCATCCGGTTGGATTGGAAAATGATCCTAACATAGTTGAGATGATGATGACCCCGTTATTCTCCAGGATGCCGGGCTCTATGGGGCTACCATCCGTGCAGATTTGTCCGGACATGTCTGTCGCTTCAGCTCCCCGTCCGGACATTGACCTACCTTGTCTTTTCGCTGGTAGGTACCTATAATCGTCAGTTTTTTTAAAGAAAATCGAAACAGCTAAATGAGTTCTGTCGAAAAGATAAATAAGTCAAATGGTCGGACATTCCTGAATATTAGTCATAGTTGCTCATGAAGACGCCAATAGTGCATGATTCTAAAAGTATTGTAGCAAGTATTTGATTGTGTCACTTTGGGAAATAACCCGATACATCCTGAAACACTATCGGAACCAACCTGAAGAATTTTATTTCCACTTACGAAAACCCTTATACAATTAATCTCCCACGAAATAGAAAGCCTCACGTTCAACAGAAAGACAGACAATTACTATTCATGTATGCTGTCCGCACCTGCGTACCTCCGCACCTCCGTACCTCCGCACCTCCGTACCTCTGTAGGAACCTGCAGCACGCGCGCCACGTAACACGTTGACTGTATGTCGTGTTGGCGATAATTCGCTTTACAAATACGCGAGCAATGGATTTTTTTTTCGCTGTGAGAGCATTATTTTTTTGCTTATAAAGAAAGGTGAGTTGTTTAAGCAAATGTTAGATGGCAGTGCTATTTCCAAATGAATACAGTATTTGCTTGATTATTGGCTTAAATACAATGTGTGAATCATGTCGATATTCCTTTTTAAATGTCATGTTTGCTCTTGTGTAATTAATTTGATTTACTAACTGATTTGATTTACAACGGACTGACAATAACCGCCAGGCTCAATACCCGTCTGGTCGGATCCTTTTTCATGACGGATGAGGGAATTTCCACCCTGGTCCTTAAATCGCTATAAAAGCAACATTATATTTACAAAAGCAACCAGTCTCGGGACAAAAAAAGATGGTGTAGGTAGGTTCAAAAAACTAGTTAGGTAGGTAACTAACTACTATCTATATCCTTTAAAGGGCGTTGTAATATAGGTAGGTACCAAGTTCTGAACAATACTAACATTATGTCACATTCAGTAGGAACCTCGCTAAAGAATCTTGCAAAACTACATACTATCAAAATTGGCTCCGAGCAAATGTAAACGAATTTCAAAGTTTATACAGCGAGCCCCGTGGGGTCCGACTCAATAAGGACTAGCCTAAACAAACAGTACAAATGTATTATATTTTTATATTAAACGCTGGCCCCAGTCGGAATGTTCCTAATATAAGACTGGAAGAAAATACCAGACGGTTACAGGGAAAGCGAATATTTTTTAGGGTTCGTTTAAGTCAACAAAGGACCCTTATACTTAATTTCGCCATGTCCGTCCGTCTATCCGCAGCTTAGCTCAAATACTCTTAATACTAGAAAGCTGTAATTTGGTATGAATATACAGATTAGTTACGACGACAAAGTGATTGAAATTTAATTAGAAAAGAGGGAAGATACAAAATACAGTAAAGATAAAAAAACACTCCTACCTGGAGTGTTTTTTTATCTTTACTGTATTTTGTATCTTCCCTCTTTTCTAATTAAATTTTATTGTACAGTCTACTTCATACTTTTTATTTGTTCGGAATAGTAGACATGACAAACATAAGGTATGGGAGCACAGGTTTTCAACTGCAAATGTAAGTTGTTTTTTTTATTATTATGGGCAACTACGGAACCCTACATTGTGCGTGGCCCGACACGTACTGGCCGGTTTTTAATCTTTATTGTTACCTTTTCACAAGGGCATAGTAGAATGTTATAAGATTTGCTGTGTTTCCACAGCTTTCTTAAAATAACTTACGCTATGCTCGAGGTCCTTATGTTTTATTTTTTTTATTTTTATCTTAGCTGGCATTTTCTCCTCCATGAGTACCACTGATAACGATGATAACCTCTTGGAGATTGTGTCCTTGTCTTGTTAATCTATTCACTCAGTACTTGATAAGTTTTCCGGAACAGATCAGCTCTAATCCGTAGGTTAAGTACCACCTAATCTTCAAGTGTAGGGGTGCCCCGCAATTTTTTTTTGCAATTTCCCTTTTTCATGAAATAGTAATTCAATGGGATTAAATGAACTTAAAGGGGGTGTATTGATGATTTTAATGATTATAACTCTGTAAATTTCTTACGGCTGCGAATCATATTGTAATCAACATACAACCTGACACTGACCTGCTAATTTAAAAAAAAATGTAAGAAAACTTGAATTTCGCGGGCCGCCCTGGCGGTTCCCCTTTAAGTCCTCCTGACAGTTTTCAGTCACGGCGGCCAATAAATGCGGAGGCCTACCGTCGTAGAGTTACTTAGTTTGATGTACATAATACTTGGTTGACGGCTTCGTAAAGAGTCTGTTTACACCCTGTATATAGATAGATGAGACGGTAATACCACCGGAGGGAGATCAGACCGCCTGATCTCCCTCCGTTGACTTAAAAATAGATGTAAAACGACGCAGCGTTGACGCTACGACGACGCAACGCACTAATGAGGCAATGCCCTAATTCGTATGAAAAAAATTCGTCGAACTCTTTTACAAATAGCTCTGGAGGCTAAACACAAAACATAATCTCGCGACACACAATATTTTATCTAAACCACAATGGCCAATATTTTGAAACAGTTCATTGTTCATAAACTTCACATTTTACAGCTAAAATACCCAGCTATGAGTTAGCTAAGCAAACAACGGTGCGCAAGCTGGCTGAGTTCCAAAACCATGTTCCGACATGTCTTTGCTGGAGTGCCAATATCCCCGTACCATCCCCAAAACCTCTATTCCAAGGACATAAGCTCTATGTTAAAGAAAATTGTTAGCATATGTAAGTTTGCAGTAATATACGGACGTGCTGTTTCGCAGTCGATGAGCCATTGTGAAAGAAGTGTCCACAGATTTACGTTTTATTAGGAAGATGAAAAGGCATTTTAATTTGATGTTTTGTGGTGGATTGTGTGTCTATTGCACGCTGATTTAGCACGTGGTTGGTGGTTGGCACAAAAGTGGACAAGAATTGAGTCAAGAACGATGGCGAATACATGCATAGTCAGAATGTAATGTTCGCACTGCTGGGCCCGGAGGCTTATGAGAATCCATTAATTCACGTGGGCACAGTGCGGTTTGTTAGATCATAGATATCATACGTCTTAGAATTTTCTGTGCCTAGGACATGCTTAGGTATGTTCTCACGAAATAATCAAATCAATGTACTTCATTTTTAAGTGCCACAACAAAGTGGCACCCGTGTTGCCTAAGGTTTTTTTTCTATTTGTATATGTTAACGGAAAAGTATGTCATCTGTCATTGTATACAATTCCTAGGAAATATGTACAATTCCTAAAATCGATAGGAAATCAATATTTTGTAATTTATACTTTTCCAAGGAAACCTCTACATTTCCTACATAGCAATCGGAAATGTATTAAATTGGTGATGTTCATAGGTAAAGGATGTTCGTCTTTTTTATAGGCGGAGATCTTTAAA
Organism: Lycophotia porphyrea; assembly: GCA_950005105.1. NCBI lineage: Eukaryota > Metazoa > Arthropoda > Insecta > Lepidoptera > Noctuidae > Lycophotia > Lycophotia porphyrea. Next base: position 14,802,440 of record OX465402.1, read on the forward strand.
TTGAAATAATACACAGAAAAATGGTTTTAATATCCAGGAAATTGGCTTTATTTGATTGTTAATTTTATGCCATTTATGTCTGTAATTTGAATATGATTTGGAATATGTGTACAATTCCTAGGTTTCATACATTTCCGGTAATATATAGATTTTCATCAAATACTTTTGGAACAGAGTGTATGTGAATTAAGTAATGGCCGTTCTTCTGACATTTACCATAAATATAACCTGCGAATACTTAATTTTGCTTGCCTAACTCCATTATCGACTTAACTTAAGCGTTTTAGCAGCCAATTTGATAACCGTTTCCTACCACGTGAAATAAGTTACTTTGGCGACCCTTTTTCTTTGAAATTAACCCTAAGTTATCAACATCTAGGTGTTGGGCTCGAAGCCGGCCCATTCCCTGGGCGCCGCTCTGATTAGCACTGTCGATTACCTTATCTGGCCTTGTTAACAGGTGGGGGCTTCTAAAAAAGCGAGTATGAGTAACAGCGATTTGTGTGGCTCAAGGGTGGCGGCATAATACGAGCTTAGCCGAGTGGCTTTTTACCGAACGTATTTCTTACGTACCTTTCTGTAATTTTAATTTTGCGTTGTCCAACAAATATTGCCGAATCGAATGTGCGGACACACCTTTAATATATTTAGTCCTGATAAGGAAACAGGAGTGTCTAAACAGTGTTCCACTCTAAGGCCCTGTTCACAGCCTCAGCAGATGCAATTTGCCACTCAACGCTAATTGCATCGGCGGTTCGCGCGTCCCTTATTTTCGCCTGAGTACCGTCGCTCCGCAAGTTGTGATGACTAGATTCTCCGTAGTGGCTGCTGCAAGATATGAAGATTCATATCCTGCTAAATGACTAAAACTTTTACAGGACACGAACTATTTCTTAACATAGTCTTTTAACGCTGTTTTCCAGATCTTAAAAACACACCTTCAATGTATCGTCCTGTAGAAAGATGAAGCGTAAAAACAGTGTTCATCTTTTGTGTTCCGCTAACTTCCTGCCCCCACCTGTATACCTACGGAGGGTGCAACGTGAACGGAATACAAAAGGGGATCTTACCGCAAAATATACACCGCTATTGAAGACATCTTGGCGTTTTATCTACCAAAACATTATCCGCTATAATGGTCCCATAGGAAAGAAAGTTTTGGTCATTCTTATACATTTAGATTTTATCTCTTTGTCGTAATTTTTGAGCTATATTGCCAAATAAAAGCGATAGGACAATTAAATATAAAGCCGGCCGTAGAAAAATTGGTCTGTAAAACGACTGTATACACACATCATGGCGGCCGCCATATTAGATTTTAACGTCAGCGTACAGATATTTTTAAGTGAAAATAACATGTTATCAATTGGAAATGGTTTGCATTAGGTATGGAATATAGAAGGTTCTCTATTGTGTCACCTAACTTTTTTATCCATAATTTAAAGTGGCATAACTTTTTTTGTCCTAATCATCATTTGTCCGAATGATAACTTACCCGAACTTAATATCACATAATATCACATGCCATAAAATTGAAATCCCTAAATATAATATATTATGTCCTAAATCCGTTTGTCATAAATACTACAATCAATAATATACAAAAGATATACTCGTAAAACCGTTTTCAATAAAAGTTATTTCCTAAATTCAAATTACATAATGATTATTTATAATAATATTCTTAGAAAAAAATTGTATAACAAAGCTTTTGTTATAATAAAAAAATATCTGATATGGCATTATTTTTTTTTATTATACATTCAATATATTATACATGTACTCAATAAAGCAGTTGATTGTGAACATGTGGTTTTTGTAAGCATGCAGCATACAAGCAAGCACGCAGCATGCAGCATCATGCAAGCAAGCACGCAGCATGCAGCAGGCTTGGTTTCTGTCACGGCTCCGGCGCGGCGGGGCTCCGGCGGTCCCACGCGAGTTTATCGTCGCAGATGGGTTAAACGCTCACCACCGCAGCTTCGGCTTGCTGGCCGAAGCTGCGGTGCCACCTGCTCCTCAGCTCGCGGGCCGCCTCGCGGCGCCTACGCGGGTTTTTATTACACTCTAGGGGTAGGGCAGACAAAACTACGTGGAGTCGGATTTACAGCGGTTCGTTTCTGTCACTAAAACCTAATTTTTGCAAATGTTTTAGGTCTAAAAAAAATATTTTAAATGAACATTCGGAATAAAACACAATACTTAGGACATATGACTTTAGGTCATGTAAAATTAGGAGATTCAATTATCATAGTACTCGATATTATGACAGAATGCTTTTAGAACTAAAGATTAAGTTAAACAAAATTTCGGGATTTTGAACATTATGGTTACTGAAGTTTATAGCAAACGTGTTATGAATAATGATTTTCGGACAAACAGTTTTAGGAGAAGAAAGGGAGAACCAATATTGAAACAAACATTTTTACACACTTCTGTAAGTCTGCATTTGGTTTTCTTTCAGGAAAAAAAACGCACGTTATTCTGAACGGATAAATTCAGTAAAACCCGCAAGATAAAACTAGCTACACGCATGCATTATGCACGAGTGTCGTGTAGGAGATTTATCAAACTCTAGTGATGGTGTGGCGTGTCGTTTTTAGATCTAAAAATATCATTTACCAGAGCTTGAGCTGGGTTTGGGTGTAGCAAAACTCGACTCTATGCGCACCAGATAAAAGATTATCACATCATAAAGATAAAATCAGTAACTCAAATAGGTCTTATGAAACTAAACGCAGGTGTTAGAGCTGTCAATAAAAACTTGTTGTTTTGATGCGAACGGCGTGCGGCGGCCTGTACACACATCTCTGCTCCGGTCATCTCGGCACAGCTTCGGTGGATACACCCTAGATCCTAAGCATTTCCTCTCCGCTTTGATGGAGACCTTAAGCATGGCCACAAGATCCCGCGAAGCGCCTTCTTTTATTACTCGTGTTGTTTTATTTTTGCCTTGTTTTTGTTTTCGTGCATCGCCTGAAACCGTGCAGGTAATTATCGTAACCCAAGAGTTACTACTGATACCTGGAAGGAATAAGTGGCGTACGCTAACAGAAGTTCACTCATCATCTGCCTAGCCTTTTCCCAACTATGTTGGGGTTGGCTTCCAGTCTAACCGGATGCAGCTGAGTACCAGTATTTTACATGGAGCGACTGCCTATCTGACCTCCACAACCCAATTAGTACTGGATAATACGATACCCCTTGGTAAGACTGGTTGTCAGACTTTTTTGGGCCACTGACTACCTAACGACTGTCAAAGATGACAGCCGGGACCAACGGCTTAACGTGCTTTTCGAGGCACGGAGGAAACTCGGTATGTAATAAAGCGGCTATTATAATTTAGCCACGAGCTCCTCACGAGCTAACAGAAGTTCACTGCGATCCATAAATGCCGATAAGAGCCAAAGGCAAGGTCTACAAAACAGTTGTGAGGCCTGTTTTAGTCTACGATAGCGAAATTTGGGCTGCGAAAAAACCCATGAGCAATAACTTCATACCACTGAAAGGAGCATGTTACGTTAGGAGAGTGGAGTCACTCTCAAAGACAAAGTGCGTAACGAACAGGTAAGGGGGAGGGCAGTTTTTAATGCTAGGGCTGCGGGACTGTTCGAAAGAGATACCGCGGCCCTGGAACACAAAGGGCAAGGAAGGAACATGGATGGGTTTTTGTCAGTACAAGTTTGACACTCCCTTCCGCTCTGCCCAGAGCGGCAGAAATCATTTGTTGATTTTCCATCAAAAAAAAGGGAGGTTTTATAGTAACGCCTATTACTGAGAAGAGTACAGAGTCCAGGCTAAGGTGGTTCGGCCATGTTATGCGCAGACCCGATGACCATATTATGAAAAAGTGCTTTTCCATGGTTACAAAAAAGAGGGAGAGGTAGATCGCATACCACCTGGATGACAAGTGTCCGGAAGGACACGCTAAAACTTGGCATTACAGATGACGATGCTAATAGTGAATGGCGCCGAAAGACTAAGAGAGCCGACCCCATGTAACGGGAAGAGGCGAGGGCAAAGAAGAAAAAAACCGGACAAGTTCGACTCGCGTAGAGAGGGTTCCGTACGTTTTCCTATGTTACTTTTAATACCATAGATTTCTTATAGGTTTCCTGTAATCTATAGGTCTTTTATGTAAACTATTTTTTGTCGACCCTGTAGTCCGAGTTAATGGTAAATTTTCGCCTATTTTCTTAAATAACTTCAATACGATTTGTCTTAAAATCATTTGATATGTAACACGATATAGTTTTCAAACTTTGAATAGTAAGGGGGTCGTGGACATCTCCACGACCCAGATAAAATTTAAATTTAATTAGATATTGGGGGTCAAAGTTGGAACTTTGACCCCCAATATCTCCGTAACTAGAAGGTTCCCAGGTATGGTCGAGAACAAAAGTGCCTTTCGGCTTCGTTAAGAGTCTGTTTACACCCTTTATGTGTACGAAATTTCAACTGAATCGGTTGAGTGGATTCGGAAAAAATCGGCTGTGACAAACGGACAGACAGACAACCGAGTGATCCTTCAGGGTTGCGTTTTTTCAAAAATGGTACGGAACCCTAATTAAAATAGAAAAAGTGAGTTTCATTCAATAAAATCAACAATATGTAAACAGGATGCGAACTTTTATTGCTCAATAATAAAGCATGCCATACTCGACATCATAGTCATGAAGTCTGGGCTTTCTTTTCACTGGCTTTGGCTTTTCAACGTCTGACTTAAGCTCTTCAATTTCTGGCTTTAGCTCTTCCGATTCAAGCTTCACGATCTCTGGCTTTAATTTTAAACCTGTTCGTCTTACGTTATGCTTCATGAATAAAGTTGCCAAATCAGGATGTGCTCTTAAGAAACTCCTTAATCTGCCTTTATTAATAGTCCCGTTCACAACTATTTCTCTAAAAGTATCGTTGGCCATATACTTTTCATTTACATCTTTGATTTTGTCCAGCTTCTTTTGCAAAACCTCGTCTATCTTCACCAGCTCATACTCGTGAACGTTCACGACTGCTTTACGATCTTTCCTGTATTGTTTCTTCATCAATTCTATAAACCTCTTCAATTCTTTAGTCTTCTTCTTTCGCTGAGCTGTTCCATTCCTATAAGCTTTCGTCAATATACTTCTGATTTCTTTGACTATTTTTCGGATACTCTTCTGTATTTTTTCCTTCCTTTTATCTCGTTCCCTTTTCCGTTTCCTTTTTTGGGAATTTCGTTTTTTCTTTTCGGATTTTTTGTCCTTTTCACGGTGTTTCTCGTTGGAGTCGGTTTGGAAGCTGCTACCTTCGAAGGACATGTCCAGGCCTTGGTACATGTCGTAGTTGGTGACTAGTAGAGCGCAGCAGACGTATGAGCTTCTGCCACAGAAGTAGTCTCCTCGAAATATTCGATACTCTGCGTCACATTCAGGTGCGAGCATGCAGTTGCCCCAGGGCATGTCGTGCTGGTTCGGATCTCCGCAGGGAACGCCCCATGGACCTTAAAACATCTCACAAATAAAATGAAAACTGAATAAATGACTGATTATTTGGGTAGTCAAAATGGCTGCTTACAGCTTTCTAATAATCATACCAAAAATCACGCCTCACCGCCGTAAGTGCTACTGATAGGCAATGAAGTATATGGTTCGTTTCCCAGATGGGGCAAGGTGTCATTGGATTTTTTCATCAGGAATTTAATAGTAGAATCGGAATCACTCTGGAATTGTACCTGGTTGATGGGGATAAACTTTCAACCATTATAAGGGATTTCCACAAAACTGTCAAAATGTGGCCGTGTATTGTAGGGCATATATCTACCTAACCCTTCGGAGATTACAAGCTACAAGCATGGTGCTATGTTATGTGTAGATAATACTTACGGGCAGCCGCCATATTGACCACATCACCCCTGGGTTGTGTCGAGTTAAGCGCCTCAAACTTCTTCTGCATCCAGTGCTCACTCCATCGATCCTTCCAGAACTCCTCTTCCGAGTCAGAATTGCTCTTACTCTCACTGCTTCCTTTCCTTCTCTGAATTCCAAATCTTCTATGCCTTAATTCGTTTAAAACTGGGTCCATGTGGTAGTATTTTTTTAAATTGGAATGGTCTTCGGCGAATTTCGAAGAAGGCATATCACGTCCACTGTTTAAATGGTGCTCATGGGTTCTTACGCCCTCTAAAATTTTTGCTTTAATTCGAGCCGATTTCTTATCCCTTGCATCCTCTTGTTTTTTGGTATGGAAGTACCGCATACCATTGTCACGACGTACAGGGATGTCTTTTATACCTCGAACCTCATCCACCAATGATTGGACATTATCTTTTAGTTGCACATAAATTGATGCATGGATAGCGTTAAGATACAAAACCAGTAACGTTAAGTGATAATGCATTTTATTTCAACATATCTTACATGGTTTTTATCATAAGTTTTCCTGAAAAAACTACTACTACCTATTTACTGTGATTTTTTATCGAGTATTGCAATAAATATTGAACACATCAAATATTTATATAGCATATTTTTACATTCTGGTTAAACTATAAAAAACGGGCGAAGTGCGAATCAGACTCGCGCACTAATGGTTCCGTTCTATCAAATTGATGCCAGTCACGAGGCTATATCACAAAAGGGGATCATTGAGAATTTGAGTATTTTAGGAAATCCGACTACGTCGTTGGTCTAGGGGTCACAAGCGCGAATGCTGAGCATGAGGTCCTGGGTTCTATTCCTTCGTCAATTTTCCATCAAGAATTTCTCAGTAGCAGCCACGGAGGCTGGATTTGCGCCCGGTTGATGGCAATAGACTCGCCCTCTATTAATGGGGTTTAAACATAATTGGCGAAATGTGGGCGTACTATTAGATACAGCTCTGCATAACTCTTCGGGGATTACAGGTGTAATGTTATCTTATGTTAGGAAATCCAAAAAGGAAATTATTTGAGGATCGATTAAACACATTCCATTTGATGCTTACTTAATACCTACTTAAAAATGATAAATACACAATGAAATGCGTCAAATTTTATCGCAAATTAAACATTTAAGTTTTTTGGCTACGGAACCCTAAAAAGTTAAAATTACTTTATAAACTCGATTAAAATGACTGAAAAAAAATACTTTAATGCCCACACACCAACATTTATAGGTAAAAATAGCGGGCTAAAGGAACGAAAGATTTTATAATAGTGATTAAAAATTCATTAATTTCAGTAACCAGAAAAATATATAGGTACCAACGGCGACCAATAAAGCTATACCAAACCAGTTTATGCGGATCTCTCATTGTAATGGAAGTCTTTATTTGTAAAGATTTCCATTACAATAAGAGATCCGCGAGGACAAGTTATATTGGAAATGTATAGGCAAAAAAAAAAGGCAGCAAAAAACAAAAAAAAAGGGCAGCGTTTTTGTTGAAAGCTCCCCCAGACGGCTTATTTTTTTGCAACACCTCCAACAAATATCATTATATTTTAGCCAATCTGTACAAAAACTTGACAAATTATATACTTAAAAATTCCTCGAGAACCACTCTATCTATTTAAGAAAAACACATGAAAATCAGTGCAGTAATTTTTGAGTTTATCGCGAACAGACAGATAGACGCGGCGGAGAACATTGTGTTATAATATGTAGTGATGTTGGGTTCGGCTTCCAGTACAACCGGATGCAGCTGAATACCAGTATTTTACATGGAACGACTGTCTATCTGCCCTCCACAACCCAGTTAGTTCTGGGTAATACGATACCCCTTGGTAGAAATACAGTCTCCAGATCTTCAATTTTTATACGTCAACAGACAGTGCTCATCAGGCAGAACTACTTTTGCTAAGACGTCATTCCTATATATATATTATAGTGTAACTGGGCTCTTGGAGCTCCACAACAGGTGTTCCACATCTTCAATTTTTATACGTCAACAGAGAGTGCTTATCAGTCTGAACAACTCTTGCTAAGACGTCATTCCTATATATGTTATAGTGTGGCTGGGCTCTTGGAGTTCCACATCAGCTGTTCCAGATCTTCAAATTTATTCTCTTAGCAGAAAATGCTCATTACGTGGAACAATTTTTGCTATGGTACCATTTTTGTATCTCTTATAGTTTAGCTGGTCTGTTGCGGTTCTGCATCAGGTGTTCAAGTTTCCAAGATAAATTAAAGCCTATACAGGGTGTAAACAGACTCTTCACGAAGCCGTTAACCAAGCATTATGCACATCAAACTAAGTAACTTTACGCAAAAATTAGTGCTGGGAAACGACTTTTTTTTTGGGTTGAAAAATCACGTTTTACGGTAGGACTCAATGTAACGCACTCAAAACATTGTGCTGATGGATGGATTGAATAGTACGGGGGTCCTGGATGTGTTTAAAGTAAAAATCTTACATAAAAAACATGTTTAAAAAAAAAAACTTGTGATAAAGTTGGAACTTTGACCCCAAATATCTCCGTAACTAGAAGGTTCCCAGGTATGGTCTAGAACAAAAAAATGATCGCAATGACGGGAAGAACAAATGCCTTTCGGCTTCGTTAAGAGTCTGTTTACACCCTTTATGTTGCCCAGACTTAATACCTATACAACAAAAAAAAAACATTCAAATCCGTCGAGTAGTTCCGAAGATTAGCGTGTACAGACAAACAGACAGACTTTTTTTTGGATTCGTGCTCTATTACTGTTTCTAAACCCCCCACATTTTTTTTTTTAATATATTGGATGTACAGACACAGTTTTTTTACTGTCTTATTATATGTATAGATTACTAAGACTTTGTCGTTTTTATGTTAACAAATATTTCCAAAACCAGACGTGACCGATATTTTTTAATATTTTTTCTGGATAACTCTTTCCTTACTAAACGATAATTAACAACTTTCAGCTCGGGTATAAAAATCGTATATTTGACGTATAGATATTTATTTATTAGCTTAGGTGCTTAAGATCTATTTATACAGGGTGTAACAGAATAAACGCAACATCTCTTTTCTTTTCTTTTTTTCGGATGGGAAATCATCAAATGACTTCTCCCGCTCTGGGCAGAGCGAAAGGGAGTGTCAGACTTGTACTGACTAAAACCCATCCATGTTCCTTCTTTGCAGTTTGTGTGCCAGGGCCGCGGTATCTCTTTCGAACTGTCCCGCAGCCCTGGCAGGAATCGGCCCTTGCGGGCCCCTCCCTGTTTGCTGACATCTCTTTCAGGCACGCGTGGAACACGAACGCGCCGTCTACACGGCCTATCGTCGAAAGACGGACGGACAGCGAGCTAGCCCATTACTCACCGTCCACAGGTCCGCGTCTACGGTGGCCGGAAGCCACCACGTGACCCCGACGCCCGAGGCGTCTCCCGCGGCGGCTGGGACGAGAGGTTCTCTCCCTCTCACGCTCCGCCACCTCCTTTGGTAGCATGACTGCTTCGCAGAAGGAGGTGACGGCGTCCCATTCCCTCTCGCTCCGGACCATGGATTGGACCAGGGCCGGACGCGATAGGTCGCCGCCGCCGATCGCCGCTACGAGGACACGGCGGTGCTCCGCCCAAGCGGGGCAGACCTCCACCGTGTGCTCCACCGTGTCCTACGCAACACCTCTTGGCGTGTGTGATTTTTGGGTTTTGGGGGGGCATGACCCCTGTGACCCCCTAGGACCGCGGCTAATGTGGTACCTAATTGAGATCAAGACGTTGCGATCAAGTTACTAACCATCCTCTCCACAATGTAACATCTCAACATGAATGATGCAACCAAGGTTTTGTAAAAATATACTGATTTAAAAGAGTGTCCATAGAGTTTCTTGCCCGTTCTTGTCCATAGAGATCTACGCTAGGAAATGGGCAACTACAGTTCTTTCGCAGTTTTTATGCCTTGTGACTGGGACTGTAGCTTCATTTCATTGTTAACTTTGTGGACAGTTCAAAAGTGCCTGTAACTGGCCTACTTTAAATAAATCCTTTGATTTTGATTTTTTTGAGTTTTAATATGTGACCAATCCCGAAACTTTTGATTGTGTTTACAAGATTTGTCCCAAACAAAAGTGGTTTTCAATGATGACCTACAATATCACTTTCGAAGTTTTTAGTTATTTCAGTTAGGTACACCTATCTTAGTAAGTCGAACTACAAATTTTAATTCTGCAACACCTACCTAAAATCGAAAGATTTATTTAAAATAAATTCACACATAAATATTTAATAGTTTGAATATTGATTGTAATAGCATCCGATAAAAAAAAACCTTTTTCGAAGGAAAACTTCAGATGGACGACATTTATGTGAAAAATATGTTGAAATAAAATGGATTATTTTTACCTAACGTTATTGGTTTTGGCTCTAAACGCTACTCATGGAACTGACGTTTCCAATCTAAAAGAAACTTTATATGAAGCTGAAAATGAAGACTATGACATTCCTACCAAACAAGCTGAGAAGAACTTCTTTCACAATGATAAACGAGACGTAAGCGAAGAAGACAATGTAGAAACTCATTCACCTGCATCTCCCTTTCCTAAATCATTAAAGAATAGAAGACTATGGAAAGTGAAGAAGAAACCACGTAGTTCTAGTTCGATTTCTGATGACGAGGACAAGCAAGGCTTCATGGATGAATGGGAAGACCAGAGGCTGCTGCAGAAATTTGAGACGCTGAACTCGACGGAACCTAGGGGCGAAGTGATAAACATGAAAGCAGTTCGTAAGTATACTATTATTCATTAGGGCATCTACTTGCAAAACGATAACAAGCGGCAAGCGTACTGTGATCCTTCTTTTGATAGAACTTTACGAGAGGAACTTTACCGTAATCCAACATCAGTCTTCTACAAATACTTTAAGCTTTACTTTATTCATAATACATTACATTATACTTAAAGGGCCATGGGGAGTTGCATGCGGTGATCCAAACCAACACGACCTGCCGACGGGCAGCTGCACGCTCGCGGCTCAATGCGACGCAGAGTATCGAATATATAGAGGAGACTCCTTCTGCGGAAGAACCAGTTTCGTCTGCTGCGCACTCGATCGCACTTCTTACGACTTATATCAGGGGCTGGACGTGTCCTTCGAACACGAAAACAGTCTCACCACGGACACCGAAGATGAGAATACTAGGAATCTTGACCAGATAAGACAACGAGAACGTAGACTACGAAAGCAACGAAGGAGGCGAAGGAGAAGAGGAAAGAAACAAGTAAAAAAGAAAATCAGAAGTAGTATTATAAAAGTAGTGACAGCAATCACAAAGCTACTGCAGAGAGCCTATAGAAACGGGTCAACACAGCGATACTTGAAGAATAGACAGCTAAAGACGTTTATAAAACAAATGAAGCGGCAATATAGGCAGGACCGTAAGAATGTTTTGGATGAGCATGAGTTGGATATGGTGCAGTATGACCTCACACTGCAAAAGAGCTTGGATAACGTTCTAAAGGTCAATCATGATTTTTTATACAATGACACGTTCAGGGAAATAGTTGTGAATGGGACGGTTAATAGGGAGAAGCTGGCAAATCTGCAGCGGACGGATCCGGTGTTATCTCTTTTCTTTCCACCAAAAAATCGTCGTATGGGCGGTGGAGATTTAGAGTCAGAATCAGAGAAAAAACCAGAGACAGAGGAAGAAGACCCAACACCAGAGAAGGAAACCTCTAAGCATCTTGAGTATGATCTCGAATACGGCATGCTTTACCTTTGAGCAATATTTCACTATCACGTCAGTACTTTTCAAACTCAAACTCAAAGCATTTATTTCAATTAGACCATAACAGGCACTTTTGAAAGTGAGAAAAACAAAACAAAAGGCGATGCTACAGTCACAGACACAAGGCATAATAACTTGTGAAAGTACTGTAGTTGCCCATTCCAAAGCGTAGATCTCTATGGAGAAGAATGGGCAAGAAACTCCATGGACACTCTTTTCAAACAAAATCTTGGTAACATCATTCATGTTGAGATTATACATACATGTGAGAACGATATGTATAGTTAAAATAAACTGTGGCAGCTAAGAAAAGACCAGTCGCAACTGACAGCGCCCGTTCACGAACATGACGCATGGATGGAGCTGCCCATTCAGCTCAACCATATTGAAGGGAACTAAATGACCCGACACACCCGCCACCATCAGCGAGACCTTTGAGTGAGCATGACATTCTCTCAGCCACCAGGGCACATTCGGTCAATGAAAGATAACTAAATGAAAATGGTAGCTTACATAGTACTCACACATGTGCTATGCAATTAAATAATACTAAGAGATTGAATCTATACAGTGCAAAGATATTTTTACTATCTTCTGCAGCTTCCACAATCACATCGCACACACACAATGAATGATTTCACATCGCAATAAATTAGTTTGCCCCTATGGTTGTTTTTGTTCAACAATACGTACTGAACCCAAATAAATAGTATTTGTATGACCTACATTTAGTTGTTTGTATGAATGAGTTTAAATGTTTGAGAACGTACCTGCGATACAGGAGAAATTCCTAGTGTGGGGCAAAGTTGAAAAAACTTCTTTTAGAATTTTGCCAGTACGCATATGCACAATATTCCTACAATGTTTCCACTGCTGGCACACAGGGCTCGTATTTATGGGAGGGTTTAACACCTTGTGGATGTAGTGCGGGTCGAATGTCACATTTGTATGTCTTTGGTTCTAGGACATGATGTTTTCCTTCACCGTTTTGAGAGTAGTGGTGATGAAACTGTATACACTTATTTTACGTTGAAATCAGTTCTTGTGAGCTACTGCATAACATCTTCTGAAATACAGAGAAACAAGGCTTTAACTTTAAGTAGATCTCCATGGACACTCTTTTCAATAAAATATTTTTACAAGATCTTGGTTACATCATTCATGTTGAGATTATACGAGTACATACAGAACGGTGTAGAAAGACGTGCACATTAAGGGCGTCCAGAGTTAAGGAACAACAATTTAAAAGCTAAGAGGTTAAATTAACCGTGGCAGCAAAGAGATAACCAAGTGACAGCGCCCGTTCACGAACATGACGCATGGATCAGCCCCATTAAACTCTACCATATTGAAGGGAGCTAAATGACCCGACACACCCGCTACCATCAGCGAGACATTTGAGTAAGTATGACATTCTCTCAGCCACCAGGGCAAATTCGAGTCAATGTAAGATAACTAAATGTAAATGGTAGCTTTAAGGTACTTACATGAACACACAGCGTCTCGATAGTAAACTTATTGTTAAGTTGATACCAACTCTTTGTTTCATACTTTTCAGAGTGCGTTTTTTTTTCTTAAGATCCCGAATAACGGCGCTATACAAATTTTGACAAAATCGCCGTTTCGTATTTACTCAAAAAAAAATGCCTCTAGGGCAATTTTTTTTTTTTTCTTAATACAGTCCCTGTTTTTTTTCGGATGGGAAATCATCAAATGACTTGTCCCGCTCTGGGCGGAGCGGAAGGGAGTGTCAGACTTGTACTGAGTAAAACCCATCCATGTTCTTTCCTTGCTCTTTGTGTTCCAGGGCCGCGGTATATCTTTCGAACAGTCCCGCAGCCCTGGCAGACGACAAGTCCCGACCGTCCCTGTCATTTCTATTTTTTCAGCCACTATTATGGTAAAAAAAAAATGAGCTTCCAAATATGATCCCCGTTTTTACAGCCGTGATTAGAGGACTGCCAGACAATTTAAAAAAAAAAACGAAATTGATAGGAACCTAGACATACTCTTTTTAATTTTGAATCTGAATCGGCTCAGATTTCGAGGAGAATAAAGGGGAATACGAAGCGTCGATCTCGTTGAAATTTTCTGTGATATAATCGGTTTGAGCTGTAGCTGTTCCTATCGCACCCTATGGGGGCAGGCTTGACGTAGCGCGACGGCAATAGTTTCAAATACATATTTTTGGGCTGCAGGACTGTTCGAAAGAGATACCGCGGCCCTGGAACGCAAAGGGCAAGGAAGGAACATGGATGGATTTTAGTCAGTATAAGTCTGACACTCCCTTCCGCACTGCCCAGAGCGGGAGAAGTCATGTGATGATTTCCCATACGAAAAAAGAAAAAAAAAATATATACAAATATTTTAACATACATACATATACACATAACACAACACACATACATATATACACACACACATTATACACATACGCACACATACACATACACACACACATTATACACATGCTCAAACATACATTATTCATACATTCATACGTTATTGATACATTTTTTTTTTCCTACTTGTAATAAAGTAAGTAGGTACGAGTTCGATCCCACTCCTACATTATCCGACACAAATAGCGACTCATCTAGTTAGTTCAGAGACTTCAGAGTACCTACAGTTAGCAAAACAAGGCGCAAGTTCGCGCAATATAATCAGACGTTCGCAGCCATGTGTCACATCAAATGGCTGGAGGCTTGCCAGGGAAGCTCGCAGCCAGTTAGGTACTCTGATTTTACGTTATCAAAATAAAGTTATTTTTGTCTAGGTACTACTTACGATAATAACCAAGTGCGCACCCAGGGTTCTGTCCTGCTTCCCACTGATATTATAAATGCAAAACTTTCGGAGGATGGATGTATGTTTGTAACTCTTTCACGTAAAAACGACTTACGGCCGAAATTAATCAGCGTTGCCAGACGTCACGATTTTGGCGGGTCGTCCCGATTTTCAAATCAAAATTAAATGTCGTTAATCATGTGTCGTTGTCGCTGTCGTTAATTTAATGTGTTGTTAATGTGTTATGTGTGTGTAATTAAATAAGTGTGAATGTTTTCGGGGATAACTCGACCGTGCGTGCAATTATCCTGTGAAGAGTTCTTTATTTTTATTAAAGAGAAAAAGGAAACTTTAAGGCTTAGTAGATTTGTTGATGGACGCCCAATGATATCGGGTGCCAAAAAACTTGATATCATCATCGTCTGATCTCCATATAAACCAGATTGAGAAACCCTTGGTAATACTGTCACACTTTTAATTTTATGACAAGGTACCTATAACAATCAATGACAGCCAGGTACAGGCTTTAAAAAAACACAATACTACTTACAATAATTTAATTTATAACTTCAACAACAGCTTTAGGATCTTCTAACCATATTCTATGTTCCTGATTCTTATTGGCGGGAAAATTCCTCTTGGCGCCGCAAGTATTACACGATAATTGTACTATTTTAGATCCATTGCTTCTTTTTATTTTCATAGTGACTGTCTCTTTGTGAATAAGCATGCATCGGCACTTCTTGCAGAGCTGCCTTTTGATATCAGGATTTCTGCAAAAAAGTAAGAGGTAAAGATAAGCAGCCTGCTTGTTCAAAAACTGCATGAAAGTAAGGTCATGTGATTGGAAGCAGGCAAGAATACAAAACCACAAAGCCGGTATAACTCAAAACATCCACCTTTATAATTAGTAACTGGATGACGAGCTTTGCTCGGTAACACAGATACAAACAACATTTTCTAAAAATGAGACCAAGGTAGATTGATTTATCGCCCCCGAAAAGCCCTGCATACTAAATTTCATGAAAATCGTTGGAGCCGTTTATTTAGATAAAACATATACATATATACAAGAATTGCTTGTTTAAAGGTATAAGATGTAGTGGCGGTTGTGAAAAAATGCTGACTTTCAGCCTAATTTGAATAAATGACTAATGAATGTCATTTGAAAGTGCCTCATTATGATGATAGATGGTAGCAGTATTCTTTAGTCTTGACAGTTCACAGCAACCAAAGTATACGAATGTAACATTTTTAAATAAAATGCAGTAAATTGTTACTGCTTATACTCAGGACCACAGTGCAAGGAGTTGCCTTGGTGGCTTCTGCTAGAGGTAATATTGAAAACATTTTCCATGCTAACATGACTCTTAGAAATTTTCCTCTCATACATTTCCAGCACAAGGAATTTTAATAGAGTGATGACATAACCCTGAAATACCATGGCATGATAAGGCCATAAGGTAATACGATAAAGGGTACGCAGAGGTTTTCCTATACTAGGTACGCCAACATTTTGCCAGTAACAATTAACAATTACCTAAGCTAACTTAAGCTATTACATTAATTTTATAAGATTTAGCATAAACTTACATCTTCAAAACATTTTTCTTGGCAACATTTACAATTAGGTTCCCATAATAAGATGATAGGGTTGGATTCTTCCCTGCTATATGTTTACTGATCTGAAAAACAATTTAAACTATTGTGAATATTGTTTCTAAACAGATAGTAAATTGACAGAATTAGTTAAAAGATAGGCACATTGAAAAGATAGAAAACTTACTTGGTACAGATAATTCATTCGCTGAAATGAATCATTTCCATGAACTTTTTTCATTTTACTTTGAGTAATCAACCAAACTCATCTGATCAGAATCCACAAAACATCATTGAATGACATTTCAAACTGACAAACAGCTGATACACTAGAGATGAAGCGTATATACTAGAACAGATCCAGGGATTAGGTATTTAACGAGACTAGGCTGCACCTATTCTAACTTTTAAAATACTTGATCCACCTAGTCTCACTGTGCCTACGCAGTGCACGGC
Source organism: Lycophotia porphyrea (assembly GCA_950005105.1). NCBI lineage: Eukaryota > Metazoa > Arthropoda > Insecta > Lepidoptera > Noctuidae > Lycophotia > Lycophotia porphyrea. The sequence goes on from OX465402.1 coordinate 14,818,950, forward strand.
ACCCGCGGCCCGCGCGAATCGAAGTACCGACTGTACTAGACTATGCTGCTATCTCGCTTCACCGTGTCGTCGGGGCGCGGTGAAGCGAGATAGTAGCATAGTCCTAGCTCATCCATGTTTGCCAAAATCATTCGTGAGTCAGTCACTTGAATTTGAACCTTAATTCAAAAGGCATAAAAGTAACGCGATGCGCACTCGTATTTACATAGATCATACGTGTGCCAGTCGTATGAATTTGAACCATATCTCAATGGCATAAAAGTTACGCGACGCGCACCGTGTTGTGGAAGAATATATTCTGTCCTTTTTTAACTACACTATTCCGCAGTCTTTCCATCCTTGTCTGTCAATACTCGAGATCGAGACTAGTCGGGACTAGGCACTAGGCAGACTTTATAGAATAAGTAGAATAGATACTTTGACAATACTCGATGCTAATGAAGACTATATGATGCAGTCGAGTATCAAGTACGGACTCGTGTGAATGTGATCTCGATTGACGTATGATACCTACTCGACGTCGCTAACTTCTATCGGACTTATTTAGTGATCGGTTTTCGTAACGAAGTTTTAATATATTGTTAAAGAACTTAGATCTATTTTTAATGATTGTAAATAGGTATGCGATTTAAACAAAAACAAAAGCAATGATTGTATATGGTTACGTCATTAAAAAAAAAAACAACAAAAAGCAATTATTGTATATAGTGTATAACAATGATTGTAAATAATTATGTGATTTAAAAAAAAACAAAAGCAATGATTGTATATAGTTACGTGATTTAAAAAAAAAGGAAAACAAAAAGAAATTATTGTAAATTACATGATTCAAAAAAAAGGAAAACAAAACATATTAAGTACTCTGAAAAATGAATTGAAATCATTTAAATACGCTAACAATCTTCAATGTAGATAAATCTATACGTTGACAGTCCTAAGCCTGTGTAAAGTATGAAGGGAAGATTACAATTCATTACTGCGTACGTACGTACTACACGTGCAAAGACTAAGCATCACTATAAAGTATGCGTACTTCATGGACTAGGTGGACTAGGTGGAACAGGTATTTGGATCGAGTATTTGTACGGACTTGGACTAGGTGCACCTAGTCCAAGATTTGCCTAGTACGACCCATCTCTATGATACACATCAACTTTGCCATTTTCAACCAAGATTTTTTAGTTTCAAACTTATACCTCCATGGTTTCAAAGGAAAGAACCAATGAGAAGAGAGAATTAAAGAAATCTACTTGACATTTTAAATCACGTTTATGAATGTTACATGTAATTCTCTTGCTTTTTTTATGTAGATTAAAGAATCTGGAGACATTCGATGTGTTGAATTATAGTACACGTAAATGTTTTACGAATTCTCGCCATTTTTACTGTGTCAAGCAATCGATCGCGCACCCGTAAGGGTATATGTGTTCTGTGATCGCGCATCGGCCAATGAAGTATAGATCTGCAGAAATTTCTGAACGATAAAAACATTCCAGCCTTTTAAAAAGAGGCACGATAATTTAGGCCTCTAATAACAAATTAAAAAGATTTATCTGTCAAAACTGGAACGCGTGTTGTGTTTTTCTGATGAAATCCTTGTAAAAATCCCCTAGTAAAATCGCTGAAATAATTTTATCAGTTTATGCTTAACATTTTTATTTCCTCCTTACTTTCTTTACTATAGTATTTCACGTATTGAATTTAAAAAGCCGCAACTTTTCGTGTTTCGTAATTTGGATGCCCTTTTTTGACCCCTCTGAAATTACAACATTACAAGATGTTGTCTATGAAAAAGTTAAATTTAACACGAATAACAAATAATGGAAGTCATTTTAGAGGTTTTGTAGGAACATCAGGCGTTGGCGAAACGGATATTCAGTTTTCAAACAGGTATGTTTGAGGTTATGTTGTAGAAGGTTATATTCTTAAATATTTTACAAAGAATGGGTCAGTGGGTCGTCTTAAGGGTGGTAATGAGAACAATCTACCCCTTCTTGCGTCCTATTTTTCTTGTGGTTCTGTCGACAGTGGTTGTCGCCGTAGACCGTTCAAAGTTGAACACAACTTTCCATATTTTACAATTCTGAAAAGTATCCTACTATTCTCAAACTGTTATTACTCCCCAGGAACACACTAAACCTGTCTTCAGGCCGCTATGCAAGGTTCGCAGATGGAGCCTGTGTAGCAACCTTGGGAAATACTTCCATCTTAGCTACAGTCGTCTCGAAGGCAAAGCAAAGCTCTTCTTCGTTCCTACCCCTTGTGGTAGATTATAGACAGAAGGCAGCGGCTGCTGGACGAATACCCACAAATTTTCTTAGAAGGGAATTGGGTAAGTTGTTTCTTTAAATCTATTGAAAATTTGAATGTCAACATAATATTGTAGTATGACAACCTTGTTTTTAAGATTCCGTACCTGAAGGGTAACCAACAGGACCCTATTACCAAGCATCTGCTGTCCAGTCTGTCTGTCAGTGGGCAGTATGTCATGATCCGTAATATTTAGACAGTTGCAATTTCACAGTATGTGTATTTCTGTTGCTGCTATAACAACAAATTTAAAATTATAGGCATCTCCCATACTAAAAGGGTACAGAACCCTTTTGTTTGGTTTGCACTTGACCGGTTTTTATTTACATGAAATTTAAATTAATTTTATTTATTTATGAAACTTCTGTAATATAAATTAATTATAGCTTTTTAAATTTACTTTTGAAATGTATGAAAATGTTTGGCTTTCAGACTTTCCAACGAATATTTGCATGAACTTTTATCATTATTATTTCTAGGCCCGACTGAACGCGAGATCCTTACCTCACGCCTGATCGACCGCTCGCTAAGGCCTTTATTTCCAAACAACTACTTCTATGACACCCAGATTGTTTGCAATATGCTAGCAGTTGATTCTACGAACCCACCAGAGACGGTTGCCATTAATGCAGCAAGTGCAGCTTTAGCCTTGTCTGATGTGCCTTGGAATGGACCTGTTGGTGCTGTAAGGTATTCATATTTTATTGTCTGTGTTATATTGTTATTTCAGGTTTAGATGCCATCCATAAATTACGTCACATGTTAAGAGGGGAGGGTGGGGTTCTAAATTTTGTGACGTCACATTTCAAAATCTAATATATCTAAGTATTACAACACAAAATTTGAACTATTAGCTGCAAAATTTAATAATATTTTCAAATCTATGTGCATGAACATGTAAAATTTCCAATTATGTGATGTCATAGTGTGGGGGGGAATTCTCACAAATGTAACCAGCGTGTGACGTAATTTATGGATGCCCCCTTACTGCTTTAGATGAATGCGATAAGGTAGCCCGCGAAATTAAAAATTTCTTTTGTTTTTTCCAATTTACATGTAGGTTGTTTGTGGATTAAAATGTGCACAGTCGTAAAAATATGGCTTTAATGAGTTATAATCATTAAAATAAAACCCTCTAAGTTCATTTAATTCATTGAATAACTTTTTCATGAAATAATCGGGCTACGCTGGCACTTCTACCTTAACTGAGACAACTGCCTGAGGCGTGTGCCTGCTTTACTGGGTGTTGCGGTTGGTGAATAAATCTGAATGATGGTCATAATTATCGCTTGTTTGCGACAATAATGTCATGACTCGAAAAATAAGAAATACAGGACAGGGTCTTTTTAAGTTAGATTAAAAAAAAATTCAATCAAAATCAAAATATTTTATTTCACATAGGGGCACTTATAAAATGTTTAAAAGGTGCACGGTTAGGGTTGGTCGTTGCCATGGAGAAGAACCGGCAAGAAACTCCATGGTGACTCTTTTATTCAATAAATCGCATGTAATATTGAAAATATTATAATATTATATCAAACAATAAAAGGCTTATTTCACGTATTTTGTTACTTAATTGAATAATTTCGTTAATTTTATATTCAACTAAAAACAACACCGTGAAATTAATTTTTTTGAGTTATGTCATTCTTGTCGCAAACGAGCGAGATTAGTAGACAAAACTTACACCAAACTTACATGGTGCCCCAGTATCTGCGGGGTACGTAAGGGTGTGATAACATTTCGCGGGAGCTCAGTTATTCTTTATTTTTTCGGATGGGAAATCATCAAATGACTTCTGCTCTGGGCAAAGCGGAAGGGAGTGTCAGACTCGTACTGACTAAAACCCATCCATGTTCCTTCCTTGCCCTTTGTGTTCCAGGACCGCGGTATCTCTTTCGAACAGTCCCGCAGCCCAGCGCAGTTATCCTGTAATAATAATTCCTGTTCTCATAGACTAGGTCAAGTCGACAATGAAGTGATAATAAACCCGACCCGCAAGGACCTTCAGAAGTCGAGCCTCAACCTCGTGGTTGCAGCAACCAGCCGCAACCTGGTCGTGATGATGGAGGGGAGCGCTCAGGACATTCTGCAGCAAGACTTGCTCAAGGCCATCAAATTAGGTATGAAAGTAAGTCCTGATTTATAATTTTGGTTCTGTTACGAATATAATAGTAAAGCCATTGAATCTAGGTAAAGCTCCATATCTTTCATCTTCTGCCCAGCCTTTTCCCAACTATATTGAGGTCGACTTCCAGTCTAACTGGATGCAGCTGAATACCAGTATTTTAATTGGAGCGACTGAATATCTGGGAACATTATAGGCTGATGATGATGATGACTGAATATCTGACCTTCACAACCCAGTTAGTATTAGATAATACGATACCCCTTGGTAAGACTGGTTGTCAGACTTTGGGGCTACTGACTACTTAACGACTGTCAAAGGTCTACAATTGACAGCTGGGACCAAAAGCTTAACGCGCTTGTCAAAGGCACGGCGGAAACTCGGTATGTAATGGGTGGTCACCCATCCTCAGACCAACCTAGACAACCGCGGCTTAACCTGAAGATCGACCCGAGTTGCTGAAATTATTTAGCCACGGTGTTCCTCTATGTTCTGTTATGTAGTTGGTAGTTAATTTGGTGTCCATTGACTTTACATAGTTTGAATCTAGGCTATATTCGCTCCTTTGATACGAATATGTAGAAGCTACAATAGCTCCTGCATCTCACTGGAAACCGATTTATGGTTGTTGTTGTTTATTGTGTTTCCCTCAACAAGTTCAGAAGATCCGTTTCCGTTTCTGAGGTACGGGAATGTACTAATTTGCCTTTAAGTAATTAATTTCTGTCAATTCAATACTTTCAATATTTGCAACTAGTTAACAAAAATGTAAATAATTAGATACCAGATTCGTAACACATAAATCATCATAATTCATACCATCTCATTTAGTTTTAAGTAAACTTTATATTCATATTCTATTCAAATTGTATTTTTAATATTAAGATTTTAAAACATTATGTTGTTCTCTTACGGTGAATGCTGCGTATACCTATAATAGGCATACATACCAGCATTTTCTTGTTATTTTTATAGTTTCTCATTAATTTGTAGTATGTACTACTGCTGTTGGTGTACCAAATAAATAAATAAATAGACTGTATAAAGCGTGTAAAAAGACTCTTAACGAAGCCAAAAGGCATTAGTTCTCCCCGTCATTGGGGTCATTTTTTTGTTCTAGACCATACCTGGGAAATTTCTAGTTACGGAGATATTGGGGGTCAAAGTTCCAACATTTTTACAGGTTTTTTTTTTTAAATACTGGTTGTTAATGTATTTTTTACTTAAGACACTTTTACGATCCTCGTACTATTCAATCCACCCATCAGCACAATGTTTTGAATACGTTACATTGAGTCCTACCTTAAAACGTGATTTTTCACTAATTTTTGCGTAAAGTTACTTAGTTTGATGTACAAAATGCTTAGTTGACGGCTTCGTGAAGAGTCTGTTTACACCCTGTATTACTTGTCCTTTTACAATCTGCACAAAATGACAGTTGAATATTCAGTCAATGTGAGTTGGTAGTAAATATGGTATTAATTGACTTTACATAGTTTGAGCCTTGACTGTACAGAATTTAGTACTATTATACTATTTAATTTTACTCATATTTTAGGCACAAAAGAGGCACAGCACATAGTGAGAGGCATAGAGAAACTCCAGAAAGAAATCGGCAAGTTGAAGCGAGAGTATGAAACGCAGGCACCGCTGTGCCTAAAAATTGTTGATACCATCAATACACTGTCTTCTATGAAGATACGGGAAATACTCAGGTAAACAGAAAAATTATATTTAATTGTTGCAACTATATCGGGGCTGGCGAGATGAGGAGTAACAGAGAAGGGTGGAAGAAAAACATTGCTAATGCAAATGCTTTTTATTGAAATTTCAGAAAAACAAAGAAGGCTAAGCTACAGTCACAGACACAAGGCATAATAACTTGTGAAAGTACTGTAGTTGCCCATTCCAAAGCGTAGATCTCTATGGAGAAGAATGGGCAAGAAACTCCATGGACACTCTTTGCAATCAAATAATTGTTACAAAATCTTGGTTACATCATTCATGTTGAGATTATGCATATGTGAGAACGATGTAGAAATACGTGCACGTTAAGAGCGTCCAGAGTAAAAGATTAAATCAACAATTCAAAAACAAAGTAAGTAGTTAAAATAAACCGTGGCAGCTTAGAGATGACCAGTCCCAACTGACAGCGCCGACCCCAAATAAATTGGGATAAGGGCAAGAGAATGGTGATGATGATGTTGGGGTCGTCTTCCAGTCTAACGGTGTGTAGCTAGATACCAGTATTCAATATGGAGCGACTGTCGTTCTGTCTACGACGTACTGAGTAACTATCGCGTTGCCATTTACCAGTACCTGGGTTGTAACAGTGGTGGGTGTGTGGACTTCGGGGTTTTCTGGACCAACGGCAGATAGGTATTTGTTTTTGATCATTCATAAAAATAACAATAATTTTATTTATTTATGCAGAAAAGTTTAAAACTAGCCAAGGGCACTATGTAAGCCTAAAAGGTTGGCTTGCCCTCAGAACCTACTATTCGTGATGTCAGGGATTCTAAACAGTTTGCTTGCTTGATAAGGAGTTACGGAAGTTGAGAGGGAGGCATAAATTAGTGAAGACAGAAAGAGAGAGAGTTACATTTTTGAATTTGACAGACGATTGTTCGGCATTTTTTTAGTTTTACTTCAGTCTTGTGGTCTAAAGCACACTCGTTTTTTGGCCCCTAGGCACGCCAATAAGAGAATGTAGAATCAAAGCGAGCTCAAACGCTAGCATTTCGCAGTTTATCGCATTCTTTCGTAAAAATGTTACATTTGGAGACAGCTGCCAGAGACCACTCCTGCGATGATTGCAAATTAATAGTAATCAACTAATTTTTTTTTTTTTTTTTTTTTACTAATTTTTTGAATAGTAATTAGCTACTCCTACTAGTTATTAGTAGATAGGCTACTTTTGGCTTAGCAAGTTCCATCGTCGACCTCGTCTCTGTCCTCGGGACTAGATTGAGATCAAGAATAGGACCCTTTAATATAAAAAAAAAATTGGTTGTCTGTAAAGTTGGTTTACGGACGATAGTTTAACGTGACAACGTCATAAAATCGAGTGGAAGAGAGATAGATGCAGCGCATGCGTACAATGAGCTTAACGGGATAATGCTCGTAACGGGGCACTTTTTCGTGCATGCAGCCGGAGTTCATCGATTTATTAGACGTTGTCACGTCAAAAACAAAAACACCAATCTCCATTTTCCCAGAGACTTCTCCCATGACAAGATGTCCCGTGACAACGCAGTTTCGGAACTCCGTCAGACCGTTATGAACCAGTTGCGAGACACCAATGCCGACGTGACACAGTTACAAGACGCCTTCAACGCGAACCTGAAGCAAATATTCAGGGAAATGATCTTTGAGACTGGCTTACGGTGTGATGGGCGGTATGCCGACGACCTCAGGAACATTAACTGTGAGGTAAGGTTTTATCGCTTTTAAAGCCTGGGTAGCCCGCGAAATTCTAATTTTCTTTGGGTTTTTCGTACCCAAAAGGTTAAAACGGGACCCTATTACAAAGACTTCGCTGTCTGTCCGTCTGTCTGTCTGTCACCAGGCTGTATCTCATGAACCGTGATAGCTAGACAGTTGAAATGTTCACAGATGATGTATTTCTGTTGCCGCTATAACAACAAATAATAAAAATATAAATTATTTAATATTTAAAGGGGCTTTCATATAAGAAACGTGTTTTTTTCGGTTTATGGTACGGACCCTTCGTGCGTAAAAAACTGGCCAAGTGCGAGTCGGACTCGCGTCCGACTCGCACTTGGCCAGTTTTTTCAATTTACAGGAAAATGTCGGGCTCAATTTACAGGACAATGTTGGGCTCAATTTACAGGAAAATGTCGGGCTTAATTTACAGGACAATGTCGGGCTCAATTTACAAGACAATGTCGGGGTCAATTTACAGGACAATGTCGGGCTCAATTTACAGGACAATGTCGGGCTTAGTTTACAGGACAATGTCGGGCTCAATTTACAGGACAATGTCGGGCTCAGTTTACAGGACAATGTCGGGCTCAATTTAAAACTAAAAATTATTTGGTGTACTACCACTAAAACTCGATTACTGAAAAATCACGCTCTAATTAAATTAGAGGTTTACAAGATAAAATCGATGCCTCCTATAGTTGAAGTCGGTTAAAATGTAGCCTATGTTACCCGGGACATAATATCAAATATTAAAATCAAAGTATTTATTTTAAGTAGGCCAGTTACAGGCACTTTTGAACTGTCGACAAGATAACAATTAAATGGAGCTACAGTCCCAGTTACAAGGCATAAAAACTGTAAAAGTACTTTAGTTGCCCATTCCCTAGTGTAGATCTCTATGGAGAAGAACAGGCAAGAAACGCCATGGACACTCTTTTAAATCAGTATATTTTTACAAAACCTAGGTTACATCATTCATGTTGAGATGGTACATTATGTGAGAACGATTTAGCAAGATGTGCACGTTAAACGTGTCCATAGTAAAAACAAAAAAAAAAAAAAAAAAAAAGACGAATCGATTGACACCTTCTCATCAGAATCGGATGAATAGTTTAGGCGCTACGGAGAAACATGTGTAAATACATACATACATAGGTACATAGGCTGCTAAAATAATAATCCTTCCGCTTGGCTTCGCCGTAGTCAGGTAAATAATATGATTTGCGACCGTAACATATATAGATTTACAGAGTTACTAGCTGACGTGACAGACGTTGTCCTGTCAACTATGAATATTGAATTCGAATTGACCTACTGCCTACCTCCTACCTACCTACCTAATTACTAAAAAAAATTGTCCAAAAAATAAATATTTAGGGGTGGGTCACCTTTATCATTTAGGGGTATGAAAAATAGATGTTAGCCGATTCTCAGACCTACCCGATATGCACACAAAATTTCATACAAATCGGTTCAGCCTTTTCGGAGGAGCTTGGCAACAAACGCCGCGACACGAGAATTTTATATATTAGAAGATAGTCATTAAAATCATCAATACAACCCTCTAAGTTCGATTCCCAAATCCAGTAAAGAGTGAGAGTAAGTTCGATTGGTTCGATTCCCGGATCCTATAAAGAGTAACTGGGTTTTTTCCATCTAGAATTACTCAGTAACAGCCCAGGATGGCTGGCGATCCTGGGCTGTTACTGAGTAATTCTAGAGGCACCGGTCGCGCACTAACTCTCATATAATAAGGGGCGCCTTATTATATGAGAGTTAGTGCGCGACCGGAGCCGGGAGGGCAAAACAGGAATTAGGCATTGAGTTAAGTGACACTTAGTGTTGGTGAACACAGGAATTAGGCATTCAGTTAGGTAACATTTAGTGTTGGTGAAAACGAAATTGGTGGTGAACGGACAGTAGACATTGGGTTGAGTGACATTAAGTATTGGTGAAAACGGGCATTAGGCATTGTCTGATAATATCTGCCCTCTCTATAAAAAGGTAAATGGGTCTTAAACATTACATGACGAAACTCACCCATGTTATGCGAGACACACAGTTGACAGTTTTAAGCCGAGGTATAGTACACCCGCTCTCTGTATACAGGGTGTAAACAGACTCTTCATGAAGCCGTTAACCCAGCATAATGTACATCAAACTAAATAACTTTACGCAAAAATTAGTGCTGGGAAACGACTTTTTTTTTCGGGCTGAAAAATCACGTTTTACAGTAGGACTCAATGTAACGCACCCAAAACATTGTGCTGATGGATGGATTGAATAGTAAGAGGGTCCTGGGGGTGTTTAAAGTAAAAATCTTACATTAAAAACATGTATTTAAAAAAAAACTTGTGAAAAAGTTGGAACTTGGACCCCGCATATCTCCGTAACTAGAAGATTCCCAGGTATGGTCTAGAACAAAAAAATGATGGCAATGACGGGGAGAACAAGTGCCTTTTTTTTGGGCTGAAGAATCACGTTTTACAGTAGGATTCAATGTAACGCACTCAAAACATTGTGCTGATGGATGGATTGAATAGTAAGGGGTCCTGGAGGTGTTAAAAGTAAAAATCTTACATTAAAAACATGTATGTATTCAAAGAAAAACTTGTGGAATACCAGTCTTTTACAATGAGCGACTGCCTATCTGACTTCCACAACCCAGTTAGTACTGGGTTATACGATACCCCTTGGTAAGACTGCTTGTCAGACTTTCGGACCCCAGACTACCTGTAACGACTGTCAAAGATATATAAATGACAACCGGGACCAACAGCTTAACGTACTTTCCGAGGCACGGAGGTAACTCGGTATGTAATGGGTGGTCATCCATCCACGGACCAACCTATTCAAGCGTGGCTTAACCTGAAAATCCACTCAAGCGGCTGCTACTATTTAGCCACGAGCTCAACCTATCACTTCAGGGTAACACACATCCTGCCAGGGCTGCGGGCTGTTCGAAAGAGATACCGCGGCCCTGGAACACAAAGGGCAAGAAAGGAACATGGATGGGTTTTAGTCAGTACAAGTCTGACACTCCCTCCGCTCTGCCCAGAGCGGGAGAAGTCATTTGATGATTTCCCATCGGTAAAAATAAAAGGGGTAACACACATGATGTGATCTTAATTTTTTTTTAAGTAAAACTTCTTTGTGCACGCTTGACTTGGGGAGTAAGCTAGTGAATGTGTTGAAGCTGAGACGGAGATATAAGTTAGTGAAGATAGAAAGAGAGAGAGTTACGTTTTTGACTTTGACAGAAGATTGTTCGGCATTTGCTTAAGTTTTACTACAGTTGTTTAGTCTAAAGCAAACTTGTTTTTTGTTCCTAGGTGTCCCTATATCAGCCCCTACACGGCAGCGCGGTGTTCCAACGAGGTCAGACTCAAGTTCTGTGCACCGTCGCGTTTGATTCGCCGGAGAGCGCGCTCAAGATGGACACACTGACCATGTTGACTAGGTAAGTAATAAATTAAGTATTAAACGGGTTTGGGGCTAGACTTCTAGATAGATAATAGGTCAAGAATCTCCTCTGTGTGTTGCTTTTTAGGGTTCCGTACCTCGAAAGGCAAAGTGAGGAACCCTTATAAGATCACTCTCTTGTCTGTCTGTCTGTCTGTCCGTGTGTCACCACCGATTTTCTCAGGTACCTAGGTGGACCTAGCAAGTTGAAATTTATACCAGATACTGAGGTCTATAGTCCCATTAGATGTAATAATTTAATGTCCTGAGTCATCACGATAAAAAGATATGGGCGAATTTAGATTTTCGCAAAAACTTGTAAGTACCAAAATTTTGTTTGTATCTATGGATGTTTGTTACTCTTTCACGCAAAAACTACTGAACGGATTTGAATGAAATTTGGAACACAGATAGATTATAACCTGGATTAACACATAGGATACTATTTATAGTATATTCCCGTGGGACTCTACCTTGGGAATTATCGAACTCCACGCGGGAGACCACCAGCATAAGCTAGTTTGCTTATACATCTAAAACTAAAACCTCTTTTCTTCTTACAGTGGCATAAAAGAGAAAAGTTTCTTCCTCCACTACGAGTTCCCATCGTACGCGACGGGCGAGGTCGGCCGGACCGGAGGCCCAGGGCGGCGCGAGGCGGGGCACGGAGCCCTGGCCGAGCGCGGCCTGCTGCCCGTCGTGCCGCACCAACCCTACACTGTGAGGTTGACGGCAGAGGTGCTGGAGTCTAATGGTGAGTCTAAATCAATACAAGACATAACATCACGCCTGTAATCCCCGAAGGGTTAGACAGAGGTATACGTGCACCCACATTACGCCAGTTATGTTTCAGTCTCATATAACTAAGGTGCGAGCCTATTGCCATCAACCGGTCACAAATCCAGACTCGTGACTGCTACTGAGAAATTCGTGAAAAACCCAATTACACTTTGCCCAACCTAGGAATCGAACCCAGGAGTCGCGCTATCGCCCACTAGACCAACGAGGCTGTCTTTAATTTATACTAGTATATAGATATTGTTTAGCCAGCGTTTGCAATGTAAGCGCAAAAAAAAACGTGTATATTTACGACATCACATTAGAAACCTTTAAAATTATCAGTGTTTCTCTACTATATTATGCATGTTATATACATATAACCTTCCTCTTGAATCACTCTATCTATTCAAAAAAACCCGCATCAAAATCCGTATTTCTACATCGTTCTCACATATGTATAATCTCAACATGAATGATGTAACCAAGATTTTGTAACAACTATTTGATTGAAAAGAGTGTCCATGGAGTTTCTTGCCCATTCTTCTCCATAGAGATCTACGCTTGGGAATGGGTACTTTCACAAGTTATTATGCCTTGTGTCTGTGACTGTAGCTTAGCCTTCTTTGTTTTTCTAACATTCAAAAGTGCCTGTAATGGTCTAATTGAAATAAATGCTTTTGAGTTTGAATTGCCTAGTTTTATAGTTCTAAGCATACATAGGGACAGTCATCGGGGAGCGACTTTGCTTTATACTATACTACTTCCAGGTTCCAGTTCGATGGCGGCCGTGTGCGGCGGGTCCCTGGCGCTGCTGGACGCGGGCGTGTCGCTGTCGGCTCCGGCGGCCGGCGTGGCCATCGGGCTGGTCTCCAAGACGGACCAGAGCGGACAGATAGAGGACTACAGGATACTCACTGATTTGTTAGTGAGTCTTGAATTTTTACCTTTTTTTTTACGGATGGGAAATCATCAAATGACTTTTCCCGCTCCGGGCAGAGCGGAAGGGAGTGTCAGACTTGTACTGACTAAAACCCATCCATGTTCCTTCCTTGCCCTTTGTGTTCCAGGGCCGCGGTATCTCTTTCGAACAGTCCCGCAGCCCTGGCAGGCTGAGTTTTTACCTCTATTGTGTATTACTGCCTTCGTAACTAGAAATAAATAATGAATGTTATCAGTTATCATGTATGAATTTGTTTAAAGACAGTAAAAGGCATTGTATGATCTGATAAAAAAAAAAACGAGTGTGCTTTAGACCACACGACTGACTGAAGTAAAACCTAAACAAATGCCGAACAATCGTCTGTCAAATTCAAAAATGTAACTCTGTCTCTTTCTATCTTCACTAACTTATATCTCCCTTTCAACTTCCATTTGCCTCGTAACGTTACACATTCACCAGCTTAGTCCCAAGTCAAGCGTGCGTAAATAAGTTTTACTTCAAAAAGTGAGGTTGTCTGCTTCATAATTATATGTTACTAGCTTTTGGCCGCGGTTTCACTCGTGTTCTGGTCTAAAATTATCTCGTAATTACGTCGTAATTAGCCTATGACTCTTCTGGATGTTCTATGATTGTTACACCACATAGAAAATATTCATCGGTAATTAGGGTTCCGTACCCAAAGGGTAAAACGGGACCCTATAACTAAAACTCCGCTGTCCATCCGTCTGTCTGTCCGTCTGTCACCAGGCTGTATCTCATGAACCGTGAGCTAGACAGTTGAAATTTTCACAGATGATGTATTTTTGTTGCCGCTATAAGAACAATTATAAATGATAAAAACAATAAAATAAATATTTAAGGGTGGCTCCCATACAACAATTGTAATTTTTTGCCGTTTTTTTGCTCGATATTAATAATGTCGATAGGTAAACGCTTGAAATATTCAGAGAATATGTAGTTGTTTCTTCACTTTAAGAATAAATAACTCAATTAAAATAAAATAAATATTTAAAGGGGCCTCCATACAACAAACGTGATTTTTTGCCGTTTTTGTCTAATTTTGTATAGATAATGGTACGGAACCCTTCGTGCGCGAGTCCAACTCGCACTTGGCTAAGTTTTTTAATTGATAATTTTGACCATGTAGGTTTGTAGGAAACAACAGTTTTTTTTGCAACCTCAGATTTTTGCGTGTTAGAGTCTTTACGTTATATTATATACTCAATTATTTTCCAGGGTATAGAAGACTACATGGGCGACATGGATTTCAAAGTCGCCGGCACAAAGAAAGGCATCACAGCCCTCCAGGCTGATATCAAACTATCTGGTCTGCCGCTCAAGATCGTCATGGAATCTATACAGAAGGCGTGTGACGCTAAGAGCAAGATCATTGACATTATGAACCAGTGTATTGATAAGCCTAGGTTTGTACCTTGATTCTAAAAGAATAATAATAAGAATAATTTATCTAAAGAAAGTATTACAACGAAAAGTGTGAGCAGTAGTATTATTAACATACATCATCTGCCTAGCCTTTTCCCAACTATGTTGGGGTCGGCTTCCAGTCTAACCGGATGCAGCTGAATACCAGCATTTTACATGGAGCGACTGCCTATCTGACCTCCACAACCCAGTTACTACTGGGAAATACGATACCCCTTGGTAAGACTGGTTGTCAGACTTTTTGGGCCACTGACTACTTTAACGACTGTCAAAGATCTTCAAATGACAGCCGGGACCAACGGCTTAACGTGCTTTCCGAGGCACGGAGGAAACTCGGTATGTAATGGGTGGTCACCCATCCACAGACCAACCTAGGCAAGCACGGCTTAGCCTAAAGATCGACCCAAGCGGCTGTTATTGTTTAGCCACGAGCTCCTCAAGTAGTATTATATAAGTATTATTAACATACAATGGTATAATTAGTACTTATAAATAAGCCATAACTAAAATATGTTAAATACAGGGTGTAAACAGACTCTTAACGATGCCGTCAACCAAGTATTATGTACATCAAACTAAGTAAGTTTACGCAAAAATTTGTGCTGGTAAACGACTTTTTTTTTAGGCTGAAAAATCACGTTTTGCGGTAGGACTCAATGTAACGCACTCAAAACTTTGTCCTGGTGGATATATTGAATACTACTAGATTTTTACTTTAAACACCTCCAGGATAACTCCTGGAGGTGTTTAAAGTAAAAATCTTACATTAAAAAAATGTATTTAAAAAAAAATTGTCAACATGTTGGAACTTTGACCCCCAATACCTCCGTAACTAGAAGGTTCCCAGGTATGGTCTAGAGCAAAAATATGATCGCAATGACGGGGAGAACAAGTGCCTTTCGGCTTCGTTAAGAGTCTGTTTACACCCATTATCAACATTAGTGATAATGTTCAATGAATGTTTGGTAGCGTCCTGTCCGATCTAGGTTTATTTGAACCTGTGTTTCAGGGTATCACTTTACATAGAATAATTAAATTAGGACAGAAAACTAATGTTGACGCAGATTTTCTTTTTAAATTACTATCTGGTTAGACTGGAAGCTGCTTCTCGTTAGCTGGAGAAGCTCGTGGCTAAATAATAACAGCCGCTCGGGTTGATCTTTAGGTTAAGCCGTGCTTGCCTAGGTTGGTCTGTGGATGGGTGACCTCCCATTACATACCGAGTTTCCTCCGTGCCTCGGAAAGCTCGTTAAGCCGTTGGTCCCGGCTGTCATTTGTAAATCTTTGACAATCGTTAAATAGTCAGTGGCCCAAAAAGTCTGACAACCAGTCTTACCAAGGGGTATCGTATTACCCTGTACTAACTGCGTTGTGGAGGTCAGATAAGCACTCGCTCTATGTAAAATATTGGTGTTCAGCTGTATCCGGTTAGACTGGAAGCCGACCTCAACATAGTTGGGAAAAGGCTGGGCAAATTATGTTTATGACTGGAAGCTGCTTAGGGGTAGTGGGGTTGGAAAGGGGTAGACAAAGCATGAATGAATTAATGTATGAATTTCTCAAATGGGCGTGGATGGCCATATCCGAAACTATGAAAGATAGCGAAAATACGATTTTTAATGCAAACTAAAACTGCATCTTACTTTGTTCTTAAATAGTTGATATAATATTTTACTCTGGACGCTCTTAACGTGCACGTATTTCTACATCGTTCTCACATATATGTATAATCTGAATATGAATGATGTAACCAAGATTCTGTAACAATATTTTGATTGAAAAGAGTGTCCATGGAGTTTCTTGCCCATTCTTCCTCATAGAGATCTACGCTTTGGAATGGGCAAATACAGTACTTTCACAAGTTATTATGCCTTGTGTCTGTAGCTTAGCCTTATTTGTTTTTCTGACATTCAAAAGTGCCTGTAATGGTCTAATTGAAATAAATGCTTTTGAGTTTGAGTTTGGGCATCATTAGATTGTTGAAAATTAATATTCCTAACCAGGAATGGAACCCTGAAAAAAAAACACTGTATTTTTACACCTTTTGATAGTGCCACTAATAAGGATCAAATTCTGGGAAGTAATGGCATTCGGCAAATGGTATATCTACAATATATTATAGGATCTCTTCAGACTCAAGGCTTATATACAGAGTGTAAAAAGACTCTTCACGAAGCCGTCAACCAAGCATTCTCTACATCAACCTAAGTAACTTTACGCAAAAATTATTGCTGGGAACCTACTATTTATTTTGAGGTGAGAAATCACGTTTTCAATGTAACGCATTCAAAACATTGTGCTGATGGATGGATTGAATAGTACGGTGGTCGTGAAAGTGTCTTAAGTAAAAAAAATACTAAAAACATGTACTTAAAAAAAGACTTTTGAAAAAGTTGGGACCCGCGAGGTATGGTTTAGAACAAATGATCGCAATGACGGGGAGAACAAGTGCCTTTCAAGTTCGTTGAGAATCTTTTTACACCCTTTATATAAATTCTTAATGTTAAAACAAAATGACCCCCTTTAATAAATACATACATACATAAACTCACGCCCTCTTCCCATGGGGGTAGGCAGAAACCACAGAACGCCACCTGCTTCGATCCTTACATACTCTTTTTGCCTCGTCCACATTCATACATCTGGTCATACACGCACGCCGGTTGCGAGTACTACGCACCTGACCTTTCTGAAGAACCTCACCAATGAGGTCAGCGTATGTTCTTCTACGGCGTCCCCTCCCGGCGTTGCCACTCACATCTGCCTTGTAAATACCTTTTGTTAGTCGCCTTTCACTCATCCTCTCCACATCACCAAACCATCTAAGCATACTTTCTTTTCTTTCTTTCTTTTTGTTACTACATCTTCTTTTAAGCCGCAATGCCCCTTTATAAAGTAGCAGTAATTTTCCAGACAAGGTCAGAAGTACAACAGGCCAGTGATCGAGGAGTTGGAGGTGGAAGTGCACAAGAGACCCAAGCTGCTCGGCATGGGCGGCGCCAACCTGAAGAAGTTGTACCTTGAGACTGGTGTGCAGGTAAAACTCCACTTGTTTTAAAAGCGGAAATTTCTCTTTTTGGTCGTAATTTGTTATTGCAGTGGCGAAGGTTCCATACAACTAGATTCCTACCGGATTCCGTTTGAAAAATGGCACAGTCAGTATTTTATAGACAAATAATAGAATCACATTAAAGATATGTACTCTGGCTTACCTGTTATTAAAATTGACCCTTCGCTACTGCTATGGTAACAGAGACCGTCCATATTTCCAACTTAATTTCTTTGTTACCCTTTACGCGCTTACAGCAGAACGAATGACTACAAAATTTGACATAAAGGTAGGCTACCTGAGCTAAGTTTTCAAGACTAACTTTTTTTGCAATTCTTTACCTCAAATAGACAAAAACTTATTCGACTTTTATTTAAAAAAAAAAACGGGTTGCACTCCGGGAGTGCCGGCAGAAGTGAAAACTTGAAACAACGCCATCTAGCTCAAATACCAGAAATTTCAATAGCTTTCTACAAGAACGAAAGATGTCGCTGCCGTAGAAAAAAACTTGCAACAACGCCATCTAGCTTAAACACGCACACTCGCGCAAGTGCCCTGCGCCGCCGATTCGATCTGACGAAAGTTTAACAGTTTTTACCATCCCAAAAAGTGCACAACGCCGCTAAAGAAGTTTTCGCTTAAAAAAAAAACTTGTAGTATTCTAATAAAACCTCCTTTTCTTGTTTCCCAGGTGACCCCCATAGACGATATAAAGTACAGTGTGTTCGCTCCCTCGCAAACGGCGATGGACGAGGCGCGCGCTCGGATTGACGCCTGGCTGTCCAGCGACAAAAAACACGAGCTGGAGTTCGGCGCCATATACAAGGCCAGGGTCGTGGAGATCATGGATATGGGCGTGCTGGTGACGCTGTTCTCTGGGATGGCGCCCGCTTTAGTCCATAATACGCAGCTAGATCATAGAAAGGTAAGCACTATTTGCTTTTTTACTTCTTAGCGTATCGATGGCAAGAGTTCAAAGTTAAGTTTAGCCCTAGACTCAGCCATGCGAACCCTGCCCACTGATGCAGTAAGCAAATCATCAGGTGATAGGGCATGCGGTGCAAGATGTCGCGCAGTAGGCTATTTTCTGTGGGGAGACGCCGCATACGCACTTGAGGTCTGAGCCGTCCATGAACTGTCATCTGCAGAGATTGTCTTTACTCCGGCCGACTTGGGTTCGAAGCCTGTTTAGGGATTTCCAGGTCGGCCACGGCAATGCGTGCCCAGGTGGAAAGTTTTCTGATGGATTGTTCAACTTGTCAGGGGGTTTAAACCGCTTACGCCAGAGACTGCTTTTCACTGCTTCGTCGCAAGTGCTATTGCTGAGCTTGGTTTTGGTTTTGTGGCCTTGGTTTCAATTAGAGATTCCTTATAGAAAAACCCGATATCTCTTTATTGGATTAGTCCATTAGGATTGTTTAAGCAGCAGACAAGAGTCTAGATTTGTGCCCACTTGATGGCAATATGCTCGACTCCTATTACATTGAACTTGAACATAATTGGTGAAATGTGGGTGTACTATAAATTCGGGGAATGCAGGTGTGACATAGTGCTATGTTTTTGAAGTGAAAACTTCTTTAGTGGCGTTGTGCACCTTTTGGGATGGTAAAAACTGTTAAACTCGCGTCAGATCGTGTGCGTGTAGTTTAAGCTAGGTGGCGTTGTTTCAAGTTCGGAAGCGACATCTTTCGTTCTTGCAGAAAGGTATTGAAATTTCTGATATTTAAGCTAGATGGCGTTGTTTCAAGTTTTCACTTCTGCCGGCACTCCCGGAGTGTTGCCCGTTTATTTGTAGTTTATTTTAGTTTGAAATACGTTTTCCAATCTGAAACTTTCTGCTCATAGCATCATCTTTCTCCTGCCCGTATCCCAATTCATTTGGGGTCGGCATAGCGTGACTTCTCCTTCCATACTTGTCAACTCATCAAATACCTCCTTTCTTGCCATATTATTACACTTTTAATCGATAAATGTTACAATTTGAGGGTATACACTAATTTTGGTTACTTATGTTTCTCTTTTTAAAATTAATTCATAGCCCACAGAGTCACCAACATATTGAGTCTGTTGGCAGGAATCAATATCAAAATTATAATCAAAATTCAAATTTAAATCACATAAAAAAATTAAAATAAAATTAAGTTAAAATCAAAGTTACCCAGTTGTATTAAAATTAACTTTGCTACAACATTTTTACATCATGGAATCATTGGTTATCCTTTGATTACCGCGAGTTCTTACCAACTAAACCAGTTAGGTAGTCAATAATTCGATTAATTTGGAGTCAGAGATGCAGCGGTACGTTTAATTGAAAAAAAAAATACAATGTTAAAAACAGACTTTATAAAAATAAAAACTAACTTAACCTTATTAATTCACTAAAACAATACATTAATTATGATAAAATGTTTTTGCAAAATACAAAAACCAAACTTGGGCTCATCACGGATTTGAACGCACATGTCTTTTGGGGTAACCACTTAATGGAGCTGTGTGTACTTACTTTTTAGGGCTCCGTAGCCAAATGGCACAAAACCGAAACCTTATAGATTCGTCATGTCTGTCTGTCTGTCTGTCCGTATGTCACAGCCACTTTTTTCCGAAACTATAAGAACTATACTGTTGAAACTTGGTAAGTAGATTTATTCTGTGAACCGCATTAAGATTTTCACACAAAGAGACTCTTCCAAAGTGGTAAAATGTGTCCGTCCCCCCCTGTAACTTCTAAAATAAGAGAATCATAAAACTAAAAAAAATATATGATACCATGCAAAATTCCACCCAAAATTGGTTTGAACGAGATCTAGTAAGTAGTTATTTTTTAATACGTCATAAATCGTAAACCGGTCTAATGTTGTATTGATCATGGTACGGGACCCTTCGTGCGCGACCTTTTAAAAATATATTGAAGGCCGTACTAATTTATATATATATATTATATTTACATATTGATATATGTTTCATCAAGTTACGTTTTGTTAGATTCCAAGCATGTTAGCCGAGTGACCATTATTCTTTCTTTGATAGATTTTTATCTTTATCGTTAAAGCATTAGGTTCAAGGTTGGTTGGGAAATTTGACAGTTTCGGGTAGCTTGATGGTGTCTGTATATAATACAACTAAATAGGTTATTGTTTTATGAGTTGTAGACAGCATTTCAGATTTATAAAAAAAAAAAAAACTTTATAAGTATCAAGACACACCACGAAGCTGTCAACCAAGCATTCTGTATCGGTACCAAACTAAGTAACCCTGCGCAAAAAATATTGCTGGGAAATGCCTTTTTTTGGGTGAAAAATCATACATTTTATGATAAAACTCAATGTAACGCACTCAAAACTTTGTGTTGATGTATGCATTGAATAGTTAACGAGTCAACCCTAAAAACCAATATTACAAAACTTGTGAATCTTGTGAAAAAGTTAGAATTTTAACTTCCAATATCTCCGTTACTAGAGGGTTATTTAATTCCCAGGTAAAAAAATCACAATGACGGGGAGAACAAGTGCCTATTGGCTTCGTTAAGGATCTATTTACACCCTATAGAAGGGCGGATCTCCTCAAAACAATATTCTTGACAAAAATAATTAAGATTTTCTTAACCTCACAGCTGAGCTTCTATTTAAGGCTAGATGTACAGATATATGAAATATATAGTATGTTGTAATAAAGGCACTCCAAGCAATTCATTAATTTTGGATATTTTTCAAAATCATTCAAAAACGGTGTTGCTAATAATGTCACATTGTGAAAATAATGACGTTATTGTAAAAAATAATGACGCAATGTTGCTGACAATGAGTTGAATAAGTATTATAAATATGGAGATGAATTTACATGTGACTTAATACTATTACTTTTTTTTTTAAGTATATTTGATGTATACGATATATCAAAGTTTTTTTTTTTATAATATTGCATTTTATTTTCCTTCTTCCTTCAGGAAAATAAAATGCAATTTTATAAAAAAAAAAAACTTTAATATATCGTATTAAATTGACGTTTTGGTGGGGCCAGAGCACTCATCGAAAACTAATCTGCTCCAGGGAGGGCAACACCCGCCCTCGAGTGATGAGACGAGCATTCGCGGGGACTGATATCAGTCCTCGACACTACAATCATGTCCCGTATCACAGAGCGCATCGACATCAAACTAGACTTTTTATTCACAATATATCCCTAAGCCAATAAACAATGAAAAGGAAGTGAAGTATTATCGTATTAAGAGGCGACAAACCTTGTGCTACACTTCGCTGTAATGAGCTTCGCGAGTACTCTTGTAAAAGTCCACAATCCACAGATTTTTGCATAGTAGTGCTACCTCCAAAAGTTCTGATCACGGAACATGTCATACCCGGCGTTACTTGTATAGAGGGGCCCTTCACTTTCAGAGCGTCCTCCACAGTGCTCGCAGGTGTGTTCTCCACAAGATGGTGCTCGTTCTGTGTTGTGCTCGGCGTGTCATCCCAAATAAAATTCGACATCAGGTTGCAGTCGATGCGAGTCTCCTCGTAATCGTCGAGTCGATTGCTTATGCGCAGCTTGCATATCTCACCCGGGAGGCTAGTGTACTTTCTCTCGGAACCATAATGAGTGTGACTGTTGCGGCCCAAGTTGTACAGCGCTAGTCCTGTCAGCAAGTTATCGTATCTACTGCCAGAGTTCTGGTACTCGTACACGTAGATGGGCGGGGCTCCTTGATACACAGGGTGGGAAGTAGACCCGTAGCTTATCTGATGCGGCGGGTTGTAGTGGTAGTTGTGGTATGTCGGCCGTATATTTTTGTTTCCAGACAGCCCAGTCGATGCAGGGTATGAGTGTGTACCGCCTGAACCATGTCCTGAATGACCTGTAGACGCGTGATAGTGGTGGGAATGACTGCGTCCGTGGCTTCTACCATGTGCATGGCCCCCTCTCGCGTCTGTTGTTGTTATGAGAAACAATACTATAAATTTCAGCCACATTATTACCGCCGCCATACTGTGCCGGCCCGCGATATTTAAATAGGATTAAATAACGAAACTCACGACTACGACACAAGCCTGCCACTAAATTTTTTCAACATTATGGAATGCAATAAAATGAATATGAAAATATCAATGAAACAACATCAAAATAAAATTAGTATTATCCTGTTCATTTTCCTGCGACCTGCGCCCTCTTAAAATAACCATCTTCCATTAGTAATGAATTGACGTCAATTTGAATCATGCCCAATTATAACCCGATAAGAAAAAAACCCGGACAAATGCGAATTCGACTCGTGTGTAGAAGGTTCCGTACGTTAATCACCGTAATACAAATTTGATTGTGGTAACAAAAAAAAAATAGTGCGTGGAGTCCCTGCGCGCGGAACAAGTGAAATTTCGCAATGTGACGCATTCACTCTCGCTCTGTCTCTTTCTATTCCCCCTCCCCAGGAGCGTTGAACGTTAAACGCAACAGTGCTTTCATACCCCCTCCATGGTAGCGTTAAACGTTTAACGCAACCTTGTTGGAAGTCGCAGTAGAAGTTTCACTTCAAAAGTATGTATAGTGCATTGTAGAGGAGAATTACTGAATATATTGTCTACATTAAATTGGCTTACTTCCCTTTTTGAATCAGATTTTGTTAATAAGTTAACATCAAAAATATTGAATTTCCTGTTACTTTTAATACCATAGATGGCTTATAGGTTTTCCTGTAATTTATAGGCAAAGAACTATTCCTTGCATTTTTTCAAAAATTTAGGCCCTGTAGTTTCCGAGTTAAAGGGGGGAAATGACAATTTTCGCCTATTTCCTTAAATAATTTCACAACTATTTATCTTAAAATTATAAAAAAATATATTTGAGAGTTTTCAAAACTTTTTGCTGTGAAACAACTATAGCTGCGGGTAAAATCGACTGTAGGCGTGGCGACGCGTCGCCACGCTATGCGATGGTATATATATACACAGTAGGTACTGTTACTGTGCACTGTACTTTTATGCATATTACTTGTAGGTACAAAATAATTTCAATACTCAATTCTTATTCTTCTTTTTTCTTTCGATGTTTTCACATTTGCAAGAAGTCCCGTGACGGCTCATAATTTATTTTTTCATTTTCTAATCATCATCTGCCTAGCCTTTTCCCAACTATGTTGGGGTCGGCTTCCAGTCTAACCGGATGCAGCTGAATACCAGTATTTTACATGGAGCGACTGCCTATCTGACCTCCACAACCCAGTTACTACTGGGAAATACGATACCCCTTGGTAAGACTGGTTGTCAGACTTTTTGGGCCACTGACTACTTTAACGACTGTCAAAGATCTTCAAATGACTGCCGGGACCAACGGCTTAACGTGCTTTCCGAGGCACGGAGGAAACTCGGTATGTAATGGGTGGTCACCCATCCACAGACCAACCTAGGCAAGCACGGCTTAACCTAAAGATCGACCCGAGCGGCTGTTATTGTTTAGCCACGAGCTCCTCCTCATTTTTTCATTTTCTAATCTACCCCCTAAAAGTGGCCCCATGTTTAAAATTCATTAATTTACGTTACACGTCCGTATTAGGGTTACCGACTTACATATGTGTACTAAATTATATAATGATATCATCAAATGGCTTCTCCCGCTCTGGGCAGAGCGGAAGGGAGTGTCAGACTTGTACTGACTAAAACCCATCCATGTTCCTTCCTTGCCCTTTGTGCTCAGGGCCGCGGTATCTCTTTCGAACAGTCCTTACGATTCAGTCATTACGATTAATGAGTAAGTAACAGTACAGCGGAGGTAAATCAAAAATATGTCATCGACTCTGCTGTAAGATATACCCACCGACTACGACAGTTTATGCTCACTGATCTTTATTCTTTTGACCGCCTAAGCATAAACGCACGCGCGTGCCTTCCACGTCAAGCCACAATTTCACCTACGATTTTGTCACATATTTGTGTCGTTTGGCGTACGGGGCACGCGCTTGCTGGTCACGTATATGGGACAATGGCAGTTAAAAGGTTATTATGTTTCTTCTGCAACCTTTGGCCGTCCCATGCTGAGTGTAGGTCCCTTCTTTCCGCTTATACTTACTATCTAGCACCAAACATGTGTTCTCTTTTAATTAATTATTCGTGACCTACGTGCAAATACAGCTTTATTAGTTTATAACTTAGATTTACATATGGGATACTTTTAGTATAGGCCAAACAGCAGGAAAATGAATAGGATAAAAGGTATCCTGTTCATTTTCCTGCTGTTTGGCCTGATAAAGACTTCAGTGGCGAGGCGTAAAATTTCGTTAAGTAAGGGGAAACCAAAAAAAATTTTTTTTTTCAAACATGCTTGGAAATTTGAGCATTATTTTGACAATCTTCTTCGAGATAAATCGAAATTGTTGTACTGGCCAGATACATGCGACCAGCGGCTGGGAAAAGTTGTATGAAAATCCATATCTGTCGTGTTTAGCGGCCAAATAAATTACATAGTAAACTCATATCTGTCGTGTTATTTATTTTAACAAATTAACACGGGTCACAATGAATCGGGTATAGTTCCAAGAGGTCACACCTCGGCCGCGATCAGACACTGACTGTCGTCTAAGCCTCGACCCGAAAATATCAAGGCTCTGTAAAGCACGCCGTGATGGTGTAAGTAGGTCGTGTGACCTCACCACAGACGTACTTCGATTCATTTTAAGTCCATACCAATGACCGGATCCGACATATAAAGGGTGTAAACAGGCTCTTAACGAAGCCGAAAGGCACTTGTTCTCCTCGTCATTGCGATCATTTTTTTGTTCTAGACCATACCTGGGAACCTTCTAGTTACGGAGATATTGGGGGTCAAAGTTCCAACTTTTTCACAGGTTTTTTTTTTAATACATGTTTTTAATTTTTTTATTTTACTCAGCACACCTTCACGACCCCCGTACTATGCAATCCATACATCAGCACAATGTTTTGAATGCGTTACATTGAGTCATAACGTAAAACGTGATTTTTCACCCCCAAAAAAAATGACATTTCCCAGCAATAACTTTTGCGTAAAGTTATTTAGTTTGATGTACATAACGCTTGGTTAACGGCTACGTGAAGAGTCTGTTTACACCCTGTAGATTAGTCCAGCCCCAAACCCGTCTAATACTTAAATTATTTCCACAGATCCAGCATCCGTCAGTTCTCGGCCTAGACGTCGGGTCTGAAATCCAAGTGAAGTACTTCGGGCGCGACCCGGTGTCGGGGCAGGTGCGACTGTCCAGGAAAGTGCTGATCTCCCCACCGCCTGGCGTCGTGAAGAAACTCGACAAGAGCTAGGATATACAGTGATAGTTAGGTTATTATTAAAAATTATTGTTTTGTTTAACTGCTAAAACTATTGCGAGTGAGGTACAGACCCTATTATTAAGACTCCACTCATAAATCATAAATCATAAATCATAAATCATTTATTTTTTGCTGAATACACTGTTACAATGGTGTTATAAGAATTACATGTTTCAAGTGATTCTACCGTAAGGCATGCAAAATTTTTTCAGTCATAGTTATTATATTAATAAATTAATCAAGATAGACATTGGAATAAATAAAATTAGATGAAATAAAATTAAATGAATTAAGCATGATACAATTATAATAAGTTGAAGTCATAGTAGAGAATAAATTATTTTTTAAATATTAGAAGTATTTAGATTATTTCAATGTCATTCCTAGAATTATTAAATTACATTAACGGATTAGTTATTTCGAGATAGGTACATGCATAATATTCATATAATTGATTTTGCTTGATGTCACTGTGAGGTCTTTAGTTTGTCAAAATTATCATTGAGGAAGTCATTCAAGTTATAGTAGCATTTATTAACCAAAAATTTTTTCAGAGTTTTCTTAAATAGGGCCGTATTCATTGCCCTTATTGCTTTAGGTAATTTATTGGAGATTACAGGAGCCATATGGAACACACTCTTGTACATTAAAGAGGTACATGTTCGGGGTACATAGAGGCGAAGTGCGTCCCGTTGTTGTCTATTATTTATTTCTGATGCTAATTTAAATAGGTTTTTATTGGTTTTCACAAATATTGAGACCTCATAGATATACAGACTTGGGAGAGTCAGAATGTTATACTCCTGGAAAAACGGTTTACAGGTTTCGACCATTTGAAGCCCAAACATAGCCCTTAAGCATCGTTTTTGTGCTTTAAAAATTATCTCAATATCCGTCGAATTTCCCCAGAAAATTACACCATACCTCAGTACTGAAGCAACTAAACCATGATAAGCCGCTAACAACGTATTTATATTTGAGACCTTTTTGAGTTCATGTAGGGCATATACTGATTTATTCAATCTTTTGCACAATGTTTCAATCTGGGATTTCCAATTTAACTTATTATCCAATGTAAGTCCAAGAAACTTTGTTAATAGGACTTCAGCGACAGGTTCACCCTTATAGTTAGTCTTAGGTGTACCTGCATTGATACGCTGACTAAAATGCATTATTTTCGTTTTCCCAATGTTTGCCTTCAAATTGTTACTATCTAACCATTGTATGATTGCATTTAGGCTACTGTTTATATCATGCTCGTAAGAAGTTCTGTCATTACACTTAATTGCAACGGTGCTGTCGTCAGCAAAAAGTGTCATTGGGTTTGAGTTAGCGTTCGGAAGGTCATTAATGTATATAATGAAAAGTAGTGAGCTCAATACGCCTCCTTGTGGGACACCGTACAGAATTTTACGTCCCCCTGATAAATATGTCTCCTCCATCTTAGTTCTACTATTAATTCTATTAATTTGTGTATATTGAGTGCGGTTCTTGAGGTACGTTTCTATTAATTTTAAAACGTTGCCCCTTATGCCATATAACTCGAGCTTATAAAGTAAAACGTCATGCACCACATGATCGAAAGCCTGTGTCATATCCATGAAGATGCCGCAGATCGGTATTCGCTTGTCGACATTAGACATTATGATTTCCAGGAACTCATATATAGCAAGGTTGATACTTTTATCTTGTCTGAATCCTTTTTGTTCCTTAGCTAAGATGTTATGGGTTTCAAAGTATTTAATCAGCTCACGATAAATGTATTTTTCAAAAATTTTTGAGACGATTGGCAGTAAGGCAATAGGTCTATAATTAACAACGCTTTCTTTACTCTCTTTTTTATGGATCGGTTTAATAATTGCTACTTTTAATTTTTCTGGGTATATACCAGTTTCAATAGACAAGTTTAAAATGTAACTCAGAGGTTGCGAAATACATTCCGTTACCAGCTTGATGACTTTCGTGCAGATACCGTCATATCCTACACTATTGGTGTTTTTTAGCCCTTTTATAATTTGTTTTATATCTTCTGGCAGACATGGCTTCATGAAGATTGAGTTTAGTCTAGATGTTAGGTATTGCTTATGCTGATCGATGTGCGTAGTATTAATGGGTGATATCTTATCTACAAAATAGTCATTAAATTCATTTGATATGTCATACGGATTTGTCACGATATTATTATTTGATTCAATAAATGGGATAGATTCTAGTGGTCTGTTTTGCTTTGCAGTATTAATAATTTGCCATACAGCTTTTGGCTTATTACTAGAGTTTACGATATTGTGATTGTTTTGCGCTCGTTGGGTCAAAGATACAATCCTCTTCAGTCTTTTGGTGTATTGCTTCAATTTTGATTTATTGTCCACACTTGGGGTTTTTCTACATTTCCACAGTAGTTCACGTTTCTTAGCGCTACAGGTCTTAATACCCCGTGAGACCCACTTGGTTTTTTTGTGGAGGTGTATGGTTATAGTTTTGTAGGGAAAGCAAAGGTCATAAAACAACTGAAATGTATCAATGAAAACATTATATGCTATGTTTGGATCACAAGTACTGTACATATCAGCAAATGACATTCGACCTAAATAATATTTGAATTTGGCCTGATTTTCTACACATAAATCCCGTCTCCTGATTTTCCAGTTCTTAATTATACATATGTTTCCCACTTGACATTTCAACAATTGTGCGGTGTGGTCAGACAGTGCTAGTTCAATTACTTCTGATTTACATGCTTTCCCAAAATTATGGGCAAAATTGTCAATACATGTTTTACTTACATGTCTGGTAGGTTCTTTCAATTGTAATTTTAAATTGTAATTTAATAGTAAACATTCAAATTCGTTTGTCAACTTACACTTATTTAGAATATTAATATTAAAATCTCCAGCTATAACAATCTTATGTTTGTGATAGTGTTTAAGGAGTAAGGTTAGGGTCTTGTTCAGTCTATCAAAAAATATATCAATATTACTAGCTAGGGGTACTCTATACACACAGACAATAACAATTTTGTAGTCAGTCAGCTCAATAGCACTACACTCAAACGCTGAGCAGAGTGAACAACTCGTTAATGTTAATATTTCTTTGCAATTATGTCCCTTCTTGACAAATATACAAGACCCGCCTCTTTTTGAATTCGTTCTAGAGTAGCATGATACCAAGTTATAGTTGGGAATCGAACAGATTTCCTCACACCCGGACATCATGAAGTGCTCGGTGAGACAGATAACATCAACGTTTGTTTTTGTATCTAGTAATTCTTGTAGAGCAACTGTTAATAACTGCGATTTTGTCCGTAGTCCAGCAATGTTTTGATGAAGAATGTTTAGATATTTAGGGGCGAAAAAGAGATTCAGACTCTGGGACTTCTTCGCCTGGCAGTTTTTCTTCTAGACTCCTTGTATTTTCTTGGTTAATTGCCAACATCAAATCAAAGAGGTCACTAAATATAATCTTCATACCATGGTTATTTAATGTTCCAGAGCGTGTATATAAGGTATGGTGGTAACTTAAACTCAAATTCGAGTCTAAATGATACACATGCTCCTGGGTCATAATGTCCATATATAGCATACCATTGAATACTTCCAGTCTTGAGTTATATATATTGCAGTTATAATAGTAGTCAGATTTGAATGTCGGTAATGTAATTATAATATTAGTATGATTCATGTCCTGTAGCATATATCTAATGTCAGTTATTATGTCATAATAGTTATTTGTCTTTCTAAAGTCTTCTTCACCAACCATAATTATGCAAAAGTCATTCATTGTGAAGTTTGATAGTTTTGTTTGTATATCCTTTAGGAGACACTTTATTCCAACATTTGGTGTAAGATAATGACATAAGTGGTAGTCTCCTAGGAAGTATTCTTCTGCTAAGGTTAAAATGTTATTGCTTTTATTTGCACTAATAATGCAGAGTTTATTTTTAACTACGGTCTGCGAATAGGGCGTCCCACTAGATGCAATATCCCTATAAGACTTGACAGGTGGCGCCATCTGTGCATTGGAGTGCTGTACTGTATTGTTTTGTTGATCTCTTCCTACAACACTCTCCGTCTGTCTGTCTGGCTGTCTGACACTAGGCTGAACCGTGATAGCTAGACAGTTAAAATTTTCATAGATGATGTATTTCTGTTGCCGCTATAACAACAAAAAATAAAAATATAAATTATTTGATAATTAAATGGGGCTCCCGTACGTGAAACGTGTTTCTATTTTACGGTTTATGGTACTTCGTGGGCGAGTCCGACTTGAACTTGGCCAGTTTTTTTTAAAACGTGGGCGACGTTTACAAACTCACCAGGAACTAACCCACTAGGAATTGCTCCTGTATCGTGGGTCCGTTTACAAACTTTTGAAGTCACGTACACAAACAGCCAGACCCGGAACTACTAACTGTAACCATTCAAATATTTGTTTAGTGTGGGGATCGAATCCGCGACATTGCGCTCAGACATTGCGCTAACCGTGCCGTCAAATCAATAAATTTACAATGGCGTCAAGGTGGATTTGTTTGAGTGGAAATAACATCGTATCGATATCCTTGAAGTCAAATCGGTGTAATCCTAACTTTAATATTAATATTTTAAATGCGAAAGTAAGTTTGTTACCGTTTCACGCCTAGACCACTGAACCGATCATCCTGAAATTTTGCATATACGTTGTCAGTTGTACAGAAACGGACATAAGAATACGGACGAGGAATGACTTCTACGTAGAGGGGCTGAGAATGATGTACTACGTGGTATCCCATCCACTCCGTATGTAGTTATACACACATAGAACCCAGAATCGCTGCACTGGCAGCTTCTGAAGGTGTAATTTGTGACGATGAAAGTGCGTTCTGTGCTCATCTTTTGTCACAGACCGCATTCAAATCTATCGCATGTTGATGGCAATAGGCTCGCCCCATGTTACATGGGACTTAATAAAATAACAAGGAAAATGTGGGAGTACTTTTTACCTAACTCCTCGTCAATTACAGCCGTCATGTTATGTTATGTTAGTATTACTAAACTGCTATTCTAGAAATATCTAGACAACTATGAAATTCATGTTATTTATTATTTGTATCTTTATGTTTAGTATAATTACTATATTGACTGCCAAAAATTGTAATTAAGTAGTAATAAATTAAATTCCAAATGATTTTCTGCTTTTCATTTCTCATTCAAATTATTATTGGACGTTCTCTTGTAGTCAGGGATATTATCGCAAATAATCTTACATCAATTTGACAAGTTTTAGTTAGCTATTTCATACAATTGTTAAAGGGTTTTATTGGTAGTGCAGAATGAAATGATATGTTTCATCAAGTTCCGTTTTGTTAGATTTTTAGTCCAAGCATCGGTGCATGTCCAAGCATGTTAGCCGAGTGACCATTATAATAATAATAATCGTCCGTCACTGAACTGGAAGTCACCAGGACCGGACGGACTGCACTACTGGCTCAAATGGCTTAGTAGTTCACTCGATTGCCTGGCATCCCAATTCCAGTCATCCTTAGAGTCTCGGTTCCTACCATAGTTTTTAACAACAGGCGTTACCCACCTGCTCCATAGGTCAGGTAGTCCCGCGGAACCCAAGAATTATAGACCGATCACGTGTTTGTCGACGGTCTATAAACTTCTTACATCCGTTTTGAGAGTGAAAATTAATACACACATTGATAAAAACTCCATTATGTCAACCTCTCGAAATGGATGTAGGAATGGATCCCGCGGTACTGAGGAGCTAATCCTCATCGTCATGGCCATTAGCCAACAGGTTTGTCGCTCTCGCAAGAATCTGGAGACATGTTGGATAGATTATAAGAAGGCCTACGACTCGGTGCCACATACATGGCTCTTGAGATTGCTGGAGTTCTACAAGATAGATTTTCATGGTTTTTATATTGTTTATTTTAAGAAATATGTAAAAATATAAAAAAAAATATGTACTAAATTGATAAACGGAATAAAAATAATAATAATCATTTAATGTTTGAAAATAAACATTCCATATATTGTTAGTACATAATATGTACTTATAACTATGTTAGTGCGTTATTATTACATTTTAAATTAAAATTATAAAATTATTATAAAACTTAAAATTATAAAAAAGCAAAATCAAGGTCAATATCAAAATTAAAATTACAATTCAAATTTAAATCACAATTAAAATCAACAGTTAAAATTAAAATCAAAATTATTATTCTTACTTAAATAGATTTTCAATTTTATCGTTAAACTATTAGGTTCAAGGTTGGTTGGGAAATTTGACAGTTTCGGGTAACTTGATGGTGTCTGTATATAATACAACTAAATAGGTTATTGTTTTACGTCGAGTTGTAGACAGCATTTAAGATTAAAAAAAAAAAACTTTTATGAATCAAGACACACCGCAGCAGTTCAGACAAAATGTATTTATAAGACTTCAGGTAATTTATTTATTTAGGATCTCCAACAAAGGATGTACACAAACACAAGGAATAAATAATCAGCGTTAAAAGTATCACGTAGGTGTACTCCTTCACTTACAGGAGACCACAGCATGTATAATAAAATGAATAACTAAGCTAACAAAGTTGTAGTAGCATTTAAAAATTTAAAATAAAAATCGAAACACATCAAACACAAAATAAAATCGAAACACATCATAAAATTATTGGTAATTAGCCCATATTGAGATATTGGTGCCGATTCCCTTGTTTACAAACTAAACCAAATTTAAGTTCAGTGCATCTTTTACTTTCTATTTCATCAAGAAAAGGACAGAAGATAAATTTTAGTTTAGTGCTGTCAAATTAACCAGCGCCTGACACAAGTTTAGACGTGATTCAAAAGTTGACTAAAATTACATCAAATTACGTCAGGTGCTGACTAATTTGACAGGACTAAACTAATATTTATCTTCTGTCCTTTTGATAAAGAAATAGAAAGAAAAAGATGCACCCAACTTAAATTTAGTTTAGTT
The DNA here is from genome assembly GCA_950005105.1 of Lycophotia porphyrea. Classification (NCBI taxonomy): domain Eukaryota; kingdom Metazoa; phylum Arthropoda; class Insecta; order Lepidoptera; family Noctuidae; genus Lycophotia; species Lycophotia porphyrea. Next base: position 14,851,763 of record OX465402.1, read on the forward strand.
TGTGAACAATGGAATCGGCACCACTATATGGTTATCAACTAATGTAAACATTAATAAGAAAATAAATATTATCGTCTCAAAAGGTGTCAAACATTGTGTAACAGTTCGATATTGCAATTACATACAAGGTGTAAAGGGACCCTTCACGATCACGAAGTCGTCAACTAAACTAAGTAACCCTGCGAAAAAATAATTGCTGGGAAATGGCTTTGTTTTGGGTGAAAAATCATACATGTTATGATTAAACTCAATGTAACGCACTCAAAACTTTGTGTTGCATTGAATAGTTAACGATTCATGGTCGTATTTAAAGTTACAACCCTAAAAACTGGTATTTCAAAAAACTTGTGAAAAAGTTAGAATTTTTACTTCCCTGGGTTCCCTGGTATGGTCCAGAACAATGGAACATCGCAGTGACGGGGAGAACAAGTGCTTATCGGCTTTTCGTTAAGGGTCTATTTACCCCCTGTAAAAACTAGACTTTTTATTCACAATATATCCCTAAGCCAATAAACAATGAAAAGGAAATGAAGTATTATCGTATTAAGAGGCGACAAACCTTGTGCTACACTTCGCTGTAATGAGCTTCGCGAGTACTCTTGTAAAAGTCCACAATCCACAGATTTTTGCATAGTAGTGCTACCTCCAAAAGTTCTGATCACGGAACATGTCATACCCGGCGTTACTTGTATAGAGGGGCCCTTCACTTTCAGAGCGTCCTCCACAGTGCTCGCAGGTGTGTTCTCCACAATATGGTGCTCGTTCTGTGTTGTGCTCGGCGTGTCATCCCAAATAAAATTCGACATCAGGTTGCAGTCGATGCGAGTCTCCTCGTAATCGTCGAGTCGATTGCTTATGCGCAGCTTGCATATCTCACCCGGGAGGCTAGTGTACTTTCTCTCGGAACCATAATGAGTGTGACTGTTGCGGCCCAAGTTGTACAGCGCTAGTCCTGTCAGCAAGTTATCGTATCTACTGCCAGAGTTCTGGTACTCGTACACGTAGATGGGCGGGGTTCCTTGATACACAGGGTGGGAAGTAGACCCGTAGCTTATCTGATGCGGCGGGTTGTAGTAGTAGTTGTGGTATGTCGGCCGTATATTTTTGTTTCCAGACAGCCCAGTCGAAGGAGGGTATGAATATGTGCGGCCTGAACCATGTCCTGAATGACCGATAGACTTGTAAAGGTTATGACTGACGCTTCTAGAAAATGCACCAAACCATCTCGCGTCTGTTGTTGTTATGAGAAACAATACTATAAATTCCAGCCACATTATTACCGCCGCCATATTCTGTGCCGGCGCGAGGTATTTAAATAGGATTAAATAACGAAACTCACGACTACGACACAAGCCTGCCACTAAATGATACTACATCAAAATTAAATTAGTATTATCCTGTTCATTTTCCTGCGACCTGCGGCCTCTTAAAAAAACCCAGCTTCCATTAGTAAAGAATTGACGTCAATTTGAATCATGCCCAATTAAAACCCGATAAGTAATATTATTGTATTTAATATTTGCATGCCATTGTTTAAGGCGAACGTGATGATCTTTTATATTTTTTTACTTACGAGTAGGTACCTACTGTATTGTACTCGTGTTTGTGCAAAAAAATAAATGATTATGATTTCCATTATTCATTTATATACATCATCATCAGCCTATAAGTTCCCACTGCTGGGGCACAGGCCTCCTCTCTATGAGAGGGAATGGGCTATAATCCACCACGCGGGCCCAGTGCAGATTGGTAGATGTCACATGTCTTCGAATTTTTGGGTCTAGGACATGCCGGTTTCCTCACGATGTTTTCCTTCACCGGTTTATATACATTCTGATTAAATTTTTAAATATTTCAATATAAAACAATAAAAAAAACATTTAAAAATATAAAAAAATAGTCGCCCACCATCATTGGGAACAGGCTCCGAGCTACCGGTGGTCAGGGCTCTTGAGAGAGGAACCTCCTGACAATACGCGCCGTGTCCAGAAGTACTGCTTTCTGAATCAAGCCCTTGATCCAGCTGCCAAGCGAGAGCCTCCTCAGATGTTGGTCGAGGCTATTGTCAATGTCAGGCTTATTGGCAACAATAGTCCTGTCAGTAGTGATAGGTCGATCCCAATACAACGTGATATTACCATTATCAAGAACTGGGTCGGGCGCATACTTATAGTATGGCACTTCTGATTCCACAAGGCTGTACTTCAAAGCAAGTTGCTGGTGGATAATCCTGGCAACGAGGTTGTGTCTATGCAAGTATTCTCCGTTAGCTAGACTAGAACACCCAGAAATAATGTGTCGGATCGATTCTCCCGGACGGTGGCATGCCCGACATATGTCAACCGTGCCATCCTTCACAATGTATTTCCGATAGTTATTCGTCATCATAACTTCGTCCATTATTGCACAGACAAAACCTTCGATTTCCCCGAAGAAGTCACCGAAGCGCAGCCAAGATACGGACACTAAGAAGTCTACATCGGACCCATGTAGGGCCCGGTAAAAACGTCCGTGACGCTCCTTGCCCTATCATACCACCTTGCGGTCATCAATGTCTAATACGTTACTCGTTAGCCAGGGAGAGCGGGGTGAGGCCCTTGTCCACTGAGACCACATCTCGGTGCATCCCCACGTCAGCTTCTAGGAAGTATTCCCTGAGACTGCATACCTCACGGTTGTGCAGGGTCTTAGCATTTAAGAAGCCACGACCCCCGCATTTCCGCGGGATATACAGTCTCATCACCGACGACCGTGGGTGATGCATCCGATTTGCGGTCAGCATTACGCGGACTCTCCTATCCAAGGCATCAAGTTCCGTCTGAGTCTACGTCACCAAAAAAATACATCAAAACCGGCATGACCCAACCGTTGAAAGCGCGCACTTTATTTTCGCCTAACAAAAGACTGCTTAGCACCTTCTTCAGGCGGCCAAAGAAGCGCTCCCTCAACGATTGTTTCATGTCGGCAGTATTGAATTAATGCTTCCGACATACCCAAATACTTGTAGGTTTCTGTTGAGGAGATGACTGTATCTAAGGTGTATGGAATCCGAGAGTTGAGTTCCTACGGATTCCATAATCTCCCCTCGCTTTACATGCATGACTGCACATTTGTCCACACCAAATTCCATCCTGCTGGCGCTACTTGAAATTTCTGTTACGTTTAGTAGCTCCATCAGTTGCAAGTTGCTGGGGGCAAAGAGTTTCGGGCTGCGGGCTGTTCGAAAGAGATACCGCGGCCCTGGAACACAAAGGGCAAGGAAGGAACAGGTTTTAGTCAGTACAAGTCTGACACTCCCTTCCGCTCTGCCCAGTGCGGGAGAAGTCATTTGATGATTTCCCATCCGTAAAAAAAAAAAATTAAAAAAAAAGAGTTTCAGATCATCCGATAGCCGATAGCCTAGATCATGGACTTAGAATATCGCCCTGGAATATACCGCGATCGATCCTTATCGGTTCGCTGTTCCCCTGGATCTGTCGACATCCTGGATAGCGAAGGACCGTTCTCCAGTGCCCCATACATGACATCAGGAAGGTACGCAGAGTTGCATCTACTTTATACAACTCCAACACCCTCATGAGCCAGTGTGCGTTTCGACCGCGCGGCTACGGCGATATTTAAAAAAAAAATCTATGCCAAGATTATGTAAAAATATGTAAAAGTTGATTCCCAAAACCAAAGTTATGGTTATAAAGTTATAAGGGGTTAAACGTGGCCGCGCCATTGTTACGCGGAAAACCGCGCGGCCACGAAGATCTTTAAAACTAAGCTTTGCACAGACCCGAAATTTAGGTAGGTAAGTAAAAGATTGAATTTGTAAAAATATAGAAAAAATCCTAGATTTATATTTTAGGAGCTGTAAGACTAAAACGCCATGGCCGCGCCATTGAAACGGTGAACAATACGTTATCGCCGATATCTCGCTGAAAAAGCATCGCAGACGTCTGAAGTTTTTTGTAAATCACAGATTTCAATTTGTCGAAATATGTAAAAATACAACAAAAATCCTAGGTTTATATTTCAGGAGCTGTATAAACACAATAGGCAGGCATAAACTAGTATAAATATAATAATGATAACCCTTATATCCTGTTCATTTTCCTGCTGTTTGGCCTGATAAAGACGGTATACCCCAGTAGCGAGGCGTCAAACGTTATTTATTTTATTTTATTATTTTCGGAAAACTTACAGCACAATAATTTCGTTAATGACAACAATGTGGCCAGTTACAGGATAATATATATAGGTTGTCGAAGAAGTGGTTGCACAGAGTCATCTTCAATTTAGACACGCTTGTATTAAATATGTCGATCTCAACCTCCTCCTTGAACCTAATACTTCAGACATAAAGCCGAAAATCTATTAAAGAAATTTGACAGGTTGTAGTAGCTACACGCAGCCCAATCTTGCTCAGCAATTCACTAGGTTTGCACTCCATCGAGAAATTTTCTTACATGGCATAGAATAGGTAGAAAAACAACGTGACGTCAGCACCAACCTGCTGTTGACGTCATTTCCGGTATGCTGAATTAACTCGTCGATCATATGGGATACGACATTGGTTATAGAATAGCAGAACATGTATTGTGTAGCTAATGAGAGACAATTGTTTCTCTGCTTACGAAGATCACGCAATGTTGTTGACAACGGTATGATTGCACTTTCGATGTACATAGAAATGCATATATCTATCACACAAAACGCTGGCGCCCGGTCCACACCTGCGCAGGAATGCACCAAGATAGGACACTTTTCTACACGGTTTTCACTTGAGACCTGAACTTCAACCTCTGAGCCAGCACACCTCACTGCCAAGCCGAAGTCCAGGAACTTAAGTTCTTCACATCTGATGGAACGCCATTCTGAAGCCAGTCCTTGTAAGCAAAATGTTTAATGTTGAATACGGTTCCAGTATTAGTATTAGTAAGACGCAAAGTTGTCACCTTATAGTTGCGAAAGCTTTTAATTTTGGTGGTCTTTATTGTAAGCTTACCGTAGGTCACGATGAATCCTTTGTAAGAAATCCAATAAGGGTAGCACTTTTGTTTGTTATTTTCATAGGTCTTGGTAAGCATGATAACAACACGAACGCGGTTTTGATACACAGCTTGCCAGAAGTCGTGGTCGTTTCTTTTTATGGACCCTGGGCACAGATAAATCTTCTCTTGATGTTGTGTCTGTCAACGAAGCTAGCATTGATGTAGTCGTTGAGACTCTTCCAAAATGGAAGGACCACCCGGTTGTAATCGAAGCAGGCTGCATCAAGATAACTGTTCTTCTTCACATTCATATTTCCCAGAGAGATATTGCAGGGAAATGCCACTATCTCTTGCATTACTTGTTGATGTTCTTACCTCAAAATTTAATGAACAAAACTTTTCTGAGTCGGAGTAACACGGTTTTTAGAATAATGTAAACCCATTTCAAATAGAGTATTGTTAGGTCTCATGTGACTTGGGTCGCAGATTGAGACTGAATGAATGCTTAAGGAAAGTGAGTATTTATAATAGTTTTCTAGTAGAATCTGAACACGCCAATATCAATATTATGACCATTAAACATATGGTAACAATCACCTCTACTCACGTCAGCATTTTAATTATAATATTTCATAATGACGGAAATCACGGAGACTTTCGGTACCTACGGCATTTTCTATGTAGCCTAATAGGGACGATAGTAAATACGGAAAAAAAATGTATCAATGGGACTCCCGATAAATTTTATTTGTTATTTTTCAATTTTTTCAAGAGCTCATACCTAAGGCATCATACGTCATTCATTACGCGCTTCCCCTGAATGATTATCTGACCACTATTGATCTATATTGACCGTCAGTAAAAATGTGAATATTTTGACTGGCAGAATAAGATTTTCGTTATCTAAACAAACAAAAAGCGGTTTGCGCGTGCTTTATCTGCTCGTATTCATGGATACGCATGCTACGATGTGTGGTGACGTGCTTTCGTAGGAATAGCACATCGTTTGATACAGCCCTTGGGTTGTGTTGAATTATAAACCAAAGTTCCTTGATGAACTTACAAGTATCCACGTGTGGAAAAACAGGTGAACATGAAATAGGTACAGTGCTTCTAAAAAAAACAAGAAAACCACAATGCCCATTGTACGTACTTTAAAAGGCATTTTTGGTCGATTTGCCTAACTCGCTGAAACGATGAGGCATTGTTGCTAATGAGGTCCTGAAATCCGATACCGGAATACCTTCTTATATTATTAATTTTAAATATATTTACATTATCTATACCATGACGTTGGAAAAACCGATACATATTTAGGTAATGTAAACTCCTCTGCCTAACTGAAGTAATTATTGTAAAATATTTCCAGAAAGACGGTGTGAATGACATGTTTTTTATCCGCACCGGAGGTATCCACTATTGGATCTTTTACTTCATGAATCCGCTATAGTCGCAACGATCCCAGTCCGATATTATCACTGGTACAGTCTATGAGGTGTACTATGGTATGGTAATAATGCAAGTCACAACATGGCCAATGCCCGCACCTCATGGTTAGTTTTTTATCTTAAATCTATACTCTACGGTAGAACAGCAGTTAATATCTACTGATTCTATTACAATATTCCGGTTATCTGTTCTCCTCACTCGATTTCTTTATGGATACCAAGTAATACATCATCAACCGGGAATAAAGGTTCCGTTAGAAATTCATGTGCAATTAGACATTACGAGGAAATTATTTTTCAGGCCTCATTCTCAGTTGTCATGAATTGATACTAAAGTTTCCAAGGTTAGATGGGTTAACTGTGCTCGTGCTCACGTATACAAAATTTCCATCGATTACGTAATTAAACTAACAATGAACAAACAGTTCGGACAAGACCTGTCATAAAAGTCTAGGTCACATTAGCATTCACGCCCCTGTCGTAAAAAAAAATTATAGCTTCATAATCGTTGGCGCATAATTAAATGCTCTGTATCACGCAAGTCAGGTATTGTGGTTACCTCTGGAATTTAGAACTGGCAGTTGATATCACTCATTTACTCCAACCAGTTCAGTCTCTGATTAATAGATTTTAAAGTGCGGGTAATTTTTCATTACGGAATACGTTTTTGTTTTAGAAAAATTATTTTCTAAGGTAAAATTTAAAGATTAAATCAAGTAAAACATTTAAAAAATGAAGACATTGTGGATATTAATAGTTGTAATTATCATGGTGGAGGCTGGTCCAATTCCTCCATTGACCATTGAAGAATATTATATCGACGTCTATATGCAGCCCCAGGTCGCTGCACATCCAAAGATGGTGCCGTAAGTAAACTATAACAATTACAAGTAAGAACATATCGTAAATTTTCCACGCAAAAAAGCACGTCATTCAACCTAAATAAAACCTTTTCATGGTACCAGCATCAAAACTTGAAGGTTCAGGTGTATCTACAGCCCGTTGAAACAAGCAAATTTCAAGCTGATGCTACAATCAACTGCTAGCGAATTCGAAATTCAAAAATACCTTCATACAGCGGGCAAAAACATCTGTGATTCTTCTCTTGGGAAAAAACACTATCGTTTCTGCCTGGTGTCAGTTATATTTAATGTTCGTTTGCAGCCTTATTACTCTTATTTGTTTACTGCTCACTTCAATTTACTCCTTTCATTTTTTAAGTGACAGTTTTAATGAACCAATGAAATTACTAAAAAATGAGTGGAAATAATATTTTTGTCTTATTTACTATTCAATAAGTGACTGTAAATCGCATATTTCTTATTCTCTAGCAGTTCTCCGCATCGTCGGCTTGATATTAACTTGTTTCTTACTGGCTGCTGACACTGAATCTTAAAGTTCCGATGCAGGTAATCATGAAAAATACAGTGTGTGACTCTAATTAAAACACGATTTCAGACTGTGGGTGATGTCATCAACCTCACCCTAGTCTGAAATCGTCTTGTTTCATCCTTGTCACACAATATACTATTCTCTCAATAGAATAGTATGAAATATAAGCAGAGCTGAACATTCATTGTGATTAATAAATACGTTTTTTTCTGGTTTTCAGTGCAGAAAAGTGATAAATTTTCGAACATGGGCCGATGAATTTCAGAATTACATGCATCGTAAGATTGAAGCTATGGCAATATCTATGTATAACTATTTTTTTCTTCCTGATGGAAGAAGAAGGCGACCGTCAAAAACGTTGCGGTGGGGTAAATAGATATCTACCCAAGAACTGCAACAATAACTCTAAATTTCTACCACTGTTAGATTTCCGCTACTTTTTCACTGAAAGAAACATTTAATGTCTATAATTGATTAAGTATTGTTAAGTATTTCTTAAGTATCTAAATTTGATTGTATAACTTTCTATTACACGCATGAAATGTTTATAAAAAGTCATGGGATATCTAAATTCCTGAAAGACCTACCATGACAACAGCCACTCTTTACGGAAAGTTGTAAATACTTTTAATTTAATTAAAATGTACCTAAGTGACTAACGTTTCTTTTTTATTTCTGGTATAGATAATTTTCAAGAAGTTCGAGTCTGAAAAATACCGAGTGTTGTTTAGTAAATAGGCACCTAGTATGTTTATGAAATGCAGTTCAATTAATTTAAGGGCATCTAATATTCGCTACAGTATCTAGACTACCTATGATTTTTGGGTACCTAACGATGTATAATCAGATATGACATATTTTATAGCGCACACAGTCTAGACAAATACCTCGTGCGTATTTTTTAATCACTGGCTACTTGATAGAACTGGGCGGATGACGTAAGTGCGACAGCGGCAGATAAATTAACCTAGATTTTATTTTTCATTTATTTACTAAAATCTCCCTTACAACTATCATTACAGGTGTATCCCTAATGCGATAGCGCGGTCTTAAAATTAAAATTAACTAAAACAAAAAATACAATTCTTAAATTATAAAACAGCAACATTTAGCCTACTCTAATTTACACTATAACATAACATAAACAACAGTAATTTTGCGAATTCACTAAAATTACATGTAAAAACATCGATCTTCACGTGAAGATCGTTAATAGTCCGAATTGCGCGGGTCAATGGTGTTTTATCAGCAGCAGCGGCGGGCGGCGCCGCCTCCACATATAGCGATCCGGTACACATAAACTCAGGCTCTGCAGAACTCCTGGGTTATGCTCAATGCCACGAAGTAACCTAACCAAATATGAAACAACCGTGAATTCCCGTCGCACCCTCAGTTGGTTGTACCCGACCATACCGAGCACAAACAGAGTGGGGTACATCAACGGGTAAAACGGATATACCCCATAGAGCTTCTTGTACAAGTGGCGCGTGAACTTGTTCTGTACGCGTTCTAGCATTACCGTGTACTTGGCCTCGTGTGGAGCCCATATGACAGCACTATATTCCAGATGGCTCCTGACTAGTGCGTCATACAGGACCCGGATTATGATAAAGTGTATTTTCTTTTATTATATCTGAAACATTGAATTAGTCACAGTTGACCCGATCGAATGACACTAAGTTTTTTATAATCCAAATTTTAGAGTTGCTGAATCTTCAATGTAAATATAGATTTATTTGAATACCGTTTATCTATTATTGTACTTAGAAATAACCAATTACCAAAACAATAAGATCTGCTAGTTATGCCAATTAATCTCATAGAATATGCATTTATATTTATTTTATATCTAGGATGTTATTTAGGTTTTAAGACAACTTTTACAAGGTATATGTAATAAACTTATCATTTAAATAACTTTCCGTTTATTTAAATCTAGGTAGACTACAGCCCAAGATTTATCTAACGAAATAAGTATCATCTTCCTATCTTGAAATCGTTTTCCAATAGCTAGATAGCTTTCAAACTTAATACCGTAGGCAGTGTACATTTTCTTTAGAGTCTTTTACATTTTTGTCTTTAACTGCCTTTTCCTATTATCTGCCTAAAACGTCAGAGGAGAGAGAGCTTGCCTTTCCATTAAAATTTACCTGTTTATTTCCTTCTTTTTCCTAACTTCCTACCTATTTTTGTGGCTAGGGCCGTCTTACTATACTGTATTGCATATGCTTGTTTTGGGTATGCAAACAAGTCTACGACAATGATAAGGAAAACTCTAGAAGACCTGGTCGAGTACAGGTGACCTTTCTGTAGCATCTTTCCGAAGCAGGGACATGGTAGAAAAAGTCCTGTACTCGCAGCGGGCTGGAACCCATGTACCTTGCGTCTAAGGTCAGAAGGACTCTCCCAAGACCGGCGCATTAGACCGCTAGCTATGCCGACTAGGTCATTGAAACTTGAAATTTCAATAATGATCGAAATACCTACTGTGCAGATTGTTTGTGAAGGAAATTATATTAAATTTGGTTATCCTCTGCTGAAAATAAATGCTGACTACAATGTATCGGAAAACCCAATAGACTTCAGTTGTAGGCTACATTACGATTGTCTAAACAAATCGGCCTGAATCCACGGGATGACATTGAACAACGCCCACCTCTCGCAGTAACTCACCCTTATGCCTGTTTCAGTATAAAACAATTCCAATACCTACTATCCTGCAGTGCGTGTAAGGTAGTATATAAAGCACTCCTAACGGGCGAATCCCATTCGTCGAATGACTTAGATGGAACGCCTCTTACGACCACAACCAATGTGTCCTTATCTTCACTTCGCACACATACTTACAGCAAATACTTATTGTAATTATAAACATTATAGATTGTGTAATCTTTCTCAATCACATATAAACGGTTTCACTCACACATCAATGTTTTGCTCTTTCTGATATTAGTCGCATAAGGCAAGGTCCCATCGCACGTGCAGCGAATTGCCATTCACCGATTTCAAAAACTATTCTTCGGCCTTGGATCACTGTTAGTATACCGACAGCATCGTATGCCTATGGAAATGCATGCTGACAAGACATCTGCTTTTTGTCGCTACGGATGCTGTACATGACGACTTAAACTTACCTCTTGCTATTGATTTCCTATATATTAATGGATCACACATGATATCAAAGTATAAATGCTACGGGGTGTGACAAAAATGAGTGATCATGGAAGAGCTGCGATGAGAGTAGCATTATTATTATTGGCAAAAGTTCTTGAACGTGAAAGTGGTGAACGCGTGACTGTTAACAAATATAAAAATCGGAAAACCCCAATAACTTAAAATAGTTAATCTTGTTATGAAAAATGGTTTGTTTTTTCTGTTTCTGGAAGGCCGAAGAGAGGTTATCTTCCCCTCAATGAATGAATACCAAAGTCATTTGAATTTTACAGCACATTTATTGGCACTGATAACGTAATCGTTATCAGTGCCAAAGTGTTAAAGTATAGGTTAATACCTATACTTTTTTCCCTCTGAAGCTGGTCAAAGAAAAATGGATCTTATTCCCTAGTGTGTAAAAACATAATTATTTGAGGCAACTTAAGAAGAATGGAGTTATCCTAATTGATACTATGGATGGGTTTCACCATTTGGTCTGAAGGTTTCTTGACAGTTAAACGTGTCAAAATTTTTTCAAAAGCTGAACGTTTGAAACATGCAGCTAATGTGCTAAAACTTGAGGATAAATTTTGAGAACTAAAGTGTCGTAAACCAAAAACACCTGAAGATGAAGACAAGATAAGTGAAGAAATACAAATTGGCGAAAGACGATACTAATCTCTCAAGAATGAACTGCTGGTTATGTGCGCGAGGAAACGTTTCGTAGAATATGAGGTGAAGATGGCCCTTACGTAATTAATAAGGTAAGTCCCTTATAATTTTCTATTTCAAGATGTTTTAAGCAGCGCCGTAAAAAAAGAATATAAATTTCATGCGAGTAGTTTTAAAAATACGACAACAGCAACTTTTGTGTGCACGAGTTTTCGAAGGGGACGACTCTTCGAGTTGACCGACACCCGCCATTTTGTGTTTTAAAACATCATGGCGGCCATAAAAAACTCGTAGATTAGAGATCACTAGGTGATGGATGAGGGCAAGTGTGTATAATGGCTTGTCTGAAATCTTGGTGATTATATTCCTAAGTGGAGGTAGCCCTTATGGGTTGGGGAAGAACTTGCCCCCCACCACTAATCCTACGCAAGCAGTTGACCAGAGCTGAAGTCTGGTACCATGGGGGATCCATTCCAAGCCCCGCTTCGACCAGAGATGGGAGGAGTGTTTGGGTCCGAATGAGGTCGATCTCGTGGTGGTTGTCGGTGAGGCACCCACATGCAATGCATGCCTAATAGGTAAGCTAATGTGGACTTATGTTCATATTTCGCTTTCATAATATATGGTAGTGTTGTTTATAAAAATAGGGACCACACGCAACGCGAGTATGCCCAAAACGGCGAGGTATCGGCTTCCGTGGAGGAGGTGGACTTAGGTCCCGTTACATTAATGAATTATAGTCTTGATCACCCCCGAACTCTCATTAACTGTGATTTGGCTTTAATGATTAGAGTGTGACTTGCACGGGAAAGTGAAAAATCTATCAGGAACAAGCGGATAATTGCTTGTCAGGAACGCGAAAGAAACAAGTGGAGGAAGCCCTTTACATAGGGTATGGGAAGAAGTTGCGCCCCATCACTAATCCTACGCAACCATGTTGAGCAGAGCTGAGAGTCTAGTACCACGAGGGGCCTGTCCAAGCCCGCTGTGAGCAGAGTCTCTTTATTTCCTGAGATGAGAGCAGTGTTTGGCCCGAGAGAGGACTCGTGGTGGCTGTGGTTAAATATCACGTGCAATAAGGATTTTTGATTATACCTTCGGTTTATATCCACCTTAGTTATTTTTTAGACTAAGAGTGTCGTCTGGGTAGAAGATGGGGATGCCCGCAGCGCGTGAATGCCCAAAAGGGTGAGGAAACGGCCTACGGTCGGTGGAGGTGAACTTAGGTCCCGTTACATTAATTATAGTCTTGATCAAAGTAAACATTAAATTACGTACTAAACTTGGTCTATTGTTTACTAGCCAAGGGTAATTCTTCGAAGTACTTTAAGCTGGTATCTTTATTAGTCATATTTATGAGCGCACAACACACCAAGCATTTAAACATGCATTAAATAGGTGGGCTTGCGAAAATTATTCAAAAGGGGCGTTTTTTACGAGTTGACAGATAATTTTGTGATTTAATAATAGGTCATGCGTGTTACACACTAAAATATGAAAGCTTCAACGCAGTAATGAAAGGCTTATGTTTCAAAAGTAATGTTTTTGGTTAATTTTGATGAAACAAGTGAGTTACATGATTGGCTTCGAGTGACAGTGGATCGGTGGATATGAGACTACCAAATGCTTCCCAGTTGGGTTGCCTTTATATCGAAATATGAGTTTTAATATTAATTTTGTTTTAATATTAATTTTAATACTGCAGCGTGTGTAATGATGCCCGTTGAAGATAAGAGAATGAGAATAATGTATTTCATCAATTACATACAAAAGCCAGACTCACTAAGCTTCATCGTTCAAGAACATCGTGCAATGGTACCTGAGCAGAAAAACAGGGCACCCTATTCTTCTAACCAAGCCATAAATAAGGTGCGAAACGGCAATAATCTCCTACCAATCGTACATTTACTTTGCAGCCGAGTGAATCTCCTTAGTAAGGAGAAAGTCTTGAGTGCAAGGTTTGTGGACGGATATAAACATAACCGGAGGTACATCGTCACTACGAACTCGTGTGGGAATAACACTGACAGATATTTACAAATGGTGTGGGATAAGAATAATTTTAATCGATTGTGGAGTTTAAATGCAGGTACTGTAATAGCCTGGAATAACTTTCAGATAGAGACTTTAGGAGTTATTACAAACCCCCACTTTGTGTTAACCTTGCTGGTTCTCTAAAAGGGCAAGCACGCAAGCTATCACATTTTCAGTATACCGCTTGGCCAGCTAATAATTTTTCCCATAACCCAAAGGTTTTTTTAGATTTCTTTTTTAATATTGACAACCTGTACGCTGATTTAAAAAAGCATGAGACCTTCAAACATCTTGGGGTATCCAGAAGTTTGTAGGAAAATATGAAAGGTGCGGTTTGCGGGTGAAAGTACACACATAGCATTTGGAGACGTTTAAGTCCAACTTATTTAATTTGCTTATTTGGTTTGAAAAGCGTTTACATCTGCCTGCAGTAAGAGAGCATCTGCCTGGGTAGTAACCTGTTTCATGATCTTCATGTCGTCTGCATACAACAATATTTTACAGTGCTGAAAACAGGAAATAACTTCGTAACGTCGAAAATATTAAAAAAAAAAAATTAAACAAGAGCGGCCCCAATAACGATCCCTGGGGAACTCCCGCGGGAATACGCGTAGCTCTAGACGAGTGACCATGAGTACCACGGTCTGGCATCTACCCTCAACATATGACATGAACCACCTGTAGAGGTTAGCCTGATACCCATCGATAATGATCTATTGGATGACATGATCTATTCTGATATGGTGAAACCAAAAAAATATATTATCTTCATATTCATCGTCCTGCCTTTGTGCCTTTATCCATGTTACTTGGGGTCGACGTTAGACGGATACAGTATAAGTAAATCCATAATTATGTTAGTTACCTCAAGAATCATGTACAGTATTATAATCTTTTACACCATATAATTTAAATGACTATCTTAGAAGTCATCTATTCATCGTTTCTTTGGTCTTCCTTCTCCTGTACATTCATACTCAAAACTTTCCTCATGACATTTTCCTCATTGCCATTTTCAACACATGCCTTTACAATCATCATCATCATCTGCCTAGCCTTTTCCCAACTATGTTGGGGTCGGCTTCCAGTCTAACCGGATGCAGCTGAATACCAGTATTTTACATGGAGCGACTGCCTATCTGACCTCCACAACCCAGTTAGTACTGGGTAATACGATACCCCTTAGTTAGACTGGTTGTCAAACTTTTTTGGGCCACTGACTACCTAACGACTGTCAACGATCTTAAAATGACAGCCGGGACCAACGGCTTAACGTGCTTTCCGAGGCACGGAGGAAACTCAGTATGTTATGGGTGGTCACCCATCCACAGACCAACCTAGGCAAGCACGGCTCAAACTAAACATCGACCCGAGCGGCTGTTATTATTTAGCCACGAGCTCCTCACACATGCCTTTACAATACGAGTAATAAATAAAATACCGGCCAACTGGAGTTGGACTCGCGCATCGAGGGTTCCGTATAAACCTGTAGGTATTTTGCTATTGAACTACATACAGGGTGTAAACAGACTCTTCACGAAGCCATCAACCAAGCATTATGTTCATCAAACTAAGTAACTTTACGCAAAAATTAGTGCACTTTTTTTTTGGGCTGAAAAATCACGTTTTTTTCAAATAAATGTAATGTAATACACTCAAAACATCGTGCTGATGGATGGATTGAATAGTAAAGGCCCTGGAAGTGTTTAAAGTAAAAATCTTCCATTAAAAACATGTATTTAAAAAAAAAACTTGTGAAAAAGTTGGAACTTAGAGGTATGGTCTAGAAAAAAAAAATCTCAATGACGGGGACAACAAGTGGCTTTCGACTTCGTTAAGAGTCTGTTTACACCCTTTATTTGCGATTTTCAATTTTTTTCCTTTACAAGTTGTAAGACTTCTTGCCAAATTTCCTGATTCTAGGTCAACGCGAACCAAAACCTATAGGGTACTTCCGGTTGACCTAAAATTGATAATTTTGGTTGTGGATTTTGTTGTTGTCTTACAGTAAAAGTAAAGGAAAAATTCCGAAAAATAAAAAGTTGAAAATTAATGTAAATTTTGGTACTTACAAGTTTATCGTGTTGACTCAGGACCTTGATTTTTATACACATTATAGGGACTATAGACCCCAGTATCTGGTATAAATTTCAACTTCCTAGGTCCATCCGTTCCTGAGAAATCGGTGGTGATACACGGACAGACAAACATACGGATAAGAGAGTGATCTTATAAGGGTTCCTTTTTTACATTTTGAGGTACGTTACCCTAAAAAGCAACACACAGAGGAGATTCCTTTGATTCTTGTTCTATTATCTATCTAGCCCCAAACCCGTCTAATATTTAAATTATTTCCACAGATCCAGCATCCGTCAGTTCTCGGCCTAGACGTCGGGTCTGAAATCCAAGTGAAGTACTTCGGGCGCGACCCGGTGTCGGGGCAGGTGCGACTGTCCAGGAAAGTGCTGATCTCCCCACCGCCTGGCGTCGTGAAGAAACTCGACAAGAGCTAGGATATACTGTGATAGTTAGGTTATTATTAAAAATTATTGTTTTGTTTAACTGCTAAAACTATTGCGAGTGAGGTACAGACCCTATTATTAAGACTCCACTCTCCGTCTGTCTGTCTGGCTGTCTGACACTAGGCTGAACCGTGATAGCTAGACAGTTAAAATTTTCACAGATGATGTATTTCTGTTGCCGCTATAACAACAATTAATAAAAATATGAATTTCTCCTGTATCGTGGGTCCGTTTACAAACTTTTGAAGTCACATACACAAACAGCCAGACCCGGAACTACTAACTGTAACCATTCAAATATTTGTTCCGTGTGGGGATCGAATCCGCGACACGCAGCGTAGCAGACAGTCGCTCAGACATTGAGACTTTTGTCACAGACCGCATTCAAATCCATCGCATGTTGATGGCAATAGGCTCGCCCCCTGTTACGTGGGACTTAATAACATAACAAGGAAAATGTGCGAGTACTTTTAGGTACACCTCTACCTAACTCCTCGTCAATTACAGCCGTCATGTTATGTTATGTTAGTATTACTAAACTGCTATTCTAGAAATATCTAGACAACTATGAAATTCATGTTATTTATTATTTGTATCTTTATGTTTAGTATAATTACTATATTGACTGCCAAAAATTGTAATTAAGTAGTAATAAATTAAATTCCAAATGATTTTCCGCTTTTCATTTCTCATTCAAATTATTATTGGACGTTCTCTTGTAGTCAGGGATATTATCGCAAATAATCTTACATCAATTTGACAAGTTTTAGTTAGCTATTTCATACAATTGTTAAAGGGTTTTATTGGTAGTGAAGGTGACGCCAAGAAAGCACCTCAGAGGTTGTATAAATAAAATTCATAATTATAATTTCTTTAATTGTATATTGAAAGAAATAACCTGTACATTCTATGAAAATATTGTATCACAAAAGGACGTTTCATCGAAGGCACTACTCGACCCGAGCCGACGAGCCATCGCAATATACACCGTATCTATCTATACATAGAGACCAGCCCGCCGGCGCACACTTACACACTACAACAAAGTGTCAAAAAATAAAGAAATAACATTACTTCTTACACAATAAACGATTAAATACGTAAAAAATATCGATACAAAAAACGTAAACAATTAACGTGTCAAGTGTCACATATTTAATACTTGCAGTCTTTGATTTCGTTGTGACTACAGCATTAAATTAACATTAATTAAATTATTATATTTATTTATTTATTTATTACACATTTTTCCTTCAAACTATTTACAAATATTCGATGAAATATAAATATTGTATTTCGATTAGGAATGCTCTGCGCAGAGCGAGGATAACTAGAGATACCTAACACCGTGCACATAGATTAAAAGGTGGCAACAGATCAATGTTATAGGGTTTACGGATGCAGTCCATATTCGCTGATACAGGCAAGACGACTGAGTTTGTCAATCGAGACGAAAGAAGTAACGACTGTATACAAAACCAGTATTATACAGATGTGTAAAAAAATAATATTTATAGATTTTCTAAACTGTTTCTTTTCACTCCGCCTCTAGAAACAAACTATCGGACTTATTCAAATACATATTTAAACACAAAGAAAACGCTAACGTCCCTAAATATTTGGCGAAAAGATATCTATCTCAAAGTCTAAATACATCGCCTTTAATAACTATATTTACGTACAAGTGTTAGTATCAAACTTGGTTTACATTTTCTTGCACTTAATTATTAATTACATCTAAATAATATCGCGGAAATGGACTGCAACCCTAAATTAACAAAAAAATCGTCGAAAACCTCGTTGATTTACAACAAAGTTTCTTTCCAACGATTACTAAAATCCTGTTAGTGAAAAAATAAATTAATATTCAAACACGGTATTATTTGAGATCAGACGTGACTAAACCCGATTGCCACCAAATTTTAAAGGCGTGTGCATACATAAGCCACATTTCAAAGTCAAAAAAAAAAATAACTTAAGTAATTAAAAGGAGTTCATACATTATGCAAAATACCAAGTACTTTAAAATGGCAATTATTAAGACTTGGCGCGTTTCAGGTACGCTTTTGTAACTTGCGTAGCGTTTCTTTCATATTCTTTTTAACTGTTGGTACATTGGAGTATACTTAACTGACTTTTGATCATAGTTTAAAGTCGTAAGTGCATTACCTCATTTAACAATTTATTAAAACTTCACGAAGGTTCAAACTGTCGCATAGACAAGTTGGACATAAAGTAGTAAAGTTGTAAAGCACTTACCTAGTCGACTTTATATGCCATGGAAGTTATAAATAATCACATTTTTCCAATACTGAAAGTTTTAGTCAAACTAACTTCACAGACAATAAACTATAAATAAATATAAACGCTGAATAATCTGTAAAGCTAATTCTCCTTCAATAATTTAAATCACAATCAAAATAGCTGCTTTGGTGATAATTTATAACGTCAAGACTTTGACATCATAAAATGTTGCCAGATCAAATATATTCCAATATCCTGACTTCAAGTTCCAAAAACTTGTAACACCTACGTCGGCAAACTTACGATTTAGAGAGGCAACATTTAATGTTAGTTTATCTAATTCAATGGCAAGATATCATCGAATTTTTTAATATCGGATTAGGACAAATCTTGCTCCATTTTGACTCGATAAAAAATCAAACGTCAAAATAAGTAGCTAAAACTGTAGATAGCCTCATTGTGTCACAAAAAAATCTCTTTTATCTAGAAAAATCGTCGTTTTTGTCACTATCGAAATGCACATTTACAATGAACATGAGTATTTTCAATTTTCGAGGTTAGTTTTGTTAATATTAGTTTAGTGAACTATTCGGATGACGACCGAAGAAACCATTTCATCAGCTGAGTAAATATAATCATTTTTATAAATAACTGGGATTTTTACTGATGAATCGAGCTCTTTAACAAATATCTGATTAAAAATACAATTATTTCGGGAATTATTAACTCTCATTGTAATCAAGGCACTGTATAGACGCGTAAGGCACTAATTTTTGATTCTTTAAATCTTTAATGTCAACCCTCTTACTTCTACATTATATAATTTACTTTCGTCTACATATATACCACCTTTTTCTGCTTTTACATAAATAGTTGAATACCTCCAGACATTGCTTATTTTAAACTTTAACAACCCATTTCAACCCTTGTCTTAATCAATACAAAACTGATCTAACGGATTTCTTAAATATGTTTTTGCGACTACCCTCTTATTTATACATTCAATTTAGTCAAAATATAGATCAGTTTTTTAACAACCCCCTTTGACACCTCAAATTGATCTTTAGTAAGTAAGAGGGTTATAACTGGGCTCACTGGCTCAAGCCGAAGATTTTAAGTGCGTTGAACGCGGTGGCTAGAGCCACGTCCTCTGGCTTCTGGCCCAGGAAGCCAGCGATCAGTTCGACGATGGCAGGCAGGGCACAAGGCTCGTTGCGTTGAAATGTGCAGTAGCGGTTTACGAAGTTCATGGATCTGTAAATTGAGAAGTAAATTGTATTATTGAAGTTATACTTCTTTTGGCGAGTTAGGGAAAAATGATGAGAGTAAATTTTTAGGATGCGCGCGCACACCGTCACGAAAAACCGACACCCTTAAGTTAGCTAGTCAACATACACCCTGAAGTTAGCTAGTCAACATTTTAGTTACGTAAGAAGTACACACACACTTTTTTTGTATCTTGAGACTTTAATAATATGAATTCAGTATGTTTCGGGGGCGAAAAATCGATCTAGCTAAGTCTCATATCTGGGAAAATAGGATAGTTTACCAAAAATATCTAATTAGTCCGTCAGATCAATTTCCAAAATTATTGGAGACGTATTTTTTTTCTTTTTTCACGTAACAAAAAATGAAGACGAAACAGTGCGTCGAAAACTCGTGTGACGTCACTATGTCAGTACGCTTTTACAGTACAGTACAGTTCGCGTTTTATCTTCGTAAGTTTTTATTGATTCAAGAAAACAAAAAATACGTATCCAATATTTTTCGATAATCTTACTGACGGTTTATTAACGGATGTAGCTTTCATAAAAATCTCCTAAAATAGCAACTCACACGTTATATCAGCAATACCATAAAACATCACGTTGCCCGATAACATTTTTATGTTATTTAAATTCTGTTATCAACAGCAGAAACTTATCATTATCAGATATGGCCCAATAAACCAGCGCAGCGTCTAGCGCCGTGCCATAATATTATCATTCGGTAGCTTTATCTAGATATCTAAAAAGGAGGCTGCCTCGTTGGTCTAGTGGTCGCAAGCGCGACTGCTAAGCATGAGGTTCTGGGTTCGATTCCCGGGTCGGGCAAAGTGCTACTGGGTTATTCCATCAGGAATTTCTCAATAGCAGCTACGGAGTCTGGATTTGTGCCCGATTGATGGCAATAGACTCGCCCCGTATTACATGGACTTGAAAACATAACTGGTGAAATGTGGGGGTACTATTAGGTACACTTCTGTCTAACCCCTTGGGGATTACAGGTGTGTTGTTATGTGTCTAAAAAGGAGCAGGTTTGTATTATACAGGGTGTAAACAGACTCTTCACGAAGCCGTCAACCAAGCATTATGTCCATCAAACTCAGTAACTTTACGCAAAAATTAGTGCTGGGAAACGACTTTTTTTTTCGGGGTGAAAAATCACGTTTTACAGTAGGACTCAATGTAACGCACCCAAAACATTGTGCTGATGGATGGATTGAATAGTAAGAGGGTCCTGGGGGTGTTTAAAGTAAAAATCTTACATTAAAAACATGTATTTAAAAAAAAACTTGTGAAAAAGTTGGAACTTGGACCCCGCATATCTCCGTAACTAGAAGATTCCCAGGTATGGTCTAGAACAAAAAAATGATGGCAATGACGGGGAGAACAAGTGCCTTTCGGCTTCGTTAAGAGTCTGTTTACACCCTTTATATTGTATTCCACCAGCATTTTTTCACAGATTACTCCGTGATTACTGAGCCGATTTACGTTTTTCTTATTTTATGTAGTTGAGGAATCTCACGACAATCCCATATCATTTTTATTGAATTTACTTGGGTAGTTTGAGTTATCTTCTAAAGGGTGTAAAAAGACTCTTAACGAAGCCGAAAGGCACTTGTTCTACCCGTCATTGCGATCATTTTATTGTTCTAGACCATACCTGGGAACCTTCTAGTTAAGGAGATATTGGGGGTCAAAGTTCCAACTTTTCACAAGTTTTTTTTTTAAATACATGTTTTTAATGTATTTTTTTTACCTAAGAAACCTTCACGACTCCCGTAATATTCAATCCATCCATGTTTTGAATGCGTTTCATTGAATCCTCGCCCTCGAGTCGCATATTTTATGATATTGATATGGATTTTATAATTTTCCTTTAGAATTAATAAACAGTCAACCAAAATCAAAATCGTGCGTCGATTTTAATTGCATGTACGACTTAGTCACGCCAATTTCATGGTATAATATGAAGCAAGGAAATTGTAGCATACTTTATTATTCACTAGTTGTTACCCGCGACCTTCATCTGTGTGAAATTATTGTAAAAAAATACTTCCATCGAATTTCGTAAATAATTTCAAGGGTTTTCATTTTTTTGCGTCAAAATCGGTCCAGCCGTTTCGGAGATCAGCCGCAACAAACAGACAGCCAAAAATTTGAAAAGATGTTTTTTTTTATACCTTAAATATTTTCATATGCATTCAATAAAAACTGAGAAGCTAAATTGTATTTAATTGTATAGTATAGATCTCACCTCTCAGTCAAAGAATCCTTGACATGCAACGGCAGCTTAGAAGCCCTCATATTCGGGTACATGAAAGGCGAATCAGTTTCAACAAGCAACTTATCCAGAGGTAACAATCTTTCAGATAGGAGTCTCCTTATTCCACCATCAGACTTATCCTTGCAGATATACCCTGTGATGCCCAAGTAGAATCCTTTTTCGATATACTTAAGGCCTTGTTCCACTGAGCCGGTAAAGGAGTGAATTACAACTGCGGGCAGGCGACTAGCAAACTCGTCTAGAATTTTTATTAAGTCGTCTTGAGCCTCTTTTTCATGTACGAATAGGGGCTTCCTTAATTCGCATGCCATTTCAACCTGTAACAAATAGAAAGTTCGTGTTAATTTATTATTTAAAATGTCATTTAAATGTAGCGGTTCTGTGACTGTATGACTGATTTACTCTTCTGTCTTACTAGTTGACCAACTGCCCTCACGGACAACAACAAAATAATGTTTCTTGGAGGTTTAGTTGAGATTCACTAAGAGAGGATTAAAATCGAAATGAGCGTCCCAGGGCCTGAATTTTGTAAGCATCGAATTAGAGTTCATCAATTCATATTGGCATTAGAGTTCGAAAAAGATACCGCGGCAATGGAACACAAAGGGCAAAGAAGGAACATGGATAGGTTTTAGTCAGTACAAGTCTGAGACTCCCTTCCGCTCCGCCCAGAGCGAGAGGGGTCATTTGATGGTTTCCCATCCGAAAAAAAAGGGGTATCAGAGGTAATCAAAATATGTTTACAATAATACTTAAAATAACATAAATCGCAGTCAACAATAATTCTTCTGAAAAATATGTGCTAACATAACATCACGCCTGTAAACCCGATAGGGTTAGGCGGAGGTGTAAATAATAGTACACCCACATTTCGCCAGTTATTTTCAAGTCCATGTAAAAGGGAGCGAGCCTATTGCCATCAACCGGGCACAAATCCAGACTCCGTGGCTGCTACTGCTACTGCTCGGAAAGCACGTTAAACCGTTGGTCCCGGCTGTCATTTGTAGATCTTTGACAGTCGTTAGGCAGTCAGTCGCCCAAAAAGTCTGACAACCAGTCTTACCAAGGGGTATCGTATTACCCAGTACTAACTGGGTTGTGGAGCCCAGTTAGTATTGGGTAATACGATACCCCTCAGACCCTCAGACAGGCAATAACTCCATGTGAAATACTGGTATTCAGCTGAAACCGGTTAGACTGGAAGCCGACCCCAACATAGTTGGGAAAAGGCTAGGCAGATGATGGTTGTTGCAAATTGTTCGAGACAAATTGTCCCTCGTCTGCGCAGGCCGTAATAAAGAATATTCTATTCTATAAAAACCATATATAACATCTATTAATCCCAGTCCTGTTTTTCAAGAAGCTCCACTGATCCGACATATTTCAATAGTGACGTTGAGGCAAAACAGATGAATCAGCTTCTTATCAAACCACAGCTTCCCACAGCCAGTGACAGTGTCTCACGCATAACTACAAGTACCATAATATTATGAACACAAACTAACTGGATGATACATTGAGAACTGTTTCAGTCCTATTCAAATACAAGAATTGTCATAGGACCCAGGTTTATATCGACAGTACCAATTGCTCGATAATTGCCCCACGGGATCATACTACTGGGATAAAAAGTATCCTATGTGTTAATCCAGGCTATAAACTATCTTCGTGCAAAATTTCATTCAAATCCGTTTCATAGTTTTTGCGTGAAAGAGTAACAAACATCCAAACATCCTAACAAACTTCCGCGTTTATAATATTATTATTATATAGTAGGAAGTAGGATTTAAATCAAATTTACCCGTTATTACAGGAAACTGGTTCGAACAAATCACGTAAATATAAAGAAAACTGGCCAAGTGCGAGTCGTACTCGTGCACGAAGGGTTCCGTACAATTATCTATACACCATTAGACAAAAACGAGCAAAAAAATCACGTTTGTTGTATGGGTATGTATTTATTGTTGTGTTGTATTAAGTATTTATTTTTAAAGTGAAAATACAACTAAATATTCTGTGAATATTTCAAGCGTCTACCTATCGCCTTTATCAATATCGAGCAAAAAAACGGCAAAAAAATCACGTTTGTTGTATGGGAGCCCGCCCCCCTTAAATATTTATTTTATTCTATTTTTATTATTTTTTGTTATAGCGGCAACAGAAATACATCATATGTGAAAATTTCAACTGTCTAGCTGTGATAGCTAGACAGTTGAAATTTTAGCTATAACAAAAAATAGAATAAAATAAATATTTAAGGGGGTTCATGAGATACAGCCTGGTGACAGACAGACGGACGGACAGCGGAGTCTTAGTAATAGGGTCCCGTTTTACCCTTTGGTTACGGAACAATAAACAAACTATGTATATTTGCGACCGTCTGGTTAAACTTTTATTACCGAGATATTTTAACGTGATATTTTATACTTTTACGCTTACGTACACACTAACAAGATCTATCAGATAAATATTATTTATCGAAAATATAATGCATTGTGCATGAGCACGGAACTAAAATGCTCACTATCTACATTTTCTTATGGGCACATAAAATATGAAAGTGACGCTGTCAGATAAATTTGCAAGTCACATTCAGTTCCATTATATTAAGCTGTATTCAAAAAATATTGGTTGAAAGTACACCGACTTACAACGGTTACCACGCGCGTGTCCCTGCCACTCTGATTTTGTAAGAAAGCTGGATAGTACGTTCCTGAATGAAAAGTTAATAACTCCTTTAACCCTAGTACTTTAACCTTTCTATGCTATCTACTATGTGTGCATAAATCACCTATCCCTACACTACATATTATAAAACAAAATCCTCCGCCGCGTCTGTCTGTCTGCTCGCGATAAACTCAAAAACTACTGCACCGATTTTTATGCTGCTTTTACCAATGGATAGAGTGGTTCTCGAGGAAGGTTTTATTATATAATTTGTCAAGTTTTTATCGCGGGAACGGGATCATAATTTAATGATTAATTTTAGTCGCGATAACCGACATCCACGCGGGCAAAGCAGCGGACATCAGCTAGTAATACCATAAACATAACATCACGAAGTCTCCCCGAAGGAGTAGGCAAAAGTGTACTAATAGTAATACTAATTGGGCGCCCACCTTCGCCAGTTATGTTTAAACCCCATGTAATAGGGGATGAGCCTATTGCCACCAACCGGGCTCAAATCCAGACTCCCTGGCTGCTACTGAGAAATTTCTGATGGAAAAAAACCTAATAACACTTCGCTTGACCTGGGAATCAAGCCCAGGACCTCATGTTCAGCACCAACAAAACAGTAAATAAAAAACTGGCCAAGTGCAAGTCGGACTGGCCCACGAAGGATTCCGTAACATTATGTACACAACATTAGATACAACATTAGACACTAGCCCCCCTTAATTTATTTTATTTTAATTTATATTTATTCTTTAAGTGAATATACAACTACATATCCTGTAAATATTTCAAGCGTCTACCTATCGCCTTTATTAATATCGAGCAAAAAAACGGCAAAAAATCACGTTTGTTGTATGGGAGCCCCCCTTAAATATTTATTTTATTCTATTTTTTGTATTTTTTGTTATAGCGGCAACAGAAATACATCATATGTGAAAATTTCAACTGTCTAGCTGTGATAGCTAGACAGTTGAAATTTTAGCTATAACAAAAAATACAAAAAATAGAATAAAATAAATATTTAAGGGGATTCATGAGATACAGCCTGGTGACAGACAGACGGACGGACAGCGGAGTCTTAGTAATAGGGTCCCGTTTTATCCTTAGGATACGGAACCCTCTTTTTTTTTTAATCGGATGGGAAATCATCTAATGATCATCTCCCGCTCTGGGTGGAGCAGAAGGGAAAAATATTGATATAATATTTAATTTCCCAAAAACAAAAATACTAAATCCCCTTAAATAAATATCACCAAAAAATGTCTTCGTCTATTTTTTTACTAATGTTGAAACCATCAATCTCTCAGGTTGCTCTCTATCTTAATCTCTATGGGCGTGAGTCGCTCGCGTCTGGACCAAACTAAATATAGTTCGACATTAGTTGCACCGTCCTTTGATCATGAGGAATTGAGGCGATGTTTCCGTCGTTGTAACAGTTTAGAGTTATTAGGAAGAATTTTATTTTGGAAATGTTTAATTTGTTTTAGGGATTTTGATGTTCAGCAGATTATTTATATGATTAGACAAGCAATTTGCCAGATAGTGTTTCTGTAGACAGTGGCAGTAATTGAGAAGCACAATTAGTCTGTTTAAGCAGGGTTTATTAGCAAATAATACTGTATAAAGTAGTAACACGAAGCAGGCGTCTACAGAGTATTTTACAGAGCACAGACATAGACAAAAGTAGAACAATCATAGATACTAGCTTCGAGAGTGTTGCTAATCTAAAAAACTTTAACATTGTATCTCAACAGTTTCCCATCTACAGAAATTTTAACCTTCCATAAACACTTTATCTCCGTAACTAGAAGGTTCCTAGTTATGGTCTAGAACAAAATGATCGCAATGACGGGGAGAACTAGTGCCATTTTTTTTCAAAGTTCCCACTTTTTCACAAGTTTTTTTTTTTTAAATACATGTTCGTAATGTATTTTTTTTTATTTTAACACCTTGACGACTCCCGTACTATTCAATCCATCCAACAGCACAATGTTTTGAATACGTTACATTGAGTCCTACCGTAAAACGTGATTTTACACCTCAAAAAAAAAAATCGTTTCCCAGCAATCAATTTAGCGTAAAGTTACTTAGTTTGATGTACATAATGCTTAGTTAACGGCTTCGTGAAGAGTATGTTTACACCCTGTATTGGTGCTGGTGTACATGGTAAATCTGTGATCATAATCTTGTATATAAAAGTTATCATCATCTCCCTGCCCTTGTCCCATTCTACTTGGAGTCGGCGCCACACGTTTTCTTCTTCCATCCTCCCCTGTCAGACGTCACGGCATCATTGAATTTACACAACATTATTCTTTCAAAATGTTGTTATGCAAACAACCATTCATAAAGTCAGTAGTCATTCATTATTTACATACCTTACCAATCGGAATGATTAGTAAATACTCCTATCATTGTTATCTCTATGATTCATTGTCGTGTGTGCACAAGCACATGTTTATATGTACATAAACACATTGTACGAACACATTTTCTATGAACGATAGTATATCCTTCATTTGTATTTAGAGGTGAACTTCGCGATCGATATTAACAATAGGAATGGCCTTGGTAAGTCAAGGGTCACTTTAATTAATCCCATAGAAAAATAGGACCTCGTGGCTAAATAATAACGGCCGCTCGGGTCGATCTTCGCTTGGCTAGGTTGGTCCGTAGATGGGTAACCACTAATTACATACCGGGTTTCCTCCGTGCCTCGGAAAGCACGTTAAGCTGTTGGTCCCGGCTGTCATTTGAAGATCTTTGACAGTCGTTACAAGTAGTCAGTGGCCCGAGTCTGACAGGCAGCCTTACCATGGGGTATCTTCAACATTTTTCACTCAAGGCTGATGACCTCAATATTCACGTCATGTTCTGGTTACAAATGTGCAAAGAGCAATTGTCTGCTAGTTATCAATACGCGAACACTCATTAACACTAACAAACTTTAATTAGTGAGGAATGTGCATTCACGAAAACAATATTTTAAAATGGCTGGTGTTGCAAGTTGCAATGTGCTTATTTATTTTTGTTTTTAGAAAATACTAGCTTATGCCCGCGGTTTCACCCGCGTGGAGTTTGATATTGTCCCACGGGATCGTACTACCGGGATAAAAAGTATCTTATGTGTTAATCCAGGTTATAAACTATCTGTGTGTAATTTTCGGTAGTTTTTACGTTATCGCGACCAAAAGTAATCATGAATATTTGATCCCGTTCCCGGAACAAAAGCTTGACAAATTATTTACTAAAACCTTCCTCGAGAACCACTCTATCCATTGGTGAAAACAGCATGAAAATCGGTGCAGGAGTTTATGAGTTTATCACGAACAGACAGACAGACGCGGCGGAGGACTTTGACTTTTTTTTTATAATTTGTAGTGATATAGTGAAGTTAGTAGTAAGATTGCTTCGTTCCTGCATGTCTAAGTTAGAAGTAAGATTGCTCCATTCCTGCATGTCTAAGTTAAAGTCTATTCAAATCCTTGTTTTCAATTGTTGTTATTTGCACTTATACAACTATCAGAGAGTAGCGGTGGCCCAGTGGTAGCGACCCCGACTTACGAACAGTAAGTCGTGGGTTCGAACCCAGGCAGGCGCATTACTTTGTGTAATTTATTTCATCACCACTGCTCTCAAAAACGGTGAAGGAAAACATCGTGAGGAAACCGGCATGTCCTAGAACCAAAAATTCGAAGACATGTGACATCTACCAATCCGCACTGGGCCCGTGTGGTGGATTATAGCCCATTCCCTCTCATAGAGAGGAGGCCTGTGTCCCAGCAGTGGGAACATTAAAAGGCTGATGATGATGATGATGATGATGATACAAATATCAACTTTGTTTTAGTAAGAAATAAGTTAATTTAGGAATGACTATGAAAACGTCATTAAAATATTAGAAGTTGTAGTGGAAACTGAACTTGATGTGGTTTTTTCCGATAACACACATAATAATAGCTAGTTACATCTAAAAAGTCATCAGTACTTTTGTGTCTCTGTGTAAACACTTAGGCGCTGGAC
This sequence comes from Lycophotia porphyrea, assembly GCA_950005105.1. NCBI lineage: Eukaryota > Metazoa > Arthropoda > Insecta > Lepidoptera > Noctuidae > Lycophotia > Lycophotia porphyrea. The sequence continues at coordinate 14,880,455 of OX465402.1, forward strand.
ACACAGAAAAGACGTAAGACGCAGACGGGGCGCGGACATTTGTCTCTATCGCGTCCCTTTATACAAAATGTATAGAAGCGTCGCGACGCAAAACAGACAGAAGAGACGGGGCGCGGGCGCAACGCTTTTGTCTGCGACGGGTCCGCGCCCCGCCCTCGTCTTGCGTCTTTTCTGTCTGGCTTAGTTATACTAAAATCCACAATGGATTTTGATGATGTGATTTTCATTATCATCATTATTCTCTCACCTTTATCCCAATTCATTTGCGGTCGGCGCAGCATGTCTTCTTCTTCCATACTTCTCTATTACTCGTCATCTCATCAGACACCTTTCTTGCCATATCACCCTTCACACAGTCCATCCGTCGTTTCTTTGGTCTTCATCTACTCTTATACCCATCCACATTCATACTCAAAACTTTACTCACAACTCTTTCTTCAGTCCTTCGCATCACACCCATACATACAGGGTGTAAACAGACTCTTCACGAAGCCGTCAACCAAGCATTACAAACTAAGTAACATTACGCAAAAATTATTGCTGAGAAAAGACTTTTTTTTTTTGAGGTGAAAAATCACGTTTTACGGTAGGAGTCAATGTAACGCATTCAAAACAGTGTGCTGATGGATGGATTGAATAGTACAGGGGTCGTGAAGGTGCCTTAAGTAAAAAAAATACATTTAAAACATGTATTTAAAAAAAAAAAGTTGGAACTTTGACCCCCAATAACTCCGTAACTAGAAGATTCCCAGGTATGGTCTAGAACAAAAAAATGAGCGCAATGACGGGGAGAACAAGTGCCTTTCGGCTTCGTTAAGAGTCTTTTTACACCCTTTATAGTTGTAACCTTTTAAAGAATTTCTTCCGGAAGGTGTATGTGTTTAAAACATTGATATAAGATTTAGCAGAGAAATCTCAATATTTTGACTTATCGCCACATCAGTAGTTACATTGCAAGTGTCTGGGGCGGGTAGCTGTTATTCTCGTACTCGCAATATTGATTACCCGATTGTAGCACAATTAAAGCGTCGATTACGTGAATTTCAAACATGTTGTAAACAAATAAATTGACATTGTCGCTGACACGCTAGCGTGTTCATCAACAAATGATGCCATGTTTTTGTTTAGCTGTAATTACTGGTGAGTAATACGCTATCTTTCAATTAAAGTCTGTGAACAACATGCCTAGTCAATGATAAGTGACAGAAATTATGATGAAATTGTCTCATTAATTAAAAACGATATTGACTAAAGAATCATGAGGTAAGAGACACCCAGGTAAGGGGCCACCCATAAATTACGACACATGAATTTAATGATTTATGATCCCTCCTACCCCTTGTCATACAAAGTCCCACTTCGTCGGCCCCGCCCCCCACCACCCTTAACGTGTGACGTAATTTACGGATGGCCCCTAATATGGCTTCATAATGAATATTGAATACAAACCTACATAAAGGGTGAAGCTATTATAAGAAGTGGAAATCAAGGTAACGATTACACGATATTTCAGGGACCTGTTTTTGGAAACTACCCAAGTCTGGTCTTGTAATCGATATTACTAGATTATTTTTGGTTCCACTCCAGTCTATCTTTAAATACTTAATAAGAAGTGAAAATCAAGGTAACTATTAAGTATTTAAAGATAGACTGGAGTGGAACCAAAAATAATCTAGTAATATCGATTACAAGACCAGACTTGGGTAGTTTCCAAAAACAGGTCTCTGAAATATCGTGTAATCGACTTCAATAAAATAAACAATACTTGAACGTGTTACGACAACTTCCGACACCTTAATACGCATTATCTATGTATGTGACACACTCGAGAAGTGATAACGCTATCAATAGAGGTCTTCCACTGCTAAGTAGATGAAATAACCCAAGGTGACATTGTTTACCAATCTGTCTGTGGAATAATAGTCTATTATACTACACGCTTGTATTTCTTAAAGAAGGCTTAAACTCCCCCAAAGGGCAATGGAGAAGGCTATGCTCCTGCCAGGGCTGCGGGACTGTTCGAAAGAGATACCGCGGGCCTGGAACACAAAGGGCAAGGAAGGAACATGGATGGGTTTAGTCAGTACAAGTCTAACACTCCGCGGGAGGAGTCATTTGATAATTTCCTATGCGAAAAAAATAAATAAAAAGAGGGCTATGCTCAGAGTTTCCTAGCGTGATCAAATCAGAAATGAGGACATCCGCAAGAGAACCAAAGTTACCGACGTACCCGAAGAATTGCCAAACTTAAGTGGCAGTGGGAGGGCAGATTGCTCGCAGAACGGATGGGGCCGAAAAGTTCTGGAGTGGCGACCGTGAACCGAAAGGCGTTGCGTTGGAAGGCCTCCCACTAGGTGGACCGATGACCTGGTGACGGTTGCGGGGATCCGCTGGATGCGAGTCAAACGGGACCGGTCAATGTGGCGACGCTTGGGGGAGGCCTATGTCCAGCAGTGGACGTCTTTCGGCTGAAATGATGAATGATGATGATGTATTTCTTAAGGGGATAGACAAAACTGAAAAATTACCCACCCTGAAATACTAGAGTTACCACCGTCATAATCATCTGCCTAGCCTTTTCCCAACTGTGTTGGGGCGGCTTCCAGTCTAACCGGATGCAGCTGAATACCAGTATTTTGCATGAAGCGAAACCTCCAGTACCCAGTTAGTACTGGGTTATACGATACCATTTGGTAAGACTGGCTGTCAGACTTTTGGGCCACTGACTACTTGTAACGACTGTCAAAGATCTACAAATGACAGCCGGGAACAACGGCTTGACGTGCTTTCCAAGGCACGAAGGAAACTTAGTATGTAATGGGTGGTCACCCATCTACAGGCCAACCTATGTAAGCACGGCTTAACCTAAAGATCGACCGAGCGGCTGTAATTATTTAGTCACGAGCACCAACCACCTACAGTATAAAACCTAAATATTCATCAAATTAACAGGAACATACGATAAAAACGTACCAATGATCTAAAACAGGTCATGACTGCACGCCTGACTCAGAACTTGAGCGTTGCAAAATGGGACCAGCCACTCGAATTAGAACAGTGCCAACGTAAAGAAGATAAAAGTGTTAGTGTTTTGTTTTTTAAGGTTAACGTCAAGGGCAAATATTGAGGAAGGTCGGGTGCATTGAAATAGCGTCTAGTGGAGATAGTTGAATGTATGTCTAATGTATCCTGGTTGGATGCTCCTGTTACCATCTCAATTCATCTGGTAGCATGGGTATGGTGGCATATTATACATACAGTTTCCACAAGAATAACGCTTAGTCAAAATATGTGCTACGTAATGTCTATAAATCTCGGTCTAAGGCCAAGGATTTTGAAGCTTCTTTGCATTTTGTTTGTACAGAAATTACGGGAAAACTAGTAAAAACTGCTTTTTGGAATTAGCCTCCAGTTCAAAGCGGATGTAACTGAATAGGTACTACATTTTTATATGGAGCGTGTAGCGACTACCTTTCCGACTAACCGGATTTAACTCAATCTAGTATTTTATATGGAGCGACTGCCTATCTGACCTAGCAGCCCAGTTGCTTTGTAAAACGATACCCCTTAGAAAGAGTCCATTTCTAAGGGGTATCGTTTTTTACGTCTGTCAAACATCTACCAACGAAAGTCTGGTTAAAAAACAACGGGTTGCACTCCGGGAGTGCCGACAAAAGTGAAAACTTGAAACAACGCCATCTAGCTTAAACATCAGCAAAAATATTTTTAAACCACAGCTCAATGTAAGCCTACTGCAATATTCCTATACTGTAACACAGTATGCGTAGGCGCATGCACTGAACAAATTTAACCCGAGCGGATCAATGGCAGTAATAATACATACGCAAGTCATGTTTAAACGAAAATTAGCGTGCAATTGTGATGAGCGTTGATCATTTACGACTCATTACGAGGTGATTATTCTATGCTCTGTGTAATGCGTGTTTTTAAGAGTAGTACACGAAACGATAGCTGTTTCTTGTCAATCACATATCAGCGGCATTACTCGGAGAGACATTCACGCGAACGTTGCCAGATAAACCACTTGAAAAAAACGTCGTACACGATTTAAATGGCACGCCGCTATTGCCATCTGCCAGGCACAAACCCAGACTCCGTGATTGATACTGTGAAATAACGAAGAAAGAAAAAATAAGAAAAACCCAATAACACTTTGCCCGACCCGGGAATCGAACCCAGGACAGCTCAGCAGTGGAGTTCGCGACCACTAGACGAGGCAGTCAAATAGAACAAAGTTTATTATCTAAGCATACATAAGTCACAAATGTCCTTTAAAATGAGCACCACCCTCTTTTCATAAGGGGAAGCAGTCATAGGTACAGTCGCGGCCGTTTCCGCCTGATCAATTAAAAAATAATCGCTTGAATCATGTGGAGACGCCCCATCCGGCTAGAGAGAGCTTGTGTGTTGTGAGTGCAAGCAAAAATGAGCTCAGTGGTAGTACAGGCGGGAGTGTCCGCCATTGTACATAATATTACGGCGAAGAAAGGCCCCACTGTTCAAAAATGAGCCTCTGGACAATAACATCATACTAATTGAGTTATTTACAAGGCAGATATGAGTGGAAACGCCGGGACGCCCTAGAAGGACATACACTGACCTTATTGGTAATATACCTCAGAAAGGTCAGGTGCGTAGTTCTCGTAAGCGTCGTGCGTGTGATGTATGAACATGGACGAATAATAAGGGGCCTGCCCCGTTTTTTTCGGATGGGAAATCATCAAATGACTTTTCCCGCTCTGGGCCGAGCGGAAGAGAGTGTCAGACTTGTACTGACTAAAACCTATCCATGTTACTTCCTTGCCCTTTGTGTTCCAGGGCCGCGGTATCTCTTTCAAACAGTCCCGCAGCCCCTTAAAGATCGCGCAGGTGCCGATCTAAAGGGTGTAAAAATACTCTCAACGAAGCCGAAAGGCACTTGTTCTCCCCATCATTGCGATCTTTATTTTATTATGATCTTTACCTGGGAACCATCTAGTTACGGAGATATTGGGGGTCAAAGTTCCAACATATCCACAAGCTTTTTTTTTTAAATAAGTGTTTTAAATGTGTTTTTTTTACTTAAGACACCTTCACGACCGCCGTACACCGTACTATTCAATCCATCCATCAGCACAATGTTTTGAATACGTTACATTGAGTCCTACCGTAAAACGTGATTTTTCACCAAAAAAAAAGTCGTTTCCCAGCAATAATTTTTGCGTAAATTTACTTAGTTTGATGTACAGAATGCTTGGTTGACGGCTTCGTGAAGAGTCTGTTTACACCCTGCATAGTTTCTACCTTACTCCCACGGGAAGAAGCGCGAGTTTATTTATGTATATGATGTACGTTTGAGTAAATAGCCTCTTACACAGGCAAGATATCATACTAATAAATCTAAATTGTTACAAAAATAATACCTACCCATTATTTAGCAGTGAACGTTGGGCTATAATAAACACGCATTTTTACGTAACCGGTCATTGTGGTTCATTAGTAGTAATAGCAGCTGCAGCCCGATTTCTAGTTCAGTCAACAGCTATTGGCTATTTGAGTTTTTAATAGGAAATTCTTTGGGACTAAACAGATTTCTTTAAAGTTCCTGGTGGTCCAAACAAAAGGACCAGGGGTCGTAGAAATAGAAAAAGTATTTATTCGTCGCAGATGTTCGTACATACAACTCATAATAAATATTTATAAATTAGTACCTACGGTCTTCGGAGGTGATATTCTCTCCGAGTTCAGCCTACCCCCATGGAAAAAAGCGTGAAACGTGGAGCGTGAGTTAAAATCTTGTTTTGTGGAAAGCAAACGAGTTTCCTTTTTCGTGTCGTTTTCATCTGAACGAATAAAAAACATCGATTCATCTTACATGAGATGCTGAATCGATTAGCAATAAACCAGTATCTTGATCCATAACGATTTCAGTTTCACTAACTACAATCTCACTGACGCAAATTCATTTGGTAAACAAAGAAGTGAGACGTGACCAAATATAGTTGAAACTGCAAATAGAAACTAGTTAACACTACAATGTTATACTGGAGTCAAGCTTGGCGTCATGCCAGGACAAATTAAAATGGAGAATTCCAACAGACGAGGCAAAGCTACCAAGATAGATACATTACCTAAACATTTATGAAAGTGCATGTTTTCACTAAGACTAGAGACACCTGACTTTAATCATCGCAGTGATGAAGAAACCTTGACCAATGCTATCAAAACGGTCTAGGCAAGCCGACATATCCGAGAACTCAAAAATTCGAAGACATGTGACATCTACCAACCCGCAGTAGGCCCGCGTGGTAGATTACAGCCCATTCCCCCTCATAGAGAAGAGGCCTGTGTTTCACACATTATGCTTATGCTTGTCCATTGGATACTCGTTTCGGCCTGGACCCCACCAAAGCGAAGACGAGCGGATATTTGCGAAGATTCTTAGGAGCTAGGGTTTTTCCACCGAAGCTGTGCGGGGATGAGTACTGGCTACAACGGAGCAGAGTACTGGCTACAACGGAGCAGAGAACTGTGTACAGGCTACTCACACGCTCCCCGCTCGTCTCTCTGCTAAACCGTTTCCACTAAAGCTAAGAAGACGAGAAGTATAAATAACGAAATTCTATTGGTCGGTTTACAATAACCCCGACCCTTGAACGAGGCAGCCCGCGATGCTGAGCCGGTAGTTTTAAACCAGCCCCTAACTAAAAAATCTGGCTCAGATCCAGACGCTGTAAGCCGAGGCTCGTACCTCACATAGGGTGCTCTTAGCGCGCGGTCGCTTAGTTTATATTTTTTATTATATCCCCTGGCTGGAGGCCTTACTCTCAAGCCATCCACAGGATAGTCCGGTTAAGCAGAAACCAGGCTCAAAGGTTGACCGGCGAGACGCCAAAAAAATAACTCCTCTTTAGCTTTACCTAATCTAAGAACTGTTTATTTATTTTTGAAGTTATACTTCTTTTGGCGCGTTAGGGAAAAATGATGAGAGTAAATTTTTACGATGCGCGCGCACACCATCACGAAAAACCGACACCCTGAAGTTAGCTAGTCAACATTTTAGTTTTATACGCCTAAGAAGTATAACTCTTAAATACGTAATAAGTACACACACACTTTTTTAATTTTTTGTTTTTACTCGTATATTTAAATAGCTCGTGGCTAAACAATAACAGCCGCTTGGGTCGATCTTTCGGTTAAGCCGTGCTTGCCTAGGTTGGTCTGTGGATGGGTGACCACCCATTACATACCGAGTTTCCTCCGTGCCTCGGAAAGCACGTTAAGCCGTTGGTCCCGGCTGTCATTTGAAGATCTTTGACAGTCGTTAAAGTAGTCAGTGGCCCAAAAAGTCTGACAACCAGTCTTACCAAGGGGTATCGTATTTCCCAGTAGTAACTAGGTTGTGGAGGTCAGATAGGCAGTCGCTCCAAGTAAAATACTGGTATTCAGCTGCATCCGGTTAGACTGGAAGCCGACCCCAACATAGTTGGGAAAAGGCTAGGCAGATGATGAATGCTGTATTGACTTCCGCACGTTTTTTCACGGGTAACCACTGAAAACCAGCGCTGTGCTGTGGGCCCCCATAGCACAGCATCATGCTGAGTGGTAACCTGTGTGTCGCACTCACGACGTGCAAGCTGTCAAGTTTTTTTGTTGTTGTTCAGTTCTGTTGTACTCTAAATGTTTTATTATGAGATGTATGTTTACTGTTTATTTTTTTTTAATTTTGTATGCACGTCATGTCTCTGTGACAAATATTTTTTTTTTTTCTTTCTTCTTTCTTTCTCGTCTCCGCTTCGGTGGACTCCGCGCCTTAGTAAACTTTTCTCAACCACTAGTACACATTACAGAATCGTCAAAAGGCAGGCTTCGCGATTACGAAGACGTTATATAACAAAGGTGCCGGAAATCATTTATATTGCAATTCTAAAGGCACTGGTTACGTGCGCGAAAGAAAAGAAGTTATGAATGAAAGTATTTTGTTTTATAAACTATATGCTATTTCTATTGTACGGGAATGTCGTGGCGCATCGCATTAGAGACTGAGTCATCTGTATTGAATGCAGTCAGTGTTGCTATTGAAAAGATTGGACAATGAATGCGGGTTAGTTCTGCTTCAATCAGATGATTGTTATTGAGAATCCGGATGTATCCCATGTACTCGATTGCTCTCAAAGAACTTAAATAAGAAATAACTGTGAGAACGACTCTTTTTTTTTCGGATGGGAAGTCATCAAATGACCCTTAAATTACGAAATTCAGTTGCTCCATGCAAAAATGCAATACCTGCCCGTTCCAATTGTATTGAACAGCAGATATTTGTCGATACTTCATGTAAATGGTGCATAATAAATTTTATTGGGTAGGCCCCAAAAGATGGTCTGTAAAAACAGCTAAGAAAAACGTTATCGTCAACCACGACGCAGCCTGCCAGACACCTCCAACCTTTAATGATGATGCTGAAAGTATACATGTTTATTTACAACTGACCTGTCGTTTGAACACGTCCCGCTGCACATGGGGCTCAGAGAAGTCCTTGCTGTAATTCAGGCCGCACTCGCCCACCGCCACACATTCGGGGGCGGCTGCGATCTCGTGCAAGTCCCCCCACATGTCTTCCTCAATCATCGACTTCGCATCGTGAGGGTGTACACCTGGACCAAAAGAATAATTTATTGATGAATAGCCCCATCTACCCTGCGTCACAAGTGTGCAATCTACTTATGTGGCGCTATGGTAAAACATCGATATTTTTGTACTTTAAAATTTATTATGGAATTAACTTAGCCAGTGGCGCGCCAGTTAATCCTTGTTTGAACTATCAAGTGTCACAAGTGTCACTTTTATGTCATTGTCAATAATGTCAAATTTGCGGTTACGCGTTTTTTATTGCGGTAGTACCCGCTGGCGTTAAGTGGATATCATACCACCAGTAAACCCTACCTAGGGTTTCGGGTTGTGTACCTAATAGTACAACTACATTTCGCCATTTATGTTGAAGACCCTTGAAAGAGGAGGCGGATGAGTTAAGAACATCTCAAAAGCAATATCTTAATGCCTCAGACAATACGGAGTCCATTTCTCCAGCAAACTGTTTCGCAAGAATAAGTATAGAGGTAGTATTTATTAGATACGAGTGCTAAAGGGGAAAATAGTTATAAATAGGAGCTTAAAACATAAGTAACATCAAATGACATTAAAATGTCTGATAACTGCTCTAACTTTAGAAATTAGGTCTGCCAGACCCACCTAGCGGAAAATGCTAAGAAAAATATTCTAGTCAGAAAAGGTGTTAAAATAACTTGAAATTACTAACTATTTACTAACTTTATTCTTTACTTACATACAGTCATAAAGATTATGCACATAAATTTATTACAAAGAGAGAGTTTAATTTAAAGATTTTAATTATAGCTCTTGTAAAAGTAGGGTAATTAGCTTTACATACATTTAAATTAATATTTGAATATTTTACATAATCTTGTACAATAAGGAAATGGTTGTTTTGTCTGCTTGAAGACTTATGGTTTTCTAGAGAACTACTGGACCAATTTCGATGGAATTTTGGAAGGTAGGCAGGCCTACTGGTTAAGTTTGGTAATTGTAGCCGTACGAAAAGATGCCTTTGTTCAGTTAAATTTAAAATTTCCACTTCACAAATATTTAGGATGAAAGTGCTCTTAAAAATCCTCTTTAACAAGTATCATCAAAATACATGCAGATAAATAAATATGTGGTTGTAAATTAAACAACTGAATAAATTAAATGCTTATTAATAAACATTATGTTAGTAAAATAAATTAATGATAAGTACGATTATCTGTCTTGTTATTGAATAAGAAAATTAATGATCACATGACAAATTGAGTGTTAATAAAATTTATATAGTGTAATTTAAATAAATTATTTTTTTACGAAGTAAAATGACAGTTTTTTTTTATAGATGAATAAATTGTATATTATTTTAGAATCTAGATTATAACTCACCATTGTGTACCTATCACATTTAGTTGAATCATACAAAAATTTAAAACAACAGATAAAAATATCTATAAATATAGATATCTACAGATTAGAAGATGTCTGATGAGATGACAAGTAAGAGAGAAGTATGGAAGAAGAAGATATGCTGTGCTGCCCCCAAATAAATTGGAATGATGCAGAATGATGATGATCTATAGATTAGATATCTCATCATTCTCCGGAAGAATGTCTTCTCCGAAAGCATGTCTTCTCTGGAAGCATGTCTTCTCCGGAAGCATGTCTTCTTCTTTCATACCTCTCTATTAGTTGTCATTTCAGTAGTTAACTCTTTAGACATATCTTCTTTCACACAGTCCATCCACTGTTTTTTCTTTTCGTACACTATTCTCTATCAAAAGATAGATTTGATGTGTAGTTATATCATCACATCAAATTTTTAAACTATTAAATGTGGTGTGTTAGGTTCAAAATCGAATGAGAAAATTTGACAGTTTATAGATATTTGATGCACTGGCGACTGTAAAATATTCAACTGAAATAATATTCACACACACTACATACAAGTCACACATACACACACACAGACACACACACACACATACTACACACACACACTACACACACACACTACACACACACACTACACACACACACTACACACACACACTACACACACACACTATTTGTGTACAATAGTCACTAACAAATATTTTTAGACATTTCTAGAGTTGAAAGTGGCCAATGGTCTGTTAACTTTACTCTGAAAATACCTAACTTATATGTAAAATATGTCAAACATCAATTATTCCATAACTGATCTGATGATACTAACTCAGTGCTGATAATACCAAAAGGCTGTAATGTACACAAATAAAGCTGTAATGTAAGAGACTCACCGGCTGTTGAGTAAATTGTGCTGGGATAGAGGCGAGTCAGTCGTAGGGCTTCCTTACTGTTCCGCACTGAAGTGCCCGTGACCATGATCTTTTGGACACCTGCACAAATATATACAGGTTTACAAGAAATAATGACAAAATAGCTTATAATACAATAAGAGACCGAAAATGCAAATGCATCGGCTTTAAATACTATGCTCCAAAACAAATTGATCAAAGCGCTACAAAATTGATCAAAAAATATTCCTGTGTATACTATGTTTTAACTACAATATAATGATGTTAATAAAACAATAATTGCTATAAAAAGGAGTTTGATATCATTGGTACATCACGGTTGTATAATTATGACTAGCTTCGGTGAAGGAAAAACATCATAAGGAAACAAAATATACCTGAGAGATATTTTTCGAAGGCATGTAAGCTAAGTCAGAGGCCCATGGGCGGCATAAAAACTCTGACACCAATTTAGGTACTAACCACACGATAAAAAAAGGAAAATTGCTACATCAGTTTAAAGTTTGAAACCTATGAGGCACCAATAAATAAATAAATGTGTTGCTTATTTCCTTCAGTAAGTGATTACAAGAATTTAACCTGAATAGGTTTGTTTACCCTTTCATCAAACAGTTTTGGAATGATTGTAGATACATAAGTAAAACAAACATACAGCAAAAATCATAACATTAAACAGACCAACTGTTTAATGTTGTTTTAGTCTTATGAATGGAGTAAATATTCTATGCTTGCGGTATTTTACAGTTTTAAGATTAATGATTGCGCATTTCTTATTGGAATTTTTTTATTAAATAAAGATTTTATCAATAATAGGGGAGGATTACTGATTTAGGTTTATAAACAATTTGTGTTACAGTTCTAAAGCTTAATTGAATTGTCCTTAGTCAACTATTCATGTGTGTATTAGTCATCGCTAATTTTAAAAACATCATAATTTGAAACTTCATAAACCATATGTTAGGTAAACCATGTATATTATATTTATTGCTAGAAAACGCACGCAATAAAAACTGCTTTCTTCACTAACAATTAAGTGCTAGATCATATTTCACTGCAGACATAAAAATTTATAACATTCCAAACACAAAAATATATGTAGCATGACAATAACCCAGTAACTTGCGAGGTATTCAATGTGCAATCATTTTAAATGAATAAATTACTTTTAACGCGACTACATTGTAATACCAAATCATTGTACACACGCAATCACACATATGGTTTTTTTTCTCTTCTTTTTTTATACCAACCTGCATCTTTTGCCCTTTGCACGACAGAATCGAGATCACGGCCGTATTTCTTGTTTGTCAAGTTCGCACCAATGTCGATTACAATAAGATTCTCGTAACATCCCTTCAGTTCTTCAGATACTTGGGTTTCTTCAGACGTCATCCTCGGGTTTTGTATGAAGCTTATTAAACGGTGTTTACCTAAAAAAATACTTTGATATCACTCTTTCTGCTCGAGATTTATGTCAGGCAGGAGGTGGAGGTGCACTTACAAATTGTATCAAACACTCCTGCTAAATAAGCCTCTGTTATTTTAATGACTAGTCGAGCGGTTCACCCTCTTCACTGAGCTGCCACCATGTTTTTGAGGCATGTTTTTCTTGACTTCAAATTGAAAGTGTCAAATGAAAACATTATTATACGGTTTGTGATTGGCTGATAACCAATTTGCTTCTATTTTGATTCTAGTAAAAAATGTAACAGACAACGCATTTTGCGTTTAATATACATAACTGCAGACAATAAGTTCTCATTTCTAGATAAGTGCGTAAAAATCTCCCAGACAAAGTATTGCTAGTCGCAAATCAAAGTAGAAATACAAATTAATTCAGTCTTTGAAAAAATATGACTGCATTTTGTTCTTTCCGAGGGTATAACAAAACGTTTGAGATTCGTTCAAAACCTAGTATCACAAAATCATATATAGATTAACTTTTTTTTTTTTTGAAATAACTCTATAATCTTGAAAATGGTTTTTTCGTGTATTTTAAGTTTCATGATGTATGTGTATTCTTTGACTTTAAAACTTGCGCTGTAAAAATATATTTGAATATCATACAACATTTCTGCCCACCAGAGACTAAAGAGCAGTAACAGCCCTTTTGTGATTTTTCGTTTTATTAGTGATTCTGAAAGCGGGTTTCTTAAGCTTTCTATTGAATTAACTTACTTATTTCTAAGACTATTAGAATGGTTTTTATTTAACAGTTTTCACTTACTGCAAACGAAAAAAATTAACAATTTGGCGTGATTTCCCAACTAAAATACAGTATAAATTATACTGCAGATTAAATTTTAAGGTTTCATAACTAAAATGCAGTAAGCAATATAATTTTACAGTTCTTTAGATAGTTTTATATTTCTGGAAAAAAAATTAAAAAAAAATTAATACGCAGTAAAATTTACCGCCATACAAGCTATTTTTACTGCAAATTAAGAAAATACAATTTATTGTCACGAACTCCCAACTAAAATGCAGTAAAATCAAAGCTTGTCGCATTTTAGTTGTGAATACTTAACATTCTTTTATCATTATAAACTGACTAACACGCAGTAAAATACAGCATTACTGCAGATTAGTTTGGATAGCATAATGACACAGATATGATTATTCCTAGCTAAAGTGCAGTTAATGTTTTAAATACTGCATTTTAATTGGGATCAAGTTTAAAAAAACTAACTAAAATGCAGTATTTTTTTGACCTTACTGCATGTTAGTTGGGTTTCTTGACAAAATAACTGATCCAAACGCAGTAATAGGGCTTTTTGCTGCATTTTACTAAGTTTAAAATGGTATTTTTTACAAAAAAGGCTATGCAGTAATAGGCACCAAAAAGAATAAATGGCCATAATAAATTCAGTTATTAAGATATATATTTTTTTATTGCTTTAACGTGTGAACCTATGCCTTTACAACCTTTCTGCATTCAAATTTTTTTGCTTATACATTCTGTTGATTTTTTAAAATCAATTCTTAACTTTAAATGCGTTTTACTCGAAATCGTGATTTTGCTGTTACTGCACTTTAGTGTATGGTGGGCAGATTTGTCTTCTGTGTACACCGTTGGAACGTTCCTAAAAGCTGTCAATCAGCTGTGCGAATGAGAATGACAGTGACAGTCGATTTATTTACATAAACCGGCTAAATAAAGTATTCCTTGGTGCAGTGAAAATCTCACCACCCAAACCACCTCTGCAAACATTTAATATTGTAACAATCTAGAAAAAGACAAAAGGCTGTCAAGAAAAGGCATCATTCCAAATTTCTTACCGAAAATAAAAATAATAAAAAGATTACGAAAATTCTAAATTTGGCAAGATGACGAAGGTGGCACAGTTCTTCAAAAAGAACATAGTCGCTATTGTAATGGTGCCTGCAATTGTTGGTGCCCACTACGGCTGGTACAGACTGCAACAAGTAGACTCGTTGGTTTCCCCGGAAGAGAGGAACAAACTGCCGATTACGAAAGTAATTTCTGATCTATCTTCGTAGTTCTGTAACATGATAATGATCATTTGTGACTACGTGTGCTCCGAATGTAATAGTGTATGTTTTCTCAATAAATTAGAATTAGAACCACTTTAGTTCTAGTGTTTCTCATATAAATCCTCAAATTTCCTCATTTAATAACCATTAATGTATTCCTCGTTTTTTTAACATTCTGTATTGCCTGATATTTCTCGTAGTTTAGTTCCTATATACCTTACTATCACTATTTCCAGGACACCTACACTTATCCCACTTTGAGAAATCCTTTTAGACAGAAAAGTTAATAGCATCTTTGTATTACGCACATTTACACTAAGATATAAATAGATATGAATTCTACATGTTCTGTCTACCGGTTTTGTTTATTATGTACACCTTCTTGGCATATCAATGGCAATCTATAGTATATTTTAATATAAGTGGGCAATCCTTGTCATTGCAGCCAAGGGGGAATTGACACTCATGCCGAAGGTACTTTGCTGAAATTTAAAAATACTGTTCACACCAAGTATATAATTTTTAGTATACCATGCCAACCATCCATAAACACTGCATTCTGGACCTAATTAGTACAATAAGACCCAGTTTTCAGGTTTGTATTGAAAAACTATTTACATTCCTGTTAAATTAAAATATACTAGGCGGACATCACGCGGTTTCACCTGCGTAGTTCCCGTTCCCGTGGGACTATGGGGATAAAATATAGTCTATGTTACTTGCTGATAATGTAGCTATCCATTGCTGAAAGAATTTTTCAAATTGGTCCAGTAGTTTTTAAGTTTATTTGTTACATATAAAAATACATCTTTCCTCCTTATAATATGATGAGTATAGATAGTCTAGTTGAATGACAATACTTGTTGCAAAAAGTTGAACAAAATCACACATAGCCCAAGAGCCCACGACGGCCAGACCTTCGTTATTTTATAAAAGCTGAAAGTTTTTCTGTGCATGGCCCCCATACAGGAAAGAACGACCAGCGACTATAGAGTTTAGGTTGAGGTTACTTGGGCAGGTAACAGGTAGTAAAGATGTGTAAAATAGTACCTTAAATTCGTTAAAGTATAACGCTCAATTTTTTTATATTCTCTTCGGGATAACTTTAGAAATCTCGTCATCCATTGCCGGACACTTATGACAGTTGCTTCCCCCTGCCAGACACCCCGAAACTTTAATAAATTATACTTTCGTTATAATATAAAAGCGAAATTTTATATATGTTACTTGGGGACCTATAAAAAAATGTTACCTCAATAGCCGGACAGTTTTAATGGTTTTTACACCTTGCCAGACACATTGAAAGTCCGCTGCAGGTGCGAGCGCGAGTGCCTAGTCGACTGCGATCTTTTACTGCGCATCATCTGTCATTTAGTGACGAATTGAATAATTATGAGTAGGTACAGTCAACAGCCAAAGTAGATGATCAAACTCAGAAATTCAATACTAATGAACGAAGTTCGCGTCAGAACTGGGTGGTGTCGAAGTGATTCAAAAGTAAGTGATTGTACATTATACCAAACAGTGATCAGTTTTGACACCAAAAGTTATAAACTCAATTCGCATCAGAACTAAGAAGTGAAAAAAAAATCATGAGGCAAATAATTCATCCATACTTATTTTTTAATTATTAGCTGAATTGGATAAAAATATGCATATTTAATATATATGCCAAATTTCATCCAATTGAACCCCGAAAAAAGCATATGTTCATTAAAAATCATAAAATTGAAAAACTTCACTATTTTAATTGTTTTTTTTTTGTAACTTCTGTTAAATGTTTAAAAGTAGCTGATGTGATACAAAACTATAATTCAATAATTATTATTATCTTTGCATGTTTGTGAATTTTTGTCAAAGTTCAAAAGTAGCTGATGCGATACAAAATCATAACTCAATGATTGCTTTTGCTCAGTCGGCTACAATATATTAAAACCGGAAGGTAGATTGATATTTTCATCTTTAGGCCATTATTTATATTGACTTGTTGCGCTTTTGTCGCACTGTTAGCGTTGAGTGCGTCTGTTATCTATTGCATAGTATTGATGCTTGAAATTGAGTAACCATTTGCAACATTTTTTTTTTAATATTTCCAAATGTTTTTGGAACATTTTCCATTGTATGTAACAGGAAGAAAGCGTCAATTATTATAACATCTATATGATGTGCTCATGCTGGACCTCTTTCTCTAGACATTTCATCAGAGCAGATTTATCTGTCTTACAAATAGCGCCATCCAAATGACACATGGACAATGGCACGACACAGTAAGACAAAATATTTGAAATTTCCACATTTAAATCCATTGCGAAAAAAATTACACTTTAATCAATTACTAAAATTACACTTTTATTTCACAAAAAACTGCACAAATATCAATTATAAAACGTTGGTTGTACCTACATATAATTGTTCAATTCGTCACTAAACGACAGATGATGCTCAGTAAAAGATCGCAGTCGACTAGGCACTCGCGCTCGCACCTGCAGCGGACTTTCAATGTGTCTGGCAAGGTGTAAAAACCATTAAAACTGTCCGGCTATTGAGGTAACATTTTTTTATAGGTCCCCAAGTAACATATATAAAATTTCGCTTTTATATTATAACGAAAGTATAATTATAATTTATTAAAGTTTAGGGGTGTCTGGCATGGGGAAGCAACTGTCATAAGTGTCCGGCAATGGATGACGAGTTTTCTAAAGTTATCCCGAAGAGAATAGAAAAAAATTGAGCGTTATACTTTAACGAATTTAAGTTACTATTTTACACACCTTTACTACCTGTTACCAGCCCAAGTAACCTTAACCTAAACTCTATAGTCGCTGGTCTTTCTTTCCTGTATGGGGGCCATGCACAGAAAAACTTTCAGCTTTTATAAAATAACGAAGGTCTGGCCGTCGTGGGCTCTTGCTCTAACATGTTTCACACGCAAAATAAGTAATTTCATTTTTAATTAATTCTTTCAGGCATTAAAAGGCTTCTGATTGATGTCAACACACACCTTTTCTTGTAAATATTAAAAAATAATAATTTAAGAAGATCTAAATCGCCCGTTTTAAATGTAAGGTACTGGTAAGGTTTGTAACTGGTAAATGTTAATGAAATTAGAATAAAACAATGTTAAATTATTACCGTTGATGTTTTATTCAGTGTTTATCTCAAATAATAATATCTAGTTAGGTTAATAGAAAACTATTATGTACAACTTATAAGATAAAGGTAAGATAAAAATGTAGATATTTCACATAGCGTGACAATGTGTCTTGTTGCTAAACGCCATATTTTGTGTTATGCTTTCTGGCGGAACCACCTTGGCTTCATTACATCATCATCATCAGCCTACAAAGTTCCCACTGCTGGGACACAGGCCTCCTCTCTATGAGAGGGAATGGGCTATAATCCACCACGCGGGCCCAGTGCAGATTGGTAGATGTCACATGTCTTCGAAATTTTGGGTCTAGGACATGCCGGTTTCCTCACGATGTTTTCCTTCACCGGTTTTGAGAGCAGAGGTGATGAAATAAATTACACAAAGTAATGCGCCTGCCTGGGTTTGAACCCACGACTTACTGTTCGTAAGTCGGAGTCACTACCACTGGGCCACCGCTGCTCTCACCAACTAATATTTAAATTAGATTGAGGATTTTAAGGTAGGTACTAGTTCAATATATATAGAATTGTTATAGAATAATTATTTGATACTATATATTTGCTTATACTACGTATAGTTATAGTTTTATCATGGTGGTTACGCCGGGAAGGATACTCTGCAGCGCAACCACTTTAAATTACGTCGAAACTAGAAATATAGACTTTTTTTTATTAGAACTAGAACTTTATAGACAAACCATAGATTTTTTTATGTATCTTTATACTTGTTAAAGCCAAGGTGGTTCCGCCAGAGAGCATGACACCATATTTTCGAGACAACTTAGCTACGTTGAAAAATGACCTTTTATTGAATGTTTGAATACCTAAGTAGTGATTGACAGACCACGCTATTACATGGCACTTAAAAATGAACAGACACCAGCACATTAAGCTACTACAATCTGTCAAATTTCTTTAATAGATTTTCAACTTTAACAGACTTTATCACTGAAGCATTAGCTTCAAGGTTAATAGGGAAAATTTTACAGTTTCGGGTAGCTTGACCTGCTGGCGTCTGTAGTATAGTATTGCCTCTTCCAAACTGCGAACTTTTTTTTAAACATGTATCTTGAAAATCATGCAGGGAAGTGTGCTTGTAGTGCAAGTAACTTGTGTGAATAAACCAAAGGTAATATGTAGGATACGGAAGAAACTGGAGAGCTATGGCACAAAACCGCCAAAAGTGTAGAGATTTGGAAGAGACACTCGGCATTGAGTGGCCAAAGGTTGAAAAAAAGAAGATGTAAGGTTAAGCATTAGTCGGCGGCGGCGTCCTATCGCGTCCGGCCCTGGTTAAATCCATGGCCCGGAGCGAGAGGGAATGGGACGTCGCCTAAGAAGCAGTCATGCTAGCGAAGGTGGTGGTGGAACGTAAGAGGGAGAGAACCTCACGCCGCGTCACATCCGTCCGTCTTATGACGACAGGCTATGTCGACGGTGTGTTCGTGTTCCACGCGCGCCTCAAAGAGATGTCAGCAAACATGGAGGGGTCTGCAAGGACCGATGACTGCCAGGGCTGCGGGACTGTTCGAAAGAGATACTGCGGCCCTAGAACACAAAGGGCATCGAAGGAACATGGATGGCTTTTAGTCAGTACAAGTCTGACACTCCCATCCGCTCCGCCCAGATCGGGAGAAATGTTATTTCATGATTTCCCATATGAAAAAAAAAAAATTTAGCATCAGTGGTGTAACATGACATACTAACATTATAAATACGAAAGTCTCTCTGTCTAATACCTTTTCAAGCCAAAACGGCGGAATGGATTCACAAGTAAAAATTAAATTATTGAGAAATTTATTAAAAATACAAAAACGGTGGGTTCTGGTTTCGGCAACGCGCCTGAACATGTTTGTATACACTACAAGAGGTAGGCTTCTTAATAAATTTAATGGGCTCACTAGGAGGCTACGCTATTCAAAAGTACCAGACCACCATATTAAAATGGCTGTCAGAATGTGGGTGTACAGACACCAGCACATTAAGCTACTTTAATCTGTCAAATTTCTTTAATACATTCAAAAGCATTTATTTTCAGATTAAATGCTTTTCAATCAATCAATCACAAAATCCTTCAATCTATACATTCGGCAGTAGGGTAGAAAAAAACATTTCCACCGATGCTTATTTTGCACACCGTACCTACTGTGAATGTGACGTCACGGGACGTTCACGTCATAGAGCGTGGTGCAGAGATAATGTGACCGAGTTGTACGCACGACGGTTGATCAAATTATACAAAACCAGTTAATACGGATCTCTCATTGTGCAGAAAATATATAACAAGCGAGGCCACGTTATACTGGAAATATAAAGCTTGATGTGCCACCGTGTGTACGTGCGTAGGGGACACGGGACACTCAACCACAGATATTGCATACACAAATAAAAGCCAGTCAGAATATGAAGAACCTTTAATTACAACGATGGCAGTAAGCGCACCCGCGGCACGATCCAGATTGACAGCAGGTGATACCTGAGGTAACCTATGACGTCAATAGCATAAAAGGTATTACACCTATAATTAATACAACAGAACCAGAACTATATAAATTAATAAACTAAAGGATGTAAAAAGATTACGACTCTTAACGAACTTGTTCACCTTCTCATTGCGATCATTTTTTTGTTCTAAACCACACCTGGGGAACCTTCTAGTTACGGACATGTTGGGGTCAAAGTTCCAACTTCTTTTTTAAAATAACTACATGTTTTTAATGTATTTCCTTCCGACCCCCGTACTATTCAATCCATCCATCAGCACAATGTTTTGAATGCGTTACATTGAGTCCTACCGTAAAACGTGATTTTTCACCCCAAAAAAAGTCGTTTCCCAGCAATATTTTTTGCGTAAAGTTACTTAGTTTGATGTACAGACGCCAGCAGGTCAAACTACCCGAAACTGTCAGGTTTTCCCAACCAACCTTGAACCTAATGCTTTCGATATAAAGTTGAAAATCTATTAAAGTTTGACAGATTGTAGTAGCTAGATGTGCAGGCGTCTGGACATACAGAATGCTTGTTGACGGCTTCGTGAAGAGTCCGTTTACACCCTGTTCTATTCAAATTTTATAGCAGCTCTGAAGTTAGCTTCGAGTGACGGTCTGCGCAATAAATAGCCAACTGTCAAGACGATGCGTCCTCTTCGGCCCGCAAGGAAATGAGTAAATAAGTATTCTGCGCATCTTTGCGTTAAATGTTCCGAGCCTGCGTTGACCGTCACTTGCAGCTAACTTCCGGCCCACCAAAAAGTTCTAAGAGGTAAACTATACTAGATATCGTGCTACATGGATCTTTTGGCTATTTAATGACATTAACAGAGGGGAAAACAAGATGGCGGGCGTTGCGATCATGTTGCGATTTTAGCCAGGCGCCAAGAGAACCATGCTGCACTTTACACGTTTGACATAATTTTAGCAAAACAAAATCGTATCTAGTGTTATTTACAATTTTGGCTATAGCCTTGTGCAATTAGGTACTTACAAATAAAAGCCAGTCTGATTAACGGACGTAACCTTAGATGTCATTCATACTAGATACAGAACTACAAGGATGTTGAACAAAGACGCTTGAATTAGTATTATGTACACTCATGAGCAACCAAAGGGACACACAGTACACTTTTATAAATATCATATGTTGAACGCGCCAAGGTAGCCAGCGAAATTAAATTTTTCTTGGGTTTTTTGCAATTTGCAGGTCAGCTGATGTTCAGTGTAAGGCTGTATGTTAAACAAAATATGATTGGCGGTCCCTAACCACCCGAAAGCTGGTGACGCCCTTGCTATTAGGTACACCCCTGCTAGGACAAAAACAAAGCTTTGTGGAAATTCTGGCTTATATAAATTAAGTATGATTTATTGAAAAAATCACGTGTTTGCGCGGTTAAGGAGTGAGTAAATTTGGTTGCTCGCAAGTGTATAATAAATATAAGATAACACCTAATGGTTCACATAATGGTTCCACATATTTTGCTTACTTCAGCATGCAACAAAAGTACAGACGCCAGCAGGTCAACCTACCCGAAACTGTCAGATTTACCCAATCAACCTTAAACCTAATGCTTCAGCGATAAAGTTGAAAATCTATTAAAGAAATCTGACAGATTGTAGTAGCTTGATGTGCTGGCGTCTGTACCTTAATACACGTACCTATTAACACTGGTATAAACGTTTATAAAGTCCGACAGCTCGTAAATCATAATCTATTACAGAAAGTGGTTTATCCGTCGCCCGGCGCGTGAGAGATGCTGTTTTGACAAATTACATACGTACATACATAAACTAACGCCTTTTCCCAATGAGGGTAGGCAGAAATTGTGATAAACAAAACAAGATGGCGGTGTCAGTTCCGGGTTTGGCCACACGCTTAAAGATCCTTGTACATAAATGTATCATCATGTTATCTATGCTGCTATCACAAATAAAAGCCAGTCAGAATATGAAGAACCATTTAATCACAACGAGGGTAGTAAGCGCACCCGTGGCGCTAGTCAGATAGTCGGCAGGTGACTCCTGGAGTCAAGCTCTGTCTTCTTGTTCCTCGCTGGCTGGCTCCGATCTGTCACTATTAGTTGAGGCAGCAGCGGTGATGATTGCACCTGCAATAAAACAATGGTTTTTACGACTTTTCTTTGAAAGACGAAGATCAGCACCCTAAGTGCAATCTCCATTGCATCATACTGGGTGTAACAGATCCTTCACGAAGCCGTCAATCAAACATTGTTTCGTCTGTTTGTAAAAGTCTGAAACGACTGTTTTGTGTCATTAATTTGGCGGCACGGTTGGCGCAGTGGCTGAGCGATTGACTGCTGCGCTGCGTGTCGCGGGTTCTGGCTGTTTGTGAACGGACCCACGATACAGGAGAAATTCCTAGTGTGAGTAGTGTGGGTATCGTTTTTTTTTTAAAAACAAACATAAAAAAATAATCACGGTTTACGGTAGTGCTCAAAACACTGTCCTGATAGATGCATTAAATAGTACCTACAGGGGTAATGCAAGTAGTATAGTAAAGTTATAAGTTTATAACATTGGAAACTTGTTCCTATTACAAAGAAGTTGGAATTTTGACCTCTAATTTCTCTGTAACTAAAAGGGTCCCAGGTGGACTATACCAGTTAAAAAAAACGCACTCCGGGAGTGCCGGCAGAATTGAAAACTTGAAACAACGCCATCGAGCTTAAATATCTGAAATTTCAATAGCTTTCTGCAAGAAAGAAAGATTTCGCTGCCGTAGAAAAAAACTTGAAACAACGCCATCTAGCTTAAACTACACGCACACTCGCGCAAGCGCCCTGCGCCGCCGATTCGATCTGGCGATCTGACGCGAGTTTAACAGCTTTTACCCATCCCAAAAAGTGCACAACGCCGCTAAAGAAGTTTTCACTTTAAAAAAAACACAATTTCGGGAAGATTTGAATACGTGACTTTCGGCTTCGTTTAGAGTGGTCATATAACTATATAAGCCCATACACGAATGGATGCGTCATTAAATCGTTTCAAATTCCAAATACATAGTAACTTTCCGTCCCGATCACTGCGTCTGCTGTCAAAAAGACGCTCAATCTTGAGATCCTAAACAGCCTCACATAGTATCTATGCATTTTTGTCAAATCAACCAGATCTGAGGGAACACATAAGGAGGGGGGTGGCATGGTGGCCAAGGCATAAGAAAAACAAGACCAGCCGTATGCTCCATACCACCGTACGCAAAATATGATTGGAGGTAGAGTTGTGCACACCAGACGGATATATCTGGTGGAAAGGACATCGACGCTCAAACGGTTACCACGATGTACAGTAAGTTATAGCAATTAGCTGATTCGAATATACGAATCTTTTATAATTCTTTTATATTTCATTTATTTGAGCAAAGTAAATAAAATATAACTCCCTGTACTGAATACTGCTATGTGCGTCAATGGTGCCGATTCCCTTGTTTACAAACTAAACCAAATTTAAGTTCAGTGCATCTTTTTCTTTCTATTACATTAAGAAAAGAAACAGGACAGAAGATAAATTTTAGTTTTGTGCTGTCAAATTAACCAGCGCCTGACACAAGTTTAGACGTGATTAAAAAGTTAACTACTAAAATTACATCAAATCACGTCAGGTACAGACTAATTTGACAGGACTAAACTAATATTTATCTTGTCCTTTTCATAATGAAATAGAAAGAAAAAGATGCACTCAACTTCAATTTAGTTTAGTTTGTGAACAAGGGAATCGGCACCAATGTCTTATCCATCTTCCACCCTGTACCCACAATAGAACAAAACAATAAAATACAATGCCTTATATAATTATGGTACACCCATTTTCGAGACTACCTACTCAATGAGTACGATTAACTACGGAAACATATTGTACCTACTTATACCCAACCTACTTAAAAATGGTTCCATAATCCTTCACGCAATGTTATAAAGGGTGTAAAAAGACTCTTAACGAAGCCGAAAGGCACTTGTCCTCCCCGTCATTGCGATCATTTTTTTGTTCTAGAGCTTACCTGGGAACCTTCTATTAACGGAGACATTGGAGGTCAAAGTTCCAAATTTAAAGTTTTTTTTTTTGAATACTTTTTTCTAATGTATTTTTTTTACTTAAGACACCTTCACGACCCCCGTACTATTCAATCCATCCATCAGCACAATGTTTTGAATGCATTAGGTAAATGGAGTCCTACCGTAAAACGTGATTTTTCACCCCAAAAATAAAAGTCGTTTCCCAGCAATAATTTTTGCGTAAAGTTACTTAGTTTGATGTACATAATGCTTGGTTAACGGCTTCGTGAAGAGTCTGTTTACACCCCGTATTAACTACTCAATTTTATACTTTTTACAATACACGCTAAATTATCTATTCTCTACAACTAACTAACAAACTGTTAAACTTCGACAACAGTTATTGAGTGTCCGCACTTAACCAAAAACAGTCGCCATTAACGCTTTTATTTGCGTTTTTGTTTGTCTTTTTTTTTTTCTTTTTTCTTCTTCGACTTCGAACTGACGAAGGTCGTTTCCGAAGCTTCGCTCGCTTTGTCTTTTGGTAACGACTCTTCCTGCTGAATAATAATGAACAAAAAAACATAAAATAACTGGCAACACTGTATGTCAAAATGTCAACACGTAAATTCAACCTTGTTCATTTTTCTTATTAATAATTGGCCGAGACTTTCTTCTGCGATAAATTATTATAAACATATTACTTTCCAATAAGAATATACGAATATACGAAGTAATATTTTTCAAAAATGAATCGGATTTTCCTAACTATTTTAAGGGTTTTAGTAATGTGCACGGAACTCGAACTCTTTTTTTTAAATAGCCTAATCTACTCTAACTCAAAAGCATTTATTTCAATTAGACCCTTTTTTTTTTTTTTTTTTTTTTACGGATGGGAAATCATCAAATGACTTCTCCCGCTCTGGGCAGAGCGGGAGGGAGTGTCAGACTTGTACTGACTAAAACCCATCCATGTTCCTTCCTTGCCCTTTGTGTTCCAGGGCCGCGGTATCTCTTTCGAACAGCCCGCAGCCCTGGCAGGCATCGGCCCTTGCGGGCCCCTCCCTATTTGCTGACATCTCTTTGAGGCGCGCGTGGAACACGAACGCGCCGTCAACACGGCCTGTCGTCAAAAGACGGACGGACGGCGAGCTAGCCCATTACTCTCCGTCCACAGGTCCGCGTCTACGGTGGCCGGAAGCCACCACGTGACCCCCGACGCCCGAGGCGTCTCCCGCGGCGGCTGGGACGAGAGGTTCTCTCCCTCTCACGCTCCGCCACCTCCTTCGCTAGCATGACTGCTTCGCAGAAGGAGGTGACGGCGTCCCATTCCCTTTCGCTCCGGACCATGGACTGGACCAGGGCCGGACGCGATAGGTCGCCGCCGCCGATCGCCGCTACGAGGACACGGCGGTGCTCCGCCCAAGCGGGGCAGACCTCTACCGTGTGCTCCACCGTATCCTCTGGGCGGCCCTCACAGTGGTAACACCCGGGCGTTTCCTCCCGCCCGATTCGGTGCAGGAACCTCCCGAAACAACCGTGTCCGGTGAGGACCTGTTCAATTAGACCCTTACAGGCACTTTTGAATGTCGGAACAAAGAAGGCTAAGCTACAGTCACAGTCACAAGGCATAATAACTTGTGAAAGTACTGTAGTTGCCCATTCCAAAGCGTAGATCTCTATGGAGAAGAATGGGCAAGAAACTCCATGGACACTCTTTTCAATCAAAATATTATTACAAAATCTTGGTTACATCATTCATGTTGAGATTATACATTTATGTGAGAACGATGTAAAGAGGCGTGCATATTAAGAGCGTCCAGAGTAAAAGAGTAAATCAACAATTTAAAAATAAAGTACCTACTTAATTAAAATAAACCGTGACAGCTAAGAGATGACCAGTCCCAACTGACAGCGCCCGTTCACGGACATGACGCATGGATCAGCGCCATTCAACTCAACCATACTACTTCTCATATCATCAGCTATGCCAGTAAAAGTTCCGTCCTAATCGGTCTAGCCGTTTCAAGATTAGCCGGAACAAACAAAGAGACAAAATTTTAAGTGACGTATGTTTTTTCACATGCATTCAGTAGTAATTAGGGGTCAGCCGACCCCTAGCCGGGTCCCGGCTGCCGCTGGTCGTGTGCAGCGCATGGGGTGGACGCAAAACGACGCATAGGTACCTGTGCTCTTCTGGCCTTTTCATACTCCTCATGGTCTGAATGTGGTACTGTGAAGAGGAAGTTCTCGAAGATAGGATGCCTCAGTAGCTGCTCGCACGTCCACCTCATCATTGGGTCTTTGTCTAGGCATTTCTGGGAAGAACAGAAAGAAACCAAAACTTTAACACGTTAACTGCCATGTCAGGCACCGGTGACTGACACCGAAGCATCAAATTCAGATGACCGCAGGTCGCCACTTGGCACGTAGTTTTTTTTTTATCCAAATAAAGAAAAGGGAACACTTTTTTATACATAATACATAACTATTCAATATAAATTAAGAATCAATACGTAAGAAATGAAATGTGGATGGTACAGAAAATATACCTTGGCAGATGTGTTAAGAAAAATCCGGAGTTGAATTACATAGTTATAGACATAACTTATAAAAAACTAGCGGCCCGTCCGGGCTTCGCACGCGTGGTGGACATTTATTTTCCCCTAATCCCCCCCTCTCCTTAATTAATCCAATAATAAATATAGCCTATGTTACTCAAGGATAATGTAGCATTTGTATGTTGAAAGAATTTTTTAAATCAGTCCATTAGTTTTTAATATTATAGTTTATGTGTCATTATTTCAGCCGAAAGACGTCCACTGCTGGACATAGGCCTCCCCCAAGTGTCGCCACATTGACCGGTCTCTTGCCACTCGCATCCAGCGGATCCCTGCGACCTTCACCAGGTCATCGGTCCACCTAGTGGGAGGCCTTCCAACGCAACGTCTTCCGGTTCGCGGTCGCCACTCCAGACCTTTACGGCCCAATCGGCCATCCGTTCTGCGAGCAATGTGCCCTGCCCACTGCCACTTAAGTTTAGCAATTCTTCGGGCTACGTCGGTAACCTTGGTTCTCTTGCGGATGTCCTCATTTCTGATTCGATTACGCAAGGAAACTCATAGCCCTCCCCATTGCCCTTTGGGTGACTTTAAGCCTTCTGATGAGGCCCATTGTGCGTTTATATGTAGATTATCATATTATTATTTTCGTACTATCCCACTGACTTCTTAGTAAAAGTCCGCCCTACATTCCTTCCATCGGTCACGACTTGTGTGCTATTAGACAAATCGGTCCAGGAAATAGAAAGCAGTTAGTCCTCATAATAATCATAATCTGATATTTGCAACTAGCTGATGCCCGCGGCTGCGCCCGTGTGTATTTCAGTTATCGCGACCAAAAGTAATCATGAAACTTTGATTCAACAAATATCGTTATATTTTAGCCAATATATACAAAAATTTTACATATTATATACTAAAACCTTGGTGAAAACAGCATGAAAATCGGTGCAGTAGTTTTTGAGTTTATCGCGAACAGTCAGACAGACAGACGCGGCGGACGACTTTGTTTTATAAATTGTAGTATATAGTATAGAATAAATGTAATTCTTCAATATTTTATTATTTATTATATTATAGCTAGCCCATATTGTCCCACTGCTGGGCAAAGGCCTCCTTCCATTCCTTCCAACGGTCGCGATATTTATGTCTTTAAAACATTCATTACCGTTACCTATAATATATAAAATAGATAAATTATTAACATTATTTATGAATTCATAAATAGAATTAAACCTCTGAGACACAGCTAGCTAATCTTAACGATTCCCGTCTCTGGATTCAAGACCAGTTCCAGTTCCAGACCAGAACCTTATCTTCGGTCTGGACTCTCAAAGTGTAAACAGGTATAACTGCGGGGTAAGAACCACTAGAATGGTACCGGTATACTCACATTCATAAAATCTAACACCAGCTCATTGCAGGAGTATCGCGATGGGATCTTCTTCTCGATAGGTTCCACCGTGCTCGGCTCCGGTAACTCCATGCCCTGCAAGCATTACTTGAGTTCATAACAATTCAATCATAATTAAGGCTATGAAAGTATCAAACAGTGAGGGGCCCGCAAGGTCCGAAACCTGCCAGGGCTGCGGGACTGTTCGAAAGAGATACCGCGGCCCTGGAGCACAAAAGACGAGGAAAGAACATGGATGGGGTTTAGTCAGTACAAGTCTGACACTCCCTGCCGCTCTGCCCGGAGCGGGACGAGTCATTTGATGATTTCATCCGAAAAAAAGGGGGTAGCTTTGCCGCTGCGGTTAACCTGAAAAAACATCTCCGGTATTATACTTTAATAAGGAAATAGGAAAGGCTAGTAGAACTTCTTGTCAAATACAACCCTACCATTCTCCTCGGGCGGATTTCCCCACAGCAAAAAAAGGATATTTAGTTATTTTTTTGATAATTTGTACCTACTCAGAATATTTGTACCAGCCAACAATTTGCATCAACCATTTGCATGTTCATAAAATAATTTTATAAAAAAAAGGCTATGAAAGTATTCCTTTGTGTTCAACTTCATAATAGACCGTTTGACAGGTTTTGAGTTTTCGACAGTTGCTGATCTGATCTGATGTGTCTGTTTATTGAGCTATCAACACTTGTTCAGTGAGCGCCACGATGTGGGTACCCCTCTTGAAAGCACCTATGTTGCGAACTGGAGTACCCAATTGAAGCAGCCCACCGTACATAAACAATAAACAAACTTACGCAGTTTTTTCTCATGGGGTTTAGTGGAAAGTACGCAGAGCTATCGCCTGTTTAGTTAAACGACAATTATCGTTAAAAATTATTAGGTAACCAGTTAGTCCCCATTCCCAACTCACCTGAAAGAAGGTATTCTGTGAGAATATAGTCATATGCCTCGGCAGGAGATCCCCGAGGGTCTTCCGTATAAGGTACAACTGGTCGAGGTCACTCTTGCCCGGCCATAACGCTTCGCCCGACAGGAGCTCAGCAAACACACAACCTGGAAAAAACGAAGCGCCTGATAAAATTAAAACGGCACTGAACGGCGACTGATGAATATGTAAATTGCTTCAGGTGCCCGGCGGTAATGTAAAACGAAAAACTTGTTAAACCCTGTGTAAAACGTAGTTTTAGCGCAGCTAAGGCAACTCTTATAAACCTTAACCCTAGGACAAGAGGTTGAGATGTTCCTAGATCTGAAGATTTCTTCCGTTACTCAGCACGTACATAGATAGATTCATTTGTTTGCCTGAAATATGGTATTTGACAGGTTTTCGATATTTTTTTTTTTTCTTCGCCTTGGTCTCGTCCCTATCTTTAGTTCGAAGTTGATGCGTCAGTGACAGTGTTCATCGATAGTACAGACGCCAGCAGGTCAAGCTACCGAAACTGTCAGATATTCCCAATCAACCTTGAACCTAATATCATCTATATACATATAATAAGACAGTAAAAAAACTGTGTCTGTACATTGAATATATTAAAAAAAAAAAATTGGGGCGTGTTTAGAAACAGCAATAGAGCACGAATCCAAAAAAAAATTCTGTCTGTTTGTCTGTCCGTCTGTACACGCTAATCTTCGGAACTACTCGACGGATTTAAATGTTTTTTTTTTGTTGTATAGGTATTAAGTCTGGCCAACATATAGGCTATAATTTATCTTGGAAACTTGAACACCTGATGCAGAACCGCAACAGACCAGCTAAACTATAAGAGAAACAAAAATGGTACCATAGCAAAAATTGTTCTACGTAATGAGCATTTTCTGCTAAGAGAATAAATTTGAAGATCTGGAACAGCTGATGTGGAACTCCAAGAGCCCAGCCACACTATAACATATTATATAGGAATGACGTCTTAGCCAGGGTTGTTCAGACTGATAAGCACTCTCTGTTGACGTATAAAAATTGAAGATGTGGAACACCTGTTGTGGAGCTCCAAGAGCCCAGTTACACTATACAATATATAGGAATGACGTCTTAGCCAGAGTTGTTCAGCCTGATGAGCACTCTCTGTTGACGTATAAAAATTGGAGATCTGGAACACTGTATTTCTACCCAGAACTGGGTTGTGGAGGGCAGATAGACAGTCGTTCCATGTAAAATACTGGTATTCAGCTGCATCCGGTTGTACTGGAAATCGAACCCAACATCACTACATATTATAACACAATGTTCTCCGCCACGTCTATCTGTCTGTTCGCGATAAACTCAAAAATTACTGCACTGATTTTCATGTTGTTTTCTTAAATAGATAGAGTGGTTATCGAGGAATTTTTTAGTATATAATTCGTCAAGTTTTTGTACAGATTGGCTAAAATATAATGATATTTGTAGGAGGTGTTGGAAAAAACTAAGCCGTCTGGGGGAGCTTTCAACGAAAACGCTGCCCTTTAATATATAATATAGCTAGCCCATATTGTCCCACTGCTGGGCAAAGGCCTCTCCCGCTCTGGGCAGAGCGGAAGGGAGTGTCAGACTTGTACTGACTAAAACCCATCCATGTTCCTTCCTTGCCCTTTGTGTTCCAGGGCCGCGGTATCTATTTCGAACAGCCCGCAGCTCTGGGACATTATTAACCCTAGCGTTTAACGCTGTTCTACGAAACCTCTTTCTTAAACTGAGTACCTACTCTGGCACATCGTTCCGTACTCACGCCAGGGTACTCTACTGCTTCGTTGGTTTAGTGAGATCTAGAGACTGCTGAGCCTGAGGTTCTGGGTTCGTTTCCCAGGTCAGGCCAAGTGTTATTGGATTTTCCATTAGAAATTTCTCAGTTGCAGCCACGGAGTCAAGATTTGTGCCCGGTTGATGGCAATAGACTCGCCCCTATCCCTATTGCATGGGACTTAAAACATAAGGCAACATAACATAAAATTTAGTTTTTATATTGATATTTTGTTTACCCTACTGCCAGTGTTATTATTTAAGTCTGTTTTAGTAGTTTATGTCAAATAAGTTTTTTTTTTTTTTAAATTAAATATTATTAGTATTTAGTCAGTTATTTGATCTTCTTTTTTAGTTTAAGTCACAGATGTTTTGTTTTCTATTGTATGTATTTCTATAACTTTACGATTAAGTATATAGCTTTATTATACTTACTTTAGAGAATGTTGTGTACACCTCATTGTCATATAACGCAACTGAAAAAATTGTGGAAACTTAGATAACACTGTCACACACCCAAACCCTTACTCATACACACATACACCCCCCACACTCCACACAAGCACAGTTATAAACTTTTGTAGCTATCACCGTTTTCTTTGTAATTGTGCCAACTGTCTATGTTCCAAAATAAAAACTTTTTTACTTTTTTTTTTTACCTGTAATTTGTACTTACATAAGGACCTTAACCTGCATCATCGTCATCATCAGCCTATAATGTTCCCACTGCTGGGACACAGGCCTCCTCTCTATGAGAGGGATTGGGCTATAATCCACCACGCGGGCCCAGTGCGGATTGGTAGATGTCACATGTCTTCGAATTTTTTTTACCTGTATACTTTATAGATAAATGTAAAATGTATGTAGTTATGTACTGTTAAAAACTCACCTGATAGTCTACAGCCCAGTCATCGACCGTCGCTCTGTACATGGTGTCGCCGTCCAGTAATTTGAGTCTGTGACCACTAACTACCCTCCTGTGTGCTCAGCGTGATAGTCATAGTATACACACCTATAGCCCATACGTCCACTGGCGTACTGTACATGGTGTCGCCGACCAGTAGCTCTGGGGCGCGGTACCACCTCGTTGCCACGTAGTCTGTGTAGCTCTCACCAGGACCTGGGCATGTTAGCAGAAAGATTCTGTTGGTCACTATGTACTTTTAAAACATTACTTTATTTTAGAACTTATATTTTATATTAGGTTTTCTGCAGGCTATACAGGGTGTAAACAGACTCTTCAGTCTTCACGAAGCCGTCAACCAAGCATTATGTACATCAAAGTAAGTAAGTAAGTAAGCAAGACTTTACGCAAAAATTCGTGCTGGGAAACAACTTCTTTCTTTGGGCTGAAAAATCACGTTTTACGGTACGACTCAATGTAACGCATTCAAAACATTGCGCTGATGATGTACTACGGGGGTCGTGGAGGTGTTTAAGGTAAAAATCCTACATTAAAAACATGTATTTCAAAAAAACTTGTAAAAAAGTTGGAACTTTGACCCCCAATATCTCCGTAACTAGAAGATTCCCAGGTATGGTCTAGAACAAAAAAATGATCGCAATGACGTGACGGGGAGAACAAGTGCCTTTCGACTTCGTTAAGAGTCTTTTTACACCCTTTTTAGCGTTGTTAGTAGGTAAATGAGGTGTATCTGCGAACAAAAATGTGGAAACAAACAATTCTTCCATAATAATATAATCTATTTTCTATAAGTAAGGATATTTTCATAATCTGTTCCTTAGATGAGTGAGACCCTATTTCTTATGCTGGTAAAGTAGATAGGTGTAAATAGAATGCGGCAAATAGGAGAGGAATTTGCATTCTCATAAAGAAAATTACCAAGAATTCCGTACAATCAAACATACAAGTACATTTAAAAAAAAAAGACGTGTGGCACTCGGAGACTGCCGCGGTAAAGCTATTGCATAGCATTGTTTATCAACTTATGTAATTATAATTATTTATTCACTTTCGTAGTGTCAGATATTGACGAAATTTCTGGATTCGGTCTCCACGCTCAAGGCCCGCGATAGAATCTATGCAATAGCTTAAAAACAATAACATACAACACAAGAAGCAAAAACAAATTCCAAGTAATGACTGCACGGGCACGGACTAATTACGGGAAAAAAACAGTGGAGATAGCACAACTGTTCAATAATTTACCAGAAAATTTATTGTGATAATATTAACGTATTTAAGAGTTAACTAAAGAAACGTGTGTACCCTATAACTTCGCCACCGCACCAGAGGCAAATATTATGTTATTATTTAGAAGTAACTCTGTATCTCATTATAAGTGAACTGTTATTTATCAGTTCTTATGAGAAATAAATATTTAAACCTGAACCTAATTAGGTTCCGGAAATTGTATTTTCGTTGCAGCAGCAGACTTAATAAAATGAGAGTAAGACAAGTTTGTTTATACGGTTCCGCAATTTTTTTATATTGGTTGACTCATTTTAGGACTGAAATTAAGTCGTTAGTCATGGGCTGGTCAAGCGTGATTAGTGTAAGATAAGAACCTCGTTTGAGGTCAAAACTAGTCGAAGAAATGATCATTTTTCTAGACCTCTTATATTATATTTTCTAGTCGTTTTGACATCATTCCTCTGTACACCATGTACAGTGAAATAACGGAGTCGTCATCATCAGCCTGTAATGTTCCCACTGCTGGGACACAGGCCTCCTCTGTATGAGAGGGAATGGGCTATAAACCACCACGCGGGCCCAGTGCGGATTGATAGATGTCACCTGTCTTCGAATTTTTGGTTCATGCCGGTTTCCTCACGATGTTTTCCTTGGTGGTGATGAAATCAATTACCAAAAGTAATGCGCCTGCCTGGGTTCGAACCCACGACTTACTGTTCGTAAGTCGGGGACGCTACCACTGGGCCACCGCTGCTCTCGGACACCGCTACTCTCAAATTACGGAGTATCTATATATAATGTAATGTAACTACAGATGTACTCGTAGGTAACCGATATCATCATTATCATCTGCCTAGCCTTTTCCTAACTATGTTGGGTTCGGCTTCCAGTCTAACCGGGTGCAGCTGAATACCAGTATTTTACATGCGAGCGACTGCCTATTTGACCTCCACAACCCAGTTAGAACTGGGTTATAACCGTCGTAAAAAGTCTGACAACCAACAAGTCTGTCTGGCTTTTTGGGCCACTGTAACGACTGTCAAAGATCTTCAAATGACAGCCGGGACCAAGGGCTTGACGTGCTTTCCGATGCACGGAGGAAATTCGATATGTAATGGGTGGTCACCCATCTACAGACCAACCTAGGCAAACACGACTTAACCTAAAGATCGACCAGAGCGGCTGTTATTATTTTAGCCACGAGCTAAAATAATAAAAACCGCTCCTATGTAACCGATATACGGATGTACATACAATACAACATATTTTCTCCAATAATTTATGTAGATTAGAATCATGAAAGAAATTGATTTCGAAGAACAAAAAACGAAACCTTTATATTTTCTACAATAATGCTACAACTTACGAAATACCTACATCTAAACAACGAACTCCATACCTATTAATATTCCGCAAAGTAACTGTAGCTAGAGTATACTTAGGCGTTTCATTTCAACGTTAACATTACAAAAGGCTCCCTATAAAGGCCAAAGGTAAAGGCTAGGCTACACGACCTAAGAATAGATGGTTCTTTGTTGATAGACTGATTAATTGCCGAAGAACACCCACACACAGGATGTAACTTGGAAGCTATAGCCAATTGGACAGAAGACCTTGGCTATTTATAGCTTATCGTGAGTGTGCGCTAAGCGTGTGTAAGATTTGCATAAATACTGCGTTAGCGAAAGGTATTTTTGTTCTTGATTGACAGCTTGCTTAATAATTATTATTACAATAAATAATCACAATAATTTATTTAAAAAAAATGTTGGCGACAAAGAATTTCTTCCTATTGATGTTGCGTGTTTCTCTGACATGAAAGATTTTTTTAATAAGCACTAAGAAAATATTATTTTGAAATCAATCCGCCAGGTTTAGGAAATAAGTTAGTTTTTTAAATCAACGAATCGAACAGTCACTGGCTCCTGAAATACAGGTACTCTAACCTAGCTCAGGAGCCAGGGACTCACATTTTTCTGTAACCTGTTTTTATGGTAATAAAGATCTTTTATATTATACTGTCAATAGCTGTTCTGTTGAAGTTATTTTTATTATTATTTATTTATTATCAGCCATTTGTGTCCCACTGCAGGGCAAAGGCCTCCCTTCCCTCCTTCTGTTGAAGTTAATGTCCCTTAATTAAAATTAATCATTGGAAGCTCCTCCCCATAATCCATGAGGGAAGACCGTGAACTCAAGTTCAGTATTAGAAAAGGTCGCTGCCAAAGGCTGGTTTATTTATGTTTCTTAATAAAATATTAGAAACCACCCTATAATTTAGTAAGACCATGAATTAAAGGTTGTACTGAACGTTTTGTAATAGGTAGGTACCGCCCGATAAAGCCATGCTCTTGGCAATGCGATAGTGTTCAAGGCCGATGCGGTTTTTATGGATTTTGCAGTAAGTATTTAAATTGAGGTAACTGTATGAAGTGCGAGCAACTTGCAGATGCGGACCGTAAGTTTTGAGAATGTATGAAAGACATCATCATCTGCCTAGCCTTTTCTCAACTATGTTAGGGTCGGCTCAATGTAAACGAATGCAGCTTTACATGGAGGCCATGGAGCGACTACCTATCTGACCTCTACAACCCAGTTAGTGGGTAATACGCTACCCCGTGGTAAGTGTGGTTGTCAGACTTTCGGACAACTACGTCAAAGATCTACATATGACAGCCGGGACTAACGGGTTAACGTTCTTTCCGAGGCACGGAGGCAATTAAGTATGTAACGGATGGTCACATTGGCGACCATCCGTTAGGTCGGTCAGTAGATTGCTACTGACCGACCTTGGCAGACAGCTTAACCTTGAAGATCGACGTATGCGGCTGTTATTATTTAAAGATATGGGTGACTAAAAGTATGGCTATATGGCTAGAATGGACATGTGTTGCAGAGGAATGAGAACAATGTCTTGGCGAAAGGTTTTACTATAAATGTGTCTATGATAGTAGGGGTAGACCAAAGAAACAATGGATGGACTATGTGAAAGATGGCCAGGGATTGACTACTCAGATGATGATGAGTGTCTGTTGTTGTGTCACAGCCATTTTACTCCGACACTTAGCACCTTACCCTTTTTTTCGTCGTTCGGGTTCGGGTCTAACCTGTAAAAACAATCGTATGTGATAATGAATCATTATCATCAGCCTATAATGTTCCCACTGCTGGAACACAGGCCTCCTCTCTATGAGAAGGAATGGGCTATAATCCACCACGCGGGCCCAGTGCGGATTGTTAGATGCCACATGTCTTCGAATTTTTGGTTCTAGGACATGTCGGTGATAATTAATAAAATAAATAAATGTCATGTTGCGCCAACTGCAAATAGATTGGACAGGAAAATGATGATAAAATACATTTTAAGTTTTTACCCGATAAGTAGCATGTTTTATCTCAACACCTAGACGTATTGAGCAAGTGCAATATTCCACTTAGAATCTGCGCTCCGTGCATTGCGAAAACTTTTGACATTCACCTCTCACAAGTATGCCAGGGCCGTCAGGGCTTTCTCACTTACTTCTTGATTTCATTCATTGAATGTGTTTGACTGATTTTGTGATGTAGTCAAAGCAGCAAGAATTCCTGTCTAATGCTACTAGTATAAATAAAGTGTGTGTGTTTAATTACTCACGTAAGAAGTTATACTTCTTTGGCGTATAAAACTAAAATGTTGACTAGCTAACTTCAGGGTGTATGTTGACTAGCTTACTTCAGGGTGTCGGTTTTACGTGACGGTGTGCGCGCGCATCGTAAAAATTTACTCTCATCATTTTTCCCTAACGCGCCAAAAGAAGTATATATTCAAAAAGCACGTCGGGAGGTAGGAGAGAAGGGAATTAGTTGATGAATCCATGAATATCTTGTTTGTATGACTAATTATTGAATTAATTTAAATAAAAGTAAATCGGTCGCGGCAGACCACGAAGGAGATGGCGGGATGAACTGGATGTCTTCGTTGAGAATTGGAAAGAAGTAACACAGAATCGTGACCGTTGGAAGGAATGGAAGGAGGCCTTTGTCTAGCAATATGGGCCAGCTATAATAATAAAATAATAAAAAAAGGAAATCGTATGTTTATAGACATCATACACACATGCAGACATAGGGGACCCCATCGTGCTTTAAAATGTCTTGGCTAGATCTTTTCAGCAAGTTAGATACCGGGGGCCTTTTGGCCTCGTACAGGACCAATTTGTTTATTTTTTTCTTGTGTTTACTTTATACATAACAAGCTTTTGCGGTTTCGCACGCACTAATTTAGAATTAGACAATCATAATATAATTCGATCATAATTCGAAGGACACGCAGTGCCATCTATTATTATAACAACGTTATTGTTGTTTTCCTCGGGACCAGTATTTTTTTTGGGATCAAAGGTACCCTGTGTCCGTTTCTGTACACCTGACAACGTATATGAAAAATTTCAGGATGGTCGGTTCAGTGGTTTAGGCGCGAAAAGGTAACAAACAAACAAAGAACTTACTTTCGCATTTATAATATTATAAAAGTTAGGAGTTAGGATTTTGTTTTATTGTTATTTTAATCGTTTTGTCTTGTGCGAGTCAAATAAATACCTTTTTTTATTTCTTGATAAGAAAGGAAGTTATACAATATTTCTTTCTTTTAAAGATCTTGCACGCCATATCTAAAGGGTGTAAACAGACTCTTAACGAAGCCGACAGGCACTTGTTTTTCCCGTCATTGCGATCATTTTTTTGTTCTAGACCATACCTGGGAACCTTACAGTTACGGAGATATTGGGGGTCAAAGTTCCAACTTTTTCACAAGTTTTTTTTTAAATACATGTTTTAATGTATTTTTTTTTTACTTAAGACTCCTTCACGACTCCCCTACTATGCAATCCATCCATCAGCACAATGTTTTGAATGCGTTACATTGAGTCATAACGTAAAACGTGATTTTTCACCCCAAAAAAAAAATTCGTTTCCCACCAATAATTTTTGCGTAAAGTTACTTAGTTTGATGTACATAACGCTTGGTTAACGGCTTGCTTCGTGAAGAGTCTGTTTACACCCTGTATAGACTCAAGAATGCAAATCCCACAACGAACATTCACGCAAAATACGCGCATTGGACATGGAGTTGCGGACACCAGCCCTTTATACAATACTACTATTCACAACAAAAACAACAACAACTCATAAAATTTGCAGATTTATACACCTACCACTGTTTGTCTCTCCATCACCCAAAGGTTGACTGGCAGAAAATGCCTATGGCATTAAGTCCGCCTCTCTACTTTGTGCTTGAATTCTTAAATAAATCAATAAACTCATAGACAAGACATAGAGCGCAATCGCAATAGATACAGCTAGGGCTCACAGTTATTGCGTGTTTTCGCAATCGCTCCGAAGAAGCGCCAAGTTGACTGACCTACACTACATCAGTTCAGCCATGAACCAATAACGAACGGTAGGTATTGGCCTATTGGGTTCAAACATTGCGAGACAAAGCAAATACAAACGCAACGTGAACTACTATAATGGCCCTGCACTGCCAGCATGTCAAGTTTAGTTTACAATCATAGTTCTATATTAAAATAAGGAGTAATTGCGTAATTAACACGCAATGGCAATCACTTTCGTTTTCACAGTTCAATAACATTCAACGCTTTGTTATGGTGATTGCGTAGAGTAGCCCGCGATATTCAAATTTTCTTACGTTTTTTTTCGTAATTTGCATGTCAGTGTCAATAGGGTTAAATTAACTTACAGGTTTATATTGATGATTTTCATGTTTGTAATTCTGTGATTACATACGTGTTACTGGCGCGACTCATTTTTCATCAACGTACAACCTGACACTGACCTGCAAATTACAATAAACGTAAAAAAAATATGAATTTCGCGGGCTACCTTGACAAAACCACCTTAAGCAGATACATTTTTGTGAATCCTAATGAAGCATTAGGATTAGGAACTTCCTTCATAATCCTACAGAATGTGATGGAAAGTAAAGTAGGCAGCGCATCATTTCGTAAAAACTGTCATTTGATTTTGAACTTAACCAAGTATCAACATTGTATGGTTTAAAATCATTTGGAGAAGTTTGATTTGCTGGCGACTGTACATAATTGTTTTAAGAAATTGGGCATTCTGATCGATAGAAATCTCGCACCATTTTTAGGGTTTCGTAGCCAAATGGCAAAAAATGGAACCCTTATGGTTTCGTCATGTCTGTCTGTCTGTCCGTCCGTATGTCACAGCCACTTTTTTCCGAAACTGTAAGAACTATACTGTTGAAACTTGATAAGTCGATGTATTCTGCGAACCGCATTAAGATTTTCACACAAAAAGCAAAGCAAAGCCCATATGTGTGGTGGGTATCTCTGGATAGGTCTTCAACAATGATATTGAGGTTTCTAATATATTTTTTTTCTAATTTTTTTTTTTGATAAAACTAAAAAAAATATATGATGTATATACATTACCATGCAAACTTCCACCGAAAATTGGTTTGAACGAGAACTAGTAAGTAGTTCTTTTTTAATACGTCATAAATCGTAAACCGCAATTTACCTTTGCCTAATGTTGTATAGATAATGGTACGGAACCCTTCGTGCGCGAGTCCGACTCGCACTTGGCCGGTTTTATTAGTTAACACAGTAAATATTGTGATAGTATGCTGTATTAGTTTTATACGTGGGTACGGTTGATGGCAATAAGGTCCGCCCTTTATAACATGGCAAACGACTTACTTGACTTACGCAAACGCCATAACTATGTAAAAATGTGGATGTATCTATTAACCTAACCTTCACCTCTGGCTACCCCTTGTCTAAACACATAAAATCATGAGTACCTGTAAGTGTAGGTACCATTAGTTTAGCACTTAATCAAATTTGCTGATCATAGTCGATGTTTTACGTTCGAACGACATGATTGCGTGATTTGATTTGATTTGTGTTTGTCTGGTTCGTAGACACCTTTGATTAGCTACCATGAATGAGAGAGATTAGGACATGTAACATGAGTGTGTAAAATAACATAACATCACGACTGTAATCCCCGAAGGGTTAGGCAGAAGTGTACTTAAAAGTACACCCACATTTCGCCAGTTATGTTTTTAAGTCGAGTAATAGGGGGTAGGGGGTGAGAGCGGCGGTGGCCCAGTGGTTGCGACCCCGACTTACGAACAGTAAGTCGTGGGTTCGACCCAGGCAGGCGCATTACTTTGTGTAATTTATTGCATCACCACTGCTCTCAAAAACGGTGAAGGAAAACATCGAGAGGAAACCGGCATGTCCTCGAACCAAAAATTCGAAGACATGTGACATCTACCAATCCGCACTGGGCCCGCGTGGTGGATTATAGCCCATTCCCTCTCATAGAGAGGAGGCTTTTGTCCCAGCAGTGGGAACATTATAGGATGATGATGATAATGATGAATAGGGGGCGAGCCTATTGCCATCAACCGGGCACAAATCCAGACTCCGTAGTTGATAAATTCCTGATGGAAAAACCCAATAGCACTTTGCCCGACCCGGGAATCGAACCAACAAGGGGAGGGAGGGGAAGGGGGGGGGGAGCGCAGGGGGCTGGGTGGGAGTATGAAAGTATGTAAAATAACGCCTGTAATCCCTGAAGGGTTAGGAGTGCTTCTACAGTGCACCAACATATCGCTAGTTGTGTTTCAAGTTCCATGTAGGTATAGCGACCCTATTACCATCAACCGGGAGCTAAACATGACATTCAGACTGCCGTACTGAGAAAAATCAATAAGAAAGATGATGACGATTCCCAGGCGCAAAGTGGCGTCTGGAAATCGTATAGTCATTATCTGCCTAGACTTTTCCCAACTACGTTGGGGTCGGATTCCAGTCTAACCGGATGCAGCTGAATACCAGTATTTTACTTGGAGCGACTGCCTATCCATCTGACCTCCACAACCCAGTTAGTACTGGATAATACGATACCCTTTGGTAAGACAGGTTGTTAGACTATCGGGCCACTAACTACCTGTAACGACTATCAAAGATCTATAAATGACAGCCGAGACCAACGGCTTAACGTCCTTTCCGAGGCCCGGAGGAAACTCGGTATGTAATGGGTGATCGCCAATCCATGGACTAACTTAGGCAAGCGTGGCTTAACCTAAACATCAGCCTGGGAATTGTCAACAAGACCTAATTAACGCTCAACAGTACTTGCGAGCACTAGACTAAAAGCCCCTCTGGATACTTTTTGGTCGCATAAGTACTAATCGAACTCGAAACAATTTCTAAATATTTAATCCAGACGAACAAATCGCCCAATCATGGGACTTTTAAAACTGAAATCGATAAGTTTTTCCATACTCACGTGAAGTTGAAATAACCTGAGTCATGCAACGTATGTATTTATTTACCAAGGGGTATTAGGTACAGTATGGGACGACCATAAATATCAAACATAGCTGTTTAAATAAAAACGTATTACGGTATGTCTACAGCTATTTGAAGGTAAATGGTAAGAGTTAGCGAGTATTTTTATGGCTGTGGACATTTTTCATGAATACTTAAAGTGGAATCGCCAGGGTAGCCCGACAAATTAAAATATTCTTATGTTTTTTTGCAATTTGCAGGTCAATTTCCGGTTGTATGTTGATGCAAATATAATACGCGGAAATAACACGTACTTATACGTATACTTACAGAATTATAATCATTAAAATCAATACAATCCTTTTTTTTTCGGATGGGAAATCATCAAATCCCGCTCTGGGCAGAGCGGAAGGGAGTGTCGGACTTGTACTGACTAAAACCCATCCAAGTTCCTTCCTTGCCCTTTGTGTTCCAGGGCCGCGGTATCTCTTTCGAACAGTCCCACCACAGCCCTGGCAATACAACCCTCTAAATTATATTTCATGAAAAAGTGTTTCAATTGCTAATTTTATTGCCAAAAGCTTATGATATGAATTTCTCGGGCTACCCTAATACACCTAAGGTGAAGAAGTTTTAATTGGACATACTTTGTTAATAGGCTTTGTAGCTATTTTACAGAATTTCTACAAATAACTTAATGGAATACTTAAATCTTTCCAACCAGTCCGTTCTCGTAACTACAATGGCACCCGAAACCAATATTTTGATTTGAGAATTGACTTTCAAATTAAAAAAAAGAATAATGGCAATACTATGCTCATTTACATCCCCAAACAAAAGAAAAAATTACCATTTTTCCAAAAATCATTTCCCTAATTTGAATCCGATCGGGGCTACAATAAAATTATGCACATGATACAAAATTATGCGTACCAACGTAATATCGTCTACTCGACGTAATGCCGTCGATATGGCCTGTATCTGTCGGTTAAATCGACGAACGAGGCCGATCGTCGATAAGGCGTAGCCTGGAAAATGGTCTACCTACATTAGTTATCGCTCACCTAGATCGAGGCAGGCAAGGAAGTGTGGACAGGCCGCGGAGTTTAAAATATTGGAGCAGCAACTCAATAGCGTAACATACTTTTCCACTACGACTAAAAACTACAATTTTGAATGAAATTCATAATAATGCCTCGTTGGTCTAGTGGTCGCAAGCGCGAATGCCCATCATGAGGACTTGGACTCGATTCCTGGGTCCGGAAAAGTAGCAACCGTGGATTTTAGATTTGTGCCCGATCGATGGCAATAGGCTCGCCCCGTACTACATGGGATTTAAAACATAACTGGCGCAATGTGGGTGTACTATTAAGTACACCTCTGCCTAACGCTTCGGTGTTTACAAGCGTGATGTTATATTATTTTATTCGGAATACTTTGCTTCTTGAATTTTATAAAATTTGGTTACTCGATAACTTAAAACACAATGCTTACCGTCTAAAATACTAAAATGAATAACATTGGGATTGTGGGTGTGTTAAGATTTGATAAATTTTGTTAGAGGAACATTAATAATTATTTGGCATTTATCATTTTTGAGACGCGGTAAAGGTAAATTTACGGCAAAGGTAAGTTTATTGATCATTTCGTAGTTAGTTTCATGCCCCGTGTTTCATCTAGCGACCGAGCGGAGGCAAAAGGGCTGAGATTTTGAGGATTAATTCGTAAGTTTGACCGAAAAGATTTATTTATTTTGACACA
This sequence comes from Lycophotia porphyrea, assembly GCA_950005105.1. Classification (NCBI taxonomy): domain Eukaryota; kingdom Metazoa; phylum Arthropoda; class Insecta; order Lepidoptera; family Noctuidae; genus Lycophotia; species Lycophotia porphyrea. The sequence continues at coordinate 14,923,437 of OX465402.1, forward strand.
TATTATTGTTATATGGTAACTAAGGTACAAATTAAAAAAATGGTTGTCTGTAAAGTTGGTTTATATGGTAGACGATAGTTTAACGTGACAACGTCATAAAATCGAGAGATAGATTCGGCGCATGAGTACAATGAGCGTAACGGGTCAATGAGCGTAACGGGTCACTTTTTCGTGCATGCAGCTGGCGTTCATAGATTTATTAGACGTTGTCACGTCAAAACGACACTGCAGTGTCTAGCGATACTGGATGGCCATGCATTCGCAGGTTTGGCGGATGTTATAGGACTTTTCCATCTGGAATTTCTTAGTAGTAACCCAGACTTCAGTCCACTTCACGTAATTTGACCAATCGATAGCTCTGTGTCCTGAAAAGGGGTCGGGCGGCTCGGTTAAAGCGGCAATAAAATAGTTTACGCAGTAGATAAAATGATATAGTATGACCACTTTAAGTGTGTAGTTCAAGGTAGTGCTGCTTGTCAAAAAAAAATATGCATCGATCTGTCAAACTTGGTACTTTTATTTTAGTTCCTTGTTTTCCCGTCTGCACATACAAGGTGTAAACAGACTCTTCATATGGCCGTCAACCAAGCATTATGTACATCAAACTAAGTAACTTTACGCAAAAATTTGTGCTAAGAAATGACGACGATTTATTTGGGCTGAAAAATCCGCACTTAAAACATTGTGCTGATGGATTGATTGAGTAGTAAGGGGGTCCTGGAGGTGTTTAAAGTAAAACTCTTAAATGAAAAACATGTATTTAAAAAAAAACTTGTGAAAAAGTTGGAACTTTGACCCCCAATATCTCCGTAACTAGAAGGTTCCCAGGTATGGTCTAGAACAAAAAAATGATTGCAATTGCGGGAAGAACAAGTGCCTTTCGGCTTCGTTAAGAGTCTGTTTACACCCTTTATAAGTTGGTTGAAGTGTAGAACGACCTTTATCTAAGCGTGTGAATGACACTGACATGGAGGCGTTGTCGGTAAACATTTATGAAATAGTTTTTAAATGAAGTTTTGACATGTAGTTAAAATATTCTCTGTCATTATTCAGATTTAATTCGGTACGTGGTCCAATTATACAAAATTATATATGTAAATGAAACTCATTTAGCTTAGTACATAAGATTGACCTTTTAAATGAGTTCGGCACACTTTGAGTGAATTTTAAATTTAAATGTACCTATTGCTTTTGTGTTACCGTCTAATGGTGAGAACAATGCCCTGTATATAATAGAATACTGGCGCAGGGTTTACATGTACTAATCGTATACTTTGAGCATCATTATTTGCCTAGCCTTTTCCCAACTATGTTGGGGTGGGCTTCCAGTCTAACCGGATGCAGCTGAATACCAGTATTTTACATGGAGCGACTGCCTATCTGACCTTCACAACCCAGTTAGTACTGGGTAATACGATACCGCTTGGTAATGTGTACTTTGATGAGGACAGTTCATACAAATCGGTTTGTTTATTCGGTTTACAGTTTTTTTTTTTTATATATCGAGCTCTACGTCTTTTGCCCTCTCATTTTAAAGATTCAATTAATACCTTAAAAGAATCTTCCATTCATTCATTCAATGACACTTGACCCGAAGACTAAACAACTGGGTTTCGAAGCATAATGTGCACAAGAGCTTCTTTTACATGTAAGGTAGCCGATATGGAAGAATAGGATACGTAGTAAATACGTATAAATGGTGTTAACAGACTCTAAACGAAGCTGAAAGGCCAAGTGCCTTTCGGCTTTCTCCCCGTCATTGCCATCATTTTTTTTTTGTTTTAGACCATACCTGGGAACCTTCTAGTTACGGAGATATTGGGGGTCAAAGTTCCAACTTTCTTACAAGTTTTGTTTTTAAAATACATGTTTTTAATGTAATATTTTTACTTTAAACACCTCCAGGACCGCCTTACTATTTAATCCATCCATTAGCACAATGTTTTAAGTGCGTTACATTGAGTCCTACTGTAAAACATGATTTTTCAGCCCAAAAAAAAGTCGTTTCTTAGCACTAATTTTTGCGTAAAGTTACTTAGTTTGATGTACATAATGCTTGGTTAACGGCTTTGTGAAGAGTCTGTTTACACCCTGTATCGACGATGGGAAATCTTATCGAGCACACGGCTCGTATTCTCCATACTACTTAATGTTGGGACTATACTGTGTTGATACCTACTGATATAATACATATACTGCGGGTGTTGACAACGTAGGTAGTACGAACATACTGTAAAATACTGTCAACATACCATATATTACCTACAACTGGAAACGTCAAGTAATAATGAAGATGTAAACAACCGACAGCTAAACTAAAACGAACTAAAATAATAAGTAGGTACGGTCAATCAATTATTTACCGTACACCGTGAAGGTATCGATTTGAACTCAAGCGACACATTCATGTGTCAACAGAGGGTTTGAACAAATAACATTCTATTTGCGATAAGGGCGATTGAATGTCGAAATTAAACTGCCGGATAGCTTAAGGGCACCCGCATACTAGGCAACCTAACTGCAGTAGCTGCGCAGCCAATCGACAGCCACATCAAATAGCAACCTCATTTTGTTACAATCAACATGTTCGGAACACAAATTACGTTTGTCTTCTACGATAAGTGCACGGGGACCAGACCTTTATTCCCTTTATCTTTTAAACATGCGCGTTCATATATGGCTGCCAGAGCCAAATATCCTTGGCTGCTTAATGCGCAGTCTCCAATATACCATCATACATCGAAGTGGATGCCGCAGCCAGGCTGCAGGCGCAGGTGCCCTAAGTCAATCCTGACACTATATCCTGACACTATCGTAGTAACAGTGTTGCTTTGAATGCACTTGCAAGTTGTCTAGGTACTCAGCCTCCGGTCATGACCTCAGACGACTTTGTGTCAAACCGTCCATTGAAACACGCGAGCTCGTCGCATGTTGAGCATCAACTACTTTCATTTGTATTCCCCCAAGTTGCTATCGCATACGCATGTCGTTAGGGCGTGTATTTAGATGACATAATCAGCCATCGGGTCATGCTTGTGGCCACTGGTCTTCTATGAGAGAGAAAAAGGTTTACCTAATTCACCACGCGGGCCCAGTGAGGGTTGGTAGATGTGACATGTCTTCGAATTTTTGGTTCTAGGACATGCCGGTTTCCTCACGATGTTTTCCTTCACCGTTTTGAAAGCAGTGGTGATGCAATAAATAATATACCGTAATACGCCTGCCTAGTTTTGAATCCAGGTTATAACCTACAAACTCGTAAGTCATACCACTGCTCTCCAGTTAGAATAAAATATCAAAATTAGATAGTTACTAGCTCTCCTGCGCACATCAACGCCGAAGGGGATCATGGTGTGGACGGAGTACTCCGACGAACAGCTGCCACCTGGAGGAGGATAGGGTATTAAGGATAGGATAGGCATTAGGACTGGGAGGAGGTTGATCTTAAAGGTACAATTTCGAAGACTCGAAGCGTGAGAAGGCTGCTCTCATATAAGTTTATGAAAACAGAAATAGACCACAATTTTAATATAAAAACAGAATTTTGTCTTGGTTCGTTTCGGCTCACAAACACAAACAGCCAGACCCGAACTATCTATAGTTCATACATATATTTTTTCCGTGCGGGGATCGAACCCGACGCGCAGCAGCCAATTACTCAGCTACTGCGCCAACCGAGCCGTCAATGTTGCCATACCTACGCAGTGTTGCGTAAGGGGGAGCTTTGCCGCTGCGGTTAGCCTGAACAAAAAATTCCGGTATCATACTTTGATAAGGAAATAGAGTAGACTAGTAAAACTTTTTGTCCAATACAACACTCCATTATCCTCGGGCGGATTTCCCCACAGCAAAAAAAGGATATTATTTAGTTATTTTTAAATAATTTGTACCTACTCAGAATATTCGTACTAGCTTACAATTCGCATCAACCATTTGCATGTTCATAAAATAATGTAATGGCTATACTCGTAAACTGCGATAATAAATACTCGATGCTTTTGTCCGATAAGGTGCGAAAATTGACAACAACTTGACCTTACGTATAAATAGGTTACATAATACTGAGGCACACATCAATATTAAAAATAATAAATTGCAACCAAATAAATATTCCAATTCCTAGTACACCGACAATATTGCTTGCAAATTTGGAAAAGTATACGCTTCGGCATTGGATTGTGAATATTTCCGCGTGTATACCAAATTCCTTGTTCGACCGTACATGTCAGATTAAATGCGTTAAAGATGAAGCTGGAATGGTTCCTTCGGATGAATGTAAAATTAAGGACAGGTGGAAGAGGTACTTTGAAAGACTGATGAATGAGGAAACGATCTGTTGAACGAGAAGCGGATCTGAATGGAGGCACAGAGATAGATTGAAATAGCACATAGGCACCTTCTTTTTGAAGTAAAACCTTCTTTGGCAGCGTTGTGCAGTTTTGAGATGAGTAAAAACTGTTAAACTCGCGGATTGAATCAGCGGCGCAGGGCGCTTGCGCGGGTGTGCGTGTAGTTTGAGCTCGATGGTGTTGTTTCAAGTTTTTTTCAACGGCAGCGACATCTTTCGTTCTTGCAGAAAGCTATTGAAATTTCTGATATTTAAGCCAGATGGCGTTGTTTCAAGTTTTCACTTCTGCCAGCACTCCCGGAGTGCAACCCGTTGTCTTTTTTTTCTCACACATGTATACATATCAAAATTACCACGCAAACAAAGTCGCGGGCATCACTTAGTAATAAGTAAAAACAGACAATACGCACTGATCATCCTAGCGAAGCCAAAATCGCACAGTTTGACGACTCCCTCACTGGTCAGCAATATGTTCTCTGGTTTGACGTCTCTGTGGATGCAGTTGTGTCGGTGGCAGTACGCCACGCCCTGCAGCGTCTGCCAGATGATCTGCTTCGACAGCAGCTCTGGACAGCCCTGAAATATGACCACTTTTTAATAAGGCCGTAGGGCAATCGTTCATGTAGTTGAGAAAAATGCTAATATAACGCCTAGCGCCCGATTTAAACGCAAAAATTATGAATTTACCGCCTCATTAAAAAACGATTTCTAACTTGGGTTCCAAGCCCAAACATCCTGTAAGGCATATTCTAGAATGGACCGTCAGTAATGGGTGAACGGTGAGTAATGGGCTAGCTCGCCATCCGTCCGTCTTATGGCGACAGGCCGTGTTGACGGCGCGTTCGTGTTCCACGCGCGCCTTAAAGAGATGTCAGCAAACAGAGAGGGCGCAAGGGCAGATGCCTGCCAGGGCTGCGGGACTGTTCGAAAGAGGTACCGCGGCCCTGGAACACAAAGGGCAAGGAAGGAACATGGATTGGTTTTAGTCAGTACAAGTCTGACACTCCCTTCCGCTCCGCCCAGAGCGAGAGGAGTCATTTGATGATTTCCCATCCAAAAAAACAAAATTCAAAAAAAGGCATATTCCAGAGTGCGACCGGCAACAGTAGCGCGCGCTGAAAACCGGTTATAACATGCTTTCACACGCGACCGGAACTCGCCTCGCTCAGAACGCTTACTAAGCCGTAATGGCGTAATCGCGTCAACCGGCGCACGTTGGACGCACGGGCGCCGGTCGAGCGTATCCTGATGTGTCTACCGGCGCACGTCGGACGCACGGGCGCCGGTCGAGCGTATCTTGACGTGTCTACCGGCGCACGTTGGACGCACGGGCGCCGGTGAGCATATCCTAACATGTCTACCGGCGCACGTTGGACGCACGGGTGCCGGTCGAGCGTATCCTGATGTGTCTACCGGCGCACGTCGGACGCACGGGCGCCGGTCGAGCGTATCTTGACGTGTCTACCGGCGCACGTTGGACGCACGGGCGCCGGTGAGCATATCCTAACATGTCTACCGGCGCACGTTGGACGCACGGGTGCCGGTCGAGCGTATCCTGACGTGTCTACCGGCGCACGTTAAACGCACGGGCGCCGCTCGAGCGTGTCCTAAGGTGTCTACCGGTGCACGTTGGACGCACGGGCGCCGCTCGAGCGTGTCCTGTCGTGTCTACCAGTGCACGTTGAACAGTGAACGCTATCGCACAAGTCCATGAACATCGAAACGTGCGACCGCCACATGCGACCGGCGCCGCCGCGCGCCGTTCGCACAGCCCCAATTATTTTTTTAACTTTATTCAGACAAACGCTCTCAAGATAAAATTGGCTAAATTGCCAATGTTGTAGCTTGGGCTTAACGTCAGTGTTTGAAATTAAAATTTTAATTTTGGCGCATAAAGTGCGAAATTCAATAATGCCTCCACTGCTTAATCAGTTTCAGGGATCAGGGATAGATAATTAGGTATAAACCTAATAAGGCTTCTTTAGATTACTTCAATTTGTTTTTGTACGTTACACGTAACACCATTGTTTTTTCAAAGCCCTACTTATTTTTTAATAGTAAATTAAAACCATCATTAAAATAAGAAAACCATGATTTAAATTCGCAACGCGCTGAGTCTCAACAACGCTCGTAGCGTTCGCCTACGCAGTTTGCTACGCGTAGCGCTTGCTACGCGCTACGGTAAAGCGCTACGAGCGCCAAGGTAAATTAATTATAAAGTTTTTTGTACACGTTAAGTAAAAAAAAATTGTCATCCTCGGAATGAGATATAATACGCTGGAAACTGGTATAAACCCATATTTTGGCATTCTAACTTTTTTTTCTGTGGAAACGTAAAGCCGAATTTTTCAATTGACCTATAATGGATGCACAAGGTCACACTATTCCGCCACAATATATATTCGTTGAATTTCCAGTTACTCATAAACAAAAAAAAAAAGATGAATTGAAAATAGAACAAAGTCGCGAGCGATGAAACTTTATTCTTCACACCTCTAGGAACTCTATAAAAAAAGTACCATGAAAATCCGACAACAGGATAGTTGACAAAAAAAATCTAATTAGTCCGTCAGATAGATTTCCAAAAAATATTGGACAAGTTTTTTTTCTTTTTCGACGTAAACTAAAAATGAGGACGATGCAGTGCGTCGAAAACTCGTGTAACGTCACAATGTGTAGCGTACACTTTTTACCGGAAAGTAACGTCACAACCCCCACTCATAATCTTTGATGCGTTTTATCTACATCAGATTTTTATCTTCTATATCTATATCTATTCTATATTCTATACATATAATAAAACAGTAAAAAAACTGTGTCTTTACATTGAATATAATAAAAAAAAATTGTGGGGTGTTTAGAAACAGTAAAAGAGCACGAATCCAAAAAAAAAATCTATCTGTTTGTCTGTGTGTCTGTTTGTCTGTACACGCTAATCTTCGGAACTACTCGACGGATTTGAATGATTTTTTGTTGTATAGGTATTAAGTCTGGGCAACATATAGGCTATAATTTATCTTGGAAACTTGAACACCTGATGCAGAACCGCAACAGACCAGCTAAACTATAAGAGATACAAAAATGGTACCATAGCAAAAATTGTTCCACGTAATGAGCATTTTCTGCTAAGAGAATAAATTTGAAGATCTGGAACAGCTGATGTGGAATTCCAAGAGCCCAGCTACACTATAACATATATAGGAATGACGTCTTAGCAAGAGTTGTTCAGCCTGATAAGCACTCTTTGTTGACGTATAAAAATTGAAGATCTGGAACAGCTGATGTGGAAATCAAAGCTATCACTAATTTCACTGTATAATTTCACTGGGTGTGATGTCGGTGAGACTGTGTTCATACTGTGCATACAACTCATTCCCAACAATTTCCCCTTTCAATTTAAGCGCACACTGTTCCCTGTGACTTCATGCTTTGCCATGACAATAAACAAGTCACAAGGGCAGACGCTTAAAGCCGCTGGTGTTGACCTGACAACCAGCTGTTTTCTCATGGCCAACTTTATGTTGCTTCCAGTCTTTATATATTAGCTCCTGAAGGAAAAACCCCAAATATAGTTTATAAAGATTTTTTTTTTAAGTTATTTGTAATAGTTAATTCATTGTACCCTTGGGATCCGCTGCGGAATAACGGGAAGAAAAGTTTTTTGTTGTATACGTATTAAGTCTGGGCATCATATAGGCTATAATTTATTTTGGAAAATGGAACACCTGATGCAGAACCGCAATAGACCAGCTAAAGTATAAGAGATATAAAAATGGTGCCATAGCAAAAATTAATTTACGTGAAGAGCATTTTCTGCTGTGAGAATAAATTTGAAGATCTGGAACACCTGATGTGGAACTCCAAAGCCCAGCGACATTATAACATATTAAGGAATGACGTCTTAGCAAAAGTTGTTTAGTCTGATGGGCATGTCCTGTCGTCTTACAAAAATGAAAGATCTGGAACGTCTCCAATCGTCTCGCTCATCCCGTTTTTTTCCCGTCCCCGGGCCTTAGAATTCTACATCAGAAGTTTCAGATCTCCGATTTTGACGACTCCGTTGTCGCTGGCATAAGCAACAGGATCCGCGTACGAAGTAGCGGGCAGAGGCTAGTTCATTTAATAAAACAAAAAATACGTATCCAATATTTTTTCGATAATCTAACTGACGGACTAAATAGAATCATATTTTTTTTAACTCAGGAAACATCCCTACTATTAAACTTCGTTCCACCTTCTTGTCTAATTGCACTTGACTAGTAGTCAAGATTGCGGACCAAGTGCGCAATATACATAATATGTTTTCTGTGGCTCGACTTTTGGAACCTTACTTGAGGTTCCCGAAATCAAGACACAATTTGCACTAAACGGCTCCGGTATATACAAAGGTAGTCGTGTAACGAAACCATAGCGCGATCCAATTCGACGACAACGCCATCTAGTTGCATTTAAAGTACTACCTACTTCAGGTGTAGACTTGGTAGCATTAAACAATGAATATTTAAAGGAATCTTTTTTTTCGTGTTTTGTTTCTTCAAATAGAAATTAAAACTAAATAAAAATATCAATTGAGAATATAACATGGACCATTTGGAAACTTTTAAGCTATTGCATAGCTTCTATCGCGGGCCTTGAGCGTGGAGACCGAATCCAGAAATTCCGTAACGAAAATAACCGTAACGTAACTTTCGTAGTGTCAGATATTGACAAGCCTAGGTTATTATTTTTAACCTAGGTTTTTTTTTGGTTAAAATAATAACCTAGGCTTGTCAATATCTGACACTACGAAAGTGAATAAATAATTATAATTACATAAGTTGATAAAAAATGCTATGCAATAGCTTTACCGCGGCAGTCTCCGAGTGCCACACGTCTTTTTTTTTATTTGTTGTTATAGCAGCAACAGAAATACACATTCTGTGAAAATTTCAACTGTCTACCTATTACGGATCATGAGATACAGCCCGCTGACAGATGGACGGACGAACAGTGGAGACTTAGTAATAGGTTTCCGTTGATTACCCTTCGTTTAAGTAACCCTAAAAGAGGAAGTTATACTTTAAACACACTCGAACTTTGCACCGTGATGTTAGACGTAGGGGTTCGTTCACATCACAGGTTAGCTGTGGTCGTCGCATGCAACTGCGGCTCTTAATGCGGTCGGAGCATTTCAACCGCCTCGCTAATGTTTTCCACAGTCATTACGGTTAGGAAATTGACTGTAACCGGTAACTGGAAACCATTTTTGTTTTACAAGCTAGTTAGTAGCTATAAAATGAACGGTAAAACCGTTTTGTTACTCGTTATTTAAGGATTCTAATGTTTTAATTCTAGGAATTCTGAATATTTAGGGTGATTAACAGGACCGTTCAGGAACACCCTTCTGAACTGTATAACCATTTCATTATTTTACCGAACTTTAATTTGGCAACAACACACCGCTGTCAACCTTTCAAAGGCTGTGCCAACTGTTCAAGGCTGAAGGCTCTAAACATGACCGGAAATGGACGGAAAACGTTCTTATATCTGCAAAGAAAGTCTGACCCAAAAACGGAGCTTTTGACACTTTGGCACCATTTCGATTTATTTGCCATTGCTCTATAAGTCTATATCAAGTCTATATCGTCAATGCATTTGATGGTTCACCGGTAAAATTCACGGTAGGAGTGACCTAAGTTTTTTTTATTATTATTTATTTATTTATCAAAATAAAGTTCCTAAAAATAATTACTTCCGAACTATGCCGTTTTCACGGTTTGTCTGTGGGGAAAGTTCAGTTCCCCAACCGTGAAAACGGCATCGTTCGTAAAACGGTTTTTAAGTAAAGTTTACTAATGCGGACACTATTTTACTTATTTAACAATAATCTCTTTAAAAACTACTTATTTGTTCTACCTCAACAATCTGTAAACCACTATCCTAAGAACATAGTTTACAAACGCTTGAAAAAAAACTGATTAACTTTTTTTTTTTTTTTTTCTTATATCAGCAACGCCTCCTTTTTAAGTAAGGCCACAACTTTTAGTTTACAAGTACAAAAAAGTGTGTGTGTACTTATTACGCACGTAAGAAGTTATACTTCTTTGGCGTATAAAACTAAAATGTTGACTAGCTAACCTCAGGGTGTCGGTTTTTCGTGAACGCGTGCGCGTCGTAAAAAATTACTCTCATCATTTTTCCCTAACGCGCCAAAAGAAGTATAACTTCAAAAATACGTGTTTTAAAAAAAAAACAAGTTCTTCAAATTATACTCTAACCATAAAGCTCAGTTAGCGCTACAATTTAAGATCATTTTTATTAATTTTTCAATTGGTTAATCATTTTGGCATAGAGTTTAAATTTGTTTACGTGATTCAAAATATGGATGGTTTTTGAATAGACCTTCAACTAGCCTATGAAGATAATTAAGTTACAAAGAGGCACCTAAAAAAGGTTATGTACACTAAAATGAAACAAAAAAATTACATAACAGTGGAAAAACTAACAATCCCGAACATTCTTGCACGGCATTGCAAATATCCACGAATAACGTGACGTCAAAGATCGCGTGACATACAGAGTACGTGTCACGCTGTCTCGCACGTCTACCTGACGTGACAGTCTTCTACGAACCGACAGACATTTCTTTAATGTATTTTTTTACTTTATTTTAACAAACGTCTAGCTCCAGAGACGAGGGTTGAAATAGCAAATAGTTGCAAACTTAGCTTGACAAGAGACTTAAAAGGACCCTTTTAGAACGTTTAATTAAGGCTCTTGTCAAATCAGGGGGTTACAATGACGTCTTAAAGAAGGAGTAATTCGAGTGTGGGAAAGAGACAGAGCTATACAGGTCGTTTAGCGCCATCTCTTTCTCACACTGGAATTACTCCTGCTTTAAGACGTCATGGTAACCCCATGATTTAAGAAAGATTTTCACGGTAAGGTTAAAGAGGAGCTTCTTTTTACCGATTCTCAAAGAAGAGACCTTTTTCGAAGCACTGGGCACGTTGTATACTACGATTATGCTCTCATCCTTTTCTGCCACTCAGAACCGTCACGTGCTAGAGCGACAAACAGCGAGCTGCCAAACGCATCGTCGATGCTGCCGCAAAATGCGATTCCCTGCTGCTAGCTAAGGCGCAACCTTTGCTGTTTCTACAGCTGCCTCGGTTTGGTCCAGTGGTTGCATGCACTGAAAATTGGGTTCCATTACCAGGTCAGGAAAAGTGTTATTTTTTGCGATGAGAAATTTCCCAGTATCCCCGAGTCTGGAACAGAAGGCACTTTGATCATCATTGACCTGCCCTTTTCCCAATTTATTTGGGGTCGGCGTCTTCTTCCATACTTCTCTATTATAACTTGTTATCTCAACAGTTATTACCCACTCTAATATCGTCAAAATTCTTTAATCAAGTTTAAATAACCATATGCCTGAACCCTTATCCACTGAACGATCAAAGATAAAAATACATCGAAGCTCGCGATAAAATCGATCCGAAAGCGCTTAACCAAAATAGAATCGCGAATCGAGTTTTTATTTCTTTGGCTTACAATGATGTTTTTGTTCACCTTTGCCATTTTGAACTAAATGGGGTCGTGATGGGAACTTACAGTAATAAGCAGAAAATACCTACCTTTCAACTAAAATTGTTTAATTCTCCGCAAACAGACAAAAAAATCATGAGAAAAATTCCGGTGAAATATGATTAAAAATAAGGAGGTGAATGCACCCTGCATTCAGCTCATTTCATAGGGGCATTTTTATCATGATTTATTTTCATAGTTTTTTCAGTTACTATTCCTTTATTTCAATGTAAAATTACATTGTCTTGACCCAGCACGCCATTTATGTACAGACGCCAGCGCACGTCAACCTACCCGAATCTGTCAGATTTTCCCAACCAACCTTGAACTTAATGTCATAGAGATAAAGTTGAAAATCTAGTAAAGAAATCTGACAGATTGTAGTAGCTTGATGTGCTGGCGTCTGTACATATACGGCTAAAATAATATAAAAACCAACAATGGATATTGAAATACTCTAACGAACGACGCGTGAAATCAATTGTTCACTTCCTGCCTAGCTACGGAGTTCATTGAACTCGTCGTCGCGCTTGCCGTTCTCTACGTGCAATTTGCCACAGTAACGACCAATTGCGTATGACAAAATAAAACAAATCGAAATTGGATTACCATAACGTTCCTGACAATTTCTTGAACCGGTCATCTTAGTACATTTTACTGAATTCACCACAACAGTCTGCAAAGGGCTGTCCCTTACATGTGAGAGTGTGAGCTTGCGCTCCATAACTCGAGTAGTCGATATTGGAGAAAAAAGGAGATTAAAATATGATTCGCAACCGTAACAAATAAGTTAGTATATTTTATTCGTAGTTCCAACGAATTCTAATAGCAGAAAAATGATGTCATTATTCCTTAGTCTGGTACAGACGCCAGCAGGTCAAGCTACCCGAAACTTTCAGATTTCCCAATCAACCTTGATATTAATGCTTCAGCAATAAAGTTGAAAATGTATTAAAGAAATCTGACAGATTGTAGTAGCTTGATTCGCTGGCGTCTGTACATACCATGCTCGAGTGAGCAATCAATTTTATAACCGGTAATTTAATATTCCATTTTCGAAAAATAAAATAAATAATTATACATGTAATATAATGAGTTTTTAGTGATACTTAGTATCTAGGTATTATAACATCAAGGTGAAAAATTATATGATTTATCGAAGTCGAGAGATAAATGTCATCCACGTGGTAATTGGTGATTCGATGCATTATTTTAAAATACAATTTAAAAGTCCGATTTTTTCAAATTGTAAAGTTCGATTTTTCCAAAACATCCCAGTTGGGACCCAAATCTATCGGATCGAAATGGTTGCCAATTAGATATCATATACACAGCCCCACCTATACTCTTCCTAGGCAGAGGTGTACCTAATAGTAAAGCCACATTTCGCCAGTTATGTTTAAGACGTGTAATAGGGGGCGAGCCTATTGCCATCCATCGGGCACAAATCCAGACTGCAATTCAAATTAGATCTAGTATCACATATTTCAACGAATGCACCTAATTACCAATCAACCTGTATACTTCCAGCTATAATATCTTGTTTTATGAAATTTGATATTTAATTAGCCTGATACCCAGACAAGGAACAACTTAACAACCAGTATAACCAGTATGGATTCTCCATTGTTTGTCTTTTTATTTTAGTATACCCGTGTAATTGTCTATCTACATATAGATATACTTTGATATACATTTATAGTATATATATTTATAGTATTTTATATATCCTTGTAGTCTATCTTAGTATAAAATTTAAAAATATTTTCTGATTTATACACCTACCACTGTTTGTCTCTCCATCACCCAAAGGTTGACTGGTAGAAAATGCCTATGGCATTAAGTCCGCCTCTGTACTTTGTGCTTGAATAAAAAAAATAAAGAAATAAATATAAATAAATAAATAAATATAATTGTTTGAAAATATAAAAAAATAATAAAAATAATAAAGGTAGATGACGCGACGTCAAGGGTAACAGCTAATAGCTATTAACTAGCTATTATTAGCTTAAAACTAATGATATTTGAACCGTTTCATTAACGTAATCCCAAAAGTATCCAGGCGAAGCTAATGCAACAACACCTCGCATTCATAACATCACCATCACCATCATCATTCATCCATCATCATCATTCTTTTTTTTTATTAATTTATTTCATTTCTTTTTTTTTAAGTGAAACTTCTTTATCGACGTATGGGAGAAATTTTTTTGACGTATCGTCACGTTTTTCGGTTACGCGCCATGTTGCTTTTTTTGACGTAAAGAATATAATGTATCATTATTGATGAAATACAACAATAGCAATGATATTATAATAAGAACAATGATAAAATAAATTACTCATTAATTGTATGCATGTCTATAATAATAAAATAGCTTTAATTTAATACGGAAAAAAATGTTTTTCTTAAGGCTTAAGCCTTATCTACCCCATTTTCGTGAAGTTGCAAATAGTAGAAAAATTATATGTCGTAAAGAAGTTTCACTTCTTACCTGTGTACTCTGGTACACACACATATTTTTTTATGTTTATAACATTATTTAAAAAATTGACGTTAATAGATAAACTTGGTTTGTCATTATTAGGAGACACGTGATAAGGAAGTAATATTTTTTTTTAATTTCTCGCGGAGAAACTGCTTGTTAGAAATACGAAATAAACTATCAGAGAGACATCTCTGTCTATTATGACAGACAGTAAATGACAGAGCAGATTTCGTTGAAAGCACGTAAACCATATTATTTTATTTAGATCATGAGCGAAACCGCGGGCAAAACCCGGATTAAAATAATCACCTCACGTTTCATTGTTAATTTTTGTAATGTTAATTAAAATGGCAAGATCATTGTTTTATTTGCAGAAATACTGAACAATTGAATAATTCGGTTTTTTGTTTCACCATTAAACATGTTTCACGTGTGTCATGTGATGATGATTAGTACAATTATATTCTTTGAATAACTTTGTACAAAAACAAAATATTATGTAACTTTTGTTATACTAGTTTTCCGGCTGGGACGGTTTTTACGACTTGACAAATCATCGAGATTTCATTATGAAAAGAATATTATGAATTTATTACACACATCCCACAGAGCCTTTTTTTTACGGATGGGAAATCATCAAATGACTTCTCCCGCTCCGGGCAGAGCGGAAGGGAGTGTCAGACTTGTACTGACTAAAACCCATCCATGTTCCTTCCTTGCCCTTTGTGTTCCAGGGCCGTGGTATCTCTTTCGAACAGTCCCGCAGCCCTGGCAGGCATCGGCCCTTGCGGGCCTCTCCCTGAGCCACGGAGCCTGGATCTGTGTCTGTGTTAATGGCAATAGGCTCGCCCCCTATTACATGGGACTTAAATATAGCTGGTGAAATGTGGCCGTACTATTAGGTACACCTCTGCCTAACCCTTTGGGGATTACAGGCGTGATGTTATATATAAGGTCCCATTAAAATAGATGGACAAATTTTAACACAGCGTTCAGTACGTCTAACCAAATACAGGGTGTAAACAGACTCTTCACGAAGCCGTCAACCAAGCATTATGTACATGAAACTAAGTTACTTTACGCAAAAATTAGTGCTGGGAAACGTTTTTTGTTTTTGGGCTGAAAAATCACGTTTTACAGAAGGCCTCAATGTAACGCACTCAAAACATTGTGCTGATGGATGGACTGAATAGTAAGGGGGTCCTGGAGGTGCTTAAAGTAAAAAAAAATACATTAAAAACATGTATTTCAAAAAAAAAACTTGTTTAAAGGTTGGAACTTAGACCCCGAATATCTCCGTACTAGAAGGTATGGTATTGATCAATGATCGCAATGACGGGAAGAACAAGTGCCTTTCGGCTTCTTTAAGAGTCTGTTTACACCCTTTATAGTTTAATAACAAAATACCTACAAGTTTATACGGAACCCTCGGTGAGTGACTCCAACTCGCACTTGGCCGGTTTTTGGATTGCGTATTTTTTATAATTATCACTTTGTTCGGTGAAGGAAAACATCGTAAGGAAACTAAACCAGCATGCCTGAGAGAATTTTTTGATGGCATGCAAAGCCAAGTCAGAAGCCAATGAACAACATAAAAACTCTGACATCTGGTTAGGCAATAACCACACGAAAAAGAGAACCTGTTTACTGCGTTTTGTCTACCTGTCTAAAGGTTAGACAACCGCACAAAAAAAAAGATGTTTTATAATCTCAGAGACACAAAACACTAACAAATAATTGTCGGTAAAAAATAAACAAGGACGCACGACGTCCAATCAAGCTATACAAAACCAGTTTATGCAAATATCTCCTTGTATAGGAAATCTATACAAAATAAGGCCAAGTTATACTAGGAAAGTACAGCTTAATGAGCCGCCGTGTGTAAGAATTTTGTTTTACACGCAATGTCAGAATAAATGCTGTGTAATCAGTAGAAAGGTATCAAAGTAAAAACTACCAACTGCGAAGTATGAAGGTCATTCGACTATTTTTTATACAGTTCGTATACACGGGTCGTTTCCTATAGGTATTTCTTCAGTACTGTGAATGTTTCATTACTTAGTAAATGTTTTCTTTGCGTAACTAATATTTAGGCATGTCAGTTATAGGTTTTGACATGCCATTTCAATATACATATTGATAACTGACTATTGCCCGCTTAATTCTTACGTGTATAGTTATTATAAAAATATTACTTCTCTATTTGAATTGGATTTTGTTAACAATGGTGCCGATTCCCTTGTTCACAAACTAAACTAAATTTAAGTTGAGTGCATCTTTTTCTTTCTATTTCATTGTGAAAAGGACAGAAGATAAATATTAGTTTAGTCCTGTCAAATTAGTCAGCACCTGACGTAATTTGATGTAATTTTAGTAGTCGACTTTTTAATCACGTCTAAACTTGTGTCAGGCGCTGGTTAATTTGACAGGACTAAATTAAATTTATCTTCTGTCCTTTTCTTAATAAAATAGAAAGAAAAAGATGCACTGAACTTAAATTTGGTTTAGTATGTAAACAAGGGAATCGGCACCAATTTCTTTTTGCACAAAACCCTAATCCTTTTTTCTAATATAAAAGTAATGTAACCCTAAGTTCCTCCTAATAACATCAGCTTTCTGCCAGTAAAAGTCCACAAGTCCAGACTCCGTGGCTGCTAATAAGAAATTCCTGATTGAAAAACCCAATAACACTTTTTCCGGACCTCATGCTTAGCTGTCCATCACCACTAGACCAACGAGGCAGTCGCTCAATCATAGTTATAAATGATAGTGTATGTACTCACAGCAGGGTACTTCTCCAGTTCATGCAGCACCGTATGGTCGCAGTATTCGAACACGAGGTGCAGCTTCCGTTTGCGACGGAACACCTCGATCAGGTTCACTAGGTTAGGGTGCTTTAGGTTCTGGGGACAATAATCATTTTATTAAGATTTAACTTACTGTTTAGCAATTTTTTTTGAAGTGAAATCTGTGTGTGTGAATGGGTAAAAACTGTTAAACTCGCGTCAGATCGTCAGATCGAATCGGCGGCGCAGGGCGCTTGCGCGAGTGTGGGCGGAGTTTAAGCTAGATGGCGTTGTTTCAAGCTTTTTTCTACGGCAGCGACATCTTTCGTTCTTGCAGAAAGCTATTGAAGTCTCTGATATTTAAGCTAGATGGCGTTGTGTCAAGTTTTCAATTCTGCCGGCACTCCCGGAGTGCAACCCGGTGTTTTTCAACACCGACGCGAAAACGGTTACCACTTATTCAGTATATCATTCTAAGCCCTCCCAAATACAAATTTTTCATCGGTTATAAAACCTACAGGGTCAAAATGTATGGATCAGCTTTTTTTTAAACCTATCAAAAATTTCAAATATTAGCCTGAACTATCCCACTCCTGGGCAAAGCTGTCCCCCCATTCCTTCCACTTTTCTCAATGTTGTACCTCAGTCATTGTGCCTAATTTCGTGTCGGCCAATGTCTTACTTAATAGCCACTTGTCTCGATCACCATCTGAGGTGGTTCTCGCTGGGCAGCTGAATAAAGGACTTGATTCTCAGACTGCATGGTCTGATAATCTGCATGGTCCTCATATGATTTAACCAATGTCTGGACTTTAAAAGAGACTGTGAATTTGTTTCGGCTATTTCTTCTCAGAGTAGTCAGGTACAAAACACCGGCCCTAGCATAAACCTTTAAAAAAACATGATGTGTAAAAGTGTTTGAAAAACCTATTTGCAAAATAAACATCATTTATCATTCAAAAAGCAGTTCTTCTGGTCAAGTTCTGCGGGTTTGCTTAGGAAATTACTCTCTAAAGAGCACTGTCCACCAGTTGCTCGAACCCTGTTCGATGCTGGTGGGCTACGACTGTGCGCCGAGGCGAAGATGGCTGGACGCCTTGGATAGATTATTGGCAAGAACCGCTAAAAATTTTGACTGTTTTATTTTTTTTATAGCCTGCCCTTCCATTGCTGGACAGAGGTCTCCTCCAAACCTATACTAGAGTTTTTATCCCGCGTCACCTGGAACCAAACCTTAATGTACGCGTCCAGGTCATCTCACCACATCTTCCTTTGATTATGTAAATTAGAAGATTTTGTCTTAAACAAAACCTGGTTGTATTGATACCTGATATTGTTTATTAAAGGTTTTATGCGGAAACTAGCCAAGCCATGCTTCACAAATATCTTTACCCCTTTTAAGCAGCACTTGACGCCTCTCCATCTAAATCCAGTTGAGAGGTCGAAGACCTCTCCACCATTTAAAAAACCTTTAATAGTTTAAACAAACGATCTATCCATAAATTACATACTCAGTTACGACAACAGAGGGAGACAAAAAAAACTTCGAATAAATATATAACCACATATAAATTATCGTCACGCATACATGGTTTTCGAATGGATAGGTACCTGCAAAGGTTAACGTACTCACACTCACAATTTTTCAACTACCGTGTAAAGTTTCTTAGGATAGAGGGGAGAGTCCGTCGACCTAATCAATCAACTTAATATGAGGGGGGCAAAGTTATAAAGGGAGTAAAAGGACTCTTAACGAAGCCGAAAGGCACTTGTTTTCCCCGTCATTGCGATCATTTTTTTGTTCTAGACCACACCTGGGAACCTTCTAGTTATGGAGATATTGGGGGTCAAAGTTCCAACTTTTTCACAAGTATTTTTTAAATACACCTTTTTACTGTATTTTTTTACTTAAGACACCTTCACGAACCTCGTACTATTCAATCCATCTATCAGCACAATCTTTTGAATGCGTTACATTGAGTCCTACCGTAAAACGTAATTTTTAACCCCAAGAAAAAAAGTTGTTTCCCAGCACTAATTTTTGCGAGAAGTTACTAAGTTTGATGTATGTACATAATGCTTGGTTGACGGCTTCGTGAAGAGTCTGTTTACACCCTGAATAGTGTTCGTACGTACACTTACTTCTAAAGAATTCAGCAAAATTAACTGAACATGGTATTATAGATACATATGTATACCGACCCTCCTCGAAGCCGGCAACCAAGCATTCTGTACGTCAAGTAACTACGCAAAAAATATAACTGGGAAACGACTTTTTTATCACTTTTTCGATAGCGTAACCTACAGTATTTAAATTCCGAAAATACTGACATCGGACCTTAGTCGTATACTAGAACTATTTGTGCTGTTAAGAATGCGTATCCGTTTGTTAGCAATTTATTTCTCATACTCTTTTGTTTATGTGTCAAATTCTTTCTAAAATACCGACATGCTATTTCTGCCACCCATTACTGATACTATTAGCCTGCGTCATCCCACTGCTGGGCAAAGGCCACCCATTAAAATAAAATAAATGTCACATTACAAATTCCACTCTAACATTGTAACTTCAACAATTATTCCATGTTGCCATGTAAGACGTGTGTCAGGTGTGTGTCATTTATTTTGATGTCGAAGAATACGACGTAGCTCACTAATTACTTAATAACTACATTTCTTAGAACTGATATGATAGCGACCTGTATTTCTCATGCTCATTGTGAATGCATAAATCGATATTGTGGCCACTTTTCTCTTTATTGGTGCTCACGGCCTTGACAAGGTTGCAAACGATGTACTTGAGAGCTTAAAGGTTACGTCACGTCAGCATTGCGAAGAAAAAATATATATTTAGTTGCAGTCTTTATTCGTCTTTTACCAGGGTACCCCTGCACGAAAACGTCAATCAAACATTCTGGACATCAAACTAAGCAATCCCACGCAAAAAAAAACGTTGGAAAATGATTTTTTTGGGATGAAAAATCACGGTATAAACTCAACGCACTCTAAACATTGTGCTGATGGATGTGAAGTGGGCCAATTAGTGGTCCTCTCAAATAGTGAAAAGTGCCTAGTACATTAGGTTAATGTAGAGTAAAATATTACAATTACTTCGGACAATATATATTTTCACATAACATGAAAAATGTTTCTTCTATAAAATGACACTGACACAGCAAATCAAAAATTATTTTATTGAGTGCCGCTGCACCGGCCAGCGACATAAGTATGCCGCCTCCTTGGTCGCGGCCTCGCGGAAGTAGTTAGGCACTACAGATTCATTGTATATAGTAAACGGGCCATGGAGTTTTTTAAAGTATTTTTTTTTTTACTTGTGAGAATGTTTGAACTTTAACCTTCAATATATCCGTAACTAGAAGGATCCGGTGGTAAACCCCAGAACAAAACAAATCGCAATGAGAAGATAAACAAGTGAGTTCCGGCTTCGTTAATGGTCTTTTTTCGACTACACCCTAAAGTCAATCGAGAATGTCCTCTTGAAGGAAAGGCTCTCAATTCGGCTGCTGTTTACCTACTTCATTTTGATTGCCAATAATGATTGGTAAGTCCACTTTGACTAATAAGGACAATTCTGTTTCGAGACAGTGCGTCTAGAAGTTTCTGAACCGCACCTCTGTCTAGTTTACCCCTTTGGGAACTACAGACGAAGTGCTATGTTAAACTCTTTCGAACAACCCCGCAGCCCTGGGAGAGCTCGAATTCGAACTCGAGACCTGTGATTTGACAGTCCGATGGTCATACTACGTTATCACTGATATCAATTTAGATACATCTAATTACGATAGTTATCTATCAATTTAGATAACTATCGTGTAGACACGTATTGTGTGTGTGTGTAATTATTTCCGTTAAGCTGTGATTGACAGGACATTGTAGTTTAGACTGATTAGTATTAAAATCTCATAGATTCGTAGCTACATTTAAAAATAATATTATTGGAGAAGTCAAGAGTGGGATTAGCTTTTGTAAGTTAATTCTACGTAATGACACAAACAGCCAGACCCGGAACAACTATCTGTAGGTCATACAAAGATTTGTTCCGTGCGGAAATCGAACCTACGTATCATTTTCACGTTTTTTTTTTTTAATGCATGGTTTTAATATTATAACTTTACTTTAAATACCTCCATGACCTCTTTATTATTCAATGCATTTATATCAGCACATAGTTTTCAGTGCCTTACATTGAATCTTTCCGTAAACCGTGATTTTACACACCAAAAAAAAAAGTCGTTTCTCAGCAATAATATTTGCTTAAAGTTACATGTACAGAATACTTGGTTGACGGCTTCGTGAAAGGTCGTTTACACCTGGTATGACAAAAAATTCTCACCTTGAGCATCCGTATCTCTCTGAGCGCAATCTTGCGTATGAGGGGGTCGTCCTCATTCTCGACGAACTTCTTGACGGCTACGATCTCGCCGGTGTCCCTGTTGCGACACTTGTACACGAGCCCGTACGAGCCCTCGCCGAGCTTGGCGAGCTTCTCGTACCGCTCCATCGCGCGACTGCTCGCGCGTGACCTGGTAGCGAAAGAAGTAAGGGATTACAAGATCATTTTACGACTTAATAACATAACATAACATCACGCCTGTAATCCCCGCCATAAAGTGTTGGGCAGAGGTGTACCTAATAGTACACCCACATTTCACCAGTTATGTTTTAAGTCCCATGTAATAGGGGGCAAGCCTTGCCATCAACCGGGCACAAATCCAGACTCCGTGGCTGCTACTGAGAAATTCCTGATGGAAAAACCCAATAACACTTTGCCCGACCTGGGAATCGAACCGAGAACCTCATGCTCAAAAGTCGTGCTCGCGACAGTAACTCGAGGTGTTTACAACTTAATTTGAGTTAAAAACACAGATTAGAGTTTTGCGGATTATTTGAAAGCAAGAAAAGAAAGGTAGAAAAATAGCGGGTTTGTTTTCCCAGATTGAGCCCCGATGGCCTCGAACAGGAGAGTAGTTGAAGCCCAAAGACGTAGTAATGAACTACGTGTTTTACGTGGCGTACCCTTTAAGTTTATGTAACCCTATTCAATGAATATTTCATGAAAAAGTCATTCAATGGGGTTAAATGAACTTACTGGCGCGACTCATTTTTCATCAACATATAATTTGTAGGTCACTGTCAGGAGTGACCTACAAATTGCAAAAACTGTAAGAAAATTTGAATTTCGCGGGCTACCCGTACTCTTCCACCTTAAGCCTCTACGTCGTAGCACAGGACTACGATTGAACCTCTACGGCGTAGTACAGGACTACGATTGAACGTCTACGACGTAGCACAGGACTACGATTGAACCTCTACGGCGTAGTACAGGACTACGATTGAACGTCTACGGCGTAGCACAGGACTACGGTTGCACCTCTACGGTGTAGCACAATGGCAATCTTTTTGATCTACAGCGTAGAGGCTCATTATTTTACAGTACGGCACCGAAACCTTTTGAGTCGATTTTTTTAGTTGTGTGACTGTCGGGCTGCTAAGTCAAGTTCGAACCCAAGACACGCACCTCTGATTTTTCGGATTCATGTGCGTATTGTATATGTATCAGTTGCTTCGGTAAAGGAAAACATCGTGAGGAAACCAGCATGCTTGAGAGATATTTCTCGACGGCATGTAAAGCCAAGTCAGAGGCCCATGGGCGGCATAAAAACTCTGACGACAGGTTAGGTACTAACCACAAAATAAAGAAAAAGTACCTAAAACTGATCACATCTGGCGACACGATAGCTCTGTTTATTTCACCTCTCATGTTGGACACCGGATTTTAACTGATTATAGAAAAAGTAGACTGCATGATTTGTTTCTGCTCTCGAACATGATTTTGCAGAAAGCAGTAACTATAACGAAGTTCCTTTACTTCGGAGTATTTAAAACTTAACGTAACATGACCAGAGCTCAGAGGTACCACGGTGACTGACGTTTAATTTGACGTTTGGCTTTTTTCTTGGACCAGAAAGAAGATTGAAATGTGTTGGATCTTCTTTTTGATATACCTACAGTTTTTTTGTGAAGTGAAAACTTCTTTAGCATCGTTGTGATTTGAAAGTCGATGAAACGAAAAAGCTACAGTAAAAAGGGACGGACACATAAATTCATAAGATTTAACGTGGGAGAAAATGAGATAGGAAGCATTATACAGTGTTTATCTTGAAGCCAATTGGAAGGTTTCACTTCAACCACGTGTTTTGTAGTCCGGGAGCTCATGACAATTTGTCGCGTCTCATCGATCTGTTTTATATGCATGTGTTTTAACCCCCTTTTCACACCCATATACAACTTTTGATACAACATAATAAAACATATATCGTTTAAACGTTGTAGTTGTAGTTGTGACGATGTTTCATCAGACATGTAGTATTAACTATTTGGATACCATTTTGGACACATTTTGTATACAACCAGTATTCGCAATTTGTTCAATGTGCAAACGAAACTAACAGACACAATCAAACAACATGTGTTAGCAATGACGTAAACACGGTGTTAACCGTACAATTTGGCACACATATTGCAAATTATATTGTGTTGTTACCAAAGCCATGCATGGAACACAATAAATCTAGTGATGGCGCATCTAAAGGGTGTAAACAGACTCTTAACAAAGCCGAAAGCACTTGTTCTGCCCGTCATTGCAATATTTTTTTTGTTCCAGACCATACCCGGGAACCTTCTAGTTACGGAGATATTAGGGGGTCAATGTTCCAATTTTTTCAATACATTTTTTTAATGTAAGATTTTTACTTTTAACACCTCCAGGACAATATTATTATTCAATCCAACCATCAGCACAATGTTATGAGTGCGATACATTGAGTCCTACTGTAAAACGTGATTTTTCAGCCCAAAAAAAGTCGTTACCCAGCACAAATTTTTGCGTAAAGTTACTTAGTTTGATGTACATTAAGCCTGGTTGACGGCTTCGTGAAGAGTCTGTTTACAGCCTGTATTTCATTAACGACTACACACATACATATTTTGTCTCAAATGGCCTCAGTAATCGATAATTTTCGATAAAATGTCGTCTATATATCTACTTAATAAAATGTTGTCATGAACTTGATAAGTCCACAGCAATCGAACACGATTCAATCAATCTAATTGCAGTAATTGCATACCATCTACCTGTTAATTGTTTTTAATTTATTTGTTATCTTATCTCTAAAACTTCGTAATCTTTTAGTGCAGGTTTAATAATGGTTTTATTATCACGCTCATATTTTTAATAAGAAACTGCCGTTTTACTATTAATTATTTTAATGGGCTGCTTTTTATAGTACAGATGCCAACACATCAAGCTACACAAAACTGTCAAATTTTCCCAATCAACCTTGAACCTAATGCTTTAGCGATAATGTTTAAAATCTATTTAAGGAATTTGACAGATTGTAGTAGCATGATGTGCTGACCTACGCCTGTTAATTAGTGGACGATTTTTGGATAAACTAAGTGTGGTATTTAATGGCTCCAGTTTCTTTTGAATCATGTATCGCAAGGCACTTAAGAAATCTAATTTTAGCCTTGGAGAATCCGATAATAGGGTATTTTACCAAAGAAATCCAATAAGTCCGAAAGATAGATTTTCAAAAAATATTGGACACGTATTTTTTTCTTTTTTCACGTAAACAAAAAATGAAGACGATGCAGTGCGTCGAAAACTCGTGCGACGTCACAATGTCAGTACACTTTTACTGGCGAACTGACACAAGCCCCCACTCATGATCTTTGAAGTGTTTTATCTTCGTAAGTTTTTATTGATTTGATAAAACAAAAAATACATAGCCAGTATTTTTCGATAACCTAACTGACGGACTAAATAGAATCATATTTTTTTACTCAGGAAACATCCCTATTCTAGTAGGTAGTGCATTTCTTCTCCCGTTTTGGTACGACTACACGAAAATAACATGCCTTGATAACAACATTAGTTAACATATAGGTGGTTGGCTGACTAAGGACTGAAAGTAATTCGGTGCCAGCTATACAGGCTGCGGGACTGTTCGAAAGAGATACCGCGGCCCTGGAACAAAAAGGGCAAGGAAGGAACATGTCAGTACAAGTCTGACACTCCCTTCCGCTCTGCCCGAAGTGGAAGAAGTCATTTAATGAATGCCCGTCCGAAAAAAAAAAACCGGCTATACAAAGTAGAAGAAGACTTGTTAAACTTTTTAGGTTCTGCTTTACTTATGAATGTTCTGTGTCAAGGCAGAACTCATTGTCTAAGTTAGGGGATGTTTTCAAGTTCAAGTTCGCTGCTAATTTACACAAACAAGGGTAAACATTGTCACCCCTGTTTCTATTTTATGTCAGTTTTAGGATAAATGGTGGTTTTTGTGTTTTTGGGATTACGTAACAGTTGAGCTTAATGGATTAACTTAGCAGAGAGTTTGAGGTAATATTAAAGTGATCAATCTGACGCGCGATGTCAGATTTGCGAAGCGACAGCTAGATCAACTGACGACTTTTATTTGTTTTGTTTTACTGAGACGGTGTCCTATCATCATAAATCTCTTCCTAATTCAAGAAAACTTTTATTTTTTTTCTTTTTCTTTCTCTAATGCGTTGCGATATACATTAAATGCAAACTTATCTCAAAGAACGGACAAGAAGTGCATTTTTAGTGAATAATGAATAGGTATTCAATAATTAAACTGAACATACATAGAATAAATCCTCCATTTTTTCGTTATTATGTCATTCTTTTATCGTGCCTGAAGCCAACCATGCCATCTATGCTGCAGCTTTCAGACTATCACAAGAGCTTTATGAATGATATCAAAGACAAGTTTATGCGTTAAAAAATCTTTAATGTAACATACATTAAAGATTTTTCATTCAATGACGTTACGTGATCCTTTTTCTCTTTCTTGAGGATCTAATTGGATTGAAAAAGTTATTAAGATAATGGTCGCGAGCCTATCAACAATAATATTAAAAAAGCTACAAATAGAAGTAATTAAATGAAGACGGGGGCTATTTTTAGCTTAATTAATAAGCCTAGTAAGACAGAATTGATTGGAAAAACAGTCAGTGCAAGAACATGAAAAGCGTAACACTGAGCTCTGTGTCTGTGCAAAACTCACTCTGGGATTTTCACATCGCTGAATTCAATAAATTAAAACTGTTTTTTCGTACCACTATTTATTTACCTTCTAGGTAGCAGCGGCAGGTTGTTGCCGAATAACCACAACCGTTTATCACCGAACCATTTCTCCATACAGGATGCCACGTTGTTCCACAGTTTGATTCGCGAACAGTCCCACACAATAGAATCCTTCATTCGCGTATCCGAATGTGAGAACACGCGAGCATATCCCGCCAAAATTTATGTCAAAATTCGCGCCGTTTTCGGAAATGACAGATGAAGAATTTTATTTTTTAATTTTGTGCACGAGTTGTCGTCACGAATGCTGCCAAGCTTTTAGTTGTGGTTGTCGAGAATATCGATCGCTGGTTTGTTTACAGTTTCTGTTGGCCTGTGTACATGACAACCGCGGTAGTAGGGCGGAATGTAGGCTAGAGGATCGACTCCTTTTTTAACCGACTATTTTATTTCTTTCTATTGTATTATTATCGACAGAACCTCCTCGTGGAATTAATCTTTGAAAATATTTAGTTAAACATTTTGCTATGAAGTATCTGGAAGTGGAGAAGGGAGAACTGTAATAGGAAAGTATACAAATTAGGTGTATTAATTATCACACTAAGTTAACGGATTGGAAATTTAAAAATGGAACTTTTATTCATTTTCTTTTGTGTCCGATTTTTTTCTTCACTATCACTACATATTATAAAGCAAAGTCCTCCGCCGCGTCTGTCTGTCTGTTCGCGATAAACACAACAAATTACTGCAACGATTTTTATGCTTTTTTCACCAATGGATAGAGTGGTTGTTGAGGAAAGTTTTAGTATATAATTTGTCAAGTGTGCACTTAGGTGGCCTCTCATTTTGATGGCTAAACAGACAAACAGAGATACTATACAAACTAATGTATTAGAAAATACTTCCTCAATTTCCATTTTAAATTATCACTTTCCTTTACGAAAAAATTAAACAGAAGTCAACACATTCGAGAATATAAGCCGGACTCCTGGACTATTTTCATTTATAAAGATTTCATGCATGATGGTCGAGCCCCCATCGTAATCGACGTTAAATACATGTCATATGGGTTCCCGACACGAGGGCATAACATTTTAATGAATAACCTATGTAGCAGTCATTTAAATAAATAGTATGAATGTATTTGAAGTAAAAGAGGACATGATTGACCAATTTTACAAAAAAAAAGATATTTATTTGAGCTTTTGTTTAGAGATCGTCATCTGCATAGCTTCTTCCCAACTTGAGGTTGGCTTCCAGCCAGTCTTTATTTTACTTCCACACTCCACCTACACCTTACCTGGGTAAGACTGATTGTCATCAGACTTTCGGACAAGCCGTTACGATTTTCAAGGAGGTCTACCCACTATGTAATACTCTAAGGGCTACTTGCACGAAAAACATAGAGCGCTAGACGACCTGTATAGCTCTGTCTCTTTCCCACACTGGAATTACTCCTGCTTTAAGACGTCAAAGGAACCCCCCAGGTAGGCTGCCTACGTACAGACACCAGCACATCAAGGTACCCGAAACTGCCAATTTTTCCGAATCAACCTTGAACCTAATGCAAACATATGAAAATTCAATGGTCTTAGGTACTACTTACTAATAAAAATGCGAAACTTTATGAGGATGTTTGCTACTCTTTCATGCGAAAACTACTGAACGAATTTGGGTGAAACCTGGCACACAGATACATAGTTGACCTACTTACCTTACCTTTTTTTTTTGAATGGACATATTCTTTATTAGGTTAAACTAACTATATACATTGATAATTAAAAACTATTAAACTAAAGCGTCAACTAGGAGTTTCGAAATTTCCTTAAATAGGCTATGAGCACTCGGACCACGGCCCTAGAGTTTCAACCCCAAACGGCTCGAAAATATAGTTACCACACAGGTTTCTATATTTACGCCGCTTGAGGTTCTCTGCAGCCGCAGCGGCAGCACCAGCACAGCACGATGAGCTTGGAAGATGGGATGGCGCAAGAGTATCGACGCATGTTGCGTCCCACATTAAAGGCCTACCCATCTTCCAAGGAAACAAAGACATGCCGTCCGGTCTCTTGCCATCGTCGCGTGCCAAGCCATTGGGTTCTAAAACAGCTGGGAAGCCGACGGTGACAAGAGCTCGTCGGATAATGTCGTTTATATTTGCGTGCCGTGCCAAACGGCCCGCACTTCGGCTGCATGACAGACCGTGGTGACCGAGGTTGTTGACAGCTTCACCGCAGTGACAGCGATGAGGAGAACAGCAAGCGGCACCAAGGCGTAATGAAACAGCGAGGCGGAAGGTTGTGTCGTCGAACAATGTGCCTATGCTCGACGACGGTAGTGCGTGAAGCCAAAGACCCGACTCCCACTCACCCACAGCCCGCAGGCGCGCACGCTCAGCAGTAGTAGCAGATGTGTTCAGCAGATTGCTCTGAACTACTCTGCAGAGTGGCTCGTCCCACCGTCTCTGGGAAAATGGATGGTCGGGTTCTTCAGTATTCGGGCAAGCGAGTTTCCAAGCATCGATAGCCTCGGGCATGCACGGCACATCAAAATCAATCAGTGTGGAAGACAGGATACTCCTGATTGATTTCTTAGTGCCGTGGACCGAGGATATAAAAGCCGGTAAACTAATACTGGAAATTTTGCGGACGCCGAGTCCTCCCATGCGAATAGGAAGAGTAGCTTGTGCCCAAGCCCGGTCGTCCAAAGCCACATTTAAAATTGACGTTAGAGTATGTCTGATAATTTCATCCATTTTGTCCAAAAGGGGAGGGTGCATAAAGGGGAAGCACGAAGGAAATACGTTAATTTTGGACTGAAACAGCAGTAACGAATTATTGTGATGGCCGAATGTATGTTAATTTCGAGCAATCTTTCCGAAACATCATTGAAATTTTGAATTTTTTCCTCGATAAAATCGGGAAAAGAATTTTCAAAGATGGGAAACCCAAGGAGACGAAGAAAGCTTTTTTCTGTAATTTTGATGCCGGGGGCTATGGCGTTAAATTTTGATAGAGTCAGTTGTCTGTCGGTACTGTCCGCTACATAAATTTCACATTTTGAAAGGTTGAGGTCGAGGCCAATGGAATGAAGTTCATTTTTTAGGAAATTTAGATCTTTTAAAACAGAATCTACATCGCCTCCCAAGGTTCCATCATCTAGATACCAAACGTTAAATTTGGAATTTAGCTGTCGAACAATTGGGAATAGTAAAATAAAATAGTTCTGGAACACTAAAATAGTTCCTTATAAAAGACGCCGCTTACGAACTAAAACTAGTTTACGACGAGATTTCAGTAGCGACCAGCACAGTGCAGTCCACTCCACTAAAAGTGGACTAGTGCAAGTGTCAAGTGGTAGGGCGCCGACGCTCTGACGTGTCCCTCCACCACGCGGAAGTCGCAACTCCATCCCGGGGCTCCCCTAAACGGAGTTTGGCCCGGGACTCCTGTTCTCTTCAAGCTTCCCGGGGCTCCGCTAAACGGACTCGCCCGGGAACTCATCTCCGCTTCTGCGATCGCCTGCCACCGAAACAGCCAGGACTGACCTGACGCCTGTTCGGTGGGGCCGCAGGGCCAGGTGCTCCAAGGGTCTACCCCCCTCCGGAAAACAGCAAGTACTTTCTCCACCTATTGCCCCAGTTCTTGAGTGCGTGTAGATAGGTTTGTGTTTTTAGCAGACTTGTATTTCATATCTTCCTTCTTCTTTATCTTATTAAATTTAATTGTACTGTCTACCTCCTACTTTTATTAAATTGGAATAGTAGACATGACAGTTTGGCTTACCTGGATTGACATATACTTTTTATCCTGGTAAGTAGTACGATCCCATAGGACAATAACGGATCTCTACGCGGGCGAAGCCGCGGCAAAGGCTAGTAAAAGTTTATGTTTTAAAGTATGAGTACATTCAGAACGTATACCATTTCCCAATTACAGAACCGTGTATTATAATTTGAATATTTTTCCGTAATTTAGAACATTGGGACACGCGAAGTTTTTCATAGCCAACGGCTTGGGTTCGACTCAATCCAGAAATATTACGAATTTACGAGTTTACGACTAGCAGTGTAGAAAATAATGTTTCCAATTCGATTTTATGGTATTTAAAAGGCATTTTTTGAAATAAAAAGCCATTAATTTCGTATTTACGGGTATTTTTTTCCACTTCCTTATGTTAATGGGTTAATATTTTTATGTGGATGTAGTTTTGTTTATTAGCTCTATAATTTCCAATGGGAAACATCATTCATACCCGATGATCCGTAACTACATTTAGGTGGATATACAGGGTGTAAACAGACTCTTTACGAAGCCGTAAACCAAGCAATAAGTACATCAAGCTTTACGCAAAAATGAGTGCTGGGACACGATTTTTTTTGGGCTGAAAAATTCCGTTTATGAAAAATTACTTACGATTTACGGTACGACTCAATGTAAAGCACTCAAAACATTGTGCTGATTGATGGATAAAACAGCACGGGGGTCGTGGAGGTGTCAAAATTAAATAATATAAATAAACTAACAACAAACTATAAAAGGGCATCGAAAAACTCTCCTCAACGCTGTCGGCTGGTAAAGTGCCCAAGAGACTGGCGGCGTCGCCACGTTGTATGGCAACACTACCACATAGTTTATAAATAATGTGGTAATGCAAACAATCCACGGCAGGGTGTATCCAAATGAATGACCCCTAATTGTAACGCTTAATTCAAAAGGTCCTAAAGATGAATTTGCCTTAATCAATATTCACCGTGCTTGGCAAGCAGACCGCTTAAATTGCAGTATTTGCAGTATCCAGCAGTAGCGAAGGGCCAGTTTTGTTTTGTTTGTATGGAACCTTCGCCTTGCTGAGATTTAAAAAAAAATCACCGCCGACTTTAATCATTGAACCAATTTGGACTTACATTGCAATTGCCATCCAACGTGGCAATGCTGCCAGCCTTCTGGGCTCTATTCCTATTGACAGCGATGTGGACGAATTTTTTCACACCCGGTAACATTTTCGATACTTGTACATATTTTTATTACTATTATAGATTTGTAGTGTGTAAATAATGTACATACATATCAATAATAATATTTGGACTTAGTATCTAATAGAATAGAATTTTTTATTTCAGACCGGAGTTCATAGGGTTAGTAACAGTTTAACTTAACTTCTAGTGTTAGTATAACACAAGCTATACAAAACCAGTTAATGCGGATCTCTCATTGTACACAAAATAGAGCAGAGCGAGGCCACGTTATACTGGAAATGTAAAGCTTGATGTGCCGCCGTGTGTACAAACATTAAAGTTGAATGTTTATAAGTTTAATAAACTCAACACAAAACAAAATGTTGCTTTTAAACACTAAGTAAGTAGGTATACAAACGAATTATTAACATAATAACTTCTACCTATACCTATAGGTACCTGCGTCCCCTGCGACCTCTGCTTATCTATATATATAAAATGCTTTGTCCTGAATGACTGACGGATCAAAGCGCAGCCTTAACCGCTTATCGTATGACCTGAAACTTGGAGGGTGTGTTCTTTGTATGACGTAGGCATTGGATAAGAAAGAATTTTCCGAAATTCTACCCCTAAGGAGGTGAAAAACGGGGGCGAAGTTTGTATGGGACAACGTGATTCCGTGGTCCAATCTACTTCAAATTTTGCATAAACATTCTTTATCATAATTGATGGTAGACGTGTTTCGTATTTTATTGAAACTCATCGCCTAACAGGGTTAAAAAGGGGTAGAGAGTTATTTCGGAGGTGATTTGCTTCGAAGTTGATATCAATACTCCTTAGTGCAAAACTCAATCCGATTTTATTCAAAAAACAATCTGTGACCCGAGTGTCAAATTGACAAGAGATATTTTTCCGATGCGAATTTTATTTTAATAAATAACAGTTTAATCCTAGAAAACTAATTTTAAATACAACGAAAATGAAAAAAAAATCTCATACAGTTACACAGTTACTGGACTTTCATCGAAATTTCGAATTTGCATCGAAGTTGATATCAATGCTTCTTAGTGCAAATCTCAATCCGATTTTATTCAAAAAACGTTGAACTCACATAGAAGCTTGGTTCAATGCAGTACTCCTCTCCTTCCTGACGACGACCGAAGACATTTTGGTGGCATACACGGAGCTATCACAATTATAAATAAAAGTGTTTTTTAAGTAAATTAGCGCAATTGATAGCTCACGTCACGTAGGTAGGTGGGTACTACGGATGTAGGCAGATTAGGCAGGTACTAGGTAGGTAGGTAGGGTACATTCACCATAGGAGCTGGGCAGTTGGCGCAAATCTCGAGAATTCCAATGATTCCCACGGACCTGCTTATATTGTTTAAGCGACTCCAGTTTCCCGTAAAAACATAATTTACTCTGATTATTAACAAGTCCCAACGAATTTACTTAAGAAAATAATGTTTTACCAAGGGCTGTATTTTCGAAATCCACGCGGACGAAGTCGCGGGCGAAGTGCTAGTACCAGTATAAATGCTCGCTATATTTATATAATTATTTAAACTTCATGTATGTACAAGAGTGGTACATAGGCGGACTTAATTCCACAAGACTTCTCTACCGACCTTTGGGTTAATTAGGACAGCATTGTGGTAGAGATATATTATTAGATGTGAGCATCATAAGCCTATAACATCCTCACTGCTGGGACACAGAGCTCCTCTCTTGGAGAGGTAGTAGCCTGTACCGCCGTCATAAGGAAAAAGGGCACAACTAACATTTTTTTCGAAATTGAGTTAAAAATTCTGTCAGAATTGCCTTTTTTTCTGATTCCGAATATGTATATAACTCAATTTCGAAAAAAAATGTTAGTTGTTCCCTTTTTCCTTATGACGGCAGTGTAATCAACCATGTCCTTGATAGCGGGTTAGGGTATGTCATATTTGTTCGAATTTTTGGTTCTGGTAGTTTTTTGGAGCGATGGAAACTGATGTATGTTTTTCTAACCATAAAAAATAAAAAACACCTAACTTAATGCCTTAAGGTGGAAGCGTCAGGATATACCGCAAAATTAAAGTTCAACCCTAATCTGTAACGATTTCATGAAAAAGTCATTCAATGGGGTTAAGTGAACTTAGAGGGTTGTATTGATGATTTTAATGATTATAATTCTGTAGCTTCATACGTTTTAGTCGCGCGACTCATTTTCAATCAACATACAACCTGACACTGACCTGCAAATTGCAAAAAAACGTAAGAAAATTTGAATTTCGCGGGCTACCCTATTGCTTCCACCACACATAATAAGAACTCGCTTTAAGTGGCACCTAGGGTTTGTGAAAAAAGGGCATAACCTATGTTGATAAAAAGCTCTAGCTGTCACTTTAACCCAAATACAACACAACGTGAAAAGCTTACAGCTTAGAGCCACCAATCAAATTATAGTTATATTCATCAAAATAATGTTCACACTAAGTAAAGTACTATCAAGTTTAAGCAACCTACATAATTTATAACCCCTCTCCATAAATTTACGATGTAGCATTTACACTGCCACTTAAAACAGAGGGTTCTTGTAAAAGTAGCTACATCAGCATAAACGTGCAATTTACATAATATTGTGGCGTACGGAGCAGAGGCATTTTAAAGTAAGTACCTTTTGCCCTAGCTAGAGAATTCATAAGTTGACTCTAACAACTACGGATAGTCATAATTAGGCCTAGCTAGAAAACATGTGACAGTACCCAACAACTCGCACTGGGTCTAAGTGGTTGTTTATGGCCCACTACCTTTCGCACGAAGCCTGTGATGGCAACTGTGGGTACGGCTGATTCTGCATATTATGCTTATGAAAGTGCTAAGTGATTTTTAAATAATTAATCAGCTGTATCCGTATCTGCTGTAAGGTGGAAGCGCCAGAGTAGTCGAAATGATTTATAGATAAGTTATTAAATCAGATTAAATGAACTTAGAGGGTTGTATTCAAGCGCGGATCCACAATTGAGGTCGAAAGTCTGATGTTCTACAAAAGGCCTTAATAAAATAGTGGCGATGAGTCCCCTCTTTGAGGAGTGGCTAGAGAAGCGCCCCGGCACCCTCACCTTCCGCCTGACGCAGGTCCTCACCGGACACGGTTGTTTCAGGACGTTCCTGCACCGAATCGGGTGGGAGGAAACGCCCGGGTAATACCATTGTGAGCATCGCCAAGAGGACACGGTGGAGCACACGGTGGAGGCCTGCCGCGCTC
This sequence comes from Lycophotia porphyrea, assembly GCA_950005105.1. Taxonomy (NCBI): domain Eukaryota; kingdom Metazoa; phylum Arthropoda; class Insecta; order Lepidoptera; family Noctuidae; genus Lycophotia; species Lycophotia porphyrea. The sequence goes on from OX465402.1 coordinate 14,957,969, forward strand.
GGCGGCGGCGACCTATCGCATCCGGCACTGGTTCAATCTATGGTCCGGAGCGAGAGGGAATGGGACGCCGTCACCTCCTTCTGCGAAGCGTTCTAGTGAAGGAGTTAGCGGAGCGTGAGAGGGAGAGAACCTCACGTCCTAGCCACCGCGGGAGACGTCCCGGGCGTCAGGGGTCACGTGGTGGCTTCCGGCCACCGTAGACGCGGACCTGTGTCCGGACCTCCGTCCGTCTTTTGACGACAGGCCGTGTTGACGGCGCGTTCGTATTCCACGCGTGCCTCAAAGATATGTCAACAAACAGGGAGAGGCCCGCAGGGGCCGATGCCTGCCAGGGCTGCGCCGCTGCGGGACGGTTCGAAAGGGATACCGCGGCCCTGGAACACAAAGGGCAAGGAAGGAACATGGATGGGTTTTAGTCAGTACAAGTCTGACACTCCCTTCCGCTCCGCCTAGAGTGGGAGGAGTCATTTGACGATTTCCCATCCGAAAAAAAAAGGCCTTAAAAGAATAACAATAAAATAAAAAGCTACTTTAGCGTGGCCACCTCGGAGAGATCATTTTCATTAAATTATATTTTTTTAGTAAAATTTGAGTACCAAAATCGGTGGAATACATTAGAGTTTAAATATGTGATTTGCATTCAAACAAACACACTTTAGTAATAATTAATTTAATGAACATACAACTTGACTCCGAATAGTTTAATAAAAATTCACAAATGCTAAAAATCCTAATACCGTAGACTGAACCGCGCGAGAAGAAACATGCCGAACGTTTCTGTCGTAGAGCCAGCTGTTTCGTCCATCTCGTTCAGACATGCGGGCAGCCAGCTATATCGTATTTGCTTTCTCTTTCATTCCTTCTATTGTCATGCGCTGTATTGCGATTGACGACTCGTCGACGTAAAAGTTGGCAAGAATTTCATTCCTGTCAAAAACTCGCGAACGAGAACACGTTATTTGCCTGAATTCTCGATCAATGATCATTGTTATTGTTTGTGAACGGTATAATGTAATGATAAAACGTACAGTCGTCGCGTCTGTTAGCACCGCTGCTATTTTAATGTTCTTACGAAAATATTATTGTACAATAAACCCGGTGTACATTTTGCACTCGTTATGAAATAAATGAAAGAATACGAGCCTCTAAGGGTTTTGTAAATTGTATCTTGTAGCAAGGTCGTGACTTTTTGAGATGAAAATCTAGATAGTGTAGTGACCTGATGCGTGCTGCCGTCGTTTGTGGTACTTTATTGTGTTGTAAATTAGTGTTGTGACAGTGAGGAGCGGACAGAACAATGGGTACTACGGGGCTGACGCTGGCAGATTTGCCAAATATTTTTATTATGATCGGCGCTCTCGTGGCGCTGTTCGTAATGTTAGTCATCCTACTAAGGTAAGTTTACCGCTACAGATAAGGAATATAGCTAAAAATAATATATGTTTATGATTTTTGTTATCCTGCAGAATGTACTAGACTGTTTCCTTTGGCCAAACCCATAAAATTCAAGTATGAATATTAATAATGTTGCGAATGCGTGTGATACAATCTATTTTAATTATTGGTCTGTGTTTGAGATTGTACAAGTGTTTCAAGCTTATTTGATTCCCATAAATTAATTACCTGTTTCTAGAAATACTTTTGTTGTTTCGTTTTATATTCTGAAACTTTAAACGTCATCAATCATTCTAATTTATTCTTAAGACAAATAGCAATATCTAAAAAATAAAGAAAGCTACTAACATACATGGCACTCTCACTTTCTCTTTAAATTTATCATGTTTGCTGTTGGTCTATCATACTGGAATTTGAAAGTGAAAACAGAAATAAAATAACATGTTTTAGTACCATCCAAGTACAAGCTTGTCATTATAGTATGTACTTATCTGGCATTTTAACTATCTTTGTTATGTGAGCTGATAGTAATGGAGATAAGGGTGAAAATAACTATCAAGATATAGCTGGTTATAGTTTGTTGTAAACGCAGCATAATTATTAATTAGCTTATAACATTCCCCCAGCTCGCACTGATAGAGTGGGCCATTATCCACCAAGCAAGTCCAGTGAGGGTTGGTAGTCTGGTTCTACAAATACCTTAAAAAAACCGGCTATACCTTATTCATCCCGGCTTTTTCTTGTCGGTATATGTGACTTCTCTTGAAATGAGAGGGAATGGGCATAATTCAACCAATCAGGCCCAGTGCGGGTTGGTTGTGTCATATCATCATTCTCCTGCCCTTATCCCAATTTATTTGGGGTCGGGCAGGATGTCTTCTTCCATACTTCTTGGTTGATTTCATATGACATCGTCATTTTTAAATTACAAAACATCTAATAGAATGGACGGATGATGATAGGCTCACCCCCTATAACATGGGACTTAAAATATAACTGGCAAAATGTGGCTTTACTATGTATTAGGTACACCTCTGCCAAATCCTTCTGGGATTATAGGCGTGAAGATGTCTATAATAGAATGGAATAGAATTGTCTTTATTATGAACAGCATAATTATATATGTTAAGGTTTCGGTTTCTGTATTTAGTCCTAAAGTGGACCATTGTATGTGATGTACGCCATAAACATTAAAATAAATAAATCTGGAAGGTCTTAATGCTAAAAGCATTATTGCAGCAGACAACCTTTAATGGATTAAAAGGTGAAGGAGAGACAATACTGCAGGTAGTCAGTGGTATACCATTTACATATAAATTCTCACGTAATATGTTTTACAAAACAAAAAAATATTCATAAACACATTTGGTTCTTGAGGTATTTAACAAAGTAAAAAGAGACACTAGACCTTTTAGTAACTCATTCATTAAAAACTAGTTTTTTTGCAAACACAAAAATAATTAAATCGTTATTATTACACGTAAATTAAAATTGGACTCTTGAATATAGTATCTTATCGTATTTTGTATTTCTTTTTATTATGAAGCTCAGGTAACTACTATTATTATTGTATTACAATATTATCACACATTGACATTGAGAAGATAATAGAAGATTTTCTTTTTTGTTCTTTTGATCTTTAACCAAATGTCAAAATTTGTTTTATTTGTCTGTTAAGTATAATTTATGAGACTATTGATCTGTAGTCCTTCTTTTGCCTTTACCAAACAAAAATGACAATTTAATTATTGAAGTGAAAACTTCTTTAGGCGCGGTGGGCATTTTTGAAATGGGGGAAAAACAAATGTACGTTGCAGAGTTAGCCGTATTACTACACATTACATAGCCAAAAAAAATACAGTGTTTATTCAAATGTATAAGTAAAAGAGTTATGCAAAAATATTTTCTAAATCTATAATCCAGAATCTTGTAAAAAAGAAGAAGTTTTCACTTCTGTCGGCACTTTCGGAATGGTTGGGTTTTAAACTCGCATACACAAACAGCCAGACGCGGAACAACTAGGTAGTCCTACTACCTGAAGGTTTTATTCCGTGCGGGGATCGAACCTGCGACTCGCGGCATAGCAGCCAATGACTTAACCACAATGCGCCAATCGTGCCGTCAAAGAATAATATTTATTTTAATTATTTAATTTTAAAGTGTATATACAACTTAATGGTATACTTCAAGCATTTACCTGTTGCCGTTATTAATATCGAGCAAAAAACGGCAAAAAAAATGACGTTTGTTTTATAGCGGCAACAGAAATGCATCATCTGTGAAAAGAAAAGGATATGCTGCGCCATGTTTCCATAATAGAACGAAGGTTGCGCCACAAATGTAAAGGTTCCGTGTTTTGCGCTCTTTGTGGGTAGTTGTGCTTTCTTTACGCGTTTTTTGTAAACTTAACACAAACGTCAAATGCTTTAAACTTTAAGGCTTCCTCTCCATTCGGTTGTCTACTATGCCACTCTTGAGACTCCATGTCAAATTTTGTAACCATGATGTATTAATACAAAACAGCTGTACGTACTTCAATGGTTGCAATAGCTCTGTTAAATATGATCGCGCTTTCTTATTCCCGAAGACGAAGATACACGATGATTGCCGAAGCGCATACTTTTGCCAGGAGAACTGTACCTACCTACATAATCCTCCACAATTTTCTTTCTTTAACCTTACAGAAACTGACGACACTTGTACGTGTAGCACGTGTTTCAACTAAACATTGAATAGCTTCTAGACTGAAATACTAACTTCTATTTAAAATTAAATGAAATGTAATTGTTTTAATTTTTCTATGAAGAACTCATACAATTATTAAACTTTGTTTCCTTAATTAAGGCCAGGGATCAACTTCACACATTATCTTTCAAGTGCTCACATGAGTTACATTAACGGCTTGATCTGCGACCTATCATGTTCTATGTAATTACTGCATTTAAGTAAATAAGAATATGGAGCTATTAAAAATATGACTAACATATTCCTTTATTCATTTTCCTAACTTAATTATTATATTTTTAAATATTAAAAAGGTATAAAAAAACATTTAAAAATTTAAAAAATAGTAGCCCACTGGTATCGGGAACAGGGTCCAAGCTACCGGCAGTCAGGGGTCCAGAGAGAGGAACCTCCTAACAATGCGAGCCGTGTCCAGAAGTACCTACCGCTTTCTGCATCAAACCCTTGATCCAGCTGCCTAACGAGAGCCTCCTTAGGTCGAGGCTCTTGGCAATTAAGCCATGGGCTGATACGACTATCGGTACAATGATTGCTGAGTCCACATCCCACATGTCGACAACCTCGCGAGCCAAGTCAAGATACTTAATTTGCTTATCTTTCTCGGCTTTCACGATGACTAACATATTATTATTATTAAGTTCAGCATGTAATCGACAATCAACTAGGAATTAACCCTTTGTAGACTCGTGTGACATTTCTGTTACAAACCTCAATATTCCCGCTAAAATATATCATAGACAATTAAGTTCATTCAAATCAGTGTCACTGTATTGTAACATACCACACCGAAAATTTTAGTATCAAATACAAATCATAGATGGCGTAACTTGTTAACTTTAGCAAGTTTGAATTTCGTGTGTTGATGTAGAATGTCGTGTAGAAAAAAGGGTTTAGTGCAAGTTTCCCAAATGTACTAGTTGGTGTATCACAAAAAAAATTGCGAAAAATACGTAGTAGCGTTATGTTACAAAAAAATATGTGTGTGTACCAGAGTACACAGGTAAGAAGTGAAACTTCTTTACGACATATCATTTTTCTACTATTTGCAACTTCACGAAAATGGGGTAGATAAAGCTTAAACCATAAGAAAAACAATTTTTTCCGTATTAAATTAAAGCTATTTTATTATTATAGACATGCATACAATGAATGAGTAATTTATTTTATCATTGTTCTTATTATAATATCATTGCTATTGTTGTATTTCATCAATAATGATACATTATATTCTTTACGTCAAAAAAATCAACATGGCGCGTAACCGAAAAACGTGACGATTTTTAAAAAATTTCTCCCATGCGTCGATAAAGAAGTTTCACTTCAAAAACAAAATAAGTAATTGTTTTAGATCCTTCCATACCACATAAATACATTTTCTTTTAGTTTAACTCTATGTTACAGTAATGTTATACTCCCGAAAATGTCAAATAAATAAATAATAATAAATATGTGGATGTACTATAAGGTACACAGGTAAGGTAAGGGGATTACAGGCGTGATGTTATTTTATGTTAATATTAGCCATTAATTTCTATGATGTCACTGACTGAGAACCTACGGAAATACTTTTTTGGGGTTACGTATGACTCAGTGGTCATAACCCCTAATTTTGCACTTATAATTTATGAGCACAAAGTGTTTACTTAATAACAACTAATGTGAGATTAAATGCGTAATTCCAAGGATGAGTCACCTGACTACAATACAAGTATGTAGACGAATAAATTATATTACTTACTAGCTGTTGCCCGCGACCTTCGTTCGCGTGAAATTATTATTAAAATATCCCCAATATTATAAGCACTTCCCTATTTGAATCGAATTTTGTTACCAATTTCAAGGGTTTTTTTTTTGCACGGAACCCTAATTATTTATCTAAAATAAAAGTAGCCTAAGTTACTACTTGTTACATCAGCTATCTGCCAGTGAAAGTCTCGTGAAAATCGGTCCAGGCATTTCAGAGATTAGCCGGAACAAACAGACAGACAAAAATTGTAAAAATGTTGTTTAGGTATATGTACCGTGTATACATCCATATGCACTTAGTAAAAAGCGGTTATTTTAATATTACAAAAAGACACTCCAATTTCATTTATCTGTAGTTTGTAGTAAGTATATAATGTATAGAAGATGTCTACTATTTTTATTTTATCCGTTCACGCACTCCTCAGAAAAAAAACTGACTGACTGTTAAAGGTGAGGTTTTTGTTCCTTGGTTAAATAATAACAGACATTCGGGTCAATCTCCAAGGTTAAGCAAAATTTGTTGAAGTCGGTCCGTGGATGGCTGGTCAACCATCCGTCACATATCGAGCCCCTCGGTGCACTCGGTAGTACGTACTGTACGTAGTTGTTCTGACCGGGACCTGTCATTCGCTGTCGTTTGACAGTCGGTACTAAGTCACAAACTCATAAAACTGACAATCAGTTCTGACCTGTCAAGATGTATCGTAGGACGCAGTAAGCGGGTTGTGAAGGTCATTCGATCCGTGTGATCTTTTTCATTGCAATATAAATGCGGCTTTGGTTGCCTATAAGAGGTAGACTAACTGAGAAACAACTTAAGTTTGTATTATTTAACACTAGCGACCCACCCCGGCTTCGCACGGGTGCAATGTAGATAGGTATAAAACTTCCACTTGAATCACTCTATCTGTTAAAAAAAAAACACATCAAAATCCGTTGCGTAGTTTAAAGATCTAAAGCCTACATAGGGACAGACAGCGAGAAGCGAAGGTTTAAAAATGTAAGATGGGATTCATAGAAACCTAGAAATATTTTTACGACTGAGGTGACTGCTCGTTGGTCTAGTGGTCGCAAGCACGACTGCTGAGCATGAGGTCTTGGGTTAGATTCCCGGGTCGGGCAAAGTGTTATTGGATTTTTCCATCAGAAATTTCTCTGTAGCAGCCACGGAGTCTGGAATTGCGCCCGGTTGATGGCAATAGGCTCGCCTCCTATTACATGGGACTTAAAAATAATTGGCGAAATATGGGTGTACTCCTAGATACACCTCTGCCTAACCCTTCGGAGATTACAGGCGTGATGTTATGTTATGTGACTGCTGAGATGACAAGTAATAGAGAAGTATGGAAGAAAAAAAAGACATGCTGCGCCGACCCCAAATAAATTAGGATGGGCAGGAGAAGTAACGATGACAGGAATTCTTGCTACCTATTCTAGCACAAACTGCAATTTAATCTATAAAAATGATAGTTAATTGAGTAATTATTTTAATGAATAAATTATCAGCAATTAGCGGTAATGTGGAAGCACGCGCTTTAATTGCCTATTGTTTCTAGTATGCAGCAGATCATTGGAGCTATCTACCGACATACATCGATTTTGTTGCTATCTTCGGACTAGTGGCTGCCCATGTAACTAACGAGAATAGAAGGGTGTAAAGAGACTCTTTACGATACCGAAAGGCACTTGTTCTCTCCGTCATTGCGATCATTTTTAGGGTTCCGTAGCTAAATGGCAAAAAACGGAAGCCTTATGGATTCGTCATTTCTGTCTGTCCATCCGTATGTCACAGCCACTTTTTTTCGAAACTATAAGAACTATACTGTTGAAACTTGGTAAGTAGATGTATTCTGTAAACCGCATTAAGATTTTCACACAAAAATAGAAAAAAAGCAATAAATTTTAGGGGTTCCCCATACCCATATTTTTTATCAAACCCATACGTGTGGGGTATCTATGAATAGGTCTTCAAAAATGATATTGAAGTTTATAATATCATTTTTTTCTAAACTGAATAGTTTGCGCGAGAGACACTTCCAAAGTGGTAAAATGTGTGTAACTTCTAAAATAAGAGAATGATAAAACTAAAAAAAATATATGATGTACATTACCATGCAAACTTCCACCGAAAATTGGTTTGAACGAGATCTAGTTAGTAGTTTTTTTAATACGTCATAAATCGTAAACCGCAATTTACCTTTGTATAATGTTGTGTAGATAATGGTACGGAACCCTTCGTGCGCGAATCCGACTCACACTTGGCCAGTTTTTTGTTCTAGACCATACCTGGGAACCTTCTAATTACGGAGATATTGGGGGTCAAAGTTCCAACTTTGTCACAAGTTTTTTTTTTAATACGTGTTTTAATGTACATAATGGTTTTACTTTAAACACCTCCAGGACCCCCTTACTATTCAATCCATCATTCATCGATCAGCACAATGTTTTGAGTGCGTTACATTGAGTCCTACTGTAAAACGTGATTTTTCAGCCCAAAAAAAAAGTCGTTTCCCAGCACAAATTGTAAAGTGATTCAGTTTGATGTACACAATGCTTGGTTGACGGCTTCGTGAAGACTCTGTTTATACCCTGTATTGTGGATGTCTCGAGAAGAGCTTACTATAAAGGGTGTAAGCAGACTCTTAACGAAGCTGAAAGACACTTGCTGTCCCCGTAATTGCGATCGTTTTTAATTTTGGAATCACTTATGTGTACTTCACGCTATTATACTCGCAAGGTAAACAGTATAAGGCAATACTGGTAGCTTCCGAAATATATTGTTTGTAGCTAATTTACGTACTTACATTATTCACTTCACTAAAGGAGGAGCTCATGGCTAAATAATAACAGCTGCTCGGTCGATCTTTAGGTTAAGCCGTGCTTGCCTAGGTTGGTCTGTGGATGGGTGACCACCCATTACATACCGAGTTTCCTCCGTACCTCGGAAAGCACGTTAAGCCGTTGGTCCCGGCTGTCACTTGAAGATCATTGACAGCCGTTAGGTAGTCAGTGGCCCAAAAAAGTCTGACAACCAGTCTAACCAAGGGGTATCGCATTATCCAGTACTAACTGGGTTGTGGAGGTTATATAGACAGTCGCTCCATGTAAAATACTGGTATTCAGCTGCATCCGGTGAGACTGGAAGCCGATCCAAACATAGTTGGGAAAAGGATAGGCAGATGATGATTCATTTCAATGGTAAAGATAGATTCGTCCTTGTTTTTAAAATTAATGGCTGAAATACTATTTGTTTTAAAAAACTTGGCAGGTTGAGTTAAATTAACTTCTTGACGTCGGTTTCGTCTGTGAAGTGTTGCTGGTTAATTTAGTTTGACCTTGTCTTTAGAGTTCGCAAATAATTCCACAGAATTAATGGTTATGCAAAATATTTAGTTTTTTCCTATTTTCACGGAGATAGTATTTAGAGGTAGAGAGATAGTATTGGAAGCCTATTACGAAATAGGTTTTATCTTAAAGTAGAAAACGTAATAACATAACATCACGCTTGTAATCCCCGTAGGGTTAGGCAGAGGTGTACCTAATAGTACACCTACAGTTCGCCAGTTATGTTTAAGTCCCATGTAATAGGGGGCGAGCCTATTGCCATCCAACCTCCAACCGGGCACAAATCCAGACTCCGTGGCTGCTACTGAGAAATTCCTGATGGAAAAACCCAATGGCACTTTGCCCGACCTGGGAATCGAACCCAGGACCTCATGTTCAGCAGTCGCGCTTGCAACCACTCGACCAACGAGGCAGTCAGTAGAAAACGTTATTTCATGAAAAAACCGCGATTTGAATTTTGCTCAGTGTTGTTTTTTCAGTTACGGGATTTTTCGGGTATGATTTGATCAATAACCAAATAAAATATGCATTTTCGACGACTCTATGACGCGCGCTCGCTACGCTCGCATTTTACATAACAAACCCACTTTCTGTCACAAATGTCGTCATCGCACCGCCGACACTCGGCCTACGCTCCTTATGCCAGCTAGCAAGACTTTTAGGACAATTTGACTCCACCCCTTATAGATATTTTTCATATAATTAAGGAACTGATCTATTAATTAGGTGACAGATCTATCATGACTATTTTTATTTATGTTTTACATTAATTTGATGATTTATAGTCATACTTAAATACCGTTTTGATTAATATGATAAGTAATATATTTCTTGGCAATAGATATTTTAATTATAGTATTGCAGATTATTGACAAATCTTGAGAGGTGGAGGAGGTTCAGACATACGTGACAGAAAATATTGTTCCCATTTTGTTCTATGAAGAATCACCCCGATGAATGCATACATATTAATTACATACACCTATTAGATTCTAAACTTCGCCGGCCCAGAAAGAGGAAGTGAGACGATCGGGACGCGTACTGCGAGGCTGGTTCGAGGAGACACGGGAAAAGAGCTCATGGAAGGAATTGGGGGAGGCCTTTACCCAGCTGTGGGACAGTACAGGCTTATAAGAAAATAAACTTAAATACTAAACTAGCCTCATCTATGATAAAGTAAAAAGAAAATAAAGATAAAGTGTTCTAGCCTTCTTTGCTTAATGTTTACATTTATTTACTCGTACGCACGACGGCTGATCCAAAAAACCAGTTTATGCGGATCTCTCATTGTACAGAAAATATATACAAAGCGAGGCCTCGTTATACTGGAAATGTAAAGCTTAATGTGCCGCCGTGTGTACATTCTTCCGTTTCAATAAACTATCCATTCATCTTATTGTGTGTTGTGGGAATCAATTGAAGATATCGTACGATTTAATGAAGGCAATAACCGCAATAGGAATGACCATTGGAATGCTAGTGTGAGAATATGATTATAATATCCTGCTTCATTTCTTAGAAGGGCATGCATTGCATGTTTTTAGCGTATATCTATAAAAGGTGGAAACAGACTCTTAACGAAGCTGAAAGGCACTTGTTCTCCCCGTCATAGCGATAATTTCTTTGTTCTACACCATACCTGGGAACCTTCTAGTTACAGAGATATTGGGGGTCAAAGTTCCAACTTTTTCACAAGTTTTTTTTTTTTAATACATGTTTTTAATGTATGGTTTTTATTTTAAACACCTCGAGGATCCCCCTTACTATTAAATCCACCCATCAGCACAATGTTTTGAGTGCGTTACATTGAGTCCTACTGTAAAATCAGTTATCAGACCGAAAAAAAAAGTCGTTTCCCAGTTCTAATTTTTGCGTAAAGTTACTTGGTTTGATGTACATAATGCTTGGTTGACGGCTTCGTGAAGAGTCTGTTTACATCCTGTATTTACTATAAAGATTGTGTCGCCATATCCGGTGACATTCATACATACATACATAAACTCACACCTTTTTCCCATGGGGGTAGGCAGAACTCTTTTTGCCTCGCCCACGCGCCTGACCCTTCTGAAGAACGTCATAAGGTTGGCACTTTCACTAGCGTACATCAGCTCCTTTGCTAGGCAAACAACAGGCCTAGAAGGTTCCTAGATGCTTAGGCCTTGAAGAGTCCTATATGCTTAGGCCTTGTAGATTCCTAAATGAAGATTTTTACCATTTTTGCACCATAAAAAGTTAACTTATCAGGAAATAACATAGGCTATAAATGATATTAATATCATGCAAGTTAGCCGAGTTTTCACAAAAAAACAAGCGGTAAATAACTTTTGAAAGTCAGTTGCAAATAATAAATATATATATATATATATTTCGTTTATCTTTTTCCGACCCGGTTACTTACACGTGGTAAATATCCATAATTTAACGGTAACAGGCCTAACACTAAACTATTTATTTTCTCATTCTATAACTCTAAAGTAAGCAGGCATATTATTTTGTTAATGAAGGTGCAGGTGACATTAGATGAACCGTTCCTTTTCAATCTTGAACGTTACCCTGATTTACAATAATGACAAAATATTTTTGCTGTACCATAAATAACATCGTTGTAAAATACGTAATCGGTGATAACTATAATAAATTTACTATTATTACTAATCACGTATGTCACCGATCATACGATACAATTATAAATGTAAAAGTTTGTAAGGATGCATGGATGTTTGTTACTATTTCTCGCAAAAACTACTGAACGGGTTTGATTAAATCTGGCACACAGATAGATTATTACTCCACGCGGACAAAGCCATTACGTAGTACTTATTAAAATGAAAATAAATAACTTTGTCATTCAAAAAGGAAGTTGAAATTTTCTGATAATGTGGTGATATTGTGTATGTATGTTGATGACGCTTGATAAGAGATGGTTATTTAAAATATTTTGCAGGTGTTTCGAATAATGTGTGACTAAAGGGAAATGAAATATTAATATTGATAAAATAGTTTTAACTGATCAAAAGTAATTTTGACTGTAACAGATATTCTAAGATTTGGATTATGCTTCACGCATCCAGCGTATTCTAGCGGCAGATCCAGCGCTAAAAGGTTTTTCTTAAGCCCCTATGATTTAGAACCTCTCTTTACCTGCCAGTTCCTCAATCTGCCTGTTCAATCAATTAATTATCACCATATGACCTATCAAAAGACAGTCCCATTAAGCTTTCAGTCTTCAACACCTTGAAACACAAATAATAATTACAATTAATTGAGAATAATGATGGAAACCTGCTTGTCGAAAGATTTGTCAGAACTGGTTAAAGAATGCCGCCTGTCTTCTCACATATTATGGTGACATACAGTTAACCAATACTAGCAGTTTAGCGAAAAATTAGCATTACACTTACAAACTAACACCATTTGCTACTTATAGCTTGACACAGATTTTGAATCTAAACTCTTGTCAAATATACTTCTTTGATGGCATTTACTCTAGCTAGTGTCCTAAGTCAACCAGGTTATACAGGTTGGTTTAAAAGTGACTGAATACTTTAGTATTTTCAAAAACATTGAGACATTTGATGGCAATTCTTACTTAAAGAGTTATATTGATGATTCTAATTATTATAATTCCGGAAATGCATGTTTGTTGCGGTCACAAATCATATTTCGATCAACATATAAGTCATACGAGTTCATGAAGGACAAGGATATGCCTATCAAAGAAAATAGCAAAATATATAACACATGCATCCTCCCATGTTTGTCGTATGGATATCAAACATGGGCACTGAACGAGAAACAACTTAAAAAAAAAACCAAGTTTGCCAAAATGGAAAGAAGTGTTATTGGAATGAAAAGAAGGGACGAGGTGAGATTAGAAGGGCTGCGGGCTGTTCGAAAGAGATACCGCGGCCCTGGAACACAAAGGGCAAGGAAGGAACATGGATGGGTTTTAGTCAGTACAAGTCTGACACTCCCTTCCGCTCTGCCCAGAGCGGGAGAAGTCATTTGATGATTTCCCATCCGTAAAAAAAAAAAAGGTGAGATTAGATAGTTTAAAGAGCAAAACAAAATTTAAAAATAATACCCACAATATACAAAACCCTGAAATGGAGATGGACAGGACACATGCTAAAGAAAGGGATAGAGAAGTGGACGAGACTAGTAACTGAATGGTACCCGCGTGATAGTAAGAGGAGCAGAGGTAAACAAACTAAAGAAAAAGATAGTTGAACCGGAATAGGTACGTATTGCAAAAGACAGTTTCGCGTGTAGGTTGGTTAATGTAGTAATGTAGTGTAGGTAGTGTCGGCGTTATGGGAATCGCAAAATAAGTACTTGATTTACTTGGTGATGGAGTAAGTTAATCAAAATAAACTACAATGAGCAAGAATGACCTACCAAACCCGGAGATGAAAAGTTACTGACTAATATTACATTTGAGCAAAACTTGGGATACGGTCGGAGCGGCACATTGCAAACTAAAACTGTACAAAGTTTTTTACAGCTAGGTTACACAAAAAAATAGCACAGTTAAACATATACAAAAGAACCATCGGCATCTCAGAAAATAAACCGGCTGCCGGAAAATAAAACGAGTATGTTTAATAAAGAAAATAAAATTGTATAATAGAGTTAAGGAAATGTAAAAAGTAAGTTTCAGCAATAAAGGCTTATTTTATTTATTTATAAGTCATACAACCTGATACTGAAACGCAAATTGCAAAAAACGTAGAAGAATTTTTATTTCGCGGGTTACCTTAGCGTATCCCCGTGAAGAAATCATAAATTCGATAGTAAAAATCTATGGAGAATAAAAAGCAGTGTAGTTTAGATTTTAGTAAACGTCTCTTGCAAGATATGGATTGTGATTGAGATAAAGGACCCTTTACCCTTGTGAGTCTCTTGGAGTAATGCTAAAAGCCGTCCGCCAGTGATTGATGAGACTTATGTATGTGTGTAAAGCTGATAGAAAGCTCTTCAAAGTTTGAACCGGAAAATGGCCTTTTATTGAATTAATAAGTGAAACTTCTAATGCGACTTCTAAAAAGGTTGCGTTAAACGTTTAACGCTCCTGGGGAGGGGGAATAAAAAGAGACAGAGCGAGAGTGAATGCGTCACATTACGTAGTTTCACTTCTTCCGCGCTGAGGGACTCCACGCACTATTTTTTTTTAATTTATTTATTATGTTGTGTGTGCATTTACTTAGAATGGGGAAACACTTAAGTATAGGATCACTATTGCAAGTATTTTTATGAAATACCAGTGTTATCCTAAATTGTATCATAAAACCCCTTAAAAATAAATAGCAACATGTAAATTTTTCCTCGCAGATTTAATTAACTCTTTAATCGAATTTATATTTTTATAACTGGTAATAAATCTGTTATTTTACGATATCATCGACATACATACGTAAACTTACGCCTTTTTCAAGTGGGGGTAGGCAGAAACCACAGAACACCACGCGTGATGTTAATATCAAAATCTAACAAACGTTTTCTTTGTTTTCAGGAACATGGAGGTCATAGGGATAATGGGCGAGGGTCGGGAAGACGCATGGGCACGTACCATGCAGCCCCCTAGACTTCTCATGCAGAGGGTACACATACCTTTCACGTTTAAGATAGAGGAGAATGCGCCTTTAGGCTATAATGGTAAGTTTCTTTTTTAGTTATTTTGTACCAGCAGACTTCCATGTGCATATGTGGAGTAGCTCGAAGCTAAATAATAACAGCCGCACAGGTCGATATTCAGAATTAAGCAAAGGTCGGTCGGAATTTTCTTCGTGTCTCAGAAAGCATGCTAAGCCGTTGGTCCCGGCTGTCATTTGTAGATCTTTGATAGTCGTTGCAGTGACACGAAAGTCTGACAACCAAGTCCAAGTCTTTCCAAGAGGTATCATTCTGTCAATTTTGCGTTTCTGACGTTCATCGCCCAAACCTTATTAGCCATTAGTACCTGGGTTGTAGAGATCAGATAGGCAGCCGCTTTATGTAAAATACTGGTATTTAACTGCATATGGTTAGACTGGCAGCCGTTTCCAACATAGTTGGGAAAACGCAAGGTAGACGATGATGTTCTTCAACTGGCTTGCTGCGCCTCCGATTTCTTTCCGGAAGGCTAATACAAAGGGATTGTATTCATAGTTATACGGTATCAAATATATAAATGGTGTAAACAGACTCTTAACGAAGCCGAAAGGTACTTTTTCTCCCCGTCATTGCGATCATTTTTTTGTTCTAGACCATACCTGGGAACCTTCTAGTTACGGAGATATTGGGGGTTTCAACTTTTTCACAAGTTTTTTTGATATACATGTTTTTAATGTAAGATTTTTACTTTAAACACCTCCAGGACCCTTTTACTATTCAATCCGGATCAGCACCATATTTTGAGTGCGCTACATTGAGTCCTTCCCTTCCCTTATGGCGGCACTCCCGGAGTGGTTGGGTTTTTTGTTATTAGCCTGTACTGTCCCTCTGCTGGGCAAAGGCGCCCCCAATTCCTTCCAAGAGCTTTTTCCCATCAAAATTATAAAAAAGTTAATTCCACTTCCTATTTCTTTTACCCGTCCGCCCATTTCCGTATCCGATATCTTTGGTATAACTTAATCACGCTTCCGATATAATTATTCAGAGCTGACAGAATTCACTTCCTATCCTATAAGTTCCCCAATGGGATTTAGCAAGACCACTTTCAATTAATTGAAGGTCCGCCACCTGAACCGATCTAGATCGAGTGTGAATGCGAAAATTTCGCCATCGCCGCTCATATACAATTTGTACTATAGTTATTGCTTACAAAGGTATAGCAATATGCTTAAAATAACTTGAATCACAAAATACGAATCGAATCCTTTTCTTCATTGCATTAGTTACGAGAAAAGAATAAAATGGACTAAGTCTTTATCTAAGGGACTGCCGTCTCCAGGGCTGCGGGACTATTTAAAAGAGATACCGCGGCCATGGAACACAAAGGGCAAGGAAGGAACATGGATGGGTTTTAGTCAGTACAATTCTGACACTCCTTTCCGCTCTTCCCAGAGTTGGAGAAGTCATTTGATGATTTCCCATCCAAAAAAAAAAGGGGACAGCCGTTTGCAAACTGACAGGCAGCATTCAGCTCCTTATTTTGAATCATATTCCACCTGAATTTATCTTAAGAAAATTATAATTTTTTTATCGGTTTTTCAGTTACCAATTATATATATAACATTCGCTACGCGCGTTTTGCCACGGTAACGATACATTGCGTAAGAGGAAATAAAACAAATCAAAGGGGTTTGAATTTAATGGCCGGCCTAACTTCCGCCATTTCATGTTTTTTTAAAGTTCTGTCCACGCATAAAACTTATCAAAGTTAAAGTCCATTTACTGATGGCATCTCCAACACAGCTTTAAACCTGGGAAAAACAGGATCGATTAATATCAAAAAAAAAATTTGGTTAAAATATTTAAACAATATTGTATGGGAAAAGTTTTTTGCAATTTCTATCTTTTTTAGTACTCCAACCTTGTTGGCCCTTGCTTTGCTGGCGCCTTAGTTGGTTCCGAAAAGGTTTTGATCAGTATTAGAAACATGATCGATTGGCATCAAAAAATGTTTTGTATAAAGTGGTCATTTTCTTGCTATACATTTTTTATAACTGTAATTTTTTTTTGAAAATCTGTGATTGGTCATCAAAGTTCACGAAAGATTATGGATAGTAGACTCCTGAGGTCATTTTCGTGTAGCTGCAACGGTTAAGTAGTTCCCCTTATTGCCCCGTTGACCGTATCCACCCTGTATTACATGGAGCGACTGCCTATCTGACCACCTCCCATTATTTCTCCAACAACCCATTTATTGGGTAACACAAAACTCGCTGGAAAGATTGGTTGGATACATTCATTAACTAAGAAAACCACTAAATCCTACGAACG
Organism: Lycophotia porphyrea; assembly: GCA_950005105.1. Classification (NCBI taxonomy): domain Eukaryota; kingdom Metazoa; phylum Arthropoda; class Insecta; order Lepidoptera; family Noctuidae; genus Lycophotia; species Lycophotia porphyrea. The sequence goes on from OX465402.1 coordinate 14,975,123, forward strand.
GGACCAGCAGTTCTATATCTCAGATAAACAGACAGACAAAACAAAATAATGAAGTGTCGTTTGGCAAGGTGACACAACGCATTGCCAATTAGGTCACAAGATGCGGTGCAGCATATGATGCAAGCTCCCAGGTCATTACGGGTAATATCCTAATCGAGAAATGGACAGTGTGAAAACAACTGTAAGACTAGAAAATACGGTGTAGTTTAGACTGGAGAGTGTTTGACTGTGACTCTAACGTGTTGATCTGCAGCTGCATGTAGATGACAAAAATGACGAGATAAACGTGTTATGGCAACACACAGCTATAAAGGTTATATCGTCAACATGCATCCAACAACATCCGAATAACGTCTATCTAAAGGGTGTCAACAGACTCTTAACGAAGCCGAAAGGCACTTGTTCTGTGCGCCATTGCGATCATTTTTTTGTTCTAGACCATACCTGGGAACCTTCTAGTTACGGAGATATTGGGGGTCAAAGTTACAATTTTTTCACAAGTTTTTTTTTTAAACACATGTCTTTAATGTAAGATTTTTACTTTAAACACCTCCACGACCCCCTTACTATTCAATCCACCCATCAGCACAATGTTTTGAGTGCGTTACATTGAGTCCTACTGTAAAACGTGATTTTTCACGCCAAAAAAAAAGTCGTTTCCCAACACAAATTTTTGCGAAAAGTTACTTAGTTTGATGTACGTATTGCTTCGTTGACGGCTTCGTGAAGAGTCTTTTTACACCCTGTATAAGGCCAAAGAAAAATGGATTGTATGAGGAATGATATGAAAGAGAAAGGAGCCGATCATTTATGATGACGTGACGTCTGACAAGGGAGATGGAAGAAGAAAACGTGTTGCGTTGACCCCAAATAAAATCGGGCAAGGGCAGGAAGATAATGGTTCATAAGCCAAATTTGACGGGATTGGACGCGTTTCCCTAATCCCTTTCGGGGTGGTTGAGTAAGGAATTAACAAAGTTATCCAATTGCGCTTAAAAACTTTCACAAAGGCGGGGGGACCCGCCTTTGTGAAAGTTTTTCTGCTCCAACTGTAAGGGAGAGCCACTGGTGCCGATTCCCTTGTTTACAAACTAAACCAAATTAAGTACAGTGCATCTTTTTCTTTCTATTTCATTAAGAAAAGGTCAGAAGATAAATTTTAGTTCAGTCCTGAAAAATTAACCAGCGCCTGCTTCAAGTTTAGACGTGATTAAAAAGTTGACTACTAAAATTACATCAAATTACGTCAGGTGCTGACTAATTTGACAAGACTAAACTAATATTTATCTTCTGTCCTATTCATAATGAAATTTAGTTTAGTATGTGAACAAGGGAATCGGCACCATTGTCTACGTTTTTTGCGCATCATCGCCTTTCTCCACAAAGACGGCCACTGCTGGGCTAAGTCCTCCTGCTCCCGTAAGCTGCAGTTGATTTTCGTCACCTTCACTTGGCCTTGGTAGGAGCAACGAGAACTTACAACTCACACACGCGTATACTTCCTTTGAAATGTCAATCTACTCCGCCAGCATTACACTTCTGGATATAGTCCCACAGCTGCGCCACAGCTGCTTGTTATGTACCGCGTCCAGTCTTCGAGACACTTATTAAGCTCGGCGGTCTATCTATCATAATTCTAATTCTATTTTTAAATAAATCATGGGGGCGTTCTTTCTAGTACAATCAGTGATAGCACAAACACCTTCCCACTGCCTTGTGCTCCTGAATGACTGGTCATCATCATCATTCTCCTGCTCTTTTATCTCAATTGATTGGGAGTCGGTGCAGCATGTCTTCTTCTTCCATACTTGTTTATTTTTATTCCCAAACCACCACAACTCCTGAAAGCCAGAATCAACAATGGCGACCACCAGAAAAGTGCCGAGACAATGAAGCTCGACGAAGTCCCAGAGCACCAATTTAACTGATCGGATCCCGCAACGAAATTAATCAGAAAAGAATAGCGGAAGAGTAGGAAATACATAATTTCTTCTGCCCTCCATATCAGCTGCAGACAGAACTGCTACTGCTGATACTTGTCTATTAGTGGTCATCTCAGCAGTCACCTCCTTTCTAGCCATATCATCCTTCACACAGTCTGTCCATCCTTAAGGACTGGTAGTATAGTTTATCAGTGTACCTCCCAGTAGCGAAGGGCCAATTTTTGTAGGAGGAGTACATATCTTTAATATATTATTTGTCTAGAATGCTGACTGTGCCATTTTTCTAAGGGAATCCGGTAGGAATCGAGTTGTATGGAACCTTCGCCACTGGTACCACCCAACCTACAAAGCCGGTGAAACTTAACCATTCGAGTAATTCACACGTAAACAGTAACGGTTCAGGTTCATGCGCATTTGTTACGTAGTTAGTAGTAACTATTTAGATAACTACTTCATCATTACGATACGCTGATAAATTACACAGTGATTCCGGCCGTGTCGTTGACCTTATTATGTTTTTTGCAGAAGTTTCTCAATGGAACAACTGTTGTTGTTTACGTCATAATGGGTGTAAAAATACTCTTAACGAGCGATATTTTTTTTGTTCTAGACCATACCTGGGAACCTTCTAGTTACGGAGATATTGGGGGTCAAAGTTCCAATTTTTACACTAGATTTTTTTTAGTTACATGTTTTTAATGTGAAATTTTTACTTTAAACACCTCCAGGACCGCCTTACTATTCAATCCACCCATCATCACAATGTTTTGAGTGTGTTACATTGAGGCCTACTGTAAAACGTGATTTTTCTGCCCAAAAAGTCGTTCCCAGCACTAATTTTTGTGTAAAATTACTTAGTTTGATGTACATAATGGCTTAACAACCCGTATAATCCAACAAATGCTGACGCGCAGATGACTGACCTCTTTCTCATTTAAAAATCAGTTGTAACACACTATAAAATCGCTGAATAATAACAGCCGCTCGGGTCGATCTTCAGACAAGCCACGCTTGCCTTGGTAGGTCCGTGGACGGGTGACTACCACTTTCATACTGAGTTTCCTACGTGTCACGGAAAGCACCTTCAGCCGTTTTCTGCTGTCAACTGTAGATCTTTGACAGTTGTTACAGTTAGTCAGTAACCCGAAAGTCTGATAACCAGCTTTACTAAGAAGTATCGTATTACCCAGTACTAAATGGGTTGTGGGTGGAGATCTTATAGGCAATCGCTCGATGTAAAATTCTGGTATTCAGTTGCATTCAGTTAGACTAGGACCTGAACTTGTAAAAAGGCTAGGCAGATGATAGGCTAGATATTATTTAGCCACGAGCTCCTCACAAATAGGGTAGGCAGATGATGATAATTGCTAGCAAAACAAAAACGTTTCATTAATAACCTGGTTGAAGAAATGTAGCATCAACCGTGACCGGCTCGTGTCATGGATCACAGACAATGTAGAAAGCGAAGAGTTACGAAGACAATTGTTTGTAGTACATTATACAAGGTGTAACATAATAAACGCAAGACCTCTCGTGTGGTGTCTCAGACCATGAAACTGAACAAGTTTTGTTCTATGACTTTTGGAAATTCATAATTTTTTTTTTAGTTTTACAATACATTTTGATCAGCTGATCGCGTCAGTTCCTATACAAAGTCCATTTTTTTTTGCGAATTCCAATATCTCGTAAAATAAAAGTTGATCAGTTTCTTGGTCCGAGAGACCTCACGGGAGGTTTACCGTTTATTGTGTTACACCTTTTACAAGGTGTCAAAAAATTAACTTTTAAAATTTCGTATGGGCATTTTACTCATTATTATCAACAACTTTTAGTATAATTATGACGAATACTGAAATCGTGAAAAAAAAACAGCTGTTCCATACATTTTATTTAGTTACGTGTGCATAAATGTATGGAACAGCGGATTATTTTTTCGCGATTTTAGCGTTCAACATAAATGATAAATGTTTATTTTGCAAGTAGGTTTTTACAAACACTTTTACACGTCATGTTTTTTAAAGCTAGATGGGGCCGGTGTTTCGTACCTGACTACTCTGAGAAGAAACAGCCGAAACAAACTCAGAGGTCATAGTCTCTTTTAAAGTCCAGACATAATCTTGGTTTACTCACATGAGGACTATGCAGATTAGTGTCTGAGATGGCCTTTGGAAGAAAGAACCACACAGATTTGAGCGGACCTGTCCAGTCAGTGCAAGCATTTGTCTGTTATCGTGAGCTCGACTTATAACTCAAGGAGCGCAACATACGTACCAGCTGTATGTAATACATGCTTTTGTTCTGGTTACACGGTACATGCGCGTGCGGTAAAGGTAAATAAATTATTTACTGCCACGTTGGTTAAGTGGTCGCAAGCGCTACTGCTAAGCATGTGGTCCTGGGTTCCATTTCAAGGTAGGACAAAGTATTATTAGGTTTTTCCATCAGGAATTACTTAGTAGCAGCCCAGTTGATAGCAATAAGCTCGCCCCCTATCACAAGACTGAAACATTACTTGCGAAATGTGGGTGAGTCCCATGTAATAGGCGAGCCAATTTGAGGCGGATAAATGATGTTTGTTCTGTAAATTGGTTTTTACTTAAAGTAAATGATACACGTTCAAACAAAGAAAATATTTTAGAATAGAGATTATATGAAAACAGTTGTGTTGTATTTTTGGATGTAAGAGGTAATCTTTAAAACTATTAATCCGATTTAGAAAATGATTTCACCAATTTGACACCCCCCACCCCCTGTAACTTCTAAAATAAGAGAATGATAAAACTAAAAAAAATATATGATGTACATTACCATGCAAACTTCCACCCAAAATTGGTTTGAACGAGATCTTGTAAGTCGTTTTTTTTTTAATACGTCATAACTCGTAAACGGGTCTAATGTTGTATTGATCATGGTACGGAACCCTTCGTGCGCGAGTCCGACTCGCACTTGGCCAGTTTTTATTAATAGATTTAATATGTATGACATCAATGCGTAATTTAATTTTAATGAAATCAATGAATAATTTAATTAGTATGAAATCAATGTACCTATTACTTAATTTTTTTTAATCTGACTTTGTGAATGAACAACCTAAATAATGATTTCAATGTTAAATAAATATGGAAGCACCATTAAATATTGTAAACCATATAGGTGTACTAGCTGACCCGCGCAACTTCGTCTGCGTCACATAATGCAATTAAATAATGTTGGGACTATAAATTGAGATGTAAGCTATCCTATCTTTCAAGTTGGATCAAACTACACACGGTGTGCAAATTTGATTAAAATCGGTTAAGTAGGAGTCCATCGCGGAAAAACAACGTGACACGTAATTTATATACATTAAGATAAGATTACAGCGATCCTTTATAATGTTATAAGAACTGATATCTCTCTCACCTGTGACAAACAAAAAAATAAATTTGAATTATTTTTAAAACATTCCCATGGGATAATTTCCGACCATAACGAAGGCGAAGCCATGGCAAAAGCTAGTCAACAATAAAGTGCCTGAAGACTTACACTGAACTTGAACTCCCGAACGAACGATATTGGAGGGAAAATGCCGCAATCAACGCTTGGTGAATCACAAGGTCAATTAATGCTGTCTGGGGCTATTTTAGCGACGGAACATGACGACATAGTGAGCGAGACACGAAACGAAGTATTGGGGAATCCTGTATGGTCAAAGTTTGATACGTAACACCTAAGCATAGCATAAGTAAAATTAGCCTATGATGTTCCCACTGCTGGGACACAATCCTCCTCCATGCGAGTCCAGTGCGGGTTGATAGCTTTCACATGTCTGCGATTTTTGAAGTTATACTTCTTTTGGCGCGTTAGGGAAAAATGATGAGAGTAAATTTTTACGATGCGCGCGCACACCGTCACGAAAAACCGACACCCTGAAGTTAGCTAGTCAACATCCACCCTGAAGTTAGCTAGTCAACATTTTAGTTGTATACGCCAAAGAAGTTGAAGAGAAACTTCTTACGTTCGTAACAAGTACACAAACACTTTTTTGGTTCTAAGACATGTTGTTTACTTCACGTCTTTATCGTTTTGTGGAATCATTCTCTCTATATTCGTGAAACAAATGACATTTGTTTTAAAAAGTTCACATTTGACCTCGAGGTTAGTTTCAGTTACAAATAAAATCATATTTATTTTACACAAATTATTATGTTAATGTGTTTTTGAAGCAAATAATCAATTTTGACTGCCTCGTTGGTCGAGTGGTCGCAACCGCGACTGCTGAGCATGAGGTCCTGGGTTCGATTCCCAGCTCAGGCAAAGTGCTATTGGGTTTTTCTGTTAGGAATTTCTTAGTAGCAGCCACGGAATCTGGATTTGTGCCCGGTTGATAGCAATAGGCTCGCCCCCTATCACATGGGACTTAAATATAACTTGCGAAATGTGGGTGTACTATTAGGTACACCTCTGCTTAACCCTACGGGGATTACAGGCGTGATGCTATGTTATGTTCATCAATTTTGCAACGTGTATCCCGTGTGAAGGTCGAGATAGGCAGTCGCTCCATGTAGACTATTGGTATTCAGCTGCATCTAGTCAGACTGCAAGCCAACCGAAACTGGAAAAGGCAGACAGATTGACATGTGCCTACTTAAACAAGCTTACTAAGACTTAGGAGTAGAGCAATAGTACAAGTTTTCCAGTGGCGTGCCCCTGTTAAACCTTGTTTGAACCGTCAAGTGTCAAAAGTGTCACTTATGTCATTGTCAATAATGTCATGTAAGCGTTTTTTTATTGCTGGGTACCGTAGTACCCGCTGGCGATTGAGTGGCACAATTTCAGCGGCACGACGCTATTTGTAATTATTGTATGCGTGTGTGACAAACATTGGAAAACCAAGATGGCGGAGAATTATGTCCAAATGTCTTCGGGCTTTGTTTGATTCGAACAATGCAGACCTTTGTTTTGTAATTGCTTTATTTTCTTATGCAAACAATGAAACCGTGATTCATATTATTTGAAACACGGTTTTAAAACAGACATTTCTAAAATGTTAAAAGCGTGACACGGGGTCGCGGTAGACCTCGACAGAGATAGCGGGGCGAACTGAATGTCTTCCTTGAGAATTGGAAAGAAGTAGCACAGAATCGTGACCGTTGGAAGGAATGGAGGGAGGCCTTTGCCCAGCACTGGGACAATATGGGTTAGCTATAATCACTATCACTAAATATTATAAAACAAAGTCCTCCGCCGCGTCTGTCTGTCTGTTCGCGATAAACTCAAAAACGACTGCACCGATTTTTATGCTGTTTTCACCAATGGTTAGAGTGGTTCTCGAGGAAAGTTTTAGTACCTATATAATTTGTCAAGTTTTTGTTGATCAATCCTACAGCGAACTTTTATCTAGACATCCATTTAGGTGACGCCTAGTGTTAGTGAAAAAGAGGCATTCGTTTTTGTGCGTAAATTCTATGCACTAGTTCAACACGTTCCGTTAATTGCCATTTTTTATTGTGAATGTTATCTATAAATAAACTGTAAGTATGCTAATTCGTCTATTTATGTTTTTTGGCAGCAAGAAAAACGAAAAAATGTATCGCCTTACAAGTTGCAAAAAAAGCAAGCTAAAAAATGTTGAAAATTCCTAGTCACACTTTTTATGTATTCAGCATAAAAAGTGAGACTAGATGTTAATGTTTTTTAGGTACGGAAAGTTTTGAGCAATTTTCAAACAACATTCTTTTTCTACGTAGTTCATTTTCAAGAAAAATAAAATACAACGCTAGATTGACAACAACTAAAATACAACGCTAGATTAACAACAACTAAAATACAACGCTAGATTGACAACAACTAAAATACAACGCTAGATTGACAACAACTAAAATACAACGCTAGATTAACAACAACTAAAATACAACGCTAGATTGACAACAACTAAAATACAACGCTAGATTGACAACAACTAAAATACAACGCTAGATTGACAACAACTAAAACCTGCTTAAGGTGCTTATCATTTTAAATCCTTGACTCACATGTCACATGACTTGACGTGCCATTAATCAACTGCTCAGATATTCATAACATTTAATGTTTATTTAATTTAAAAATAAAAGTAAGTCTCATTATGCTAATATTATTGTTATGCAGGTATTTGAGCTCAGTCATAACTTAGGGGTCAAATAATAGGGCTGCGGGACTGTTCGAAAGAGATACCGCGGCCCTGGAACATAAAGGGCAAGTAAGGAACATGGATGGGTTTTAGTCAGTACAAGTCTTCTTTTTTTTTTTTTTCGGATGAGAAATCATCAATTGACTTCTCCCGCTCTGGGCAGAGCGGAAGGGAGTGTCAGACTTGTAAATAGCCGCAGCCCTAGGTTGTCAGAGCGGGAGGATTCATTTGATGATTTCCCAACCGAAAAAAAAAGGGTTTAAATATTTTTGAATCGTTGTAGTAGTTTATTTGTAGGACAGACTAATCAGTTATTAACAGAATAACCTTTATGTTTCGGTATGTTTACCTCACGACTTTATTTTGATCGAGAAAATTTTAATGAAAATTACCACAAACCTCTCGGCTCGGAATGTGTTGTTGAGTTTTTCCTCGGAGTAAGGATTTGTTCCCGGTTGATGGCAATAGGCCCTGCTATTACATGGGATGATGGGACTGAAACATGATTGGCGAACTGTGGGTGTACTAGGTATCAGTGGCGAAGGTTCCATACAACTCGGTTCGTACCGGATTCCCTTTGAAAATTGTCACTGTCATTTAAAAGAAGTTAACAGATGATTTACCTCGAGGAGCAACCGTTTATTTAAATGATAAAAGACTGGAATTTCGAACTCAATTTAAATCTATTAACGTCAGTAAAAACAGGTTTAGCATTGATTCTAGGCCAGCGTTTAAGTTCAATTCTCACCTAATGTTTATACACTGAAAAAATAGGTCTATTTATTTAACCTTATCGTGGTCTACAAAACTTTCACTGTTTTCATTAGCTGTTTTTTATCATCTGCTTTTTTGTTTGAAAGAATATACTCTCAAGTTGGTCCCGTAGAAATATTGTCATGATCTGACCTTGGACTTCCGAGATATGGAACGGAACTCTTCGTTAATAGACAGCAAATCTGTCGTGATGGCTGTAATCACCGTCTATTGTTTACACAACACCATAAAATAACATAACACCTGTATTCTCTGAGGTGGTACATACACAGATGTGTACATTACACCCACATTTCGACAGTTAGCTATTGTTAAGTTCCCTTTTGTTGGGGATATGCTTCTTACCATGAATTGTATTGTTGACAATGTAAAATAAATGCATAGCAAGTATTTGTGTAGGGTTTTACAGCTAAAACGAAAAAATAAAAAAAATAAACTTTTTTGCAAAAATATAAAACCGGCTTCAAAAACACAACAAAGTGAAAAATAACTTCAGCTTCAGAATTTTATTTTTTAAGAATACAGTACAGTTAAAGTATATTATGTTAAAATTGTTGACCTAATAAAATATAGTTAAATTTTGAGCGCCACTGACAGGCGGACAGAGCCAACAAATGAAAACTTGCCCAACACGCCACCGACCGTCGCCGTCGACCAAAACCCGTCATTTTTTTAAACTTTGTAACTGTTGTTTAATCATAGTATAATACGAAATAGTGTCAAATAAAATAATTATGTAACGAGTGATACTTTTTGTATTTGTGCTGAATTTGTGGCTTGACATGGGACCCCGGAAGCGGATGCATATACGCTCTGTCGTTTAAAAGGTTATCTCGAAGATATTATCGCAAGATCTCTATTTCATGTTCCGTTCTTTCGATATTTCAAAAGACACGGCAGTTAATAAGACTGGAAAAGGGGTAGTGCTATTGGTTATACAGCTCCGATTCTCCCTCGCATTATAATATGACTTTAAAACTTCATAATACGACACTAGACATGCACAGCAACTCCAAGAAGACGTTCCCCGGGGGTCTACTTTAAAAAAAAACCTGGTGAAAAAATCCAATAACCTGACCCGGTAATCGATCTCAGAATTTCATGCTCATCAGTTACTTTTGCGACCACTAGACTGAGGAAGCAATCCAACTCAAAAGAACACTGCCAAATAGTCGCAGCATCGCATGACGCATCCTTGTCGCAAAAATCTGCAGTGCGCGCCCACACTTTTATGTCGAGCCTCTGGGTGACCATGTTAAGTGCGTTCAACTCATTCCGCCGCATTTTTATGTGCTGAATCGTTTAATTCATTTCCTGGACATTCAATTTATAGGTATTACTGGGAAGGAGCTCGTGGCTAAATAATAACAGCCGCTCGGGTCGATCTTTAGGTTAAGCCGTGCTTGCCTAAGTTGGTCTGTTGATGGGTGACTACCCATTACATAGCGAGTTTCCTCCGTGCCTCGAAAAGCACGTTAAGCCGTTGGTCCCGGCTGTCATTTGAAGATCTTTGGCAGATGTTAGGTAGTCAGTGGCCCATAAAAGTCGTGACAACCAGTCTTACCAAGGGGTATCGTATTACCCAGTACTAACTGGGTTGTGGAGGTCAGATAGGCAGTCGCTCCGTGTAAAATACTGGTATTCAGCTGCATCCGGTTAGACTGGAAGCCGACCCCAACATAGCTGGGAGAAGGCTAGGCACATGATGATGATGACTGGGAAAGTGGATTCCCGCTGTGGGCGGAGCGGTAAGGTGTGTCAGACTTTTACTGACTAAAACCCATCCATGTTCCTTCTTAGCCCTTTGTGTTCCAGGGCCGCGGTATCTCTTTCGAACAGTCCCGCAGCCTCTTGCATCTTGCATCTTGGAGCTTTATGGTTCACTTCTAGTTTCAATCTTATTTTATCGGTCAAGTCTTGATCTGTGTCATAAGTGAGTCTTAATTTTTTGCCGTCATTGCGAAAAACTTGTTATGTACAGTAAGCAGTGCGTCGGTAGTCTTAATACGTGGACCGTTAGCTGGCCGAGCGTAGTACTGAGCTTCAATAGTATAGAAGGCCAACTGATACTGGTTTGGTTATGCGGAAGTGGAAATCATGTTTTTCATACTCCCCCGCTATTTATTTCTGAATTTCGTTGCGGGATCGAAGACAGTTAAATGGTTTCTCTAGGACTTAGTAGAGCTTCATTGTCTCGGCGCTTTTCTGGTGGTCGCCATTGTTGATTCTGGCTTTCAGGAGTTGCCGTGGTTTAGGAATAGTGTCGCGGGCTTGTCCAAAAAAAACAGAAATTTGGAATACCATACACCTTCATGTTCAACTGTGGTACACACAAAACATAAAGGGTGTAAAAAGACTCTTAACGAAGCCGAAAGGCACTTGTTCTCCCAGTCATTGATCGATCATTTTTTTTGTTCTAGACCATACCTGGGAACCTTCTAGTTACGGAGATATTCTCGACCCCCGTACTATTCAATCCATCCATCAGCACAATGTTTTGAATACGTTACATTGAGTCCTGTAAAACGTAATTTTTCACCCCAAAAAAAAGTCATTTCCCAGCAATAATTTTTGCGTAAAGTTACTTAGTTTGATGTAGAGAATGCTTGGTTGACGGCTTCGTGAAGAGTATGGTTAAACCCTGTATAACATCACGCTTGTAATCCCCGTAAGGTTAGGCAGAGGTGTACCTAATAGTACACCCACATTACGCCAGTTATTTTCAAGTCAAGTCATATTACAAGGGTAATAGGGGGTTCCCTATCACCCATGTGACATCAACCGACAAAGAGGTCCCTGAATAACTGTGAAATCATACTGTTGTTGATTAACTTTGATTTCTGTGTCCGATATCTATCATATTCTAATACGAGAAACCTTGTTCTGCATCTCATTTGACCTGTGTCTATATGTCACCTCTAAAAATTCAACGGCTGAATGAACTCGCTAACTATTTTCACTCATTAAACTAGTGACCTTGATCGCAAAGTAAGCAATGCAAATAGCATGCGAACTTGCTAAAAGTACTTTGCATCTTTATATATATAATTAATAAAAAATAAAAATAAAAAATAAAAAAACTACTGTGCGTGTGTATGTCACTGAACTCCTCCTAAACGGCTGGACCGATTTGATTGATTTTTTTTGTATGCGTTTGGGTGGCACCCTGGATGGTTTAGATTCACAAATTAGCCCGACAGATGGCGCTGCAGTCGTTATCTAGGTTTGACGCAGACGAAGTTGCGCGGGACACCTAGTCACTCTATAAAAATGACAGCCTACTTATTTAGCACTTTTACTTAGAAATATTTTAAACTAGCTACTTTTCGTACGCGTGAAATTATTATAAACTAGTTGATGCCCGCGACTTCGCCCGCGTGGATGTCGGTTATCGCGACCAAAAGTAATCATGAAATATTGATCCCGTTCCCGGAACCCATAGGAACCTATTCTAGGGATAAAAAGTCATCGCGGATTTTTCTGTAGACCTATATAAGATACGCAATTTGACGGCACGATTGGCGCAGTGGCTGAGCGATTGACTGCTGCGCTGCGTGTCGCGGGTTCGATTCCCGCACGGAACAAATATTTGTATGGCCTACAGGTAGTTGTTCCGGGTCTGGCTGTTTGTGTATGTGTGTTTAAATGTTTGTAAACGCACCCACGATACAGGAGAAATTCCTAGTGTGGGGCAACGTTTTAAAAAAAAAAAAAAAAAAAAATTACACCATACATCATTTTGTTATTACCCAAAGGGTTTAGGCAGCGTTTTCGTTGAAAGCTCCCAGACGGCTTGTTTTTTTCCGACACCTCCAACAAATATCATTATATTTTAGCCAATGTATACAAAAACTTGACAAATTATATACTAAAACCTTCCTCGCGAACCACTCCATCCATTGGTATTGGTTGGAAAACAGCATGAAAATCGGTGCAGTAGTTTTTGAGTTTATCGCGAACAGACAGACAGACGGGGCGGAGGACTTTGTTTTATGATATGTAGTGAAATACAATTTTCCCCTGTTTTGCAACATTTTTCATTGATACTCCGCTCCTATTGGTCGTAGCCTGATGTTATATTCACGATAAATGGGCATTCTAACTGTAAAAGATTGTTTTAATGCGAACCATAATGTTAGTGTTCTTGAGATAAGCGCGTTCAACCAAACACTCTTCACCTTTATAATATTAATGTATAATATATTTAGATTACTAGCTGTTGCCCGCCATCTCGTCCACGTGGCTACCTCCTTGCCAAATTTCAAGTTTGTAGCACAGATAATTAAGAACTTACATACAAACTTTCGAGAGCCCTTAGACCTCTGTAATCCGGTCCTGTCGCAAAATCCTTTCTTAGCGAACGTCTACTAACTATAAACACACACATCTTTAAACGCCAAGCGGTTTTCGATATTCCGGAACGAGTGAGTGAGCTTTCGCTTTTATGTATTTAGATTGTAACTTCGTGTACAGTCAGAGAACTTATTATTTATTTTAACACTTCAAGCACAAAGTACAGAGGCGGACTTAATGCCATAGGCATTTTCTACCAGTCAACCTTTGGGTGATGGAGAGACAAACAGTGGTAGGTGTATAAATCGGCAAATAAATTTTAATTTAATATTAATTACAAGGATATATAAAATACTGTAAATATATATTAAAATACTATAAATACTTATCAAAGTATATGTATATATACTCGTATTTATATATTATGTAAATGGACATTTACAGGGATAAACTCAAATAAAAAGGCAAACAATGGAGAAAACATTAACGTTGTGACGAAACTACCAGCTTCTTTCGAATGTACTCGCGAACTTTGATTTTAAAAGATAGACAATTGGTTGCCATCCTGATTTCTGAACTTAGTTTTTATGCAGATTAAAGCAGCCTGTCCACTGGAACGGAGAAGAGAAAGAGGAGTGGAGATAAATTTTAACCACAAAATAGATTTTATGCATAAAATCTAAACCCCGCTCCGCTCATTCTATGCAATTCTATTGGTCATAATTTGAACAGCTCCACTTTTCTCTTCTATTCTCCGCTCTAGTTTATAAGCAGCCTTACATACCAAACATCAATTTGTCTTGATTATAGTAACCTCAAGACCAGATAAAAAATAAATCGCAGTCACCATCATGCTAACAATCTTCGAAGGGTTACGCAGAGGGTTACCTATAGTACACATAACAGAGGGCCAGCTTATTGCCGTACCATAGACACGAATACGACTCCGGGCTGGAAGAATAAAGTTGACAGTCAATTGCTTTATCAATTAAGTTCCCTTTTTTTTTTGGAAGTCCTCAACGGATGTCCTCTGCCGTGGGGCCGGAGGGGTCTGTTAGGCTCCTACTGGCTAAAGCCAGCCAGTGTTGCTCCTCGTGACTTCTGGCTGGGCTGTGGGGATACAACTGCATTCTCCACAATCACCCGAACAGATCAGAATTTATGCCACTAAAAAAAACCTAGCTTCTTTTTAAATTTTCAATGTACGTCAGTGTCACGATGTGGGTACCCCTCTTGAAAGCACCTACGTTCCCAACTGGGGTAACTTGCGTGCTCTCTACACATGCATGAAAAAAGCCAAGTAACATTCTTGTATGATATTTGTCTACTACAAATATTTACAAACCCTAGGTCGCCTTTCACACCCACGAAACAGTACTATTTTTAGACCGAACAATTGCCGTCAGTATACGTAGATACACAAGTATTGTCAACGAGACGGTTGCGTAAGTTTCGCCTTCTAAATATAAAAAAAAACCTTACCTTACATTTGAAAGTCGTCCAAATCAACTTTTTAAACCGAATTTGGTTAAAAATTGTAGCTAGACAACCTTCGAAATGTTATCGAAAAGTTGCAATTGCATTTAAGAATTACGACATTTGTTAACTCAGTTTTACATTCTCTCTACTCATTAAGGACACAAGTGAACACATCGTTCACTGCTCATCATCTGTCTAGGCTTTACCCAACTATGTTGGGGTCGGCTTCCAGTCTAACCCAATGCGGCTGAGCTGAATACCAGTATTTTACATGGAGCCACTGCCTATCCAACCTCTCTCTGATACTTCTTGGTAAAACTGGTTGACTTGGAACCGGATGCAGCTGAATAACAGTACTTTACATGGAGCGACTGCTTATCTGTGCTCCACAACTCAGTTAGTCAGGGTTAATACCTACTGGTAAGACTGGTTGTCAGACTTTCAGGCCACTGAAAGCCTGTAACGACTGTCAACAATCTACAAATGACCGCCGGGACCAACGGCTTAGCGTGTTTTTCAAGGCACGGAGGATACTTGGTATGTAATGGATGGTCACCCACGGAGCAACCTAGGCAAACGCGGTTTAACCTAAAGATTGATATTATTTGTCCATTAGCTCCTCCAGTGTAATCGCCTGTACGTAACATAATATTAATCCATACAATTAATACGTTAACCAAGATATTCTTCAAAATATTATGATTATACTTGTACTAGTTCTTATCAGCCCAGTTTTGAAGAGCTGCCAACACCGACAGACAGACGGTAAACTAATATGTTATTTTGCCAGTGGCTAATATAGCGCGAATATTTATATCACAACCATTTGACGTTTTAAAAAAAAAGTCGCAATTTTCGCCAACTTGTAATTGGAATGGTAATTTTAGTTCTCATGGTAGGGGCACGTGATACGGAGGAATGAAGAAAATAGCTTAAAGAATGTCATGAGTGGGGAATACCAAAGAAACGACGAAAAAAAGGGTAAAAAAACCAACTTCCAAAAAAACACAACACGGTTTTTTTACCCTTTTTAGTTGTAGACCATACCACACAAATTCTTATCATGAATTAATTTTCATATTGTAGCCAGAACTTTAAGGAAGTACTCGAGCCCTAACTCGATGCGTTTACGTCGTTTTATCATGGAGATCCTATGGCCACCTTACAGCTCTTTCATCAGACCCTGGATACCATCTTAAAACAAACTTCTTATTTAGACGAATCAAACGAGCCCTAACTCGATGCGTTTACGTCGTTTTATCATGGAGATCCTATGGCCACCTTACAGCTCCATCATCAGACCCTGGATACCATCTATAGACAAACTTCTCATTAAGACGAATCAAACGAGCCCAAACTCGATGCGGTTACGTCGTTTTATCACGGAGATCCTATGGCCACCTTCCAGATCCATCATCAGACCCTGGATACCATCTTAAAACAAACTTCTTATTTAGACAAATCAAACGAGCCAAATTTTTAATTCAATCGGAAATCAGGAAGTGTGTCAAATTAAACGTTCAAGACTTCAGGCGTCGTCGCGTGATATAGCAATTAACGTGAAAACATACCAAATTAGTGAACTGATTTTGATGAAATTCTATGGGACCAATCGGGAAGTATATCCTTTCACATAAAAGAAGAATTTTTGAAATCGGTTTAGAAATGACCGAGATATGAGATAACAAACACAAAAAACATACAACCGAATTGACAACCTCCTCCTTTTTGAAGAAAGTCGGTTAAAAAGAAGTAGAAACATATTCATGGATTGTGTGAAAGATGAAGAATAACACACGGTGACACAAGCTATACGTACATCCAGATAACATGGCCTTGCTTTGTATAGATTTCCCGTACAATGAGAGATCCACTTATACTGGTTTTGTATACCTCGATTGGTCGTCGAACGTAGTTCCAAGACTAATTCGGGCCAATAGTATCTGACGTTTCATAATTAATTGCCCATTTAAGTGGTGTATGTGAAATAAAATATTTTGGATTCGAATTTGTCTTTTCCTCATTCCTCCGCCAACACAAGCGCATACCATGTCCAAAAAACCTTTAAGTTTGAAATATTCGCTCAATACTTACTACAAAATCAGCCAAATATACTATTTTGCATAACAAAACGTTCTCAGACTGGTTGCGTAGGCGACGCGCGACGGTTTGTGTCGAAAGAAGTGTTCAATGTCAGGTGCGCGCGCGCCTGTTAGATTATTCTGATTTCTGTCTGATAGGTCAAACACGCGACATTTCTCATCCATGGGTATTATTCTTATTATAAAGTAGTTATATTTAATAAAAACATTTCCGTGTCTGTCAGATGGAATCAAATATTAAACTAAAAATGGTATTTTATTTAACCTGCTATCATTTGCATGATTCGAAAAAAAACACAACACAGAACACACTGTTCTAACAAAACATACGATATGAGACATCTTGGTAAACTTAACATAATCAGGCTATGAATGGACCTACTTGACTGCTGGGACGCAGGCGCAGGCCTGGTCTCTGTGAGGTTGGAGTTGCCACCACGCACCCAGTGCGAGTTGGTAGAATGTCACATGTCATCATATTTTTGCTTCTAGGGCATGTCTGTTTCCTAACGATACACATACTGTGCATTTAAATAACATGAAATAATTTATATATACAGGGTGTAAACGGACTATTCACGAAGCCGTCAACCAAGCATTCTGTACATCAAACTATGATGATGCAGAACAAGGTTTCTCGTATTAGGACATGATAAATATCGGACACAGAAATCAAAGTCAAATAATAACAGTATGATTTCACAGTTATTCAGGGTGTAAACAGACTCTTCACGAAGCCGCCAACCAAGCATTCTCTACATCAAACTAAGTAACTTTACGCAAAAATTATTGCTGGGAAACGACTTATTTTTTGCGGTGAAAAATCACGTTTTACGGTAGGACTCAATGTAACGCATTCAAAACATTGTGCTGATGGATGACTTGAATAGTATGGGGGTCGTGAAGGTGTCTGAACTAAAAAAAATACATTAAAAACATTGAGATTGGTTGCGTAGACGACGAGCGACGGTTTGTGTCGAAAGAAGTGTTCAATGTCAGGTGCGCGCGTAATTAAAAAAAAAGAATTTGGAACTTTGACCCCCAATATCTCCGTAACTAGAAGGTTCCCAGGTATGGTCTAGAACAATAAAATGATCGCAATGACGGGGAGAACAAGTATCTTACGGCTTCGTTAAGAGGCTTTTTACACCCTTTATAATAAGCTCTGTAATTTTTAGCAATTCCGTATTGTGTCGTTTGTCTTAAATTTTGACGAGTTTATGACTATAATTATGCATTAAATTATGGCTGATTAATAGAAGACTTGACAGAGATTGACAAGTTGTAACTACACATGAACCAATTCATCTGTGCAGGCCGCAAAACACAGTACTAACATAAACGTACCAAGTTTGATATATCGATGCAAATTTTCTTGATGGAGCAGCACCAACATACTATAAGTCGTTTCCCAGCACGAATTTTTGCGTAAAGTTACTTATTTTGATATACATAATGCACGGTTAACGGCTTCATGAAGAATCTGTTTACATCCTGTATTACTTCATTTGGGGGTAAGGACTGTGTGAATATAACACCGGATATAATTAGATAATTTAAGATTTACTACTTTAAGTAGTCAGGTAGTTAGAAAACTAAAACGTTAAGCAATTATAAATTGCAAATGCCCTAAAAGTGCCGAACCTTTCAATTCCTCCACTGTACATAACATTGTTTTCTACCTTTAGTCATGTTCTACTCCGTTCCAGGTGTGAATTGCTGCGTATCCTCGACAGTTCGGTACTGGCACGCGAGCTGGTGGGGCGCTCCCGTGCGGGAGTTACACAGGACGCTGTGGGGATCCTTGGCTGAGATTCTTGCTTCCAATAACTTCAATTTCACAAAGTAAGTCGCACTTGGTGTTAGCATTTTTTTTTTAACCAAATAGCTTGTGTTTGGTCTCATCTGGCAACTCGCCTGATGTAAAGCGATAATGAGGCCTAACGCTTACACGCGAACTTTGAGGAGCTCCAAATTATAATGAACGGGAAACAGAGAAGTCGGCAGTGAATTTCACATACTTGCGGTTCGCACAATGAATGTGGAAGGATAGCGCTTTTTTCGGTTCCGTGGAACTTCAACCATACAACGTTGACGGTTCGCCGTATCCTCGTCCGATGATAGAAAGCAAAAGCGTGATCTTCATCAGGCAGTTAAATCCACGGGCCTCTTCTCTGTGGCAGGAAGTAGTATACACCAGGGATGTTATGGAGCTCCGTAACCGTAACCGAAACTATCGGATATCCGAAATAAAAATATATCCGTAACCGTAACTGTTTCACAAGTTTCGGATAAGGGCAGAGTCTAAATAAAACGAAATGTTTCGACAGGATTTTGTTTCACCGCTCGCGCGCCACGTGAATCTTGCAGTTTGTTTGATATTTCTAGTCATAACATAACCTCTTTCATAACTAGTTAGTTTTTTTATTATATCGGTACCCGAACTAACGGATAATCCGAAATAATTATGTATCCGTAACCGTATCCGAAATATTTTTTTCCTTTATCCATATCCGTATCCAGATCCGAAATATCATTTCCATAACATCTCTGGTATACACCACGCCAGCTCAGCGCCGGTCCTCGGTATTAAAATAACAACAATCCGTATTTCAGACCAGTTTACGACTTGTAAAGTCATGAAAATTAGTTGTTCAGCAGTTGTCATATTACGCCGTGATTACATTGATACATGTGTTTATTATACGGACTATTCAAGTTATTCTTATTAGTCAATTTGCTAAGTAACCGAGCGATCGAGACGTAACGCCAGGATCAACTCAGGAAGTCATGATGTATGAAATGGCGACAGGTCACGGGAACAACTTGCGACCCGCAGATGCCCCTCAAGTTAAAGGGAAAAATATACAAGGCTGTGATTAGGCCTGTCGTACTGTATGGATCAGAATGCTGGGCTGTGAAGAAGATGGATGAAAAAAGATTGCATGTAGCTGAGATGAGAATTTTGAGATGGATGTGTGGTGCGACAAGAATGGATATGGTAAGGAACGAGTATATTAGAGGAAGTTAATGAGTTGCACCAGGTACAGATAAGTTGAAAGGGAATCGACTGTCTTGGTATGGACATGTGATGAGGAGGGACGAATCGCATGTAAATGGATGGAGGGGAGAGGCAAGGTCAAAGAAAATATGAGTGGATTGTGTGAGGAATGATATGAAAGATAAAGGAGTAAATGATAGCGTGGCGGTTTAAAGAGGAGAATGGAAGAAAATAACGTGTTGCGCCGATCTTAAGTAAGACTAGCTGTTGCCCGCGACCTTCGTTCGCGTGAAATGATTATTAAAAAATCCCCTTTGTTATAAGCACTACCCTATTTGAATCGAATTTTGTTACCAATTTCAAGGGGTTTTCTTTGCACGGATCCCTAATTATTTATCTAAAATAAAAGTAGCCTAAGTTACTCCTTGTTACTTCAGCTATCTACCAGTGAAAGTCTCGTCAAAATCGGTCCAGCCATTTCAATGAGAATAGCCGGAACAAACAGACAGACAGACAAAAATTGTAAAAAAGGTTGTTTTGGTATATGTACCGTGTATACTTCCATATGCACTTAGTAAAAAGCGGATATTTTAATATTACAAACAGACACTCCAATTTTATTTATATGTACAGATGGGACATGGGCAGGACGATGAAGAGTCAGTTTGCTAAGCAATAATTTTCCCTCACATTACATATTATAAAGTTTTTATCCAGTAACTAGCTGATGCCCGCGGCTTCACCCGAGTGGATGTCGGTTATCACGACCCAATGTAATCATGAAATTTTTATCCCGTTCCACAAAAACTTGACAAATTATATACTAAAACCTTCCTCGAGAACGACTCTATCCATTGGTGAAAACAGCGTAAAAATCGGTGCAGTAGTTTTTGAGTTTATCGCGAACAGATAGACAGACGCGGCGGAGGACCTTGTTTTATCATTTGTAGTGATAGTGATTATTGTAGTTGTTTCAGTATAAAACTGACTATTGGCCGCCTAATCTACGAGTATTTGCGGGATTCATGCGTATTAAACCCACATTAATGTATGACAGACAGGAAAATCACTGTACCTATATCTGACTCATTTAAGACATATTTAGTATCGGCTGTTTTGGTTTATAATAAACAAACACACATACCATACGTACCTACTTAGCTGGTTTACATACTGAATACACACGGTAAATATGCGAAATAAATGTATGCTTGGAATTTCATAAGCATTAACGGTATTTTGTTGACAGAATTAATTGAATTATTTTGTGAGAAAAATACAGTTGTTTTTTAGGGTTCCGTACCCAAAGGGTAAAACAGGACCCTATTACTAAGACTCCGCTGTCCGTCGGTCTGTCTGTCCGTCCGCTTGTCACCAGGCTGTACCTCATGAACCATGATAGCTAGACAGTTGAAATGTTCACAGATGATGTATTTCTGTAGCCGTTATAACAAAAAATACTAAAAACAGAATAAAATAAATATTTGAGGGGCTCCCATACAACAAACGTGATTTTTTGCCGTTTTTTTGCTCGATACTAAAAACGTAGGCGCTTGAAATATTCACAGAATATTTAGTTGTATATACGCATCTCAGGTTTGGAACCCGCAGTATGAGATCTATAAGACCCGTATTGAAGGCGTCCAAAGAAAATTTCTACAGAGCACAGCAATACTCAGTTGACTATAAGCACCGCTGTAAACGGTACCACTTCCTTCCTCTGGAGATGAGGCGTGATATTGGAGACATGACTCTGCTTATGGGTGTCGCAAATGGCCATATTGACTGTCCTGAACTAGTTGCAAATATAGGATTACGCACGAACCTAATGGGATTACGTCAGCGACCAATATTAAGTGTACCTTTCACAACGACCAATTATGTGAAAAATGTTTTTTCAATAAGGAGTGCACGTAATTTCAATAAACTTTCTATGGTCCATGATATCGACTTGTTCTGCACTAGTGTGGCGTCCTTGCGACGGCAAATAGCACACAACTTTTTCGATGATTAAGTAGCTTCTCTCGAATTGTCATCTGTACTTTTTTTTTTATATGTATTTTCTTTTTATCTACGTGTGGAGGCTTGTAATTAGCGATTTAGAAATACTACACTTGTTATATCATTTTTTGCTTGTTAGTCTGTAAGACTTCTGTAAAATAAAATAAATAAATACACACTTTAAAAATAAATAGTTAAATTAAAATAAAATAAATATTGAAGCGGGGCTCCCATACAACAGACATGTTTTTTTTATAGATAATGGTACGGAACCCTTCGTGCTCGAGTCCAACTCGCACTTGGTCGGTTTTTTTTTAACCCGATATTCCGGTATTGGCTAGACGCAGAAATGGCCGAGAGAACAAGGCTTTGACCGAGTGGTGGTCAAGGTTAGGCCAAAAAACAGACACCATTTTTTTTGCCGTTTTCATAGATAATGGTACGGAACCCTCAGTGCATGACTCCGACTCGTACTTGGCCGGTTTTGTAGAAACCATGTACAGGCGCCAACACATTAAGCTACTACAATCTATCAAATTTCTTTAATAGATTTTCAACTTCGTAAAAATGTTGATTGTGAAAATTTTACTGTTTCGGGTAGCTTGTTGTATATGTTAAATAGTAATAAAAATCTTAAATTATTGTCAGACAGGCATGATTTTTGCTTGCACTGGAGTTCCTTATGAGGCAAAGGTGTACACTAAGGGACCTCACGCACTACGCGGCCACTACCACGGCCGCAGAAGCTTCGACCTGCTCGCGAAGTATAACAGAATCTGTCATTTTGTCGAAACCCGTTTTTACGGTGGCCGTGGTCATGCTACGCTTGCAGGAAAAAATGGTGGTCTCATAACGGGGCATCCGATCAATTTTGTTCAAGATAGCGGGCCTTGCGATAAGTCGTTGTCGAGCGCGAGGTCGCTAATGAAGGACTGTTCAAAATTCAACTCCTGAAGGGGTTGAGTTGAAATAATATCAGCCGGTCGGGTCGATCTTTAGGTTAAGCCGTGCTTGCCTTGGTTGGTCTGTGGATGGGTGACCACCCATTACATACCGAGTTTCCTCCGTGTCTCGGAAAGCACGTTAAGCCGTTGGTCCCGGCTGTCATTTGTAGATCTTTGACAGCCGTTACGCAGTCAGTGGCCCAAAAAGAAAAAGTGTGACAACCAGTCTTACCAAGGGGTATAGGCAGTCGCTCCATGTAAAATACTGGTATTCAGCTGCATCCGGTTAGACTGGAAGCCGATCCCAACATAGTTGGGAAATGATGATGGGAACTTAGCTTGTAAATGCTAGTATATACTCAACTGTAATGACCAAAGAGTTAGGCAGAGGTGTACCCGGGAATAGCGGGTTGATAGAAGTCGGGGGTACGCGCGAATATACTTGTATCTCTTGGGCCCCCGAGACAAGGTAGTAGTAGGAACTGTGGGGTTTTTTTTGTCGATTAGATTCCGACAAAATCCCCCGGTTCCATGAGAATTTTCCGACACAAAAAAAAGGTAAGCTTAAATAGCATTATCCATTTTTTGTTGCGAAAAATCCATGAGAATTTTCCCACACCAAAAAAAATGGTAAGCTTCAATAGCATATCCATTTTTTGTTGCGAAAAATCTGCACAACAGCGAATGATGTCAATTATTTAAATAGTCTAAATTTGTTACATTTGATAGGTAGTGATTCATATAACCTACGCATTAGTTGTCATGAATTCAACTCGGTCGCAACTGGGTATGTAGAATTCGGTCAATCAGTTCAAAAGTCAATCTCGTATATTTTTAGGACATTCGGTACATAGTGATTCATGTGACATTTTAGAAAATAATCTCATTGTATTAACTATATACATTGATAATTAAAAACTATTAAACTAAAATAGATAAACTAACAACAAACTATAAAAGGGCATCGAAAAACTCCTCCTCAACGCTGTCAGATGGTAATGTGCCCAAGAGACTGGCGGCGTTGCCACGTTGTATGGCAACACTTAGCCTCTGGCCAAAGTAAAAGCCAGCCCTTGGGTCACGGGAAGCGTCAACTAGGCGTTTCGAAATTTCCTTAAATAGGCTATGAGCACTCGGACCCCACGGCCCTAGAGTTTCAACCCCAAACGGCTCGAAAATATAGTTACCACACAGGTTTCTATATTTACGCCGCTTGAGGTTCTCTGCAGCCGCAGCGGCAGCACCAGCACAGCACGATGAGCTTGGAAGATGGGATGGCGCAAGAGTATCGACGCATGTTGCGTCCCACACTAAAGGCCTACCCATCTTCCAAGGAAACAAAGACATGCCGTCCGGTCTCTTGCCATCGTCGCGTGCCAAGCCATTGGGTTCTAAAACAGCTGGGACGCCGACGGTGACAAGAGCTCGTCGGATAATGTCGTTTATATTTGCGTGCCGTGCAAAACGGCCCGCACTTCGGCTGCATGACAGGCCGTGGTGACCGAGGTTGTTGACAGCTTCACCGCAGTGACAGCGATGAGGAGAACAGCAAGCGGCACCAAGGCGTAAAGAAACAGCGAGGCGGAAGGTTGTGTCGTCGAACAATGTGCCTATGCTCGACGACGGTAGTGCGTGAAGCCAAAGACCCGACTCCCACTCACCCACAGCCCGCAGGCGCGCACGCTCAGCAGTAGTAGCAGATGTGTTCAGCAGATTGCTCTGAACTACTCTGCAGAGCGGCTCGTCCCACCGTCTCTGGGAAAATGGATGGTCGGGTTCTTCAGTATTCGGGCAAGCGAGTTTCCAAGCATCGATAGCCTCGGGCATGCACGGCACATCAAAATCAATCAGTGTGGAAGACAGGATATTCCTGATTAATTTCTTAGTGCCGTGGACCGAGGATATAAAAGCCGGTAAACTAATACTGGAAATTTTGCGGACGCCGAGTCCTCCCATGCGAATAGGAAGAGTAGCTTGTGCCCAAGCTCGGTCGTCCAAAGCCACATTTAAAATTGACGTTAGAGTATGTCTGATAATTTCATCCATTTTGTCCAAAAGGGGAGTGTGCTTCCATAAAGGGGAAGCACGAAGGAAATACGTCAATTTTGGACTGAAACAGCAGTAACGAATTATTGTGATGGCCGAATGTATGTTAATTTCGAGCAATCTTTCCGAAACATCATTGAAATTTTGAATTTTTTCCTCGATAAAATCGGGAAAAGAATTTTCAAAGATGGGAGACCCAAGGAGACGAAGAGAGCTTTTTTCTGTAATTTTGATGCCGGGGGCTATGGCGTTAAATTTTGATAGAGTCTGTTGTCTGTCGGTACTGTCCGCTACATAAATTTCACATTTTGAAAGGTTGAGGTCGAGGCCAATGGAATGAAGTTCATTTTTTAGGAAATTTAGATCTTTTAAAACAGAATCTACATCGCCCCCCAAGATTCCATCATCTAGATACCAAACGTTAAATTTGGAATTTAGCTGTCGAACAATTGGGTGAATAGCTAAACTAAAAATCACTGGCCCGAGGGGGTCACCTTGTTGACAGCCAACAGCAGATTCCAAAAGGTTGTCCCGATACAGTAATTTAGATGGGTATCTGTAACATTGCCAAAGAAAACTATAAATTTGGGGTAATTCTTTTTTAGTTTCTGTTAACAAGGTGTCCCTATTCACTGAATTGAAGGCGTTCTTTATGTCAACCTTCAGGATGACCTCACCTTTGCCAGAATTTAGGTAGGTCGACAAAGCGTGTACGGCAGCCTCGCAGCCCCCTTTAGAGCCGTATCCAAGCTGCAGGGGCTGAAATTTTTTCGAAACAGCCTCACCATAAAATTTACAGCAAATCTTGGCTGCCATACGACGGTAGGTAGTTCCCACGGCAATGGGACGAATTCCGCCATCCTTTTTGCGCAGGGCACATAGATTGGCCCCGTACAGAACGTCGATGACGGACTCGTTTACCTTGCCGGAGAGCATAAGGTTAATAAGAGCCGTAAGCTCCTTCAAGAGCAACTCACCAGCCTCCCCGGCGCCTGAACATATTAAGTCCTTTAGATGCTGAGGACTTAGGCCGTCGAGGCCACCTGCGGAGCCACTCCGGAAGGAGCAAACGGCTATGACCAACTCTCGACCTGTAATGGTGAGGGAATGCAAGTCCGAATCAGGAGGGTCGGGAAAGGAAAGGCCATCCGCTGGGGCGGGGTGTTTGGACTCCAGAGCCGCGAGTGTTTCTGGAGAGCACGGTGCCACCACATCGCTGCTAAAGAGAATCCTGGCTGCACCGCTAATGTCACCTTCCCCTAACTTCGTTTCCACCAGGTGGGATATACCTCTTGAGGGCGTATATCTCTGTACCGATAATTTTGTGTCTAAAACTTGAGCCGAAATATTACAATTTTCTTTAATTTGTGATGTTAAAGATTTTTTGGTTGCCAAATTCTTTTGCACGTGAAGAATTCGGTA
Source organism: Lycophotia porphyrea (assembly GCA_950005105.1). Lineage (NCBI taxonomy): Eukaryota > Metazoa > Arthropoda > Insecta > Lepidoptera > Noctuidae > Lycophotia > Lycophotia porphyrea. The sequence continues at coordinate 15,001,279 of OX465402.1, forward strand.
AGGGAAGGTGAACAGTTGTTCCCAAGCACTTAGCGAGTTCTCCCGGACGGCACAGCGCACGCAACTTGCTAAGTTTTGTGCTACAAGCGGTCTAGCGCCTCGGGGAACTCGCTTTAATACAGGAACGGAGTTTTTGGATTTTGAAAGGGTTTTCCAAAGTGGGTCAATAGAGGAAATTGCCTGTGCTATAGGTGAGGGTGTTATAACAGGGTCTGAAGTCGGTGCGTTTTGTACTTTATGTACTTTTCCAATGTGCACATTCAGACCCCGCTTACCTTTAAAAAATCGTGCTTGGGTACAAAGCGGGCATCTCTCGAGGGTCGTCAACGATGTTGAAGATTGACATGCACTATCACCCACCACATCGCTGCTACTATTAGACATAAAGCTAAACAAAATAAATATAATTAACTAAATTAATATAAAACAAAGATTACAGACACAGAAACACAATTTGGAAAAACAAAAAAATAATAAAAAAAAACAAAAAGCGTTGTCAGGTTGAGGGTTCAGAGCGGGCCGCCAATGAAAACATTGCAGCACAGCCCCTGCAACGGCTGCAGGTGAGGAGGAGCCAAGCGTCGCGCGTCGTGTGCTCAGCGTGGAACTTCAAACACACCGAAAATCCACTGACATGTAAACCAAAATAAATATTATAAATAAATTAGAATTTGCAGCACAGCCCCTGCAACGGCTGCAGGTGAGGAGGAACCAAGCGTCGCGCGTCGTGTGCTCAGCGTGGAACTTCAAACACACCGGCAATCCACTGACATGAGAACCAAAATAAAATATTATTAATAAATTAGAATTTGCAGCACAGCCCCTGCAACGGCTGCAGGCGAGGAGGAGCCAAGCGTCGCGCGTTTTGTGCTCAGCGTGGAACTTCAAACACACCGGCAATCCACTGACATGAAAACCAAAATAAAATATTATTAATAAATTAAAATTCGAGAAGATAAAAATACGTGCTGTCAATTTGACAATGTTATGTTTTAGAATGATTAATTACGAATAATTGTTTTTTTTTTTTTTTATAATGACGTGTCTTTCACAATTAGCCTCATTCTTGAATCGATGACTGAAATGTTGACCAACCAATATGGAGCGAGCTGCCTCTTTAAACTACTGGTGAGTGCGATAGTTGGTAATGGACCTCAGAAATAAGTTGAACGTCACCCAGTGGCCCTGTGTGATCGAATCAGCAATGAAGAAATTCACAGGACTACCAAAGTAACCGACATAACTCGAAGAACTGCCATACTGGAAGTAGACAGGGTACACTGCTCGCAGAGCACATGGCCGATTAGACGGAAAGAAATTGAAAGGAGATCACCCAGCCTCCATACATTTTTGTGCTATTTTAAAAAATGCCGCCCAACAAAAATAAACTTATTATTTAGATAGAGCATAACAAAATAAACATTTTTTTTATTTTTATACCTAAGTCTTAAGTTAATTCACCGAGAAGTTATTCAATCACAAAATATGCTGGACTTTTGAAAATAGCCCAATCTAGGTGATATCCTTTGGATTTCCCAATGCATATGACACCCTGGCACATTCGCTTTAAAGATTAGAATCGCTCTATCAGACACCGTATGTAATTACGTTTTATCAAATACATTACGTCTTTTTAATAGGTCTTCAATTATTAATATCTTATCATGTAATTAATCCATACTTCAAATCTACATTTCAATCCATTCAGTGAACTTTGTTTGGCATTGAAAAAGAAATACATAATTTTACTTCTAAACATACATAAATAAATAATTATAAATAAACCAGTTTTGCTTGTAAAGGTTACCTAATAAATTAATTAATTACTCATGTAATATAACATTATAATATCACAGGTTAGGCAACGATTTTCCTAGTAGCATACATATACAACCCACATTCACCAATTATGTTAAAGTCCCGTGTAGTAGAGGGCGAGCCTATTGCCATCAACCGGGAACAAATCCCAGACTAGCAATAGTAGACTCCGTGGTTGCTATTTAGAAGTTCCTGATGGAAACACTAAATGACACTTTAGAACCGAACCCAGGACCTCTTTGTCGGTTGATGTCACAAGGGTGATAGGGAACCCCGTATTACCCTTGTAATATGACTTGACTTAAAAATAACTGGCGAAATGTGGGTGTACTATTAGGTACACCTCTGCCTAACCTTACGGGGATTACAAGCGTGATGTTATATAAGGGTTTAAACAGACTATTCACGAAACCGTCAACCAAGCATTCTCTACATCAAACTAAGTAACTTTACGCAAAAATTATTGCTGGGAAATGACTTCTTTTTGGGGTGAAAAATTACGTTTTACGGTAGGACTCAATGTAACGCATTCAAAACATTGTGCTGATGGATGGATTGAATAGTACGGAAGTCGGGAAGGTGCGGTTAAGTAAAAAAAAAAACATCAAAAACATGAACTAAAAAAAAAATGTGAAAAAAGTTGGAACTTTGACCCCCAATATCGGTAAATAGGTATGGTCTAGAACAAAAAAATTATCGCAACGACGGACGGGGAGAACAAGTGGCTTTCAGCTTCGCTAAGAGTCTCTTTACACCCATAAAAGGTTACCTAATACATAAGTTAATTACTCTTCTCGGCTTCTAATATCGTTATGAATCATTATCAGAACAACGTCTTCAACATTAACGCTGCTTTTATGTACACAGACTCACTTAAGGGATAGGATTTCATTAGCGATGTTATTAGTCTGCCTTGCTTCCTATGACGTCACAAACCTTTTAACTTGCGATATTTAAATTGTTATTGGGGTTGACTTTGTCATCAAAACTGTCTCACACCCTTTTTTTTTCGGATGGGAAAACATCAAATGACTTCTCCCGTTCTGGGCAGAGCGGAAGGGAGTGTCAGACTTGTACTGACTAAAACCCATCCATGTTCCTTCCTTGCCCTTTGTGTTCCAGGGCCGCGGTATCTCTTTCGAACAGTTCCGCTACCCTGGCAGGACTGTCTCAAACCCTTTGTCCCATTAATAATCTAATATCCGAGCTTGGAACCTTCAGTGATTTGTTTAATGGATGAAAACTGTTTTATATCAAATTTAGTATGTTAAAAAACTGGCCAAGTGCGAGACGGACTCGCGCACGAAGGGTTTTGTACCATTATCTATACAACATTAGACAAAAACTGTAAAAAAATTACGTTTTGTTGTATGGGAGCCCCCTTCAATAATTATTTTATTCAGTTTTTAGTATTTGCTATTATAGCGGCAACAGAAATACATCATCTGTGAAAATTTCAACTGTCTAGCTATCACAGTTCATGAGATACAGCCTGGTGACAGACGGACAGACAGACAGACGGGCGGACAGCGGAGTCTTAGTAGTAAGGTCACGTTTTACCCTTTCGGTACGGAACCGTAAAAATATATCTTTACATATAAGTAATTGTTGCGCTGTAATGTAATTTTAACAATGGTCGGCTTGGTAAACCTAATATAATAAACAAACAGATTGTAATCTCAGCCGCATACCAAAACGTGGGAAAAATTTGACAGCAATCACGGGTCACGGTTCTATTCATAGAACTTCAGTCATCATCATCAGCCTATAATGTTCTTACTGCTGGGACACAGGCCTCCTCTCTATGAGAGGGAATGGGCTATAATCCACCACGCGGGCCCAGTGCGGATTGGTAGATGTCACAAGTCTTCGAATTTTTGGTTCTAGGAAATGCCGGTTTCCTCACGATATTTTCCTTCACCGTTTTTGAGAGCAGTGGTGATGAAATAAATTACACAAAGTAATGTGCCTGCCTGGGGCCCTCGGTTCGAACCCACGACTTACACTGGTCGTAAGTCGAGTTCACTACCACTGGGCCACCGCTGCTCTCATAGAACATCAGTATTGCCAGTTAATGAGTTGCAAAGGTAATATAGCAGATGATCCATGAAAAATATACTAAAATTCAGCTGTATCTCTATTCAAAACCACCCGCCAAGGTAGTTGAGAAAAGACCAACGGACGCTAGGTGATTCCTTCTGGTCATCATGATTTAAAGCGAAGAGCTCGTGGCTTAGGTTGGTCCGTGGATCGGTGACCCATTACAGACCGAATTTCCTTTGTGCCTCGGAAAGCACGTTAAGCCGTTAGTCCCGGCTGTCAATTGTAGATCTTTGTCAGTCGTAGTCAGTGGGTCACATGGGTTGTGGAGGACAGATAGGCAGTCGCTTCATGTAAAATACTGGTATCCGGTTAGACTGGAAACCGACCCCAATCTAGGTAGAAAAGGTTAGGCAGATGATGATAGGTTTAAAGACATTTATGTCTCATAAGTACTTATAAATAACAGTTCACTTATAATGAGATACTGAGTTACTTCTAAATAATAACATAACGGTGCCGATTCCCTTGTTCACAAACTAAACTAAATTTAAGTTGAGTGCATCTTTTTCTTTCTATTTCATTATGAAAAGGACAAAAGATAAAGTTTAGTTTAGTCCTGTCAAATTAACCAGCGCCTAACGTAATTTGATGTCATTTTAGTAGTCAACTTTTTAATCACGTCTAAACTTGTGCCTCTGGAGCGGTGGTGACGTTATAGGGTACATACATGTTTTTTTAGTTTACTCCTAAATATGTTAATATTTTTACACTTCTTTAGATCTTCTGGTAAATTATTGAACAGTTGTGATCCCTCCACTAATACTGTTTTTTTTCCGTAATTAGTCCGTGCCCGTGCAGTCATTAGTTGGAATTTGTTTTTGCTTCTTGTGCTGTATGTTATTGTTTTTATAAGTATGTAGTTTTGTATGTTTGATTGTACGGAATTCTGGGTAATTTTCTTTATGAGAATGCAAGTTTAATATGTGTAAAGTTGTGTGAGATATAGTTTTTTCGTATATTTTTTTTGTTGTATATAGTAGTGGCAATGAAATAGTACTTTAATCATTTTGTTTTGTTTTCTTTGTAATGGGTTTAGATAAGATTTAGCGGTTGATCCCCATACTTCGATTAGGTATTCAAGGTTTGATTTTTACTAAAGAGTTATATATAATTAGACGTACTTTTATTGGGGGTACATTTAGTAACTTTTCGTAACGCTCCTAATAGTACTATTAATTTTGTTTTGACATGATCGATGTGCAGTTTATTATTATTAAAAGCGAAAGTAGACAGACAGTAGACTTTCTCCGTCTTCTCAGTAACACGGTCTTAGAAACGGTTGTGGCGATTTGCCTCTATAATCATAATGCCCCATTGACCGTGTCTCGAATTCTCGATACTGTTATACACAAGTATACATTAGTGAGTATGTTTAATTTGCACGGGCGCGAAGTGTAAACTATGGCGGTGTGCGGTTGCTATGGAAACTGAATAACAGTCGATGTTTGAAATCGAATTTGCAATTTTTATATTGTTCTTGCGCGCTTGCATATCAAGCGGTAAGCAGTAAGCCAAGAGATTTTTATTAAAAGACTTATAGAGCGGACAACGGGAATATTTTCCTTAAAAAAATTTTGATCCCGAACATTTTCGATCTTGACCATTTATTGGGAATATACCTGTCTTCCCCATCGAACGCCTTCAGTATAGTCCATTACCTTCGTGTCTAAACGAGCAAGAAAAGATATTAAGTGTCATATAGTTTGTGGAAAAGCACCACATTTTCACTCTAGATAAAGAAATTTTAAAGACTATAGTGCGTACTTTGGGACTATACGTATTTATAGAAAAAAATAGATCCCGAACATTTAGATTTTGGCACACGAATGCACAAGACAGCGATTTGTTACTAAGTAGTAACAAGTACCTATTGAATTACGATTTTCTGCGTCTTGTCTCGTCTATCCCTCGTAAATATTTGAATGTCTTTGGAAATTTCATTCAAAATACTTCAAGAAAATGTGTGAAACAAACGGAGTTCTGAAAGGTATGTCAAACTGGTGTTTCACTGAATACTGGACTATTATCCTCAAAACCTCAATTTCGTCATTTGTCCTTACAAACGTCATTAAGTGACGCTTCACTGGTTGTTTGTAACCATGTTCTTTACTTGACGCAACCTTAGCTGTCCTGCAGTTTTTTTTTCTTGTAGTAGGCATTATAATAAACCAACGATAGACAAGGAAAACTTTTTGAGGAATCCTGGACTTGATAAGTCTGGCTTGAAATCGCTAATTCTCCTCTCTATGTGTCCTGTAAGCGGCGTGTGCTGCTTATCTCCTGTCCACTCCGCTTCACAGGCACATTTCCGCTCGTTCCTGCTTTGGTGGAATCCGCGCTTTATGATCTTACTGGTGGCGTTCGCCAAACCCCATGGGAAAAACGCGAGAGTTTATGTATGTCAAGCGGACATAAAGGACATCGCTCATCGCTCATCACTTGCACCAGTCATAAAATAGTACACTACTATGGTTCACGGCCACCGTAACACATAAATAAATGAAGATTGTTTGCGAAGAGACCCGCTACATTGACACTGAAACATACATCGATCTTTATGTCAATTTACACTAATATGTCATTATAATACTTTCGATTTTTTAGAGTACCTACCGGATGTGTTGTACAAGTAGTCAAGTACTTACAGTTGAGGAGTGAAAAAGTTAGGGTTGAACCTCATCTGTCAACATGGAATCGAATTTTTTCATTCCATAGTGAGGAGTGAAAAGGTTAGGGTTAAACCTCATCTGTCAACATGGAATCGAATTTTTCCATGCTCCTTCCATCTGCGAAACAGAGCGTGCTGCCGCGTGCTATACAGTATACACTGCACTCCCGCTGTTTCTCGCTCTAACAAATGACAGTTCTGAGCGACAGCAAAAGATAAGAGCATGTAAAAATGCGATTCCGTGCGGATAGATGAGGCGCAACCTTAACGCTTTTTTTTTGACGTTTTTATAAAACTTAGCCATTTCTTTTCCCGAGTGTACATTTAGTGAAAGTGAGAAGAATCTTGCATAAAAAAAGAGTCGAAAAACCTGTAATACCCTTGTTGTATGTATCATCATCATCGGCCTATAATGTTTCCACTGATGAAACACAGGCCTCCTCTCTATGAGAGGGATTGGGCTATAATCCACCACGCGGGCCCAGTACGGATTGGTAGATGTCACATGTCTTCGAATTATTGGTTGCACGTTAGGACATGCCGGTTTCCTCACGATGTTTTCCTTCACCAATTACACAAAGTAATGCGCCTGCCTGAGTTCGAACCCACGACTTACTGTTCGTAAGTCGGGGTCGCTACCACTGGGCCACCGCTGCTCTCAATGTTGTTGTATGTATCAAAATAGACTAATTAGTCATAGTCACCCAAGAAAAAATGGTAAAACTGTTATTTGCCATGAATCATGGTCAACCGAAGTGTGTTTGTTCTTTTTTCGGTCTAATTCCTTAAAAGTAACACTCAATGTATTACTGCGGTTTTTTGACTTGGTCATATTTAGCAAAAAAGGAACCTAATGTTTTAGTTCTTGTGTGACGTGCAAAGGAGTGTGTTAAACACCGCTTCATATTGAATCATCATCTGCTTAGCCTTTTCCCAACTAAGTTGGGGTTGGCTTCCAGTCCAACTAGATGCAGCTGAATACTAGTATTTTACATGGAGCGAGTGCCTATCTGAGCTCCATAACCCAGTTAATACTGGGTAATACGATACCCCTTGGTAAGACTGATTGTCAGAATTTCGGGCCACTGACTACCTGTAACGACTGTCAAAGATCTACTAATGACAGCCGGGATCAACGGCTTAACGTGCTTTCCGAGGTATGTCATCGTCACTATAAACCATCATTTTAAAATTAACCGGAACCCCCGAAGTCTCAATGCTGGTTATAGGCCTCCCCTTTTTCTAGGATGCCTCTCAGTTAAGTGCGCCTCTCAATTTGCCGCTTCCCACGACTCTGACGATATCATCAACGCAACTTGCTTCGGAGTGACCCTTGTCTTCAAAACACCGCTTTTTTCCTAGAAAATATAAATTACATTCTCACCATAAGGGTATATCAATTTCGCGGTCTAAAAACAGAAAATATGTACTACTTTTTCAGCTCAAATTTCTCAATAATATTAAGATATCTGGTATTTTTTTAAGACACAGTTATATATCACCTATATATATAGTAAGTGTGCGAATTTTTATTTTGATAACCACTCAACATAAATTAGGAAAAATAAAAATCAAACATAATAAATACGTTTTTACGTAAACACGAAACACCTGGTTTTTTCAATAGCTTTTTTAGCTTACTGGTAATGAATTATAATCAGAAAAAAAAACAGTACATTTTGGGCATATAATGTATTAGTAAGTGTACGATTTTTATTTCTCACACAATCTATCTATGTTTTCATTGACCTGCCTTTCTCTTTCCATCCATCAACATTCATATCTATCACTGTTTTAGTCACTTGTGTTTGAATGCATGCGGATAACTACTTTTAAAAGATGCTAATTAAATTAAAGACCTTTGGCGCATTTGACCCAATGATTTAAATTCAGAAAGGGCAGCCTTTGTTGCTTCAGCTACAGGATGCGACTGTGGCTTCTTTTTCTTTTCTAATTTAATAACATCAGTAATCCAGTACGTTCTATCTTTAGAATGTCCATTGTCTGCTGGTTGAATGAACTCATACCAAGAGTATCATTCTAGTCCGGCTGAACATTGCGAAAAGAATCGGATGATGTCTATTTTAAGCGCGTTTCATTAGTTAATTGTGTGGGCGTTATTTGCTTTAAATTGGCCGGCCTGTTTTGTATTGTGGGTGTTGTCCAAAAATACAGGATTCATGTTTTCGAAGATTTTTGATGGCCTTCAATTCTTGCACGAGGTGTTAAGAACGATCATCAAAGATGAACACCGGATAGTAGAGCCGAATATCGAACAATTGTTCATCTGCCGGTGCTTCGCCAATTATTGAAGGTTGGCCATCAACTCTGAATATTTCTCCTTGTCCTTTGCGAGAAGGAACAGCATCTCATCAGCACTTGTGATTCCAGGTTCTTTGAAAAAATGGTTGCTAATACAGTAGGTATTAGCAACAATTAGACATTGCCTTTTTTACTTATCAAGACATTGCCTTTTTTTTCCGGATGGGAAATTATCAAATGCTTCTCCCGCTCTGGGCAGAGCGCCTTCCGCTCTCAGAGTATCAGACTTGAACTGACTAAAACCCATCAATGTTCCTTCCTTGCCCTTTGTGTTCCAGGGCCGCAGTTTCTCTTTCGAACATTCCCGCAGCCCTAGCAGGTGTCTGCCCTTACGGGCCCCTCCCTGTTTGCTGACATCTCTTTGAGGCGCGCGTGGAACACGAACGCGCCGTCAACACGGCATCAAGACATTGCCTGGACTTTAAAAGAGGCTATGCCCTCTGAATTTAAATAAATTATTCTTTAATTTGTTCTGGTGTTTCTTCTCAAAGAATTCAGATAGACAACACGGACTTCATCTAGTTTAAATTTAACGTGTTTATGTGCATAAACTACTTACGGAAATAAAACATATTTTATCGTTACCATTTATCAATCGTAAGAAAGATTCTTGATAGAGCCCTTTCAAATGAATCATCGATATTATTCCGTTTCGAAACATTATTACTCATACCCTAAAAGCATACCTAAGTTTGCTTTATCTTAAAACATGAGATATTTTGTTAAGTAAGTAAGTAAAATTTTATCTGTTTTAACATGGTGTACATGATAAATTGCATGCAAGATAATTACAGATACAGAAAACTTCTAACATGTTCAGCCGCATATCGTGGCGTATAAATTGGTAGGAAGAAATTGTGCATAAACCGTGATAATATTCATCAAAATTACATCATAGAAATTATGTAGGTACTAACTAAATCATCATTATTAATTAAAGATTAGGTATCATTACAATTCAGCAAACATATTTTTTAGATAAAAATAAACGTCAAAGTAGTCATTAAATAATTTAGTCAATAAAAATATGATTTACTGTCATTAAAATTTAAATTCTAAATTACAATTATTCCACAAAATAAAATAGATTATAATAACATGCCAAAAATACAACATCGTCATCTCAAAATGAAAACGAACAAAAACTGTCCTGTTTCATAAACTCTGCTATACTGTAATAGCTCTTTCAGTTAGTAAACTCTTCAATTTACTTTTAAGAGCAGATATATTTAATGTTCTCCACGATTTGGGCAATTTATCAAAGATGGTCGGAGCGATGCAAAAGATGCTCTTACGCAGAGTAGTTTTAGTGCCGTGAACACAGAGTTTGAAGTTATCACGTCTATCCCTAGGGACAGCATCAGACAAAGGCTAGAATAAATGATTATTCGATTTAATGAACATTGTGGCAAAATAATATCAGCCGGTCGGGTCGATCTTTAGGTTAAGCCGTGCTTGCCTAGGTTGGTCTGTGGATGGGTGACCACCCATTACATACCGAGTTTCCTCCGTGCCTCGGAAAGCACGTTAAGCCGTTGGTCCCGGCTGTCATTTATACATCTTTGACATTCGTTACAGGTAGTCAGTGGCCCAAAAAGTCTGACAACCAGTCTTACCAAGAGATATCGTATTACACATTATTAACTGGGTTGTGGAGGTCAGATAGGCAGTCGCTCCATATAAAATACTGGTATTCAGCTGTATCCGGTTAGACTGGAAGCCGACCCCAACATAGTTAAGAAAAGGCTAGGCAGATGATGATGACTGATTCCAGGATATATAATGAGGGCAATACAAATATCTAACGTTCTATAAAATAAGATACCGAACTTCTCAATTCTCTCGCGTATAGGTTCTTAACCGTTCACCAAAACACATATTTTTAGTGGGTTTTTCTATATTTACTTGACACACAAGAGCGATAATTGAAAAACAAACTTAATCTGATTATCTTGTATTGACATACCTACCTAAGATAAAATATGACCCGCTTGAACTTGGTTTTGTGCTAGCTAGAGATTAAACTCCCGTTAGTGGTATTGAATAGTTTTTTCACGATTAGTATCTAATTGAATTTTAAATACGGATTTTGTGGTTTTTGTAAACCGCATAGAATCATGGTAAAAGGTGAATGCTATATCCGTATCCATCTGACCTAGGTGCCTTAAAAATCTCCTTACTACAGTGAAAATTAGACCAGATTATGAATTCTAGATTTAAGTATGATACATACAAGCTGACCCGCGCAACTTCGTCTGCATCTTATAAGAGAGATAAGGGATTATAAAAATACACGCGCGGTAGGTAGTTGATCATTATTTTGCTGCGGAGTGATATATGTATATAATGACTGGTAATTAGTGACCGATACTTAAACACGTGATTGTACTCATAATAATAAACAACTTTCCCAAAGAAACAGTTTTTTTATACTTTTAATTTAGCAACAATCTTAACATGTAGAGTGTGTACATGTAGCAACTAATTAGCTGCACGAGTGCTCTGTCTACTCACTGTTGCACGTTATCATAGTAATGAGACAGAACGGCGCGGGCGTCACGCATCCAACTACTGATAGGTCACAGGCGCGCACGCGCAAATTTCATACGGCTGCAGTGTTATTGCGATAAAAGTGAATAAGTATTTATAAAAAAATGGTTGTCTGTAAAGTTGGTTTACGGACGATAGTTTACCGTGACAACGTCATAAAATCAAGTGGAAAAGAGATAGATGCGGCGCAAGCGTGCAGAGAGAGTAACGGGACAATGAGCGTAACGGGACAGTTTTTCGTGCATGCAACCGGCGTTCATCGATTTATTAGACGTTGACACATCAAAAACGTTTCTTTGGGAAAGTTGTTTGTTACCATGAGTAAAATCACGTGTTTAATTAATTAATTATCGGTCACTAATTACCATTTACCCTATACATATAAGGGTAAGTTTTTTGTCCTTGATTCTGAACATACCTTTACTTCTCTTTCAACTAATGCCAAATAACTCCTTAAAATTATCGTCTAAAACATCCATACCACTATGATTCTGAAAAATTAGTTGCGAAACTCAAACGCACGAAGTTGAATGTCATCTACAAAGTTTGATTAAAAAGAAGAACGACATCGAATCGAGATCAGAATTGGTTCACAAAGTAACCAGAACAATGATGACATTAAAGATGACAAAATGAGGTAATTATTTCTTGAGCTGACCAATTTAGAAACGCTAGAAGCGCATGAACGGTAATTATTCTTCAGTTACCGTTGCGGCCATATTGCGACACACATAATCATCATATCTGAGCACTTTTGTGTCTTCGTCGCAAGTCTAGTGGCTTTTGTAAGCAACTGCAATACTGCAGTCAATAACACTGATTATAAAGCAAAAAGAATATCAAAACGTAACGTACTTACAAAATATGTAATTATCATTAAATAAAATAATGGTTGTCTGTAAATTCGGTGGTTTACGGACGATAATTTTACTTGTTGTAAGAAAATTAAATTGAATTATTTTATTATCACTAAATTATCATTATTTTGTATAATACATAGATTCGTCACAAGCCGAACGCTTAGGTCGATCGTGCCTCTCTATCACTTGTTCCGCGCTCTCACTTGCACGCTTGGCTCAGGCGGAACGTGACACGACGTTTTTCGTGCGTGCAGCCGGCGTTTTTCGATTTATAGGACCGTATCACGTCAAAAAAAAAAACTTCAATTGACATGTCAATGCTGGTTAACCAGTAATTGGCGACTGTGTAAGTCCAATATTGTATAACCTTTGCTTGTGATCGTTGTACACAGAAGCTGTTGGTAAACCTTTATTAAATAAATAAATGTCAGTTTTTAACATAACATCACGCCTGTAATCCCCGAAGGGTTAGGCAGAAGTGTACCTAAATAGTATCCCCACATTTCGCCAGTTATGTTTTTAAGTCCCATGTAATAGGGGGCGAGCCTATTGCCTTCAACCGGGCACAAATGTCAGATTGTTGTCATGTCACATGTCAGTTTTTTTGTTTTTCAATTTTTAATCTGCTAAACAATTTATTTCCCATGACTGTATAACATACACATAATACAAACAACACACTCAACAAACAACAAAAATACACTCTTACAATCTGGAAACAGACTCTTTACAATCTGGAGTGTAAAGAGTCCGTTTTCATGTCGAATAATAATTTGAAGAACTGACGTTCTTGTTACTGCCCGCATAACCCGTGTCCCAGCAGGAACATTATCCCACGGAAACGGATCACCGGGATAACAATATATCGTATGTACTAACCCAAGTCATGGCCTATCATAATTTAAGACAGAATTAGTATTCATTATGACATTCAATTTGAATTTTTATATATATTTGACATTCAATTTCAAATGTGATACCTATTTTATTACTAATTGAATTGACATGATATTGACTAAAATATTATGTTATGGTTAACTGGAGTTAATTTTAAAACTGTAACACTAATATGATATTTGTACACCAACAAGAAGTTGTGTGTTTATACTACAAAAAACCCCAACAACTGAAAAATCGCGCTCTAATTAAAATCGGGGTTTATAAGGTAAAATCGAGGCCTCCTATTGTTGAAGTCGGTTTAAATGTAGCCTATGTTACCTGGGCCATAATAACTATTACTTTATTGACACCTTGTTTATCAAAATCGGATGAATAGTTTAGTCGCTATGGAGAAACATACGTAAATATAAACATATATACATACATTCATAGACTGCTAAAATCATAACCCTTCTTTTTGGCTTCGGCGTAGTCGGGTAAAGTTTCTTACTTTTTTAAACTCTTTCACGAACCTAACACATACGATGTTTAACTACATTCTTCCAAATAAATAAATTCTAATTCTATGGATCATTCAATTATGCATAGAAAGTATCTTCATACTAAATCTGTAATCGTCTTAACTTCAGACATACAATGAATCATCGACCTACATTGTGTTCAACTGGTGTTACACAACACTGTCATCATTGTGTCAACATACGAAGCCATCACCCATGACCTCTAGTTCATTGTTTTATATCTCGTAAGTTAGAACAGTCTGGTCGATCTTGAAGGTTAAGAACGGTTGCCGAGGTCAGTCCGTGCAACCATGCATGATCATCCATTACGTACCGAGAACCTTCCGTGGGCCGAAACGCCGCTGATCTCGGCTGTCTTTTGTAGATCTTTGACAATCGTTACCGGTAATTAAAAGCCCGAAAATCTGACAACCACGCATGCCAAGACAAGGATGTTGTGCTGCCGTCATAAAGAAAAAGGGCAACTAAATTTTTTTTTCGAAATTGAGTTATGTACATATTCGGAATCAGAAAAAAAGGCAAATATGCCATAATTTTTAACTCAATTTCGAAAAAAATGTTAGATGTGCCCTTTTCCTTATGACGGCAGTGTGTTACGTGCATGTTTTCAACGTTTTCTTTGAAAGCTGTCACTCGATCAGGATCATGACTTTTGAAAGAACGATGCGATGGAATTATGAATATGAAAAGCCTAACAAAACCGGATGGACCGGACGCAGACAAACTTGCGGACAAGAGGTCAAAAAGCCTAAAACTGTCTGGCTTTATCCGGTCGGATCGCTAGATTCAGGCATTGTCATGAATCAGAACATGCCCACACTCTGTTCTGCAACTCAGATTCTAACACTCAGTAGAACTGCCTGATACTATATGATAAACTGGTCTCCAGACTAACTAGATGACTTAGGGTCGCTGGCAGAGTGTGCCGCATGGGAGGAACCGCGCCACGCCCTCGTAACAGAAGTCGGAACCGACCTGTCTCTGCCAGCCGTCGCTCGTTCGAAGGTCGGGAGCTCAGAGTCGTGGAATGCTGTAATCTCCTTCTGTGAAATCGTGAGGCTGCGGAAAGGTTGAGGGAGATCGAGACCACTCTCCCGACCCGCAGCAGACGTCGCGGGGGGAGTACACCTCACTCCTCCCGCAGACTTGAGGAGGCCCGCAGACGCGGGCCGGCATTAGCCGGGGATCGTGGAAGGCGCACTAGTTCCCATGATCCTCGATGCAACTGTGGGAATGGAAAACCTTCTTTTCGTATCGATGAACTCAAATTGTATTAGACCAGTATGTAGCCACCTGAACAGCTCTAACATTTGCTTCCATTAAATCCTGAACACCGGGAATCCGGGATGGTTTTTATTCAATACAAGCCTGATAGAGAGGCGGGCAGATATCCTTGAGGATTTTCCACCCTGAAACTAAAAAGAAAAGGTTTAAGTATCCTACATGATTGATGATCTCACCCCAAGACTGCCTTGCCCCAAGGTTGAAAATTAACAAGCAAATGGGCAAGGGTAACGGAAAAGTACCTAATTATTGTTCAACCCTTGGCGGAAACCTTTCATAATGCTCTGTGACCTTTGAAAGGTAAAGATTAGAGAGAAGGTAATAGAGAATGCCTAAAACTTTATCCATTTAAACTTAGTAATTTGTTTTGTAACCTTACAGTAATATAGGGCTTTTTGTCGTAGATTGTACTACCGAGTTCACTGACGACTTTTCACCCTTATGGCCTAAGTAATAAGGTTAAAAAAAACAGCCAAGCTAAAGTGGGAGTGGTCTCACCATGTCGCACGGATGCACCCGGAGAGATAGGCAAAGATCGTCACTCACTGGACACCTGAGGGTGGACATCACCGACGAGGTCGACCGCGGCGAAGGTGGTGTGACGATCTGGTCATGTTCGCGGGCCAAGCGTGGCCAGATATTGCACAGAACAGAGAAGTTTGGAGGGAGAAAGGGGAGACCTTAGCCTAGCAGTGGGACACAAAGTAGGCTATCAAAAACCCTCGGTGAACTCGGTAGTACATCAAGCTACCCGAAACTGTCAAATTTTCCCAATCAACCTTGAACCCAATGCTTCAGCGATAAAGTTGAAAATCTACTAAAGAAATTAGACAGATTGTAGTAGTTTGATGTGCTGGCATCTCTACATCGTCAAGGAAAATAAAAGTACTACAGGTTGACAATTAGCCGTATTATAGAAGCGGGTACATTAAGGTGGTACCTAACTACCTACTACCTATCATCCTTAGGTATCAATCTAGCAGCGTTCACGTAATTGCCTATCACAAAAGCAATTCAACTTTAATATTGATGTCTGGATGTGTTTTTTACTCTTTCACGCAAAAATCCATAAGCTTACTTCTTCAAAATTTTTCGGAGTGGGTTACGCAATTAGGGTGCTGGAGTGCGCTAGATATCATTTCTACTGTCAAGGAAAACTGATAGAAACGCTTTAGCGAAGTTCTTTTATCTTAAAAACTTGCCCATCACCCAAAAACGACTGCAGGTGAGGTGTATATAGGGTGTAAAAAGACTCTTAACGAAGCCGAAAGTCACTTGTTCTCCCTGTTATTGTGATCATTTTTTTGTTCTAGACCATACCTGGGGGCCTAATAGTTTCGGAGATATTGGGGGTCAAAATTCCATCTTTTTCACATGTTTTTTTTAATACATGTATTTAATGCAAGATTTTTATTTTAAATAACTCCACGACCCCCGTACTATTCAACCCATCAATCAGCATAATGTTTTGAGTGCGTTACATTGAGTCCTACCGTAAAACGTGATTTTTCACCCCAAAAAAAAAGTCGTTTCCCAGCAATAATTTTTGCGTAAAGTTTCTTAGTTTGATGTACATACGTAATGGTTGATTTATAGCTTCGTGAAGAGTCTGTTTATACCCTGTAGGCATACTTGCAGTCTACATAATCGCTTTAAATGCTCATTAACTTAAGCTATGGAGCCCGCAAGAAAAATAAACAGTACTTGTCACGTTTTTATGCTAATAGCATACATGTAACTGTCTGTCATTGTACCAACGGCCATGACCTCCCTCAACACGATTGTATTGATATTCGAAGAATACGATGATTATCATCTGTGTTACCTTTTCGTATGTTAGACGTCCGCTTCCAGTCTAACCGGATGCAGCTGAGTACTAGTTTTTTACATGGAGCGTCGGCCTATCTGACCTCTACAACCTAGTTAGTACTGGGTTATACGATACCCCTTGGTAGGACTGCTTGTCAAACTTAAGGGCAACTTGTAACGACTGTCAAAGAACTACAAATGACAGCCAGCATCAGCCAGCGTGCTTTTCGAGGCACGGAGGAAACTCGGTATGTAATGGTCTCCCATCTACGAACCAGCCTTGGCAAACGCTGCTTAACCTTGAAGATCGACCCGTGCTCTTTTCTTCAATCTTCGAACCAATATGGACTTTCCCTATAAAGCATCAATGGACAGCACGAAGGAGGAGGTATCGTTAAAAGTCTAAGCACGTAAAACTCAGTATAAGGCTAAAGTTTGTCTTTGAGTAAAAACCTATTACATGCATGTTGCATTGTTTGCTAGTAAAGATTAGCTTGACGACAACGACACAGATGTATGGTGCTAAAATAATATTGAACAGGACAGTAAATAGTACCAAACTTCCTACTTCGAAATACTAGTTATTTTTGGGCTGAATACCTAATAGTAAAAATGTAATATCTTAGTAGTTTTAACCTTTTGACCACCACGTTAATTACGAAAATCTGTATTCTCTACGCCAAGCAACTGTAAAAGTGTTATTTTCGACATGCCATGACGTCCGTGGCGTCGTGAGCCTTTTTTGATTTGACGTCCATAGACGTCCGTGGCGGTCAAAATGTTAGCAAATGATATAATAATAGTTTGTAGGAAATACTGTTAAACGCAAAGCTGAAAAAAAAACCTGAAAGTTGGAAAGCGCAACGTGGGACGGCCACCTGCCAGATGGACCGACGACATTGTAAAAATTGCAGGGAGTCGCTGGATGCAGGTGGCATTGGACCGGACACGTTGGAAATCTATTGGGGAGGCCTATGTTCAGCAGTGGACAGCAACGGGCTGATATGGTGATGATGATGACTGTTAAACGCCTTGAATAATAGAGGGTGGAAGAGACACCGATGCTCAAACGGTTAACTCATATTTAGTAGGTGCATCATTCTGAACGCCCCCGCAGGGACATTTGTCGTCGGTATTTTTTTTTTATCTGTTTTTCCATACAGGTATTGCACGCGCTTTTGTAGGAGAGAGCAGTTTTGAAGTGAAAACTTCTTTAGCGGCGTTTTGCACTTTTTGGGATGGGTAAAAACTGTTAATCTCGCGTCAGATCGAATCGGCGGCGAAGGGCGCTTGCGTGAGTGTGCGCGTAGTTTAAGCTAGACGACGTTAATTTACGATTTCACTTCTGCCGGCACTCCCGGAGTGCAACCCGTTTTTTTTTTATAACCGCTGACAAATTTCTTTGACGGGGGTTCAGAATGATGTACTGAATATGTGGTAATCGTTTGTCCGTCGATGTCCCAAAAGTCACAGTTTGACCCTGCATCGCCTTAATAACTATGGACTGGTACACAATGCGATTGTGTGTATAAAGGGTTTTTTCATACATCAATGAGTTTAAAGTAATAAATAAGAAAAAACTTAAAAAAGTTAAAGAAACAAAAGTGGTAGTGATGGTCGAAATAAAATGGTCATGGTAAAATGGTAAATGGGTGAAAATATAAGCTAGATTGGATAGATGATTATCATATCAGCCCGCAATCACTCACTGCTGGGTATAGGCCTCCCCTTTTTTCTACCACACTTCCCGGTCCTGTGAACCCCTTACACCTGGGGGTGTTTCTCGCGAGTGTGACGATATCGTCGACTCAAAATCAAACTCAAAAGTATTTATTTTAATTAGACCATTACAGGCACAGACACAAGGCATAATAACTTGTGAAAGTATTGTAGTTGCCCATTCCAAAGCGTAGATCTCTATAGAGAAGAATGGGCAAGAAACTGCATGGACACTCTTTTCAATCAAATATTTGTTACAAAATCTTGGTTACATCATTCTTGTTGAGATTATATATATGTGAGAACGATGTAGAAATACATGCACGTTAAGAACGTCCAGAGTCAAAGATTATATCAACAATTTAAAAACAAAGTTAGTAGTTAAAATAAACCGTGACAGCCTAGAGATGACCAGTCTTAACCGATAGCGCCCGTCCACGAACATGACGCATGGATCAGCCCCATTCAGCTCAACCATATTGAAGGGAGCTAAATGACCCGAGACACCCGCCATCATCAGCGAGACATTTGAGTGAGCATGACATTCTCTCATCCACCAGGGTAAATTCAAGTCAAAGAAACATAACTAAATGTAAATGGTAGCTTTACAGTTCATAGTACTCACGGCCCACCGTGGACGGCCCTGGTTTTTTTGGCCTAACC
This sequence comes from Lycophotia porphyrea, assembly GCA_950005105.1. Taxonomy (NCBI): domain Eukaryota; kingdom Metazoa; phylum Arthropoda; class Insecta; order Lepidoptera; family Noctuidae; genus Lycophotia; species Lycophotia porphyrea. The sequence continues at coordinate 15,020,496 of OX465402.1, forward strand.
TTGACCACCACTCGGTCAATGCCTTGCTCCATCGGCCATCTCCGCGTCTAGCCAATAACGGAATATTGGGTTAACCTTTTCACCGTCAGCGTACACAGAACGCGATGCCTCGCCTAGCGCCAATCTATAAATCTATAACGAAATATATAGTATACATATTGATGTGGGTAGCGTCATATCGATAAATACGAATTATACACCTTAAGTTATGTTTTATTTATAATTTTACGGATATAAATAAAAACTGATTAAATATTTCCATATCTGTTTTATTTCACAGTATCTATATTAAGAAATAACAATATAAATTATAAGTATCAAAGAAACAAATTCATAACTCAATTAGAGCCATAAGAAATGAGGTACATCTCTAATTGTTTCATGACGTCATTCTTTGACTTCATTTCAAGTCCTTGGCGCTCAGAGCACGTTAAATTCAATTCTGATTAGGGTTGTGGTCTATGGTCTTTTTTCTATGTTTGTCTACTCCCGTGTTTTATTAAAGTACTTCAGCCAACTTGTTTACCGTTAGGTATCTAAGCGGCAGAACTTTTCATTGTACCTATTTATTGTGTATTTCGAAATGGAAAAGTATTAAGTACTTACATTAAAGTTTGACAAGTTTGTTTCAATCCCATTTTTGCAATTATTTACTAATTACTGTTTTGTACTTTTAGTTTGACCTGATGATGATGATGATGTGATCCGATCGATTTCGGTCAAGGCGATTACTTCAGCTCCGCTGCAGTTGCCGTTGGTGCGCTCGCATGTAACTTATGTACCCCATCTTTTTTGTGAAGCTCCTCGCACTGCGAGCATGTTTGACCTAAGTAATTGACAGACAATACCTACTTATTTATAATAGAAACTTGAGTATAATAAATAAATAATACAAGTTAAAGTAATCAAATACAATTCATTCAGAATTGAATCTCACAAATACAATGTTTTATTTTATTTGAACTCATGTCTCTTGTAGATAATCATTTGAATAAACGTTATTATTATTATCAAATATACCTTAGAATCATCGTCTTCTGGTCCAGCATTATCCACAAAAAACTCAGAGTCTGATTCCACACCTTGTAGAATGCTTAAAAGCTCATCCGTATCCAGTTCTTCATTCATGTCAATAACTTACTTATTTCTTTACTTATTAATAATGAAGCAATAAAAAGTGCAACACATAGTGCTGCAGACTGCACTATGCCAAAGTGACCTTGACAGCCATACGTTTATGACGTCACAGAACGTCTTCTATAATAGTCCGTGGCGCCCGGGGCACTGACAACCATAGACTTATAGCTGACAACCAATTGTTTTGGGAATCTAATTATAGATAAGGATTGCCAACAACTATTTAATTCCGGTTCGGCACCTATCCGACGGTCGAAATTCGTCTATTTTCCCTTTGATATAAAGTAGTCAACTAAGTTCATATTTTACTGACCTCAAATTGTTTTCGATAATAATATTTCAACAGGTGAAATCAAACAGTGTTAACTTTCGCGTCACATCACTGGCCGACTATATATAAAGTCCTTGGCGTTCTGGGAATATTAAAAATGTTCGGAGTTTTTGTTTTTGCCAATTTTAAAACATTTAAGGGCTTCTTTTGTGTGGAAAAATAAAAAAACAGGTACAGACAAAAAACAGGTATTAGACAGTGATTTTAAATAATAAAATGAAAAAAACCTGTTAAATACAGTTTTTTTTTTTTATAACAGTTAAAATGAAGAGCTTCTAATGAAGTCGTGGCGCTGGTGGCACGAAAATCTGAAACTTCTATTGATGTCCGTGGCGGTGAAAAGGTTAAAAAAACCGGTCAAGTGTGAGTGGGACTCGCGCACGACAGGTTCCGTACCATTATCTATAAAAACGACAAAAAATCATGTCTGTTGATTGTAATTTACAAGTTTTTAAAATGAGAGTTCAAGCCTTCAAATCAGAAATTAATTAAAATGCAGTCCTGGCATTTTGCAACTTTTAATCAAAATTACACTGAGGACAGAATAACGTTAACATTACCTTGTTTCAGTCAGTATCCAATAACTTGATATCAAAAGTATTATTAATATATGCCCACAACAACTGAGATGATATGAATTAATAATATATTTTCCTTAAGCTGATAACAGACGCTTCACTTAAGTGAACCGTTCACTCGAGTTCATTATTGTTTCATTCCACGTTCAAACGACAACAATGAAATAACATAGGAATGAACGTCAACTGCTCCTTTTATTTCGTTTTTCAATTACTCGGTACAGGTAAAATCCAACATCGTTGAATCGATTCACTCATCATATGCCTAGCCTTTTCCCAACTATGTTGGGGTCGGCTTCCAATCTAACCGGATGCCGCTGAATACCAGTATTTTATATAGAGCTACTGCCTATCTGACCTCCACAACCTAGTTACTACTGGGTAATACGATACCCCTTGGTTAGACTGGTTGTCAGACTTTTTTGGGCCTACCTAACGACAGTCAAAGATCTTCAAATGACAGCCGGGACCATCGGCTTAACGTGCCTTCCGAGGCACGGAGGAAACTCGGTATGTAATGTGTGATCACCCGTCCACAGACCAACCTAGATCGACCTGAGCGGCTGTTTATTATGTAGCCACGAGCTCCTCAATCGATTCACTAATGAATACTAATCCATTTTTCATTTTTGATAGCGAATGAACGCCATAAAGAATAAAGCATCTGACATCGCCTTTGATAAATAAGTTTTATAACGTCACTAAAGCAAGAACTGTCATTAAAGATAATCCAGAAGTTTTCCATCAATGTCCTCAATCAATTGACAATACGAATGAAGCGACAATGCCGATCTAATGGTTCGATGAAACTGCCACCTGCGTTGTTCCCACACTTCGAAAGACTTCTAGGTCGAGTTTCGCAGAATTTTTCTTTGATGCTTTGAAATTCGATTTATGGATTGGAAATTGTGAAACTGGTCCTTGTAGCCCTTGTAGGTAGTGTAATAAGAAAATTTTGACTCGGTTTTGAAGCATAAGCAGTCTTACGCGTATCTATAAACCTGTCAAAGTGATCACTTGAGTTTTTTTTTTTTTTTTTTTAGCAGCCTGTACTGTCCCACTGCTGGGCAAAGGCCTCCCCCAATTCCTTCCACGTGCTCTTTATACGTGCCTCCTCGAACCAGTCCTTGAGTTAAAGTAATTATATTATTATAGCTAGCCCATATTGTCCCACTGCTGGGCAAAGTAATTATATAAAGGGTGTAAAAAGATTCTTGTTCTCCCCGTCATTGCTATCATTTTTTTGTTCTAGACCATACCTGGGAACTTTCTAGTTACAAAGATATTGGGGGAAAAAGTTCCAACTTTAACACATGTTTTTTTTAAATACATGTTTTTAATGTATTTTTTTTACTTAACACACCATCACGACCCCGTTCTATTCAATCCAACCATCAGCAAATACGTGTTTGTTTTGCGTCGTTTCATGGCAATAATGTTTGCGTAAACTTACTTTGATGTTTAGAATGCTTGGTTGGCGGTTTCGTGAAGAAATCGTTTATACCCTGTATACAACCATTTTTATACAATGTACAAGAATTTGAAGTAAGAACCGTCAATAAAAGTAAAGCTCAGAATTCTAACTTTTGACAGTTCTAACTTTAAGCAATTAAGCTAAACAACAGAATAAAAATTATATCAAAAATGGTGGATTAAATAATTACTTTCACTCAAGTAATCACTTTGACTTGTTTATACAAGAGCGTGCCTTCTGAAAGTTGGCAAATAAATAAAAAAAGATCGCAAATAACTGTCAAATATTTAGCTATTTTGATTAATTTATCGATATTACGAAATGAAATATTGATTTTAAATTAAAATAATTAATATTAATCATATCGTACCAGTAGCATATTTAGTTTTAGGTGTTAAACATAAATTAATATCTAACTTCAAGTTTTTTCTACGCCCCATTCAGTACTCCGTAGCAAACTATATTTATCATAATCAATAGTTTAGTGCATTAAAGAGCTATATTTCATATTTTAAATATAATACATAAATCAAAACAGTATAATTGATTTGACAGATGTTCCGACGTTGCTTGAGAGCAGCGGTGGCCCAGTGGTGGCGGCTCCGACTTACGAGCAGTAAGTTGTGGGTGTCGAACTCAGGCGCATTACTTTGTGTAATTTACCAGCACCACTGCTCTCAAATCGGTGAAGGAAAACATCGTAAGGAAACCTGTATGTCCAAGAACCAAAAAATCGAAGGACTTGTGTCCCAGCTTTGGGAACGAAATAAGTTGATTATGCTTATGCTGCATTGCATCGTTGCCAACTCTCGGAAAACACCCTCTGGAATGCCATGTCAATTCTGACTGTGAATTCATGGTGTATAGTTTTTGTCATCATTTTTTGAATGAAACAATTTCATCAGGCATATCGTTCAATGTCGTGACTTTTGTTTTGAGGACATCTAACTAAATTATTCAACTCAAATTGATTTTTATTTATTGATTGGGTTATTTGTTTGTCATTGCTTTGTCTTTGAATTATTTAGATCCTATATAAAAAATGTGTGCAATTCACACGTGGTAGAAGTGAAACCTTCAACACTGTATAATGCTTCCTATCTCATTTTCTCCCACGTTAAATTTTATGAATTTATGTGTCTGCCTCTTTTTACTGTCACTTTTTCGTTTCATCGACTTTCAAATCACAACGATACTAAAGAAGTTTTTACTTCAAAAGGACAAAGAAGAACGGTCATTTGTGTGTGACCCAGACCCGACACGAAAGAGACAGTGTGTATAGTGTTCCACTAAGAATATTTAAGCTGTAATGGAGCTAAATGGTTGATGACTGTCTTTTTTTTGTGTTTTTATCTAAATTGGCGTCATTTTAAATAGATATAATTACTATTCATCAAAAAAATATATTTCAAAATATTTTGCCTGAACAAACGGCAAATTGGAGGTGTTAGCCACTGATATTCAGAATAGTGTTAATTTATTTCTGTTATATTTAATATTACAAAATTAATGTGATACGTCCCTTTTGTGTGGGGCCTGGGTAAATTTTCTATGGGTCGTGACCCTTCTTATTTCAAGTATGGTTTTTCTTATGGAACGCGATGAAAAAACAAAATTTAGTAACCATAAATGGGTTACCGTAAAGGCGAGTTATGACATGCCCTTGCGAGCATATGCATAATCAGCTCATAACCTGTTCCCCCTGCTGGGTCACAATACTCCTTTGTAAGAGGGAGTAGCCCATAACCCACGCAGGCACAGTGCGGGGAGGCGGATGTCACATACGTCAACCTATGGCATAAGTCTAAATTTATCCAACCAATGATTTTTTGCATTTTATAAAAGTGCTAACTAATGTATCGATAAAAATTAAAGCAACTGAAATAATATTTTCGGAATCACAACGCTTTTTCCGCATCCTGAACTTATACGCCATGATTACGACACGCCACATGACATGATTATGACCTTTGCCATGTTAGAAACATATCGACAATAGGTTCTGATTTTTGGTTCTAAGACACGCAAGTTTTATCAGCGTCCATTTTGAAAAAAAACTCTTGATAATAATCGATAGGGCATTTGATTCGTAGAGCTAAAGTTAATTTAACTTTAATTTATTTGAGGCAGCCTGTGTTCCATTGAGGCAAATCACTAGTTATTTCCTTATTTCGTTTGGAACCGCAATTAATTACACATGACAGAATCAACTATCGTGTTTCCTTAATCCATGAGGACAAAAACGGTTTTATTTGTTTTCCTTTGACTGAAAGGTCAATCAGCCAGTACTATATTATTAAACCTATACAAATTGGTTCTACAGACAAAATGTCATTGCTCACCGTTTAATTTTTCGTTTCATTACTTATCACAAGAAATAAATAAACATATTTATTAGGACTTGCACAGAAAAGGGGGAAAACCAAAATTAAATATGGGTGGACTGTGCGAGGAATGATATGAAGGAAAATACGCACATAAGAAGTTACGAGTATACTTCTTTGGCGTATAAAACTAAAATGTTGACTAGCTAACTTCAGGGAGTATGTTGACTAGCTAACTTCAGGGTGTCGGTTTTTCGTGACGGTGTGCGCGCGCATCGTAAAAATTTACTCTCATAATTTTTCCCTAACGCGTCAAAAGAATTATAACTTCAAAAACGTGTTGCGCCGACCCCAAATAACATGGGACAAAGGCAGGAAGATGACGAACAGAAAAAAAATCAGCTGTCCCATACATTTGGATCAAGTAGGTTTTGAAATTTTGTATGGGATAGCTGAATATTTTTTCGCGATTACGATAATGTTTCCATGGAGTAAGTTAGTCAGTTTGAAGGCCAATAATTAAATATGTTAAATATTACCACACCTTTTTGGTATGCTGTCTGATGTGCAATATATCTTCTTTATCTTGATAAATTATTGTGTTAATAGTACCTAATTGACATCGCAATTACTAATTTGGCATTCTCAGTCAAATTAACACTTGTAAGTCATTAATTTTATATGTACAAGTCATAATTTTCATTCATTTTTTGTTCATTAGTCATTTTATTCTTTTGTCATTTTTACACCAAGGTGTATCGTATTGCCCAGTACTAACTGGGTTGTGGTGGTCAGATAGGCAGTCGCTCCATGTAAAATACTGGTATCAGTCGCACCCGGTTAGACTGGAAGCTGATCCCAACATAGTTGGGAAAAGGCTAGGCAGATGATGAAGTGATTGATTTTATTTTTAGAAAAACGTTTGACATTTTTATTTAATGGCCGCCATCTATTTATCTTTTTATACTGTATGATATAATTTTTTTTTTTTAAATATTTAAATTTAATAATAACGTGAATTTTCGCGGTGCAAAAAAATCAACTAACCTTTATAATAATTTTGGATTTTAGCATAGACCTGTTAAAAAAGTGGTGGTATTGGTGGTTATGTGACAATTTATTTCTTGTAAACTACTTAATGGATTTTGATTCCGATTTAGCTATCGTTTAGAGCGAATTTCTCATTTATCAACACATCTAAATGGCAATCACGAGCTGACAGTGTTAATACATACATACATACATAAACTCACGCTCTTTTCCTATGGGGGTAGGCAGAAACCACAGAACGCCACCTGCTACGATCCTTACATACTCCTTTTGCCTCGTCCACGTTCATACATCTGGTCATACACGCACGCCGGTTGCGAGTACTACGCACCTGACCTTTCTGAAGAACCTCACCAATGAGGTCAGCGTATGTTCTTCTAGGGCGTCCCCTCCCGGCGTTGCCAGTGTTAATATTTCATAATATTATAGTCCAGTCAAAATAGACAAAAATAAGTCATAACTTAGCCAAAATTCGCATAGAGCTGAAAATTGGAAGAGACGTTAAATATATCATTATAAATAAAATGTCAAAAATCCCTTTCGATCCTTCTGCAAAAAATTTTATTCAAGGTCAAACGTGCAAAATTCAGGTTTTTTCCATTTTTCTCGAAAACGATAAGTTTTATCGTAAAAATAGGTCAGACAAAAGTTGTAGATCATACAATTCTCTACAAAAATGGTCTAGTTACTTTTTCTTTTACGATTCACCATTCGTTAGATATCGCGGTTTTAATAATTAAAAAATTCATATTTTACATAATATGCACACATTTCCGCACCACCTATGAGGTAATGTACTTGGCGCATTTTTTTTAACGTGGTTTCCCCAGTAGGTATACTCCACGATATATTGTAATAAAGAAAGTTTGATCTGATCGTATCTTATTTATTGAAAAAATGGTAATATTGCTAATGATCAAAGTAGAATAGGTTGTTTTCTTCTAAATGTTTTTATATTAGATAATTGTCTAATTCTACTTCGACAATTATTTCTTCGTCTTCATTTTCTTCTTCTTGCAAAATTTCTGTTCGCTGTTCTAAGAAAAGGGATGCATCAATTGTCTCTTCATTAATATCATAAATATTTTCATCTGTTGTATTTGTTTCAATATTGGAGCAAGTCTGACCCTGACAATTGATGCATACTGGCGAACAAAATAATCCCACTTTTTGACAGCCACAATTCTTACTACAATCCGTCTTGCATTTACAAAAAATAGTATTGAGCAGTTTTTCTGGAGCAGGCGGGAGTAGAGTTTGAATTGGCTCCAAATGATTATCTGTTAATTTCCAACCCCATTCTTCTGGGTCCAGCTTATTGCCTAGACCACACTTGAACTTGATAATACACACGATACAAGTGTTGAAAGGCAGAGGCAGATGTTGGAGGCAGACAAGACAACTGTACTGTTTTATTGTTCCATGCAGATTTTACAAACCTCAAATATCTATATTTGTCTATGGAATCAATTTTTTTTGGAGCACCATACATTGCAAGAAGGAAACGAATTCCATTTGTAACGATGTCATGTGGAGAAGAGTCAATCTTTGTAAATACTTCTGCGCAATCACTTGCATCAATCAAAGTCTTCATTCCACGATCAACATCAACAACTTTACCTTCTTTCAAAGGTTTATCACAAATGAAACAAACTTCTGACATTTTGTTAAAATTATTTAACAGCACAAATTAAAATTGAAAATATTACCAATAAGCACGTCTGCTCGCTGTAAAGAAATTTTCAAAACTAACACAGTGTTGCTAGCAGGTATGCGACCCTCCACACTCGAACAATGACGTAGCTAGCAGATGTTACTCAAGGTTACCGACGAAGGGAATTAGGGACTGACAGTATAGTCTTTTATTTTAAAATACTCATTCAATTTATATAAGTTTTATTGTATCAGTAACACAAACCAATAGTTCCTGTTTTTCATTTATATTGAACGTCCGATGACGTGTACAGGCTGCATCTTAGTGCATATTATGTAAAATATGAATTTTTTAATTATTAAAACCGCGATATCTCAAGAATGGTGAATCGTAAGAGAAAAAGTAACTAGACCATTTTTGAAGAGAATTGTATAATCTACAACTTTTGTCTGACCTATTTTTACGATAAAACTTATCGTTTCCGAGAAAAATGGAAAAAACCTGAATTTTGCACGTTTGACCTTGAATAAAATTTTTTGCAGAAGCAGGATCGAAGGGGATTTTTGACATTTTATTTATAATGATATATTTAACGTCTCTTCCAATTTTCAGCTCTATGCGAATTTTGGCTAAGTCAAATGTCTACTTTGACTGGACTATTATGGGATTGACAGACATCTTAATGCTGTGTTAGTTTCACCTTAGATAATTTATTTTCGAACGTTTATGTGTTTATTACATTCATTGAATATGAATGTTGATGGATGGAGAGTGAGGGAAGGCCAAAGAAAAGATGGATGGATTGTGTGAGGAATAATATGAAAGAGGGTGAATGAGAGGAGGGAGAATGGAAGAAGAAAACGTGTTGCGCCGACTCCAAATAGAATGGGACAAGGGCAGCAAAATGATGATGTGTTTATTCATCATATCCAATGTCCAATGCCACCTGCATCCAGCGACTCCCTGCAGTTTTCGGACAAGGTCTTCGGTCCATCTGGCAGGTGGCCGTCTCACGCTGCGCTTTCCAATGCGTGGTCTCCACTCAAGTATCCGTTTGTGCCCCATCGGCCGTCCGATCTTCACGCTATGTGGCCTGCCCATTGCCACTTCAGCTTGCTTATCCGCTGGGCTATATTATCGATGACCTTGGTTCGTCTACGGATTTCTTCATTTCTGACTCTATCACGTAGACAAACGCCTCTCCATAGCCCGCTGAGCGACTTTGAGCTTCTGTATAAGACCTATTTTTTTTTATGTCTTTATTAGGTGTATTTCCGTTGACCCCACCGCCCGTGGCCCCACTGGTGGGGTCAGCGGGAATAATATAACTATCAAGTTAAAATTGACATAAAGGGTGTAAACAGACTCTTAACGAAGCCGAAAGGCACTTGTTCTCCCCGTCATTGCGATCATTGTTTTGTTCTAGACCATACCTGGGAACCTTCTTGTTACGGAGATATTGGGATTCCAAGTTCCAACTTTTTCACAATATTTCTATAAATACATGTTTTTAATGTAAGATTTTTACTTTAAACCACCTCCAGGACCCCCTTACTATACAAACCATCCATCAGCACAATGTTTTGAGTGCGTTAAATAGTGTCCTACTGTAAAACGTAATTATTCAGCCCAAAAAATAAGTCGTTTCCCAGCACAAATTTTTGTGTAAAGTTACTTAGTTTGATGTTCAGTCAGCGTCACGATGTGGGTACCCCTCTTGAAAGCACCTACGTTCCCAATTGGTGTACCCAATTGATGCAGCCCACCGTACATAATGCTTGGTTGACGGCTTCGTGAAGAGTCCGTTTACCTGTATACTATTAGGTACACCTCTGCCAAACCCTTCTACTGCAGGCGCGATTTCATATTATCCATGTATTCGGTATATAGACCTTCATGATAACCGGTATGTCCTTTTCAGAAGCAGCCCTCATGACGAGAAAGCCCTCAGGCTATCGACGGAGGAGCCTCTTCACCTGGGACCACCTCCTCGGTCCTGCTACCCTCTCGTGGTGATCCTGGCACGAGATTTACGAGACACCGGAGAGTTGAGGCCTGATGATACGGTAAGCATCATAATTTCGCTTTCTTTGGTGTCGAGACGCGCTGGTGCTAAAATCAATAATTTAGTTCTGGTTAAAGACATTTATTTCTCATAAAGAAATTACATTTCACTTACATGAGAACAAATTTAAATATACAAACTATTCATTGTCCTTCGACACTCGGACTTTTACACAACTAATCTAACGAATTTATTTATATATTATCAATTTACATTAGTGTTACATACAACTAACAAATGATTAAGATTGGGGTACTCATGAAAATAGTTTTTAAATTATATTTGTGTAATCACGTCACCTGGGGGCCTGAAATGGCCGCTTGTTTGACAACCCACTCGGCACTGTCTGTTTTTTCTTTTCTAATTAGTAAATAGTGTTTATCTCGTTTTAATTACAATGTACCAGCAAATTCTTTAATAACCCAATAGTTTGCCACTTCACGGCGTCATCGGTGGTAGCAGAGAGGTCGCGAGACCGGGTTTAAGGGAACTGATGGTAAAAAAAAAATTGGGATCATATAACCTAAAGGTGTCCACTGCCACCGGACATAGGACTTCCCCAAGCATCGCCATAGCGACCGGTTCTGTGGATTTCTCCGACCTTCACTTAAACCTCAGCCCCTCTGGTAAGGGAACTAACTACCCAGACCATAGCAGCGATTTCTATTACGCGGTTCAGACGAATAGTGATTTTCGTTCGAAGCTGGTCCAGCTGGAACTGGCAGCAAAACAATCTGCGATGAAATCAATTTAGTAGCATATCGTTACGTCAACGTTTAATGGCTTACGCTGAGCAGAAAGAACTTTCAGCGCAGATGTGGTCGATTTTCGCCAATCAGCTTGTGTCAATATTTTTTCAAATTCAAGTAAATTATTGTGGATCATAGGTTCATGGTTAGAGGAGGCCTGTGTCCCAGCAGTGGGAACATTATAGGCTGATGATGATGATAGGTTCATAAAATGTTGTGTTAAATACAGGTAACTCTGCTCTGTCCCGCCATTGGGGCATACACAATTCATGTCACAAGTTAATATGTAGTTAAAATACAATACATCCAATTATATAATTATGTCAAATTACAAAAGGCAAATTACAAAACGCAAATTACAAATTATCATATAACAAATTATTAATAAAAACAAATTATGTCAAATTACAAATTATTCATTCAATGGTTTCGCTTTAATGTATTGTCAATCAATAACAAGTGTAGTTTTTTTTTAAGGTATTTATATCGCTCAGAGTTCTGAGAAAAGCCGGAAGATTTTTATAGATACGTGAGCCCATACAAAAGATTATTTGGTGCAAAAGCTTTGTTTTACTGGCTACGGTGCGCAGCTTGTCTTTGTGTCTGGCTCTATTGCAATATTCAAATAAGTTTGGATTTGTTTTTAAAAACATTACTGTTTCATATACACAAGAGAGATTTAATATTTTTAAATTTGTAAAATGTGATCTGCATGAATCCACTTGGTATTATATTGCACATCGATCTGACACACCACAGAGGAGCTCGTGGCTAAACAATAACAGCCGCTCGGGTCGATCTTTAGGTTAAGCCGTGCTTGCCTAGGTTGGTCTGTGGATGGGTGACCACCCATTACATACCGAGTTTCCTCCGTGCCTCGGAAAGCACGTTAAGCCGTTGGTCCCGGCTGTCATTTGAAGATCTTTGACAGTCGTTAAAGTAGTCAGTGTCCCAAAAAGTCTGACAACCAGTCTTACCAAGGGGTATCGTATTTCCCAGTAGTAACTGGGTTGTGGAGGTCAGATAGGCAGTCGCTCCATGTAAAATACTGGTATTCAGCTGCATCCGGTTAGACTGGAAGCCGACCCCAACATAGTTGGGAAAAAAGGCTAGGCAGATGATGATCTGACACACCGTTTTTGAGCTCTAAAAGCAAATCCTTTTAAAAATTTCCACCAACATCCCTGGGTATTACTTTAAGTATGTATGTTAAGTCCTTTCAAGGCTCCGACGCATGTGCCAATTCTGTAAAAAAAAAACCTAAATAAACGTTGACCTCTGAAGCCCAAGGCCTGCTCAATAATTCTCTGCAAATAAAATTCTTACTCAAACACGTCCGCCATGTACCCACTGCAGGCGTATTAATATTTTAAAGTGAAGTGTATCTTTCCACCAATACGTTGCGGACTGCGGATAGAATTTTACATTTGCTTCGTCTGAAGGCGGTGTTAGAATATCCGGTTAGTTTAATATCGTAATTTTGGATTCGGGTATAAAAAGGTGTGGCCTTTTTTTTTTCGAGTGTCATCAAATGACTTCTCCCGCTCTGTGCAGAGCGGAAGGAAGTGTCAGACTTGTACTGACTAAAACCCATCCATGTTCCTTCCTTGCCCTTTGTGTTCCAGGGCCGCGGTATCTCTTTCGAACAGTCCCGCAGCCCTGGAAAAGATGTGGCCTTGAGTTGACTTTGCATACTTAATAGTTGTCTTTTTGAAGGATGTACTAAAAGTGAACATACGCACTTATTTCTGCTGCCAAACAATTTTAAAATTCCGCCGAACCGGTGCTTACAAATTGCTGAATTGAGAGCTGTCAGCTCCATACAAGTACGTTCTGAATGTAACTGTCATGCCCGGTGTCCGCAGCGGTTCCCCATTTCGTCAGTACCAGTTTGTCTGATCATGAACTGAGGACTTGTTCAGGGAGTCTAGAAGCGGCTGCGGCGATAGCTCGTCTCCTTCATGTTTCGGCCAATATTGGACCATACAATGAGGGAGGTCGTGAGTTCGATCCTTAACTGCGTGCTCATTATGCTCGTTGACCTGTCTGTCGGTATATTTAGAGAAACATGGGACATTCCCATCGATTTTGCCCCTGGGACCCTTTGCCTTTAATATTATCAAATACAGGCATGTGTGTTCAAATTGAATATGAGGAGCTCGTGGCTAAATAATAATAGCCCCTCGGATCAATCTTCAGGTTAAGCCGTGTTTGCCTAGGTTGGTCTGTGGATGGGTGAACACCCATTAAATAACGAGTTTCCTCTGTCCCTCGGAAAGCACGTTAAGCTGTTAGTACCGGCTGTCATTTATAGATCTTTGACAGTCGTTACAGGTAGTCAGTGGCCCGAAAGTCTGACGACCATACCAGTCTTACCAAGGGGTATCGTATTACCCAGTACTAATTGGGTTGGAGGTCAAATAGGCAGTCGCTCCATGTTAAGTACTGGTATTTATCTGCATCCGGTTAGACTGGACACCGACCCTAACATAGTTGCGAAAAAGGCTATGCAGATGATAATAGGCATGTGTGTTGAAATTACATTTTCTGTTTGCAGGTGGCGTTAATTAGCGTAGTTCACATCAGAGACGATCAGTGTGCGCTGCCGAGTGGTGTCATCGCGCAGTACTTGAAGCAAGCGAACGGACACCTGTCCTGTTTGAAGGTAACAACAAAACGTCACACCTGTAGTCCCAAAAGGGTTAGACAGAGGTGTACCTAATGGCACCCACATTTCGTCAGTTATGTTTAAGTCCCATGTAATAGGGGACGTGCCTACAGCTGCAATTGGGCACAAATCCAGACTCCGTGGCGAAATTTGAAGGTTCGCTCTTTCTACCTGAAAACCTAGGAACGCGATAATCGGTTACAAAGCGTTTTGTATTTCCACGACGATTTAGCAACAGGGAGCAACGCAGAACCTCTTAGGTAGTGATTCAGACCATCAAAAAAATTGGACTGGTCATACTAATGGCGTCAGCTGATGCGATATTTGTCGAATAGGAATGGATCAACAATATTTGTTTCACATATTTTTATGATACACACTTGGGGTTGGCCCTCATTTAGGTATTAGCCTCGTCGCTAAGATGGCTCTGAGCGACAGAAACGGATATGAGCATGGAAAAATGCGATTCCGTACTAATAGATGAGGCGCAACCGTTGCAGTTAACGAGAAAGACGCAGAAAAAAAGGTACTGTTGACCTTGATATTTTCTGCAGACATGAGTTCGGATTCTACTTTTCATATTGTATTTCTGATGGTGTACCTAAGACCTGTGCGAAGTACCAGCTCTATGCGAATTAATGTCCACAGCGTATATCAAACGGTACAGACATCTTTGACAGTGATAGCCCGAATGTCTAACAACCAGTCTTACCGAGGGGTATCGTGTTACCCGGAGTACTAACTGGATGGTGGAGGTCAGATAGACAGTCGCTCCATGTAAAATACTGGTATTGAGACAGAGAGACATTGTGTGTTATGATGTGGTGGTGTTTTGTTCCAGCAACTGTACGTGAGCGGCGAGTGCGGCGGGGCGGCGGAGGGGTACGGCGCGGCGCACGCGGACGCGCTGTGCTGCGTGTGCGCCGCGCTGCCGCTGTCGCGCGCGCTGCTGCCGTGCCGCCACGCCTGTCTGTGCGCTGATTGTCTGCGTGAGTATCTTATGTACATGATTCCAGAAACATGCGGATATCCGGATCTCCTAGCTTAAATATGTGCTTTATAAATCATCGTCAATCTGTGTTCTAATCTAACCACGTACATTGATGATTTGGTTTGTGGCTATAGTTAGAACTCACTCTACCACATAACATCACGCCTGTAATCCCCGAAGTGTTAGGCAGAAGTGTACCTAATAGTATACCCACATTTCCCCAGTTATGTTTTTAAGTCCCATGTTATAGCGGGCGAGCCTATTGCCATCAACCGGGCACAAATCCATACTCCATAGCCGCTATTGAGAAATTCCTGATCGTGAAAAACCCAATAAACACACTCACCACTCACTCACTCACTCAACCATGTTGTTTTTTTTTTCAATATAATTCCATAAAATACTTTCACAAATGTTTATCAACAACGCCGCTCTTGTGAACATCATTCGAGCGCCTAATGATCCGTGTGTGCATCTTACAACTCAACAGTACAAAAAAGATGTCAATAACAAACATAAATATTTATGTTATTGTTTGTCGGCGTTAGTTTATAAAGGCGTATTGTCTACCCTGGTCACGGTGCCGTGATTAATACAGTATGCGGTCAGTAATTAACTTTGACGCTCACCTCCTGCACGAGCGAGGATATGTTTAGCTATAAAACACTCGTTGGTCGAGTGGTCGCAACCGCGACTGCTGAGCATGAGGTCTTGGGTTCGATTCCCCGGTCGGGCAAAGTGCTATTGGGTTTTTCCATCAGAAATTTCTCAGTAGCAGCCACGGAGTCTGGATTTGTGCCCGGTTGATGGCAATAGCCTATTACATGGGACTTAAACATAACTGGCGAAATGTGGGTGTACTATTAGGTACACCTCTGCCTAACCGTACGGGGATTACAGGCGTGATGTTTTATAAAACACTCGCTTTTGACAATCTTACCACAGGATAGTCCGGTTAAGCAGACGACAACCTCCTAGGTTGAACTGCGAGATTCCATTCCCAAAAAAAAACATGTGTGCAATTCACACGTAACAGAAGTGAAACCTTCAAACATTTTGGCTTCAAGGTAAACACTGTATGCTTTCTATCTCATTTTCTCGAATTGATTGTCAAATTCTAAATTAACGCGAGCGAAGCCGCGGGCAAAAGCTAGTAATGTAATGAATAAAACCATAAGTTATGTTAAAAATAAATAATTTAAAATAATTTAAATTAAAAATAAATTAAATTAGCATTAAAATAAAATAAAAAATAAAACCAGGTAAAATTAAAATGCATTAAAATTAAAATAAAATACATTCAAATTACACAATTACGTAAATGTGTGCTATCGGCGTTAGGCCGCCATTTTAACCATAAAATTAGCAATATTACAAAAGAGATGTTTTACAATTTTGGTGTACAATAAAGTATATTCTATCCATCTTTGTCCTTCACGGTTCATGATCTATCCGTATATCAAATTGTATCTAAATTCGTTCAACCTTGAAAAAGTAAAAGACAGTAATTATGTCTATTATGGATGAGGTGAGCAATCAACTTTGATCTACACATCCTTATAAGAGCAAGGATATTATATTTTATAGCCTATTGTTTCAAGTATATATGGCGAAATAACAAGTATAATTAATTGGTCTAACCATTGCATCATAAAAAAGTAATTAGTTTTATAGCGGTCAATGAAATTAAATAATAACAAGCCCGTGACGTGATGCTTCTTAGCTTATTCCCTGGACGTATACTCAGTGATGGTGGAGAAGCTCGTGGCTAAATAATAACAGCCGCTCGGGTCGATCTTTAGGTTAAGCCGTGCTTGCCTAGATTGGTCTGTGGATGGGTGACCACCACATACCGAGGTACCTCCGTGTCTCGGAAATCACGTTAAGCCGTTGGTCCCGGCTACCATTTGTAGATCTTTGACAGTCGTTAGGTAGTCAGTGGCCCAAAAAGTCTGACAACCAGTTTCATCAAGGGGTATCGTATTAGTAAGTACTAACTGGGTTATGGAGGTCAGATAGACAGTCGCTCCTTAGCTCCTAGTCGTGGTGGTGGCAGTTAGGGGAAAGTTGACAGAGTAGAGATAATTCAAAGATCGCTACATTATTTTTGTCTGAGTTAATATTTCGACGATTGAATGCTGGTATTCTGTCTGTAAAAATCTTAAATGAATCCATAAAACTAACAGGCACGGTCCCACCCTAAGACTTTAGGGGGGTCACACAGGGCCGTAGCCAGGAATTTGGTTGGGATGCAGAAGGAGTGTCCATTTGGCGTGTGTGATTTTAGGATTTAGGGGGGACTTTAGGGGGTTCTTTTTTCTCGGATGGGAAATCATCAAAGACTTCTCGCGCTCTAGGCAGAGCGGAAGGGAGTGTCAGACTTGTACTGACAAAAAAATCCATCCATGTTCCTTCCAAGAGATACCGCGGCCCTGGAACACAAAGGACAAACTTTGTGTTCCAGGGCCGCGGTATCTCTTCCGACCAGTCCTGCAGCCCAACATTATGTTTTGTCTTGTGCGAGACAAATATTTGTTTGAAGTGAAAACTTCTTTAGCATCGTTGTGATTTGAAAGTCGATGAAACGAAAAAGCGACAGTAAAAAGAGACAGACACATAAATTCATAAGATTAACGTGGGAAAAAATGAGATAGGAAGCATTATACAGTGTTTATCTTGAAGCCAAATTTTTGAAGGTTTCACTTCTACTACGTGTGAATTGTACACATGTTTTTTTTCTTTTTTGTAAATTCCCATAGGGAACCCCACCAAAACTACCTCTGCTTGATTTCCACCAAAAAACATCAGAGAAACATCACTTTCCTCCGTCAATTGATTCACTATAGCGTCTACATAGCATCGCTTGGAACTTTCACTGTGCAACAAACGAATCACTTGTTATTCTGATCGCACCACGGCGTTCATCTGCGTTCAGGCTATCAATACAAATGCAGCGCCGTCAATGTTACCGGTGCCTTGAGAGCCTGACCTTAGGAGGCGGATCTTAACCTTTTTCGAGCAAGGATTCGGTTTTATGACTCGGGTGTTAAGGGTCCTGGGTTTAACGTTTTAAACATAACATCACGCCTGTAGTCCCCGAAGGGTTAGGCACCTAGGGGTTAGGTGGTTCAGTGTACCTAATAGTACCACCCACATTTCGCCAGTTAGTTTTTTAAGTCCCACGTAATAAGGGGCAAACCTATTGCCATCAACCGGGCAATATACACAAAAAACCGACGAATTGAGCATTTCCTCCAAATTCTCAATTCGTCTGTTCTATATTTGTTGTAAGCGGGTAGGGTGTACAGACGCGGCCGATTCCGCCTGTACATTAAAAAAAAATCGCTTGAATCGCCCGGCTAGAGAGTGCTTCATGTTGTGAGTGCAAGCAAAAATGAGCTTAGTGGTGATCAGGCGGGAGTGTCCTCGATTGTAATACACACTACACTACATACAGCCATATTCTTCTTAGTAATTTCTAATTCATATATTGCCAAAGGCTTCCGAAACTGAAGTTATTTTTACAGTTTTCTGTGCAAGTTGGAGAACAAAACAATATACTCACCATAATTCTTCTCCATTTTCCAGCGAAACTAGACAAGTGCCCGATCTGCCGCAGCGTCATCACCAGCTACTTCTGCATCCGCAACGACGACGAGCGAGAGCTTTCCGAGCTGAAGCAGCAGAGGTTCTTCAACCGGAGACTGTTCAACCTGTTCCATTACCACTAGCAGGTAAGCCTATCATGTTGTATAAAGCTGTTTGAGTATGTGAGTTAACCTTTTGACCGCTTGGCTAAATATCAATTGCCGTGCCCCTAGCGAGCGGTTACAAATATCAATTGCCGTGCCCCTAGCGAGCGGTTACAAATATCAATTGCCGTGCCCCTAGCGAGCGGTTAAAAATATCAATTGCCGTGCCCCTAGCGAGCGGTTACAAATATCAATTGCCGTGCCCCTAGCGAGCGGTTAAAAATATCAATTGCCGTGCCCCTAGCGAGCGGTTAAAAATATCAATTGCCGTGCCCCTAGCGAGCGGTTACAAATATCAATTGCCGTGCCCCTAGCGAGCGGTTACAAATATCAATTGCCGTGCCCCTAGCGAGCGGTTACAAATATCAATTGCCGTGCCCCTAGCGAGCGGTTACAAATATCAATTGCCGTGCCCCTAGCGAGCGGTTACAAATATCAATTGCCGTGCCCCTAGCGAGCGGTTACAAATATCAATTGCCGTGCCCCTAGCGAGCGGTTACAAATCAATAAAATAAATAACACCTACAATAAATAAACTTTTTAAATTTTAAATAATTGTTGTAAATAATATCTCTATTTAATAATGGTTTTAGTTGTACCACGCAGTTAATAGGACGAATAAAACATGCATGTTCTCTGTCGCAGAAATACGACACGAGCGGCATAGATGCGACACAAGCGGTCAAAAGGTTAAAATGTTTGTAAAAGTACCCACGATACACGAGATATTCCTAGTGTGGGGCAACGTTTTTAAAGAAAGTAATGTTTCCATTGCCTACAGGGCTTTTCTCATTTTCTGTATGAAAGAGTGTGGGACTTAATATTGATGAAATAAAGAACATACAGTAGTGCGACTGCCTGGGTCGAACTCACCCTACTTGTAAGTCAGGGTTGTTAGCACTTGGGCACGGCTGCTCTCCTAACTACAGTAAATTATAGTGTGAAACGTGAAATTAACTTGAGCTGGTCCAAGGGAATCGCCAAGAGAGGTAGAGGGGTGCTCCTGCCAGGGCTGCGGGACTGTTCGAAAGAGATAGTCCAGTACAAAGGGCATGGAAGAAACATAGATGGATTTTAGTCAGTACAAGTCTGACACTCCCTTCTGCTCTGCTCAGAGCGGATGATATGCCATCCGAAAAAAATAAAAGGGGATGCTGGTAACTAGGGGGCGTATGGACGCCCCCTAGTAAAAATAACGTTTAACGTTTTTAATAGTATATTAAAAATGACGTAATTAATGGTAATTACGTCATTTTTAATATTTTTTTTGGATTCTAAAAAAATCGACTGAGATGTCGTGAGATTTGACTTGAAACTTCATTCATCCTCCGGATGTTGGATATATTTTAAAAAACATACACAGGAGAAATTCCGGTCTTGTCGGTCTTGTCTAAGATTTTCGAGAATTTAGTACACAGTAATTTGTTTCCACACCTGAGGCATCTCATTATTCCCGAACAGCATGGCTTTGTTCAGTCGCGTTCTACCTGTACGAACCTAATGATTTTTACACAATTTTTATTTGAGAATATGTATAAAACGCAGGTTGATGCTGTGAATACTGATTTTCGGAAAGCTTTCGACAAGGTGGACCACAAACTGCTTTTAAACAAAATTGCATTCAGCGGCATTAGAGGGAATCTGCTCAGATGGTTTGTATCGTACATATTCCATAAAACACAGAAAGTTGTCATCAATGGATACGAGTCTGATTACACAGTGGTCGAATCCGGTGTGCTCCAAGGTTCAGTCTTGGGTCCTTTATTGTTTATCTTGTTCATAAAGGACATAAAATCTAGCATAGTTAATTCTAAATTCCTCATGTACGCCGACGACATCAATTTTTTTAAATCTTGCACAAGTACGCAGGACTGCTTGCTATTACAAGCGGATCTATGCAGACTTTCGGAATATTGTCTTGAAAATAAACTTCATCTCAGTTTACCAAAATGTCATTATATTTCTTTTACCAAAAATACAAGAATTATTGAATTTCCCTATACACTAAATGACACGAACTTGAATAAAACGGATTGCACGCGTGATCTTGGCGTACTCCTTGATAGTAAGTTACATTTTGACATCCTTATTGACAACATTATTAATAGAGCTTTCCATATGAATGGTTTCATAATGCGGTCTTGAAAAGAATTCAAAAATGCTTCTACATTCCTCTTCTTGTATAGTACTTTAGTCTGTTCCCAGTTGGAATACGCGGTGCCCATTTGAAGGCCATTTTACGAGAAATATAAGCACAGACTAGAAATGGTACAGAAAAAATTTCTTCGCACTACACATTATAAGTGTTACCACACCAAGAATTCCTATGCGGATCTGATGAAATAATATAACATATTGAGCTTGGAGCACAGACGTACACTGCTGATGGTTATGATGCTGTACGGCATATGCAATAATAGGTTTAATTGTATGGAAATTTGTAATAGATTATGTTAGGGAAGTGCGAGCACCCCGCTTGTTCTACACAGAGAAGTGTAGAACAAAAGCTGGGGAGAGAGCTCCTCTCCGGCGATTGTTAGAAACGTATAACTCACATTTTATAAAATTAGATATTTTCGCTCATAGTCATAACAAATTTAAAAAAATAGCTATTGAATCACTTTTGTTAATGTGAACTTTCAGTTTTATTCTTATTTTCTTACTGTCCCTTCTGTATACGTCCGTTTCCTTATTTGTTTTAAAATCGATGTAAATCCGTGGACAATAGTGTGGGTTATGCGTTTGTTTACTATTATACCTAAGCTTAATATCAATATTGTAACGTATAACTATTTTTTGTCCCAAATAAATAAAATAAAAATACAGAAACTCACGCCTTATTATCACGGGGGTAGCAGAATCTACAAAACGCCACCTGCTATAAAGGGTGTAAACAGACTCTTGTCACTTGTTCTCCCCGTCATTGCGATCATTTTTTTCTAGACCATACCTAGGAACCTTCTAGTTACGGAGATCAATATATCCGTAACTAGAAGGCTCCTAGGTATGGTCAAAGTTCCAACTTTTTCACAAGTTTTTTTTTTTTTTAAATACATGTTTTAATGTAAGATTTTTTATATTTTTTAAGACGTGATTTTCAGCACAAAAAAAAATGTCGTTTCCCAGCACTAATTTTTGCGTAAAGTTACTTAGTTTGATGTACATAATGCTTCGTTGACGGCTTCGTGAAAAGTCTGTTTACACCCTGTATGCTTGCATTCTTGTTTTCTGTTGTTAAAAAATTCTTAATTTTTCTGTTACAGGTAATCAACACAGTGACTGATGTACATTGAAACGTGCAAGAACATTAACAGTATCATTGCGACTTGCCACTTAAAACAGTGTGATAAAATCGTTAAGACTATCTATCAGATAAAATCTTTAAGACTACTCGCGACGAAAACTGAAGAAAATACGTAAATACATATTTTACCAATTGACTAAAAAACACGATTCCGAGACTGTTTAATTAAAGTGAAATTTTAAGTGTGATATGTGAGAATCGATGAAGTGATAATCAAACTTGGATAAAGTAAGCTTACAACACTGCCTACACTCCCGCTCGATGCAAGCACGACATTAATGGGTGATCATAACGCTGTAGAATGAATACCACGTATGTCAAAAAAAGTACTTTTTATTTTTTGTAAAAATCGAATGAAATCCACGCATTTTATAACGCAGCGAAACCGTGAACTAAAAAGTAAGTCCTTTTTACACGCTTTTTATTATTATCATTCAAAACATGAGCCAAAAGCACATAAAAATATTTTAAGCATTGACGAAATTTTCCTGTAAAGTTTGGATTTCTGGACATACAAGATTATCATTCTACAGCGACGATAATCAACAGCCTAGCCTTTTCCCGACTATGTTGGGGTCGGCTTCCAGTCTAAACGGATGCAGCTGAATATCAGTATTTTACTAACTCCACAACCCAGTTAGTACTGGGTAATACGATAACCCTTGGTAGGACTGGTCGATATTAATGACATGCCATAGATATTAAGTCATGCTAAAATATCAGTTATTAAATGGTAAAAAATCATGGGTGTGATATTAAATCTACAATGTGTTTCCCATTACTGTCACCAGATGGCGCTTTTTCAGAATTAA
This sequence comes from Lycophotia porphyrea, assembly GCA_950005105.1. Classification (NCBI taxonomy): domain Eukaryota; kingdom Metazoa; phylum Arthropoda; class Insecta; order Lepidoptera; family Noctuidae; genus Lycophotia; species Lycophotia porphyrea. The sequence goes on from OX465402.1 coordinate 15,043,385, forward strand.
GTGTAAAAACTCACACTAATGCCACTGAACTTGGCATTTGTGACCGACAAGTTTAGGACGATATTTCGGAAATATAAATCGCGCAGGTTAGACGTTAAAGGCCACTTGCACCGCAAATAATTAAATACGTTTAGCGTAACGAAGCCGAAAGGCCTTTCTTCCCGTAATTGCGATATTTTATTTGTTCTCAACTATACCGGAGATATTCAAAGTTCCAACTTATTACACACTTTTTTTTTTAATCTATTGTTTAAAAGAGAAATGTGTAAAATAAGTTGTAACTTTTGAATTTTAACCATAATATTCAATTGTATGTGCTTTTATGCATAAATTGACATATAATGCGGCCTCTAGTTATAACTTTATTTTTAAACATTTTTTATTTTTACCATTTTAACATTTATTATCATTTACATTGCTTTTGCCCGCGACTTCGTACGCGCGGTACTTTGAACCTAGTATCTATTTTTTTGTGATGAAAAATGTAGCCTTTATTTTAAGTTAAGCATCTTGCAGTACAGCGGTGAAAACTGCGTTCAAATCCATTCAATATGTATGGTATATGGTGTATTTGTGTGATGCCCGTACAAACATACAGACAGAAAGACAGACAGACAAAATTCAAAAAACTTTTGTTTTCGCTTCTGTTGCTCTAATAAAGACCCCCATATATATATTTTTTCAATATCTTCAATGTGCAGACATCGGCCTGCTACAATGTTATTATATACTAGCTGATGCACGCGGCTCTGCCTGCGTGGATATCGGTTATCGCGACCCAACGTAATTATGAAATTTTGATCCCGTTCCCGCAACAAAAACTTGACAAATTATATACTAAAACGGAAAGGTAAAGTACAGATAAAAAGGATAGCAGCATTGAAAAATGCGATTCTGTGCTTCTAGAGGAGGCTTAACCCTAATGCTTAACGTATTTAATGATTTGTCTGGCAAGTGGGTCAAAATAAAGGGTGTAAAAAGACTCTTAGCGAAGCCGAAATGCACTTGTTCTCTTTAGTTTGATGTACAGAATGATTGGTTGACGGCGTCGTGAAGGGTCCCTTTACACCTTGTATTACTACTTCATTTGTTTTCTTGGTTTATTGATACCCTGAGATTGCTTTGTATGGCGTTCCATGGAAACGCTCAAGGGCTATTTTGTATGTTTGTTTCTTTTTGTGATTTAGAAACATTGTCCTGACTTACTATAAACGTTAAAATGACGGTCTTATACGAAAGCGAAGTATAAATGGCACGTAGATTCGAAAGATTTTAAAATTCGAATTTCACAGTTTACACTTGATGTAGTTGCCGTAGTTGTTGCAAAAAAAACGGGTCACACTCCGGGAGTGCCGGCAGAAGTGAAAACTTGAAACAACGCCATCTAGCTTTGTGTCAGAAATTTCAATAGCTTTCTGCAAGAACGACAGATGTCGTTGCCTTAGAAAAAAGTGTGTGTGTGTACTAATGTACGCGCGTTAGAAGTTATACTTCTTTTTAAAAAAAATATCTGTCGCCTTATCTCAGCCAGCAGTAGATTAAAAATAAAAAACCTAGGCTTGTCAATATCTGACACTAAGCTAACTTCAGGGTGTATGTTGACTAGCTAACTTCATGCTGTTAAATTTAGGTGTCGGTGTGCGCGCGCATCGTAAAAAATTACTCTCATCATTTTTCCCTAACGCGCCATAAGAAGTATAACTTCAAAAAAACTAGCAACGACGCCATCCAGCTTAAACTATGAGCACACTCCCGCTAGCGCCCTGCGCCGCCGATTCGATCTGACGATCTGACGCGAGTTTACAGTTTTTACCCATTTAAAAAATGCACAACGCCGCTAAAAAAGTTTTCACTTCAAAAATCTACCAAAACAAACTCAATGTAGTTATTTCAATTAGACTATCATATGCACTTTTGAGTGTCAAAAACAATAACACGAAGCTTCAGGCACAAGGCCATACGGTCGGTTTAACTTGTGAAAGTACTGTAGTTGCCCATTCCAAAGCGTAGATCTCTATGGAGAAGAATGGGCAAGAAACTCAATGGACACTCTTTTAAATCAAGAAAACACTTAACGATTATTGTATTTTAATTTAATAGAAATGGAAATGGCGGGAATGGAATGGGGGAGGCGGGATCGAGGTCAAGAGCAGGCCCATCTTGTAATAAAAATGGTTGTCTGTAAAGTCGGTTTACGGACGATAAATTTACGTGATAAAGTCATAAGAAAACATTGATAAATAATTGCATACTTTTATGAATTGAATTATTATCACTGAATTATCATTATTTTGTATAATACATAGCTTTGGCCGATCGTGCCTCGCTGTACCGCGTGTATCGCTTGTTCCGCGCTCTCGCTTGCACGCTCGGCTCAGGCGGAACGTGACACTAACTTTTTCGTGCGTGCAGCCGGCATTCATCGATTTATAAGACGTTATCACATCCAAAAATCTTTCGAATTTACGACGACTTTGCGCAGTCATGATAGAGGCTTTGAACGCGAAAGGAACCTATAGGATCTCGACTATGGTTCATGTAACTAAATTTAATACCAGTTTTCACTAAAATTATGCGACATCCAAATAAATGACTCAAACTCTTGGTTGCATTCATGTGTACATTACACTGAGCCGACGGTTGAAAATCCAATAGCAGCATTTATTTTGGTGACACATAGTTTTAGTAAAAATGAGATGAATAATATGTGTATGTAAGAGTGGGTGCAAATTATGGAAAACTGTGATAATGATGCTTTGTAAATTTGCTGTAATGTGTACATAATTATATTTTAGGATTTAATGTAAATTTCGTTGTCTCGATGACGTAGCCCTTTGAATGGCGACCGGCTAGCTTAAAATTGTAGAGAATTGTAAGAAAATTGTAAATGCACAAATTGTAAATATAGCAAGATGGCTGTACGATGTTATTATAATTATAAAGTACAGCAACAGACCCGTTTTCTTTTACTAATAGCGGCACCCAAATTAATGTATAAAAAATTAACGATTGAATATTACTACACTGGGCAGCCGAAAGGAGCGCTTTTAATTAGTAATTAATTCAGGTGCCGCCTAGTATAATTGAAATCAGGCAATAACTGTTCTAAATTTTAGTTCAAATATTACTAATAAAATTGAAGTCTCGAAAATATTTCATTTTATTATTAAAATGTCGACGTTCAAAGGGTCCAAATAAACGTAGTTACTAAAGGAAGACCTCACTTTAAACTGACCCCTGCGTAACAACAGACAGACTACAATGGAGATTTTTCAATACAAATAGCCTAAAAACCGTAAACCAAGGGTTGATTATGTAAAAAAAGTGGGACTTCCTTCTTAAAGTCTTTGGCCGTGATTGATAAACGTTACTAAGCATAGTCATAAATTTAGCAGTAAAGTAAATAATCTGTACACGACTTAACAGAAATAACGCATGGCCAAAGTACACACTTAGTAACGATTATAGATCTCGGCCCACTTAGCTTCTAAATAAGAACTATTTATATAAAAAATCACGAAGAAGTCACTGGAAACTAGTTAAACAGCCATGTACTAGAAAAATGTAATATAATTTATTGTGAATAAAACTAAATGATGTAATAATCATAGCATATTTAAATAAAATATTTTTCTATGGTACATGAGTAGTGTAGATGTAATATTTTAGTCCTATGTAGTCTTCCAGATACCCTAATGTAGATCTCATTTGAGTTATAATAAATATAATTTACATGAAACACTGTGTTTTTTGTTGTACCTCCTAAGTAACGTACCCGCGTCTACGTCCAACTTGGTCTGACATCATTCAACATTTTCCAATATGTTGAGGTCGGCTTCCAGTCTAACCGGATACTGCTGAATACTGGTATTTTACATGGAGCGATTGCCTATCTGACTTCCACAAACCAGTTAGTACTGGGTTATACGATAACCTTTGGTAAAACTGGTTGTCAGACTTCGGGCCAGTACCTGTAACGACTGTCAAAAATCTACAGTTGACAGCCGACACCAAAACGGCTTTACGTGCTTTCCGAGGTACGGAGGAAACTCGGTATGTAAAGGGTGGTCACCCATCCACAGACCAACCTAGGCAAGCACGGCTTAACCTAAAGATCGACCCGAGCGGCTGTTATTATTTAGCTACGGGCTCCTCTTTTTTACCGGTCTCTCCCTTTGAACGAGCCAACTCAACTTTAATTGCCATAGACACGCCAAGAACAGATAAGAAATATCTAAAACACCGCATTTCCAAAAACAAAACCAATTTATTCTTATCTCTACGCATTACTATCGCTCCTCTCCTTCTGTCGTTCTGCATATAGCTGCGAGGTCTTCACCGCGGAGTACAGGCTGAACAGCAGATGTAACGCTTGGATCCTATCGTTGAGGGTGTCTCCGGCTATGGGCACATCGAACAGGCCACACACGAGGTCCACGTATTGGGAGAGGGAACAGTCGAGGGTGCCGGGGGGGAAGCCGACCTCGTTGAGTGTTTCCTCCATGGATTCTGGCCATTCCTCCATCAGGCTATCGATGTCGGGCATTTTACTGGAATTAAAATGTTTGGTTTAGTCAAGGGAGAATGTTGGCACTAGATTTGAAAAAAAGACAAGTATGAAGAGGTTTTGAGCGAAAATCAGCAGATTGTAGTAGCTTGATTTCCTGGCGTCTGTACATAACAGAACTGTATAATAGTGTATATGGTTGTATTGTTATGGTTGTTGTAGGAGCTCGTGGCTAAACAATAACAGCCGCTTGGGTCGATCTTTAGGTTAAGCCGTGCTTGCCTAGGTTGGTCTGTGGATGGGTGACCACCCATTACATACCGAGTTTCCTCCGTGCCTCGGAAAGCACGTTAAGCCGTTGGTCCCGGCTGTCATTTGAAGATCTTTGACAGTCGTTAAAGTAGTCAGTGGCCCAAAAAGTCTGACAACCAGTCTTACCAAGGGGTATCGTATTTCCCAGTAGTAACTGGGTTGTGGAGGTCAGATAGGCAGTCGCTCCATGTAAAATACTGGTATTTAGCTGTATCCGGTTAGACTGGAAGCCAACCCCAACATAGTTGGGAAAAGGCTAGGCAGATGATGATGATGGTTGTATTGTTACCTGGTATACGCAACAGTAGGAGCTGGTTTGGACAGATGCAGCTCACTGACGTCCTTGATCCAGCGCTCGATGGCCTTGGAGTTCTTCTCCGCGTTTTCTATCTTCTTCGTTAACTGTAAGTATTGAAGAACATATTACTTATCTAGCTGTTGTGAGCAGTGTTAACCCGTCTATTAATCAAACGAATATGCACTTTAAACGGTGTAACATGACCCTTAACGAAGCCGAAAGGCACTTGTTTTCCCCGTCATTGCGTTTTAAAAAAAAAAGGTTATCAAGTCGACTGAATTTTTATTATGTTTTATTCCGTTTTCAGTAATCATGATAATACCTAATAATTACATAAACATACATATTTTCCTGTGTGTTATTATTAGCACCAATTTAATAAATAATATAAGGTAAAAAAAAAAAATTCGACAAGCAAATACACGGTGTTTATTGATTACTAACTTTTGCCTGATTCGCGTTAATTACTATATTATATTTTGTTGATTCCACAGGAACATAAACTCACTCACTATATTATTCCAGGGGGCCTAAAATGCCCGCTGGTCATAGTCTATCTGTGTACTAAATTTTATCCAAATCTGTCCAGCCGTTTCAGCGTGAAGGAGTTCAAACACACACATACAAACTTTCGCAGTGTGATGAATTATTACTTGGATAATAATGCTATACTAACCACAGTAGACTTGGCGCTGCTAGTCTTGGAGATGGCTCTCAGCTGGAGGTGAAGGAGCGCCGAGTCACTCTGCTCAGCGGCCGGCTCATCCAGAACTGTTAAACCTGGAACATTATATTCAACTTGTCACAATCTTCAAATTGTTTTTAATTTTATGTTTATTTCGTTTTAATTAATTAATTTAATTCAGATCCATATAAGTACAGTGGGCTGTATCAATTGCGTACCCCAGTTGGGAAAGTATGTGCTTTCAAAAGGGGTTACCCACATCATGACGCTGACTAAAATTAATACACAATATTAGTAAAAATATAGAACTTACTTATCTATGTTAGTATTTAAACTTAAATCTCTCTAGTTTCTTCAGTCTGCTACTAAACATCGCCAGAATGCTGTTAGGGCTAGCTCGGACTGTACAGCGCGAGGCGGCGCAACGCTTGCGCAAGATGGCATGGAAACCGTTCACTTTTGCATCCGCAAACATCCACACATCCTCACTCTCATCATTTTCATCTCTCATGCTCCGCGTAAACGGGCCACCTAATGGTAGTATCTGATATACATGTCATGTGGTTTTACACAGGCATCCATTGCCTTCACACCGAACCACAGGAACGGTGTTTGGCGAGAGAAATAGGTGTGGTGTTAGTAGTCATTGATACATGGTGGTAGTACGTATCTATCTGTGGAGTAGTCTAGAGAACAGCGGTGGCTCAGTGGTAGCGACCCCGACTTACGAACAGTAAGTCGTGGGTTCGAACCCAGGCAGGCGCATTACTTTGTGAAATTTTCACCACTGCTCTCAAAAACGGTGAAGGAAAACATTCTATTCTATTCTTATTCTTTATTGCACACACAAAAAAAAGAGAAATACACACCAAATTATGATAAATAGCTTAAAACATCGTGAGGAAACCGGCATTTCCTAGAACCAAAAATTCGAAGACATGTGACATCTACCAATCCGCACTGGGCCCGCGTCGTGGATTAAAGCGCATTCCCTCTCATAGAGAGGAGGCCTGTGTCCCAGCAGTGGGAACATTAAAAAGCTGATGATGATGAGTTCGTATTGAACAATTATTATTTTAACAAAGCACATGCGTCATTTTACATCTATTCTAACCTGTAAGATGGCCTGTGGACACGGCTTAAATTGGAGTATCTTTTTAATCAAACTAAATTGAAATGTGTTTGTGGTAAAAAAATCTAACTATCGTATTCATAGCCCAATTAAAAAGTTATTAATATTCGGCCAAAGTTCATCGTTTTCATGATTTTTATATGGTATTACTAATTATACTTTTATTACAAATTAATATAACCGGTTTTTTTGTCAATTGGCATTCCGATTCCGTTTATGACCTTTATTAATAGGTTTAACGTCGAATCTCATCTTAAGTGATCATCAAAAGTTAAATTATTTTCTTAGACATTTCTGGCATGCGAACTTTGACAATTCATATCGAAATAGTGCGACTCCAGGTCGGAATAGTACAGCGTCATGGCCTCTTAAATAAACAGAACGACTGCATCTGTGAAAAGTACGGCGCTGGGTCTGAACAGTGTAGAGACTCACCTAAATTATCAATATGTTCCAACACATGATCGCCTAGCGGTGCCGCGCGCACGTTGCATGCTGGCGTGCTCACTTTGATGAACGCGTCGATGTCGCCCACGGCGGGCATGTACTCCGGCACGAAGGGCTGCAGCTTCAAGTCTATGTCGATCTTTTGAGGAGTGTACCTGGAGGAGAGATGAACATAACATCATGGCTGTATTCCCTCAGAGGGTCAGAGTATACAAAATTACACAAGGTCACAAGGTTCCTCAAAAATCGGACATAAATCCATATTCCTGGCTACTGAGAAACTCCTGGTGGAAAAACCCAATAACTACCCGTTCTTTTTGAGTTCGTTTGGTTTAAACCCTCCTTAAAACCGGTCTAATAACAGAAAGTTCATATTAAAAGAAACACACAGCAGCGAGATATTTGTATTAACAATAAATCTCTTTAAAACAATCGACCCTGTTTTTATATTCAATGACCATCACATATAAATCCAACGCAGACGCCAGAATCTCAAAGTAATGAGAAAATTGGACGCAATTTGAAAGCTCACAACTCTCAGTAGAGTTAACGACGGCGGCACAATAGTCTGACGCTATCACTCTGATTGCTCAGGACAGCCACAAGAAAAAGTACAGAACAGAAGGTCAGCGGTCGTCTTTAAGATGCTGGTCCAAAGGCCACACACACCCGCATACCGTAGCGGGAAAGTCGCAACGCAATGACAGACATATCGCTGCGATTTTAATTCCGTACGCGGCGCCATAACTTCGGCGGCAGCAGTATTTCTGTTCAATAGTTTTAAATAAATCATATCATCATCTTTCTAGCGTTTTCCCAACTATGTTGGCGTCGGCTTCCAGTCTAACCGGATGCAGCTGAATTCTAGTATTTTACATGGAGCGACTGCTTATCTGACCTCCACAACTCAGTTAGTACTGAGTAATACGATACTCCTTGGTAAGAACTCCTGTTTGTCAGACTTTCGAGCCAATGACTACCTGAAACGACTGTCAAAGATCTAGAAATGATAGCCGGCACCAGCTGGCTGGAAGCATTATCCTCAAGCCATCACGATTATCCGGTTAAGCAGCAACATACTAAGAGGTTGACACGCGAGAAACCATTAAAAAAAGGCCTCCAAACAAAGGTAAGGCGATCTGAGTCAGACACGTTCAAATGCCAGTTGCAAATGCGCTTGCATACACTGTACGTGAAGCATGTCTATGTGTGCGTGCATTTTAGCTCGCTGTATGGAGTCAAGCTTCGGTAGGTACCTATCTATTCTGTGGTTCAGTTTGTGAACATCCTATATTATTATTACCTGTGTTAATTCAACTAGCTCACAGATTCCTGGGAAAACCCCATATCAGATAGCTTTGACTAGAATGATGTAAATGAAAAATATATTGCTTTCAGAGCTTATCCATGGAGTTTCTTACCCATCACTCACTCATCCCCCTCGGGTACAGAACCCCAACTAATCACTGAAACCGCAGTGAATGTCGGTGTGCGGGACTCTAAAAATCATTCTCACGAACCAAATGCGGTCGCTATTATGAAACAAAAAATTACTACATTAATAATTCGGTATCCCATTCAAGGTTTCAAATCGCAGTCACAAAACTTCCAAGTCACTTGATATCTCTATAATGGATGATATTCAATATTTATCAAGTGAGCATTCGAAAGTGTGCATTCATTTATGTAACTATCTTGATGGGCTAGTGGTAGCAAGCGCTACTACTGAGCAGAGGACGTGAGTTCCGATTCCGAGGTCGGGCAAAATTATAATGGGTTGTCTTATTAGAAATTTCTTGATGGCAGAACGGAATTCAGATCTGTACCCGGTTGATGATGGCAATAGGTGTCGCCTATTATGTGGGACAAACTGGCGAAATATGTGTATAGCAACATACACTTCTGCTCCTCAAAAGAGTAACCATGGAGTTTCTTGCCGGTTCTTCTCCATAGGAAAGGACCAATCCCAACAGTGCACCTATCTTCTGACGATTTATAATCGCCCATGTAGGTCTACGTAAAACTAGCTTTTACCTGTGGTGTCGCTCGCGTTAGAGTCGAAAATTATCCCAAGAGAACGTTTTTGGAAAAGAAAGCCTATGACACTCGGAGATAATGTAGCTTCCTCATAGTGAAGAATTTTCGGAATCGTAACAGTAGTTCCTAAGATTGGCCACTATATAAAGTCCCATTAAAATTCTGGTTTAACTGTTTATTTTTTATTTTTCTGTATACCTTGTAAACGAAAATAAATAACCCTTTCTCTAAAAATCTCTTTAATCAGTGTTTATCTTTGGTTAGACGTACTGAACGCTGTGTTATTTGTCCATCTATTTTAATGGGACCATAAATACTGCGAACAGAATTTGTATTCTGCCTACCTCATCAAAAATCACAAGCGTGACGAAACTGGCATGAATGAAAAATCAATATTAAACAGCTGAGCAAAAAGTGCCCTATTAATATAAATTACGCGCACAAAATTAGATTCATTCGGCCTCATTGCTTCTCGAGATTTGCTAGTTATCATAATGTGCACCATCACTCAACAAATATAAACTGTATGTTTTATAAGATAAAGTTTAAATTAGTGTTGTTTATGATCTAGGTTTAACGTACTAAGTGCAAGGTTGTCGGTTGATGGTGGGCAGTCCACCCACGTAACGTTGGCTATGAAATAGGATAGCTATGACCTTATTTGTAAGATGGGATAGATTCACGGACTAGGCATGATTTAACCAGGGCTGTCTAACATAACATCACGTTTGTAATCCCCGTAGGGTTAGGCAGAGGTGTACCTAATAGTACACCCACATTTCGCCAGTTATGTTTAAGTCCCATGTAATAAGGGGCGAGCCTATAGCCATCAACCGCGCACAAATCCAGACTCCGTGGCTGCTACTGAGAAATTTCTGACGGAAAAACCCAATAGCACTTTGCCGGACTTGGGAATCGAACCCAAAACCTCATGCTCAGCAGTCGCACTTGTGACCACTCAACCAACGAGGCAATCTAATTTTACTTATTTTGAAGAATTTAAGCTGAACCACTGTATAATAACTGAGATTGGTTTAGAAAAATATCATGCTAATATCATCATTCTCTTGCACTTATCCCAATTTATTTCGGGTCGGCGCAGCATGTCTTCTTCTTCCATACTATTACTCGTCATCTCATCAGACACCTCCTTTCTTGCCATATCATCCTTCACACAATGCATCCATCGTTTCTTTGGTCTTCCTCTACTCTTATACCCATCCACATTCACAATCAAAACTTTCCTCCCCACATTTTGGCCATAGTGGCCCGAAAGTCTGACAATAAGTCTTACCAAAGAAGGCAAAGAAAATACTGGTATTCAGCTGCATCTGGTTAAACTGGGAGCCGACCCCAACACAATTACGAAAAGGCAAGAAAGGTACAAATAACGGGTGGGCTTTTTGGACCTACTCGAGCGGTACTTTGTTATAGAACAATTAATAATAATGCCAAATTGAACGTCCATCTGCATATATATAGGTATTGGTACTGTTAGCCTGCGTCATCCCACTGCTGGGCAAAGTCTCTCCCCATGACTTCCAGTTGTTTCGATCCATGGTTAATGTGGACCACTGGTCGCTGGTTTTATCCAGCTCGTCCCGCTATCTTCTACACACTGCGCTCCAAAACATAAATTACTGACGTTGTTCAAAAAGCCGCTTAGCTGAAGTGGAACTGGACTGGCCACATCTGCCGCATATATGTAGGTACGGTACATAAAACATTGCACGCCTATAACACTCGCTTTCTGAATACTGCACCGTTCAAACATGAGACAACAAATATTTCACTGGTGACTCACTAGCAACCGGTCTCGATAACATAAATTCAGTTACATGTTGCTATCTGAAAACTGATGTCCCAAAATTTTAAACAGTTTATCTTCAATTCTTCTCACATACGGATAGACGGCTAAAAACATTCCATCAGAAATCATCGAAGTTTTCTATATGAATAATGTGGAAAGGCCGTAAATAAGGTTCTTAGGGTGCTTTTCCACCAGAGATGTGCTATGCTACGTTGCTATGGATGCGTTTGATATCCACCAATCATATTCATAGCTTAGCACTGGTGGAAACGGATTCAACTAAGATATGTTTTTATATGGAAGGATGCGGGCTATGTATGCGTGCAATGGATCCTTGCTATGGCTGGTCGCCCTCGCCGCTTCCCTACTATCGATTCATCGCATAGCTCGAGCTACGCATCTTCCTCGCGCAGCTATTTTGCGGCGGCGCATCTTCACAGCACATCTTACTCGCACCGCTACATAGCTTAGTATCAGTGGAAACGGTCACATAGTTTCACAGCTTAGCTTCATAGCATAGCTGCATAGCACATCTTTGGTGAAAAAGGACCCTAAGGGTGGACACCAACGATTCCACAAAGGTGACTGGGTCAGATAGCAAGCAAAAGACGGAGGATAGAATTATGGCGCAGCTTGAGAAAGACCTGTGCACGGTTGACTTGATTAAATCAGGTTACCGGAAACTAAACTCGCTTATGTAATTGGAGCAAGACAAGATGTCGGCCTACGTAATAGTTCATTGGTAAATGGGACCTAAGACTATGTGTTGTAATCCCAAAGACAAAGCTATAATGTTAGCACACCAGCAAAAAAAACCCTTTAAATCGGAAACTCTTTGACACCAGAAATAGACATAGTGATGCCACTTACTTCATAATATACTGGAATATATTCTCCATTTCAGGAGGCACCTTCAGATCCTGAAAGTTCTTGGGGTCATAAGCACCCTCCGCTGGTATGACCACCCCTCCACCCCGCTTGCGACCGCTGCCCACCACCGGTTCCACTGGCCCCGGTTCCAAGTCTCCTGATTCCTCCGTATCTAGAAGTACAAATATTCTTTCTGTATATTCGGTTACCACTGCCCTTAAAACAGTGAAGGTAATGGGGAAACTGGCATATACTAGAACCAAAAATTCGAAGACAGTATGCGAAATCCACCGACACACACTGGGCCTGTATGGTGGATTACAGCCCACTCGTCAGAAAGAAGACCTGAGCTGTGTCCCATCAGTGACGGCTGATTATGGGTGAAAAATAGCGTTAAGCCGTCGATCCTGGCTGTCATTTGTAGATCTTTGACTGTCGTTACAGGCAGCGGCCCGAAATTCTGACAACCAGTCTTACCAAAGAGTATCGTATTACCCATTCTTAACTGGGTTGTGGAGGTCAGATAGGTCCCTCCATGTACAATACTAGTATTCAGCTGCATCTGGTTAGACTGGAAGCCGACCCCAAAATAGTTGGGAAAGGCTAGGCAGATGATATGGATGAAAAACAGGCGGCGGTGCCACCTGACAATAAGTTATCACCACCGGCGTAGGACATCTTCAGTAGCATAGGCATCGCATTTCGTTGCCATCCCAAAAACAAGCTGAATAATAAATTGTCAGTATAAATGACATTGGGATTGCGTGTGTTAAGCAATTACCCCAGAGGGTCCTTCACTTCCAGAACCAAACATATTATAAAGGGCTTGTGACAGATTTCGCTAATTAGAGCGTTAACTCGCTTTGTTGGCTACGTCTCAGTTTCAACAAAACCGCAGCCATTTTAAATACCTAGTTACTTTTGTCACACTACGCTTACATTACATAAAGTAAAATTGTCCGCATATCGGTGTCTGTTGTGACAAGCCATAAGCTGGCCTAGCTTAGTAAGAAGTTTCAATAGAATCAGACGGCAGTTCATTCTAGATTCTGGAATCTAGATTCGTTACCACTGACGTGCGCGGTCTACTGAACCTAGAATGTATATGTCCTTCGTTTCACCTATGGTATCACAAAGATTTGTTTTTTCTGACTTTTCTTTATCAACGACGAGCTATTGACCGCGGTTCGCTCGCGTTGATTTAAAATGTGACCATCAAATCGGGTTTGTACACGTGGCGCCATCTATTACCTACCATAAGAACGTTATTGTTGATTTCCTCTGGAACAGTACTTTTTTTCGGGATGAAAAAAAGTACGGTCCGTTTCTATACACCTAACAATGTACGTGCAAAATTTCAGGATGATCGGTTCAATGCTCTAGGTGTTAAAAGGTAACAAACTAACAAACAAACTTACTTTCGCATTTATAATATTATAATATATAAGTAAGGATATGGTTATGGAAGTAAGGATAACTTAACAGACTGCCTAGTGGCCTGGATAGGAATGGCGATGCCGTTCAGTGATCCCTAAACAGGCCAATAATAATATTACCAGAATCGAGACTGGATTGGGCTCTGTAAATGTCAATAGACTTGGACTAACATAACTGGCGAAAACTAGGTTAGGAAGTGTCACACTTATCGACGCAGAGCCGGCCAGGAACAGCTTTATGTCCATGTAGTACTACCGAAAAAGATGTTATTAGTCTTGTTTCGATTCGGACGATTTGACTCGACACCGCGCTGAATTAAATGTGACAACTGTGATGAAACTTGATCAGCTCAAGCTGAACTCGCGTGACTCCCTTACCCAGCCTATCCTTAGTAAAATACAGGAAGTATTCCCATTTGAGCACCGATTTCAAGAGCACCAAAGATATTCCCTTTTGAGCAAAGGGAACATCAGTCTTTGGTGCTCTTGAAATAGGTGCTCAAATGGGAATACTTCAAATACAGGCGTGATGTTATGTAAATGTAATAGGTATGTTATTTTGTAGGCCATTATTATACACACAACACGCACAGCAATACCGCGATATCTACAGACTCGTGTAAACAAAGGCTGTTTGCATAGTTTAAAAATAGCTAAACGCATTACATTGTTTCAGATAGGAAAATTGGGAATTTCATCATAACGGAACTGCGTTCTATTAGGGCATGAGTTATTTCATTCAGTAGGGGGATATTCGGGATCGATTTCAGTTGGTAAAGGGAATATTTACGAAGGACTGTCAGTTGGGACTGGTCATCTCTTGGATGTCACGGTTTATTTTAATTAAGTACTTTATTTTTAAATTTTTGATTTATTCTTTTACTCTGGACGGTCTTAATTTGCACGCCTCTTTACATCGTTCTCACACACATGTATAATCTCAACATGAATGATGTAACCAAGATTTTGTAATAATATTTTGATTGAAAAGAATGTCCATGGAGTTTCTTGCCCATTCTTCTCCATAGAGATCTACGCTTTAGAATGGGCAACTACAGTACTTTCACAAGTTATTGTGTCTGTGAATGTAGCTTAGCCTTCTTTGTTTTTCTGACATTCAAAAGTGCCTGTAATGGTCTAATTGACGCTTTTGAGTTTGAGTTTGGACAGACTTGATGTCACAAGTTGTGTATTCAGCTCCCTGGATAAGCGAAAAGACACGTACATGGCTATAGGCTATTAACCTGGCCATCTGACGATGTCTGAGTCGGGTATTGAACCCACGGCCCACGTGCACCAGTCACTGCAGACATATACACCTAAGCTAAAGGCATATGTACGTACAATGTACGTACATTACAACAAGCGCAGCGGGCCACAGCGCATCGCGTTTCAATACCGAAAACCACTGTTCGCACACAGGCGGGTCGAACAGCGCTTTTCGCTATATATTTTTTCTGTATTTTCGTACTGTCACTGTCTGTCTGTCTGTGCGCTGGCGACTGTACATTTTGTATGAACCATCGCTTACTGTTGCTACAGTTTCGTGGGATTTTTGCGCAGTGGGGCCAGGCTGTAACTAAAAAATACCTGATGAAAAACCCAATAACACTTTGTCCGACTAGGGGATCGAACCCAGGACCTCATGGTCAGCAGAAGCGTTTGCGATTACGAGATCAATAAAGCAGTCCGAAGTCAAGGAACTAGTTCGAACCATTCTAACCTGAGTTAGAAGAGTCGACGCGCGTGGCGGCGGATCTGGCCCTGCCACTGGTCGTCTCCTTCATCAGCTCAGCTCTGGTCACCTTCGGGACTTCTGAAGCCTTGTCAAACGGGTGGGATTGGGACTTCCTGTCCGGCGACTGTGGCAGAGATAACTTGATTACATTATGAGCGAATGTCAACAACGAAACTGACCGCGATCAGCAGATTTAAATGGCGTTCAAGAGCTGGCATTGTCAATTTTCCATAGTAATTATGACAGATGAACGCGGTTTAAATTGAATGTGCTGACCGCGTTCAGTTTGGTTAAATTCGCCCTAAAGAAGAAGGAACTATGAAGGGATAAGAGCGTAATTTGCGTCGCAAAAATGAGCTGATAATAAACATGCGATCATTTACGTTCGACACTCGACCTAATTCGTTCTAAATAATTTTGTACCGAGTGCGGGTCACATGATACTAAGACAAATGCATCGTGATTTCGGCGGTTACGCTCTTTTGACCTGCTTTGAGGCATTCAAAAATCTACGTATATCACACTCAAACGATACAATAGCATCCCTAAAAGTTGGGTCTAAATATCTTCGAGAGATTAATTACAAAGTAACCAGAGAGGAATTAATACGTTATTCATACCATGAATAAATGAATATGGTCGTGTGTTTGCTCGCACGATCGAACAACTATCGCTGGATAATAATATGGTTCGCAAACGGACAATAACTAGAGTCTACACGATTAACTAGCTAAAAGTTTCACGTATTTGTCCTAAAATATTCCTGTACTAGTAAGACTTCCCTTGCCAACTTCCTTGTCTTTATGTAACGACAGTTTCAGACATAAAAACCATTTTTAACCATACCCGGAATAAAATAACGTTTGATCATTGAACCCATTCCAAAATTGTCTGTTTACAAAGGGCGTAAACAACAGAGCGGCAAACAGGTGGCGCCATGCAAACTATGGCGGGGAAATGAAAACTACGCAATATGGCCGCCTCTCTAACGGCTGTCTATCTAAATTCCTTGAATGCCGTAGCGCAAATAAATGCATTTGTTCGTCTGCTGTTGTCTACAGTAAAAATAACTCCCTAGTGGAGAAATTTAACTATAAGAAGTAAGAATAGTAATTGGAGCGTGTAATATGTTATTTCTTGCTGGTATTTTATTTACTTCAAGATGTAATCGGACTATAATTGAAATACTTGGCAAATAAATGAAAGTATTTGTGACATTATAATACCCTTGTTACTTCTAGTTAGTTCCCAAACATATGAGACAGAAATTTCTTTGGAATTGCTTACGCTACAAGACCAAAAGATAAGCGCAGATATTTTTTCAAGGAAATGACAAAGAAAGTAGAGGTTTCTAAGTTGAATGCCTATAAGATAGACAAGACGAAAAATAATCTATGATCGAATGATAGTTAGCAAATAAAAACTGAAAATACTAACTTGATCTTCCCCAGAGAGATTCTCCAAAAACTTGTCACCTTCCGACTCAGTTTCGCTATCCGAATCGAAGTCATGCCTCGCCGTATGCCTCACCGGAGGGTTAAACTTGGACATCGTTGCTTTCACCACTTCCTCTTCACTCGACGGGCTGTCGATCTCTCTAGCGTTCTCCACGTTGACCGTCTCGTCATACATCACTCGTGCATAATCGTTAGCCGACCCGTTTGGATCGTTGCTCAGTGAAAATGTCTGGCAGTGTTTGTCACACGTTGCCATGGCAACGATGTAGAACCTCCTCGCTTGGAATCCTAACGAGGAAAGGCGGGAGTCCCATAGATGGCATTTTTTCGTCAAAATAGTCGTGGCACGGCCTGGCACTGATTAGATCGGCATAAAGTACATATTTCACACATTTATCAACGTATGCAGGGGCAACGGGGCCATTCGTGAATAATTCTGCCAGGTTTTGCCCGCCATTGAGCTCGCGTGCAATTTAATGTTAATTTTATTCTCCTGCTAGTGTCGAGCTGACGGGGTGTAATGATACATACCTTGGCCTATGCCAAGGTATGTATCATTACACCCCGAAAATAAATGAAATTAAGTGTAATGAATTTAAGTGAAATTTTGTTTAAAAATGATCATCATCATGTCAGCCCGGAATCACCCACTACTGGGTATAGGCCTCCCTTTTTCCCTGCCAGACTTCCCGGTTCTGTGTGTCTCTTATCCAGGTGTTTCCCGCGACTTTGCCGATGTCGTCAACCCAACGAGCTTTAGGACGGCCCTGGTTTCTATGGCTTAATCTTGGCCACCATTCGGTCAAAGCCTTGCTCCATTGGCCATCTCCGCGTCTAGCCAAATGTCCTGTCCAGGCCCATTTCAGCCGCACCGCCCGGTCCCCGACGTCGTCCGATGGCGGATTTCGGTAATACGCACTCGCACTCGCACTTAGGGATCTTTGTGGACCGAAAAATATGCTCCAGTTTACCAAGCGCCGCCCATCCGAGTTGTACTCTTCTAGAAATCTCCTTGTTGGAATGCACCCTGTCAGAAAAGTTCTAACATGTTCAGCCGCATAGCGTGGCGTACAAATTGGTAGGAAGAATAATAATATATATTGTTGCTTACGTGCCACATAATTATGTAGGTACCTACTTATAGATGTTCGTTATTTGAAATCTAGTTGTTATTTAGTCACAGACTCGTTCATTATAATAGCGGAGAAAACTATTCAATTAGTGAAACTATACCAAAGGACCATCTTTTCTCACGTCAACCCAAACTCAAAATAACACCTAAACTGGATTTTGCTTCCTTGACAGCTGCCCTCGCGGATTGGCTCTTATTTCAAGGGCGACTAGGAAGCGTATGGTGTTTTTTTCTCATGTTACCCAAAGCCCGACGCATGCTAACAGCGGAAGAGAAATAATATTCAGATTTCGGTATGGATGCAAAAATCGAATAATGTTTTCCTGTACTTGTATGTAGGTAATGCGTGTATTTTATCAATACCAGATTCCTACTTTTGGGCTAAACCATTTAACAGGGGCAAGCCTTAACTGAGAAAGAGTGAGCCATATACACGCGGGCCCAGAACAGATTGGTGCATGTCATAAGTCTTCGATTTTGTCGTTCTAGGTCTGGACATGCCTTTTCTTCATCATCTTTTCCTGTTTTTAGGGCACTGGTAATGAAATAAATAAGTAATGCAAATTGTGCTTACCAGGGTTCAAACTCACATCCCGTCGAGACGTGAGTCGGAGCCGTTACCACTGTGCCAACACTTGTCAGTCATAATCCCATAAAAAAAACGGTGAACTAAGAACTTTGAAAAAACATCAGCAATTATGACTGCAGTCTAGTAAATTACTTGAAATACAATTTCTTTTAAAACGACTTTTTTTAGTTAGAATTCCACAAAGAGTAACGACCACATAAATAAACTATTGGAATATAAAATGCGCTGTCTACAAAAAAGGCCGTAAAACTGTTCGTTTAAAATAGATGTGCTCAGAGCACGGCTTAGACAAAACAGTAATGCACGGAATTTTATGGAAGTATCGTGCTCGAAAAGTTTATTGAAATGTCACAAGATAGGCAAAGAAATGTATAAATTCTAAGAGTTTCAGGCCCTTTCTGATAAAATACAAATAAATCTAACACGGACGTACGCTTATTTAGCGAAGGTTTCTAGGACAACATCGAAACTGGCATGTCCTAAAACAAAAAAAGGTAAGTCATGGTTACAACCAGCCCACTCATCTTAGAAAGAGGTCTGTTAACCAGCAGTGGTAAGGTGATAATTATGTGTTTAGTTAAACTGGAATAGCAACTTTAGTGTGATGAGGTGGCAAGTCAACGTTAATACAAACTATAATAAATTATTATAGTGGGGCAAATTCTTTTTGACCTTTCCTCGTTCCTCAGTTTTCCTGTGACGTGCAACATGTGTCATTTGTATTGTACGCATTTTAATGATTTCTGGAACTTTTATACCTTTGGCAACAACGTGGTCAAGTCGCGGTTTATGAGAGTTAAATAAAATGACATGGTTATGAAAAATGTCAACTTTATTAACTAAAACAATTATGTCTATATCGTACAAAAATAACTGACGAAACAACCCGTTAATAAGTTAAAATTTTCGAAGTTCGACTACTCGGGAATTCGGGTATTCGAACTACGAAAATCTTAACTTTAACAATTTGTCACAAGACTGAAAATTAAATGTAACTAATTTTGAGAATGTCAGAGATTGGTTAATATTAGGGAACAAAATGAGATGCAATATTAAAACTAATACAGGAATATAGGCTGGTCAGAAATGAACCAATGAGGATGCAAGATTAACGCATACCAGCTGACGCGAGCTCGATGAGCCATATAAAGTAACATGCAAAATAGTTACTACGACGCGACGTTAGTCCAAAACAGTCAACTGCCTTCTGATATAGGACATAAACACTATTAGATCTAAATATCTATGATAGTTTTTCACGAATATATCTACAAAAATATCATTAGGTGAACTTCTATACTTTCCCAAAAATATTGACGAAAATTTTAACATACAAAATAAATATCTGGGAACTTTAAATACAACAGTTATACATGCAAAAAATATACATTTTTATGAATTATTTCAAGATCTGTGTCTGTCCACCGTGCACATTTAAATTATGACCGGCATAATGTAATAGTGCGTTGGTTTAATGTGCTGATTGAAACATTAAGTGACCTCAATTCAGTTACATATTATGAAGTACTCAATGTAACATGATTATAGAACTCAAATTTTATCACATTTTGCAGTCTTTAAGTATATAATGAACAACAGGAATAAAATGTCGTTACACTAAAATGATTTGGCACAATATCGTAGAGGCTAGTTAAAACTTAATGCTACTTATCTTAAGATAAGCACAAAAGCGAGTCTCGGAGTATCCGCCTAGATCACAGACACAATAAATGTAGAGCCTAAAATTAGTTCAGCCAACCTTGTTGATGAGTTCATCGCATATGGCTGTGAGCTCCTCGTTTGCCTTCGTCTTCTGTGCAAGAGACTCTTCAAGCGACGTGATGTGGAGGTCCTTCCTTTTAATCATAGCATTGAGCTTCAACACCTCCGCCTCATGTGACCTGTTTATCTTCTCTAACTCTTGGTTTGCGTGGTTGAGCTTGGACGTCGCGTGCTGCTTTAGAAGCTCGTAATTGTTTTGCATTTTTGTGAGATTCTCTTCAAACCCTTTAATAGACTTCTTATAGGCGTCTTCGTTTGCCTTACACTTGAGTATGACCTGTTTGCTTTTCTCGTATTTGCTGTGGAGGTCGCTGAAGGACACCTCCATGCTGGCTAGATGCGCCGTCTGTTCATCTCTTTCATTGATTAACTTTATTCTCTCTTCCGCGTGTCTTTTCTTGTCCTGCGCCGTTTCCGAGATCAAACTAGCTATCGTTCTTTCATATTCTTCGACTACAGCCGCCATACTCTTATTGATTTTAGTCTTCTCAGCCAACCGTTCGTTTAAACCATTGATCTTTTTTAATCTATCTTGACTTTCGTTTTCTAAACTTTTCAAATGAGATTCCAGTGAAGTTAATCTATCTTTTAGTTCTTTACTTTCTGATCTAAGACTGTAAACGCTAATTTCTTTTTCGGCTAATAGCTCTCGTAACTGTGTCAGAGCTAAGTCGGCTTCGTTCTGCTCTCTTGTGGCATGTGTTACGGTAGTGTCATGCAGAAGAGAACTGTTGCCGCTCAAAGACAGTAGTCTATCAATAACGGCCATGGCAGGAGACGTGAATGTAAGAGAACGCCTGTTTGATCTGTTTGGGGTCAATGACTTGTTTCTGGGTGTTACTGGATTGACGGCGGGAGGCACGACCATCATCGGCTTAGAGACTGTGATGTTAAGGTCTTCGTTGAATTCTTCACTTATGTTGTGTGTCACGTCCATGTTGTGTGAGACATCCATCTCCTGGGTTGTGTTCAAGTTCGAAGGCCCAGCGATAGGAGACCTGATACCCTTGTCTGGCATTGCCGCTTTAGTAGGTGTACTCTGCCTTTTCTGGAACTCATTTAAAGAAGCAACTAAACTCTCGCCCGTAATAGAAGATAACCTCTTTGCGAACAGAGGATCAAATTTCAGGAACAAACTCTCTTTACCGCTGTCAACAACAGAGTTACTCTTGTTCTGATTCAGGAGGAACTCGAAAGCTTCCGCATCAATAAACAATTCACCATTGTCGCCATTTTCATCGTTTGCTTGAGTTGGTAAATCATTGAATTGCATCATGTCAATATTTTCACCATCAAAATCAGACATTTTATCATCAGCATTCAAATCCTCAGTTTCCAGGAATGGTCCCTCTATTGTGTCCTCGTCTTCAGTATGGACTTCTCTAATTGTAGCATTTTTCTCATCAGTAGCTTTAGACGAAGTAGTTATATTACTTAGATTTTCAGATCTATCTTTTTCCATTAATTCAGTTTCCATATTGTCGTCAGGTAAAGCAGTTTTTGTGACATCTTGTGCTTTGACTATTTCATCATTTTCAGGTGACATAATGGGGGAATCAGTAGAATTTCTCATCTTGCTATTGGTGGCAAAAGGATTTTCGATGTCAATACTCGGAGGTGGAGACTGTCGCATTTTAGATTTTGTTGCAAAAGGATTGAAGTTCTTGTCATCAATTTCAGGTATGTTAAACACATTTCTTGAATGGATGCTTTCATTTGATGATGCAGTATAGTATGCAGACTGATCTGATGAAGAAGTGGATTTTGAATCTTTGTACAGAGTAATTGCAGATTGATCAGTTTCAATAACTTCGGCAGAGGATGTTATAACAGGTTGTACAATTTCAGCTTTATATTTAAGTTCTTCCTCTAATTTATGCACTTCTTTCGCTACATTTAGTGTTATTTCGTGAACAATTTTGGCTTCTTCAATTAATTTGGCTTCAATAGTAATATTATTTGGTTCCAAAGCTACATTAGACGGTGGTTCCAGATTTATGTCACCTACAGCGAATGCCTCAACAGGGCTCTCATCTTTTGTATCGCTAACTGAACCACTAAAAGTCGAAATGAATTTCCTTTTAGGAGTAAGTGGTTTCTTTCTTTCAGGTTGCGATTTTCGCCTATTTATCATTTCCTTTCTCGGCATTGGCTTTTCGACACTTCTAGAACTCGGTAATGGTTCAACTGCTTTAGTTGGAGTATCCAGTGACGGCGACACCCTAATTTTAGTTTTCGTGGCGAATGGATCATCAATTTCATCAAAATTGAAGTTGTATCCTTTAGAAGCGATTGGAGGAGAAGCTGGTGGAGTAAATACGACTTTTCCGGCTGTGGCTAATCGATGATCCATATTTTGAACATCAATATATTTTTGTTCAGAAGCTATATTTTCAGCAATTACTGATACAAACGGGCTGTTGTTTTCAGAAAGTATAATTTCGTCATCTTCAGTTTTAATAACAGAACTTCCGCTGACTGGGGCATTTGTATCAGCAGGTTGTTTTTCATTGTCAGCGTTCACACGTTCTGTAGGAATTACGTCATCATGATAAAGTTGAGAATCTGTAACACTGTTTGTAGCAAGAGGTATGTCTTCAGTGGTAATAGCTGTCGTGTCATGGGTAACTGAGTTTTTAACTATGTCACCACTTGCTGGAGTAAAAGGCAGTTCCTCCCTAACAAGTTTCGTTAAATCATTCTCAGCTTTAGCTATTTCAGAAACATCTGACAAAAGTTCTGGCACAACAATGTGAACAGATTCAGGCACAATTTCTGGATTAATAACTGGATTTATCACATTTTCAAGATTTTCAGGCATCATAACAGATTGTTCTAGCTTTACTGGTTCAGTCATGTCTAGGCTCGGTTCGATATTTTCGATATTAGGCACAATATTTGTCTGGTTAATAATGTCAGGCAAAGGTTTCAGCCCAATAACACTTTCATTGATGTCCATGGGTTGACTCAATCTTATAATTTCTTCACAATAGTGTGTAACTGTTGCATTAAGACTCTCTGTAACAGTTCCTGTCTGGTTCATAACGTCAAACTCATAAGCTTGATCAAATTTAAGTTCAGTATCAGTGTCAATATTCATTGACTGTACAGTTTCAGGGAATATATCAATGGTGGCAACTTGTGGTTCTTCAGTTAATGGTGGCTTTTCATCCATACACGTATCTTTAATTACTTCTGGAACTGACCCTATTGCTTCTGGATCCCAAGTCACTTTTTCATTCTGTAAGTTATCGTCCAATTCGGAATTTGAAGTGTTTAATGTTAGTGGTTGGGGTAAAACAGTTTTATCTCCACTGTTTTGTTCTGCTTCAATTATTTGTTTTGCTTTTTCAAGTGACAGATTAATGATCTTATCAATCTCTGTTTGAACATTGATATTGTCTACAAGATCAGGAGGCAAACTGATAGGTAGGATAGAAGTATAAGTCTCATCAGCAGGCATATTCAATTCTTTGTCAAGGTCATCTTCATCTGGTAAAGGAATTTCAGCAGCCAATTCAGTCATTGATGCTTCCTTAGGACTATATTTCTCCGAATCATTGGGATTAAGCAATGATTTGTTTACTATTTCTTCTAGGGTTTCAGGATTATTAATTGTAGTGTTTATAGTCTCGGCTAAGTTTGAAGAGTTATGTTCACTGATATTTGTGGTATCAATACTAGTTTTATCAGGTTCAGTGTTTTTAATAATATCTTGAGTCAAATTATAGTAATTGTGGTCTGTGGTCAGTTTTCTTAAATCTTCAATAATTTGTGCTTCATTAATTGATGTTGAATCTAGAATGTTATGTTGGCTGTCGAAAGTAACAGTCCGAGATGAAAGCTTTTCCATTAATTCTGTTATGTTGGGTTCATCCTCTGTAGTTGTCACTGAATTAGTTATTTCTACTGTTTGATCTAATACTGGCTGAATGACATTATCAAAGGTTGTTGTTACATTTGATTCTTCAATTTCATCCATAGACTGACTTGTAACATCTACTATTTGATTTAGTACATGCAGGTCTTCTTGTGATGTTATTGAGTTTTCTTGGGTTTCAACAAATACTCTGGAATCAATTGATTGATTGACTTTATCAAGTGCAATGTCACTTGGCATCACTATTGTGTTTTCAGTCTGAGGTATCTGGTCCATAATGTTATTGTCTTTCCCCGGTTTTCCTTGAATTTCAAGTACTTCAGGAAGCAAATCCTCAGGTGTTATTGATAGGGTGGCATCTAATATATCTTGTGTAGTATTCAAAATTATTTTTTTCAGGCGGGAAGCACTAGTATTTTTACTTGTACTTTCTATGTCTTTTGTCAAGTCCAAATCTAGTGTTTTGTCATACACTGGAGTCTTGTCCTGATCTTCAAATAGAGAATCATTCTTAGTAAATGTTGTTTCACAGTCAACAAATTCTGCATCTGATTCACCGGTAAAAGTGCAGTCAATTTTGTTCTGTATGTCAGTCAAAGTCCTATCTCTAAAGGAATCATTGTATGAAATATCCATGTATTCCACAGTGGAATTCATATCATCTTGTATTTCTTGTGAAGGTAATGCCAAATCTTGGTTAGTGTTTTTAATTTCAGTTTGAGGTTGTTGAAGAAATAGTTTGTGTATTGGAATACGCTCCTGCTTGAATATGATAGTTGTCTCATCTTTCCACTGCAGTTCTTTCTCAAGATCATCATTAAAAACAATTGAGTCTTTATGCGGGCTGTTTCTTTTCGTTGGACTCGCTTCTTTCTTCCGATGAGTAGAAATAGGTGTTGAAGCTAACATTGCCTGTGACTTGGCATCCTCTGCTGATAGTGTTGCTTTTGAGGGGCTGAGTATGTCCGGTTTAACAATATCTTCACTGTCAGCTGGTGGTATGGGACTCTGTGACGATCTAAACATGTTCAAGACAGTTTTGATCCCTCGCATAATTGGAGAACTACCACCATCATTCTTTAGATTATCCTTTGTTGGTGTTGTTGCTTCGGGGGTTGGCACCGCAGACGATGATGAACTCAACAGAGATAAATTTTCATCATTATCACTTGGACCACTAACTGTGACGGTTACATTTGCATTATCATCTGTAATTGTGGTATCAAGAGGCCTAAGTACTGATGTGCTTCTATTACTGTCACTAAATTGTTCTGTGGAGATTGATTGGAGGGGTAAAGCTTTGAAAGATTTTACTACACTATCATTTTTAGTCAAATTTGAATTAAGTGATCGAGTTAAATTGCTATTCTCATTAATTGTGACATTTATTGTCTCATCACCTGATTCGACGGTCCTGTTATCAACACAATTAGCAGTGTAGCTCTTAGACATAGGCGAGGAGGCCGGAGTGATGGAATACCTGAGTTTCATGTTTAGTTCCGAAACGTCCAGCTCTTCGTAACCCTTCTCTGTGAAGGGCAACACATTGTTATGATGTAAACTGTTCTCTTTGTTATCAAAGTCACTGTCAATATCCATTGGCTCAGCTTGGTGAGCCATCCCGCACGTCCACTAGTCACACACTTGGATTATCACCCTTCACACACCACACGGAGTTCAGTCACTACAGAAGCCGCCCGCACTCGATACTCGATCCCGATGCATCAATCTGAAGCAAGACACAAAGAAAAAATCAGTCCAATGTTTACAGTTAGCCGATTTCAGATGGTTTCACTAAGATTTCTAATACGTCGCAGTATAAGCAGCGACGCGCGTATGTATGTCATTTAAAAACAAAAATGTCGGTGATGTGAACACGCAACTCACTCTGAAAATCTATTTTTATCCTTTTTGTATGGCACGAAACGCGACGTTCATTTATGTAACGCGCGCGCCTGAGGGAATCTTGCCAAAATGCGATGCAGAGCTGTTGAACCCAAACACAAATACATCGCCCGATCCGAGACCGTTTGAAATCCGGTAACTTTTTATAATTTGAAATGTCAGTTTACAGAAAGGTGTGTGCGCACCACATATGCCAAAGTAAAGCGGTTACTTCTAAAATAGCGGGTCACAGAAAAATAACCATTATTTTAACGTTTTTTTTGTTTATTTCATATTACTGTTTTACATTTTTTTTTACGTTCATAATCATTTGTCAATTCAATGGCAGTTTTTTAAAATATTAGCTTTTTTTGACATAAATATTCTTTTTTGGTAATTTACACGAATGAATTGTTTTGTAATAATTCATTCACGAATCTCAATTTAAGTATTATTTTAAAATGAACTCTAAATATTTTGGAGAATTTTCACAGAGTTGTTTTAATTCATTCTGGAGGCCTACTTTCATGAGAAATATGCGTGAGTATTCAAGTTTATTCGGTATGAAAAAACCAGCTTCTAAATACCGTTATAACCTGGTTGAAAATTTAAGTTCACCATTGTAACTTTTGTGTGTGTAAAGTTTAAGTATGGTTAAAAGTGATTTTGAATAAACAAGAAAAAAATGTTGCAATAATCAGCACTTTACGGTTGAGTTGACAGCAACAATGGAAAAGCAAATTCAGACAGGCAAAGGCTTCAAACTTATAAAACCCCAAGTAAAAGAATTCTCTCAAGAAAAACTACATAATTTGTTAAGCCGTCAGTTTATTTTATAACGTCATTAATTGTTTCAAATAGGTAGCTATTTAAACTATTATTGATTGCAAAATATGAGGAAAACGTTTCTATACTCCGCGAATGGCTGGCAACGCATGGTCAAAACCAATTAAAATAGATAAATCTAAACGTATTAACATGGAATTCTTTTGCGTAGTTGGCAAAAAGTCCTTAATCGATAACTACTTCTTTTGTTTAACTTATATTGGCACGTAGCCTGTCAATTAGAACTATTAATAATGTAATTAAAACTAGTCACCGTAAATCAACGAATGCGTAGCAGTGATATTTAAAACATCGTAATTTATTAAAAATAACAGTTACAGACCCAGTATATACAAATAGCGTGCAAGCACCTTTACTTTGTTAATGTCAGTTGTTGAAAGGTTCGTTATCGAAGCAAGTTTTAAGTTTTGAACATCGAATATGCTGAAAGTAATTTGCAAATAATATCGTTTTAATTATTTATTAACAATAATAACCGCTTACCAATTAGTAATGCAACATGCAAATCATTTTGATACATATTTCGTTTGTACGTGGTGTAGGTTGCTGCTAAGAAGTCACATACTTCATAAACTGAACATTACTGTTTGTCACTTTATCAGATGTTCGGTGAAATATAAATAAATACTAAAAACTTGAGGAAGATTTTATAATTAATAGAACTCAATGTAGGTAATAATTTTATACCAAAATTACAATGACCATTGTAAGTATACATTTAAAATTTTTATTTACTTTGAATCAAAACAAATGTCAAGGTTAAGTTTATAACCTCAATGATGTTATCAAAAACAATATGTTTATCTACGTAGAAACTTCATGACTTAATACATCATTTGCGTAAAGTAAGCTGTTTTCACCAAACATTAACGTCAATAATTATTTGGCTATTATTGCATGCATAGTTTTTTTTATCCGCTACTTTTTGTTCATGGTTCAGTGATCGCAATAACCAGTTATGGTTTAGACGTGAAGTCAGTGTCTCAGTACCTTACCTTTAGTGCATGCGTGACGGTGTCATACGACACACGTTCTGTGCGAGTATAAATATTAATTACGCCAATTTTTATTGGCGCTGAAAGAACCTACTTAGCTTATTTTTGCCATCCAGTTCTAAATTTAAATATTGGAAGACCAGTGCGTGGGCGTAGCCAATAGAGTATGTTGCATTTTTTTTTTGTTTTCTTTTTTTAATAACTGGTTCACGAGTGACTTGCATCAATGAAAGATGTATTAAAGAAAGTTTCTGTTCATGCCCTAGTATAGTTTTTTTAAACATACACTAAATTAATACTTCTAGGAATGCTACTATTATTTTTTGGTACTTGTACTGACTGCTAACTTAAACTTTGAACTTTCCTGTGAAAAAACAGATCTCTCCAATTAAGTTGTGAAACTTAATACGGGACATCTTTGATCTGATCATGTTGTCTTTTTCTTAATAAGTACCTTTAATATGAATTGCTTTAAATGCCTAAATTAAGTTTTAGGCCAACAGTTATAGTATAGAAAATTTATTGGCACATAATTATAGTGCATGTCATCATATTTGTAACCAAAGTGTAATAAAAACAGCAAATTAATTGCTTGCCAAGGAAAATACCTTAGTAAACTGACATTCTATTGTATAAACTGTAATTTTAAGTTATATCGCTACCAGCAATAAGCTGTGGTACAATTTAAAGTAAAGTTTTTATTCTTCTTCTGATCTTGATGAAATACTTATGCTTAATATTAAATATAACTAGCGACCCGCCCCGGCTTCGTACATTATATTTCTTTACTACTTTTCTACTCTCTTTACTTCATTATAAAACTTCCTCTTGTATCAATCTATAAATCAATTAATTAATCAATTAAAATCCATTGCGTAGTTTAAGATACATATCTAAGTGTACAGACAGTGAGACGGGAGCGACTTAGTTTTATAATATTTTTTTTTTACAGTGTGAACTATGGAAATAGAGCATAATGTCACTGTGAAGCTATTATTTTTCGCGCGCTCTAAAGAGTTGGCAGGAACCAGGGAGGCCACAATACGTCTCCCCACAAAGATCAGCTATAAGAAACTTCTGAACGTCATTAGTGAAAACTACAATTTACAATCTATAAAGGACAATATTCTCTTAGCTAAAAACGAGATTGTTTGTGAAGAGGATATTGATATTGATATTAGTGAACGAGATAGTATTGCTGTGATTCCTCCAATCAGCGGTGGTTAAAATTTGGACCCCTTTCGGAGAACACTGAATGCTAGCGTTTAAACCTCAGTATTTTTCATAATATAATGCAATAGCGGAATGATATAAAATAGCTCTAATACACAATCTCTCATAAACTTAACTAGAAAATTAAACACAAGCTAAGATGGATCATTTAAAGCTGACAATGGATAAGCTGCTGGTGGATGAGATCACG
Source organism: Lycophotia porphyrea (assembly GCA_950005105.1). NCBI lineage: Eukaryota > Metazoa > Arthropoda > Insecta > Lepidoptera > Noctuidae > Lycophotia > Lycophotia porphyrea. The sequence goes on from OX465402.1 coordinate 15,072,645, forward strand.
GATCTAGTTACTGATGACAGATGTGGAGCTATATCTGTCTTCATCGGAACTACCAGAGACAATTTTGAAGGCAAAAAGGTTAGTAATGCTTTATTTTTATTTGACAGATTAATGCTCAATAAATAACCTCTCTATGTATCTTAGCATTCTCGGGATTGCTTGCAAAGATTTTAATTGTTAGATTACTCTTAGTATTAGTACATCAAAATTATTAGGCCATGTTTCTGTTTCGTTGACAATGACATGACATTTGAATAGTACTGTTAGACAGTACTACTCACACTGAAAATCTTACCTACAACATGCGGCATTTCACCCTTCTCAATGAGAGGATATCTAAAGATTTAAATCTTTGACAGCATGTAATAGCAACAGAAAGAATGTTAAACATTAGATCCAATTTAGAGGAATATCCTGCTAATTTAAAAACTGACAATCCACTGCGTGTCTTTAGTATATTAAAATGCTAGTAAGACCTAAATACATATTTTTTTAAATTAAGAACTAGAAATTTTTGCACTAGATTAAATGTAAGTTAGACGTCTCAACATACAGTAATGATAGTACCCACAGCCGAAACTTCTTCTTTGCGTGTCGATAGACTCAAATAATATACGACCAGTATATACATAGCTACCTGCACAGCTCTGTCATTGGCTTCATTTAAATCCTGGAAGGTGCAGATGGCTGTGCAGGATGGGCCAGAAAGGAGGTGGGGCATATCCTGCAGAGGGGCTCCACACTGATATTGATACTTAGTGTAGTTTCTCGTAGTAGGAGTCTAAGAAATCATACACTAGCTGCGGGCTTTGACCCAAAAAACCAACAAATAATTTTCGAATAAATCTCCTGGAATCCCCGAAACGTTAGGCAGAGGTGTACCTAATAGTACACCCACATTTCGCCAGTTATGCTTAAGTCGTTGTAAATAGGGGCGAGCCTGCTGCCAACAACCAGGCACAAATTCAGACTCTGTGGCTGCTTCTGAGAAATACCTGACGGAAATCCCAATAACACTTTGCCCAACCTGGGAATCGAACCAAGGACATTATGCTCAACAGTCGCGTCGTGTTAAGATATTGTTACCAATCACATATTATTATATTATATAGGAGGTTCACTAGTTAATTTAATCTCACATCTATACATACATACAGATAAATAAAATTGGAGTGTCTGTTTGTAATACTAAAATAACCGCTTTTTACTAAGGGCATATGGATGTATACACGGTACATATAACAAAACAACATTTTTTACAATTTTTGTCTGTCTGTCTGTTTGTTCCGGCTAATCTCTGAAATGACTGGACCGATTTTGACGGGACTTTCACTGGCAGATATCTGATATAACAAGGAGTAACTTAGGCTACTTTTATTTTAGATAAAAAAATTAGGGTTCCGTGCAAAAAAAAAAACCCTTGAAATTGGCAACAAAATTCGATTCAAATAGGGAAGTGCTTATAATAATGGGGATTTTTTAATAATAAGGTCGCGGGCAACAGCTAGTGTATAATGTATCCCTTCTAAAATCCTTATCAATAAGATAAAGTTTGAGGTTGCGAATTTAAGTACCTATCCACCATCATACAAAATACAAACAAGAAGCAGAATACTAGGTATTTTAACAGAAACAAATATTACAAAATAACCACGTGTTGTTGCAAATTGCAAGTCATCCTTGAGACAAATTCGATGATAACATAGCAACTGCCTGGTGATAATAGATGTTGGAACGTTTAACAAACAAAAATATTGTGTAATCTGTATTAAGATAACTGTACAGCTAATTTTAGACTTATAAGTAGGTATATAGGTGGTAGTGAGTGCAATATTGTCTTAGGTTTTTATCTTTTTAGGTCTTCCGATAAAAAATATATATGTTTATAGTACGTCATTGGTTTACATCGTATAAAATAGACGATTATACGATGTAAAGGGGCTTGTCTCCGAAATTAGTATCTAAACACACTATGCCGAAGGTACGCGACCGAAGTTCGGCATGATTACGCCAGCAATGCTATTTGAATTACTGACGACACATTATGTCGAAATTACGTTGCGTTATAGTGTACAGCCGAACTTCAGTCAGGCGTAAGTTCAGCGGCAATTCGGCACTTATGGTGTGTCATATCAGCCAAATACGTCGGAACTTATAATCAGCCGCGGAACTTCGGTCGCGTAACTTTGGCATAGTGTGTTAGGAAACTTATGTTTGGCAGTAAACAGTGGATCAACACGAACGTTATCATTTATCAGTTGTACAAATACGACGTCACACGTTAATTCCAAAACAAACAGGTTTTGGAACACGAAATGTTTTTGCATACATAAAAGTTATTTAATACAATTTTGGTTGTTTTCACTTTCCGTTCCTATAAGACTATAGTAGTGTTCTCTTCTTTGCATAGTCCTCATTACTGATATCGAAAACGGCGACCCTTTGACGCTATTTCCTAAATGACTGGCCGGACCGAATTTGCTTTAAATACCCGGTCACTAAAGCAGTAGAGTTAAGTCGAAGTTTTCTATATCAGGATGTGCCCAAGAGGCATCTTAAGAGGAAACATGGTAGGTATTTGAAAAAACTATCGCTGTCTCTCTGCGAGCGCGATTTCGACATTGGTGCGATAAAGACAACTATACTAAAATTACTGTTTCCATTTAGATCCGGAGACGGTTTATGGACTGCCAGGTGGACCACGGAAGGTTGGACCCGGCAGGAAGACGCTCGTTTCGTTCTTAATCAGTTATGTTGTTTGTCTAGGTGGTGAGGTTGGAGTATGAAGCATATGAGCCCATGGCCATAAAGGCTATGAAAGCTATCTGCGACGAGGTTCGCGACAAATGGCCCGCCATCCACAACATAGCTATATACCACAGGTTTGTGTACTTTATGTAATTTAAACCTTATGTTAAAGTCGGCGAATTTTTCAACTTATAATAGTGACATTTAAAATCGTTTTCTATTGTAAAGGATTGAATCAAGGAACGAGGTGATTGTAGACCGTTTAGCCATTGAACCGATAGTCGTTGGGAACCGCGGCATCACGATCAATGCAGTGTGTGACGCCCTATCTAAACAAATCTTTGTATGGTGAAAATGGAGCCGAAAATCGAGCCCAGTGATGTGCTTTAATAGACTTAAATTAATGATGATTCAAAACCAGCTCAACCAACCTAATCAGAAGGTGCTTAAATTAAAGGGAGAGATCCTCCCGTCTCAGCCGCCGCGAGAAACGCCCCGGGTGTCAGAGGTCACGTGGTGGCTTCCAGCCACCGTAGACACGGACCTATGGACGGTGAGTAATGGGCTAGCTCGCCGTCCGTCCGTCTTTTGACGACAGGCCGTGTTGACGGTGCGTTCGCGTTCCACGCGCGCCTCAAAGAGATACCGCGGCCCTGGAACACAAAGAGCAAGGAACGAACATGGATGGGTTTTAGTCAGTACAAGTCTGACACTCCCTTCCGCTCCGCCCAGAGCGGGAGGAGTCATTTGATGATTTCCCGTCCGAAAAAAAAGGTGCTTAAAATTAGGATCTTTTCCTTCAATCTTACCTCAAATGCTCACACAATCCATCTATCTTTTCTTTGGTCTTCCTCTTCCTCTCCATCCATCAACATTTATATTCATCACTCTTTTAGTCACATGTGTTTCATCCCTCCTCACGTCATGTTCGTACCAAGACAGACGACTCCCTTTCATCTTTTTGAAGTGAAAACTTCTTTAGCATCGTTGTGATTTGAAAGTCGATGAAACAATAAAGTCATGTCACAGAACCGCCAAAAGTGGAGAGATTTGGAAGAGGACACGCAGAATTGGGTGGCCAAGGGTTGAAGAAGAAGAAAAGAAAAAGCGACAGTAAAAAGAGACAGACACATAAATTCATAAGATTTAACGTGGGAGAAAATGAGACAGGAAGCATTGTACAGTGTTTATCTTGAAGCCTACATTTTCGAAGGTTTCACTTCTTGCACGTGTGAATTGCACAATCTTTTTTTTTGTTACTAATTTTTTATCTATTTTGTAATAGGCGCCACTTTCAAAGTTCTTCTTTTACAATAAGTATCAGATGAATAATTAACGAAAAATAGCAGATTTCAATTCACTTTTGTTTTAAAATATTATTTTATTCGTTATTGAATTAAATTTTTAAATAAATTAAAGCCTTGTTTTATAACACTTGAGTAAGCAGTCATGAAAATTATTCGATCGTCAATATTGATATAGATGACAGGAAATTTTAGCGTTTTATTCTTATGTTAAACGATATGTAGGTGCTCGCTTAGTGTTTCAAGATCTTGGTCATTAATATTAATGAGTCGACCGCATTTATTAACATTACAATTGATAATAATTCTATCTAACGGGTGTAAACAGACTCTTCACGAAGCCATCAACCAAGAATTATGTACATCAAACTAAGTAACTTTACGCAAAAATTATTGCTGGGAAAGGACTTTTTTTTGGGTTGAAAAATCACGTTTTACGGACTCAATGGAGGATGGATTGAATAGTACGCGGGCTGTGAAAGTGTTTAAGTAAAAATAACAACATTAAAAACATGTATTTAAAAAAAACTTGTGAAAAAGTTGGAACTTTGACCCCCAATATCTCCGTAACTAGAAGGAATGGTCTAGAACAAAAAGATGATCGCAATGACGGGGAGAACAAGTGCCTTTCGGCTTCTGTAAGAGTATTTTTACACCCTTTAGAATAAAAACGTTGTGGGTAGTGCATTTTTATCGTACCTGCCTGCTTTTTTTTTTCTTTCAGAATGGGAAATCATCAAAAAATGACCCCTCCTGCTCTGGGCGGAGCGGAAGGGAGTGTCAGACTTGTACTGACTAAAACCACCACCATGTTCCTTCCTTGCCATTTGTGTTCTAGGGCCAAAGAGATACCGCTATCTCTTTCGAACAGATCCCCAGCCCTGGCGTACCTATGCCAGCTAGGATTTTGACGTGTGTCTCTTCACAATTTTCCGGTATCTTCTATTATTTCGAGGAATTTGGGTGGAGGCATGGATCATAACATAGATAGTATAGGTTTCACCGACGAATAATATTAATAATATGAACCAGCGTTTCATTCTAATAAGAACGTTAAGTTTATACCAATACAGTTCATAGGCATATGAGACGGTCTGTGATTCTGTGAATTTTGCTCTTCATCATCATCATCTACAGCCCGACTTCACCCACTGAAAAAAGAAAGACGAAAGAAAGAAAGAAAAAGTATTTATTACCCCGCACAGTACAAAACATACAAAAAAAAATGGTTTTACAGTTAGCAATGCAGTAAAATTATATTAAAGTAAAAAAAAAAACTAAATTTGTTCTGTACGAGGCCAAAAGGCCCCACAGCTGGGTATAGGCCTCTGCTTGTTTGTGCCAAGCTCCGAGTTCTTGTGCCAGCCTCATCGCAATGTCAACAATGTCGTCTGCCCATCTCGCCGCTGGACGACCAATACCTGTTTTTTTAATATCGTAATTTTGGATTCGGGTATAAAATGGTGTGGTGTGGTGGCCTTTTTTTTACGGATGGGAAATCATCAAATGACTTCTATCGCTCCAGGCAGAGCGGAAGGGAGTGTCAGACTTGTACTGACTAAAACCCATCCATGTTCCTTCCTTGCCCTTTGTGTTCCTGGGCCGCGGTATCTCTTTCGAACAGTCCCGAAGCCCTCTTTTTCCATGCCTTGGACGCCACTCGGTCTCGGTCAGCTTTACTTCAATTTAATCTTGCCCATAGTTTCTACAAATGTAAAAAAATGAGGAGCTCGTGGCTAAATAATATCAGCCGCTCGGGTCGATCTTTAGGTTAAGCCATGCTTGCCTAGATTGGTCTGTGGATGGGTGACCACCCATTACATACCGAGTTTCCTCCGTGCCTCGAAAAGCACGTTAAGCCATCGATCCCGGCTGTCATTTGAAGATCTTTGACAGTCGTTAGGTAGTCAATGTCCCAAATAAGTCTGACAACCAGTCTAACCAAGGGGTATCGTATTACCTTATATTATTACCCTTATATTATTAACCAGTACTAACTGGATTGTGGAGGTCAGATAGGCAGTCGCTCCATGTAAAATACTAGTATTGAGACAGAGAGACATAGTGTGTTATGATGTGGTGGTGTTCAGCTGCATCCGGTTAGACTGGAAGCCGACCCCAACATAGTTGGGAAAAGGCTAGGCAGATGATGATGAGTTTCTACAAACCGTCCATACAAAAGATCGTGATTTTATGTTAGAGTTTAAATACGGGTCGTTCCACTTACATCAAAAGGTCACAAACCACTTCGTTGACTAAGGAATCAGTGTAAATGAACTTGATACGCAATGCCGTAATGATTACAAGGGACGTACCGACTTACTGATAAATGCAATTTCATAGCCTGGCTGAGATAACGCAACACATTTATAAGAAGAAGTTTGATGCAATGTTTGCTGAGAAGTTTCGGGTCCATGTGCCATAGAGACACATAAGATAAGATACCCAGTTAATTTTAAATTAAAATAAGCCTTTTCTCGACGAATTATTTAAAAAGCATATTGTAGCAGACACCGCCGAACATATCGCGTGCAAATACATTTAAATTCGCTATGTTATAAAAGTCAATGTCGTCAGATGTCTATCCAATTATCTTTTGATAGTTCCCAGATTCCCTGTTTCATCACTATATCCCTAAAATTTAACGTGGAACAGAATAAGTGACATACCTCTTGGGTGGAGTTTCAGACAATTAAACTGGACAACTTTCCATAATATGAAGAACGGGACCAAACAAAAAAAAGAATATACTCTTCATACTAATTGCGTAATGCGTCAGTGTGCGTCTTTAGTAGGAAACCAACAATTTTTAATTTTTTTCGAAAACTGTCCTGTTGGATCGTCGAATCACCAATACACCACCTAAAACGTATTGCGCATATTTTGGTACATCCTGTATATCTACAAAATGCTATTTTGCAAAATAAAATGTCGTTTTAATCGCGTTGTTTACATCAGCTACATTTGCATATAATTATTAATATTATACCCAATACCTACTTACTACTACTTACTAAATATTCAGTGACTCCGCCCGTCACTGAATATTTACTGTTTTCTGATAATGTTCTCTCTTTTAAATTGGTGAAAAATCGAATTCTAAATTGCTTTATCACTTTTCTACAAGAATTGCTATCCTGTATAAAACCCACTTTTGCCAGTTACGTTCAAATCTTGTGTACTAAGGGAGCTAGATTCGAATAGGCTGCTACTGCTTCCTGATAAAAAAACCCAATATCACCTGGAACGACATTGAAATCGGAATTCAGATATCATAGGCGTGATGTGTTATTAACCGACTTCTAAATAAGGAGGAGGTTATGTATAAATTGGATTAACTTTGCTTGAGTAGTTAATGAGTTGGCTCCTTTAATACGTATTTTTTCTTCTTGGCCTACCTACAATTGGTCTAGTTACAATGGGGGCTATCGTTTTTAAGCTCACCAGTTGGCGCCACTGTCGAGTAAGGTCTTGTCATTAATTTTATTTTTTACTTTAAAGTACAAATAACTTCATAAAAAGTTTATTTTATTTCTTTTATCAACATAGAGTAAACTTCATAAACATATTTACAAATACTCTATCTAACATTAGAAAGCATGAAACATTTAAAAATCATTCTACCTCCAAGTAGTAACAAATAAGATCCTAAAAAATCTTGAAGTCATAATTAATCAGGAATGGCTCAATCTAGACAACAATCATGAATATTAGTTCAAATACGTGATAAAAAAGCACGCAACGAGCGAAAACTCTATGACATTTGACATTTCGGAAGACCTTACTCTACACAAACGCCTCTAGCGGCGAATTCATGCGCGATAGCCCCCATTGGTACTACACTACTACTACTAAAACGGCTAAACTAAAAAACATTAAAAAAAACACAAAATAGTTTAAAAATTGCTTTCGGAAGTCGGTGGCAAAAATGGAAATAAAACAAACAGTCACCGACTTCCGAAAGTATATTTTTTGTGTGTTTTTTTAAGACTTGCAATTGACAATTGATAGGGTGGCAAATATGGTAACGCTATTTGGAGGTCGACTAAACCTACAAGTAATTTACAAATTGAACACTTGTGCAATAACTTGTGAGAATTGATAACAGTGTTTTATGTGGCAGTAAAATCGATTAGTTACATTCTAGTAAATGAGAAAGTAGCTGTCATTCTGTTAACCGATGAAAATGACGTTTGTAAACTTTTTAATGAGCATTTGATGAGGTATTTGTTTCTTATGACGGTTAGCTGTAAAACCGCAAAAACTAGGTACTGGTTTGTTATCGGGCCTTTTTAGGGTTCCGTATCTAAAGGGTAAGAACGGGCCCCTATTACTAAGACTCCGCTGTCCGTCTGTCTGGCTATCTGTCACCAGACTGTATCTCATGAACCTTAATAGCTAGACAGTTGAAATTTTCACAGATTTCTGTTGCCACTTAACAACAAATAATAAATTATTTAATAATTCTAGGGAGCTCCCATACTAGAAACCCGTACCATAAACCGAAAAAAACGCGCGTCTCGTGCGCGAGTCCGTCTCGCACTTGGCCAGTTTTTTATCATAAACAAAACAAATCTTTATTTCCCAAAAATACAGATAAAACGTTAATTTTTCATTTGAATTAATGTTTAAGGACACTTATATTAAACATTTGGATGCTTCAGAGATCTGTACACAATGGATTGAACTCTGTCTCTTAAACTAGGGTATCCTGTATCTTAAGAGACAGTGTTTTCCAATGGGTTCCAATTGATTGATGCATAAGTGGACTGTGTCGATTTACATAAGACGGGAAAAGAGTTATAGGTTTCTTTAGTTTTTAAAAACTATTATTTTGGTATACGCTGCACTAGAAAATATTCAAGGTGGAAACACTGACTCTAAACTAAGTATTCACTACATCATTCTGAACATTGAAAATTTTCATCGGTAATTAAAAAACAACTGTTTCACACATTTTGATCGTGTAGGTATAGTAATTTTGTTGGAAACAGCTGCGTTTTGAAGTTATACTTCTTTTGGCGCGTTAGAGAAAAATGATAAGATTACTTTTTTAAGATGCACGCGCACACCGTCCCGAAAAACCGACACCCTGAAGTTAGCTACTCAAGATACACCCTGAAGTTAGCTAGTCAACATTTTAGTTTTATACGCCAAAGAAGTATAACTTCTTACGTGCGTAATAAGTACAAACACACTTTTTTTTTTTCAATAATCGACGAAAAAATTCTATGTTCTGAGTACGCACGAAGGCTGATCAAGCTCTACAAAACCAGTTTATGCGGATCTCTCATTGTACAGAAAGAGGCCACGTTGTACTGGAAATGTAAAGCTTGTGAATGAATGCTGTGGTAATGCGTTCCTTGCGAAGCATGTGTGGTGTAACTCTGAATGATAAAGTGAGGAATGAGGTTATACGGAAACATTGCGGCTTAAAAGAAGATGTAGTGACAAAAATTGAAAAAAGTATGCTTAGATGGTTTGGACATGTGGAGAGGATGAGTGAAAGGCGACTAACAAAAGGTATTTACAAGGCAGATGTGAGTGGCAACGCCGGGAGGGGACGCCTTACAAGAACATACGCTGACCTCATTGGTGAGGTTCTTCAGAAAGGGCAGGTGCGTAGTACTCGCAACCGGCGTGCGTGTATGACCAGATGTATGAACGTGGACGAGGCAAAAGGAGTATGGATGGATCGTAGCAGTTGGCGCTTTATGGTTTCTGCCTACCCCCATGGGAAAAGGGCCTGAGTTTATGTATGTATGTAAAGCTTGATAAGCCGCCGTGTGTATGTGGTAACCGTTTAAGCTTTGGTGTATTCCACCCTAAATTATAATAGGAAAATTATTGATGATTAACATAGAAAAAAAATGACTGCCACGTTGGTATAGTGGGCACAATCGCGACTGCTGAGCATGAGGTCCTGGGTTCGTTTCCGGGCAAATTGTTATTGGGTTTTTACATCAGGAATTTCTCAGTAAGAGTCTCTAGATTTGTGCCCGGTTAATGGCAATAGGTTCGCATATTACCTACATCTTAAATGTGGGTGTTCTATTAGGTATACCTCTGGGGACTACAGGTGTGATGTTATGTGTGGTATGTATACAGGGTGTGAACAGACTCTTCAAGAAGCCGTCAACCAAGCATTATGTACATCAAATTAAGTAACTTTACGCAAAAATTATTGCTGGGAAACGACTTTTTTTTTGGGGTGAAAAATCACGTTTTACGGTAGGACTCAATGTAACGCATTCAAAACATCGTGTTGATGGATGGATTTAATAGTACGGGGATCGTGAGGGTGTCTTAAGTAAAAAAATACTTTAAAAACATGTATTTGAAAAAAAACTTGTGAAAAAATTTGGCGCTTTGACCCCCCATATCTCCGTAACTAGAAGGTTCCCAAATCCCAGGTATGGTTTTAAACAAAAAAATGATCGCAATGACGGGGAGAACAAGTGCCTTCCGGCCTCGTTAAGAGTCTTTTTACACCCTTTAGAAATAAAATAATTGCCTTACATATGTACTCAGTAAATACATGCTTTTAAATCCATCGTAGGTACGTTGCCAGGGTCAGTGAAACAGCATTTATAGTTAGCAATAGAAAATTGCTTACATCCTCTTTAACTTGTTACAGTTTCTATTTTGAACTCTATCACATGTGCGTAAGATTCATAGTTGGAGGCGTTCTTAGTAGAACGCACTGGAAGTGTAATAATGTATGAAATGCAGAATCAAAGTGATGTGTGACCTCGATGTAAAGTTTTTTATTATCTATAAAAACATATTTAGCATTAGCGTAATACGAAACATAAAAAAAGACGTGTGGCACTCGGAGACTGCCGCGGTAAAGCTATTGCATAGCATTTTTTATCAACTTATGTAATCATAATTATTTATTTATTTTATTTATGCAGTATTTTTGAAGTTATACTTCTTTTGGCGCGTTAGGGAAAAATGATGAGAGTAATTTTTTACGTTGCGCGCGCACATCGGTACCAAAAACCTACATCGTAAAGTTAGCTAGTCAACATACACCCTGAAGTTAGCTTAGTGTCAGATATTGACAAGCCTAGGTTATATGTCAATATCTGACACTACGAAAGTGGTGTTAGGTTATTTTCTTTACGGAATTTCTGGATTCGGTCTCCACGCTCAAGGCCCACGATAGAAGCTATGCAATAAAAAAACTTGACTTAGTACGATTGCTGAGCGTGTTTGGTACGATTCCCAAGTAAGGCAATTGTCGTTTGGTTTTTGCCTCATGAACTCCTCTTTTAGAAGACCACGTCTTTCTTGCCATTGGTTAAAATTCTGCTCAACTTACAAATTCCTTTAGAGGCTCCTTTAAGAAGACATACAATAAAAGTCTTCCCACCGTTATATATTAACAGCGATATATATATAAATATCGCTGTAAATTATTTAATATACGAAAATTAGTACATTGACAGTACATCATTCGAAATATCTAATTTTTAAAAAACCCTGCTGAACATTTTGACCGTTTAGTTATTTAAATAACTGTGTAATAAATGTTCTTTTTTAGTGTTCCGTACCCAAAGGGTAAAATGGGACCCTATTACTAAGACTTTGCTGTCCGTCCGTCTGTCTGTCTGTCCGTCTGTCACCAGGCTGTATCTCATGAACCGTGATAGCTAGACAGTTGAAATTTTCACAGATGATGTATTTCTGTCGCCGCTATAACAACAGATACTAAAAACAGAATAAAATAAATATTTAAGGGTGATTTTTTTGCCGTTTTTGTCGAATGTTGTATAGATAATGGTACGGAACCCTTCGTGCGCGAGTCCGACTCGCACTTGGCCAGTTTTTTTAAATAACTGATGAAAAGTTTCAGTGGGGGTTCAGAATAATGTACTGGATAACCGTTTAAGTGTCGGTGTCCCTTCCTTTGTGTTAAATATAAGAAAGAAACATGCAGGAAATGAGACTACTTTTGATATACGCCTAATAAAAGTATAATCAGCATTTACCGTATCTTGCATTGAACAAAATTATCTGTTCCATTCAATTTAAAATAACCTAATATAATTCTTCAACAGACTCGGCTTCGTGCCCTGCCGAGAATCATCAGTCGTCATAGCCGTAAGCAGTCCCCATCGACGGGATTCCCTGGACGCTGTCTCCCACTGCATAGAGACCCTGAAAGCCAGCGTGCCGATTTGGAAGAAGGAGGTGTATGAAGGCGACGCCCCCGTCTGGAAGGAGAACGTCGAATGTGCGTGGTCCACTAAACGTAGAGCCTGCAACGGTCAGACCGTCGGCTGAGTTTTTGAATAGCTTCTTTGTTGATTCTGTGAGCGAAGCAGGGTGTTTGATACTATTAGAAATTTAGATCAATTACCACTGAATAAACAAAAAACTAACCTTCAATACTGTATAGTTCTGTTCAAACTTTATGGCGGCTCGGAAGTTAGCCGCGAGTGACGGTCTGCGCATTATACAGTCAACACGATGAGTCCTCTGCGACTCGTTCATACCTAAAATTTGATTCTGCGCAGCTTCACTTTATTCTTATTCTTTATTGAACACAAAATTAAAAGATATACAAGCAAAATTACAATATACAGACTTACTTTATATGTTACGATCCGCAATAAAGTTTGAACCGTTATACCTGCGCAGACCGTCACTCGCAGCTAACTTCCGAGCCGTCATAAAGTTTGAACAGAACTATAATTGTTGGTAAAGGCTCTTTAATTCAGAGCGGTTTTTATTACCAGGTTGTTTTAGATAAAATTGTTTTTAGGGCATTTTAAATTTACTCTTTGATTAGTAAATATGACTGAGGAAATGTGGGTGTACTATTAAGTACACCTCTGCCTAACCCTTCGGGGATTACAGACGTGATGTTATGTGTTTTTGTTTAGTTAGAAATCGTAGGACTTTAATAAATGCCTTTGAATGTTAGTTAGAGCTTTCGTCTGTTATTTTGAGCTCTATTTTCAGTGGTTTAAGGGTTGTAATTTAGGCTTTGAATAAATTATGTAATAATGTTGATTAGTGTTAGGTGTAGTTGATAGCGCCTTTTGAGCTTTAAAGGCACTTTTCTTTTTAGAATGTTGAGGCTGTGAGCAAAATGAGGGTTGGATAAATACCTTAGTGTATTTCCGCACTATTTATTTGTATGACGTATTCAGAAAGAAGGTATTATCTTACCGTAAACACGCGAACTAAAGACGGAATCGTTCAAGGGAGAAGACGAAATAAATTCCTATAGATCCAGCTGATACGGTTGATATTTGTCAGGCTGCCAAAAGTTGCAAATGCGTACAATGCAAATAGGACTTTAGGGAGTGATGAAATAGGTATTAAATAAGTTATTTATATTATTTGCTGTTCACACGCCCTTTTAACGGTTTTGCCTCGCGTTTGCACTAAGGAACTCATAGACAACTTGTCAAAATGACAAAGAGGTAAAAAAAAGTAGAGTAATAGGTTTATTAGTACCTGGTTGATTAATAAAGAGCTGTTCAAAATCTATATTTTTTTGATGTTGTAGGAGTTACATATTCCCTAAGATTTAGGAGCGTCTATGAGATCTGAAATTGTAGCAATTGTTGGTTTGACTCACCAAACACATTGAACGCTTTAAATGTTAAATTCATCATTCTGTCTATGTTATTGATATATTACATACTAGCGACCCGCCCCGGCTTCGCACGAGTGCAATGTAGATATAAACCTTCACACAATCACTCCATCTATTAAAAAAACCTGCATCAAAATCCGTTGCGTAGTTTTAAAGATCTAAGCATACATAGGGACAGACAGCGAGAAGCGACTTTGTTTTATACTATGTACTGATTAAACCGTAGATGCAAAGTTATCCATGTAAATGTCAAATCTTAATTGTCTTCGCTAAATCATCTTCTTCTTTGCGTGTCGATAGACTCAAATAATACTCGACCTATTGTCACCTGCACAGCTGTGTGGTTGGCTTCGTTTCAAACTAAAAAATTAAACGACAAAATCACAAGTGCTGATTGACTTAACACAAATTCGAACTTACACCAACGCACGTTATGTCATGTTTCTAATGTAATTCCAGAAGCAATGGCTGCCACAAGCGTTGATAAGTATATTTTGGGTTTTTATATATGTCAATAGTCACTGTCATCTTCAAACCTTAACGATGTTTTAAATACGTTTAGAGATAAACACGTTTAGTTATTTGTGGTGCAAGGTGGCCTTCGAGTTTATATCATCGGACAAGTTTAACCAACAAATAAGACAATTTCCTATGTAACAACTTACTGCAGGAAATGGATTGGCTGCTGTGTTTTTTTTATTTTAAATATTATTTATTTATACATATATATTTATTTATACAGGGGGAATGGTACACCGACGCTAAAACAGTAACCACGTATGAGTACATCATTCTGAATCCCACCATACAAAATGTTTGCTTCGGTTATTAAAAAAAAACAGTTGTTTCGTACAAAACTGCATACTGCTACACGGTCAAAATTTATGGAACAGTAGATCATTTTTTTAACAAACGGCAAAATTTTATTTTATGTGGGTTCAGAATGATGTATTCAATACGTGGTAACCATTTTAACGTCGGTGTCGCTTCCAAATTGTATTTTATCGTTGATATAAAACTTACTTTGTATAATTATAAAAAAGTAATGCATACTTCGTGATTCGTACACACAATGTATAAATAAAATTGTCCTCACTAAAAGTGAAAGTTAGTAAAATTGTAAGAATTTAATTTTTAATTCTTCGATAATAAAGATTGGTTTTCGAACTTTGGAGTTCATTTAAGTTGTTTACTTAAAACGTAAAAAGTAATGTTTTATATCAATCATTTGTTTTTATAAATGTATACAGCATGAAATGCAAGTTTTAAAACTTTTTACTCACAGTTATATTTTTTGTGCGTGAGTCTTAAGTTTTTTTTTAAATCTATTTACAAGTTCTCTTTTTATTTACATAATTTACATTCAAACCCAAACTCGTTTGATGTTTAATAAAAAGTTTGGGTGAAAGCGATTTTATTATTTTTTTTGTTCAAAATTTTAGGTTTTTTTTTTTGTTTGAAGGCAATTTAGTTTTTAAGTCATCAATGCAGTAATAAAAAATAAAGTTTAAGATTGTTTCAAGTAGTTTTCATTGATAACCGAGTGATCTGTTGTGGCGATAACATTCTTATAAGGTCAGTGGGTCAATTCTAATGTGCGTAGTTACAAATAGTTATAAAGGACTGTTTTCATTGACAAAAAAGACACCTTAATAAAGCTTTAGAAGCACAATATTTTAACACGAATACAGCAATAGCGAAATTAACTTTAATCAGGTATGTAAAGAGATAAATATCACATCATCTTATTTTCTTTGATCAATTTAAAAATAGTTTTCTATCGATGTACTTTTGAAAGTTTTGCAGCCATTCACGACCTTTCTTTTTCTGTCGCTGTTGACACAATTCTAAAATGTTATACTCGTAAATTAAAAAAACAAAAGAATGGAAAACATTGTTTTCGCAGATTGATAAGATTGTGTGCATATGCACTCAGATAAGTTATCAAAAAGGGGAATACAATAAAATGTATAGATACAGTCAGTGGCCTGTATTATCCCTCCTTGTAAGGTCATGTAATGAAGGTCATTGATTACTTAAAGTACCTAATTGCATAAAAATAACCCAACCACTCCGGGAGTGCCGACAGAAGTAAAAACTTTTTTTTTTTCAAGATTCTGGATTATTTTTAGAAAATATTTTTGCATTAGTCTTTTACATTTGACACACTGTATTTTTTTGGGCTAGTATATGTAGCAATACCGCTAACTCTGCAACGAAAAAGAGGTCGTGAAACGGTGTCGCGAGTTCAATTGTTTTCCCCATCTCAAAAATGCCCAACGCTCCTGAAGAAGTTTTCACTTCGAAAACTATGAAATGCCTAACTGGCGACTATATGTACACAATTAGTCGGTTTTTTTAACCTGCATATTCTGTCCCACAGCTGGACAAATGCCAGTTTTCTTTATCGTTTGCCTTCTCCGGCCAATTAGTTAGGAATGAGTCCAATTCGTCTCGCCACCAGCTGGTAGAAAGATACTAATTATGTTAAAGTTAACCAAGCTTCAAGAAATACTGTTTCTAATAAAAATGGTAGCATAAAAGGCTAGAAAGAAATATACTAATTTTTAATCATCTGGGCCCTAAACTGGAGCTAAAGGAGAATACAAATGATCTTTAAAAAGTACATGAAGAGTCGAAGAATACGACACTCAGTACTTTAATCAATCATACGACATATACAATCGAACATACAGCGAGTTTAATACTAGAGACAGAAAGACTTGGATAATTTAATTACTAACTGATTTATTTTCAATTGATCCTATTTTTAATATTGCTTTAAGAACATTTATTATACCGTCCTAAGACTGATTGTATACACCGTACACAGAAAAAAAAAGATTTTATGGCTACACAGTCAAATACACTATAACTAAACATAACATAACATCACGCCTGCAATCCCCGAAGGTTTAGGTAGAGGTGTGTCTTATAGTACACCCACATTTCGCCAGTTATGTTTTTAAGTCCTATGTAATAGGGGGCGAGACTATTGCCATCAACCGGGCACAAATCCAGACTCCGTGGCTGCTACTGAGAAAATTCCTGATGGAAAAACCCAGTAACACTTTACCCTGGAAATCGAACCCAGGACCTCACGCTCAGCAGTCGCAGACTAACGAGGCCGTTTATAGCTAAACCTGCAAGCTAAACCCCACAAAACATTACAGGCACAGTACCAGACTCAACACCAATCCCAACACCGGCGCCGAACCCAGCGCCGCCTATCGACAAAACCCTGGTCCAGATCAACGTCTCCTGCGAAGAACTGCAGCAGCGTATCAACAACTTTATGGAGAGGAAGAGAGAACAAGTGAACATCAGTAATATCCATGACTTCATACCTGATAAGCAGGATGATATGGAGACGGAGACTTGTGCTAGAGTGAGGACGCAGTTCGTTAGGAGGAGTGACTCGAAGGGCCATTTGAAAAGTGAGTGTATATATTTGTTTAGGTACATAATCGGCTTATATATGTAAAATGTTTCTTCTTCTAGGACCTCGTCTGAATGTGAAGTGGGCACTTGGGCAGTACAACACCTAGATTCGAATTATAACTTATTAAAGTGCGTTTTTTAATCATAGAGACTAAATTGACACATGCTAATGTCAAACTGTATAGATGTGACCTATACAGTTTGACATTAGCATGTGTCAATTTAGTGTCTAGGATTAAAAAACGCACTTTAGGAGATGTTTAGTACACCTACAATCCGCCGGTTAAAAGCTCGCTCCTATAAGATGGTCCTATCCGAGGCGAGGTTATTGCCGTCAACCGGCCACAAGTCCCGACTCCAGGCTTACTGAGACATTTCTGATGGAAAACTCCAATAATACCTTGCTTCATCTGGAGATCAAATCCAGGATTCAATGCTCAGTAAATACGCGTTTTTTACAGTGACAACACCTGCTAGTACTACGTTCCGTAATATATAATATACGTTCGTCGTATATATACGTTCCATCATAATAGGATAATAATTTGAATCACGTTAAAATTCTTAAAATGGTCATAAGACACGGTTAATATTGTGTTGTCACTTTGTGACCATTTTACGAATTGAAACGTAATTAATAATATTACCCTATTAGGGCTGCGGGACTGTTCGAAAGAGATACCGCGGCTCTGGAACACAAAGGGAAAGGGAGGAACATGGATGGGTTTTAGTCAGTACAAGTCTGACACTCCCTTCCGCTCTGCCCAGAGCGGGAGGAGTCATTTGATGATTTCCCATCCGAAAAAAAAAGCCCTATTATAATTCTGCTAAAGCGGCGGCCATTTTAGACCCCGCGGTCATATAAGTGAACGTAGCATGTATTATAAAAATATCCAATCAAAATAATTTTCTTCTATTCCCAGTCCGGAAAGTCCACAACGAATGGGGTCCTCAGACCGTCTCAGCCGCGGACATGTACCCAGACCAGACGGACAACAGCGGCTTACCATCGTCCATAGCCGAGCGAGTGGTCACCATCGAGAAGTATCTGAACATCGCGCCCGTATCTAAGGACGTATACAGGCGGCTGAAGGATATGGAGGACAAGATAGCGGAACTTCAGGCTGTGTCGCCGGAATATGCTCAATTTTGGGTATGTATTGTTTCGACATAGTGCAACATGGTTACAGTAGTCCGGTCAAATTAGACCAAAAAAACCGGGCTTTTCACATTTCTTTTATAATAGTGTATTGAACAATCCTACCAATTTTCAGCCAAGTGGGAATTATTGTAACCTTGGATGCCTAAATTGACCGGACTAAAGGTTTAACTTTCTGAATGCCATTGTCACACACGAGACAAACAAGCGCGTGCCATGTACGCCAAACGACACAAATATGTGACAAAATGGTAGGTGGCATTGTGGCTTGGCGTTAAGGGCACGCCCGTGCGTTTATGCTCTGTCGTTCAAAAAGTTAATTTAAAAGCAGCAAATCTACAATACGAGTATGTTTCTTATTTTTTTTTAGAAAACTACAAGAGATACAGACATGAAACAAGAAGGGGAGGTGGACTACACATTCTCAGCCGATGATATCGCAAGGAAGATTGAACAGCTAGAAAGGGGCATGATGTGATGAGATACTTCACACTTACACAGATCAATTTTAACAGGAAAGATATGCTATACTGGCCTGTATATATCCAACTGTTGGGAAATAGCTTTTTCTGTCTTATATACAGCAGATACGATAGAGGAGAAAACTAATGTTTTCATGATGCCGACATTACGGTACAATTCGGCAAACACAGACCGGATCAGCAACAACAGACCACAACAATACAACTAGTGTCTATGTAAGGCCGCTGCCTCGAAATTTGCGGGCAGCGGGGCGGCGGCGGTACCGCTAGCGGCGCTAGCGGTACTGGAGTGCACCGCTCGTTCCCCGCTCCCGCGCCGCTGTTTTCGAGAACCGGTTCATCTAAATGTACGCATAAGATCCTGCCGCTCCCGCACCGCCGCCGCCGCCCCGCTGCCCGCAAGATTCCAGGCAGAGGCCTAAGGGCCGGCCACCGAAGCGGAGACGAGGATAGGTGATGTGTTGTAAACCACCAATAGAATTTCTTGTCTCCGCTTAGCTTTAGTAGAAACGGTTGAGCAGAGAGGAGAGATGTCTATTCTATTCTATTAAGGCACTTAGTCCCTAAAGGTGGACCATTGTGCGTGAGCCATGGTGGCCGTTACTCCAACCAGCCCACCTCCCGCCAGAAACAGATCAGACTTCCCGGTCTTCTCAGGGCATCCATGAGGGATCTCGGTGTTCGCAGAGTCTCCTCGCGGTTCACCGGTGCACTCGAGGAGCACATGCGCCACCGCATCGATGCGTTTGATATCCACCAATCATATTCATTGGTGCACATAGCTTAGCACTGGTGGAAACGTATTCAACTAAGATATGTTTTTATATGGAAGGATGCGTGCTAAGGATGGTCTAAGCTATGTGCGCCCTCGCCGCTTCCCTACTATCTATACATCGCATAGCTCGAGCTGCGCATCTTCCTCGCGCAGGTACTTTGCGGCGGCGCATCTTCATAGCACATCTTACTCGCAACGCTACACACGAGTAGCTTAGTATCAAAAACGGTCACATAGTTTCACAGCTTAGCTATTACATCCTCGCAGTATAGCTGCATAGTACATCTGGTGGAAAAGCAGCCTTAGTATCACTTACATCATCGCTTATCTCTAGTGGAAACGCAGCCTTACTCTGTGAGAAAGACACCCGCTGCAATGTCATCATCTGTGGTAGTGTTTTCATAGTTTAGAAAACAGTTGTGTCATTACGGCTGTGCGATTTACGGTAGTCTACGAAATTATATCGTTAGAGATAACAGGGGTTGGCTTCGCAGATACTACCGAGTTCACTGAAGGACAGACTTTCAGTGAACTCGGTAGTATCTGAGAACTTTACACCCTGATGCCCTAAGTAATAAGGTTGAAAAGTGATTGACCGTCAGTGATAGTCAGTCTGTAGTACCATGTAGGTACACATTGAAATGGAATATAATTATCTTAAATACACTATGTATGTTAACTTGCCGCTTTTTGTATAGCGAGGCATCTTTTTTTCAATGTACTTTGTGTTAAAATAAAAACACATTTTAAATTAACTTAGTAACTTTAATGTAGGAATCAAACAACTGTGGTATAAGCACATGTTTAGATATAAATAAACTTGTTTTAATGTAAGACTGTTTTTTATTTACACCCAGCTTTTTAATTAAGAATAATATATCAAACTCTACTTTTGATGATTACTTCGATTTTCGCAGGTTACATTGCACGGAATTAATTCTTTAATCTTTCAACAAAACTCTTATTTTGTACCGTCAGGGAAAATATTTATCAAGCAACTATACACCTTACGTCAATTTGCTTATAATGGAGAAGGTTACTCAAAGCAGATTGTAGATGGCGTGTCCAAAGCTTAGTCCCAATCTGACCAATGAGGTCAAGCTATTTTGAAATATAAAATGACATTGACAGATTTCCAACCAAACCAATGACGATGTTTGGTACAAGCTATGCTAGCGCCATTAGATTTACAGTTGCCTTCCCCAGTGTCAAAGAATGATAGTTGTAATTGGTTTATACGGACCATTTCAGTATGTAAGCATTAATCTCCCTAACGTTACAATAAAGGGTGTAAAAAGACTTAACGAAGCCGAAAGGCACTTGTTCTCCCCGTCATTGCGATATTTTTTTTGTTCTAGACCATACCTGGGAACCTTCTAGTTATGGAGATATTGGGGGTCAAAGTTCCAACTTTTTCACAAGTTTTTTTTTTTAAATACATGTTTTTAATGTCTTTTTTTCCTTAAGACACCTTCACGACTTATCGTACTATTCAATCCATCCATCAGCACAATGTTTTGAATGCGTTACATTGAGTCCTACCGTAAAACGTGGTTTTTCACCCCAAAAAAATAAGTCGTTTCCCAGCAATAATTTTTGTGTAAAGTTACTTAGTTTGATGTACATAATGCTAACGGCTATGACGGGTATGTATAACGGGTATGTTAACGGCTTCGTGAAGACTGTTTACACCCCGTATAAGACCCATAAACTCAAAGCTAACTTGAAAAAAATTATTCATCAAAGCAAACGCTACAAAATACTGAATAAAACACATTCAACATTAATTAAAACATTTTCACATTTTATTTACACAATATTTCACTTTTATGTACAAATCACGGTTCTATCTCAAGAGACACTCACTACACTTCACAAGATAATTAAACTAGGAGTCTTAGGGACCACACTTGACGACGAGGAATCGGCTTGATCCGACAGGTAGGCCTACCATGACGTCTTAAAGCATTATTGTTTTAATCTTCTTCCAGAGTGGGAAAGAGATAGCGCTAGTGGTCCTCTATAGCTCCGTCTCTTTCCCACACTGGAGTGACTTTAAAACAATACTGCTAGACGTCATTGCAACCACCAGGACTTAATATCCATGCAAGAAAAGCGGTTCAAATCCGGGCAAGTGACTTTTTCAATTCATATGTACAGTACCTGTGCCAGCAGGTCAACCTACCCGAAACTGTCTGATGTCTCATTTGTCCAATCAACCTTGAACCTAATGTTTTAGTATTAAAGTCGAAAATCTATTAAAGAAATTTGACAGATTGGAGTAGCTTGATGTGCTGGCGTCTGACCATTCTAAGTTTGAAACGAAGGATGGATTGTGTGAGGAATGATATGGAAGAAAAAGGAGTAAATGGTAGCGTGACGGTTGACAGAGGAGATTGGAAGAAAAAAAATGTGTTGCGCCTCGTGTTGGCGCAACACGCTTTTGCGGGCAGGAAGATGATGTACTTCCTTGGTTTATCTTGAACGTACGTCATAATACGTCGTTTGCCTCATTTCGCGCCGTACTAAATACCTCACATGGTAACACTTGATCGAATAAAGCAGATTCCAGTGTCGACATGTGTGGTTGCTCCCTTCGGTTAGCAGACTCCAGCTTCGACTAGGCAGCTGGCTGCTGGGCCGGCCTTCTCAGGTAGACCACGACGCCCAGAGCCCCCAGGAGTGCGGTGATGAGGTACAGGTCCCAGTTCGAGAGCAGCGTCGAGTCCGACAGGAACAGCACTGCCAACGGACTCTGAAAGAATGACTGTTGATTATCGACTTAAGTGAGGTTACTGCGGATCAAAATAAAATACATCACCGAACTAATAAGCGACTGTGGTCAAGCGTAATAAACGAAAATAAACCTTAGAGTTTCTACAAATAAGGTTATTTTTTTGCCACTATACTCAGAATAATGTGAAGTAATTTTCAATACTGACACGTAAAAACGCACCCGCGTGTGTTTTAGCGGACGCCTTAGTCACGTATAGCAGTGTCTACTTACATCAAGTATCTGATGTATAGCGGAGGCAGCGTTCAGTCTGGCCAGCGCGAGCGCAGCGGGCAGACGTGCGTCGGGCGACGTGTCGGCCGCGAGGTCGTAGCAGCGCTTGGCTAAGTGCGCGTCCTGCGCGAGTCCTAGGCCTCGCTCGTGCATGTAGCCCAGGTTGAAGGTCGCCTGCGCGTTGTGGAGCTGTTCTGAGGCTATCCTGTAAGATAAAACATAAACATTACTTCTGTGATCCTGAAAGCGATAGACCAACTAGGTAGGGGAGTCGACAACGTACCTGTAGTGATACGCCGCGGCCTCCGCGTCCTGCGGCGTGCCCAGCCCGTAGTAGTGGTAGTCCCCGAGCTTGACCCGCGCCGCCCCGCAGCCCTGCGCCGCCCCGCGCGCCCACAGCTGCAGCGCACGCGACCAGCGCTCTGACTCGCTGAACAGTCGCACCTCGCCTGCGGGATACACTTTATTAAACTCTCTTCGCTCTTCACGCGTAACGCGGAGTCAAGTTATATAAGTCGTACCTTATATTCATGCCTAGCAGTAGCTGCCAACGCCGAACAAGTGATAGCAATAAAAGAGGCAGTAGAAACAGAGATGGTTTCCACTCTTGTTAATTTGCGCCCGAAGCCACAGAATAAGAAAGGTACAGAAGCGGCACTTCGCGCAAAAATTAATAGAAATAGCGACTCTTGCTACCGCGATACTCACCTAAACGTTGCCGCTCTCTTCTAACGCGTAACTCTGTCGCTGTTTGGCGCGGAGTGACGCGCTAGCTGTGGCGCTAGGGTTGTCGGCTAGCCGCAGTCATCTATCTACCTACTTGACCACGTAATCTATCTTGTGTTTGATGCGTATGATTACACGGTCAATTAAGTAGATAGACCATGACTATTAAAGTCCGTCATTTGTAATTAACAAATGAAAACAAGCCTTTAATCTTTAGGCTACCTAGATACCTCTTTGTTTAACATGCCTCATTTTACTATAATAATTCCTTGTTATCTCCTAAACGCATGGACCGATTTACATGATTCGAACGGATAAAATGGATTTAGACTTAGACCTTTCATTTGACACAAAAATCCTTATGATATCTCAACAAACAAAAAGTCACATTTTCAAGTTGGTCTCGTAATTATCCAACATGTATGTCGAGAATATCACGCCGCACCGCTGCCGCCGGGCGACTGCGGGCGGGTAGCTGAGGTCGCGGAGGGGGCACCGGCCGGGACAGCACTGCGTCATCGTCCACCGAGCGATTGACAACTTATTTATCTCATTTTCGAATTTAACTAACCGTTTATTTTCTCCTAGTTAAAATTCTCGTAATACAGTCCACTATAATAATTCACACCGTGTTTTCCTCGTAACACCTGGAGGATATCATCCAACTCCTTTCTATGTATGAAACTCGTAACAATCCTTTTAAAAACTGTCTTATCAAACGTGAATTTAAACTGGGTCTAATTCAATAAAAAGGGAGTTAAATTTTATTTGTGAAGAACACGATAATCTAAGATACTTAAATTAGTAGGTAGGTCTAAAATAGGTACAATGCAAAAATGTGTGTGACATGGCTCATTGAAATAAAAATAAGTTTGCGCGCGAGCGGTGACAGCCGACTGGCGGAGTGGCCACGAGGCCACGCGAAAGTGTAGGCATTTATCGCTGTAGGTACGGCCGAGTGAAGGAGGCCTGCCGAAGGTGGCAGGAGGAGGGCGAACAATGCCTTTTCTTGCCTCCCCAAATAAAGTGGCCTGCTGGCGATGGACTTGGGGATGTAGGTAGTCTAAGCACATAGACCCGAGTTGGCATCGCGTGGTGTTTCCGAGTGTCCTCCACATAGAATTCCAGAGCGCGGGGCAGCGCAGGCCTCCTCTTGACCCGAGACGAGGTTTGTGTGCCCGTACTCCAGCTGGAGGACGAGGACGAGGACAAGGAACCGTGTGGTTTCAGTCTTACTGGCTAAAACACGGCTGTCAGAGTCTGATAGAGTCCTTCGCCGCTCAACGGCTGAGAACATCCATGAGGATTTACCCACGTAAAAAAGGTGTACCCATATTTCACCAGTTATATTTAAGTCTTTCAATAGGGTCTTATTGCCATCAATAGGATCAGGAATTCCAGCTAGAAAACCCAAATAATACCTTTTCCGATGCTGAAACCGAATCCAAGACCTCGTGGTGATCAATAACGGAATGAATGACAAATCATAAGCCTCGTAGAATGAGCTTCTAACCATCACAGCTATTCACAAACGCTTCGATTCGATTTCGATTCGGAAAGTCGTATGGCTATCTCGCTCGCTTTCGTAATGCCAAAATAGATATACGACTTGTCGAATCGAAATCGAATCGAAGCGTTTGTGAATAGCTATGCAGAAGGTTATCAAATCTAAAGTCATCATTTTACTGCCCTTTTTTTATGATGATGGGAAATCATCAAATGACTTCTCCCGCTCTGGGCAGAGCGGAAGGGAGTGTCAGACTTGTACTGACTAAAACCCATCCATGTTCCTTCCTTGCCCTTTGTGTTCCAGGGCCGCGGTATCTCTTTCGAACAGCCCGCAGCCCTGGCAGGCATCGGCCCTTGCGGGCCCCTCCCTATTTGCTGACATCTCTTTGAGGCGCGCGTGGAACACGAACGCGCCGTCAACACGGCCTGTCGTCAAAAGACGAACGGACGGCGAGCTAGCCCATTACTCTCCGTCCACAAGTCCGCGTCATCATTTTCCTGCCCTTATGCTCAAAAGTAATTTACACGAATTAGACTAAAAATCAGCGCTTTTTAACATGCTTTTACTTACCGGTGTCAAGCAAGAAGGCGGCGTTAGTCTGCGCCAGTTCATATCCCCGCTCGGCCAACGCGAGGTACTGCAGTAGGGACGAGTCGGAGTCCCGTGCGCGCCAGGCGGCGTGCGCCAGCATCAGGCGTGACCCCCACGGCCCACGCTCGCACACGTTCTTGAATAACTGTTACAAAAATGAAATGAGGATGTCTTTATTTATTTCACGGCTGCTGGACGTGCGGATGCCGAAAATGAGGTCAAAAACAAAATCCATGATAGTGGTCATAAAATAAAGGGTGTAAACAGACTCTTAACGAAGCCGAAAGGCACTTATTGTTCTCCCCGTCATTGCGATATTTTTTTTGTTCTAGACCATACCTGGGAAGCTTCTTGTTACGGAGATAATTATTAGGGGTCAAAGTTCCAACTTTTTCTCAAGTTTTTTTTAAATACATGTTTTTAATGTAAGATTTTTACTTTAAACACCTCCAGGACCCCCTTACTATTCAATCCATTCATCAGCACAATGTTTTGAGTGCGTTACATTCAGTCCTACTGTAAAACGTGATTTTTTAACCCCAAAAAAAAGTCGTTTCCCAGCAATAATTTTTGCGTAAAGTTACTTAGTTTGATGTACATAATGCTTGGTTGACGGCTTCGTGAAGAGTCTGTTTACACCCTGTATTTGCATAGTTATCATGAAGTAGTAGCAGTCATGTAGTAGTAGTGATATTTTCATGTTTGTCATGAATACCATTATCAAGGTTTTCAGGGATGCTCATGACACCAAAAATTACAGTAAAATGGCGAGAATTGGGTAGTTTCCATCATACTGATATATTTATCCATAGATTTCATTTTCACGGTTTTCAGGTATGCTGATAATCAGGTCAATATCTGTATAGACACAAAAGAAAGGAACCGAAGAATTGCCAAACTTAAGTGGCAGTGGGCAGGGCACATTGCTCGCAGAACGGATGGCCGATGGGGCCGAAAAATTCTGGAGTGGCGACCGCGAACCGGAAGACGTTACGTTCGAAAGCCTCCCACTAGATGGACCGATGACCTGGTGAAGGTTGCGGGGATCCGCTGGATACGAGTCCCACGGGACCGGTCAATGTGGCGACACTTGGGGGAGGCCTATGTCCAGCAGTGGACGTCTTTCGGCTGAAATGATGATGATCTGTATAGTCACCTCTACGGCCGTGGTACAGGAGCGCAGCACCCCTAGGCCCTGCGCGTGCATCTGCCCCAGGTGGTACAGCGCCAGCACGTGGCCGGTCTGCGACGCGAGCGAGAAGTACTTGTTGGCTTGCTTGAAGTCGCGGCGGACGCCTATGCCACCTGTCATATGGAATTTATCGGTTAATTCATTCATCCAATACCTCTATGTTTTTTATTGTCCACTACCTGTTGCCCGCGACCTAAGTTCGCGTGAAATTATTATAAAGAAATATTACTTCCGTTTTTGAATGGGATTTTGTTAACAATCTCAAACGTTTTATTTTTTTTCCACGGAACGTAAAATAAAAGTACCCTTAGTTAGACCATAGAGCATCAGCTATCTGTCAATAAAAGTCCCGTCAAAATCTGTTTCGGAGATTAGTCGGAACAAACGGACAGGCAGACAGAAAAAAAAAAAAAAAAACAAGACAGGACATGAAAGACATGTAAGTACCTTGTGTGTAACTTAAGTGAATGTATATACTTTCAAATACATTCAGTAAAAAGCTGTTATTTTGAAGATTTAAACAGACACTTCAATTGTATTTACTTTCATAATTCCTTTTCTAAATAATTTATTTGTCAGTCTACCTACTTATAGCAAACCATAAGCTATATATATAAAGAACTATTCGTATGCTCACAGAATGTTAATTATGTACACCTACCCAATTACAATTAAGAAGCGACTACTTATGGGTCGGGCCCAGTATCTTTAACACAAGTTGTCTTTTCAACTTAGCAAGGGTGCTGGTGTTACCATACCATTATATTTTCCTGAAATTGTTTACTACCATATGTTTCATGTAAAATGTATAACTGGCTATGCAAATAAATTATTATTATTTCCTTTATTTATTTATATACATATTTTTTACATTTTCAAATATTTAAATATAAAACGACATAAAAAAAAAAACATTTAAAAATATAAAAAATAGTAGCCCACCGGTATCGGGAATATGGTCCAAGCTACCGGCGGTCAGGGCTCCAGAGAGAGGAACCTCCTAACAATACGAGCCGTGTCCAGGAGTACCGCTTTCTGAATCAAGCCCTTGATCCAGCTGCCTAACGAGAGCCTCCTCAGGTGTTGGTCGAGGCTTTTGGCAATTAAGCCATTATTATTATTATTTGTTTGTATAGATGTTTCTAGTAAGAATAGACTTACCAAAGTACATGAATCCGAGATGCAGCTGTCCCTCGACCCAGCCCTGGTTGGCGGCCATCGTGAAGTATTTAAACGCAGCGGTCGTATCCTTTGGAACTCCACGACCCTAAGAAAAAATAATATAACATCACGCCTGTGATCCCCGTAGGGTTAGGCAGAGGTGTACACCCAGTTATGCTTAAGTCCCATGTAATAGGGGGCGTGCTTATTGCCATCAACCGGGCACAAATCCAGACTCCGTGGCTGCTACTGAGAAATTCCTGATGAAATAACTCAATAGCACTTTGCCCGACCCGGGAATCGAACCCAGAACCTCAGGAAGTCGCGCGTGCGACCGCTCGACCAACGAGGCAGGAAAATAATCAATATATATCAATTTACTGTATTTTTTACCAACTTCCAAAAAGGAGGAGATTCTCAATTCGGCTGTATGTTTTAATAACCGACTTCCAAAAAAAAACACTAGAGAGTGGAAAATGATACAAACAAAAATCACCGACTTGCGGAAGGGAAGTCGCATGCGCTTCTAGAAGGAACTAAAGTCAGAACTTCTTTATCTTCAACGTAGTTCATAATTTTGTAACATGCTTTTTTAAGAAGGACACGTTTGATGTCGTTTTTACCCGACAGTCAAGGAAGGGTTGTGTTTTTCGCGGGTATCTTGTATGTATGTATGCAATATTCTTTTGTTTTTTTAAGTGAAAACTTCTTTAGCGTCGTTGTGATTTGAAAGTCGATGAAACGAAAAAGCTACAGTAAAAAGGGACGGACACATAAATTCATAAGATTTAACGTGGGAGAAAATGAGATAGGAAGCATTATACAGTGTTTATCTTGAAGCCAACATTTTTGAAGGTTTCACTTCTACCACGTGTGACTTGCACACATGTTTTTTTTTAAATTGATTGGTGTTATTTATTTAATTTCTTCATGAGTTTAAGCGAGTTTCCGAACGCACTGCTGGGATAATTATTATTGTACCATTGTACGTGTATCCCTCCGCAGTGGCGAAGGTACCATACAACTCGATTCCTACCGGCTTCCCTTTGAAAAATGTCACAGTCAGTATTCTATAGACAAATAATATAATAACATTAAAGACATGTACTCTGGTTTACCTCTTACAAAAATTTACCCTTCGCTACTGCCCCTTTTTTTTACGGATGGGAAATCATCAAATGACTTCTCCCGTTCTGGGCAGAGTGGAAGGGAGTGTCAGACTTGTACTGACTAAAACCCATCCATGTTCCTTCCTTGCCGTTTGTGTTCCAGGACCGCGGTATCTGTTTCGAACAGTCCCGCAGCCCTCGCTACTGCCCGTCCGTGTAACATAGACGTTTTTGTAATGTCAGTAATGTTACTCACCTGTAAATACATGAAGCCCAGGCCGCTTTGCCCAACAGGGTTGTTCAGTTCA
The DNA here is from genome assembly GCA_950005105.1 of Lycophotia porphyrea. Classification (NCBI taxonomy): domain Eukaryota; kingdom Metazoa; phylum Arthropoda; class Insecta; order Lepidoptera; family Noctuidae; genus Lycophotia; species Lycophotia porphyrea. Next base: position 15,101,774 of record OX465402.1, read on the forward strand.
GCCGCTTTCCTGAAGTACCGCAGCGCTGTCTCATTGTCAGCCTTGATGCCGTCGCCTCCTTCTAGATATATCTGTAATGAAACGAGAATGTGAATGATGGCTTTTGAAGATACCTCTAGATACCGGTAAAATAATCTGGTGGGAAATTCAGACAAGATATTATTATTATTATTAATAAGTACCTGGACGACAGAGGTGAAAATAGTAAAAAACTGGCCAAGTGCGAGTCGGATTCGCGCACGAAGGGTTCCGTACCATAAACCTTTACCCCTTTAATTATTAAATAAATTATATTTTTATTATTTGTTGTTATAGCGGTAACAGAAATACATTATCTGCGAAAATTTCAACTGTCTAGCTATCACGGTTCATGAGATATAGCCTGAAGACAGACAGACGGACAGTGGAGTCTTAGTAATAGGGCCCCGTTTTTACTCTTTGGGTACAGAACCCTATAAACGAATTTATATTGACTTTATATTCTCAGACGCATGGTTTTCATTGATTACCCCTCCTCCCCTCCCCTCCCCTTTGATGGTTTCGCGAGGTTTTAGACTACCCCTCCTCGCCTTTCCCAACCTCACATGTATTTATTATTAATGAAAAGATCACATAGTTTTAAAATCAAATCTAATACTTAATAAAAAAAATGATAAAAATTCGCTTATTCGGGATTCTAAACAAAAAATCTGTTGCTCGGGTTTTCAAGCAGTTAATGGTAAAAAAAATATGTTACACATAATTTTTTCGTCCCACAAAAAATAAACGTGATATTAGTCACAGTATGACCCCACCCCAGCCCCCGCCCGCCCCATCGTGATTAAGTATGATTGTCACATCCCCCCCCTATCAATAGATGGGGGGGGGGGATGTGAGAGAAAAATCATGATTAATCACAATTGATTAATCATGATTTTTCTCTGAACCCCACCCCTTTTTCAAACCTCACGTGATTTGAGGACGACCCCTTACAGAATACTGATTCATACCTTGCCTAGGAACGCGTTGGCGACCGCGTTGCCCGTCTTGGCAGCTTGCTGGAAGTAGTGCAGCGCCTTATTGATGTCCAGCGTCACGCCGCGTCCGCCTTGGAAGTGCAGCTGGCCCAGACCCACCTGTATATACACATAAGTAAATAGTTTTTTTAAAGTTATTTAAATACTCGGTACTCTTTTTTTTTTGTTTTTTTTTTTGATGGGACATCATCAAATGACTTCGCCCGCTCTGGGCAGAAGGCAGCAGCGGAAGGGAGTGTCAGAGCTGTACCGACTAAAACCCATCCATGTTCCTTCCTTACCCTTTGTGTTCTAGGGCCGCGGTATCTGTTTCGAACAGTCCTGCAGCCCTAAATGGGTACTCTCAAATTTAAAATATTTTGGATTCTATCTAAAAAAAGGTGACACAGACTTCCGAGGATTTGGATCCTATACAAATTTTGTGTCGAGAGCAGTTCGGGGCTAAATATTAACAGTTGCACAGCTTGATCTTCAAGGTTAAGCCGCGCTTGCCTAGGTCTGTGGATGGGTGCCCACCATAATATACCAGGGTTCCTCCGTGCCTCAAAAAGTACGTAAAGCGTCGGTCCCGGCGTACATATTTGACAGTTGTTTCAGCAATCTTCTTAAGGAAGCCGTCAGTCGATTCATATTATAAAATACAGGTATTCAGCTGCATCTGGTTAGACTAGAAGCCGACCCCCACATAGTTGGGAAAAAGGCTACGCAGATGATGATGAGAAATTTTGTGAAGAAGATCCCAGCTTCACGGTGTGCCGGCTAGCTAGTTACCTGCGCCTGCACATCGCCCTTCTCGGCCAGCAGCTGGTAGTACTCGATGAGGTCGGTGTCGAGCGTGCCGGGCCCGCCGCCCTCCGCCTCGTCGATGAGGCGCGTGCGCTGGATGGCCGGCCCGCCGCTGAATGTTACTTGACTTGCCACTAGAACAAATGACGTCACGTTAAGAGTCTGTTTACACCCTTTAGGGTGTAAACAGACTCTTAACGAAGCCGAAAGGCAGTGGCGTGCAGTGGTCCTCCACGGAGGGTAGGCCACGCATACTGACACCCCAAAAAAAAACAAAAAAAAGAAAATCGCGCATCATCACAGTGTCGCAGGTCGCTCTACTCTACTTTAGAATTATGCCTTTCTATATCTATTCTTAACTGGCTGTTAATACTAGTTTCAATACGTGATTTACCAAATGTATTTAACTTTAAGCAAGCCTCTAAATGTTTTTCTGATAGGTCATGCTTTTTTGCCGAGGAATGAAAATTATGTAAATCAATTAATCCCTCACTCCACTTACTGGAAGTATTAAACAAAATGCACGGAAACCAAAACAATTTATTCGTGTGTACACAGCCACACAGCCAGCTAAATGTTGCATAATTTTCAGGATTGAGATGACGAGTACGAGATGAATTATTATATTTTTGAGTTAAATCTCGTAATTCGGGTACACATCTACCTTTAGGTACAACTAGAACTTTATCATTATAATGTAATTGCCCAAACTTACTGCTTTTAACTTCTAACAAACACACATTATCAGCGCAAACTTCACAACAGAACACCATTTTTACGTAAATAAACAAATAATAAACACAACAACTAATATTTACAGCACCTATACGTTTCAAAACGAATTACTTATAACTTATTAAGTTAGAAAAAGCAAAACATTCAAGATTGCGATATAAACTGCTTGTCACATGAAACAATATGGCTTCTTTAGCAAAAATAATGTCTAATTTCGATATAAACAACACTACCAAATTAAATTGCATCATTTTTATACCGTGATCTTTTACAAAAGCGGTTAATAAAATTTTGCCGGATAATACTGAGAGTTTCATTCATTAAGCTGGTTGCGTTAGGGTAGTCCGCGAAATTCAAATTTTCTCACGTTTTTTGTAATTTACAGGTCAGTTTCAGGTTGTACGTTGATGAAAAACAAGTCGCGCCAGTAAAACGTATGTAGTTACAGAAATACAATAATGAAAATCATCAATGACCTGAAAATTACAAAAAACGTAAGAAAATTTGAATTTCGCGGGCTACCTTGACCTTACGTCTTGACTTTTGTGGGGCAGCCATTCGGCCAATCACAAGCCGTCTCCAGTCGCAGGAGACGACGGCCATTATCTATGCATGTGTGCCGTTTATACACACGAAAACATGCATCAGTGTGCGTAAACTTATGAATGACTACTAGGCCCTCAATCTTCGAGCCTAAAAATACAAACGGAGCGGTGTAGTAACGTATATTACGTAGGTACGGTGCGTTCACACGGGCGCGACAAGTTGCAATAAGTATTTAACAGGAGTTTTAACTTATTTTTTAATATTTTGTGTTATTTTATTACGTAGTTGTAATAAATGCATTTGGCGTTATTGGTAGGGTAGGCTAGGCCTAATTGCCTTTATGGACGGCACGCCCCTGCCGAAAGGCACTTGTTCTGCCCGTCATTGCGATAACTTTCTAGACCATACCTGGGAACCTTCTAGTTACGGATATATTGGGGGTCAAAGTTTCAACTTTTTCACAAGTTTTTTTTTAAATACACGTTTTTAATGTAAGATTTTTACTTTAAACACCTCCAAGACCCCCTTACTATTCAATCCATCCATCAGCACAATGTTTTGAGTGCGTTACATTGAGTCCTACTGTAACACGTGATTTTTCAGCCCAAAAAAAAAGTCGTTTCCCAGCACTCATTTTTGCGTAAAGTTACTTAGTTTGATGTACATAATGCTTGGTTGACGGCTTCGTGAAGAGTGTGTTTACACCCTGTATTAAATGACTTCAAAAATAAAAGGAGGAAATTATAAGGGGTGTATAAATACCCTTAACGAAGCCGCTCTCCTCATCACAACGATATTGTTTTTGGTTTGGACTATATCTGGGAACCTTGTAGTTACGGAGATATGGGGGTTCAAAGTTCCAACTTTATCATACGTTTATTTTTAATGTTATAACTTTACGGGCCCCATACTATTCAATCCATGTATCAGCACAAAGTTTTAAATGCGTTACTTTTGAGTCCTACCGTAAAACGTGATATTTCACCCTAAAAAAAAGTCGTTTCGCAGCAATATTTTTTGCGTAAAGTAACTTAATTTGATGTACAGAATGCACCAAGCATTCTATACATCAGGCTGATGAAGGCTTCGTGAATAGTCCGTTTACATCCTGTATATTTAATGAAGTTTAACTCACAAGTACTGTAACTATTTTATATTATACTAATAGATTTCAAATCACAATGCCGCAAGAAAGAAAGAAGTAGGGAATGCAAACCGGTTTAACCGGTGAAACCGATTCGGTGGTACTCTTTGTAGGAGGTGGGGTGGGTGAATTTTAATCATTCTTCTTTCTGCATTTTTATTAAAATTATTGATGTATTTCTTTTTAATACTTTGAATATTTTTTTTATTTAATAATTGAAAAGATGCAAGGTGTAGGCGGCCTCAATTTTAAAAGCAGTTCAAATATCGTTTAGATAAACAATTTAAAAAAAATATATTTTCAAACCGGTTTCACCGAAAAAAACGGTTTTAAATTGTGGCTGGTTTTACATTCCCTGGAAAGAAGTTTATTCATTGGTCAGCAAAGTAAAATAAATCGTGAATGTTTTTCATCGCCCAGAGCAGGCGAAGTCATTTGATGATCTCCCACCCGAAAAAAAAAAAGATAATTGGAATTGCTTTGTTACACTAACACATAGTGTATCCTGACACGATAAACCAGTAAATCGGTTTGGCCTAGGCTAGAACAAACTTGTTTGGACTGAAATCGTGTTTGGCCGGTAACAGGTACACTGTTTTGGAGCCATCGAAGTTCTACCATTAATTTGAGGTCAACTATGTCGAGAAGTAAACTATTTATCACTATCACTACATACTATAAAACAACGCACCACGTTGCGTCCGTCTGTCTGTTCGCGATAAACTCAAAAACTACTGCACCGTTTTTATGCTGTTTTCACCAATGGATAGAGTGGTTCTCGAGGAAGGTTTTAATATAATTATAATTTGCTAAGTTTTTGTTGCGGGAACGGGATCAAAATTTCATGATTATTTTTGGTCGCGATAACCGACATACACGCGGGCGAAGCCGCGGGCATCAGCTAGTAGCTATATAATTTACTTGAGGAAAGCCATGCCTGGCTTTCTACATAACTACACCATCTACGCCTACCTTTCGAAGCCACCTTCATATACAAGTCCATGGCCTTAGGACACGAGCTGGGCACGGTGTTGCCGCTCCAGTAGCGGTACGCAAGCGCCATCTGTGCGTAGTCGCTTTCACCTAGCGCGCCCATCGTGTAGTGCACTAGGGCTTTGCCCTGTGACACCGGGACTGCGATGCCGGTCGCGTAGAGGAAACCCATACCCTGGAAAATTCAATAATGTTAGAAATATATAACAACGTGTAACTAACAGATGGCCGATGGGGCCGAAAAGTTCTGCAGTGACGACCGCGAACCGGAAGTCGTAGCGTTGGAGAGCCTCCCACTAGGTGGACCGATGACCTGGTGAAGGTTGCGGGGGTCCGCTGGATGCGAGTCGCACGGGACCGGTCAATGTAGCGACACTTGGGGGAAGCCTATGTCCAGCAGTGGACGTCTATACGGTGCGATATGTGTGAACACTGTAGGCTTTGTAGATTCCCAGATGCTCATTAACTTTTTATCTTGTATTCTCAGACCAAATAAAAAACCAAGACAGCACTGCGAACAATTCAGTGAAGCATACGCGAAACGACGCCTCGCTCTGTGTATACACGCTCACGCGCACACATTTACATCAAACTACAATAAAACTACGCTCAAAAAATAAGCTCACAGTGCACTTATGTTTACGAAACCGGCTTCACGTCACGATTGACAGTGCTGAGTCTTAGTTTTTTATTTGGTCTGAGCTTGTATTACAATTTTTGTGTAATGTGCAGCGACTTATTGTCGGGCCTACGCTGTTCCCCCATACTTAAGTACTTATGCTGGAACATTATAATATTGTAATACCAAATGATTTGAAAAGAGTAACCATGGAGTTTCTTGCCGGTTCTTCTCCATAGGAAACGACCAACCCGAACCGTGCACCTTTTTGTCGACGTTTTATAAGTGCCCATCTGGGCCTATGTGAAATAAAATAATTTGATTGTTTTTTTTTTTGACAGCGAACTTTTTTAAATGTCTTAAGAGAGACGGAGAGTTACAAGTAGTCAGTGGCCCGAAAGTATGGCAACCAATCTTACCGAAGGGTATCGTATTACCCAGTACTAACTGGGTTGTGGAGGTCAGATAGGCTGTCGCTTTATGTAAAATACTGGTATTCAGCTGCATCTAGTTAGACTGAAAGCCAACATCAACATAGTTGGGAAAAGGCTAGGCAGATGATGATGATAAAGAGATATGGAGTATGCTGGTGCTGTTAGATTTCCAATTTTTGACGCAGCGTGCTAAAAAAGACTCTTATGGCTATGGAATAAAGACTATCAGGTTCAAAATATGACTATTGAATTATGCTTAACGACACCACATCATGATCACTATCTTCCTAGGGTACCTGAACATCACAACAGGCAGATATGTAGCTGGGGAGTTTGTTCTACTACTTATGGCTCAGCTGTACTAGGACATGGGGAAGTGCTTTTAGAAAACTGTTTTACGTCATTTCTGACATTTAAAAACTGCTGATGCTCTGAACTGCCTCGTTAGTCTAGTGGTTGCAAGCGTGACTGCTGAGCATTTGGTTCAATTCCTGGGTCGGGCAAAACCTTATTGGGCGTTTTCATTAGGAATTTCTCAGTAGCATCCACGGAGTCTGGATTTGTACCCGATTGATGGCAATAGACTCGCCCCTATTACATGGGACTTAAACGTAACTGGCGAAATGTGGGTGTGCTATTAGGTACACCTCTGCCTAACCCTACGGGTATTACAGGCGTGATGTTGTGTTAAAAACAATTGATTCTGAGCCAAATTGGAATTAAGGAACTTACAGCATGAGCATCAGCATTTCCCTCTTCAGCTAACACCTCGAATATATTCTTCGCCTTGTCCAGGTCCAGTTCGACTCCCTCCCCGAAGAGATACGACCAGGCCAGCTTTATCTTGGCCGGGACGTAGCCGATGTCGGCCGCCTGTTTGATCTGCAAGATGGCGCCGCGGAGATCCGGGGATCGACGGTTTAGTTTCGCCATAGCAACGTCGTAGAGTTCCTTGGCTGTAAATAAGATACTGCTGAGAATAAAGTCCTGGATTCGATTCCCAGGTTGAGTAAAGAGTTTTCGAGATTTTAAAAAAAGTTGTCCCACACTAGGAATTTTTATTGTACCTTGGATGCGTTTACAAACATTTAAACTCACATACACAAACAGCCAGACCCGGTACAACTATCCAACTTTTTTTTTTTTACGGATGTGCAATCATCAAATCACTTCTCCCGCTGAGCGGCAGGGAGTGTCAGACTTGTACTGACCAAAACCCATCCATGCTCCCTCCTTGCCCTTTGTGTTCCAGGGCCGCGGTATCTCTTTCGAACAGCCCGCAGCCCGGAATCGAACTTACGACACCCAGCGCAGCAGCGAAACGCTTAGGCACTGCGCCAACCGCGCCGTCAAACTGTTTTTCAATCAGGAAATTTTCAGTAGCAGTAATGGAGTATAGATTTGGTTGTTGCCAATAGGCTTGCCCCCTATTACATGGAACTTAAACATACATAACTGGCAAAATGTGGGTGTAAAAGTTATTATAATATCATGAATAATATCGATACTGTGCTTCATTGAAGTTTAACAATGTTTGGAATTCGACAAGCTAGCCACAAAACACATTGTTACACAATAAACTTATAACAGCTGCATGCAAAGTATTTAAAAGATAAAATACAAAAACAACATTAATTGCTACTTAAACTGATAAAATATAAGTGATAATGAATATCAAGGCTACCATTCCATCATTTATTTAAAGGTTTCATTAATTAAAGTGAAATTTATTAATTTTTATAGACGTAGTAGCTGTCCCGCGCAACTTCGTCTGCGTCACATAATGCAATTAAATAATATTGCGACTATAAATTGAGATGTAAGCTATCCTATCTTTCAAGTTAGATCAAACTACACATGGTGTGCAAATTTGATTAAAATCGGTTAAGTAGTTTACGACGTACACGTAATTTATATATATTAAGATACACAGGCCTCAACCAATACCTGAGGAGGCTCACGCCAGGGAGCTGGATTAAGGGCTTGATTCAGAAAGCGGTATTCCTGGACATGGGTCGTATTGCTTTGACCCTGTTCCCGATACTAGTGGGCTACTATTTTGTATATTTAAAAGATGTAAAGAGTGAGGAAACATTACATTTCTTTTATTGAGCAGTTGTTTGTGGAGCTCGTGGCTAAATAATAACAGCCGCTCGGGTTGATCTTTAGGTTAAGCCGTGCTTGCCTAGGTTGGTCTGTGGATGGGTGACCACCCTTTACATACCGAGTTTCCTCCGTGCCTCGGAAAGCACGTTAAGCCGTTGGTCCCGGCTGTTATTTGAAGATCTTTGACATTCGTTAGGTAATCAGTTGCCCAAAAAAGTCTGACAACCAGTCTTACCGAGGGGTATCGGATTACCCAGTACTAACTGGGTTGTGGAGGTCAGATAGGCAGTCGCCATGTAAAATACTGTTATTCAGCTGCATCCGGTTAGACTGGAAGCCGACCCCAACATAGTTGGGAAAAAGCTAGGCAGATGATGATTGAGCAGTTGTTTAAAAAGTTCAAACTATCTCAATCTTCCATTTAATTATGTTTGTCACAATCTCTGAAGCTCAATCTATACTAATATTATAACGCTGAAAAGTTAGTTTGTTTGTTTGGTTGAACACGCAAATCTTAGGAACTACTGGTTTGAATAGAAAAAATGATTTAGCAACGTCGTAGAGTTCCTTGGCTGTAAATAAGATACTGCTGAGAATAAAGTCCTGGATTCGATTCCCAGGTTGAGTAAAGAGTTTTCGAGATTTTAAAAAAAGTTGTCCCACACTAGGAATTTTTATTGTACCTTGGATGCGTTTACAAACATTTAAACTCACATACACAAACAGCCAGACCCGGTACAACTATCCAACTTTTTTTTTTTTACGGATGTGCAATCATCAAATCACTTCTCCCGCTGAGCGGCAGGGAGTGTCAGACTTGTACTGACCAAAACCCATCCATGCTCCCTCCTTGCCCTTTGTGTTCCAGGGCCGCGGTATCTCTTTCGAACAGCCCGCAGCCCGGAATCGAACTTACGACACCCAGCGCAGCAGCGAAACGCTTAGGCACTGCGCCAACCGCGCCGTCAAACTGTTTTTCAATCAGGAAATTTTCAGTAGCAGTAATGGAGTATAGATTTGGTTGTTGCCAATAGGCTTGCCCCCTATTACATGGAACTTAAACATACATAACTGGCAAAATGTGGGTGTAAAAGTTATTATAATATCATGAATAATATCGATACTGTGCTTCATTGAAGTTTAACAATGTTTGGAATTCGACAAGCTAGCCACAAAACACATTGTTACACAATAAACTTATAACAGCTGCATGCAAAGTATTTAAAAGATAAAATACAAAAACAACATTAATTGCTACTTAAACTGATAAAATATAAGTGATAATGAATATCAAGGCTACCATTCCATCATTTATTTAAAGGTTTCATTAATTAAAGTGAAATTTATTAATTTTTATAGACGTAGTAGCTGTCCCGCGCAACTTCGTCTGCGTGACATAATGCAATTAAATAATATTGCGACTATAAATTGAGATGTAAGCTATCCTATCTTTCAAGTTAGATCAAACTACACATGGTGTGCAAATTTGATTAAAATCGGTTAAGTAGTTTACGACGTACACGTAATTTATATATATTAAGATACACAGGCCTCAACCAATACCTGAGGAGGCTCACGCTAGGGAGCTGGATTAAGGGCTTGATTCAGAAAGCGGTATTCCTGGACATGGGTCGTATTGCTTTGACCCTGTTCCCGATACTAGTGGGCTACTATTTTGTATATTTAAAAGATGTAAAGAGTGAGGAAACATTACATTTCTTTTATTGAGCAGTTGTTTGTGGAGCTCGTGGCTAAATAATAACAGCCGCTCGGGTTGATCTTTAGGTTAAGCCGTGCTTGCCTAGGTTGGTCTCTGGATGGGTGACCACTCTTTACATACCGAGTTTCCTCCGTGCCTCGGAAAGCACGTTAAGCCGTTGGTCCCGGCTGTTATTTGAAGATCTTTGACATTCGTTAGGTAATCAGTTGCCCAAAAAAGTCTGACAACCAGTCTTACCGAGGGGTATCGGATTACCCAGTACTAACTGGGTTGTGGAGGTCAGATAGGCAGTCGCCATGTAAAATACTGTTATTCAGCTGCATCCGGTTAGACTGGAAGCCGACCCCAACATAGTTGGGAAAAAGCTAGGCAGATGATGATTGAGCAGTTGTTTAAAAAGTTCAAACTATCTCAATCTTCCATTTAATTATGTTTGTCACAATCTCTGAAGCTCAATCTATACTAATATTATAACGCTGAAAAGTTAGTTTGTTTGTTTGGTTGAACACGCAAATCTTAGGAACTACTGGTTTGAATAGAAAAAATGATTTAGTGTTGGATAGCAGATTTATCTAGGAAGGCTATAGGCTATATAACATCACGCTACGACCAATAGGAGTGGAGTATCAATGAAAAATGTATCTCTTTTATGTGCCGCAGACAAAGTTGCGGGGGTAAGCTAGTGTGTTATAAATTAACAGCCAAGCTAGTACCTTCTTTCAGCTCTGGTGACAACTCAGGTTCTTCTTCTGTGGGCAATGGTGGCAGAGTGTCCAGGATGTCTTGTGGGTTCTCGTCCAACTTCTGTATTAAGCATACAATTATTATTGTCATTAAAACCAACTTTAAAATTATGATGTACTTGTAGCAGGAAAGTATTTAACACATTAATTTAGCAATAAGACTATTATCAAACAAATGTCCAAGGAAAGTTTTGTCTTGATACCTGTTGCACTTTAATAATTTACATTTGTAATTTTTATTGGCTTTTTTTTGTATTCTAATTTGAATGACAGTAATGACAAAACATAGGGAGAACCTTTTTTCCTATATAAGTCCTTAATTTTAATACCTATGTATGTTTAGCAAATAAATGATTCTGATTTTAATTCTAACACAAATTGAATGTGTTGCAAGTTTTAAAACACAGCACAAAATTGAATTTAAAAAACCAAATAAAAATATTTTTATTTGGTTTTTTTATATATTTTTTTTTATAGTTTTTTAAAATGTAATAGATATATTTAAATGAATAAACGAATAATAATACAGGTATTTTTAGCTGGGCAAAGGCTCTCCCATTTCTTTCCAACTCTCCTGGTGTTTTTTTGTTGTTTCATTAACAGAAAATAAAGAAGCCAAGTATACAAAATTATATTTTGTTCTATTATTTACCTCCATTTCATGTTCGGATTGTTCTGAAGCCTTGGGATCATGTATCCAGGTGATCTCAGTGTGCCTCAGGAGGCTCTTTTTCATCAGTTTGAGGGTATATTCCATTTGGTCTAGATGACTATCTGCAACAAAATAATATTCAACATAAAAATAAATGGCACGCATTCAACATACAGGGGAATTCGATTTAAATAGTTGTTTTTTTTTATCTTTTCTATTGTTTGTGCAATTTTTCGAGATAACTGCAAGTTATGAACATAGAATGTGTCCGGCAGAGGATATAGATGAAAACTTTATTTACACATCAGGAGCATATTCTGAGTCAATATTGGATGTGTTATGATATTGGTGTCCATAATAAATAAATAAATAGCTGTCAGCAAGGATAAAAATGTTGATCATGTACTGCAGGTCAAACTGTATGAAGAAGGCTCACAACAGTAACAATACAACTACGACAAAGTAACAGAAATCGAGTATAAAAACACAATAAAGAATGATCAACAAAACTCCACCTTTATTGTTTTCTTCATCCTTAGGCACATCTTTGGTATTCCTCAGAGCATCAGCATACTCCTGAAGTGTCACTATTTCCTTATTCATAGCATCTTTTAGCTCTTTGAAGTAGTCGGCATCCACCGTAGTATATTTAGAATCCAAGCCCTCATTACTTTCCTCTTCTTCATCATTTTTTTCGCTTTTCTTGCGTGCGTCTGGCCCTAACAACTCACCGGCCGACAAAACAACGCACAGATACAAGACGAAAAGTTCCAATCGCTTCATAATTTCAATTTATTATCACGCATCGGTCCAAAAGACTTACGTGTCCCTAAAGCCAACACTCTTTGTAACCTGATTTTTGTTTATATGATGAAAGAGAGTAAACAATTATCACCTCTAGCGAACGTACACGTATCCTTGCATTGTATAAAGTCGTATTAAGTTCATTAATTTGCCATTAAACTATTTTTTTTCTCAATTTTTCTCGAAGTATAGCATTTTCACAGTATCGTCTGTCAAACGTGTGTCAAACTAAACTACAGTTTAGTACAGCTGTCATTCTGACTGATTCTTTACTGTAATCAGCATTCACAAACACTTCGATTCGATTCGAAAAACCGTATGTCTATCTCGCTCGCTTTCGTAATACCAAAAAAAGATAGACATACGACTTGTCGAATCGAAATCGAATAGAAGCGTTTTTGAATAGCTATGCTGTATTGACTAGACAACTCGAAAAAATATCGATAGGATGTTTTCCAAAAATATGTAATAAGAAACTTAGAAAAAAAAAAACATGTGTGCAATGGGGGCTATCGTTTTTAAGCTCATCAGGTGGCGCCACTGTCGAGTAAGGTCCCTGACATTAATTCTATTTTATACTTTAAAGTACAGATCAGCACATAAAGCTACTACAATCTGTCAGATTTCTTTAATAGATTTTTGACTTTATTGCTAAAGCATTAGGTTCAAGGTTGATTGGGAAAATCTGACAGTTTCAGGTAGCTTGACCTGCTGGCGTCTGTACAAATAACTTCATAAAAAGTTTATTTAATTTCGTATATCAACATAGTGTAAACTTCAAATACATATTTACAAATATTCTTCCTAACTAATGTTAGCATGAAACATTTAAAAATCTTCTACCTCCAAGTACTAACAAATAAGATTCTAAGATTAAAATCTTCAAGTCATAATTAATCAGGAATGGCTCAATCTAGACAAAAATCATGAATATTAGTTAAAATACGTGATTTTGTCCCACGTTAAATCTGTCTATCTCTTTTTACTGTCGCTTTTTCGTTTCATCGACTTTCAAATCACAACAATGCTAAAGAAGTTTTCACTTCAAAAGCGGAAGTTCGTTTTTATCTTTTATCTTTGTATCTACATTTCCGTGTGGAACTGAAGACTCCCTAAAATAATAATAATATGAGACCGAAATATCGATATTTTTTTGTTCATGAAAAAAATCGATATAATACATACATATATATTTTGTGTTATTCTAGATCCCTAATTCTGTCCAATGTCAACTTGTGTCCCATCGATTTCAAATAGGGTTAGGCCTAAGTCAGTGGGTTAGGCCGTAGGCGAAGGCCGTAGACCTGGTATACTTATAGTACTCTTTGGGCCGTAGGCTTAGGCCGTAGGCGTGTGTGCATTTGGCGTATTGTGCTATTGTTCAAATTGATTGACACCTCATCTAACAAAATAGATAATTGGGTGGACTTATAATAGGTGAGCACTTATATTTGTAGGTAGTACTAGCAGTCTTGTTTCCTCTTAGCTTTTTATTTTATGCCATCATTTTTAAAATTTTCTTTTTAGTATTTTTTTTTTAATTTTTCTTGACACTGAAAGATAAAGTGACAGATAGAATAATGACAGGTAAAACTGCTAGAGTTTGCCGAATTTTACGAAAATTTACAAAACTGTAATACTTAATGTTTACAGTGAATTTTCGGTGAAAACGAATGTAAATCGTGTCGAAAACATTATACCTGTTATTTAGAGTGGCTAAAACTGCTCCATAACCTAAAATGCTTCGGGCACCGGTTAGACGATGTATCGTTCTCCACCAGCCCTGGGTTCGGTTAAAGTCCTCTAGTAGTTTTATAAGGAGCACTTTTATCGAATATTTCGAGACGAATCATGGTCATAAGCACGTCAAATCGAGCTCTGTGGTGCCGCTGTACGACCCCAGTGTGCCTTTTGTAAATGCTGGGATGAACCAGGTAAGATGACAATATTTTTGTTATTTACGCAGGTAATTTCGTAATTTTACGCTTTATTCTTGAGAAGTTAAGTCGTAGTAGTTTATAGTGGCAAAATGCCATCCTTGTGTTTGTCTCAACCAGTCTACAATTTTTGTTACACTGTTTAGTTCCAAGGAATAACAATGCCCTTGGCAAAAGCATAATACACAGCAAGAAATTGGACAAGATGCGCCATGAGTACTTACTAAAATAATTGATGCCTGTTTAATATAGCAATATCACCTGTTGAGCTGCTCACTATGTCTAATAAATTATTTGTCTTAGAATAAACATAATAACTCTATATTTCAGTTCAAAGGTGTGTTCCTTGGCAAAGTGGCTGCCCCTGCTGCCAGAGTGGTGAACTCACAGAAATGTGTGAGGGTCGGTGGCAAACACAATGATCTGGATGTGGTTGGCACTGACGGACACCATCATACATTCTTTGAGATGCTCGGCAATTGGTCTTTTAATGATTATTATAAGGTGAATATTATTGTAACCTCAATGCTGGAACTAAGGCCTGTTTTCCTTGAGGGAAGAATACACCATAATTTAATATGCATGCACAGTATATACACACACTTATTGTATTGTACACTTATTGGTTAACTTTGTATTATAAAAAAACCGGCCAAGTGTGAGACGGTCTCGCGCACATAAGGTTCCGTACCATTATCTATAAAAACGGCAAAACAATCATGTCTTTTGTATAAATATTAATGCAAAAAAACAACAAAAAATCACATAGTTGTATGGGACGGACAGACAGTAGACAGATGGACGGTAGAGTCTTAGTAATAAGGTCCCGTTTTACCCTTTGGGTACGGAACCCTAAAGAAGTTTTGAAATACTTTTTCTTCATTCAATGCTAAACAAATTATGCTATGGCCATTGTCTTTCAGTTTCAATAAACACATTCATATTACATTTAAAATATCCTTTTGTGTCCACTAACAATAATATTTATACTAACATTTCATTTATTTTTTCACAGAAAGAGGCATGCAAGATGGCATGGGAGCTGCTCCTTGGTCCATACCAGCTGAAACCGGAGAACTTGATGGTGACATACTTCGCTGGGGATGTTGCCATTGGGCTGAATGCCGACACTGATTGCAGGGATATCTGGAGGTCTATTGGGTAGGGATACAAACTTTTAAAAAGATAGATCTAACACCCGCTCATTTAGCTGAGCAGTTGTCTGAAACTCGAAGCATTTCTTTCAATTAGACCGTTACAGGCACTGGTGAAAGTCAAAAACAAAAGAGGGAAAATACAGTCCCAGTCACAAGGCATAATAATTTGTGAATGTACTGTAGTTGAACATTCCCAAGCGTAGATCTCTATGGAGAAGAATGGGCAAGAAACTCAACGGACTCTCTTTTAAATTAAAATATTTTTGCTGTCTGTAACTTGTTCTCCCAAGCAAATGCATTAGGAAGTGAAATGCATCTGGGGGCTGTCTTATAAGTACATTTATGCACATATATAATTTTTAAGATAAAGACAATGTCAAAATTATTATTAATTTCTTAAAAAGGCGTCAATGGGGGCTATCGTTTTAAAGCTCACCAGACGGCGCCACTGTTGAGTAAGGTCCAGTCAGTAATTTTATTTAATACTTTAAAGTACATAACTTCATAATAAGTTTATTTCATTTCGTATATCAACAAAGTGTAAACTGATCTCCGATCAGACTGTCAGATACATATTTACAAATATTCTCCCTAACATTAACAAGCATGAAACATTAAAAAAAAATCCTATCCGCAAGTACTAACAAATAAGATCCTAATAGTAGCTACTTAAAATCTTCAAGTCATAATTAATCAGGAATGGCTCAATCGAGACCAAAATCATGAATATTTGTTAAAATACGTGATAAAAAAGCACGCAACGCGCGAAAACTATGATATCTGACACTTCGGAAGACCTTACTCTACACGAACGCCTCTAGCGGCGAATTCTTGCGCGATAGCCCATTCAAAGCGCGCGAAAGCGTGTACTCAAGTAAACGAAACAATTGACGCTCGCGCGTGGCTAGACGTAAGTTTTTACACTTCACTTGCGATGTGCAGGTCACATCGTTTGAGATCCGTGAACAGGGCGTTACTGCGACTAACCCTCACTTATATTCATGTAAAAATTCACTAAATACAACCATCCTCATAACATCGAGGAACACCATCTATACAATTAAATATAATAGAAGTGTCTGTTGTAATTTCAAAATAACAGCTTTTTACTGAATGGATATGAAACTATATACGGTACTTATGATTAAAAAACAATTTAAAAAAAAATAGTTTGTCGGTTTGTAATTTGAACCCTAAAGGGTTCAAATTGCTGGCATTAGGGCTGTAATTGTTAACAGAATCCGATTCAAATAGGGAAGTTATTAGTTTATAATAATTTCACGTGGACGAAGGTCTCGGTCTAATGGCTAGTTTCTCTCGTAAGATTGCCATTCGCCAGTGTCTCTGACTCTAATAGCTTGATTCCTTTATCCTCCTGACTTAAATATGAGTATTTTGTATTTCTTCCAGCGTTCCAGAAAGCAGGCTCCTGGCTAAAGGAGCCCAGGATAACTTTTGGGAGATGGGCGACAGTGGCCCATGCGGTCCATGCACAGAGATACACTACGTTAATCCCGATGGCTCGTTGACTGAGATATGGAATTTAGTTTTTATTCATTGTCGCAGGTTAGTTTGTAATTATTTACAAGTAATCAGACAAATTTACTAAGTAGATCGATGTTAAAGTCTCCGAAAACAAAAAAAAGTGTGTGTGTAAAGTCAGCGATATGGGTACCCCCCTTGAAAGAACCTACGTTCCCAACTGGGGTACTTCATGCAGCCCACCGTATTTATTACGCACGTAAGAAGTTATACTTCTTTGGCGTATAAAACTAAAATGTTGACTAGCTAACTTCAGGATGTATGTTGATTAACTAACTTCAGGGTATCAGTTTTTCGTGACGGTGTGCGCGCGCACCGTAAAAATGTACTCTCATCATTTTTCCCTAATGCGCCAAAAGAAGTATAACTTCAAAAATTGGGCTTTAACCCCTCTGTCTCTTCTTTAGAGATGAAAAAGGCAAAGTACGGGGTCTGATGAAGCATCACGTGGACACGGGCATGGGGCTGGAACGCATGGCCACCATCCTGCAGGGCGTGCCCACCAACTACGACACCGACCTGTTCCTGCCGATCATCAAGGCGATTAAGAAGGCATGTCTTCCATTCTCCCCTGTCAACCGTCACATTATCAATTATTCCTTTTTCTTTCATATAACTCCTCACACAATCCATCTATCGTTTCCAAAACTCAAACTCAAAAGCATTTATTTCAATTTGACCATTACAGGCACTTTTGAATGTTAGAAAAACAAATTAGGCTAAGCTACAGTCACAGACACAAGGCATACTATGCGGACGGACTTAATGCCTTGTGGCATTAAGTCCGCCTATGTACCACTCTTGTACATGAAGTTTAAATAAATAAATAATAACTTGTGAAAGTACTGTAGTTGCCCATTCCAAAGCGTAGATCTCTATGGAGAACAATGGGCAAGAAACTCCATGGACACTCTTTTCAATCAAAATCTTGGTTTCATCATTCATATTGAGATTATACATATACGTGAGAACGATGTAGAAATACGTGCACGTTAAGAGCGTCCAGAGTAAAAGATGATTCCTTGGGTCTTCCTCTCCCTCTCCATCCTTCACCATTTATTTTCATCACTCTTTTAGTCACATGTGTTGCATCCCTCCTTATCAAATGACCATACCAAGACAGACAATTGCCTTTTAACTTTTCTGTAACTGGCGACTGAAAACTGCGCCAGTTACAGAAAAGTTCCTCTAATCATTTCATTTTTTAAGTGAAAACTTCTTTAACGGCGTTGTGCACTTTTTGGCATGGGTAAAAACTGTTAAACTCGCGTCAGATTGTCAGATTGAATCGGCGGCGCATGGCGCTTGCGCGAGTGAGCGTGTAGTTTAAGCTATATGGCGTTGTTTCAAGTTTTTTACTACAACAGCGACATCTTTCGTTCTTGCAGAAAGCTATTGCAATTTCTGATATTTAAGCTAGATGGCGTTGTTTCAAGTTTTCACTTCTGCCGGCACTCCCGGAGTGCAACCCGTTGTTTTTTTACTTTATTCATTCTTGACAATCCACACATCCACCTTAACATTTCACAACACATCTGAAGTCATCGTATTAGCTGGCCGGGCCTATAATCATCAACCGGGCACAAATCCACACTCCGTAGCTGCTACTTAGAAATTCCTGATGGAAAAACCCAATAACACTGCTCTACCCGGGAATCGAACTCAGGACCTCATGCTGAGCAGTCGAGAAATCATAATCATTAATCTTTTCGTTGTCCAGAACAGTAAAGAAGTTAAGCCATACGGCGGCATGTTCGACCCTAATGCTGTAGTGGATGCAGCTTACCGGAGGCTGGCAGACCATGCGAGGATGATCAGCGTCTGTCTGGCGGATGGAGCATTCCCTGCTTCTAAGTAATTATATTATAATTCAACCTTCAACAGTTAACTCTGCTAAAGCGGCCATTTTATGCTCCCAGGTCAAACTGAGATGAATCTCGCCCGGGATGCGAGGTGCAACAGAGCGCAGAATAGGGATGTGTGTAAAAATAATATAACTCTATTTAGTCCGTCAGTTAGATTATCGAAAAATATTGGATACGTATTTATTGTTTTATCAAATCAATAAAAAATAACGAAGATAAAACGCATCAAAGTTCACGAGTAGGGGCTTGTGACGTCACTTTCCGCTAAAATGTGTACCGGACTTTGACGCCACACGAGTTTTCGACGCACTGCAAAGTCCTCATATTTAGTATTCGAGAAAAAAAAAATACGGGTCCAATATTTTTTGGAAATCTATCTGACGGACTAATTAGATTTTTTTAGTCAACTACCCTATTGTTTTAAAAATTACGAAACCACGCGAATTTGTGCGTCAATTTGAACACTTCCATATAACCGGTGCGGGCGAATCTCATCGTGTCATCCCTCGGCTTGAACTACGAAAACCTTTTTAAGACTTTTCTTTTCGTCGTAACTTGGCGCTAAATATCAGGGTCCTGGGCCATTCTTGGGGCTTTTTGAAAAAGAAGTTCCAAGGGCTGGAGCATCAGGTGTGCCTAATACTTTTTTCATCACAAACGAACTCTTACTTGAGTTACCGCTATGAAACAAGGGTTCTCTCAATGTCAGTTTAAAACTAAACTGACTATTGCTCGCGGCCTTATATTCTATTTTCACCGTTTTTGTGACTTGTTTCATTGATGCTCTGCTTCTATTAGTCGTACCGTGATGTTATATAGCCTTCCTTGATAAATTGACTATCCAACACATTTTTTTTTTTAATTCGTACCTGTAGTTCCTGAGTTAAGCGCGTTCAAACAAACCCTTCAGCTTTATAACATTATATAGTAAATATAAAAAAAAAATACTATCACTACATATTATAAAATAAAGCTTATATCCTCCGCCGTCTGTCTGTTCGCGATAAATTCAAAAACTACTGCACCGATTTTCATGCTGTTTTCACCAATGGATAAAGTGGTTCTCGAGGAAGGTTTTAGTATAGAACTTGTCAAGTTTTTGTATACCTACCACGCGGGTGAAACCGCGGACAAAAGCTAGTAAAAAACGTAACGACGACGACGTCGTACGTAATTACATAGTATAGACATCAATCAGTTTATAAAATGTTTGAAACTAACAAAATAAAATCTAAATTAATCCGCTTGTTCCAGCTTAAACCTAAAACAAATAATGAGGAAATCCTTTAAAATCTCAATGGACGTCTTCCAAAACCCTGAACTCTTGAAGATCCTGTACAACGAGGTAGCGACGACCCTAGGTTCCACCTACCCTGAACTCCTGGCTAAGGAAGCTGATGCCAAGCTTATCATAGACCACGAGGAAGACGCTTATGCCAAGATGAGGGCAGGGCTGGATAAGAAATGGAAAGAACTGTCGAAGTATTACCCTGAGGTGGAAGAACTAAATGATGTGGAGATGCCAGGGTTTGTGCAGGGGTATAAGGAGTTTAAAGAGGTAATTATACAGTTTTTCTTTTTTCTATTTTCTGTGTGAAGTGTTTAATGTAACCTTTTAAATCTAAACATTTAAATCGAACGTTATACATTTAGTTTAGAATGTTTTAGAGAATAATTCAAACTAAATATTTCCAAAAAAAAACTAATTTACAGTGGCGAAGGTTCCGTACAACTCGATTCCTATCGGATTCCCTTTACAAAATGGCTCAGTCAGTATTTTATAAATAATAATTGAATCATATTAAAGATATGATGTACTCCGGCTTAACTGTTACAAAAATTGACCCATTGCTACTGGTAATTTATATAAAATACACTAACTTTCTTAATAATGGATGTTGATGGATGGAGAGGGAACGGAAGGCCAAAGAAAAGATGGATGGATTTTGTGAGGAATGATATGAAAGAGAAAGGAATAAATGATGCCGTGACGTCTGACAGGGGAGACTGGAAGAACAAAACGTGTTACGCCGACTCCAAGTAGAATGGGACAGGGGTAGGAAGATGATTATGAAATCGAAGGTCATAATTATTTATGGTCAAAAACGTCCGTAGAGTTTCGCTAGCTTATTTAATTTAATCTTGTAGCGAGTGGCTACAAGATTAAACGCCAGCGGGTACTACGGTACCCAGAAATTAAAAACGCTTAACTGCCAAATTGACATTATTGAAAATGACATAAAAGTGACATTTGTGACACTTGTCAGTTCAAACAAGGTTTAACTGGCGCAAAAGTGGATAGTCAGCTGTGATTTTAAGACCTTTTAATAGCGGTCCTTTTGTTTTATAAAACATTCGGATTCATAAGGATTAGAAACTTCCTATCCTAATAATCTTTCCGAACTTCCACAGACAATGGCCAAACAAAATTTAACCGAAATACCAGGGGAACTAGTATTCAAGCTGCACGACACACACGGCTTTCAAGAGGACATCATCACCCGCATCGCAACACTCAACAACTTGACCATCGACAACAAAGGCTTCTGGAAACTTATGTCCAAACATAAGACAAGGCACAAGACTGCATTCAAAGAACAAGAGAAATCTAAAGGACTTCTACTCGAAGAAGCTATTAGAAGTCTTAAGAAAAATGGCTACAGCGAAACAGACGATGCACCAAAATATAATTACACATACACCTCCAACGGAAAGGATATAGAATTCAAACCTTTGAAAACTAAATTAATAGGCATTTTAAACGAGGATTTTGTCTGGATAGACTTTCTACAAGCATGCGAAAAACGAATCTTTTATCTAGTAACAAAAGAAACAAATTTCTACTGCGAGGAAGGTGGTCAGGCAGGAGACGAAGGAATGATTTTCATCAATGAAAAACTTGCTCTGGATGTCAGAAGCGTCTTTAAAATCCAAGATTTCGTATTCCATAAGGGCTATTTCTCCGTGGAAGGAAACAGAACGACAGTACAGTGTGACATGGATGTGGAGCTAGAAATTGATGAAGATAGGAGGTTAAAACTAATGCAGAATCATACAGGAGTGCACCTATTGAATGCTGCAATGAGGAAGGTCTTGCCCAATAGTGCGGTGTGTCCTACAGGGTCTAGAGTCACAGAAAAAGGCTTAAGTCTCAATCTCTCTGTATACGGAGGGAAGTTGTCGCAAGGAGTGATGTTAGAAGTACAGAATCTTATTAGGTGAGTGTAGTTTTTTTTATCGTTTTTCCAGGTACTTTTTTCGTGCGCCACTTCGAACAATCCATCAATGCCATCGCAGTGTGCAAACAGGTCATCTGGCCACCTATTTCTGGGCCGGGCTTCAGTGATGCCGTCCATCCTACCACCATCATCTGCCTAGCCTTTTCCCAACTATGTTGGGGTCGGCTTCCAGTCTTACCGGATGCAGCAGAATATGCATCCGGTAAGACTGAAAGCCTGTGTTTTACATGGAGCGACTGCCTATCTGACCTCCACAACCCAGTTAGTACTGGGTAATACGATACCCTTTGGTAAGACCTGGTTGTCAGACTTTTTTGGGCCACTGACTACCTAACGACTGTCAAAGATCTTCAAATGACAGCCGGGACCAACGGCTTAACGTGCTTTCCGAGGCACGGAGGAAACTCGGTACGTAATGGGTGGTCACCCATCCACAGACCAACCTAGGCAAGCACGGCTTAACCTAAAGATCAAACCGAGCGGCTGTTATTTTTTAGCCACGAGCTCCTCCATAGAGACTCCATAATCCTAAGTCAAAAGAAAGAAGTCAATCCTTCCACCATAGACACTTAAATGTTAAGATGAAATTGAATGTGAAAGTGTGTAATTATCACAGTTCTGTCGAGTCTATATGCTTGTAAAGTTCTGCCAAGTTGATGAGAATTATCTACGGAATGCGGGACGCACTAACTGGGGCGAAAAGTCGCGTGACTTCCTTATCATTAAAGCAATAGACGCATTCAATCGCGTTTTAGATGGGTTCGCCTCAGTGTCAGTGTGGCCAAAGCAAAAGTAATTTTTAAAGAGACTGATCCCATGGCTTAAAACTTACACGATTCCCGAGTGGTATAGACATTTTCATGCCAAATAAAGCCGGGTTCCTGTGGGAATCTCCATGCGGCAAACTAGCTCATAATTTTATACGGTAGACTAACTTTCTTCTATTTTTTACAGAAAATCCATAAGCTGTAATGCGCCCATAGCGACCCGCGTATTGACGAGCATGGAACTATCCCGCGAGCCGGCAGTACTGACGGTCCCCGGCGAGACATACCCCGAGACTGGCCTGAGGCTCGTCACCGCCAACCCGCCGCTCGTGTCCAAGTAAGTTACTGTTATCGTCAATTGACTTCTAACTGTCAACGTTCGCTGAGTTGCTGTCCGTGCCAATGACTTACTGTCTATGTTCACTGAGTTACTGTCTGTGCTCACTGAGTTACTGTCTGCTTCCACTGAGTTACGGTCCGTGTTCACTGATTTACTGTATGTGTCCACTGTGTCTCATTACTTCAGGTTCTTTGTAGATCATCCAATAATTTGTCACTGGAAAGTGTTTCTAGAAAGAATTAATTAGTGTGTATTTTACATATATTTTGCGTGTCTTCAGAAATGTATTTTCTTTCTTTCTTATTTTCTTCATTGGACATACCGACGCCACTGCTTAGTCTGATATACCGATATGATGTGTTGCTAAGGGAGCTGTGCTGCGGGACCCACGTACCCTCAACGGGTGCGCTGGTCGACTTCTGCGTGACGCTGGTGAAGGGCGCGGGCGGACAGACGCCCACCGTGCACGCGCTCACGGGAGAGCGGGCTGTAAAGGTACTTAGTGGGATATGGAAAGTTGTCGGATCTTTGGTCTAGTGGTCGCAAGTGCGACTGCGGAGTATGAGGTCCTAGGTCCGATTCCCAGGTCGGGCAAAGTGTTATTGGGTTTTTCCAACAAGAATTTCTCGGTAGTAGCCAGATTTGTAAAGTAGCCTTTTTAGACAACATAATAACAAAACACTAATGAAAATGATAGTTTTATGACAGCACTTATTTTGTCTTCGAGACGGTTATGACGGTACTATTTTTGAAGTTATACTTCTTTTGGCACGTTAGGGAAAAATTATGAAAGTAAATTTTTACGATGCGCGCGCACACCGACACGAAAAACCGACACCCTGAAGTTAGTTTGTCAACATACACCCTGAAGTTAGCTAGTCAACATTTTAGTTTTATACGTCAGTGAAGTACACACAGTTCTTACGTGCGTAATAAGTACACAGCCACTTTTTTTTATTGAGTAAATTAACATTAGGTACATACTTCAATTTCAGTCAGAATTTCGGAACTTTTAGCTCATTTCACAGTCACATAAACATACAACAAAACATAACATCACGCCTGTAATCTCCGAAGGGTTACTTAATAGTACAACCATATTTAGTCAGTTATGATTAAGTCCCATGTAAAAAGGGGCGAGCCTATTGTCATCAATCGGGCTCAAATCCAGGCTCCATGGCAGCTATTGAGAAATTCCTGAAGGAAACCCCCAAAAACAATTTGGCCGACCCGGGAATCGAACCCAGGACCTAACGCCTAACAGTCGCGATTACGAATACTACACCAACGGGGCAGTCAAGCATACAATAGTACCAATAACGTTCCTAATGCTGATAAACAGGCCTCTCTTTGGCCATAATCCATCACTCAATCCCAGTTCGTGTTGGTGGATGCCAATGGGGGCTATCGTTTCTAAGCTCACCAGATGGCGTCACTGTCGAGTAAGGATCTGTCATCAATTCTATTTTATACTTTAAAGTACAAATAACTTCATAAAAATTTTATTTCATTTCGTATATCAACATAGTGTAAACTTCAGATACATATTTACAAATATCCTCCCTAACATTAACAAGCATGAAACATTTAAAAATCATTCTTCCTCTAGGTACTAACAAATTAAATCCTAACATGCTACTTAAAATCTTCAAGTTATAATTAATCAGGAATGGCTCAATCTTGACCACAATCGTGAATATTAGCAAAAATATGTGATAAAAAACAAATTCTCTATGACATCTGAAATTTCTGAAGACCTTACTCTACACAAACACCTCTAGCGGCGAATTCATGCGCGATAGCCCCCATTGTCTTCGAATGTGACATCCACCAACATTAATTTGAATTCAGAAAACCCTAAAATAAAAAAATAAAACTTTATTCTTTATTGAACAGGCCCGCGAGCTATTCTGCCGAGCCGAAAAACTGGGGAAAGTCATAGACTTAGTAGACCCTCAGAGAAAGAGAGAAGAGGTGTCTCTCATCAAGCAACAACTGAAGGAACTGTGCGGCACTGGCGGCGCCCCCTACGCGAACTACGTCACCTGCCTGGAGCTGCTCGACAGCTTCGCCAAGAGGGAGGTGCAGCAGAACGATCTGGCTTTGAAGTGAGTACCTACTGCTCTTCATGATGTAAGTGTTTCTGAACAGGGCTGCGGGACTGTTCGAAAGAGATACCGCGACCCTGGTACACAAAGGGCAAGGAAGGAACATGGATGGGTTTTAGTCAGTACAAGTCTGACACTCCCTTCCGCTCTGCCCGGAGCGGGAGAAGTCATTTGATGATTTCCCATCCGTAAAAAAAAACAAAAAAAATGGCTCCTTCGTAAAAAAAAAACGAGTGTGCTTTAGACCACACGACTGAAGTAAAACTTCTTTAGCTTCATATATATGTTCCGTTCGCCTCGCCCGAACGCGTCTTAACGCATTCACCAGCTTACTCCCCAAGTCAAGCGTGCTTAAAGAAGTTTTACTTCAAAAACATAATTTTTCAACATTAGTTAACGTTCACAATAAGAGTGATAAGGGATATATAGGGTGACTGGTAATTAGTGACCGATACTTAAACACGTGATTGTACTCATTGTAACAAAAAACTTTCCCATAGAAACATTTTTTTTGTACTAGTCGCTTTTATCACAAAGACACAACAACCGTTTACGGAGCGGGCTTGCTCTCCGCGCGGCTGCTCTGCCTGCCCACTTACGCGGTGCGACAGTAATGAGCCGGAACGGCTTCACGCGGCTAACAGCTGATAGGTCACAGGCGCATGCGGCTGCAAATTTCATACGGCTGTTGTGTTATTGTGATTTAAGTGAAAGACAATTTAAAAAAAAATAGAGTGTGTGCTTAAAGTGGTTGCGTCAGGGTAGCCCGCAAAGCAGGCCACCCTGACGCAACGGCAGAAGTGAAACAGCTGTCTGTATCTTTCTCGCTCGGGTACACTCGGCCGCCCCGAGTTCACCCGATCAAGCCTTTCACCTCAGAGCGTGACGGATCAGCCTATCTCTTACTACGAAAAAATGTGTATGCGGTGCGCTAAAAGAAGTTTTCACTTCAAAAATATTTCTTTTGGAAAGTTGTTTGTTATTATGAGTACAGTCACGTGTACAAGTTTCGGTCA
This sequence comes from Lycophotia porphyrea, assembly GCA_950005105.1. Classification (NCBI taxonomy): domain Eukaryota; kingdom Metazoa; phylum Arthropoda; class Insecta; order Lepidoptera; family Noctuidae; genus Lycophotia; species Lycophotia porphyrea. The sequence goes on from OX465402.1 coordinate 15,128,043, forward strand.
CTAATTACAAGTCATCATGTGTTATTTTCTGATACAAACTTTTTCAATTCCTCCAGCTCAATAGCAGAGACAGAAGTCCGCGAAGCAGTGAACCAAGCAGTCCAAGATGGCCGCCGCTTCGTGGTTCACTTCCTTCGCTGCTCATACCTCATGCAGAGCGACGGCGTGAAGTCTGTGCTGGCTGAGCGACACAGCATGCCCACCATGGTGCTGGGCTGTGCCGGCGGAGTGTTAGTAGCGGCGTGCACTGTGCCACAGGTAACAACATACATAAAATCAACCTAAATCGTTGCCACGGCTGAGATTTTTGAGGTCCTCGCCGTGAGAGGGAGCGGGACGTAACCCACCACGCGGGTGGTGGAGGTCACATCATACCTTGGAGCGTTTTACTCCAGTTCACCATGTTTTTCTTCACCGATTTGAGAACAGTGGGGATGAAATAAATTACACACCTGCTTGGGTTCGAAGTCCTCAGGCTGCTTTTAAAAAATAGTGCGTGGAGTCCCTCCGCGCGGAAGAAGTGAAACTTCGTAATGTGGTAATGAAAACAGGTATACTACGCGCATGCGTTCGAGTGCCACGCATTCACTCTCGCTCTGTCTCTTTGTATTCCCCCTCCCCAGGAGCGTTGAACGTTTAACGCAACAGTGCTTTCATACCCCCTCCATGGTAGCGTTAAACGTTTAACGCAACCCTTTTGGAAGTCGCATTAGAAGTTTCACTACAATAACGACCTAATTTATAAAAAGCTACAAGTTGTAGGTCGTGGCTGTGCTTTAGTCCAGTTTCTGGCACAGTCCCGCTAACAGTAGTCCCCCCCCCCCCCCCCGCAGAGCATGGTGTCGCCCGCCTTCTCCGCGTGCGGCTGGCTGCGCAGCGCCGCGCGAGTGTTCGGCGCCGCCGTGCACGCGCGCGGGGAGCTCACGCAGGCTGAGATGACGCCTTCTAAGGTCACCCACTGTTATTATATTATTGTAACTTCATACAAATATAAACTCACCTATTTTCCACACTGGATTAGGCAGAAACTTAACGCCACCTGCTACGATCTGTACATACTTCTTTCACTTCATCTACGTTCATACATCTGGTCATACTCGCAAGTACTACGCACCTGATCTAACATGAACTGAGCAACTGATGTTGTATCGCGATGTCAACGTGGACCCTACAGAAATGATCTTACAAGGAGACGGAAAGGGTGTGGGATCCTCAAATCAAACGGAGGTTCCGCGTGTAGTTAGCACTCAGTGAGTGTATTCATATACTCAAACCCTACAGCGCACTATTGCCGAGAAAAAAATTCGTGAAGTTTTAATTTTTTTTATTCAATTCTAATAAATCGTTAAAAACCATTTCTTTTGAACTTTTAATATTCAATAATGTATAAAAGTTGAATTTGAAGACCCCCCACACCCTTGCCGTCTCCTTGTTAATACAAAAATGACGTACAAAAGTATACTAAAAGCTGTAAGAAATAAAAATAATTTATTTTCAGTAAATTAGCCTTACTTCTTATTAGCGTGTCGATAGCAATCTAAATTATAACAACCCAGTACTGAGTCACGCGCCATACTAAACATTTATCTTTGCAGGTGAGCCTAATAAACTGCGAGCAACTAGTCCAAGACGCGATGCGCGTCGCCATCAAATTCGCGCAGTCACACATAAAGGAGAACACAGAACCTTCTCTAGACACACAGAATAGACAACAGAACTGATCATCAGACTTATATCTACTTTGAAGAGACTGTAACGACTGCACGGAGGCGAGGAATACCAACTGGCAGCTTGAAAGCCATATACGTGTCTCAATAGGGGACTTAATGTCCCAAGATTTGTGACCAAAAAGATCGCGAGATTGGCTTCGTGTTGTCTACCAACATCAATTTCATAGTTTTCGATAAGGAATTTGGGATGTTTGTCCCCTAATGGGTGTTACTTTCTTAAGGTGGTTGCGTCAGGGTAGCCCGCGAAATTCTAATTTTCTGACGTTATTTGCAATTTGCAGATCAGTGGTAGGTTGATGAAAAATGAGTCCCGCCAGTAACACGTATGTAGTTACAGAATTACAATCGTGAAAATCATCAATACAAAGTTCATGTAATCCTATTCAATGAATATTCCATGAAAAAGTCATCCAATAGGATTAAATGGACTTATAGGGTTATATTGACGATTTTCATGATTGTGATTCTGTAACTACATACGTGTTACAAGCGCGACTCATTTTTCATCAACATACCACTGATCTGTAAATTGCAAATAACGTCAGAAAATTAGAATTACGCGGGCTACCGTGACGCAACCACCTTACGATGAAAGCAACCGCTTAACTGAGACGGTGTCGTCGGTGGGTAATGTTTCGTTCAGCTCAGGAATTTACGATTTCCTTCCAGCACTGCGCAACTGTTCTACCATACCAAACACCGTCTCTGTTTTGAAACATCGAAACTAATAGTTTTTTTTTTGAAGCATAATATTTCTTAGTTTCTGTGTCCCAGAATTCCAATGATATTGCTAAAAAGACAATCGAGCAGCGTTTATTACAAAATTATGGAATATTAAAACAAAAACTATCCAATAATTTATTAATAACTATAATTTTTATTGATGTTTATAATTTGTGAGACGAAACGAAGGAGTACGTTTCGAAAATGGTATTTATTTTTAGTTAGTTATAATGTAGTTTTATTTTCTAAGGGCAATAATAATACTGCCTATTAAAAGTTTAATTGTTCATGTATCTGTCGCAGGCAATTTGTATGATTCCGCCGTTTACATACGGCGTCGTCAGTTAAAAAACGCTCGTAGTTATGTATTATGCCTAAGGCAAAATGATAACTTGTTCAATTGTTATAATTTCGACGTTGGTTGGAGTTTTAGGGTGACCATGATATACGACTGTGTGACACGCGCTCGCTACGCTCGCATTTTACATTACACACCCACTTTCGGTCACAAATGTCGTCATCCTACCTCCGGCCTTCGGCCTACGCTCCTCACGCCAGCTAGCAAGACTTAGGAAAATTGCTGATTTCCCATGCGTTTTTGAACATTAGGGTTACACAAAAAGTTATATTTTGTGTCACAAAACCACTACTTCACGCCATTTTTCATGTTTTGATCAACAGCGACGCGCGTGGCAAGAACTAGAACTAAATATTTCAATTTACCGCGGCATTATGTAAGCGGCGTTTGAATTGTCGATGAAATGTTGTGGCATACTATAAAGTGAGACGGCAATATACATTTTGCCTTCGGCATAATACATACCTGCGAGCGTTTTTTAACTGACGACTCCGTATGTAAACGGCGGAATCATATAAATTGCCTACCACATATCCAAGTTGCCCACTGTATGAACTGCCTTAGGGATGCTACACTGTTCGGGTCGGTATACTACAACCAACTTATCTGTACAGGCGGGAAAATACAGAAATAAAGTAAAAGTACCAAGTTTGACATTTCGATGCATTCTTTCTTGACACCCAGCGCCACAATGAACTGAACACTTAGTGTTGAATTCGGTAGTATTTGTCGATTATATATGTATTTAAGTGCCTTTAGACTGCCTCGTTAGTCTAGTAAGCAAGCGTGACTGCTGAGTATGAGGTCCTGAGTTCGATTCTCAGGCCAGGTAAAGTATTATTGGGTTTCTCCATTAGGAATTTCTCAGTAGCAGCCTGGATTTGTGCCTGGTTGATGGCAATAGGCTCGCCCCTTATTTATTACATGGGACTTAAACATAACTGGCGAAATGTGGGTGTACTATTAGGTACACCACTGCCTAACCCTTCGGGGGTTACAGGCGTGATGTTATGTACTTACTCAATTAATTCAGTTCGTGCCGTTCGGTAAACTCCGATCGGCTGCTTTCGTTTCTGAATCATGTTGGGGCTTAATTCGCTCTAAGCCGAGTGGCTGTTTCCCTCACATTCTACATTACTCGGTTCCGCGTAGCCGCCCGGTAATGTCGACTCATACTTACCCGAACTTGTGTGAAGCACCCATTATTAGTAAGTAGTTTAGTAAGTTTGAATGAAATTCGAAGTGTATTGTTGAAAGACTTCCTGTAAATAAATAATAGCGTCTACCACTATTTTTGTAAATAAAACATGTTGGAAACGAAATGGTTGTATTCTTTATTTTGTAACCAATTACAGGTTCTACATCGAGCTTTATCCTTTCCTCTCATATTTTTCAAACCGGGAATAATATAGCTACGAATAGTCGGCAGCACGCTATTATAAAAAAACGTTGCCTCACATTAGGAATTTCTCTTGTATCGTGGGTGCGTTCACTAACATTTAAACTAACATACACAAACAGCAAGACCCGGAACAACTATCTGTAGGCCATACAAATATTTGTTCCGTGCGGGGATCGAACCCGGGTCATGCAGCGCAGCAGTCAAACGCCCAGCCACTGCGCCAACCGTGCCGTCAAAGTTCACGCTCTGTTTCCCGCTCTAGCTTCCGCTCTAAATTGTGCTCAGCGACAGAAAAGGATAGCAGTAAATAAAAGTGCGAATCCGTGCTGCCAGATTAGGTTCAACCCTTAGTGTCCAAACACACTGCCGAAGTTTCGTGGCTGATTTTACGTTCCTACGTATTCGGCTGATATGACACACCATAGGTGCCGAACTTACGCGGCAGAAATTCAGTTGCGCAACTTTGTGTGTATTTAGTATCTCGAGCGCTGTCGTGGCGTCGCGTCGTGTCGTGTTATCTAAACAGCCGGATTGACAGACTAGAGATAGGGTTCCGTACTTATTACTTTTGAGGTGCGAATCCCGAAAAATGGAGTATTTTTACAGTAATAGCAATTGCAGAGGCTTTAGAAGAAGACAAATACAGGAAAGAATATTCGAATAGAACCGAACTTCAGTCGCATGTCGCATATAATGTGTGCTCTACAGAATACGTTGCCGCCGAATTGGCGCTGAACTTACGCCCGACCGAAGTTCGGCTGTACGCTATAACGCAAAGTAATTTCGACATAATGTCAGTAATTCAAATAACATTGCAGGCGTAATCATGCCGAACTTCAGTCGCGTACCTTCGGCATAGTGTGTTTAGACACTTAGACAGAGGCTTTATGATACCTACTAACTGTATAGTACATAACCAACTCAAAATCTGACCTAGTATGAATTTGACCTACTTGGAATCTGACCTTCATCGCCAAAATCGCTACCACTAGGTAAAAGTGACAGAGACAACGCTGTACAAAGCTAAACTTGTTCTGAAACTTGATGCGCTAAGAAACGCAGCGGTGTATCTATACACTGTTGTTTCGAGCCTCATGTAATAGGGGCTACCCTATTTCCCTTGACGGACATGCGGTGCGTTACCGCGGCATACATCCGAGGCTGCTGCTCAGTCATAAGCGAGTCATATACGCGGCTAATGAGGTCACAGTGTGTGCGCGTAGGTAAACCAAAAAAACTCAAAACAAAACAATTAAATAGTCCAAAATCCATTCAATACATGTTATTTATTCAAAGTTACATTACTTAATAAATTGACAAAACCGTCAGAATAATATACAAAACTACTTTTCATAGAAAACTACTTTATGGTTTAAAGGTAGATGGAATATACTTAACTGTACATCAAAATTGTAACAACCTATTTACAATATTGATAGTTCTAAGGTTACAATGGCGGTCTTACAATAATTGTTAGGTAATCGGAATAATATACACAAATTCATAGGAATCTATTTATTATTACATAATTACATGCTAATTAAATATATTTACAGTCAGTTTTAAAATCCCGTGGGATTGTATCACTCATCACATCACTAATAAAAGTTTTTATTTTATTGAGAGAATTTTCGTGTCTACAATATTTACGGTGTCACTGACCTGTTTATTTCGGGTTTTCCGTAGATTTAAATCATAGATACCGCGCCTAAATATGTTCACATCTCTATTTCGTTGACAATAAAGGCGTTCCGATGTCGTAAACAGCGATATTTCTATTCGGAACAGCTCAGTTAGTTCTCAGAACTTTTATTTTTGGAGGTAGGGCTACCTGCAGTTCAACTGTATAAGGTTGCATTAATTACTGCTCAACCGGAGTATCCTATGGTGACTTCAAAAGAATTTAAGGCCCCTAGCCGGGGCTTACAAACTAAGTATACAGTGAAATGACCGCTCGCTTGTGGGGTTCAGACCTAGATAAGCCTAAGCGTCATTGGTCGAATTATTCGATTCTCAGAACGTTGACAGTTCGATAACAGCAGTAAATCCATTGATTTCTCCACGTTTATTTATTAAATACAACAAATATTTGTTTATCTGACATTGATTTTGATTTGTTTTTCTAAATAATTCAATTTCTTTACAATTCTACTTTATACAACAAACAAACAAAATGTATGAAATGTCACATTTGACAGGGCGCTTTGAGGCATGGACATTGGACAGTGTCATCGCAAGATGGCGTCGATGGTGACGTTAAGAAATGATGGCCGCGCTCACGGCCATGTGCTACGAGTTTTGACGTGACTCGGAACGCACTCAATGAGATATGAATAGTATTGTCTCGCTCACTCATACTGCACATCGTATCTACCGTTTCATGCGGGAGGTGCGAGCTTGGTCATCTGAACGCGACCTGGGCACATCTATGATTTAAATCTATGGACTAACTTTTCGGACTCGAACGGAGTTATAAGGAGACGTTACGATTCCGAAAGTAGAAATGATACCCCGATATAGTTAGGTTAGTTACCGTAAACATTGATAAACACAAGTAAGTACATGAATTTGACGCTCGGCTGCGTAACGTTTTGTAACAATCATTGATAATGTGCTCTTTTTCTTTTTAAGTGTATTTTTTACTCTTTGTAATGTTATTTAGTTTTTTTTTTATATAAGTACATTCTTTTTGTAAATAATTGATTCTTTTATAGATTTGTTTTTCTTCTTTGCGTGTCGATAAACTCAAACGATACCCGACCAGTAGTTTAATTATGTGACATCACATTACAGTGTATGCACGGCAACATAACAAACTATACATTTCCAGAATAACATGGCTTTGTTTTCTATAGATTTCCAACACAATCAGAGATCCGTATAAACTGGTTTTGTATAGCTTGATTGGTCGCCGTATCGACTGTTTATTTTAAGGTATTCGAGCTGCCAAAACCTGAACTGGAACTACGAAAACGGACCTTACTGCTACGCAATTAAGACGCTTGTATAAGTCAAATTGTATGTATGGCAATTTATAATCAACTTTCACCATGGGACTAATCTTGAAATCGCAAAGTATATCCAACTGCCCCATATATAAGGTCCCATTAAAATAGATGGACAAATTTTAACACAGCGTTTAGTACGTCTAACCATCTTTGGTTAGACGTAATCCAAGCAAAAAAAACATTGATTAAAGTGATTTTATTTTGACCTAAAATATTAAATTGCCGACATTTTTAGTGTATTTTCGCTAGCTGATTTTTTTCTTGTAAGTATCTAATGCGTTTTTCTTATTTTTTTTTAGCATTGTCCTTATTTTGGTGTCTGAATGATTTCTAAAAGTTTTTCCATCTCTTTTAACGTGACCTTATATTTATAGTTTAAATAACGTGCCAAAATGTATGAAACTGCTGGTTTTTGACCTAGTATTTGAATTTGTTACTCAAATGACACTAAAAAGAAGAAAGAGCACACCCCAACTCACTCTCTTAACGCGAGAGTGAGATGTTAGAGAAAACGTGACGCATCCGCGGGCCAAAGAGCACGGACTAGTGGTTGTCCATGTACTGCAGCTCCGACAGCAGCAGGACCGTGTTGGGCAGCGGCCGCGGCTGCGGAGACAGGATCGTCAGCATCTGGCGGTCCATGTCCACTGCCGTGCTGTGGGAGGAGAGTCATAACTTTAGTGGAAGAGGAATATATGATTCATATCATGTTGAATTTTTACGAGTAAGGTAGGATCCAAATTAAATAAACTTTTTTACTTTTGACTATCTTTCTATTTTTCTTTTTTAATTTTATAGTAAGATGTGATTTTTCCAGATTTAGTTTTCTTTAACAAAGTAATGGGCATTTTTAAAAAGCTATCAACCGACTGCATATCCAAACTGGATTCTACGGAGAAACTGCTGATCGAACTGATCTGTGGATAGTACTGCATTAGGGATCCTCTGATCAGTGATTATGACTAGTGATCAGACAGGCATCGCGTTACTCAGAGAGGTTCGATAAAAAGAACATCTTCAGTAGTTGATGATGCAGCGCGGGTGATAGTCACACGGTCAGCAGCACAAAAATCCCTAAAACTAACGATATTAATGGATACACATGAAGCCAGCCAAGTTGGAGTGCAGCACATCATCACCAGGCCCCGCTGCGAAGGACACGGCCAGCAGTCTGTGGTGCAGGGCGGACGGGCGAACACTAGTAGTGGTATCGATGGATACTCACACACACACGAAGCCAGCCAAGTTGGAGTGCAGCACATCATCTTCAGGTCCCGCCGCGAAAGACACGGCCAGGATGCGGTGGTGCAGCGCGGGCGACGGCCACACGCTCACCAGCTTTGTGAGCGCGTCCTCCGCGCGCATGCCCAGCGGCATGCACGACGACGGCAGCGACGGCGCGCCAACCTGTGGGGAGACATCCACATTACATTACTACACCAAGCTTTAGACTCGCGCTGCGCCAGCTCGAGAGTACTCTGCAGGACATAAAAAGACCCATCATGTACTCATTCTGTAAACCCAAAAATAATTTCTGGGTAATGGTCAGTGTGAACATTTTACTCATACGAACAAGGTTGAGATGTGCTGGCGTCTGTACCAAAAATAATTGACCAAAAAACAATATTTTTTGAAACCACATACATACACATAAGACACCCAATTTTTAATTAAAGTTATAACATAACATAACATCACGCCTGTAACCCCCGAAGGGCTGGGCACAGGTGTATCTAATAGTACACCTACATTTCGGCAGTTAGGTATAAGTCCCATGTAACAGGGGGCGAGCCTATTGTGATCCACCGGGCACACGTCCAGACTCCATGGCTGCTACTGAGCAATTCCAGATGGAAATACCCAATAACAATTTGCCCAACCCGGGATTCGAACCCAGGACCTCATGCTCAGCAGTTGCGATTGCGACCACTACACCAACGAGGCAGTCAGTAAAGTTATGTTCTAGCTTTATTGACTTACCTTATAAATCTTGAGATCTGTGAACTTAACATCGAAGGAGTGCGGGTAGTACGGCGTGCGCTTGCCGTAGAAGTACTCGCGAATGCGCGCGTCGCGGGACTCGGCGCGCTGCGTCTGTGACCGCTCCACTACCTATAATGTTTTACGTATTTTTAGAATTGTAGCATTTTCAAATGTTATTGGACGCCCCACCAAATGGTAAGTTATAGATGCCAATATGACACAAGGTTGCAAAGAGTTTCTAAACATGTTGGTGCACATCTATACTAATATTATAAAGAGGTATTTTCGGAGCTACTGGTCCGATTCCGAAAATTCTTTCATTAAGGGGAAGCTACGTTATCCTCGAGCGTCATAGACTACATTAAAATGATCCCGTGGGTTATGAGAATAAAGCGAAAGGGTAAGGAAAATTGAACAGCCATTCATTTTTAATACCTAGCCTAGTCATCATTGCTTGGCTGTTTGTATATGTGAGTTTAAATGTTTGTGAACGCACCCACAATACAGGAGATATTCTTAGTGAAGGGCAACGTTTAAAAAAAAAACAACGGGTAGCACTCCGGGAGTGCCGGTAGAAGAGAAAACTTGAAACAACGCCATCTAGCTTAAACTACACACACTCTCGCGCAAGCGCCCTGCGCCGCGATTCAATCTGACGATCTGACGCGAGTTTTACAGTTTTTACCCATCCCAAAAAGTGCACAACGCCGCTAAAGAAGTTTTCACTTAAAAAATTATTCCTTTATTATCATCTTAGGATCTTCCTATAGGCCTTCATAAGCAAACTCGATAAATACTACCTAATAAGCTACTTTTTCCATAAGTAACGGGAGAAGATATTTTTATGTCAGTAACAGACGAGACGAGAATATTTCGCCTTGGTACCGGAATCCACAACCTCTTTCTTAAATCTCCACAACTTCTGACCACTCACATACTATCCAGAACTTGTGGACCTGTTTGTGAATTTAAAACTAGCACTTCGGCCGTGACTTCGTCCGCAAAAATTGTGATAGCTCGGCTAATATGCATAACATAAATATAATTTATAGCCACACCCACTAAGAATGTATCCTTCAATGAGTGATTTTTTTTTTAATAACTCACGCCTCCACTCTTAGGCAGGTACACGACTTTGACGAACTTCGGCATGTCTCTCTTGAGCTCATTGTATAGCCTCTCGTTGTCCAGCACCAGGATTACATCCACCTGCAAGGAAGGAACGTCGTTTTAGTCTATTACAAGCATTGGTTAGGTGAGTTGAGTTGACTTGAAACTTCCGAGCTTTTTAAGTAGTCATTTCGGCTCTGTTGCAAGCGCCATGGTCACGGAAAAACTGAAGTTTTTCGGTCTACGCTGTCCTGATACGTTTTGCGCGCTCGGTGCCGTTACCATTGTTACATAAATCACTCACAACTCGATTCTGTTTCCGACACACGAAAGTCACTATGTCCACAGTCGCACTTTTTTGGTTTATATTTTTTTTTTTTTCAAAATGTACAAGGCGGATACGGTGAACGACACGACGACGAACATCAAATAAGATAATTTGGGTAAAAATTTTCATATATGAGAAAAGTTTTTTGCAATTTCTGTTTTTTTTTAGTACTCCAACCTGGGTTGGTCCAGAAGAAGTTTTTGATCAGTATTAGAAACAGGATCGATTGGCATCAAAAAAATGTTTCTTGCTACTTGTAATTTTTTTTTTAAAATCTGTGAATGGTGATCAAAATTTCACGCAAAATTACAGGATAGTCTCCTAAGGCCATTTTCGTGTAGCTGCAACGGTTAAGGTTCCCCTTACTGCCCCGTTTACCGTATCCACCTCCGTGTCCTCGTGACTTCAAAACCCCGTCAAGAACGAAGGAGTTGAGTTTGCAGTGTAAAATTGAAATTGTAAGACTTATATTTATCTCTGTCTATATCTGGTAATAATGGTTACAGGGTTCGAAAATATCCGATATGTTGATATTTATAATAAATATCGGATATTTTATATTTATGATATATATCAGATATACAGGGTGTAAACAGACTCTTCACGAAGCCGTCAACCAAGATTATGTACTTCAAACTAAGTAACTTTACGCAAAAATTTGTGCTGGGAAACGACTTTTTTTTTGGGCTGAACAATCACGTTTTACAGTAAGACTCAATGTAACGCACTCGAAACATCGTGCTGATGGATGGATTGAATAGTAAGTGGGCCCTGGAGGTGTTTAAAGTAAAAATCTTACATTAAAAATATGTATTTAAAAAAAAACTTGTGAAAAAGTTGGGACTTTGACCCCTAATATCTCCGTAACTAAAAGGTTCCCAGGTATGGTCTAGAACAAAAAAATAATGGCAATGACGGGGAAAATAAGTGCCTTTCGGCTTCGTTAAGAGTCTGTTTACACCCTTTATATCAAGTTTGATATATATCAATTTTGTATGAAAGCCAAATTATTATTTTATTGTATTATTTATGAATACTATTTGCATATGTGTTACATAAACAAACTAAAATTATCAAATAAAAAAAAAAATATTTAGGTACTTAAAATCAGACAAATGAAACCAAAGCAAAAAATCTTCTTTTAGGTAAGGCAAATCAAGTAAAAAACATAAAATCTTCTTTTAGATCAGGCACAATCAACTAAAAATCATAAAATCTTTTTTTATAAATTCTAATCAGTCAATCAGATATATAATATCTGATATATATCAAGTTTGATATATATCGTCGAACTCAGTTTGATATATATCAGATAAATATCTTGGTATACATCCAACGATATATATCCTCGAACCCTGATCGGTTAACCTGTCTGCTTACCTCAAAAGCCTGCGCGGCGTGTGTGAGGACCTTGTACCCCGCATTCTTGATCCATCCGCAAGTGTTGATGATCACTCCTGATGTAGAAGCTGCAATACAAATTATAATCAATTTATTTAAATGCCATAAAGTTCGGAAGCGCAGGGCGCTTGCGCGAGTGTGCGTGTAGGTTAAGCTAAATGGCGTTGTTTCTGTTTTTTCTACGGCAGCGACATCCTTCTTTCTTGCAGAAAGCTATTGAAATTTTATGGCGTTAGATGGCGTTGTTTCAAGTTTTCACTTCTGCCGGCACTCCCGGAGTGCAACCCGTTGTTATTTTTTTATGTTTTTAGCAATTTGCAGGTCAGTGTCGTGTTGTATGTAGAACAAAATATCACCCGCAACACGTATGTATTAACAGAATCATTATCATCCATACAATTCTCTAAGTTCATTTATTACCATTATTTTTTTTAAAAAACGTTGCCCCACCCTAGGAATTTTTCCTGTATTGTGGGTGCGTTCACAAGTATTTAAAGTGACATACACAAACAGCCAGACCCGGAAAAACTATCTGTAGGCCATACAAATATTTGTTCCGTGCGAGGATCGAACCGTCGTCAATCGCTCAGCCACTGCGCCTACCGTGTCGTCAATTGAATGAGTATTTCATGAAAAAGTCATAAGAAGAAATAATAATCTGTTACCTTTCTTGTTATTTTCGCATCGCTCTGCAATGACCTCAGCCAGCCTGGTCACAATAGTGTTGTACAGCTCCAAGTTCTCTCCCGGAGTGTTGTGACCAAAATGATATACCAACGGTGCTTGCTGACTGAACCCTTCTTCAATTGATGCCGGTCTTTCCACCAGGAGTGCTCCTGTTTATGGAACATTTTGATAAACATTATAATACTGGTTTTTAGCCTGCCTCCTTTTGATAAGGCTAGGCAGATGATGAGGACCACAGAAGCAAATGGATTCTAGGTTTTTTCAACATAATATAACTTGGGTAGTAAGGACATGTGTGCAGAGCCGATGTGAAAAACTGGCCATGGGCGAGTCGGACTCGGGCATGAAGGGTTCCGTTACAAAAATCAGTTTGTTGTATGGGAGCCCCCATACAACAAACTGATTTTTGTAACGGAAACCCCTTAAATATTTATTTTATTATTTTTAGTATTTGTTGATATAGCGGCAACAGAAATACATCATCTGTGAAAATTTTAACTGTCTAGCTATCACGGTTCATGAGATTCAGCCTGGTGACAGATGCACGGACGGACAGATGCGGAGTCAGTAATAGGGTCCCATTTTACTCTTTGAGTATGGAACCCTAATAAGAGAATGCAAAGACAAAGAGGTTTGGAAGATAATAGAAGAGGCTAACAAAAATGAGTACTAGATTATTTTAGACTAAGCTTAGGCTATCAGTGACAGAATTTAAGGTTTTTATTAAGCAGACACAGAAAATAACACTTACCAATAGTGCCCGGTACACTGATATGCCCCTGACCTACATCCAGCTCCACATAAATAGGTCTCCGTCCCATCCTCACTGCGTAGTTTAACAGTATTCTTGTCAAAGTGGACTTGCCCACATCCCCAGGTCCCACAACCATGGTGACGGGACCTCTTGTGGACTCCTGTTCAGCTGCCACTCGCTGTTGTTCAAGAGCTGCATGGACATTGAGGTATACTACCTGAAAGGAGAAGTCAAATATTTTCTTATTTAAGATCTGATCAGGGTGTTAGACTGCAATGCATCATTATCATACACAGCCTGACTTAGTCCACTACTAGGTATAAGCTTCTCTATTCTTGAGCCAATTCTTCTTCATTGTAACAGAAATCATGCTTAGGAACTTAGGTAAGAGTCACTTAACTCCAAGCATGCAATTAAAAATGTAAATTGAAAAAACTTTGAAAAATAATTAAATCTACTATTGGAACTGATGGAGAGGCACAGATTAATGTAGCTTATCTGCTTATTGAAGACTTGAACAATAGGGAACACTGTTGTGACATTATAATATGGTAGCAGTGTCCACAACTGGTTGGCCTTAAAATTCACTACCATAAGGTGTGTAAGATTTTTGAAGAAAATAGATACCTCTGCCATGCAGAGTGACAATACAGGTGGCCAAAGTCAGGTCGGGGGTGAGTTTTTGAGGAAAAAGACAAAGAATTTGAGAAGAATATGACAGCTGGTGTATGACTTACCATAGGTGTTTCCTTAGCTATGTAGCTGACTTCAGTGCGGCCCCTCAGCTCCACAGTGCAGCCGTGCCACGTGAAGACGGCCACCTTGGCCCCCGTGTGGAACTCATAGGGCTTCCCCTTCACTAGTTCCGTGCCAAAAAGCTCTGCATATCCACTCTTGACCTACAACCAGATATTTAACCTAAGATATGCTTCAACATTCCCGAATACTATTCAGATTTACAATTGCTATACACTACGCCATATGGCAAGAGAGATTGCCACTGATTTCGTTCGATATTACCTCTAAAACTACTTTTTCGTTCTTCGATTCAACTTCGAACCTAAGCTCCGAATCAGGGTCTAGTTTGAACTCCTGTAATTGAACTTCAGTCATTTTAACAACTTGAAGGTCTAATTGGTTTATATGATGTTAGGAGAAATCAAACAACTTTTCAGACTTTCTTTAAATTATTTTCAATTCGCAGGCAGATGTCCATCAAATTCAAAACACGAAATAGGACTGCGTTTCATATTCCCGAAACACTCAATGACTCAACTGTTTAGCACTAGATCAGAACAAATTGCTTTGGACCATGCTTCAAAACGTGATAATTGTATGTATCTGGAACACTTTATTGTCATCCAATACGAAGAAAAAAAACATAGGGTCTTCATGAATGGGAACAAAACGTAATTTGATAATCTTTATTTTTTAGTTTTCTTTGCCTTCACAGTTCCTAACATAGGTTTCTCTTAATTTTTTCAATAATTATAATGTAATTTTATAATTTTAACTTTCTGTCGTTTGTGTTGTTAAATTCAGTCGTCCATCATTCAAGAAGAAGCAAAAACAAAACGTTGCAAACGACAATTTAATTTCAAAAATTGTTTTGAATGGTGGTCATTATTTTTATTTTCAATAAATAATGTGTGTATTGTGAATTATTAGTTGTTATCAAGTGAATACAATGGAGAATTCATTCTTTGAATATCGTAATGAGACAGGCGCTGATAGCGGCTCCGAATCGGAATTTATTGACAATAGTTTAGCTGAGGAGTCTTTTGGAGCAAAGAAGAAAAATCACACAGTTTTTGTGGCAGAATCTGAAGAATCTACAACAGACGGTAATGAAATGCATCCAATTGAATAGCGCTTGCGATCCAAGTTTGTTTTTCATAGGATTTTCGAAACAAATGTCTAAAGTTTTCAGATTAAATAATGTTAAAGTTTCGTCTGCAGTACTATTCTATGCTTCCTTCATTGTAGTGGAAAACATTTTTGTAGTTTCTGCCTACCCCCATAGGTTTATGGCTTGAGTTGTAAGTGCCTACGTGGGTATGTATGTAAATAACATACTTAATTGATTCATAGATTCAGGATAACCAATAAATACTTTAAGCACAAGAAAATATCTGCAAATAACCATAAAAATGTAGTTTAGCCAGTTTTTTACTAGCAACAAGTTTTTACAACATAATAAACTTAGTGACCTTACACTTATTGAAATACCTAAATTATTATTTATACTGTTTTATGTTTTAGAAGAAAGTGAAACAGAGGAGAATGCACCAAAGACAGGGTCTAAGTCAGTGGTTAAACAAAGTAGTGCTGCTCACAGCCATGTCATATCCAGCAGTGATGAAGGTTAGTGTATCATTTGGTCAGTGGGTCGTCTTAGGGGCGGCATTTGAAGAAAGGATAATCTAAATATTTCATGAAAACATACAGTAGTAGTCTGCTAACCCTGGCTGACTTAGAGACAATTTTTGAATCTTCAGACAACTTTTATTTGAGGAATCAAAAATCAGGTCTTAGGCTGCCTGTCCACCGGAGTGGAGCGAGGCTGCGGAGCGGAGAAATGGACATTAACCAATAGGATTATCCACTGAAGAGGAGTGGAGATTTTGTGCAATCCTATTGGTTAATATTTCTCTGTTTCTCCGCTCCGCAGCCTTGCTCCGCTCCGGTGGACAGGCAGCCTTAGGAGGTTGAATTTACCAAACATGTAAAACCTGTATGGTGTGCTGTATGCTCCAAATATATCATAGCATGTTGTACAGGTTACGAAAATCTATTTGTAAATGTTGTTGTTTTGACTGTATATTATTATTTACTAGTAAATGCTTCGACTGCTTGGAGTTTGGGTAATTGTCCCACAGGATCATATTACTGGAATAGAAAGTATCCTATGTGTTAATCCAATTTATAAACTATCTGTGTGCCAAATTTCATCCAAACCAGCTCAATAGTTATTGCGTGAAAGAGTAACAATTATCCTCACAGACTTTCACATTTATAATAGTAGTAAGAAACTATGCCTTCTATAGACCAAGAAGTATACATTTTTTTATTTTCTTAGACGCCAGCAACAGGGGCAGTATTAGAAGACAGTCAGAGTCTTCTAATAAAGTAGTTTTAAGCTCTTCAGATGAAGGTAAGAATTATTGTACCTAATTTAACTTAAACTTATCTCTTATTTACCTTATAAAAAATGAATGTGGACGAGGCAAGAGCAGTACGTAAGGATCATAGTAGGTGGCTTTCTGTGGGATAAGGGTGTCAGTTTATGTATGTATATATTGCCAATCTAATCAAACAAGTTATGAAATTCACCTAAAATTATTTTAACGTAATTATAAGTACAACAAATCCATATTTTAAGTACTGTTACCATCCTGAAAATTTTCCTGTGATTTTCTATTTCTCATTTCTCTGATGCTATGAAACTAATGTCCGTTTTCACTAAACATGGATATTGTTAGTGCTTGAAAACGGACATAAAACTACAACATAAACCAATTCCATTATTTTCTTTAGCCGAAGAAGTATCACCAGAAATAGTACCAAAACGCAGACCACCAATGAGGAAGAAGTCTCTAAACCTTAACGAGTCCATCATTGGACGTAAAACAAAGAAACGTATGATGCTCATTGATTCCGACACTGAAAACTCAATTATCATAGAACATGACAAGCATACAAAATTGAAATGTATGAAAGACACTCCGTTGAAAATTGACAGTGGGAACAGCCAAAAAGTACTTGAATCTAGTATAATGGACGATGATAATCAGTCAGAAAGTAATGACACTGATGATGGTAATGATGATGGCATGAAAAATGAAAGTACAAAGGCTGATCGGACGGCTCCACTAAAGTATGATGGTTCTGATGATAGCGATGAAGGTTCAGAAGAAGTTGACGATGAAGAAAGTGAAGATGATGGTCCGGATGAGGACCAGATGGTGATGTCCAGAGCTACACGGATGAGTATCATGGGTGTTGTGCCGAAAGACAATGAAAGTGATGAGTCGGACTTTATTGAGTCTGATGATGTAAGTATGGGCCCGAAAGGCATTGATATGATTTTTTAAAATTGTATTTTATATCACAGTGTTGTCTATAACTCCAAAGCGCGTATTTTGCGCCAATCTAAGTGTCTAAACACACTATGCCGATGTTACGCGGCTGATTTTACGTTCCGACATATTCGGCTGATATGACACACCGTAGGTGCCAAACTTACGCGGCAGAAATTCAGTTGCGCAACTTTGTGTGTATTCAGTGTCTCGAGCGCTGTCGTGGCGTCATGTCGTGTTATCTAAACAGCCAGACAGACAGACTAGAGTTAGGGTTCCGTTATTACTTTTGAGGTGCGAATTCCGAAAAATGGTCTATTTTTACAGTAATAGCCATTGCAGAGGTTTTAGAAGAGGAACAAACACAGGAAAGAATATTTGAAAAGAACCGAACTTCGGTCGCGTATAATGTGTGCTCTACAGAATACGTTGCCGCCGAATTGCCGCTGAACTTACACCCGACCGAAGTTCGGCTGTACGCTATAACGCAACGTAATTTCAGCATAATGTGTCGTCAGTAATTCAAATAACATTGCGGGCGTAATCATGCCGAAGTTCGGTCGCATAAGTTCGGCATAGTGTGTTTAGACACTTAGGGTTAAACAACAGCTAAAACTACTAAAATGTTTATTTACTTTCCATATTTACTCCTACGCAATTTTAGGGTAGAACTTTCATCGATGGCTTGAGCCCGCTAACCCGCTTCTTAACCAAACAATCGCACCGGGTGAAAACTAAACCGTCGCGTTCTTGAGCGCGTGATCACGCCGCCAGGGGCCTCTTTCAGTTTTCCGAAAAAATGAGTGGCATAAAACGCGACGAACGCGAATTCATGCGACCAACTGCTTTGGTTAGGACGCGGGGAATTACATATTCGAGACATTATTTTTCAGACATCAATCAACCTTAGTCTAGTTGCAATTTTACGTTCCTAAGACACAATATTCCTTTCAGAGCCCACGAAACTCAAACCACGGCTCCACAGCGAGCCTGACAGACCTCCCCGACCCTGGTCTTCCGCCCAAGTCTCCTGAAAAGACACCAGAGGACCTGGACTCCTCAAAGATAACCTGCTCCCCATTCTCGAGTCCACTTCAGGACATAACAAACGAAACTAGAAATGCTAGGAAGTCCTTAGGAAATAAGGACGAATGTATCATAATAAATGATTCAGAGAAAAATGCGTCTAATGGCCTTAAGAATATAGTGCTAAATAACTTGATAGCGAAGAAGGAGAGGGAGAATTTCATACACTATGACGATGACGTCACTATTATTGATACGAAGCCAGAGATTATTGCGCTGAGCAGTGATGATGACGATGAGGTAATGATATTCATTGTTTGTTAGTCTGTTTTGCTCCAGTTCTTCCATCTTTCTTTTAATTTTTTCCTCAGGTGCGCTTTTTTTGTTTTTGGCGGCAGCCTATCTGTACTTCTATACTAATTAATATTTTAAAGCTGAAGAGTTTGTTTGGTTGAACGCGCTAATCTCAGGAACTACTGGTTCAAATTGAAAAAAATATTAGTGTTAAATAGCTCATTTATCGATGAAGGCTATAGGCTATTTAACATCACGCTACGACAAATAGGAGCGAAGCATCAATGAAAATGTCGACCCACTCTCTCTAACTCTCTCTCTTAAGTGACGCAGACAAAGTTGCGCGGGTCGGGCGCTAGTACAATATAATTGAGTGAATTATGACTTTCCTATATCTGATTGTATTTGCGGGGTTAACATGGCCGGAGATCGCACAGAATAGAGAGGTATGGAAGGAGAAAGGCCTTTGCCCAGCAGTGGGACACAATGCAGGCTAGCAAAAAAAAAAAATCCACTTCAACCAAATTTGCAGCCGAGAAAACACAGAATTAAAATAAATTTACCAATTTTACATATCGATGCAATTTTTCTTGACAGCGCCACCTTGAACTGCATACTTAAATTGGTCATAGTATCCATACAATGCAATGTTATATCATCGATCCGTCCCAAATACAATCCAATGTCAGTGTAGAGCCCCTCTGCAGGATATGCCCCACCTCATTTCTTGCCCATCCTGCACAGCCACCTGCACCTTCCAGGACTTAAAAGAAGCCAGCGACAGAGCTGTGCAGGTGGCTATATACGGGTCGGGTATTATTTGAGTCAATCGACACGCAAAGAAGAAGAATTCAATGTTATTTTCATTATTTTTATTTTTTTAGAAAAGAGAAGAATACTCATTCCTCTTTTCGTAGGTAATTTTAAACCTCAAAGTGGAAACCTGCTTGTTGACATTTGTTACAATAAAATTAAAAACTGAAGGTAGATTGACATTCTATTTGACAGATTCAGTTTCTCAACGGACTTTTTACGCTATCCAATTTTTTGTCGTGTTCTTTTATTTTGTTTATCATCGTTAATTAGTTTTAAATAGTGTTCTTTAATTTTGTTTGATGTGGTTTTACCGATAATAATTGCATGAAAGTTGTTCTTAATGCTTCTCGTTATTAATTGTGAAGTAAATATTGAATTAAGATGCCTAGAAGTCCCACTCCAAAACCGGTGAGTTGTTGCCACTACTGCAACTGCCTACCAAGTCTAATGCAGTCGTGAAGTACGTTAAACATCTAGATGAATCATTTAATACAAATAGATTTTAGAACATGACGCCATCGTGTCCATTGTTACAACTCTTTTATGTACATCGTGAACATCTCGAATTCTCTCGAAGTCAAACAGCTGGGCAAAAGTCTCCCATAACCTTGCACTCTTCTCTTTGTGTCGCATTCTCGGGATATGGTCCAAACTATTAAATGTAAAAATAATATTCTCACTACTTCTGCTTGGTGTTACTCTTATTTTTCTCTGCTGGGATCCCTCCTTAATAAAACTTCATTCTATTGACTTGTACTTCACTATAATTCATCTCAAACAATACGTTTATTATAAAAGTGTATAATTACATGTTAACTATTAAATATATCCAATACATGACTTGTCTCTTTAAAAGTTCTTTACATAATCCATTCCATCAAACCGAATTCAAATTACCTATTTGCTCATTTTATTTTAATGACCATAAACCCAAAAACCAGCCAGCTCAACCATAAACATAAAATTCTATAAAGCATTATTCCAACACAAACTCCCCATGAATGAATAGCACAACAAGAAATTACCTTTGCTAACTTTATTCATATGTTTACAATATTGAATGATAAAGCTTTAGCATGAAGTCCAGATTACACCGACTAGCGTAGACTCAAGTCTTCTCTATAGTCTAAATAACGCAATGAATTTTAAAATAGAAAAGCATTGGGAAAAACAATATAAGTTTGTTATATTATACTATTATATACCAGATTATCTATGAGCTTGCCTACCTAGCTCAAAGCAAACTCGATAACTTCATGTAACGATACAAAATTAACAGCGCCCTGCGGTTTCACCCGCGTAGTTCCCGTTCACGTGAGAATACGGGGACAAAATATAGCTTATGTTATTTGCTGATAATGTAACATACCATTAGTGAAAGATTTTTTTTAAATCGGTTGACTTGTCTATGACTTAAATCGTAACAAACAAAGAAATCAAATCTATCCTCTTTATAATATTAGTTTAGATAGATAAATGACAAATATTAAATCATGTGTATTTTAATAGGCGCCAACAGACAAAAAGTCGCCAAAGCCCAGGAAGTCTGCGACTCCTAAAAAAGACCAGAACATCAGCATGAAGCCTGACTCCCAAACTATAAAGAAGTACCTCGCGCCGCCGAGCTATCCTAACCAACAGGTGGTATATGTTAAGAAGCAAGTCAGGGAATCAGAGCTCATGAAGTTAGAAGCTCTGAAGGAGGACTTGAAGAATATTAGGGTGAGATTTGTACAAATTTTTCTTCATCACTAGATTTTAGATGCCGAGAAAAACAGTGGTAGTGCAGTTCCGCAATTATATTCCCGCTTCAATTTGCAGTACCTGTTAGAAGAGATGGACGTGGACACTCTTCCGGACCGGGGCAGCAAGCTGATCGAGAGGCTGACGCATCTGGAGGAGCAGGTGCGGCGCCAGGGGGACAAGGTCGCCAATATGGTCGTAGAACCAGGTGAGGAACTTTGACTCAACCTGAAGAATCACCACAACACCCGACGAACGGGTGTTTTGGTCATTCTGAAATAATCCCTATATCCCAAACTGTGCGCTGCGGCGCCCTGCTGCGCTGTAGAGAGTAAAGTGGGGCGCCGTGAGGAGCTTCTGTTTACTATTGTCCGGAAACTAATCTTACGTTTTCGATAAAAATTATCCTATATCATTTAAACTAGTTAATGTGCATTTTCACTAAAAACCTTTTGTGGCTGACCAAATTTCGTGAATCCAAAATCCTTTATGCAAAAGAGAATCTCTTCTTGAAGAGAGTCTCATTGAACTCTTGTGACAGCAGCCTTAAAACACGGTTTACGTGTTCTGATTTGGTGTAGTTTGGATATTGATCCAAAATCAATATCAAACTTAAAATTCAAAACCTCTAAGAATGCTCATTCCTCTTGCAACATCTTATTTATCTGAAGCCGGATTTTCAAAGGTATTCTTGTGTGTCAACACTAAAATAAAAATTCAGCATTTTGACTAGCTGGGCGTCGAAGCAAAATATCAAACCTGTACGTGTGCCACGAACTGAAAAAGTTTGGGAACACCTGCCATATATCATTGAGCTAAGCTATGCTGTGTTCTACTCTGTGAACTCCCTGTTAGTGTCTAATGTTTGACGCTGACTGTACAACATCGAGGTTCCATATTGAACTTTTAGCAGTGTTTTAATTGCGTTGCATTTGTGCAAAATCATCATCATCATCATTTCAGCCGAAAGACGTCCACTGCTGGACATAGGCCATGCATAGGTATGTGCAGAATAAATTATTGTTTTCTCTTCCCGTTTGACCCGGCTGCCGTTCCTTTCGATGTAATCCCGATCATCTCGGAATATCGGATCGCAGCCCGATCGTATGGAATGTGGGGACACGTGGAAACCGATACCAAGGGTTTATCTAAATGTTAATAATAGTTCAATTTTCGCAGAAAATCCTACTGCTGCCGACATTGCCAGAGACGGTTTCGGGAAAGATAAGAAGATGACCTGGGATGAGCTACAGAAAGCCAGCAATGCTGTCCAGCCACGGATGTTTGGCAAGCAGGGTGAGTGCATCCTAATCATTACTGTCTTAAGTGTTTGTAAAAATACTAAATAGTATTCAGTTTATGTAGCATGTGGAAAATCAAAGCGTGATTTCAAGTCTTTGGCTAATAACAATTAAACGCACTTCTCAAATCGATTTATTAGATTAAAACTAAGATTCAAATGTAGACTACAAAAGGCCGCAAAAACGACGACAGCTATAAAAATTGACGTTGGTAACGAGTTGAATCTGATTCTGTAAACTTTAATAACCTACCCCTTCGGATCATACACGCGTGATGTTATAGCATAACTTCCCTGTATTCAGCCATGGCTACCCATATGGCGGAACGTAACCTGATCTTGGACCGTCTGCGCGACTTGTACGAGTCTCTAGGCTCCCGACCTGCAGAGAGCCAGGAGGCACTGGCTCCGAAGGCCATGAAGTCCAAGCTGATGCCGCATCAGCTTCACGCGCTAGCCTGGCTAAAGTGGAGGGAGACACAGCGGCCCAGGGCTGGCATACTGGGTAAGTAGACATGTCACTCTTGGGCCAGGAGGCAGTGGCTCCGAGACCATGAAATGAAGAGCCTTCTGAGCAAGGGTAAATTTGACATAATTGAAAGCTTTTTCAATAAAAAATCAATTTATTCGAAAATGTATTTTGAAATATTAATTGGAACATACCGCAGTGTCATGTATTTGAAATACATATTCCTTTTTTAGGAAGTAATTGCATTGAAATAAGTATAGTGTAATAAGTGCCAATTTGCATGTTTATGAAAAATGAGTCGCGCAAGTAAAACGTATGTAGTTACAGAATTACAATAATGAAAACTTGACACTGACCTGCAAATAGCAAAAAACGCAAGAAAAAAATAATTTCGCAGGCGCTGACGCCTTCAATCCGCAGCGTTATGACTTTGCGACCGAATTCGGTTGTTTTGCGATCGCTATGTATGTCGAGACTGCAGGGTCAGGATAAGCTCGTTGTAAAATATGCAATAACGGCACCAAAACTTGAGGTGTCTTAAAAAAAAAACAACGGCGGATGTGAGCCGTAAAATGTGCAAATGTTGCAATGTGTGTGTTGTTGTAATGTGTGTAAATGTTGCATGCCTAGTGCAGAATATGGTGACACTAACAACGTTCCTGTTCTTCAAAAACCCACCTGTATAACTACCCATATTTGCAATAAATGAATTTGAATTTGAAAATGATTTCAACTACAGGTAATTTAAAAACTGCCAAGTCCGATCTGTAAAAAAATACTGCTATTTAGTTGCATCCGGTTCAAACAGTACCAGACGCAACATGATGATAAAAACTATGCTGACGATAAGTCCTTCAGAAAAGCGAGAGGAAATTCCATCAGTAACATTTCCCTTCCTCTGCAGCTGACGACATGGGTCTCGGCAAGACGATCACCATGATAGCTCTGATCGTGAGCGATAAGGAAGGCAAGATTGACGATGATGAAGATGATGATGAAGATGACCCGCCCAGTAAAAAGCGTAAGTACCTATAATAAGATGCTATTTAGTGATTTTTGATGAGTCGTCGTATCTAGTAAACATTCATTATTAATTTGTGATTTTTTTCTTGACTGCCGTTGGGTGTTAGTCGCAAACGTTTCCAATAGTTACATGTCGGCAACTGGCTGTCTGGATTTGTGTTAGTTTGCTTTTGCTCAGTACTCTTTTATATTAATTATGTTAATTAGACTTTGGACTAATACACATATGTACAATCGAGGATACTCCCGCCTGATCACCACTAAGCTCGTTGTTGCTTGCACTCACGCGCTTGAAGCGCTCTCTAGCCAGGTGATCAGTTTTCGTTTGAATCGCCTCGCCTTTGCATGATTCAAACGAAGACTGATCAGGCGGAAAAGGCTGCGACTGTACATACGGTGGATGTGACGTCGTATCTGGTATGATGTGACATAACTGATAAAATGTGAGTTTTCTACGCACTCTGCTTAACTTTTTGAAGTTATACTTCTTTAGGCGCGTTATGAAAAAATGATGAGAGTGAAATTTTAAGATGCGCGCGCATCTGTGACACAAAATTAACAGCA
Organism: Lycophotia porphyrea; assembly: GCA_950005105.1. Lineage (NCBI taxonomy): Eukaryota > Metazoa > Arthropoda > Insecta > Lepidoptera > Noctuidae > Lycophotia > Lycophotia porphyrea. The sequence continues at coordinate 15,152,841 of OX465402.1, forward strand.
TGAAGTTAGCTAGTCAACATACACCCTGAAGTTAGCTTAGTGTCAGATATTGACAAGCCTAGGTTTTTTATTTTTAATCTACTGCTGGCTGAGATAAGGCGACAGATATTTTTTTTAAAAAGAAGTATAACTTCTAACGCGTGTACATAAGTACACACACACACTTTTTTTTTTTTTTTAAATGACATTGAAATTCAACATAATTATGTAAATTTAACACTTAACATTTTGAAAGACAGTTCTCAGTACAACAATATGAAGCGTTTTCATTCCATCCTGTTAATTGTTTGGGTTACCATCCCGTAAAATAAAATAAAATAAAATATTGGTAAACGACCGTACATTTATTGAACCAGTGGTCAAGGGAGGTACCCTAGTGGTGTGCCCGGCGTCCCTCATAGCGCAGTGGAGCGGCGAGGTGAGCCTGCACTGCACGGCGCACGCGCTGTCCGTGTCGCTGCACCACGGCGCGCACCGCGCCACGCTGCCGCACCGCCTGGCCACGCACGACCTCGTGCTCACCACCTACAACATCATGCTGCGAGATAATGAGAAGGTACTGTCAATACCCTCAATTCCTAAAAATATTTTCTTGTTGTTGTCAGCCTTTTGTATTTATGTTAAGGGGCCGGCGGACGATGAATTGTCCATACAAACGTTATACCAAAGCATTTACAGTTTAAGCATATTTCGACCTTATTATATTCGGAACAAGACAGTGTTTACCTAGGTTTAAATTTTTTTTTTGCAAAATATTTACCTAAAACGAATTGTAAACCAATTGAATATCTCACATTTTCACAGTATACATTTTGCCGATGTTTTTTTTCGCCGATGTTGTTTTCAACTCATCTGTTCTAAATTAAAAACGGTAATATTTTAAATTTTGTTTATTTCGAAACATGACTTATATTGTTAAGTTACGCATTAAAAAAAAGCATCAAGTTTTCATTCATCATTTTTGGTATTACGGCAGACATTCAAATTAATCACAAATGTTCAGCGGTGATATGAATGAACGATAATTATAGAATAGTAGCTAGGTAAACACTATCCACACATGCTCCCGCGCGGCTTCGCAATGCGCCGGGAAGTGTGAAACAGAAGTCACAATATTTTGACGGCTTTTACCTTCGCTTCGAATTGCACTTCCGCGCGGCCTCCGCAGGGCTCTTAATGTGCGGATAACTGTCAATATCGCGATGTAGAATTTGGCATTATTGTACTCTGTTTTCTGTTTTTATTTATCTATCCGCTAAAATATCTTCCCTATGTTCTCAGTACCTATCCCATGTGAAGAAATAATCTGCTGTTTTCACTTTTCTTTGCCCATAGCTATTTTCTCTGTTCCTATATTCTTATCTTCCCAATTCCAGGTTTTTTCTTTCCGTTTTCCTAAATTCTCTTCTTTATTTCCGAAATATATTTTCCAAATTCTATTCTCTTCCCTTCTCTCTTAGTTCTCACAAATTTTATTTGAAATATGTCATGGTGTTACTACACTTTTTTCGTAAATATATTTTTCTTTTTGTAATATGGCACCTTGTTTTTATATTCGTGTAATTTGATGTATCATTTAATTGTGCTTTTGTGTGTTGTGCTGTGTCTTTTTTGTGCACTGAATAAATGGTTTATCTATATATCTATCTAACACGAAAACAAATACCATTCAAAACCAAATTGTTCTTTTTACGAGCATCTTAAAAAAATATTCACTAAATAATTACTACTACTAAATAATACGATTTCAAGCGGGTTGCCAATTCACCACCTACGTGTAAACCTGCACTGATGGGTATAATGTATCGAGCAGATATTTTGGCCGGTGCCCAGAGGTAACGCAGCTAATGATCCGCGAAATAGGACTGCTTGTATTACAGCCGATCAGTTTACAACGACAACTATTCACAAAACCATGATAATCATCTGTATAGCCCAACTATGTTAGGGTCGGCTTCCAGTCTAACCGGATGCAGCTGAACACCAGTATTTTACATAGAATGACGGCCTATCTGACCTCCACAACTCAGTAAGTACTGGGTAATACGATACCCCTTGGTTACACTGGTTTTGAATGTCACACCTGTGGGCCACTGGATTACCTGTAACGACTGTCAAGGATCTACAAAACAATGATAATTTAGGGGTGCGATTCCAAAGGGGATCAAGCAAACAAATTAATAAATTAAAAGTTTTCGACCTTGTGGTGCAAGAATACAGTGACTTTTTTAAGGATGCATTTGGTTTTAATTTCCAAAAATATAAATATGTGCTTTTGGGAAAATAACTTTCCTAAGACATGTACGGTGGGCTGCATCAATTGGGTACCCCAGTTGGGAACGTAGGTGCTTTTAAGAGGGGTACCCACATCTTGACGCTAACTGTACATGAAGTTTTATTGGCGCTACAATTGAAATTTTATGATATTTGTTTATCGTATATATTTAGGGGCATCACTTGACTTTGAAGAACCAATAGACTACAATCTAATTTATTAGTACCGATCCATTGTAGCTTCAATCATACAATCACACTTTCGTTTATTTAACGAGTTTTGTTTTGGTCCAGTAGGTAACATAGTAGCATCGTAAGGTTTTTAACAAGGTTCAATTTTGATTTTTATTTTTACGTCCACTAAGTAGTTTTGTCCCCACCCCGCAGAACGGCGTGCTAATGCGTGTGTTGTGGCGGCGCGTGATCCTGGACGAGGCGCACGTGGTGCGCAACCACAAGTCGGCCACGTGCGCCGCCGCCGCCGCCCTGCGCGCGCGCCGGCGCTGGTGCCTGACGGGCACGCCCGTGCAGAACAAGGATCTGGACCTCTTCGCGCTCTTGAAGTTCTTGAGGTGCTCGCCCTTTGATGATCTTACCGTGAGTATTCATTATTATTAAGATAGCATTATCAGCCTGTACTAGACTGCCTCGTTGGTCGTTGGTCTAGTGGTCTTAAGCGCGCGACTGCTGGGTTCGTTTCCCGAGTCGGGCAAAGTATTATTGGGTTTTTCCACCAGAATAGCAGTCACGGAGTCTGGATGTGTGCCCGGTTGATGGCGATACGCTCGCCCCCTATTAAATGGGACTTAAACATAACTGGCGATATGTGGGTGTACTTTTAATAGTATAGTATTAAATAGTATTTAATACTATACTATTAAATACACCTCTGTCTAACCCATCGGAGATTATAGGTGTGATGTTGTTATACCCCTACTGGTGAAACACAAACAGAGAGTTGGCATTTACCGTAATCCATCATTACTTTCGAGTGTATTGGTTCTAAGGACACACTGGTTTCCTTTCAACGTTTTGAGCAAGACAAGCTTTTGGTAGATTTGATTATGAAAGTCACACTTGGTTTTATAGTACTTAAAGTGCCCACTAAAAAGACATCTACTCCTAATGAATTTGCTCCTTTATATGGAAAAACTAAGTAGATATTCACTCATATTATGCTACAGTTTCATAAACTACTATCAATGTCCTCCCCAGATGTGGAAGAAATGGATCGACAACAAGTCCCTGGGCGGTCAAGAGCGACTCAACACTATAATGCAGTGCCTGCTACTGCGCCGCACCAAGGTGCAGCTCGTGCAGCGCGGGCAGCTCGCCTGTCTACCGCAGCGCACTGCGCATGTGCGGAGCGTCACGCTCACGCCCAGAGAGATGAACGTCTACCAGAAGGTTAGTACCACAAAATACTCAATATATATATATATACATACATACATACATAAACTCACACCCTTTTCCCATGGGGGAAGGCAGAAACCACAGAACGCCACCTGCTACGACAGCTTGCCAGCTTTCCTAGTAATACGCGGGTCCATTGGTTGGATGTTACATGTCTTGGAATTTTTGTTTTTTTGTCTTATTGAAAGCAATTCTCACTGTAACTTTAATTGCAGGTGCTAGTATTCTCCAAGACGCTATTCGCTCAGTTCCTCCACCAGCGCGCGGAGAAGAATGCAGACGCGCAAGGTTTCACAAACGTCGGCAAGGACAGCGCGTACGCTAAGATGCACAAGAAAATGATCGCTTTACAAGGTACGTAATTATTTATAACTAGCTTTTCCCCCAGGATTCGTTCGCGTAACGTTTAAAATGCCTACGTCACTCGGAGATCACGTAGCTTCAAAAAATGAACACACATCACAAGAAGTAACCACGCCTGTAATCCCCGAAGGGTTAGGCAGAGGTGTACCTACAGGGTGTAAACAAACTCTTCACGAAGCCGTCAACCAAGCATTCCGTACATTAAACTAAGTAACTTTACGCAAAAATTATTGCTGGGAAACTACTTTTTTTTAAAAATCACGTTTTACGGTAAGACTCAATGTAACGCATTCAAAATATTATGCTGATGGATGGATTGAATAGTACAGGGGTCGTGAAGGTGTCTGAGGTAAAAAAATACATTAAAAACACGTATTTAAAAAAAACCTTGTGAAAAAGTTGGAACTTTGACCCCAATATCTCCGTAACTAGACGGTTCCCAGGTATGGTCTAGAACAAAAAAATGATCGCAATGACGGGGAGAACAAGTGCCTTTCAGCTTCGTTAAGAGTCTTTTTACACCCTTTATAGTACACCCGTTTAGTAGCTATGTTTGAGTCCCATATAATAGGCAACTGGGGCAAGTCCATTATTACGTAAAAATATCTATACAGGTCTCATAGAAACAATATTCACTTCGGCAATCATCGCCTTTCTCCGGCTTTCTTTTGAAATATGATCGTACAAAGAGGAAATCGAATATTGACTCCAAGGTTACAACCATGGGCTGCCGGACTGTTCGAAAGAGATACCGCGGCCCTGGAATACAAAGGGCAAAGAAGGAACATGGATGGATTTTAGTCAGTACATGACACTCCCGCTCCGCCCAGAGCGGGAGAAGTCATTTGATGATTTTCCATACTAAAAAAAAAGGTTTCACTCAAAAAAAATAAGTAAGAACTGTCAGTTCTTACTTAATTTTTTTACAAAATGTGAGAAAAACTGCTAGATTAACTCGTCAGCAAGTAAATCGGGGTACAACACAGAGTATAATGATTGCCTTCCTTTTTCTTCAGGAGCCCAACCGGTCAAATCTCACGAGATCTTAGTCCTACTCTTACGTCTGCGGCAAGTGTGTTGCCACTGTGGCCTCATCGCGGCCATGTTGGACGAGGAGAGCGCGGCGGACGTGCAAGAGGACCCCGCCGGACAGGATCTACTGGCAGAACTCACCAAGCTGTCCATCGAGGACAAAAGGAAGGTAGGATAAAACTATTAACCATATAGCGACACTCGTCTGGTTGGGGATTCCTGGCTTTTCAATGGAGGATGTGGAACTTTACACCTAGTTCTTACAGACACAGTTCTTAGTTAGTTCTTCTTAGTTCGCTACAGAGCTATGGCTCTGTAGCGAGTTATAGGTTCAGGCACCACGGCTCCGGAGTAAACAAATAAGTGAAATTGCCAAGTGCATGCAACGAGTCACCACGGTGCGACGCGATTTACGGAGTGACGGTTTTGCGCGTGCCGAAGTCAAAGTTTCAGCTTTGTTTTGATGTATTTCAACACGCTTTTATAAACCTGGTCATCTCTTAGCTGTCACGGTTTATTTTAATTAAGTACTTTATTTTTAAATTATTTTTGATTTATTCTTTTACTCTGGACGCTCTTAATTCGCACACCTCTTTACATCGTTCTCACATACATGTATAATCTCAACATGAATGATGTAACCAAGATTTTGTAATAATATTTTGATTGAAAAGAGTGTCCATGGAGTTTCCTGCCCGTTCTTCTCCATAGAGATCTACGCTTTGGAATGGGCAACTACAGTACTTTCACAAGTTATTATGCCTTGTGCCTGTGACTGTAGCTTAGCCTTCTTTGTTTTTCCGACATTCAAAAGTGCCTGTAAGGGTCTAATTGAAATAAATGCTTTTGAGTTTGAGTTTGAGCTTGGGTATGTATCTATGTGACGGATTCTTTGAACTTGATTTTCAACCACTTCAAAACGCAACTTATCAAGGACCGATGACAATACAATAATTTGACCTCATTTGAGCCCATCCTGCAGCCAGATCGTCTTCTCTCGAGAGAACTCCACAACGGTTAATAGCGCGGACTCGAAAATTTTTAGACGCATTCATATTTAATGGATAAACATAATTTCCATCGTTGCCTAATCCATGAACTCAGGTATACCAAAATTTGTAGACACTAATAAATAAAAAAGACAAGGGCAGGAGAATGATGATGAATGCATTCATAAACACTACATACCTTAAACATCAATTTTTCATACTATATATAGAAGTCGTTTCTCAGCAATTTTTAACCGACTTTCTTCAAAAAGGAGGAGGTTCTCAATTCGGTTGTATGTTTTTGTGTTTGTTACCTGATATCTCCGTCGTTTCTTAACCGATTTCAAAAATTCTTCTTTCATGTGAAAGGATATACTTCCCGATTGGTCCCATAGAAATTTCATCAAAATCGGTCAGTAATTTGGTATGTTTTCACGTTAATTGCTATATCACGCGACGACGCCTGAAGTTTTACGTGTTTAATTTGACACACTTCCAGATTTCCGATTGAATTAAAAATTTGCACACTTATGTATATCGCGTGATAGTACAATATATCGATGACATGGAGCTAATCTGATGATGGAGCTGGACGGCGGCCTTAGGAACTCCGTTATGAAACGACATAACCCCATCGAGTTTAGGCTCGTATGATTCGTCTTGACGAGTACTTTGTCTCTAGATGATATCCAGGGTCTGATGATGAACCTGGAAGGTGGCCATAGGATCTTCATGATAAAACGACGTAACCGCATCAAGTTTCGACTCGTTTGATTCGTCTAAATGAGTAGTTTGTCTATAGATGGTATCCAGGGTCTGATGATGGAGCTGTAAGGTGGCCATAGGATCTGCGTGATAATACGACATAAACGCATCGAGTTAGGGCTCGTTTGATTCGTCTAAATAAGTTGTTTGTCTTTAGATAGTATCCAGGGTCTGATGATGGAGCTTGAAGGTGGCCATAGGAACACCGTGATAAAACGACGTAACCGCATCGAGTTTGGGCTCGTTTGATTCGTCTTAATGAGTAGTTTGTCTTTAGATAGTATCCAGGGTCTGGTGATGGAGCTGTTAGGTCGCCTTAAGAACTCCGCTATAAAACGACAACCCCATCGAGTTTGGACTCGTTTGATTCGTCTTGATGAGGACTTCCTTAAAGTTCTGGTTACAATATAAAAATTAATTCATGATTAGAATTTGTGTGGTATGCTAAAAAGTCTACAACTAAAAAGGGTAAAATAAAAAACTTTCTGCGAAAAAAAACCGACTTTTTGTTTTGTGTCACAGAGTCACAGCAAAAAATCAGATGACGAGGATGAAGACGATGGTCCAGCTCAAGAAGGCACAACGGCTGCAGAGGCCATCCGCTCGGTGCTGTCTCCCAACAACCCGGTGTTTGATCTCAGTAACGCCTCCTCCAAGATCACGGCAGTGATGGAGTGCCTCCATAAAGAGGTGTTCGCTAATAAAGGTAGGTTAGAATATTTGGGGTTACAGCACCAAAAGTTGCTAGTAGCACTTACCATTCTTATCTGAACAATTCATCGTTATTCACTGTGTACTGCCCTTACAATGTTAGAAAATACCATATTGTTCAACTGTCAAGATGTTTTTGAAGAAATCTAAATGCATTGATTTTTTTATCAAAAACAATACATTTCAAAAGCAAGCAAAAAGTGTACTCAGCACAGCCTAAACTGTTGACTTTAAGAGCTTGAAATTTTGCACAAGAATTCCTGACACAGTGAAGGTAGAAATAGTGAATGAAAGTCTGTTTATCCGCCATTTTTGCCGACGGGAAACCCCATCCAACAATTTTTTTATACATATCTGTAGAAGGGATTATCACGATATTCCTCATGTCCCCAGGCGACAAAGCAGTAGTAGTATCCCAGTGGACATCAGTACTCCGGCTGGTGGAGGATCAGCTGAAGAAGGCGAAAATCCGCAGCGTGACGCTGAGCGGCAACGTACCCGTGCCTGCCAGGCCGCCGCTACTCGAAAAGATCAACGATCCCAAGTCTGATGTCAAGGTATACTACACCAATATCATTTATCCCAAGTCTGATGTCAAACTATACTACACCATTATCATTTATCCCAAGTCTGATGTCAAGGTGTACTACACCATTATCATTTATCCCAAGTCTGATGTCAAGGTATACTAATACCTTTATCATTTATCCGAAGCCTGATGTCAAGGTATACTACAACATTATCATTTACTACCGATATCTATTTAATTATTATAAAAATACTAATTTCCCGTTTTTTTTCGTAACATTTTTCATTGATGCTCCGCTTCTATTGGTCGTAGCGTGATGCCTTCCTCGATAAATAGGCTATACAACATTACAAGATTTTTCAATTTGAACCAGTAGTTCCTGAGATTAGCGCGTTCAACCAAACAAACTCTTCAGCTTTTAATTAATATTATATTAGTACAGATTTCAATCTCAGATTTGATACCAATCTCAGCATCCGTAGCGTGCACTTATGGGACATTGTTATTCCGACTAGACCCAACCAATTTAACATCCATCCGTACTAATATAACCAATTAAAATTATTTCGATGTTTGTCACACATATACCATTCGTGTTAGGACATAAGATACTGTTTATCCCGGTAATATGTTCCCGTGCAAATAAAGTCAAAGTCGGCCATTTTGTTATTGGTTTTCTCCATTAGTTATTTCTCAGTAGCAGCCACGGAGTCTGGATTTGTGCCCGGTTGATGGCAAAAGGATCACCCTCTATTCCATGGGACTTAAACATAACTGGCAAAAAGTGGGTGTACTATAAGAAACACCTCTACCTAAACCTTCGGGAATTACAGGCGTGATGTTATATTATGTGTTGCCGCACGGTTTTGTGCCAAATAGGGTCCATAAGTTGAAATCTATTCATGTGTAACAGGTGATGCTGCTATCTCTATGCGCGGGCGGCGTGGGCCTCAACCTGTGTGGAGCCAACCATCTCCTCCTCCTGGACCCTCACTGGAACCCGCAGCTGGAGGAGCAAGCGCAGGACCGCATCTACCGCGTCGGGCAGACCAAGGACGTCAACATATACAGGTATCAACAACTATCATCAACATTAAAGAAAGACGTCCACAGCTGGACGTTAGTCTTACATCCATACATAAACTCTCGGCCTTTTCCCATGGGGGTAGGCAGAAACCACAGAACGCCACCTGCTACGATCCTTAATAAATAAATAAAAATAAAAAAGCCTTATATTTCTTACTAAAGAATACAAAACAAACTTATTTCTAATTAATTACGAGTATTATGTTTAGACTTATACTTTACATTTCTAGCTATATGTATTTAACTATTTATGTAAGAACCCCTCGCTCTCGAAGGTGAAGGCCTCCTCTAGAGATTTCCAAGTATCCCTGTTCTTCGCTGTCTCCATCCACTGTTTACCTGCCGCTTGAACAATATCGTCAGTCCATCGGGCGGCTGGTCTACCTCTCTTTCTAGTGCCTGATGGGCCCTTCCAGGATGTTATCCTGGTGGTCCATCTGTTATCTGTAAGTCTGGCTATGTGTCCAGCCCAACGCCATTATAGCTTTTTGCAATGATTCAGAGCGTCTGTAACTTTTGTCCTCTTTCGAATTATACTATGAGGTATTTTTTGAATTTTTTTGATTTTTAACATACTCCTTTCCATTCCTCTTTGACACGTTCTGATTTTTGCTTTCGCTTGGTGTGTGAACTTCCAAGTTTGGCTAGCGTAGGTTAATGAGGGCAATATGCAGGTATCCATAACTTTTTGCTTAATTTTGATCGGCATGTCACTTTTCATAATTTCTTTTAAGCTCCAAAATTTTTTCCAAGTATTTGAAACTCTCCTTTCTATTTCTTCTTCATTTCTTTGCTTCTGAAACGATATTTGTTTACCCAAGTATATATAGGTGTCGACGTACTCCAGCGCTTCATTGTTTAAGTATACAGGGGACTTCAGATGGTTTGTCATAATATTGGTTTTACTGCGGTTAATTTCTAGTCCTACCTGTTGACTTGCGGCGTGAAGATCGTTTAGCATCGACTGCAGCTCCCTTTTACTCTCAGACAGCAGCACGATGTCGTCGGCAAATCTCAAATGACTTAAATATTTATTGTTTATATTTAGACCGACCCTTTCCCATTGTAGTTGTCCAATGACTCGTTGTAGCACTGCTATAAATATGGTTGGAGAGATTGGATCGCCCTGTCTTACTCCTCTTCTTATGGGTATTGAACGTCCAGTCGTCTCCAGCCTAATTCTACTGCTACAGTTTTCATATAGATATTGTATTGCCTTCAAATATCCTGTTTCTATATTTTGCGATTCTAGAGACTCCCATATTGATTGATGATCCAAAGTATCAAAAGCTTTTCGATAATCGATAAATCCAACGTAGAGCGGCCTTTGAAACTCTTGATATTTATCTATTATCATTTCAATAGAGTGGATATGATCCACAGTAGAAAAACCTCGTCTAAATCCTGCCTGCTCTACGGGCTGTTGGTTTTCTATAGTGCCTCTGATTCTTTTTTCTAGAATTGATGAGAACAATTTGTATATTGAAGACAGTAGGCTTATTGGTCGGTAGTTGTTTATATCATTTGGGTCTCCTTTTTTATACAATAAAATGATGTCAGACTCAGTCCATTGTTTTGGTGTAATCGCCGTTTTCAGAACGAGGTTAAAGAGCAGTGTTAGAAGGCCCACTAAATAGAGAGCTCCTAGCTTCAGGGCTTCATTGGATATTTTATCAGGTCCTGGGCTTTTTTCAGATTTCAATCTAGTTATTCCCTTCAATAATTCAGCCTCCTCTATGTCTAAAATGTCGGACGATGTTTCTTTTGATAGAGTTGAAGCTGAAGTTGGAGTTGGCTCTCCACCATATTTACACGTGTACAGAGATTTATAGAATTTTGTTGCAACTTGAAGTATTTCATTTCTATTACATGTAAGTTTATTTGAAGCTTTAAGTCCTTCTATCCAAGTTTTATGCTGTCTAAGTTCTTTATTGGCTTTCTTCAAACTTCCAGACTGTAGTACATGTTTTTCGATGGTCTTCTTACGGTGGATGTTGTAGTCATGCCGGATATATTTACTTATTAATTTGTAGAGAGCTTTAAGCTCGTTTTTCATACTTCTAGTTTTTGGTTTCGTTTTTTGGAGAAGTTGCCGTCTTGACATTAATTTTTTCGTTTTGTCTGATAAAACAGAAGGCATGTTTTTGTGTTTTGCAGAGTTATGTGCCTTTTTAAGACCATTTTCTATTGCAACAACTATTTTATCGTGAAGTTCTTGCGCTGTATGACTTTGTTGCCAGGTAATACTGTCAAATTTTTTTTGAACTGATTCTATGTATATTTTTACTTCTGCTTCTTTTTTTAAGGTACTCATTGTGCTGTTTCCATAAGATTTTCTATTCTTCTTCAAATGTTGTAGCTTAAAAGTCGCTCTTACTAGTCTATGGTCGCTGGGATATTGTACGTTGATCACTTCTATGTTGTGAGCATATTTCTGGAGTTTTGTTAATATATAGTCCACTTCATTTTTTGCCTTGCCGTCTGGTGATTTCCAGGTCCATCTTTTACTGTTTTTCTTTTTAAAAATGTGTTTAAAATTGAAAAATCGTTTTCACGTGCAAATTGTATGAGCCTACTGCCTCTGTTGTTCCTATTTCCATAACCATGACTTTTCATTATCACGTGTTCTTCATGTTTTGGTTGGCCAATTTTGGCGTTTGAAGTCGCCGATGACTATTATATTTTTTCTAGACATTTTTAATGCATTATTTACAGTGGTATAAAACAGTTCAATATCTTCATCGCTTGCTGTTGTTGTTGGAGCATAACATTGTATTATGGTTATTTCAATGCTATCAATATATAGCTCGAGTAGAGCCACTCGTTCGGATAATCCTTGAAAACATATAATGTTATTTTTATAGCGCTTATTCACAATGAATCCTACTCCATATAATCCCGGTGTTTGTCCCATATAATACAGTATGAAGTTTTCATGTTCTTCTATAGAGTTGCCAAGTTGTCTAGTTTCAGCTAAGCCTACGACGTCATATTTGATATTTTTCAGGGCTTCCTTCAGTTCCAAAAGGTGAGAGTAAGATGATAGCGTTTTAACATTATATGTTGCCACATAAAGGTGGTTATTCTCGAAATTACTACCTGTATTTATTTTCTCTAGAGGGTTTTGGTCTACGTCTCCCACGGGGACCGGCCGTGTTGGGAGAGATGGAGAGAGAGGGGTGTAGCTTAGTTTTTTGGAGATTCTTCATAATCTTGACTTGTAGAGGCTTTAGACGCGAGAGTTAGCTGTGAAGGACGCAAGGAGCTAGTTATATTTTGCGATTTATTTCTCTTGGGTACTTGCTTCGTCTGTTCTACATTATAAGACGGTTTATCATTACTTTTGTCTTCGGGAGATTCCGATAGAAATCTTTTACTAGACGTGGGCTCTCTGGGTACATCGGTTCGATGCTCTTTAGATTTTATCTTGACTTTTGTCGTAGCGAAGCATTACCTTTTCTCCTGATGAACGTTTTCTTTGGAGCTCATCCTGGAGCTCTTTGCGTTTTTGTAGAACAGCTGGTGTATAATCTTCCTTTATATAAATGCCAGAATTTTCTAAAGCTTTCTTCTTTTTTATAAGTTTTAGTTTTCTGCTTATCGTCGCTACGATCCTTACATACTCCTTTTGCCTCGTCCACGTTCATACATCTGGTCATACACGCACGCCGGTTGCGAGTACTACGCACCTGACCTTTCTGAAGAACCTCACCAATGAGGTCAGCGTATGTTCTTCTACGGCGTCCCCTCCCGGCGTTGCCACTCACATCTGCCTTGTTATTCGTCTTTCACTCATCCTCTCCACATGACCAAACCACCAAAGCATACTTTTTTCAATTTTTATCACTACATCTTCTTTTAAGCCTTGTTAGTCTTGAATTGACTTTTACAACTATGCACTACCTTACACCTGAGGTACGCCGTGAGATTAGAAGACATACGAAAGCCTGACAATGCCCGGCATGGTCCGGTAGTCACCAGACACCCGCCTGAATGAAGCACCCTCCCTCTCAGATAAAGCAGTGTTTTTCAACCTGTGGGTCGCAACCCCCGGGGCGGTCATAAGCTGGGCAGCCGTTTTTGCTACATTGAGAATTACATTGTTTTCCAAATTAAAAAAAAAATGTTAATTATGTATTTATCCGAATCCTATCTATGAAAATGTATAAAAATGTTGTATGGATTGAATATTTGTAACATATTGTGTTTCGAAATATTTTGTCATACTATGAGGGTCGCGTCATGAAAAAGGTTGAAAAACACTGATATAAAGGATGAAGAATTTTACAAGCTGTTCCTTATACCACTATATCAGTCCACCGAAAGTACGCCACTGATAGATACAAGGCTCTCCCAAACTTCGCCACCATGAAAAGTCCTGTCCTTGGATGTTGAGTGGAATCAAACTTCATTCTCCTTCAGTCTAAAGATCAAAGCACACATATCAACTCGGAAAGGGATCGCCACCGTACCAACTCGAGCCATTCAGTATTCTTTGTATGAAACTCTCTATTGCAACGCACACTAATCGGAATCGTAACGTAATCGCCTCGCCTCGAGACAAGCTCTTAAACCGCGGTGTTGTGCGTGGTGGAACTTGCAGTTCGTGTGCTTACTTCTCTTCTGCGTTATTTTTCGTCCAGAGCTATGGCTATAATAGCCATCTCGCTTTTTGGCAACCGAGACATAACGGTGCGCTACACACTTCACATTCGGATTTAAACTAATCTGGTGCCAGCCAAGTTAACCAACGGTCGGCGAACCGTAAGCGCGGCGTCACCTAACCGTAGCCGAATCGACGTATCAGAGCTGCTGATCCGCTTTGGTTACGTGCTTACGATAGGTTGACGCCTGTTTGACGGCGAGGCGAAAGGCGATACGGTGACGATCCCTTTCCGAGTTCATATGTGTGCTGTGACCTTTACCCAATTAGAAAAAAGAATACCCCTTGGTAGGGCCTAGTTGATATACTTCGGCAGACTCGACTGTGTGATTACGAATATCTACATAATATTACCTAAAAGTCAAGAAAAAGTCATCACAACAACGCATTGTTACCTCAGGCACATTTGAAAGTCATGGTAATTACCCGACCGCGCTGGCTGCCAAGTATTCTCGTAGCAAATAGCTCCTTTCCTGAAAATCGCGCAGATGCCAGATATTCACACCGCGCAGTATTCCGTGACGTCAACACATACTTGCTCCAATTACCAAATAATAAAAGATTTGCGGATTCTTGCTCTTTACTAAACTGATTGTTTGCCTAATAGATATTTTTATACTTTTTCCCGGCTGGCGAGCTTGTGGACCTGGTTTCGTTTCCTTCGTTGGGCAAAGTGTTATTGGGTTTTTCCATCAGAAATTTCTCAGTAGCAGCCTGGAGTCTGAATTTGCCCCCAACTGATGCCAATAGGTAGACCCTGAATTATTACTAACACAAACATAATTAGCGAGATTTGAATGTACCATAGGTACACCTCTGCGAGTATTTTATGCGAATGGGTTGTGGAGGTCAGATAGGCAGTCGCTCCATGTAAAATACTGGTATTCAGCTGCATCCGGTAAGACTAGAAGCTGAAAAGGATAGGCAGATGATGTTGATGGTTGTGAATTATACCCAACTAGCGACCCGCCCCGGCTTCGCACGGGTGCAATGTAGATATAAACCTTCCTCTTGCATCAGTCTATCTATTGCTGAAAACTGCATTAAAATCCGTTGCGGAGTTTAAAAGATCTAAGCATACATAGGGACAGACAGCGAGAAGCGACTTTGTTTTATACTATATAGTGATAGTGATGATGTTCCAATGTACCCAAATTTTTCTTTTATTACAAGATGGGCTTGCTCTTGACCCCAATCCCGCCTGTTAGAAAGCAATTGATGAGGTATATGATGAAAGGAGGGTGAAATCTTAGTGTCTGACCAAAGCTTCGGCCACATTCACCCCATCCCAAAAAAGTCGTTTGCCTGTATAATAATTTTTACGTAGTCTTAGTTTAATGCACGGAATACTTGGTTGACGGCTTCGTAAAGAACGATTAACGTACACACCGTCAGGCTGCAAACGCCAGCAACATAACAATGTTTAATAATAATGTTATAAAGAGGAAAGATTTGTATGTTTGTTGATTGTGTAATAAACTCAAAAACTACTTGACCGATTTCAAAAATTCTTTCACCATGAGAATGCGACATTATCCCTGAGTAACATGGCTATATTTATTACAAGAAAAAAATAGGGATTTCTACTAAAACATTAATATTGTAACGTGCGAAGCCGGGAACGGCCGCTAGTGTTTAATATAATTTTAAGTTAGTTGACAAATGACTTACTTATGCGAACAGCGTGAATTAGCATCCAACCTACTCTAAATTAGTTGTGATCGGTGTATCTAATAAACTTGTAGTGTAACCAAATCTATGTGTGTTTACGTCAGCTCACCTAACTCAAAACACTTGCCACTTCCAACTTAAACTGCAAGTATAAGGTACTAAAAACTACGGGACCTTAAGTCCGTTTACACATTGTACATATTTTTTTTTACTAGCCTGCTCTGTCCCACTCGTGGGCAAAGGCCTCCCTCCACTCCTTCCAACTCCCGAACCCGCTTTATACTTACATATATTAAAAAAATAACAAGATGAGATAACCTTGAAACTTGGCAAAAATAATGACACTTATGATCCCTGCCTTCCGCGCGTCGTCTCTTCCGTCTTGCTCTTGCGCATAAGTTGCAATTTGTACAATTTCAGCCCTTGCTAGGAACCTCCGGTTTCGGCCATAACTTCAGCCTATTTTGGTCGAAGCTGAAGGATTAGCGGAATTCACCACTGTCATCAAAACGGTGAAGGAAATCATCGCGAGGAAACTAGAAGTCCATGACGAAGACATGTGAGATAAAACCATGTCCTCGAATTTTTTACCAACCCGCATTGGGCCCGCATCGTAGAGCCCATGGCGAATCCCTTCTCATAGAGAGGAAGCTTGTGTCCCAGGCAGCAATCGGGAAAGTTGACAGCTGACTACACATAAATTGAGATATAATTTATTTCTTTCTAGATTCATGTGCGTCGACACTGTGGAACAGTCCATAAGAAAGCTGCAGCAAGCCAAGCTAGAGTTGGCAGATAACGTCCTCACTGGCGCCAAGAAGACCAATAACTCTAAGCTCACTATAGAAGACTTGAAGGTGCTGTTCAATATGGGCCAGTAGATGATAAGTTTGTATTGTGATGGTCTGATTTATTGGTAATTAAAATGTGATTTTTATGCTCGTTTGATGAAGCCAGCAATGATATGAGTACCTAGAATACATGGCGGAATACGACCTCGCATTCGTTTTAGGGTAATTTTGAATTTTTGTCCGTTTGTCCACAAAAATAACTAACAGAACGGCACTGGTGCTGATTCCCTTGTTCACAAACTAAACTAAATTTTAGTTGAGTGCATCTTTTTCTTACTATTTCATTAAGAAAAGGACAGAAGATAAATTTTAGTTTAGTCCTGTCAATTTAACCAGTGCCTGTCACAAGTTTAGACGTGATTAAAAAGTTGACTACTAAAATTACATCTATCATCTGTTGACTACTAAACTAATATTTATGTTCTGTCCTTTTCATAATGAAATAGAAAGAAAAAGATGCACTGAACCTAAATTTAGTTTAGTTTGTGAACAAGGGAATCGGCACCAATATCTGTCAATTATTAGCGGATGTGGCGTCATTCGTATTTTAACTTGTAGGTTAGATGATACTCAAAACTATTATTTTCTGATTCATATCCATCCAGCATCGTAAGGCCTATTTCAGAGTCAGACCGGCGTCGGTTGCATGCGCTGGTCTAACGTTTCGTTACGTGGGATTTTAACGAGCGCGCATGTTGTACAGCGAACGCTATCATAAATGTCTTATGTTACGTAAAGCCCGACACCAGTCTCGCTCTGAAATGGGCCTAAAGTGCCATGTGTGCCATTTTAAATAATATTGTAGGTTTTATGATAATGTCTTAAGATGGAAGAGTAAAGCAACGTTATAATGTAAGCATTCATAAATGCGTATTCTTAACTTTACATAACATACGAATTTTCGAAAATCTTTGAATGCAGATTTGTTTCTTTTTAAAATTAAAGGAATGTTTCCTTGAACCTATATAGTCTTCTGAAAACTTGAAATTTAAATCTGGCCTTTAACTTCATGACTTTAGTCTGTTTTCACTAACATCAAGGAAACATCAGAGAAACATTGCTCTGTGGAATTTCGACTCTCGGTGCTGAGCCGAAAGTTGGAAATCCAACAGAGCGGTTTTATCGAGGCGTCCCTTTAGGTGACGCCTAGTGTTAGAGAAAACGAGCATTTATTTATGTTTATTGAGCAAAACAACCACAAACAATTAAAATGATATTTTTTTTATCGCAAATGGCAGGGACCTCTAATATTTGAATTCAGAATGACATTATCGCTACATTTAATAATAATTATGAATATGATCCTGTAAAATATAGGTCTAAAGAATTATTTTTGATACGTGTAATAATTATGTTATAGATTATATTGTTGTACATTAAATAATTATGTAATCTAATGTTACCGTATTTTTATTATTGCATGCGTAAAGGTGCGAATCGAGTCGATTCGCACCACCACATTTTTGAACGTTTAAATAACACAAACCAGTCCTCAAAACGCCCGCCCTATACCACTCTCTAGTGTTGGAGCTAAGGAGAAAAAGTGACAGAGTAGGCTCCTAAGTTCCATTAACACAGCCTAAATTATGTGACCAAGGACACTATCGCCACCTCCCAGCAGTATTATTATAACTTTAGAATGCGGGAAAGAGATACAAATATGCAGGGTCCACCAAAGCTGGAACAAAAGCCTTCACAATGGCAGAGTCACATTCATTCTCAGCAATCTTGCTGGACTATGCCCTGGCCGGGACAGTTAATACACCTACCCCTCCTACCACCCGTTCTCTCCTAATTAGATCCGGGCTAGACAAACATCACATCTTCACATACAGCAAGTGAGTGACGCACAACAGAAGCAGTGAACCACCTAATACATAACAAAAATAAACCAAACGTCACGCGTCACAGCAACAGAAAAGGAAACTGAAATCATGAAGAATTCCTCTTTGAAAAAATATCAAGACGGACGGATCATTCACCGACGGAGACACAACATGCACAGTTATCTAAAAATAAAATAGGAATCACGGCCGTCCAACGGCGCTCACGAATTATTACCATTTCACACGCGGGACTCGAGTGCCGCGAATATTTTGTTGATAAAATTACCTTTTTTTTAATTATGAGTATCGAGCGCAGGTCTTGCGTGAGCCAGGCTCCACACGTTACCAAGCGCCTTCTAGCTATCATTGTGCTTCTTACTGGTTTGCTATGCTTGTTTGGAGGTAAGATACTTTTCTATTCTATTGGTACTAGAGATATTATTTTATTCATGGCAATTGTCCCGCTGTCGACAATTTCTGCCAATGTCAGATGTGTGAGGGAGAAAAGAAATGGGAGATCAAAAGTTTACTAACAAAATAATAACGTTGGACGTCAGTCATTTTAAATTAATGGGAAAAACACTTGTGTTGGTGAGCGTACATTAAATTTGCGATGTTATTTACGATCACCGGCAGTTTTTGAAGCGAAACACTAATATTAGTTAAGGGTTTATGAATGAAATACCTTACTGTGCGTTCCCGCCGGCAAAACATTAGATTTAACATGTAAATGTTTGAAATCTATTTTTTTCTCCCTAATTGAAATCTTTATCACATCGGACAACGTGTTTGTCTACTAATTGTTCGAATATACCTAGTAAGTAGGTACTTTCATTCTACCTGGAAAACTTAGCCAGTTTATCAGAAAATATACACCCATGTTTTAGATTAGAAAAATATTCAAACGCAGAGTTCGATGGATGGATTTGAAACCGTGGCGGCAAATAGTTGTCCTGAGTTACTCATGATGACTCAATAAACACTACTCAGTACTCAGACTGTGTATTTAATCTTTTCTAAATATGTAGGTAAACTATCATGTGCTTTTGGGAAAATAACTTTGACACCAACACAAAGTTTAGCTTAGCATGCGCTACATCTTCAAACCTTTTGTTGATATTCATTTTTTATTTGGAAATAGAATCTGAACATGGAATTGGATCAACGCAGTCACGCGTCCTGCTATTCTATAAATGAGTATAAATTCCACAGGTGCTCAAGAATTTTAACATGTGCATAACTACACTACCTAATTTATGATATTTTCAGGCTATCTACTGGGACGAGTGGCCCGTCCTGAGCTGAGAAAAAGCAACGACATGCTGACTTACAACTTAACAATCATGGCAGAAAGTATTTACAAAAAGGCCAAAAGTATTCCACCGAAACTTATCCATCAGAATGAACTCAACAAGATTCAGTTACGATTGTTAGAAATATTCAACTGTAGTCAGCCGTGCGGTGAACTGAATAAGTATAATCTGGCTGAGTTCGTCAGGAATTCCATGAATTACCAAGTGAAAAGGTTAATGAGAGCCGTGAATAGCGCTTCTATGTATTTAGATAGTCTTAGCTGACATCGGTAACTAATAAAATAGTCCTGACTCCTGACCTATTTCGGTCATGGAGGCCAATCTCGGCGGAAACTGGCCATAGACGCGGGAGATATGTACGGTAGTGCACAAGTGAGTGACACGTGCACTCTCTTCCCTTCCTCTCATATAAGAACTAATGGAAAGACTATAATTTAGTTTAGAATACGGTGTTATAATTAGGTATACATTTTTGTTGTAATTTGAGAAATATTGTGCTACAAGGATCTTTTGGCGGTTGCATGACATTGAGTAGAGAGATGTTTGGTGTTTGTAAACATTTAATCATTCTGCTGCCCTTTTCCAAATTGATTTGGGGTCGGCCCAGCATGTCTTCTTCTTCCATACTTCTCTGTTACTCATCTCATCAGGCACCTTTCTTGCCATAGCATTCTTTACACAGTCCATCCATCGTTTCTTTGGTCTTCCTATACTGATACTCCCATCCAAATTCATGCTCAAAACTTTCCTCATGACATTTTCCTCATTCCTCCACATCACATGCTCATACCACGACAACCGATTACCACACAACTTTTCAGTCACCGGCGCCACTTTCAGGCTTCCTCTTAAATACTCATATCTTTGTGTTTGTAAACATTTTAGAATTGAAAACAAGATGGCGGTGGTAGTTCTAGTTTTGGCTACGCGCCAAAAGATCTTTGTACAGCGGTATCTCTTTGATTGATGTCAACTACATGTAAAGATAACATAAATAATTTTAAGTAATAGGTAGAAAAGAAAGATTAAAACTGCTGGCAGTAACTATACTTTTAATATTGGATCTTATTCCAGTATGTAGAAACTAGGTACCTAACACAAATAAGTATTTTATGTTCTGGATTATCGCTGCTATTGCAATAGAGTGTGAGTGGAAGAGACAGGTACCGACGCTTAAACGGTTACAAAGCATTCAGTAGGTACAGTCAGCGTCACTCTGTGGGTTCCCCTCTTGAAAGCACGTATACGTTCCCAACTTGCGTAATCAATTGATGCAGCCCACCGTACTTATATTATTATGAACCCCCAGATATAATTTTATTTTAGGAAAATGAGCTTCTATTATATACAAATTATGCAATGTCTGTAACCGGATCAATGAATTATGTTGCAAACATGACTGAAACATGTACTTATTAACTTTGTTGGGTATACACGGCAGCACATGAAACTGTACATTTCCAGTGTAATTTGACCTCGCTTTGTATAGATTTCTTATACAATGAGAGATCCGCATAAACTGGTTTTTATAGCTTGACTTGCCGTTGTGTATACTTACATATTCCCGACACTATGGGTCAACTCACATCGAAAGAGCGGCGAAGGGCAGCGAAGCGGAGAGCAGTTTCAGTGTTATATGAATTTTAAGTTTATTTTCATTACTATCTTCTTTATAAAATATATATAATTCTACTGTGCGTGTGTATGTCACTGAACTCCTCCGAAACGGCTGGACCGATTTGAATGATTTTTTTTGTATGCCTTTGGGTGGCACCCTGGATGGTTTAGATTCACAAATCAGCCCGACAGATGGCGCTGCTGTCGTTATCTAGGTTTGACGCAGACGAAGTTGCGAGGGACAGCTAGTATATATATATAATACTTATTATGGCATGAGAAAGTCGAACAAGTCGCGCGGATGCCCGCTACGCCGCGGGAATTCCGGCGAATTCCATAAACGGAGCCGTGCGACTGCGCGAGAAGTCGCGGGAAGTCCCGAGAATGCTCGAGCAGTCGCGAGCGGCCGCTGGCAATATCCCGCCCTTCGCGCCCGCTGACAATATCCCGCCGCTCGCGCCCGCTCCCTGGGCGCGTCTGTTGCGCACGAGCAATTCGCATTCATTCCATGCAATCTTTCCCTCCTTATCTCTTCGGCCTCTTCCTCTTCTTCTTCAATTATATGTGCAATAATAATTAAATCCAAAATACCCATTTTCACTGCTTAAACACAAGTTTCCTCGAGTTTTGTTGAAAGTGAACTGCGCATAGGAGAACGACCCGTGAATTCATCGCGGCCGGGGTCGAGAAGCCGCGAGTAGTCCCGCGACTTCTCGAGCATTCCAGCGACTTCTCGAGCAGTCGCGGGAATCCGCGCGCCTTCTCTACCGAGCGGGTCGCTGCGCTTCGTTGCCCTTCGCCGCTCTTTCGGTGTGAGTTGACCCTATTATACAACGTGTAAATACGCAGGTAGTTTCCTAACACAATTAATATTTATTGTTATTTGACACACACCAGAGTGAGTCAGACGAAAAACATGTTTTTAGTTTAATAGTAGGTAAATAATTAATATCTTGAAATTAAAAGTTGGTTAATCGTATTCTCTTTCTTATCATTTCATATTCCTTTTTCTAAAATTGTTATGGTTTGATACGACTAAGGTAACCATATTACATGACTATTTTTTGAAAGAGGGGGTTGAAAGAGTCGTTTAAGGGGTTAAATGAACTTAGAGGGTTGTATTGATGATTTTAATTATTGTGATTCTGAAACTACTTATGTGTTACTGGCGCGACTCATTTTTTATCAACTTACAACCCGACACTAACGAACAAATTGAAAAAAACGCAAGTAATTTGAATTTCGCGGGCTACCCTGACGCTTGAAAAAACATCGTAGCAATCTTTCTTATCGCGTTCGATGCCCACCATTGTGGCCGAGTTTGACTGGATAATTATTTTTGTGGTAGGTTTAATTTTTTTTGTCACATATACAACTATATATTATTATTTCCTTTATTTATTTATATACATATTTTTTACATTTTCAAATATTTAAATATAAAACGACATAAAAAAACATTTAAAAATATAAAAAATAGTAGCCCACTGGTATCGGGAATATGGTCCAAGCTACCGGCGGTCAGGGCTCCAGAGAGAGGAACCTCCTAACAATACGAGCCGTGTCCAGGAGTACCGCTTTCTGAATCAAGCCCTTGATCCAGCTGCCTAACGAGAGCCTCCTCAACTATATACATTATTAATTAAATAAACTAACTATTTTTGACCTATGGCGCAATAACTATGTTGCATTACCACAAAGAAAACCACACATATTTTGACTGTGGTATTTTATATAGGCTGTGGTCTATGGAGCAGATTGGAGCATGAATTGTATTGGCCAAAAGTTTAAGTGACGTTTTTTATCAACCAATCACAAACGCACATTTCTGATGGATATTATAACTAACCAATTACATTACCTCCGTAGCAACGTTCCATGGCGTCGTTGATGTTAGCATCATTCTGCAAGTTCCGGTCCGCCATTTTGATCGGAAAGCGGATTCGGTGTATTGCGCTAAAATAGCGGTGGTGGATTTTTGTGATATATTTAAGTTAAATTAGGAAATTAATAGACAATGGTGCCGGTGAGTGAAATTCTGTGTTTTATATAACAAATTGTACGATTTCTAGGGCTTGTGTTGATGAAAAATCGTCTCGTTTCAGCAAACGAAGGTGTTCGTCGGTAGCCTGCCGCAGGGCTCGAAGCCGGAGGAGCTTCGGAAATTGTTTGAGCGCTTTGGCGTTGTGACGGAGTGCGATATAATGAACCGGTGCGGATTTGTGCACATGCAAACAGAAGAACAGGCTTCAGCCGCTATTCGCGCGCTCAATAGTACGACGTTTAACGGTGGCATCATCTCAGTGGAGCGCGGGCGCATCAAGGAGCGAGGCCAGCGCGGAGGACCAGGAGGAGGCGGCGGCGGCCGCGGCGGTGGCATGGGCCGAGGAGGCATGCGTGGGGGTATGGACCGGCGCGGCGGCGGACCCATGCGAGGTGGGCCTCCACCCCGCGACTCGCCCTACTCACGGGATCGGCCCTCACACCCACGAGGCCCGCCGCCTGGCGCTCCGCCGCAGATGTCGCGCCCGCTGCCCTACGAGCGCGCCGAGAGGCCGCCGCCGCCCGCGTACGACGACCGCTACAACGGGTACGGCGGAGAGGATCGGCGCGGGTTCGCGCTGATGGAGCGCGGTGCACGGGACCCATACGCCAGCGCGGCGCCCATGTATGCGGAAGAGCGGCGCTACGACGAGCTGCCGCCCATGTACGCTGACGACCGGCGCGCGCCGATGTACGCGGATGAGCGCGACCTGATGGAGCGCCGGGCGCCGATGAGGGTCGCTCCTCAGCAGATGCCGTACGAGCGCTCGATGCCTCCACGCCCGCAGCAGATGCCCAACGGTGACATGTTCAGCAGGCGCTCCCCAATGTGAGTTGTGGAACTTGTACTTACAGTTATTCATATCTCTTGTTTGCAGTCAAGAAGCAATGTAGTTGTTTTTATGTTGCTGGAAATATTTTTCATACACAGTTGGTGTGCAGTGACCAGTGGCATGTTTCCCATAAACATGACTGAACACTTCAAAAATCCACCCCTAAGACGACCCACTGACCCAATTTATGTCTGTAATTAAATTTCTTGATCAGAATGTTATCAGACCCCAGTGACTCTTTGATTAACACATCATTTTAAATTCTGTAATAGTATTTGCTCATAATACATATTTACAATTTGCAACTATGTTGTTAACATTTTATAAATATGATCTCAGACACTTACTCCCATAATTATGGATTGTGAAAAGCCTGTGCCTCATGGCTGAGCCAAATAGAACCAGTTGAGTAAAAATGCCAATCAACTAATGCCTGATGTTTTGCAATTGCATATAAAGTTAAAGTGGCGGATGTAATTCAGTTTCATCAATGTGTCGGACAGATCATTGTTCTTACATGTTCAACTGTTAGTTTAAACAGTTTTTTCCTTAATCCAAGTTATGTCTCATTCAATCTTTTACTCCATGGAGCGCTTGTCTTTGGATCATATTTATATTAATTCATGATAAAAACAGTGTTCAGTTTAGCTATCTAAACTTCACTGTTTTTATCATAAATTATTACTTCCGGCAAAATGTTATTCTTTGACTTCCTTTACACTCCCACCTTTTTCTGATGGGAGATGGCAGATATTATGGAATAGAGCCTGCTCCAATCTTTACATCCTTTTACTTTGTCTACATTCTACAATGTGTTTTATATACATCTAAATATATTCTTGATACTTGTGGCATTCCAGGCGGGGTGCAGCTGGCCCCGGTGGATATGACAGAGATCCCTATGCACAGCAGTATCCGCCCATGGGACGGTAAGATGTTGCACTTATTATCTAAGTAACAGCTGGCATGGAGTATACAGTCATCCTATAGTTACATGTTTTCCTATCTGTTCAAAATTAATACTAAAACAGCCTAAATCACATAAAAATAAATGAAATTTTGTGCCTATACACAGAGGATATCGTGAGACTTGGCCCTAGCGGAGGATTATAGGGCCTGAAGTTAGATCTTGGAAATGATTTTTCAGTGATTTCAAATTTAATTTTACGACTTTGTCATCGTGTCACCATAAGCAAGGATTAACAGGAGTTCAACCCTTGTTGACTGCCCAAACATAAATACAACACGTCATTGTGAGCAAACAGGAAAACATGCTAACAAATTCCTAAAAACAAGATTGTGCAACCTACCTAAGCAACAAAAACATGTTCCCTTTCCATTAATATCATGTGAGACTGACTTCATAAAGAACTTGCTAATCACCTGTCTACTTCTTGTTAACTGTTACATTCCATGCGGCGCAGAATCATCATCTTAATGGTTCATACTCAAATTATCTGCAAATATCTCGTAAAACATGATCGACATGTAAACAATAAATGCTGCTAAAGTTCTATGGGCCTGAACAAAATGAGGTCACTTGTCATAATATCAATGTTGATCGACGCTCGCTCCCAGATAACTGTGTGACGCCTCTTAGGTTGTAGTGAATAAAACATTACATGCGAAACATTTTAGACGGTTGTTGACATTGATGATACAGTAACGATTGCGCGGGATCTAGTTGAGGTGCGGTTTCACTATGAGCTAAGGCGGTGTGGTCACTGTTTGCCTGAGGGTCGGTCGTGACGTGTCGTGTTGTTTGTATAGCGGGGGCGGCGCGGCGCGCGGTAGAGAGCTGAGCGGCATGGGGGGCCCGCGCCGGTACTAGCGGCGACGTCTCTCCTAGGCTAGCTCGTAGTAGTACCTCGTGACACGAACAAATCAGTACCTAGTGCCGGGCGACGGTCGAACTAGCCGCATTCGCGATGCGACGCTATGCGTGCGAGCGTACGTGCGAGCGCGCGAGCGTCCCGGACCCGTAGCTTGTAAGTCCAGTACGAGTGAAAAATTATGTGAATCACTTTATATTGTAATAAATGAGAGATATATTGACGGAACGTTTTCATTTCACCTGCTGATTGATGACATGCTCCATGTTACATATATGATCGAATTAGTTTTATATAATTGTTTGATTAATTTCCATAATGATAAGTCTAAATGTTAAGGTACATTTTGTTTAAGTTGTATATTTACATTTTGGATTAAATTCCTTAGAAATAAATTTTACTTTAATTACTCTCCTACCGGCACTAAACTCTTCATGCATGTAAACCTTGAGATCTTTGGCTTCGAATACTGCTGCTCCTTGGTTGCGGTACTTCTGTTTAAATTGTATGGTTTTATTGCAGGATGCCTACCGTAAAGTCGCGCGGTCGGCTAGGTCTGACCGATACCTGACATTGGTTGTTCAAATGTATGACTATTTGCAGGCAGTGATCTGTAGAGGGGTGCGTTCATTGACATCCAGCGATCTTCTTAATCTCTGATCTCTTAAAGACATAAAAAAACCTCTTAAAACTTGAACTCGATACGATTCGTTTTAGGCTACTTAAACCCCGCCTCCAAACCTACACTCAAAATAATAACCTGAGTCCTACTCTAAAATTGCGTCCACGTAACTCGATGCGAGCGCACCCCAGGCTGACTGCCCTGCGTGTGTCACTATAAGTGTTCACCACAAACCGACAAATGACCGGCTCTGCTAACATTACATAACGCTGTCGAACGGCGACAAAGTGCGTGCGAGTCCTTCGAGTCCTTTCAGATAGTTAGATGCGGCTTGACGATGACGAGCTTACGGCGGCGATGCGTAGTCGATGCTAAAGCGACGGCGTTACGCTGTATACGTTAGGCGACAACGGCAGAAGACTGAGGAATGCGAAAAATTACAAATCGTAAGTACGGCTGAGGAAAGCAAACGTTAGACGCGTGCGTTACTGAGCCAAGAGCTCGAAAGTCGAACTTCCAAACCAATGTGCTTACAGTGCGTACATTGTACAGATCTAAATTTCGAGTTTTGTTACGGAATAATAATTGCGCTTAAATCTTCAGTACGCATGAGGGTCGAAGATACCCTAATAAAATAACGATTGCCAGGCCTAGTCTGCGTTTCAATTAACAATCTTCAATAAAGTTACGTAAACGTTCTACTGTCAAAGCAACAAAACGGTCAAGGCTACCATACATGGGCAAATTCATCAGATATGCATCTGAAGATGAAGATCGATCGTCTGCGTCGGCCGGAACAAAGCAATTCGTTGAAACCAAACAGCCCGATCGACGCATGTTTCACGCATTCTATCAACCCGATCAAATCCATGTATGGTAACCTTTACGTCTCATCTGGTTTTTATTTCGTGGTGCTCATACCAGTTCTATGTTCCACAGGGATTGGGCGCCTGGATGAGCATGCTCAAGACTGGGAGCATTGTGAATTTGTGACTTTTCCGGAAGACTTCTCCCTCCCCTATTTTGTTGGAGCAAGGACCGCGTAGTGTTTTATAAATTTATATAATTATGCAAGCAAATAAATGTTTTTTTTGCTAAAATTACTTGTTTTTTTTACATGAAATTCCTATTGTCTTGGACATGATAGAATTGTTTCGACCCATCATACAGGAGTTACTTGGTCGGTAATAAGTTGTCTGCAAGAGCGAGCGAAGCGAGTTCGAAAATTTTTAACATCCTACTTTAGTCACTGACTATCTGGACAGGTTTGAATTGTTTCGACACTTCATAAAGAAATACTTGGACGACATATATACGCGATGGCTATCGCGCATGAATTCGCCACTTGAGGTGTCAGTGTTCGCCCGTTGCGCGCTTTTTTATCACGTTTATTATTACCTTTATTTATTTTTCATACTGAACTTATTATTTACATTCTTAAATATTTTTAGTAACAAAAATTATATAAAAAAAAATATACTAACCCAAAGGTATCGGGAACAGGGGCCAAGCGTCCGGCGGTCAGGGCTCTACAGAGAGAAACCTCCTAACAATACGAGCCGTGTCCAGGAGTACCGTTTCTGAATCAAAGCTCCAGATCCAGCTGCCTAACGAGAGCCTCCTCAAGTGTCGGTCGAGGGTCTTCACGTTTATTATTATTATCACCCATTTGTGTCCCACTGAAGGGCAAAGGCCTCTCTTTCCTCCTTCCACTTATCCCCATCCATCCAGTGCTGTTTGCCTTTCACAGGGATTGACGTACGTCATCCCTGTGAAAGGAGTCTAGTTCGTCCCGCCATCTCCTTGGCCTGCCGCGTTGCCGTTTGCTGGTGTTTCTCCGGCATGCGACATGTGGCCAGCCCAGTTCCATTTGAGCTTAGCAGCCGTGTGACCTACATCGGCAATTTATCATGTATTTTTACTAATATTCATGATTGTTGTCAAGATTGAGCCATTCCTGATTAATTATGATTTGGAAGATTTTAAGTAGCAAGTTAGAGTCTAATTTGTTAGTACTCGGAGGAAGATTGATTGTTTAATGTTTCATGCTTTCTAATTTTAGGGACAATATTGTAAATTATGTATCTAAGGTTTACACTATGTTGTTATCTATATATATAATTATATAAAAATGAACCCTTATTTCTCCTCGGCACGCTGTAACTTAAGAACGGCTGGACAGATTTCCCTATTTTTTTTTATTGCTTGCTTATTGTCAGGTGGTTTCTATGAAAGAAAAAAAATGAAAATTTCTAGGTAGTAAAACGTGCATTGTAGCGCTTGCCGGGCACAGCTAGTATGTAGTGAAATAAACTTTTTATCAAGTTAATGGTAAGACACATCAAGCTACGACAATCTGTCGGATTTCTTTAATGGATTTTAGACTTTATTGCTAAAGAACCAATCAACCTAATGTTCAAGGTTGATTGAGAAAATCTCTGACATTTCGGGTAGCCTGACTTGCTGGCGTCTGTACTATAAAGTAGATAATAGAATTAATGACAGTAGCTTACTCGCCAGTGCTGCCATCTGGTGAGCTCAAAAACGATAGCCCTCACTATTCAGTTTTAGCTTATCTTGGACTGCTTTTCTGGTTATAATAATAAACTTTCGACATAGCCAATTACACGGCTTCGGCTAGAAATAAACTTTTGGTCTGACACTCTCCCAAGTGTCGCTACATTGACCGGACCCGTGCGACTCGTATCCAGCGGATCCCCGCAAACTTCACCAGGTCATCGGTCCACCTAGTGGGAGGCTCTCCAACGCAACGTTTTCCGCTTCGCCGTCGGCACTCCAGAACTTTTCGGCCCCATCGGCCATCCGTTCTG
Organism: Lycophotia porphyrea; assembly: GCA_950005105.1. Lineage (NCBI taxonomy): Eukaryota > Metazoa > Arthropoda > Insecta > Lepidoptera > Noctuidae > Lycophotia > Lycophotia porphyrea. The sequence goes on from OX465402.1 coordinate 15,182,108, forward strand.
CGAGCAGTGAGCCCTGTCCACTGCCACTTAAGTTTGGCAATTCTTCGGGCCAAACTTGAGTGACACATACTTGTGAATTTTATCCAAACTTTGAAAACGTGATTTTCGTATCTTCAAAAATATGATACTTACAGGGTGGAAGGGTCAAATTAGCTGGAAATTAGCTGTTCTGTTTTTTTTTAATTTGTGACTGGTTTCAATGTTGGTTCGGAATGATGAACCTACTGAACAAGTGGTAACTGTTTGGGCGTCGATAGTTTCGACTCTGTATAAAATAATTATGCTAATCGCACAGAAAGAGGAACTCCATAAAACCACAAAAATTGCTTCCAAGTTTTATTTAGCATATTCAAAATATATTTTCACGTAGTATATAATAATATGAGATTAAAACTTTGCCGATGTATCACTATTTCATACTTTGTACTCAAGCTAAGCTTCACTCGTCAAGTCGGCAGTGCTAGCAATATTACAAGAAACACTGCGGCTTTACATCTTTGGGTTATGGCACTAGTTCTACAAAAAAGCATTTTATAAAATTAAAAAGTCAATGATATTTGCTAAACACATAAAGTTAAAATAAGAATGTAATGCTCAATAAATAGGGGAATATCTAAAGCAGCTCAGCTGCAAATAAAGGAATTTAACAAATATATTAGAATAGTAATACAAATATATAAGAGATCGGAATTAAGAGGCTTAAATAACGGTGTTACAGCCGCAATGGTAACATCTATGCATAAACATGTTACAATTGTAGCTGGAAGTACTCGTCGATATGTAAATGCATAATATTTTAAAAGCTGCAGTCTCCACAACAGTCATTGCAGATTTAGAGCTAAACAATAATTTAATTATGAATTATCACAAACAAACGCAACTAAACTAAACACTGCTCGCTTAAAACTAGTAATACTTTTAAAAAAATATCAATATTAAGTACAAATTAAAATTTCATGAGATTCTTTCCTAAATAAAATGCGATCACGCGCAGTGGACGGTAAATATTTGTAAGGACAGACTAGCATACCAAACTACTATCTGTCAAATTGGTTTAATAGATATTCAACTTTATCGCTAAAGCTTTAGGTTGATTGAGAAAATATGACAGTTTCGGGTAGCTCGATGTGCGGCGTCTGTACCAAAATATTATTGCATATTTTTTTTAAGAAGACAGATGTGTAGTTTTCAATATAGATACGACTATTGATCACTAGTGTGAATTCCAAATACATATTCTTTTAAAAGCTAATTAAATTTAAATAATGAAATAAATAATTCGAGACTTTGGCGTTTGCGCACTGTGGGTGTGACCATGTCGACTAGCATAGGTTACCAAATCACAACGAATTACAATACCTACTATATACATAGGAGAATGCGCGGCATACATAATACATACACTCGCGGAATCATATAAAAACGGATAGGTACTAATTAAATTTCTAATGACATGTTCAAATTGATGTATTTCCTACACGTAAAGGGTGTAAACAGACTCTTAACGAAGCCGAAAGGCACTTGTTCTGCCCGTCATTGCGATCATTTTTTTGTTCTAGACCATACCTAGGAACCTTCTAGTTACGGAGATATTAGGGGTCAAAGTTCCAACTTTTTCACAAGTTTTTTTTTAAATACATGTTTTAATGTAAGTTTTTTACTTGAAACACCTCCAGGACCCCATTACTATTCAATCCATCCATCAGCACAATGTTTTGAGTGCGTTACATTGAGTCCTACTGTAAAGTGTTTTTCAGCCCAAAAAAAAGACGTTTCCCAGCACTAATGTTTGCCTAAAGTTACTTAGTTTGATGTACATAATGCTGGTTTGACGGCTTCGTGAAGAGTCTGTTTACTACTTGTATATTGCCCATTCCGAGTATTCATTTAAAACTTCTTGAATTGAAAAGAAGTAGCACACATTAATTTATAATTGGCTTTATATAAAAACTTTCGCCCGCGTATAATCCTCTTGAACACTCTTAATTATTAAATTTTAGGCTGTAGAACTACTGAGAGGAGCCTCCCAAATCTAATTTTAATAATCCACCACCATTAAGTAGGTATAAAGGCTTGATTTCTTGACATTGCCCAATGTAAAGAAGATATGATGAGACTGGTAACTCCTGGACCTTATAAATTAGGGTCTTTACCTGACCTGGCCTTTGGTATCAACTGCTCTGCCTATTGCCGTCCTACAGCTAAAAACGTTTCGAACTTAACAACATCAAACCATAGACTAACATCTGGTAATAGAGCAAGCTAAACTACCTGAATACAATAATAGAAATCACACGTAACAGCTGTTTGTAAGTACATATTGCTACTTCAGTCTATAGCATTTCTTTGGTAGGCGACCACTTCAATGCAACTAGCACATGGACAATATCTGAACGAGTCTGGTGTAATTTTTTTAATGTCGAAGACTTAAATATTGTCCAATCATTACATAGCGATCTGGACAGTTCTGTCGATGTCTCATTTAAGTCCTGGAGTGCGATGGATAGATGATGCAGCTTATAGCATGACGGGGCTCCAAGTTTGGCATGAGTCAATCAAACCCCATTTGTACAGATAGGATAACCTTTTGAATTGTTGGATAATTTTTTGAATTGTTATTTGATAAACGTACTCTACTTGTAAATCCGAGGAGTGTATCTCTTAGCGTGTATCGCGGCATTACATGGGTAGTTCCATTAATTGGATGTGTGACCTAAAAGACATTGGATATAGTAAAAGGGAACATTAATAATTCTTTTATTTAAAAAAGAAAAAGAACCTCCACTTTTTAAATTTAAAATTTGTGTTCTAGAAAACACAGGCGAATTTGAATCTCGTTTTGAAGAGAATTCCAAATAGTTCTACGACTGCGCAGCCGGGCCATCGGTGGCTGGCGACAAGCTGTTTACATGATTTTTACAACGTTTTGTATGGAGTCGCCGCACACGTGTAGCGAGTGGCGACCACTCGCTCAGTGGCCGCGACACACTACCACCGGTGGCGGCCACTCGCAACTCAGTGTCTGCGACACGCCACCGGTGGCGAATTATAAATAAATTCCGACCACTCGTGGCAGCCACTGACCACCTTCGTTTGCGCGCTACCAAAGGACGTGGCGCGCGCCAGCCACCGGTGGCCTGTTTGCGCGGAGCCTAAGTCTTAACACGGGGTATTGTGTTACCCAAGTAAGTTGGTTCTGGAGGTCAGATAGGCAGTCGCTCACATGTAAAATACTAGCATTTAACTGCATCTGATAAGACTGGAAGTCGACCTTACCATAGTTGGAAAAAGGCTAAGCAGATGTTCTCTTGTGCTAGTCGCATTGTGAATCGCCACTAACTACTAACAGATTCGTTAATCATAGCACCGTCTGATCATTATATGTCTAGCGCCAGGTACTCAGTAAATAGAACATGTCTTAAATAACACCATGTTTATATTTAATTATTATTGCTAAGTTTAGAAGGCAAACCGTGCATTTGATCGTTGTACTATAAAGGAAGGTAAATGTGACGGGTTGCGCGGATGATATCATCGCACTACTGATTAACTATTAAGGGAGCGATGATTCCCATTGTCCCCAGCCTGCTTGTCAACTAGATGGTGTCACTGTGCATCAGATAATAAATACTAAAAATCTTTATTGACAAATGATTGTTAAACATAAGTGTAGCCCTGGCTCTTGTACTAGGAATTTCTGTATCACAAGAGCCAAGATGGTCTCAGTGTCCACCAGTGGGGGACATTGGGAATCATCGTCAAGGGAGTAGCCACACCTACGACACGAATCAGCTTGAGTCGTTCACGTATCACCATATTTGGCGCTTTTAGTTTGACGCTGTGTTGTTTAGAAAGGCCAGGTTCGCAACCGGTGCGCGTGAACTACCAGACTCCAGATATATGAACGCGGACGAGACAAAAGAAGTACGTAAGGATCGTAGCCGATGGCGCTCTGTAGTTACTGCTTACCCGCATGCGAGAGTTTATGTATGTATGTCATTGAGTGTGTCACCATTGGCGCGCCCCACTTAAACCTTGTTTGAACTGTCAGTGTCACTGTTATGTCACTGTCAATAATGTCAATTTCAAAATTACGACATTAAAAAAGGAACCCGGGGCTTCGAGTACCCAATGGCGGTTAAGCGTTTTTTATTGCCGGGTCCCGCAGCGCCCGCTGGCGTTTTAGTGGATAACATACCAAGTTTCTTTAGTGTCTCGGAAAGCACGTAAATTAGTTGGTCTCGGCTGTCCTTTGTAGATCTTTGACAGTCGTTACAGGTAATCAGTGCCAGGAAAGTCTGACAACCAGTCTTACCAAGGTGTATCGTATTTCCCAGCATACATTTTGAACTGGAGGTCAGATAGGTAGGATTGGCTCCATGTAAAATACTGGTATTTAGCAGCATCCGGTAAGACTGGAAGCCAACCCCAACATAGTTGGGAAAAGGCTAGGCAGATGATGATGTATGTAATTTTGCGTGGTGTCGGGTGGAACGAAGCCAACAACGTCTTTTTCAGTGTTATTGCAAAATATAGTCTTTTTTGATCGGCTCAAACCAATTCCACGTCAACAAGTGTGGTCACTTCTATACCTGATAACAATTGACGGAAAGAGATAGAATTATACAAGGTAAGGTAGCTCTATCTCTATCTTATGACATAATAAGGATGGTAGCAAAGCTTACTATAGACCAAATCTACCATCAGATCATGCAGAGCAAGCCTGTAATGTTTCCAACACTTGGAAACACGCCTCTCTTAGAGCCCCCGCACATTAAGCCACTAGTGGCGACCACATTAGAACGACTAGTAGCCGTCACAAGTTGCGAACGCGTTTTTCCATACATTTTGTATAACATCGCCGCACACCGAGCGTTTGAGTGGCCGCGTCCGAGCCACAAGCTGCGGGAGTCGACCGCGCTCGCTACTTGTGGCCGCGTTTTGTCGTTCGACTCGCGCGCACACACGGCCACAGTCGTCGTCCGCCTCTGTCGAGTACCACTTGAACAACTGCCGCAAGTGGCAGCCACTGAAGACCGCATCCAGCCACCAGTGGCTGCCACTGGTGGCGGCGTGTAGTGGTCTGATTGAACCACTGGTGGTCGCGTTTAGTAGCGGCGACTAGTGGCTCAATGTGCGTTGGCTCTTAGAGAGGGCCCAGTACGGGCTGTATTTTAATTTAACGATCTTATGATAAATCTTACCTCCGAATTTTCAAACGGCAGCTATATGTCTAACCACGTTGTTTTTTCTCAACTATACGATGTATTTTGATGCGGTATTTACTTATCATAATTTAAATCATTATTTCCGGATTTTTTGTGTCTAGATTTAAATAAAATTTCGCAAAAATCGTAAGGACGGGGCTAGTTTACTATAAAGAAGATGCGTTTGGAAATTCGGTTGTTAAGTCCATAGTTAGCTTTCACATAACAATTTGTTCATAAATATTTTAATCTAGATTTCATTTGTACATTTTAAAAGACATGGACAGGAAAGAATCTTGACAGTGGAATTTTGCAATGCGTAAGAAACTTTTGTTAAGCTGTTGGATATGCCACTCTCGGCGCTGGGTCGAAAGTTGGAAATCCGACAGTGATCTCAATGTCCTTTATGGCATTTCAAATTTCCAACGTCGGTCAGTTATCATTGGGATCTTATAGAAGAAAGGGGGGTGAGTAGAGAAGCAAAGGCAAGGAAACACGAAGGGGTAACAGGAGCTTTCGCCGTACCGACTAAACATTTTGAAGAAGATTACTTTAGTTTGTTAAAGAAAATATTGAAACAATAGGGGCTATCGCGCATGAATTCGCCGCTAGAGGCGTTCGTGTAGAGTAAGGTCTTCCGAAATGCGTTGCGTGCTTTTTTATCACGTATTTGAACTAATAATTCATTCACTTCATGATTGTTGTATAGATTGAGCCATTCCTGATTAATTATGACTTGAAGATTTTAAGTAACAACTTGAGAATCTTATTTGTTAGTACTTGGAGGTAGAATGATTTTTAAATGTTTCATGCTTGTTAATGTTAGGGAGAATATTTGTAAATATGTATTTGAAGTTTACACTATGTTGATATACGAAATGAAATATTTTTTTATGAAGTTATTTGTACTTTAAAGTATAAAATAGAATTAATGACAGGACCTTACTCGACAGTGGCGCCATCTGATGAGCTTAAAAACGATAGCCCCCATTGCGATACTTGTCGGTTCTTCTCCATAGGACCAATAGAGCTGTGCATGATATCCATCTAGCTTCTTCATAAGTTCCCATATAGATTTGTGTGAAATAAAATATTGAGAACTGACTTCTTCAAGATCCCTAGTCAGTACGGCATCGGCAGGAGAAAAGACACGGTATACTAACATTGTTATGAGCGCGCGAACTTTAGCGCTTGGTTCTGAGGCTTCTCCTCCTTCATGGAGTCCTTGAGCACCAGGTCGGAGCTGGTGAACGCCGTGGTCGGGTGATCGCTCTCCGTGTCTGTCTCCGAACGGCTCTGGGAGTCAGCGGGCCTGGAAATGAAATGGGGGGTATTGTAAGCGACATAAACCTTCCTATTGTAATATTGTCATTTACTGTTATTTATTTCGTTTGATCCTTGACGCAGTGACTTTGATCTAACGTTATTTAACAACATGTCAAGATTCTTCTTCTTTAATGCACACAAAAAAGAGAAATACACACAAAATTATGACAAATAGCTCATGTACAAAGGCGAGCTTAACCCAGAATTGGGTTTTCTTACAGCAAAATTCGATTGCGAATTTGCAGAAGAGGGTATTCTTAGGGGGGTTCTTAATCAAATCGTTGAAATATTCTTCGTTTTTTTGGCTTCATTGCACTAACACCGGTATTCATGAACGTTACTCAGTGCGCGCGGACGCACAGTGTCCCAAAAACCTATTCATAAACAATACTGGAGGGACGAACGACACTATGCGCTCATTATAATGAACTCACAGATATGTCAGTCAGTCAACCCGAGTGAAGTCGCTTCACAACGTTAACCAATCACAGCGCCCCATTCAATGCTATGTGTCCGCACAGCAAAGAGTCGTTCTTGAATACCAGTGTAAGGGTTCAGCATTCAACAGGGATGTTGATGGGATGTCCTCTAGAGTGTGATTCTTATGTCATTGTAATAAGGTATATGGGCTAGCGAAGAGCGGCCTGTACCCAGCAGTGGGTGAAGTCGGGCTGTGGATAATGATGATGATGATATGGGCTACCCTAACGCTTAAAGAATTAAGTCGCCCCTTCAAAATGTTCGCTAAAAAGCATGATGCAATTTGACTGTTCATTGGGTAGTTTACCAGAAAAATCGAATTAGCCCGTCAAATAGATTTCCAAAAAATATTGGACACGTTTTTTTTTTTTTTTTCACGTAAACAAAGAATGAAGACGATACAGTGCGTCGAAAACTCGTGTGACGTCACTATGTCAGTACACTTTAACCGGCGAAGTGACGTCACAAGCCCCCACTCATGATCTTTGATGCGTTTTATCTTCTTCAGTTTTAATTGATTTGATAAAACAAAAAATACGTTCCCAATATTTTTCGATAATCTAACTGACGGCCTAAATAGAATCATATTTTTTTTACTCAGGAAACATTCCTATTCTGGTAAGGTTGGTCTCATGCTTAAATGAGACAAACGGAGTAGTAGAACTTTTTTAGGGTTCCGTACCCAAAGGGTAAAACGGGACCCTATTAATAAGACTCCGCTGTCCGTCCGTCTGTCACCAGGGTGTATCTCATGAACCGTGATAGCTAGACAGTTGAAATTTTCACAGATGATGTACAACAACTACTAAAAACAGAATAAAATAAATATTCAAGGGGGGCTCCGATACAACAAATGTGGTTTTTTTTTGCAGTTTTTTTGCTCTATGTTAATAACTGCGACAGGTAGACGCTTGAAATATTCACTGAATATTTAGTTGTATATTCAATTTAAATATAAATAATTAAAATAAAATAAATATTTAAATGGGGGCCCCATACAACAAACGTGATTTTTTTGCCGTTTTTGTCTAATATATAGATAATAGTGCGGAACCCTTCGTGCGCGACTCCGACTCGCACTTAGCCAGTTTTTAAATTAAATTTTCGATGTATTCTCGCACACTTTCTTTATCGTGTGGTTAGTGCCTAATGGACGCCCATGGGCCTCTGACTTGGCTTGACATGCCGTCGAGAAATATCTATCAGGAATGCTGTTTTCCTCACGATGTTTTCTTTCATCGAAGCAAGTGATAATTATACAATACGCACATGAATCCGAAGAATTAAATATGCGTGTCTTGAGTTCGAACTTGAGATCTATGGCAGTCTGACAGTCACACCACTTCGCTATCACTGCTTACCAGGGATGTTGCGGATCCAGATTTTTTTGGCATCCGGAGAAGCGGATGCGGATTTTTAAAGGCTCACCATCCGCATTTGTTTTGAAGAATCTTCGTTTTGGTGCAGTTATTGCCTATTTTACAATGAACCTTATCTTGGTCATGTTCATCTTGTTTAAAATAAGTCCAAATTTCACTTTGTGTCGGAAGTGACATCGTGAATTTACTTGTTCAAAAAACTATTAACTGCTGAAAACTCGCTTAACAGACAATACTCACTGTATACTTACAATAACACTCAAAAACTGCAATTTTCATACAATAAGCGCAAGTAAACACGATATGATTGATTTACGATTAACAAACGCGTCGGATCTTGTCAATGAAATCTTCGCTCCTATTGGTCAATCAGCACGTGCCCACGGCACGCGCCACTCGCAAGCCCCACCCAATTTTTTCTTGTCGATACTTGCGCTACATCCGTATACGCATGAACATCCGCATCGATTATTGCGGATGCGAAGTCCAAATCGATGCGGATGCGAAGTCCTAATCGATGCGGTTGCTCCACATTTGCGGATGCGAATATCCGCAACATCCCTTCCGCTTACACACTCAGACACTAGAAGACCACGACCACGGTCTGAGCGACCAACGTTTTACGTTATATTCTAGTAAAAAAACGTTGATCGCCTAGTGTGAGGCACGACCAACTCTATTAAACTACGTCTTGTGCGTGCATTATTCAGTGCTTGTGTTATGTGTGTAGGCAAATAACGTGTGCAACAACGTGTAGTGTTTTTGAAGGCGTAGCTAAGATGATTTCCGAAAAATCAAAGTATAGAAAACTAGCACTAAAGTAATTAAGTTGCTTACAAGCCTTTATGCCATAACAATGGGGAAGGCAACTGTAAATCTAATAGCGCTAGCATAGCTTGTACCAAGCATCGTCATTGGTTGGAAAACTGTCAATGTCATTTTATATTTCAAAATAGCTTGACCTCATTGGTCAGATTGGGATGTGCAGATGGCGTGTCCATAGCTTACTATGGACACGCCATCTGCAATCAGCTTTGACTAGCCTTCCCCATTTCTAACCCCACGTGCCACATACGTTTTTTCTCCGCGACGTTTTTATACCGCGCACTAAATTTTCAACGGCCGAAAGAGTTTGAAATCTAACAGTGCGCTTTTAACGCATAAAGAATGCGCTCCGTTGTATTCCCAGCACTCGGTTCAAAACTCAAAAAAAAAAACTCAAAACTCAAAAGCATTTATTTCAATTAGACCATTACAGGCACTTTTGAATGTCAGAAAAACAAATTAGGCTAAGCTACAGTCACAGACACAAGGCATAATAACTTGTGAAAGTACTGTAGTTGCCCATTCCAAAGTGTAGATCTCTATGGAGAAGAATGGGCAAGAAACTCCATGGACACTCTTTTCAATCAATTCAACGTCAAGAGTTGAAAATCCAGAGCGCAGCACAAGTAATGGGTGTAAAGGTATCCTTGACGAAGCCGAAAGGCCGTTGTTGTCTCCATCATTGCGATATTTTTTTTGTTCTAGAGTTCTAGACCATACCTGGGAACCTTGTAGTTACGGATATATTGGAGGTCAAAGTACCAACTTTTGCAAAGCCTTTTTTTTAATGTTGTAACTTTACTTTCAATACCTCCACGACCCCCGTACTATTAAATGCATCCATCAGCACAATGTTTTGAGTGCGTTACATTGAGTCCTACCGTAAAACGTGATTAAAAAAAATTCCAGCAATAACTTTAGCGTAGACTTCCTTAGTTTGAGGTACAGAATGCTTGGCTGTCGGCTTCGTGATGGGTAAGTTTACACCCTGTATGTTGTGAAAAATCGCCCCTATAAACGTGGGTTAATCGGTGAACGACAATGGCATAAAGCTTGCATAGTTTTGTGCAAGCGCACATGTGTACGTATTACGTGCTTTATTGTAATTATCATTAGTTGCATGCATCCACACGGTTAATTACTACCTCATATCTTTTGCTGTTAGTACCTGCTAAAGCCACACGAAAAGATTATACCGCGACTTACACATTCTTGATACTTTTCTTACTATTTGTTACGCTGTAATTTTCTTTCCTCGCTTGACAGATTTGTCGAGACCCCTTATAAGATCTCCGTTCCCAACCGGATAACTAGGGGGCATTACTGTATTATAATTTAAACACCAAATATCTGCATCCAGCATCATACATCAAGACATTTGTATAGCTGCCGCTGTCTTAATTAACCAGTTAAAGTGTGAACCACGTTGTAGGGTTCCGTAGTTAAACATATTTAGGTATTGCTTCAAGACATGCACTTACTCGCAAATAAAGTAACCAATGAAATAGATTTTGTATGAAATGATTAGTAAGTAATAAGTTCTGTATGGAATTGCCTTAAATACGCGTAGGTAACGACTTAAATTAAAATTCAATCAAGGTTTCAAAACGATTTAAAAAAAACCTAAATTCGACTACGGAATCCTACAACGATTTATTGTTAGACAAACAAAAACTAACATTTAAAGCAAACATAAGCCAATCTTGACACTCAAAGATTGTTACGGAATACAAAAAGGTTGCAAAAAGAGAAAAATGTAGGTAAAAGTTTAGAATCAAGAAAGTTAAAAAGCCAACATAATTATATAATTTAGTGTACCCCAATTTGGAAGCCGTATTGATCCATGTCGTCCACTCAGACCTGAGGGTCAAAGAGAGCGAACATAATATTAGCACTGAGACTCATATTACGGGCTGAAAACATTCGTAATTTATAACACTTTAGAGGTATATGAAAAACAGGATGTAAATAAAGTTCCTAAATACTCATTAGATTATTTTTTTTTGCTAAAAATAGTAAAGAATATCTATATAAACTTTTGAGTGGCAGGTCTGCGACCGCTACTCTGTGGCGCGACGTTTTGGTAAACTCGGAAACACGAAGATTACCAATACGCAAACCCTTTCGAATAGGGTAATTCAAAATCAAAAAAATCTAAGTAGTAGAATTCCAAAAAATATTGAATACGTATTTTTTCTCTTAAACTAAAAATGAGAACGATGCAATGCGTCGAAAATTCGTGTGACGTCACATTTCGGTACACTTTTAGCGGAAAGTGTGCGTCACAAGCCCTCACTCATGAACTTTGATGCGTTTTATCCTCGTTATTTTTTATTGATTTGATAAAACAAAAAATACGTTTATTTTTCGATAATCTAACTGGCGGACTAAATTGAATTATATTTTTTTTACTGAAGTAACATCCCTATTTTAGCCATACCTGTACTTCCTGGTGTTGTTCGGCGACAAAAAAGCCAGGTGCCTGAGCAACGTGTGTCGGGTGGGCTCCACGCACAGCTTGGTGGGCGGCAGGTCCACGCAGAAGGAGTTGCGCGTGTCGCCCAGGAACGTCGTCTGGTAGTTCTCCATCCGCAGCTGTAGCAGGAGGACGTCTTCTAGATCCGCCTCGCTGGAAGGGAAACTTTCTTGAACATCGTCGTTTTCGCTGATCGATTGTCTTTTGTTTTAAGGCCCTCCGGTAACCAACAGCCTGGCGGAGTTGCAAGACTCCGCTGGATGCGAGAACCACAATAGTAGATTGTATGAAAAAGGAGCAAAATAATATTTTTACGGCGAGGGCGCTATTTTGAATCCAGAGCGAAGCGAAGGATTCTAGAATAGAATCCCGAGCACAGCGAGGGATTCAAAGTACATCACCTGAAGGAAAAATATTTTTTTCATCTCCTTCTATGAGAAAATAAATAAGAGACAATTTTAAGTAATTAAAAAATAAATTTAATTTAAAAAATGACCTCAATGTAAAAAGGTCAATTACAAAGGAGATGTTTCAAAATGGGCCCAGTATATGTACAATACCTCGGAAAATCTAGAAAAATCCGTGGAATTCGGCAAAAATAAGGATAAATTGCATAAATGCATATTTTTCTTGTAATAATTTGATATTTTTACTGACTGTCAATATGGCGTCTTGCTAATTTAGATACTCTGTGGTTGAAAAACAATGATAGTAAACCATGGATCGACAATTGATCATAGATCGTGAACTGTCTACTGTCACTAACTAACGTAGTGATTCACATACACTAACTAATGTAATATGACAGAAATAAACGTCAAACGTCAATAATCCATCAACATGACAGCTTACCGCCATGACGGGTTTTTGTTGTGTGTTGCAATTTCAAGTATACATTCATGTGCTTTACTACCAAACAAAGCCAATTTTAAGTAATTGAATGATTGAAAACTGCTTAAATTGTGTTTTCCCATTTTTTAGTATGGTGTACAGAGACCTGGCCGGGGCTCCATACATTTTGAAACATCTCCTTTATATATATATATATTTGATACACTGGCGCAATTTTGGAAATTTATTTTCACTGTTTTATTTGGGATTGATATAGTTGTGGATTTATTTATATTTTGAGTGTTTCTAATCTCAGTATCTGGTTGGTGCTCAGGAAAAGGCACTGATTCCTTTGATGTAGAATGGCGTGGCGACAATGGTATGGGCGAATTATTTTATTTGCATAATACAATAAAGTCCGTACCGATTACAAGAACAGGGAAGTAAATCGCGCGCTTTTGTTTTTTTTTTAGTTACCGCGCCTCCCCGTACCGTACAGCCAACACTTACAGCCAGCAATTTATACAATTTGCGTTCGATTTCAATGAAGGATTCATGTTCCAAATTCAAATCTCATTAATGCCCGCTAAAAAGTCTAGTGGACATAAGAGCTACTTTGCTCCCGCTTATAGAGGAACAAAACGACACTTTTCGAATAGAAGGGATGAAAACTAAGTCATTTTGACAATGTTAGAGGAGGTCTATGTCCGCTGGGACAACTCTGTGAGAGAGGATTAGGCCGTAATCCACCGTGCGGGCGCAGTGCGGGCTGTGCGGGTTGGTAGATGTCACAGGTCTTTCAATTTTTGGTTCTAGGATATGCTGAATTCTTCGCAATAATTTCGTTTATCAATTTTAGAACATAAATGATGAAATAAACTACACAAAGTAAATAGCTTTTCTGGAGGATTCAATTTATAAAGCGTCCACGGGATTTCCTGGCTTAACAGCCGACAAACTTCGAAAGTTTAAAATATAACCACTATACTATATTTTAATACCTGTCTAGTTTCAAACAAACGTGCAACCAGATCCGAAGGCTCTTAAGAAGCCGATTCCTGCCGGCTTCCCTTCGGGAACAAGACCCTCTACTGTGTGTCTACTGTAGTCAAATAGTATCGATCCTACGGCACATAAATCGGGGCCGAAATCACAGGAACACCCCTACACCACTGAATTATGTTCAATAATAGATGTTGTTTGGGTTAACATTAAATAAAAACATGTGTTCAATTCACACGTGGTAGAAGTGAAACCTTCAAAAATGTTGGCTTCAAGATAAACACTGTATAATGCTTCCTATCTCATTTTCTCTCACGTTAAATCTTATGAATGTCTCTTTTTTTTGTCGCTTTTTCGTTTCATCGACTTTCAATTCACAACGATCCTAAAGTAGTTTTCACTTCAAAAATGTTAAAAAATACTTTACAATGAACTCTTACCTAGCGGAGTACAAGAACTGCGCAAAGTGTATGTTAGACACGCAGCCCTCCTTGTCCTCGCTGTCCGTGTACAGGTCCGTCTCTCTGTAGTACATGTACAGGAAGTCGTTCAGCTGCTTCGCGATGACGGCACAGCGGTCTTTGTCGCACATCTTCGCCGGTGGACCCTAAGAGCTCGAGAATTAATCGGTACAATAGGGGCTAGTTGTAAGGGCTGACCCAAGGGTTCAGCTCAATAAATCAGTCTTAAGGCCTGAGCAGAGTACGTGGGCGAGGTGAATGCGTGCACATAGCATGCTTAATGAAACATTGGCCCATTAATAGAAAGGTCAGAATAGAGTTACGTATAGATACAGGCTTTTTTTTTTACTTAGATCTCATCAATAGATAATCATAAACGTCCAAAATACAAGCATTCATGATTAATATAAATCAGTTTTACTTTTACGCATCAACAAGTAGGATAAGTGCTCATAGCAAGATCTTCTTTTGCGATTTCCCAAAAATCGTCTTTTTTGAGTTAAGTCAGTATTCCATTAAGCATGCGACATGTCGGTTGCAATGTATGAAACTCTATGGAAGATGTTAATGATCATTATCGTTGCTAGATGTCCCGCTTTTCAACCCTGTCGCGACACATCCCGCCAACCCCCTAAGCGGAACGCCCAAAATCCCCCTTTTTCATCTAGTCTTTTTCGTACTTTCCCCTATGAACTACTCTACTATTGTCATTATAATAAGTTTAACCCTGAGACCAACCTTAAGTTGGGTTAGACGTAAACTAATTATAAAAGGACTGCATACAACTTTATTTTTAGTATTTGCGAAACCTGAATCTAGTTTACTCAGAATAAGTAACTGAATCGATTCCAATATTTTTTAAACTATGTTATATTTTGTCCCAAAAATATTTAAAAAAAGGTTACAAGTTGGACACCGCGCGATCAGTGAGCGCAAGACGACGCTGGAGGCGCTGCGTGTAAGCATGTGAGCAGTACGGACAACTAGGTAACAGAACAAGCTTATAACTTTGTGAATTTTCATGATACAGTTTTAAAATTTTGTACATAGATTCTTTACATAAAAATACTAGAAACGTGTTTCGGGTTTCACATATATACTAAAACTAATGTTGTATATACACAACTTTTATATCCTTCTTCGTGTACACACGCAAACGTCACACGAACGCTATGCGCTCGCATTTGGCCTGCTCAGGCCTTTGGACTTGTCCCGCAAATCATGGACATAGCGTCCAAAAGCTGCAGTTCAATTAATATTAAAAAAAAAAAAACACTACCGGCTCTTGAATTCGGTTAAGATGTAATTCATGATTTTGTGTTCATTTTAAGTGGTGAAATTCGAGGGGTTTCTAGAATCCGGAGGCACAAAGCAATACATTTTAATGAGATGAGATTCTATCACCGTGCCCCGGTTTTAAAAACAGATTGGATTAAAAATGGTTTAAAGCGTGAGATATGCAAATTTAAATTCAATTATTGAATAAATTAAGGGTGAAATGACAAAAAAAGGAGGTGTTCGATGGCATGACGGATAATGTAGAGAAGTATGGAAGAAGTATACATGCTGCGCCGACCCCAAATAAATTTGGATAGGGGCAGGAGAATTATAAAATGATATTCAACTCATCATCTGCCTAGCCTTTTCCCAACATGTTGGGGTCGACTTCCAGTCTAACCGGATGCAGCTGAGTACCAGTATTTTACATGGAGCGACTGCCTATCTGACCTCCACAACCCAGTTAGTACTGGGTAATACGATACCCCTTGGTAAGAATGGTTGTCAGACTTTTTTGGGCCACTGACTACCTAACGACTGTCAAAGATCTTCAAATAACAGCCGGGACCAACGGCTTAACGTGCTTTTCGAGGCACGGAGGAAACTTGGTATGTTATGGGTGGACACCCATCCACAGACCAACCTAGGCAAGCACGGCTTAACCTAAAGATCGATCCGAGCGGCTGTTATTTTTTAGCCACGAGCTCCTCAATGTCAAAAAATAACAAAAGCAATACTGACACTAAACTAGAAATTATGAAAAATAAAAGAAATTGCGGTACCATGATTATTGTGTGAATGTCCTCTTTAACTAAATAAAACCATTGTGGAGCGTGCAAGACTACTAGATCAAGTTCCCACTGTGTTGAAACGTGTCGTTCAATATCATCGAAATTAATTCAGCACTTCACAATGGGAACCAGCTCTTATATGTTAGAAAAGCTTACAAACATACATTAGTATCGTCAAGCCAGGCCACGTGCCGGGTTGGCAGACAGACAGCGGGAAAAGGAACACATTAGTACACAGGCACAGTTAGTATGGTCTTAATACAAGTATATAAATACATATATTATTTTTCGACTCTACATCTGACAACACACAAACAGCCAATTGAATAATTACATTACAACAATATAATTTAGGTATACATAAATAAAGATACATATTATTTAAATACTGGGTAATTTTTTATTGGAATATATTTAATCGATCCCCATATAATTATTACTTTGATTATCTAAAAATACAGCACTTTCCACTTTTAATACCCACAGATCGCCTTTATTAAACCGATTTATGGTGTGTTACATTTTTCATCATCGTGCAACCTAACACTGACTTGCAAATTACAATAAACGTAAGAAAATTTGAATTTCGCGGAAACCCTGACGCAACCACCTTAAGTCAATGGTTGATGAGATATTCGCTTTCAAAGCTGTAAAAATATTGTCTCCCTCCCTCTAATTTCTACAGAGAAAGGAGGGAAATTCAGAAAAAAAAGTGTGTGTGTGTGTGTACTTATGTACACGCGTTAGAAGTTATCTTCTTTTAAAAAAAAATATCTGTCGCCTTATCTCAGCCAGCAGTAGATTAAAAATAAAAAACCTAGGCTTGTCAATATCTGACACTAAGCTAACTTCAGGGTGTATGTTGACTAGCTAACTTCATGCTGTTAAATTTAGGTGTCGGTGTGCGCGCGCATCGTAAAAAATTACTCTCATCATTTTTCCTTAACGCGCCATAAGAAGTATAACTTCAAAAATATAGGTTTGTTGAACGCCAACGTTGAACTAACAACATAAATTAGTTCTTGTATAACGTGCTAGTGTCCATAACTCCACGTAAATAGCGCGTATTTTGCGATATTTATCTTTTTATATACGAGACTATTTCGTGAAACGACAGCATTAACTTTGTTCTTCATTAAAATACTATGAAAAATAAATTTAATTTTTCTGTTGAGTTTAAATTGACCTATGAATGGTTAAGTTAAGAATATTATTATATTATTTGGTACTGCGGAACACTTTGTGCCGGTTTTCTTTAATTTTCTGGTCTTTCTTAATTAAAACAGGCGATTATGCACAAGCAAAATCATGTCCTCACTGTTAGGACACAGATGATCAAATGCATCGAATTACCAATGATAAAAAAACATGTGTGCAATTCACACGTGGTAGAAGTGAAACCTTCAAAAATTTGGCTTCAAGATAAACATTGTATAAAGCTTCCTATCTCATTTTCTCCCACATTAAATCTTATGAATTTATGTGTCTGTTTCATTTTACTGTCGCTTTTTCGTTTCATCGACTTTCAAATCACAACGATGCTAAAGAAGTTTTCACTTCAAAAAGTTTTTAGGGGATCAATCCAACACATTCTTCTTTACTAGGTGAGAATAGAAAGTCGTGCAGCATGCGTATAGCTCGTCACCTTTACATTGTAGGGCATGCGCAGCGAGGCGGAGGCACGCTTGAGGAAGCGCAGCACCAGCGCCGCGTGCGCCACGCCCAGCTCGTTGGACGGGGACGACACGCGCTTCAGCACGTGCGTCAGGAACAGACCGAACGCGCGCCGGGACTCGCCCATGCTGGAAGCGTTAATCGTCATCGATCTACCTTGTTTTGTCTATCACATTATATTATGTATAAGCTGAAAACCGTTTTCGGTCAATGCAGCAGGCCCGAAGGCATCTAAGAAGCCGATTCCTGCCGGCTTCCCTTCGGGAACAAAGCACTCTACGTAGTGTCTACTGTAGTCAAATAGTATATTACATACACATCTGTGGGTATCACTTCACAGTACACTGTACAGCCATTAATACATCATAGGATTGAAAACATTAAAAAAATGCCAAAATTTTTCATGTCAACAAAACGCCAAAATGGATTCAAAATAGTACCCGACGAAAATTTTCGATTTTTTCTTCATGGGCGACATTTTCGTGGTTTATGGGGTCGCTGATAACGAAAATGAAGTCAAAATGAAAATCCAAGATGGCGCCGACGAAAATTTTTCTTTTTCTTGGTTCATGGGTGTAAATTTCATGGTTTCCGGGGTCGATGATGACGAAAATAAGGTCATAATGAAAAATTAAGATGGCGCCGACAATGCTTTTTGTTTTTTCGCCATAGGTGTCATTTTCATGGTTTTCGGGTTCGCTGATAACGAAAATGAGGTTAAAAATATAGAACATAATTTTGACCCTTCGCCACTGCATGGCAGTCATTATCAGTGGACGCAGAAGAGAGAGAGACACTCGGAAGACCAAAATACAACAGCATCGAAAACTTTCAAACTCCTAGCTACATGTCATATCAATACCGAGGCTATTATTCAACCGGGCACAGGCACAACCAAGAACCAAGGATGCCGACGTAGCCCGAAGAATTGCCAAACTTAAGTGGCAGTGGGCAGGGCAAATTGCTAGCAGAACGGATGGATGGGGCCGTAAAGTTCTGGAGTAGCCACCGCGAACCGGAAGACGTTGCGTTGGAAGGCCTCCCACTAGGTGGACCGATGACCTGGTGAAGGTTGCGGGGATCCGCTGGATGCGAGCCGCACGGGACTGGTCAAAGTGGCGACACTTGGGGGAGGCCTATGTCCAGCAGTGGACGTCTTTCAGCTGAAATGATGAAGATGATGACAGGCACGAGTCTACTGAGAAATTCCTGTCCCGGAAAACCAAATAAAACTTCGCAAATCCTGGGAATCGAATTCATCAATCATTTGTATATATGTCCTACAGTACTCACGTGAGTTTCATACCCTCCATGAGCTGTCTCTTAACGAGCTCCTTGGCGCGGCGCGTGTCATGATGCTGCTGCGGGGACTCCCCCAGCCACACTGCAGGCGCCTGGCAGGTGATGCTCACTGCTTCGTAACGCTTTAGCCTGCAGATAAACGGTTTTTGCAATGAGCCACAGAATAAAGGGTGTAAACAGACTCTTAACGAAGCCGAAAGGCACTTGTTCTCCCCGTCATTGCGATCATTTTGGGAACCGTCTAGTTACAGAGATATTGGGGGTCAAAGTTTCAACTTTTTCACATGTTGTTATTAAGCTATTGCATAGCTTCTATCGCGGGCCTTGAGCGTGGAGACCGAATCCAGAAATTCCGTAACGAAAATAACCTAACACCTAGTGCCTAACACGTAGTGTCAGATATTGACAAGCCAAGGTTATTATTTTTATCCATCCATCCATCAGCACAATGTTTTGAATGCGCTACATTGAGTCCTACTGTAAAACGTGATTTTTAACCCAAAAAAAAAGTCGCTTCCCAGCACTAATTTTTGCATAAAGTTACTTAGTTTGATGTAATTAATGCTTGGCTGACGGCTTCGTGAAGAGTCTGTTAACATCCTGTATACATTTGGAGGTAGATGGACGAGGTGACATGTTCTTTCATTAAAAGGGTCTGACCAGACGGGTATCTGGACAACCTAACCTGGATTAAATATGAAAAACTGAGTCGTCCGTACCATCGTAGTAGGTGAGCCCCTTTTTGATTATTTGTTGTTATTAAATAGTGGCAACAGAAATACACATTCTGTGAAAACTGTCTACCTATTACAAATCGTAGGATACAGCCCGCTGACAGACAGACGGACGGACAGCAGAGGCTTAGTAATAGGGTTCCGTAGGTAACCATTCGGGTACGGAACCCTAAATAACACTATGTCCCGGAACAGTGTTACCAGAGAAATTGGTTGGAATATCTAGCGACGTTAAAAATTATGAAGGTAAGACCAAGATGACTGGCGAAGATATTTTTGTCTCCCAGTCAATATACAAGGTGGCTTGAGTGTTGTCTCGTGATCATGAAACTGAACAATTTTCTTTTTAAGAGTTTTTGCAACACTTTTAAAAAAAAAGTGTTGCGTCATCCCCAAGTAACATGAGATAAGGGCAGACAGATGATAAGTTCTTGAAATTCAGGATAAAATAATTGAACTTTCTTTCTATACGAATTGACGTGATTAGCGTAAAACTTAAAAAAAACGAGTTGCACTCCGGGAGTGCCGGCAGAAGTGAAAACTTGAAACAACGCCATCTAGCTTAAACTACACACTCGCGCAAGCGCCCTGCGACGCCGATCTGATGTTCTGACGCGAGTTTAACGGTTTTTACCCATCCCAAAAAGTGCCGCTAAAGAAGTTTTCACTTCAAAAGTTATTTTCCAAAAGTCATAGACCAAAAGTTATTCAGTATCATGATCTGAGTCACCACACGAGCTATTCCACCTTGGCCATGTCAGGGGGAGAGCTACGTTCAGCAGAAAACACCTTCCAGCTGGATGCTGCAACCTTACCTCTGCGGCGTGTCGGTGAGGCTGGTGGCCACGGTGGCGTGCTGGAAGTGCGGCAGCACGTGCGAGTGCACCAGCAGGTTGTAGTTGTGCTGCACCACCTGGTACGGGATGTTGTTGTTCAGTGAAGTGGAGCACACTGGGATGCCTGTCACTGGGTCTGTAGGATAAACGTAATATGTATAAAGGGTGTAAACAGACTCTTAACGAAGCCGAAAGGCACTAGTTCTCCCGTCATTGTGATATTTTTTTTTGTTCTAGACTATACCCCACGAAGGTTGAGGAGATCATGGAGTATGTCCGAGCAAAAACCAGCTGGACCTTGAGGGTTGAGAAGTTGGAGTCGCGCCACAACACGAATTTCAAGTCGTTCGTGGTGCGAGTTCCGATTCATCATGTTGAGTCAAGACTTTCCTCAAGGAAGAGTTTTGGCCGAAGGGTGTCATGTATCGGCGTTTCCGCGGAAAGCTACGCGACACCACGCAGTGCAACACGACGCCGTCACTTCGTGTACAATAGTTTATATTATCTGGTTGTTATAATTATGTATGTTAGTCTGTAAGGTATTTATGTTATGGGTCTTTGGTACCTGAAATAAATTATAACCTAGGAACCTTCTAGTTACGGAGATATTGGGGGTCAAAGTTCCAACTTTTTCACAAGTTTTTTTTTTTAAATACATGTTTTAATGTAAGATCGATCAATTACACTAATTTATCGTTCAGATCGCTTAAATTTGCATGGCAGCTAGATAACACCGATCGATCGTTGACTCCATAATTTGAGGCGACCTATATCGCCTGGTTGATGGCGATCGATCATCAACTAGTACTACCTAAAGATTATCCAACCGTCTTGACAAGTCATAATCAGTTACCTAGATACTGCGAGTACTTCTGCCACGAGTTCTGCGAGGGGAAGATCCTCACGAAGCCGCCCCGGCGCGCGTACTGCGCCCGCACGGCGCGCACGAGGCGCAGCTCCTCGCCCGTGAGCGCGAGGGCCGGGAGGTTCGGGAGGGCGGGGAGGGCCGGGAGGGCCGGGGCCGCGCTGCCGGCCGGCTCGCCCGGCGCACGCTTGCCGCGCACGGACACGTTCTCCGCCGAGTGCACGCGCCGGCACTACATATGTGCACACGGAACTACACTTATATCAACTCTGCATCGAAGACAGCTGTTTAATAGTATGAGTGACAGATCAGCTTTAATAATAAATTTATTTCAAACATTGTCCATTTAGTCCAACTAAAAAACTAGTACTAATACCAGAAAAACAAAAGAATCATTAATTATACGCTAGTGGCATGGAGATTGTAGGCGTATCCAATGCCCCAGTGTGGGACTGACCCACCTGTTGGCAATAGTTTTCAGGCTGTTGGGGCTGACGCGTACCCTGCTCATAGCAGCATGGCACGCGCATCTCAAGATTGCCTGAAAGCCATCTATGCCAGCTTCTGCGAGCTTGCTGGTAGGACTGCAGTAGCGCGGCAACCCCATCAATACGACCGACAGTACGCTGTGAACAGCGTAGCCTTTACCTCAACGAGCATTTCGCAAATCAGCGAGCCTACTACTGCATAACGTTCTGCCCTCACGCTCAATGTCCAGGCTGTCTTGTAGGTCCTCGGAAACCCAGTTGCCCAGATACTTGAAAGATGTGATCTGATTTAAAGGACTCCCGCAAAGTTTTAGCTAGGGTACAATCGGGTAGGTTTTAGTGCCTGCCTTAAATGCCAATACTTCACTTTACTTAACATTGAATCTGAGCTCATGGGCCTCCGCGTACCATTCATATATCATGAGCAGCCTTGGACCGGTCAGAATTGTTACGATCGTGCATACAGGAGTTACTTGGTCGACTTTTAGGCAAAGTTAAGACCCAAGAGAATGTAGTCCTTAAGAGCGAGCTCGAAAATGTAAACATCCTGCCTTGGTCATATAGGAGTTACTTGGGCAATTTATACAAAAAGTTAAGATTCAACAGAAAGTGGGCTGCAAGAGCGAGCGGAGCGAGCTCGAAAAGTTCTACATCTTGCCTCGAATAAATTTGGATATGTAGAATATAATAGAATACTATATTTGAGGTCAAAATGTCTCACCACTCTTTTTTGATCGGGAATTACGCACTTCGGTGTCAACAGGCGGGGAAAATTTCAACTTATAAAAAACCTGATCCTTTAGGAAGGGGCAGCTGTCCCGGATCCCCACCCCCCTCCAGAATGATGATAGCTAAGATCACTCAATTTTGAGATGGGACGGTAAGGGCAACCACAACCTTTGTAGCCACAGGAAAACGGTCTTAGAAGACATTCTTTTACTGTTACCCTGTGTCATCCCACTGCTGGGCAAAGTCCTCCCAACCTCTAAATGCTTCGATCCAGGGCCAATGTGGGCCACTGATTGTTGGTTCTGTCCAGCTCGTCCCGCCATCTCTTCATTAGACATCGGGAGACAACCCTTTACTTTTATTAAAATTTCAATCTGCATGTAGAGTTTTTGGTCACCAAGAAAAGGACCAATTTTAACAAAAAAAAACTTATCTAGATGCCACACGATCCTGTTTCTTACAAGGATGAATGATGTAATCAAGATTTTGTAGCAATATTTTTTATTAAAAAGAGTCTCCGTGAAGATTCTTACCCATTCTTCTCCAAAGAAACGTTTTGGTACATGGGCATGGCGGGTAGAACCACCAGAGTCAGTGCGTGTCTAGCAGTGGATTATGATGATGATGACTTACCGCGCCGATGCGCATCTTGAGCGAGTTGTTCTGCGTGGAGGTGTCGTTCTTGCACATGGGCACGGCCGGTAGACCCACCAGGGTCAGTGTGTCTGCCAGTAGGGCTGACTTCACGCGCGCGTCCAGTGGACTGTCGCAAGCCAGGCTGGGTGGCGGTCACAAAACATTCGTCAGTGATTCATAATGTTAATTCAGACATGCGACTTTGTGCTGAAGTTTTTATTGGGAAATTCAACATTCATGCGATGCGATTTGGAAGAGGGTCCCAAACTATAGGGTGTTAACATACTCTTAACGAAGCCGAAAGGCACTTGTGTTCCCCTTTATTGCGATCATTTTTTTCTTCTAGACCATACCTGGAAACCTTCTAGTTACGGAGATATTGGGGGTCAAAGTTCCAAATTTTCACAAGTTCTTTTTTTTAATACATGTTTTTAATGTAAGATTTTTACTTTAAACACCTCCAGGACTCCCTTACTATTTAATCCATCCATCAGCACAATGATTTGAGTGCGTTACATTGAGTCCTATTGTGAAACGTGATTTTTCAGCCCAAAAAAAAGTCGTTTCCCAGCACTAATTTTTGCGTAAAGTTACTTAGTTTGATGTACAGTCAACAAAACAGATAGGTATGCAGGGTCGAAATATATAATTGTTTTTTTCTTAAAACCGATCGATGTTTTCGAATGAAATTAAAATTAATCAATTGGTTAAATTAATTAAAATTTCATTTGAAGATGTGCAACAGTTTCTAAAAAAACTAAAACTATATATTTCGATAATGCATACCTATCTGTTTTGCTGACTGTACATAATGCTTGGTTGACGCTTCGTGAAGAGTCTGTTTACACTTTGATTGTCACACCACATCTGCAACCTTAATGTTTCTTGACACTTTTCCAGTATTATCCGTCGCTAGAACGGACAATATAAGTTTCGTGTCAGTAAATTTTACAATTTATCGTTTTATCACAACAAGGATGAAGAAAACATTACCTGGGCGACAAATTGATTTCCAACAGCCACGGCTTCAGCATGTCGTCGATCAGTATGTCATAACCGAACAACTCTGGAACAAGAATAGTGCGCTATAACTGATGCCAAATATTAGGGAATGTACCCATACTACGTGACCCGTTTTCACAATTTTTTAACCCCTTCCCCCCCCTTGGTGACAACCCGTAGTATTAGCTAAGAAACCCCCTCCCCCTTCGAGTTTTCAGGTAGTAATTTAGAAGTATAATAGTTTGAATAATGTATGCAAACAGAAAGTTAAAATAATATATTTTGGCTCACGTTTGTCTTTATTAAGCTCGTGGCTAAACAATAACAGCCGCTCGGGTCGATCTTTAGGTTAAGCCGTGCTTGCCTAGGTTGGTCTGTGGATGGGTTACCACCCATTACATACCGAGTTTCCTCCGTGCCTCGGAAAGCACGTTAAGCCGTTGGTCCCGGCTGTCATTTGAAGATCTTTGACAGTCGTTAAAGTAGTCAGTGGCCCAAAAAGTCTGACAACCAGTCTTACCAAGGGGTATCGTATTTCCCAGTAGTAACTGGGTTGTGGAGGTCAGATAGGCAGTCGCTCCATGTAAAATACTGGTATTCAGCTGCATCCGGTTAGACTGGAAGCCGACCCCAACATAGTTGGGAAAAGACTAGGCAGATGATGTTTATCTTTATTAATACGCACTTTTTTACGCACATTACTGCGCACTTCATAATTTGAAGAAAATATTGAATCAGTCGAAAAAGCGTGAGATTTTTCTACAGATTATTGACTACGTGACGAAAACCTAAGACCACCCCCTGCTCCTGTGACCAAGCGTGGTATTTTAAAGACTCCCTGCCCCCTTGAACAGGTCACGTGGTATGGGTACGTTCCCTAAGTTGGCAATATCGATAATTGCCTTTTCCCTAATATTCTTTCGCCGCCTCTAGACTCACGACGAAAAGCCGTTGTATACGTTATAAAGGATACTCTATTTACTTACCAAAGCACACACCACAAACACTAGGACACAATCATGATATCGTGTCCTGCGTGCCCCGATGCCTGCACACTGCAGGATTGGTGACGCTACTAATGACGCCAAACTGGAAGCGAAGTTCTGAGCCGACTCAAATATAAGGTTCCATTAAAATAGGTGGACAAATTTTAACACAGCGTTCAGTACGTCTAACCAAAGATATCCAAACAAAAAAAAAACACTGATTAAAGTGATTTCATTTTGATCTAAAATAATAAATTGCCGGTATTTTTTGTGTATTTGCGTTAGCTGATTTTTTTTCTTGTAAGTCATCTAATGTGTTTTTCTTATTTTTTTTTTTGACATTGTCCTTATTTTGGTGTTCTGAATGATGTCTAAAAGTTTGTCCATCTATTTTAATGGGACCTTATAGATTGCCATCGATGCTTACCGAAGCAGTTAAAGAAGTTGGGTACAAACACCCTGGCGGCCGCAGTGATGGTCTGAGCTGAAGACAGGATGGACTTGACCACCAGGTCCTCGATGGCGGCCATCAGAGCCGTGGTGTTGCGGCCTTGCTTGCGCAGGTGACGCAGTAGTGCTGAGAGGGTCCACTTGTGGCCTATGTTCCCGGCGTTTGGGTCGTCGCATCTGTTGCGCAACATTATTGATCAAAACTATTTTGCAAAAAAAAAATAACTGACTCCAAAAAAAAAACGCTTAAGTGGAAAATAACTTTGTTTTATTGACTTTTTTTGCCACCACTGCGGAGCATTGGTTAAAAAATTTTGTTAGATGTGTTGATTTTACGTATAAGGGAAATTGCGAAAACCTATATTTATTCGAATTTGAATGATTCTTTGCAGGATTTTAAAGTAAATATAAAAAACCCGGTCAATTGCGAGTCGGACTGGCGCATGAAAGGTTCCGTAGCATCGTAGTAGGTTAGTTCATTTTAATTTATTTTTATTATTTGTTATTATAGCGGCAACAGAAATACACATTCTGTGAAAAAATTCAACTGTCTACCTAGCCCGCTGGCAGACAGATGGACGGACAGCGGGTACGGAACCCTAAATAACACGCATTGGCGTGATACAGAATACAGTCACCGCCCGAGTTTAGTAACGAAATGAAATTTACGTAGATTGGGATCGGTACTACATGCGGTGAACCGTACGAGTTACTTATTAAACTACTATTTAACCAGAATCCACTTACTTGATATAATCCGTATGATACTTATTGATGCTGTAATTACACAGATGCATGCAGGGATTCCAGAGGTTCTTGTTCGTCTTATCATACTTCACGGTAGCGAACCGGACCAGTCCCTCCTCATACAGGTATATGAGGAGAGGGTCGATGGAGGTCAGGCACACATAGAGGCGGAGGTCACATTTGTGACCTCCGATGAGAAGAGGCTTGTCTATGTACTTCGCTACTACTACGTTCTCGCCTTTCGGGATTTGTTCGGGCTAAAATAAAAAGGGCATACATAACATCACGCTTGCAATCCCCAAAGGGTTAGGCAGAGGTGTACCTAATAGTACACCACTATTTCATCATGTTTAAATCCCATGTAATACAGAGCGAGCCTATTTCCATAAATCGGGAAATTCCTGACGGAAAAACCAAATAACAATTTGCCCGTCCCGGGAAACGAACCCAGGACCTCATGATTAGCAGTCGCGATCATGACCACTAGAACAACGAGGCAGTTTTCTCAAATAAATTAAATACTCGCGACGTAGCAGAAGCCATTACCGTAATATCGAATATTGTTTCAGCGAAATGATACGTACAGTATTAACAATATAAATCCCTCGCCCCCTACTCGACGCAGCCGGTTTCACAATCCAAGGGCCTTTAGTACGGTAGTGGGTTGTACAGAGGTCCTTAAACTCTGCCGGCATCAGGAACGTAGTAGGGATGAAGTCGAACTGCTTCAGACCTCGGAAGTACTGCATCTTCTCTATGTTCTTGAAGAGTTTGTCTTTGCGAGTCAGCTCGTAGGATCTGAATGGGAAATAAAGTCCTTGAGTCATCTTCAACTTGCCTTTTCCTATGTTGGGATTGGCTTCCAGTCTAACCGAATGCAGCTGAATACCATATTTTACATGGAGCGACTGCATATCACCCCACCCTCACTCTAACCCATTGAATGACTATTTCATGAAACTCAAACTCAAAGCATTTATTTCAATTAGACCATAACAGGCACTTTTGAAAGTCAGAAAAACAAAAAAAAAGGCGAAGCTACAGCCACAGACATAATGCATAATAACTTGTGAAAGTACTGTAGTTGCCCATTCAAAAGTGTAGAACTCTATGGAGAAGAATGGGCAAGAAACTCCATGGACACTCTTTTCAATTAAAATATTGTTACAAAATCTTGGTTACATCATTCATGTTGAGATTATACATATATGTGAGTACGATGTAGAAAGACGTACACATTAAGAGCGTCCAGAGTAAAAGGTTATATAGTTAAAGAAACCGTGGCAGCTAAGAGATGACCAGTCCCAACTGACAGCGCCCGTTCACGAACATGACGCATGGATCAGCCCCATTCAGCTCAACCATATTGAAGGGAATTAAATGACCCAACAAGTCATTCAATGGGATTAAATGAAATAAGGTTGTATTGATGATTTCGGGTTACCTAACTGGGTTGTGGTCGTTCAATCGGTGTCCAAGGGCTGAAAAGAATTCAAAGCAAAAATTTACCTTGGAAAATGATTAACTCTCTGTCGTTCGTTCATCCTTTGGAGGGTTTCGAAGGGGATCAGGTGCGAAGACCACAAGAGTGTCCAGGTGGTGGACTCCACGTGCGCTTGTTGCAGACCGTGAGCATTCAGCAAATGGTGCAGTAGGAACATCGGCCTACAGTGAACTACTGTCAATATTCTTGAATGAGGATTACGTCTGATGACTTTTAAGGAAAGGGCTGATAATGCAAAAATTACATTCTTTTTTTGGAAATATACTCTGAAACTATCAGATAGTTTTTGATGACATAATATAGTGGGTAACATATTATAGAATTGGACCGTGGCATCGGACCGAATTATAGCCATCCTTTTTTTTTTCGGGTGGGATATCATCAAATGACTTTTACCGCTCTAGGCGGAGCGGAAGGGAGTGTCAGACTTGTACTGACTAAAACCCATCCATGTTACTTCCTTGCCCTTTGTGTTCAGCCGAATACCAGTATTTTACATGGAGTGACTGTCTGTCTGACCTCCCCAGTTACCACTGCGTAATACGAAACCCCTTGGTAAGATTGGTTGTCAACTTTCGGGCTGTTGACTACCCGTAGGTAACGACTGTCAAAGATCTACGAATGATAGCCGGGATCAACGGCTTTCTGAGGTACGGAGGAAACTTGGTATGTAATGGGTGGTCACCCATCGCCATGGCTGATCGACCCGAGCGGCTTTTATTATTTAGCCACAAGCTCCTTTTTTTCTCTCTTTTACCGAACTTAAAGCAATGACGAAAAATTTGTTTTAACAAGCCTTTTTTTGTTCATGGAAGCAAATCAAGTTTTTATAGAAAATTTGTGTATTTCTTGGACTTCTACCCCAAGTTTTAGCTTACAAATCAATTTTTCTGACTAAATATATACACTTTAATACAATGGCCGCAAAATTTCACAAGCAAAGTAAAAGGAACCAAATTCAAAAATACTGACAGTAATTCACGTTTGCATACACTAATCCTCACCTGGGGAAGTGGTTGACTCTTTGGTAAGGCGACAAGGCCCTCAGGACATCAGGCTTGGGGTGCAGGCCTGACCAGAGCAGGTTGAAGTCCTTGCCTTCAGTCACGGTTTCTTGCAGACCATGGGCTTGGAGTAACCGGTGAAGGAGTTTGGTCTCCGTGTTGACCAATTTGTAGGTGATTTTGAGGAGTCGGGCGGGCATGTGACTGCTTTCTAGGACCTGGTGGTGGAATGAAAGTCTAATTTGCAGATTAAGAAGTAACATTTTTGCAATGTTCTGGGATTGCGTAAGTGTTTCTTTTTTATATTAACTGGGCCTACTCTTGACTTCAATCTTGTCCTGAATACAGAGTTGAGGTCGGTGATGCCTATTAACTCGCGACTAAATAGAGGATAAATGAGGGTTAGTTAGTCATAAAATAACGACAGTCTGCTGGAGTAGAAATGCGCTTTGCGGGGCATTTCGTTTATTTATTCTCGATTATATTTGAACGCGCACTATTATATACAACAAGAAAACATGTTGCGCCGACCCCAACGTGAATGGGATAAGGGCAGGAAGATGATGCCGTGTAGACGGCGCGTTCGTGTTCCACGCGCGCCTCAAAGATATGTCAGCAAACAGGGAGGGGCCCGCAAGGGCCGATGCCTGCCAGGGCTGCGGGACTGTTCGAAAGAGATACCGCGGCCCTGGAACACAAAGGGCAAGGAAGGAACATGGATGGGTTTTAGTCAGTACAAGTCTGACACTCCCTTCCGCTCTGCCCAGAGCGGGAGAAGTCATTTAATGATTTACCATCCGTAAAAAAAAAGGTTATAAATACGGGCTTTAATACCTTGACGCTCTCGACCTCCTTTACCAGCAGATGTTCCGAGTCATCACTGTCGAGGATAGGCGACGTCCCGCGCTGACACACTGGTGTCTTACGTTTGTGCTTACCCTTGTTCTTCTTGCTTTTTTTATCGTTACTGCTGTCTGGAAAGAGGATATAAGTGTCCAATATGTTTCGTGGGTTGAAGTTTAGTAAAATTAAATTTGTTTGTTTTTTTTTTAAAACGTTGTTCAGTACGTCATTCCTACCCCACATAGAATTATTTCATCGGCAAAAAAACAGCTGTTTCCTGCAAAACTGCAATACCTGCACGGTCAAGTTTTAGAGTCCGTGATCCCTTCTATCTTGTATGTAAGCACCGCACAGGATGAAAGGAAGTGGAGACAAATTAACCAATATTTTGACGGATATTTTCAACTCAATCTTTGTAAAAGACCGCCAATCGTATTGGTTATTCCTTCGCTCCGCGTCAATAGAGTATCAGCCTGCATTTTTACAACAATAAGATTACACACCTAATTTTTGTCCTGGGTAGGACAACCACCTTACAGGAACTATTTAACGCTATTAAAGACGGTAACTCGAAATCGAACTATAGGCAGCCTTAACTTTAGCTATCGACACACTAAAAATAATTGAACAATATTTACCCTTAGAACTCTGAGGTGGCGGTTCTTCTGGTGGTGGTATATTAGCTGTTGTGTTCTCGATGTTCAGATGTTTCTTTAGCGTGATCTTACTGAGGTCGTTTAGGACATCCTCGATGTCCCGCTTGTGGGTCGAGTCCTGACGTTCTTCGTGCCCCTGTTCCTCGGTGCACACCGACTCGAGCATGTTCGCATCACTCACATGACGCACCACGTAAGCAGACCCATTATACTTGTTGTTACTACTCCCAAATGTCTCCATCACATCGTGCATTATATTCTTCGGTCTCATCGCGAAAGAGTGTGGCTCCGCGACCAGTCTTCGAGCCATATTCTTAGCTTTGTTCAGTAGTATTGCAGTCCCTGTGTTGTTACCTATTGTTTTAGTTTCAGACTCCATGGAAGGTGTCCTGGATGCTAGGACGCACGATCTGAAGACCAGGACTGCTCCCTTTGTGCCGATAGGTCCGCCAGACACCCAGTCTGTAACGGACCCCTCGTTCTCTTTGGAAGGGGCATCTTCGTCATTTCTTCTCATTTTGTCTTCTTGCTGTGTGTCTGCTGTCGTAAGGCCTGATGTAGACGGATTCGAGGTGTCTGACGATACATGTGGACTAGAAAAGGAATAACGTTATAGATATTGTAAGGCGATAAGTAAGGCCTGGTTTCAACCAAAGTGGAGACGAGTAGACCGGTGCGGTGACGTGCCAGATCACCTATCACAGAAGTAACGTGATGTGGATGTCTGGATGTCTGCCAATGTGGTTGGTAGGTTCCTTGATTTCTCAACGTCTTCTCTCCGCAACGCTTTTCTCGGCTTTGGTGGAAACCAGGCTTCACGTGTAGATTTGCTGAATGAATTGTGATTTTGCAGTCAGTATAATGTGTACTCGTATAAAATGATGGAAATCATTCATTTGGGAACGTGAACCAGATTCGTTTAACTACTGTGTTTGTAAAAAATCTAGACGCAGGCATGCAGCTTGTGTTGAATTATTTATTAGTTTATACAGTTCAACAAAAACCCTACGTAAATAATACAGAAGAAGATTTTTTCGAAAAAAAGCAAAAACATCGAAGGAATAGATGAAATTGATTAAGACAAGCTAACAAAATCTTTTGCCAAAAGTATAGCATGCATATGCCATAGAAATCTCTGTAAATTCTATAAGCGAATAGGAGCGTTGCAAGCCATGCCAACATGTGGTCGCTATGGTCAATCAATGAGTCGATTGTGTCGCCGTATATGGTGAAGGCCAGTGGATACGTAAGTTCTATTGAATTGGTACATAGTTGCTTTACGGCTGTTTGACCGAATACATATTATTACTTATTGACTTGTATATTTACTAAGTGTTGTCAGCCGTCTTTATGTTTAGTTGCGGTGGTCTTAGAAACTGCTGAACGGATTTTATTTAAGTTTTCGGCAAGGGACCTTTTCCGAAGCGAAGTAGTCTAGTTTTTCTATTAGTATTATTGATTTTGATGTTGGTTTTTCAGAATACGATATAATTATAGTATTTTTAATTATTCAATTAATTAAAAAAATATAAATCGTATTTTTGTAACGAATTTTAACAAGAATGACATACTTAAGTTTTTCGGTGGCTTATTTCAGGCCCATATACAACATTATTTTTATTATATGCGAAACCCGAAACACGTGTCTAGTATTTTTATGTAAAGAATCTATGTACAACATTTTAAAACTATCATGAAAAATCACAAAGTTATAATATATGGTTGTTTATATATGTATATAACCACAACACAACATACATATAAATACATATAATATGGTTGTCCGTACAATAACATGCTCACGCTCCGCCCGCGCAAAATATAACATGGTTTCAAAATTATTGGAATCGATTCAGTTACTTATTCTGAGCAAACTATATTCAGGTCTCGCATATACTAAAAATAATGTTGTATTTTGACTTTTCCATTATCGATAAAAATGTTAGAATGCCGC
This sequence comes from Lycophotia porphyrea, assembly GCA_950005105.1. Lineage (NCBI taxonomy): Eukaryota > Metazoa > Arthropoda > Insecta > Lepidoptera > Noctuidae > Lycophotia > Lycophotia porphyrea. The sequence goes on from OX465402.1 coordinate 15,214,574, forward strand.
AGTATACATCCACTGACGCACTGACCTGCTGAGATTGATGAGTAATACGAATTTCTCATCAAGAATTCTAATCAGCGCTGTATAACCTTATTCGAAAGGAAAGACTAATAAAAAGTTCTTGAACTTTAGACAGGAATATTGGCACGAAAAACAAATTAATAATGAGTTTAAAAGAGCATTACAGACTATAGTAATAAGTGTCTTGATTGAATCACAACACGTCGACAACCGTCGACATGTGGGATGTGAACACAGCGACTGTGCCGATAGTCGTTTAAGCCAAAGGCTTGATGCCAGACCCTCGAGCTCTCGCAGCTGGATCAAGGGCTTGATTCAGAAAGCGGTACTCCTGGATACAGCTCGTATTGTTAGGTCTTCTTTCGCCCCGACCGGTGTATATTGGACCCAGTTCCCGGTCCGGTGGGCTACTATATTTTTTTTTTTTTTATACATTGTAATTAGTGTGTACGGAAATAAATAAAGGAAATAATAGAATAGTAACATATAAAGGGTGTAAAAAGACTCTTAACGAAGCCGAAAGGCACATCCCCGTCATTGCCATCGTTTTTTTGTTCTAGACCGTACCTGGGAACCTTCTAGTTACGGAGATATTCGAGGTTCCCAGCATTCATTTTATGATTATATTTTATTATTATTTACTAAGTTTGATGTACGGTGGGCTGCATCAATTGGGTTTGGGTACCCCAGTTGGAAACGTAGGTGCTTTCAAGAGGGGTACCCACATCGTGACGCTGACTACATAATGCTTGGTTGACGGCTTCGTGAAGAGTCCGTTTATACCCTGTATGTTGTTGGTGAGATTGTTGTCGCTCTTCTTCTTTGCAGCTGCTTTGCAGTAGGAAGTGGTGACGGGTGGATGTTTTGTGCAGTCCGTCAGACAGTCGAGTCTTACGTATTTTTTTAATTCGAAAAGTGCTGATTCGAATTAGAATAACTGATCTTGATAAATTAGACGTCATGTCTGAGTCGAGATGTTATGTCGCAAACGTTTAGTGGATCTTGAGCGATAAAATGTTCTTCTTAGATATTTTTATAACGTCTTGTTAGAATGTTCTCTAACACCGCCAGATCTCGAAAATCAAAATCAAAGCATTTATGTCAAGTAGGCCAGTTAGAGGCACTTTTGAATTATCGAAACAAAGACAGCAATGAAATGTAGCTACAGTCCCAGTTGCAACGTATCTGTGGAAGTGCTGTAGTTGCCAATTCTAAAGCGTATAGATCTCTATTGAGAAGAAAGGATAAGAAACTCCATGGACACCCTTTAAAAAAATCTCGCATGTCATAGTTAAGTCTAAAACACACACATTCTGGTGCCGGTCTAGCCTTTACCCTTGTCAACAACCACCGTGTAATAGAAATCTTCACCACATTAATTTGCTTAATTAATACATCCACATTCAGCACATATTTGATGGGCCCATTTGGGCAGTCGAGACCAAACTAGGTGAATTTATGACCAAGGACCTTAATATCGTCGTTTAGCGCCAAGTATCAAATAAATTCGGACTTCGGCACGCGAGCTTAGAAGTAGAACCTAACTTTACGAATGCAATGAGAGTATTGAGAATGTTTAAAATTCTGATCGAATGGTACAAGTTGTTACCGACCGAAATATTTTGCATATTTGAATATTAGCATATACAGCATGTATTGCTGAAATTCTTGAATTAATTATGTTTACACATACGTATACAGGGTGTAAACGGCAGTGGTGAAGGTTCCATACAACTCGATTCTTACCGGCTTCCCTTTGAAAAATGGCACATTCAGAATTCTATAGACAAATAATATAATCACCTGAATGACGTATACTCCGGCTTACCTCTTACAAAAATTGACGCTTTGCTACTGGTAAACGGACTCTTCACAAAGCCGTCAACCAAGCATTATGTACATCAAACTAAGTAATTTTACGCGTTTTCAGTCACGTCTTTTTTTTTTCGGATGGTAAATTATCAAATCACTTCTCCCGCTCTGGGCGAAGCGGAAGGGAGTGTCAGACTTGTACTGACTAAAACCCATCCATGTTCCTTCCTCCTTGCCCTGTGTGTTCCAGGGCCGCGGTATGTCTTTCGAACAGTCCCGCAGCCCTTTCCAGTCACGTCCTCTCATCACGATCAAAGCATCTCTCTTAAAAAATGAACTATTATTTCTTTTTCGTTTCTTGTAATAAGTATAATATTGACCGATGAATCAACAGCTTAAAATCTGATGTGGTTGATAGATATACAGATATTGTCCCTTTTCAACTTTGATGTTAAAAAAGTGCTGAAATCTATATACCTACTTTGAATAATCTTCTTTACGTGTGGTTAGTGCCTAACCTGGTGTCAGAGTTTTTATACCGCCCATGGGCCTCTGAATAATCATCACCAACAAATAAACAAATCATAAAAAAAAGAGAATGAGATATAATAATCATCATTATAATTGGACTAGCACTTCGCCCGCGACTTCGTCCGTGTGGGTGGAAAATACAGCCCTTGGCAATCATAGAGACAGTTTGTCACTGGGACTTGTTAATAGTCAGAGCAAATTATGTTTTTACGGGAACTGGAGTCGCTTAGAGACTGCATCGTTGGTCTAGTGGTCGCAAGCGTCATTGCTGAGCATGAGGCCCAGGGTTTGATTCCCAGGTCGAGAAAAGTGTTATTGGGTTTTTCCTTCAGGAATTTCTCAGTAGCAGCCACGGAGTCTGGATTTGTGCCCGGTTGATGACAAAAGGCTCGCCCCCTATTACATGGGACATAAACATAAACTGATACACCTCTGCCTATCCCTTCGGGAATTACAGTACAGGCATGATGTTATGTGTGAATTCTCGGGATCTGCTCCAACTGGCCTGCTCCTGGTCCAATGAGAATGTACCTACCTACCTTCCTGGTACCTACCTACCTCCCTATACCTACCTACCTACCTACATCCCTAGAACCTACCTACCTACCTACCCTACCTACCTCCGTAGTACCTACCTACCTACGTGACGTGAGCTATCAAATTGCGCTAATTTAAAAACGCTTTTATTTATAATTATTGTGATAGCTTCGTGTATGCTACCAATATGTCTTCGGTCATCGTCAGGAAGGAGAGAAGAGTATTGCATTGCACCAAGCTCTTATGTGAGTTCAACGTTTTTTGAATAAAATCGATGTGGTTATTTTATGGGTCTATTTCGATGAAAGTCCAGTAACTGTGAAACTGTATTTTTTTTTTCCTTTTCATTGTATTTAAAATTGATTTTCTGGGATTAAACTGTAATTTATATAAATAAAATTGGGATCGGAAAAATGTCTTGTCAATTTGATACTCGGGCTACAGATTGTTTTTAGAATAAATTCGGATTGACTTTTGCACTAAGGAGTATTGATATCAACTTCGTTGCAACTCCCCCCTAAAATATCTTTTTACCCGTTTTTAACCCCATTAGGCGATGAGCTTCAATAAAATACGAAACACGTCTTCCATCAATTCTATTAAAGAATGTTTATGAAAAATTTGAAGAAGATTGGACCAAGGAATTGCGTTGTCCCATACAAACTTTGGCCCCGTTTTTCACCCCCTTAGGGATAGAATTTCGGAAAAGATTATTTTTATTGGATGCCCACGACATACAAAGAACACACCCTCCAAGTTTCAGGTCTCTACGATCAGCGGTTTAGGTTGTGCGTTGATCCGTCAGTCATTCAGGACAAAGCATTTATATATATAGATTTGGATTTGGTTGCCACCATTAAAAAAAGCGGCTCACAACCAGGTTATCGTTACATAAAAAGCGTATATTAAGTATACAATTATACCTAATCAATAAAAAAATCGTGTCCATGTACCGTGACGGGTATCGGCAGACCAATAAGGCAAACACCCAAGGGTTGGTTTGCCAAATGAGAGTAACCTTAGCAACGCGCACCTACATCTATCGATCGCCGGTTTTATGGCCACATGGTGAGGGAGACACCCTTGCTTTAGGGTGAGGATAGGGTGCTAGGTTTATAGACATTCATGTTTCTTGGTAGCGATTTATTGGGGTAGGTTGTCAATTTTATTGCATATTTATACCCAAGGTTTTTATCTATGATTTTAACTACAATAATAATTTTAGACATGAGTTTTCTTTTAATTTAAATAATCTACTGTAACTTTTATTTTATTTCATTTTAACTTTAGATGGAGTGACGATTGCTGCCCATCTCTCCGGGCGCATTCGTGGACGCCTGTCGGAGGAAATTGCCGTCGAGGCAGACCGCGGCGAAGGTGGTGTGACGACTGACGACCTCATCTTGTTTGCGGGCTGAACATGGCCAGATATTGCCCAGGACAAAGAGTTTTGGAAGGAGAAAGGGCCGGCCTTTGCCCAGCAGTGTGACACTCAATAGGCTAACAAAAATATAAAAAACTGAAAAACCTGTAATTTTGACATTTGTAACTTTGTATAACGAAAAAATATGGCTAACAATTCTATGCCCCTTTTTTTTTTGGATGAGAAATGATCAAATGACTCCTCCCGCTCTGGGCGGAGCGGAAGGGAGTATCAGACTTGTACTGACTAAAACCCATCCATGTTCCTTTCATGCCCTTTGTGTTCGAGGGACGCGGTATCTCTTTCGAACAGTCCCGCAGCCCTGGCAACAATTCTATACCTTGCAAAGAAGCCAACAACAGCTCTGAAGCTCATTCAATCTTTGCAGCTTTCCACCCTGCTCATCAAAGATTCAATATAACGGGCAGATTTACTAGACTAACAAGGTAGCAACCATTGCTACTTAAAGCTTTATTTTACAAAAAATATATAGTCAAGAATTCTAGTCCTTTTGAAACCATAAGAAACTGAAGTTCATCCATTTTTTTAACCGATGTCAAAAAAGGAGGAGGTTCTCAATTAGGTTGTATTTTTTATGTTTATTATCTCCTAACTCCATCATTTATGAACTGATTTGCCTCTTTCTAATATGAGAAAGGATGTCCCTACTTTCCGATTGGTATTCCTATAGACATCAAAATCGATTCAGTAGTTTGTTTTTATTTCTTTTATTACGTTAAAATTCTTTTATTGTTTTTTGGAAGTCGGTTTTTATTGGATTTTTTAAAATTTAAAACACGCACGAATGTTTCCGCTTCGCTCGTGACATAAGTCACGGGTTCCATGGTTTTTCAATTCAATGTCTAACCAAGAATTATGCTAAGCTGAGGTACTATCGAATTCACTGAATTTTCAACCTTATTACTTAGGCCATAAGGGGGAAAAGTAGCAGACATTCAGTGAACTCAGTAGTACAGACTGCCAGCACATCAAGCTTCTAGAATCTGTCAAATTTCTTTTACCTTTTGAACGCTAGAGCGTAAAGAAAGAGAAAAAGAAAATTGATTTTATTTGGCATTAATAACACCTTAAAAAGAAAACTGGCCAAATCAAAATTTGCCCATATCTTTTTATCGTGTTGACTCAGGACCTTGATTTTTATACACCTAATAGAGACTATAGTATAACTCAGTATCTGATATAAACAACTTGCTAGGTCCACCCGTTCCTGAAAAAATCGGTGGTGACACACGGACAGACAGACAGACGGGCGGACAAACGGACAAGAAAAAGATCATAAAAGGGTTCCTTTTTTACCTTTTGAGGTACGGAACCCTAATTATACAAAATAAATAAACAAACAAGACTAATAATGCCAAAAGAGCCTCAGCTCAGTGTACCACCATCTGACGCTGATTTGCGTAAATGCACGCGCGTGCCATCCACGCCAAGCCACAATTTCACCTACCACTTTGTCACATATTTGTGTCGTTTGACGTACAGGGCACGCGCTTGCTTGTCACGTATGTGGCAATGGCGGTCAAAAGGTTAATAGACTTTCAACTTTATCACTAAAGTATTAGGTTCAAGGTTGGTTGGAAAACCCGAAACTGTCAGATTTTAAAAATCAACCTTGAACTTAATACTTTAGCAATAAAGTTAAAAATCTATTAAAGAAATCTGACAGATTGTAGTAACTCGTCTGTACATTGTTCTTTTAGTAGTCATTTGAGCTTCCCGCTCCGCTCGTCAATGAGTCACGGGTTCAATATATCGTGCTGATTTCCGATGCAAGTTACGATATGCAGCCCTGTCGGACTAACATGCATGCTTCCCGACCTACCAGTGCTATTGACGTATTAATCGCAATAAATATCCGGGTCATGAGATTATAATGGGGTTTTATGAATAAATGTAGAACGCGATATACTTAAGCCTTACAATAGCATCTGTGTTATGAATTTTTTTCCCAGTTTGTAAAGGTATTTTATAAATAAATGCAGTTAGAACGCCATATTTGTCCCAGAATAGCATTGGCTCAGTTGTTTTTTCACTGCAAGTTATGTTTTTCTCACTATCAAGGCTTAGTCTTGAAGCAGCTGTTTTTTTTATAAATAACAAATAGTCGTTTTAATCTAAGATTTTATGACACTACGTCAGGTCAGGGCTATCCACAATAGCTTCGTGTAAATGAATTGCTCTGCACATTTCAACCAAGAATCATTTTAAATGGACCACAATGGAATTGCTACTTATATATTTGCATTTATTTTGACGCACATGACTCAAAACTTACGAATTTTAATGCAAAACGCAGAGTTGCTTGCGGCCTTGAATCTCAAAAATAAAAATAAATGAATCAACTATTTGAGAATTGCTTCTTCAGTCCATATTCTTAACCCTGGAGTCACGGCCGTTTTATTTAAAAAATATGACAAAAAAGTTAAATCACAAAAAAAATCTTAGAAATTAAAAAAAAAAAAAGAACATGACATAAAACCTCACGCAAATCATTATCACTCAAGAAAAAAAAAAGACTGTCTTCTAATTTAAAAAACCACTAAAGTAGTAGAATAGAAAAAAAAAAACGACTTACACAAAAACCATGGCTATGAGTATTAACACCGATCGTGTTGAGTCAGAGCGTCCTGAATAAGTTCGCGTTCGTAAATAAAGAAAAGAATGATCGCGGGGTACAATGCGTCCGTCACGGGTGAGCGATGCACACTGACTGGTGATTCAGTTGATTGGTTAGTGTATTGACAAGTTGTTAGAGCTGCTATGTAGGGTTAAGTTTTTGATAAGGGCTTTTACAGGCTTTAAAAAGTTAAGAGGAGTTTAGTTCTCAAAATCAAATGATTATCAGGCTTATTTGAATAAATGACTTTACATGTGCAGCCAAGGAGTCTGGATTTGTGCCCGGTTGATGGCAATAGACTCGCCCCCTATTACATGGGACTTAAACATAACTGGCGAAATATGGGTGTAATTGTTAGGTACACCTGTGCCTAACCCTTCGGGGATTAAAAGGCGTGATGATAATTATGTAGCTATAAGCTATTCACAGGCGGTACATATTTGCACTTATACAGGGTGTAAACAGACTCTTCACGAAGCCGTCAACCTAGCATTATGTACATCAAACCAAGTAACTTTACGCAAAAATTAGAGCTGGGAAACGACTTTTTTTTTCGGGCTGAAAAATCACGTTTTACAGAAGGACTCAATGTAACGCACTCAAAACATTGTGCTGATGGATGTATTGAATAGTAAGGGGGTCCTGGAGGTGTTTAAAGTAAAAATCATACATTAAAAACATGTATTTAAAAAAAAAAACTTGTGAAAAATTGGAACTTTGTCCCCCAATATCTCCATAACTATAAGTTTCCCAGGTATGCTCTAGAACAAAAAAATTATCGCAATGACGGGGAGAACAAGTGCCTTTCGGCTTCGTTAAGAGTCTGTTTACACCCTTTAGATTTTGCTCAATCTTGACTTTCTTCTGACCTCAAAATTACCCGAATACCCACTAGTTAGTTACAAGAACTTATTTGCGGGAAAACCCGATTCTTTTATTAGAAACAAGAGTACCTTATAAAGTTATTCGTTTAAGGTGTTCGTGTTACAGGGTTAGCGCCACGAGACGTAATGGTTCGCCAAATACAACAAGTTGAATTCCATTTAGAGTTCGTTCACATGGTGAAACTTAGTGTGGGTTCTTTTTAGGACCGATTTTCTGTTTATCTGTCCAGGAGATAGGCACTTGTTCTTCTCGTCATTGCGATCATTGTTTTGTTCTAGACCATACCTAGGAAACTTCTAGTTACGGAGATATTGGGGGTCAAAGTTCCAACTTTTTCACTAGTTTTTTTTTTTAAATACATGTTTTTAATGAAAGATTTTTAACTTTAAACACCTCCAGGACCCCCTTACTATTCAATTCATCCATCAGCACAATGTTTTGAGTGCGTTACATTGAGTCCTACTATAAAACGTGATTTTTCAGCCCAAAAAAAGTCTTTTCCCAGCACTAATTTTTGCGTAGTTACTTAGTTTGATGTACATAATGCTTGGTTGACGGCTTCGTAAAGAGTCTGTTTACACCCTGTATACATTGTTATCGGTTATTAAAAACGGCTTTTCTATCATTTTGATCGTGAAGATTTGTAGTAAACAGAAGATTTTTGTTTTCTATGATAAATTTCGTCGGTGTCTCTCTTCCACCCCGTATTACCGTGGCAGTCTTGGCAGATAAATTTATAAGAAACGCTGCTCGAACTGCAATTTTCTATTAGATTCGGGGGGTTGATGCAAAGATATGCAAAACCCTCTGTCCAGACCTTCTCTTTTTACGCAAATTGCAAGTGTTTTCTCAGCGCGGTCATCGAAGCCACGACCCGTAACTTAAAAGTTAACCCATTCACTGCCCAGTACTTCGCGAAAACTTCGCGAAATTCGTTCGCGTGCCCACAACCCGTATCCGAGTCGTCGTTATAATAAGCTATAGATGACGTGTATCCATACCCAGAACTCGACTAGCATGTCCATAGCTACGGATACGGGTTGTGCGAAGGAACGAATTTATTGTTCGACCCGCGTGTCGGGTGCTGGGCACTGAAAGGGTTAATCGATCAACCACGAACGAGCCAACCACAATTTAAAAAAAAAATCCTTAATTTCCTATAACCCGCTTCCGTGCACAATTCCCATAAATGTCGTTACAGCAAATATGGCTGATCCAAAAATTGGGGAGCATTACTTCTAAATAGGTCGCGGAGTAAATACATTTTTGCATCTTAATTCTTTCCTGAATTATTTATTGGAGTTACCTTTTGTCAGTGAGTTTTACTGGCATTTTTCGTGGAAATGGCTGATGACCCAGTTTTCGTGGCCTCATCGGCATGAACTCGTAGCTCACCAGGTAGGCTGCTTGGCAAAATGAGGGATTACAGGCTTTTTCGTCACACAATGTGAGTGCAGAGGTCTCCAGAACATGACCTATTTATTTACAGGTCCATCCTCAGTGTCCAATTGTCCATACAACTACACCATTGAGGACCTAATGAGTGCCAATGACGCAATTATTGGCGTGGCCACTTACTGGAACCAAGAGGACCAGTAATTAAACTACACCGCCGATGCGAAATGATGAAGACAAAACCGAGGATAGCATAAATCTCGGACTAAAATCGACTTTAACCTTACGCTACGGTGTTCTTTGAACTACACTGGCCGAGAAGCCTACAGTTCACGCCTGGAATCCCCAGGCAGAGGTGAACCTAATAGTACACCCACATTTCGTCAGTTTTGTTTAAGTCCCATGTAATAGAAGGCGAGCCTATTGCCATCAACCGGGCACAAATCCCAACTCCGTGGCTGCTACTGAGAAATTCTTGATGGAAAAACTCAATAACAATTTGCCCGACTCAGGAATCGAACCCAGGACTTCAGCAGTCGCGATAGCGACCACTAGACTAACGAGGTAGTTATTTCATATTGCCATATCCACCATTTGTGTGCGTTTTGGAATGGGGGAAAAGCTTCAACTTTTGGACTAACTGGCCAACTCCCTGACAGTTCAAAAGTGCCTGATTTTTTTTTTATTGGAGTGTAACTTCTTGAAGTTCGAGTTTTGTGCAGCGGGGGTCACGCTTTTTTTTCTGAAATAAGATTAAACAATGGCGGCGTTCATGAATAGAAGGATCCATTTCTAGAGATGGATCCTTCTATTCATGAACGCCGATATGTTATTTTCATATTATTTTACATCGATGCTTTTAATTATTTGTTTGGCGCGTTTGTTTTGATAATAAAGTCGTTTAAACAGTACTACCGGCACTTACTAGTACCGGCATTTTCGTGACTACTGTTAGGTGTATCGCAGTGATTCTCGGTATTACACCGTGATGGGGCAAAAAAATCGTCCATCTGTGCCTGGCACAGGGTTCGCGTGAAAGAACGAACTACTCAAGGGGTACTTTCGGTACTCACTCGGTAAGGGTGACAGAAATGCAATAAAATAAATAGATTATCGAACTAAACACGTTTAGAGACTATTTAAACGCTCCAACAAGATTGCTAGCTAAAATATCTGTTTGTCTAAACCAACACGGAAGTCGTAGTATAACACAGAAAACATAAATCCTATTCATCGAAAGGGCATTTCACAAGCATTCCACCATTTATAAGTTCTACGTAACAGCGAACAAATAAAAACTCCGGCTAGTTACTGAGAATTTTCAAATGGAACATAACATCACAACAACACGCAGGCATTGTTTTTTTTGTTTTTTTTTTTTATAAAGTCCCATCTAATAGGAGCAAGCTTAATGCCATCGACAATCCAGACTCCGGGTTGGGAATGGATTCTGTCTCAATTTTTTTTAACCCATTCAGTGCCCAGCACCCAGCATATGAGTCGAACAATAATTCGTTCGTTCGCACAACCTGTACCCGTAGCCATGGACTCGCTAGTCGGGTTCTGGGTATGAATACAAGTCATCTATAGTTAATTATAACGACGACTCGGATACGGGTTGTGGGCACGCGAACGAAGTACGCGGCTACGCGAAGTGTTCGCGAAGTACTCGGGAGTGAATGGGAACACGTTGCCTCACACTAAGATAAGAATTTCTCCTGTATCGTGGGTGTGTTTATAAACATTTAAAATCACAAACAGAATCAGTCAGACCCGGAACAACTACCTGTAGGCCATACAAATTTGATCCATGCAGGAATCGAACCCGCGATACGCACCGCAGCAGCCAATCGCTCAGTCACTGCGCCAACTGCCATCGAGCATTCGATCCTTGAGTGTATGCACCATACTCTGTCCGACTTAAAAATCAAATCCGGAGTTAACGATCAGCAGTCGCGCTTGCAACTACGAGACCAAACATCTAATAAGTAGGAATACCCCTTTTCAGTATTGAGAACCCCCTATTTATTGATATTTGCAAAGGAAACGTTGCCCTAGGTTACGGAATACGCTTTCGGTCGAATTCAAACGAAATTATGAGCAAACACGCAAAATAATTCTCGACACTGAAAAAGTTCTCGGGAACTTTTTAGAGGTTAATAATTAGTTTATTTAATGACTTTATCAGTGCGGTATGTACATTATGTTTTGATGCTTTATTTTATCACTATACTGGGTTATTGTCTATGATCTATGTGTATTTAATGGTGACTGCATAATTGGGTTGTGGAAGTCATATAGGCAGTGGCTCCATGTAAAATACTGGTATTCGGCTACATGTGGTTAGACTGTCACTCGACTCCAAAATTATTAATTTGCCCTTATCCCAATTTATTCGACGTTTTCTTCTTCCATACTTGTCTAATACTCGTCATCTCATCAGACACCTCCTTTCCTGCCATATCACATCCATCCATATTCATACTCAAAACTTTCTTCACGACATTTTCCACATTCCTCCGCATCACTTGCCACGACAACCGATTACCACACACACAACTTCCTCTTATATACTCGCATCTTATATTATCCATTCGCGTAACACCACACATCTCCCTTAGCATTTTCATCTCAGCCACATGCCAATGCAGGACAGCAGGTCTAAAGTTTTATAAATCTTCTCTGTAAGTTTGAGGGGAATGCTCCCGCATTCGCAGATTGTTTCCATGACCTGCCGCCATTTCATCCATCCCGAGTTGATTCAGTGCTTTACACTCCGATCTATTTCGCCATCGCTTTGCTTAATGCTAGGGCTCCAGAACTGGAGAGATATCGCAGAACATATATTCAGTTTTACTTCTGCTCATTTTAAAGCAAAAATTCTCCAGCTTCTGCTGCAATCGGCTCTGGATCTCAGGTCCATCTTCACCGATAAGAGCAATGTCGTCGGCAAACAGCATGCACCAGGGTACCTCTTCCTGTATGGCCGACGTCAAATCATCCATAATCAACAAGAACAGGTAAGGACTTAAAGCCGACCCTTGATGCAAGCCTACAGCCACACTGAACTCATCGGTGTTGCCAACAGCTCACCGGACGTTGGTACAAGATTGACTGTACATAGCACGAATTAACTCTATATACTCCCCAGGTATACGTTTCTCTTTTAAAGCTCACCACAACAAATCCCGAGGTACCCATCTATCCTATCATACGCTTTCTCCAGATCAATGAACACTATGTGCAAGTTTTTGTGTGCACGTCTGTACTTCTCTCGCACAATTGGCGGAGCGCAAATTCGACCCCAACATAGTTGGAAAAAGGTGTGGCAGATGACGAAGAGTATCACTTGTTTAAGGTGAAAGCGTAAGTATTTACAGAGTTATTATCATTGAAACCATCAATACAACCCTCTAAATTAATTTAATTCTGTGATTTAATCCCACTAACATGAAAAAGTCATTCAATGGGATTAATTAATGAACTTCCGAGGGTTGTATGGATGATTATATTTGTTACGGTAGCGAATCCTATTTTAATCAACATACGACTGACCTGCAAATTGCAAAAAACGTAAGAAAATTGAATTTCGCGGTCTTAGGGCATTTGTTATTCAATATTCAAAGATGATGGACGACATTGCAGTTCAGGAGCGTCCCGTACTATGTGACAAAACATCTGAAGTCTTCAAGAAAATTTGAAAGCAACAGCATGGAAAGAGGTGTGCGAAATTTTATTAGGTGGACTTTCACGTCACGTTGCCGTGCCGTGGCACGTTGCGTCGTCGTAACTTGTTATGTGTTTGAGCCCTTAGCTGGCGCTTCTACCTTAACTCTTTTTCCAATAATTCGTACCCATTTTTTTTATTACACTGATGTCATAATAGAAGCAGTCACAACCCACAAAAGTTTAATAACCGTTCCGTAAAAAATAATCGCGAGTTTTGCAAGTAAAAAAAAATACACACCTACCTACTTCAATCCGTCGACTCGCAATACGATAGTTAAAAACTTTTTATTGTAACAAAGACGTAAAAATGTACTTGATTCTGTGGAAACGATTTCCATTTGCCATTGTTATTTGATATTAGATTATTGAGCTTCAGAATTTATACTACCTTCTGTGTCTACCCGTGAGAACCTGTAATTGGCTCTGTGTCACTTGAACTACTGTTACTCATTTATTTTAGCTGTTGGTTCTCCTTTCTGTAAATAAATAAATAAATAAAAATACGGCCGAGATACCTACATACGACTCGGGCTGTAGTTTTTTTTATTGCGTCTTCTTTTCTTTAATTTTTAAATCAACATGTATAAGAAAAATGTGTCAGGTTTCGTATTCCTCTTTAAATCGTAATTACATGAATTCAAAAGTACCGATTTAAATTTTCGTACCTAACTCACCCTTATAATATGAATTCGAAAATGTGTCGCTTTTGCCACCCATATTTAAATTATCCTGTATATTTTATTAATTCAAAAATGTGCCACTATGTTATTTATATTAAAAAAAATACTGACATAATTAAACAAGTGTTTTATTAAATTTATGTGTAAATATCTGAAAAGCTGCATGAATTGGTGAAAGAGATCTTAAAAAATGTTTGAATCATTTGAGTGCTTTCTGTGTTTCTTTGCTAATGTTGAATACATATAGAAATATATATTTATATATAATAGGCCTGGTTACACCACTAATCAGGAAAAACAGCTCTGAATTTCTAAACAAATATAGGTATTGTTCTTTTTATTTATCAAAAGAAATTGACACATGCAAAATTATATTTTTATTTTTAATGCAATGTATAAATGTGATGCAAACAGGCCTAAATCTATATATGTAAATATAATTAATTAAAAAACATGTGATGGAGTAAATATAAAAGTGTAGATGTGAAATCCAAAAACACAAGTTAGTTTTTATTGATTGTGGGAATTAAAATAAATAACAAAAGGAAGGTGTAAAAAAATGCTGATTTATACATGGTGTTAGAGATATTTTGACACAAAATTATACTCAGGATTCCAGTACATGATTCTAGAACCCCCCAAGAAAAAAATAGACAAATAAATCAGCTGTTCCATACAATATATTCATGGTCAGAATGCTGGTAATTTCAATGCTGGTGGGTCTAGAACCAAAAACTGAAACCATGGCAAAAGTTTGTGTCATGATGTCCTTACACCATGTATTTAAGTACATTTTTATTTTGTTATTTTTTGTTTAAATAAATAAATTAAAATATATTAAGTTCAAATTAATAAATAAATATGAGGAATGTAGAGTATAGAACTAGTTTTATATATAAAAGGAACCTGGAGTGTGGACGGCGTTGGTTGAGTACAGTGTGGACTTTGGGTATATCGCCTGGTGGTGGTAATCTAAAACTAGGCTCACCCTCATCTTCCTGATCCATGGCTCTTTTGTAGCAGAAAACAAAATTATTTACATAAAATTTACCACTACTTTGTATTAAATTAATTTTGTTTAAAAGGTACGCAAAATAAAAAAAAATAAAAAAAAAACATCTGGCTTCTGAATTTTTTTTTTTCAGAATTTTAGATTGTAATATTGACCATTATATTTTCTAGGCAAATCAAAATTGAGAGTTAATAAATATATGTAATATTAATAGGATTTCCTGTATTTACTCAATTTTAAACTTATTAAAACTTGAATACTTTTTACTGATAAGCAGAAGTAAGACATAATGTATGCGAAAACTTAAGGAAAGAGTTTGTTCATAGAAAAAATATGTATAATATCTGCATGGCACCCCCCCCTAAGCATTTGACTGCAGGAGAAGGCAATACGACAGACTGCAGACGGTTTCACGAAGTATCAATGAAGCTCTAAGCATACACACTGCAAACCGGAAAAACATCCACAAATCAACAACGGCGACATTTGCCCACAAATTACGCTCAATTACAGATTTTTACCTTTACTATATCCAATGTAAAATTGCACTTTTTCAAGCTTAGGTTATATTTATAAACTTACGACTTAGGCCAGTATGTCTTCGCCGGTGGTAATGATATCTACCGAAGTTTAACTTGTTAGCACTAATAATTTCACATTTCTACGGTTAACAATTTTTTTGCTATTTTTAAAGTAAATTACAACAAAAATCTACAAAGAATTTGGTCTGTGACTTTATTTTTATGTTTCAAAATTGACGCACGCACGCGCGTTGCCAATTTTTTAAAGATGCATTCGTAAATAATTTTTCGGTTAAAAATATTATATCGGTAAATAATATTCATGAAAAGCAAAAGAACCGGAAAGCAATGTTATCAATTTAACAAGCTTTTTTTCTAGTTTTGTGAAAATAAAACCGATTGCTCAGAATATTTTGGAAAATGACAACAC
Source organism: Lycophotia porphyrea (assembly GCA_950005105.1). NCBI lineage: Eukaryota > Metazoa > Arthropoda > Insecta > Lepidoptera > Noctuidae > Lycophotia > Lycophotia porphyrea. The sequence goes on from OX465402.1 coordinate 15,230,185, forward strand.
AGCGCAGCAAGGTAGGAAGGTTTTTCCTTCACAAAACAAACGCTTCGATTCAGGAAGTCGTATATTATTATCTTTCTCGCTCGCTTTCGTTATGCCATAAAAGATAGTAATACGTCTTGTCGAATCGAAGCGTTTGTGAATACGGGGACACGCTTTACAAAGCGTACCTACCATGGCCTTTGAGACCCATCTGTGTTTAGTTAAATCACCAAGAAGTTCGCAAGCCAGATTTTTATTAAGGGTTGAATCTTGGAGCTGCCGAGCGCATCGTTGATGTGCTATCGCGTGCGATAGCACTCTCGCTCGGTTTCTAGCTGATCCATGTGGCGCAACACTAAACCGCTGATCAGACGATGGATAATTTGTGTTCGCCGGTCAGAAATAACCGCTGGTGTTGTTGCTAATTGTCAGTCAGCGATTAAAGCTCAAAGACTCTAAGAGTTACCTTCTGGTAGTGCGGGCTTGTTTTTGTTAAATCTATCAGACCCTTATCGCAGATTCTTTAATAATTAAAAATCGCAATCTTAAATAGGTATTTGGCTGGTAATAAAACTGCATCAACCAAATTACTGCAGTGGTGGCTGCATCTTGACCGCTAGATTGGTACGCACCGCTCGTACCCCGCTGCGTTCGAGGTCAGTTCCATATAAATACATGCATTGTAACGCGCCGCTCCCCGCGCCGCTGACTTCGTGCCAAAGGCCTTACGGGCGAATCCCAGAGCTATCGCGACTAGTGAAGCCTTCCGCACTCGGTAAGCCTATAACTTACACCGGGCATAAAAGGTCTAAAGCCCGTAGGCATCCAATAAAAACCCAACTATTTTTCTATATTTTATTTATACAATAAACTTAGAAATTAACACGCAACTCATACAATAGCGCCTTAAGCATAGTAGCTGAGGTTAGCCTTCTTCTTGGCTTGCACCTCCAGGATGGCGTCCATAAAGTCCTCGTGGGTCACGGCTGTGGCGGAGCGACGGAGAGCGATCATACCGGCCTCCACGCACACCGCTTTGCACTGCGCGCCGTTGAAGTCGTCCGTGGAGCGGGAGAGCTCTTCGAAGTTCACATCGGGACAGACATTCATCTTCCTATGGAAGTACATGTCATGATTAGAACGTGACGTAAAAAGTTCCGAGATAATAGGATTGTGGATAGTCCTGACCGCTTTCGGTCACAGCGGCCAATCTGAGCGGAGGGTAGCCGATAACGCAGGCAATATTATAGAGCAGAAGTGTGAGAAACACCGGTGCACTATTTTCTTTCTGCTGTCTTATAGTACGATGGGACGGTAACCCGGCACGACCAGAAAGAGATCAGGTGCAGTACCAACGGCCAAGCTTCCTAAGGCACGGGTGTATCATACTGCCTATTTCAAAATCCGTGCTGAGAAATTCTTTATGGTAAAGCCCAATAATCCTTTGCTTGATCTGGGAATTGGATCCAGGTCCCACAATCGGAAGTGGCGCAAGACTAGGGAAAGTTTAAAGAAATAATGAATGGACTGTATGCAAGCTGATGACATTTTGAGAGGTAATGAAGCATACCTTGAATGGATCTGCATGATGCGCGCCCTCGCCTCCTCATTGGGGTGAGGGAACTCAATCTTCCTGTCGAGACGTCCAGAACGGAGCAGGGCAGGATCCAGAATGTCCACTCTGTTTGTAGCTGCAATGACCTGAAATTAACGTCGAAATATGACTAACTTAAATAGCTGAGTTTCCTTGCGTGATCAAATCAGAAATGAGGACATCCGCAAGACAACCAAGTTACCGACGTAGCCCGAAGAATCGCAAACTTAATTGGCAGTGGGCAGGGCACATAACTCGCAGAACGGATGGCCGATGGGGCCGTAAAGTTCTGAAGTGACGACCGCGAAACGGAAGATGTTACGTTGGAAAGCCTCCCACTAGGAGGACCGATGACCTGGTGAAGGTAGCGGGGATCCGCTGGATGCGAGTCGCACGATGTGGCGACACTTAGGGGAGACCTATGTCCAGTAGTGGACGTCTTTCGGCTGAAATGATGATGACAATGCAAGTCAACTGCGGCGAAGGATATTATCATGTTTGCAGGGCAGACAAGGCAAGAAGTCTTTGCCCAGCAGTGTGACATAATGAATGCTAACAAAGAAAAAAGTGCAGTATTCTCCATAAAGTCTCTTTTGAAATCATTATGTTATGTAACGTAAGAAGACACAGCTATGCCTAGGTCGCTAACCAATTTAGTCAATACCTTAATATCAGCAGTAGAACTGAACCCATCAAGCTGATTGAGGAGCTCCAACATAGTACGCTGCACTTCCCTGTCACCAGCCTTCTCCGAGTCGAAACGCTTCGTACCGATGGCGTCGAGCTCGTCAATGAAGATGATTGCGGGAGCCTTCTCCTTGGCGAGGGCGAAGGCGTCACGGACGAGTTTAGCACCGTCACCTGTAAGTAGCTTTGTTTATCATACAGGGTGTAAACAGACTCTTCACGAAGCCGTCGACCAAGCATTCTGTACATCAAACTAAGTAACTTTAAGCAAAAATTATAGCTGGGAAACGGTTTTTTTTTTGGGGTGAAAATCACGTTTTACGGTAGGACTCAATGTAACGCATTCAAAACATTGTACCGATGGATGGATTGAATAGTACGAGGGTCGTGAAGGTGTATTAAGTAAAAAAAAATACATTAAAAACTGTACCTATTTAAAAAAAAACTTGTGAAAAACTTTGACCCCCAATATCTCCGTAACTAGAAGGTTCTCAGGACAACAAGTGCCTTTCGGCTTCGTTAAGAGTCTTTTTAACACCCTTTATAACTAAATAGTAACTAGACTGACCTGTATTAGCAATGGACACAAGTAGAAAGTGAGTGGGAAGCCTACAAAACTTGTTAAATTAAGAAAACAGATAACTGATGTTTATTTTGCAAATAGGTTTTTCAAACACTTTTACACGTCAAGTTTTTTTAAAACTAGATGGGGCCGGTGTTTCGTACCTGACTACTCTGAGATGAAACAGCCGAAACAAACTCAGAGGTCACAGTCTCTTTTAAAGTCCAGACATTGGTTAAATCATATGAGGACCATGCAGATTAATGCCTGAGATGGTCTTTTGAAGAAATAACTACACAGATTTGCGTCGTCCTGTCCAGTCAGTGCAAGCATTAGTCAGTGATCGTGTAGCTCGACTCGTAACCCAAGGAGATCAACGAAACGACGATCAATACCAAAGAAAGGACATTTGGGTAGGACGCATAAAGTACACAAACTGCCAGACAATAGTGAAACTAAACTAAATCGTAATAAAAAAAATATATATATGACCCACATAATCCACATATTTACAGTAATAAAATAATACGACATGAAACATTAAATAATGTCAAATAAAAAATAAGGTAAAAAATAATAATACAATATTTGAAAAAGTAAATAATGTCAACTGAATCGAAATAATGTCATCGTGTATATAGTAAAAAGTAACATACATAACATCACACCTGTAATCCCCCATTCCCCTAATCATAGTGCACCCACATTTCGCCAGTTATGTTTAAGTCCCTGTAATAGGGGGCGAGCCTATTTGGCACAAATCCAACCTGCTGCTACTGAGAACATTTCTGATGGCAAAATTCAATAACACTTTGCCTGACCCGGGAATCAAACCCAGCACCTCATGCTCAACAATTGCGCTTGCGACAGCTTACCAACAAGCCAGTCAAAAAAAAAAAATGTGTGTGTACCAAAGTACACAGGTAAGAAGTGAAACTTCTTTACGACATATCATTTTTCTACTATTTGCAACTTCACGAAAATAAGTCTTTTTATTTTATCACTTTCAAATTAATATATTGTTATTCTTATTTCAAACCAAACTTCAAAACTAATATATTGTTGTTATTATTATCATATATTACATGCAAAACAAAAAAGAAAAAAAAAAAAGAAAAATGGCGCGTAGCCGAAAAACGTGACGATTTGCTACAAAATATGTCCCATACTTCGATAAAGAAGTTTCACTTCAATAAAAAGTCGTTATTATATTTATTTAAACTTTATGTACAAGAGTGGTACATAGGCGGACTTAATGCCACAAGGCATTCTCTACCAGTCAACCTTTGGGTTCAATAAGAAAACATTGTGATAGGGTACAAAATCTAAAAAACCGGCCAAGTGCGAGTCGGACTCGCGCACGAAGGATTCCGTGCCATTATCTATAAAAACGGAAAAAAAAAATCATGTCTGTTGTATGGGAGCCCCCCCTAATATTAATTTTATTTTAATTTAACTATTTATTTTTAAAGTGAATATACAACTAAATATTCTGTGAATATTTTAAGCGTCTACCTGTCGCCGATATTAATATCGAGCAAAAAAAACGGCAGAAATCATTTTTGTTGTATGGGAGCCCCCGTAAATATTTATTTTATACTGTTTTTAGTATTTGCTGTTATAGCGGCAACAGAAATACATCATCTGTGAAAATTTCAACTGTTTATCTATCACGGTTCATGAGATACAGCCTGGTGACAGACAGACAGGCAGTGGAGTCTAAGTAATAGTCTCGTTTTAACCTTTGGGTACGGAACCCTAAAAAATAACTTCTTGTTTTCGGAAAATTTATATATTACATAAATTGATACAAATAAAACACACACACAAACACACATATACAAATACAAATAAAACACACACACACAAACAAACACACACACAAACAAATAAAATACACATATACAAATAAAATACACTAATAAATATTTTAGCAAAAACCTTTTTTTTTGTTATCATCTTATTCTACTCCTACCCTGTCCCATTATTGCCTCAAACATTTTTACTCTTTTAAAATGTCTTACGACATATTGTATGCATGAATTATAACAAGAATTTTCAACTGGACGTAGTTAAGCAGAAAAGGCTCGATCCAAATGTGACTTAATGTGGATTGATTCCTTTCTGCTTAACTACATCCAACTAAAAACGAGACTACTGAAAAATCACGGTCTAATTAAATTCAGAGTTTACAAGGTAAAATCAACTCCTCCTATTTTTGAAGTCGGTTATAATGTAGCCTGCCGTAATAGTGAATCGATTAACACCTTATTCATCAAAATCGGTTGCATAGTTTAGCCGCTACGGAGGAACATACGTAAATACAAACACGCATTTTTGGCCAAAAAACAACAACAGTTTTTATATATGTCTATTGTATATCATATCTGTAATTTATAGCTATATCTAATAGTACACCCACATTTCCCTAGTTACTTTGTAAGCTACCTATGGTTATAATTGAGAAGAGATCTTACCGATAAACATCTGCACGAGTTGTGGTCCAGCCAGCTTCAAGAAGGTAGACTTGGTCTGTGCAGCGCAAGCTCTTGCCAGCAAAGTCTTGCCTGTACCAGGGGGACCGTACAGAAGCACACCCTTGGGTGGATGAATGCCAAGATTCACAAACTTCTCCTTATGTGTCATCGGGAGAACCACAGCTTCAATCAGCTCCTGGACAAGACAATGAGAATTTCGTTTATGGTTTTGGTACAACCATTTAGGTTTAGGTCAGTAACAATTTGTATCATATACAATAATAATAAAAGAAACAAATGTAAAGTTATAAAATGTTGAGCAGTGTTCTGCAAACGTTGGGTTGTGGAAATTATTTGTGTTTCTAGTCCAATAATCTTGTGATTTGACAAATATTGATGTATGTTTTTCAAAACTAGGTATCTAAACAAAAAAATATAGACTTTTTTTTTAATCATTCGTTTTGGTTCTTTATCCTTGCGAAATCGCCCCTAAGGCGACACTCTGACTGAAACTACAAAATAGGCCAACTGACCTGAATCTGTTTGTCCAAACCACCAATATCCGAGTACTGCTCAGTAGGTCTCTCGTCCACCTCCATAGCCTTGACCCTGGCGTCATACTCGGCGGGTAAAGTCTCCAATATCAAGTACGAATCCTTGTTGACACCCACAAGATCACCTGGCTTCAATTTCTCAGCATCCACTAGGCCAATGACAGGCAAAAAGTACGTTTGACGGGTGGAAGTCTTGATGACCGCGCATTTTCCTTTACGCTGTGAGTCCAAGTCCACCACAGCACCGTCTTCCTCCTCTTCTTGAGGGTCTACATCCAGCAATTCTATCACATTCGATACAAGGTAAGGCAATGTTTTGTTCACTTTGATTTTCTCCGTGTTCTCCTTTATTTTGTCGTTCTGCGCCTGCAATTCATGTGAAATCCTCATAACTTCACTTTTCATGATTTTAATCTCATTGTCTAGAAGTCTCGTACGGCTGATGATTTCGTCTGTCGGCATGCGGAGAACTTCCTCGCTGAGAGCCTCCTCGCCATCTTCCCAAATCGATTTATCCTCTAATGTTGTAGCCATTTTCTGATCTAGTCTAAAAGAGTTGTGAGAGACTCAGTTTTGATGCCGAAACGATGCAAAAGCAAAACAAATGGTTCAAAATCTTGGAGTCACCAAAATGAATTGTCATTCTGTCATTTTTCTGGTTTTAGGGGTGCGACACAGACAGACAAAACCACAGAATATATAACCTGAAACTGAAATCCCTTTTACTCCAATCGTTTTTAAGCTCACCAGATGGCTCCACTGTTGAGTAAGGTCCTGTCATTAATTCTATTTTATACTTTAAAGTAATAATAACTTTTGTATTTTAGTTCATATAAAGTGTTTCAAAGTTATTTCATTTCGTATATCAACATCGTGTAAACTTCAGATACATATTTACAAATATTCTCCCTAATTTCAACAAGCAAGAAACATTTAAAAAAATATTTTACTTCCAAGTACTAACAAATACGATCCTAAGTTGCTACTTAAAATTTTCAAGTCATAATTAATCAGGAATGGCTCAATCTAGACCAGAATCATGAATATTAGTTAAAATGCGTGATAAAAAAAGCACGCAACGCGCGCAAACTCTATGCTATCTGACATTTTCGAAGACCTTACTCTACACGAACGCCTCTAGAGGCAAATTCATGCGCCATTGATTTCAATGAAAATGTATACATAAATGTATGTGTAAATGTATGTGTATGTGCATGTGTAATGTATCATTATTTTATTTTATTTTCATTTCATTGCATCAAGAAACCTTCAATAATAATTTGCTGTAGAATTTCTTTAGAGTACTGTCCACCTACATAATCAAAAGAAGAGCGCTTTTTTCTAATCCCTGCGTGTCGTTCTGTGACACTTGTGACAGTGACAATTTTATTGACAAGTGGGTCACATTTCGATTTTTGAATCGTGTGTTATTTAGAGTTGACAAAATTTTCGGAACTTGATGCTGTGTAAAAAATATTTGAATTGTTTTTCTTTTATGTCGCAAAACACAGCGAAGTAAGCTCAAAAATGGCCTTATCAACGCTTCTTCGGACGTCAGGTAATTACACAGCTGTAGTGGTTGTTTTCGTATTACATAATCGTAGTTCTTTCAAGTTTTTTTACTATCTCTAAAGTCCTCAAGATTATTGGTGTTTATTGTCTTAACACCATCATCATCTGCCTAGCTTTTTCCCAACTACGTTGAGGTTGACTTTCAGTCTAACCGGATGCAGCTGAATACCAATTTTTATATGGAGCGACTGCCTATCTGACCTCCACAACCCAGTTAGTACTGGCTAATACGATACCCCTTGGTGAGACTGGTTGTTGAGACTTTTTGGGCCACTGACTACCTCTCTTCTTCTTCAACCCTTGGCCACCCAATGCTGAGTGTAAGTCTCTTCCAAATCTCTCCACTTTTGGCGGTTTTGTGATATGGCTATCCAGTTTCTTCTGGCCACTTTAATGAGATCGTCGGTCCACCTAGTCGGTCGTCTTCCCACATTCTTCCGTCCCCTCCGTGGTCTCCACTCCAGCACTTTCTACCCCCATCTTCCATCCTGTCTACGGCATATATGGCCCGCCCACTTCCACTTTCGTTTTGCTATCACTGAATACCTAATGACTGTCAAAGATGTACAAATGACAGCCGGGACCAACGCCTTAACGTGCTAAGGTAAACACAGCAGATTGACCCGAGTGGCTGTTATTATTTAGCCACAAGCTCCTTTTGGTGTTTGTTAATGTCTTTTCACCAAATAATTATTTTTTTCTCCTACATGATCTTAGATGTTGAGTTAAAATGCCACTTATAGACTCCTAAGACGCCCCTTCGAGCCTTAGGAGCGCAATTCTCATAATGGTACTTACCTAAAAAGTCAACCATGTCAAAAATACTATTATTTCCTTTATTTATCATTTTTCTTATTTAATATATTTTCTATGAAAGGGTTTGGTTTCCGCAATTAGTCCCTAAAGGTGAACCATTGTGCGTGATTAATACATTTTTAAATATTTAAAAAACAAAAGTATACAAAAAATTTAAAAAATAGATGGCCCATCGGCATCAGAAACAAGGTCCAGGCTGCCAGTGGTCAGGGCTCCAGAAAGAGGAACCTCCTCACTATGCGTACCGTGTCCAGGAGTACTGCTTTCTGAATCAAGCCCTTGACCCAGCCGCGCAAAGAGAGCCTCCTAAGGTGTTGGTCGAGGCTCCTTGCTATTAGTCCATAAACCATAACAACTATCCGTACAATGATTGCAGAGTCCGCATCCCACATATTGACAACCTCATGTGCTAAATCAATATTTCTGATTTTTTTATATAGATATATTATTACGTATGTATCTCGAAAGAAGGGTCCCTTGCTGTGCTTGTTGCAGTTATGATTATGTACCTACTTGTATCGGACACAGGCTGCATGTTTCTGTGACCACTTTAAAACACAATGTCCAGTCGCGGCCTTTTCCGCCTGATCAGTTTATAAACATTTTCGCTTGAATCATGCGGAGACGCCCCGTCTAGCTAGAGAGCGCTTCGCGCGTGCGAGTGCAAGCAAAAATGGGCTTAGTGGTGATCAGGCGGGAGTGCGGCACGCACCACACACACAAAAACACACTCTCAAAAACCCACTTGCATACATCTCACATGCACTCCTTTTTTTTTTCAATTGCATACATTGTTTAAAGAGCAGAGTCACATAAAACAAGCATCTCCTTGCTTAAAATGCGATTTCCATGTGAAGAGTGAGAATATGTGTTATAACTTTATGTAATTGAAATCATTTTTTTTTTTTTTTATAATATCTATAATTTCTTGCACACTCATATAAAATAACATCAAACATTCTAATTATAAGTTCTATCAAAAATCATCATTCGAATCCTGTTCAAATTCATTAAAACTTGTTTCAAGTGACATAGGAAGATATGAACAGTAAATTCTAAAATAAAATTCCAAAGCAATAAATACAGTTTTAAGAGGTACATTAAAATGTATTTAAGAAACTGTTTGCTGTAATGCATTAAGGTAGTCGCGTCAGGGTAGCCCGCCAAATTCAAATTTTCTTACGTTTTTGTAATTTGTAGGTCAGTGTCAGGTTGTAAGTTGTTGAAAAATGAGTCGTGCCAGTAACACGTATGTAGTTACACAATCACAATCATGAAAATCAACAATATAACCCTGTAAGTTCATTTAACCCTTTTGAATGACTTTTTCATGCAATATTCATTGAATAGGGCTACATGAATTACAGGGTTATATTGATGATTTTTATGATTGTAATTCTGTAACTACATACTTGTTACTGGCGCGACTCATTTTTCATCAACATACAACCTGCTAATGACCTGCAAATTGCAAAAAACGTAAGAAAATTGGAATTTGGCTGGCTACCCTGATGCAACCACCTTAAGAAGATAGAAATCTAAAATAATCTGTCAGCTGTCGTCTGCCAGCACGTCAAGCTACTACAATCTGTCAAATTTCTTTAATAAATTTTTTATCTTTACCGCTAATGCATTTGGTTCAAGTTAGATTGGGAAAATATGACCGTTTCGGGTAGCTTGATGTGCTGGCGTCTGAAATGGTAGCAACATAGCTAAAAAATACACTAAAAGATCTGTAAGATATAAACAAGAATCCGACAGAAATTGTCGGGCAGTAGCCCACCAAACAAAACACCGCTAGAAGTTAACGCCATTTTCTTCATACTTCTAAAAATCATGGTTTAAATTACAGGATGTGGAAGCCGAATATTTACGCAACAAGTTATGAAGTTAGCAACACATGCAACAGTGCAGCGGCCTGTGGCTAGCATGTTGCCCGTCACCACACGGCTGTTCAAGGAACTCAACAGCACGCCAATAACTAACTCTGTAAGTTTAATTCTATTTTCTAGCGGTTTTCCTCTCGCAAAATTTGCAATCTGAGGGCATACTCAGATTGCAAATGTTTTTTTTGCAAATTGCTCGCGCCAATTTTGTAAAAAAATTATGGAGGTGTTTACTGGCGCGCATAGGTGCAGTTTTTTTCCAGTCGGTTTACGTCTGACAACAGAAACCCAACAATACAGCCTTATCGTAATAAGAATAAAGATCACTGTTATTTAATAGAGAGGTCAACAGCAACCGAACAGCAAAATTATTGTAATGATCACTGTCATTTTGATAGTGTTGCCCTACCAAATAAATTAATCATGAAAGAACAATAGTCTGGTCGCGCGAAGATATTGAAGCGAATTTATTAGAAAATTTCTCACTTGCACGACTAGTTCAATAGTGCTACTAATATGCGTGTGGCTACTTCATGCTTATAGTAAACCGCGATGGATGATTTGTTCGCATTTTAATGGACGTTGTGTTGTTTGTATACGAAATACATCTTTCTGGAAACTGACGTAGTTTTTCATACAAATGATGAAATTCTCCATATATCCACTACTGCGCTCTTTATTTATTTCGTGAATAATAATAATAATAATATCTTGGGACAACCAACACACTGCCATCTGATCCCAAACTAGGCAGAGCCTGTACTATGGCAACCAGACAACTGATATTCATACTTATATATTTCTAAATACATACATATTATAGATAATTTAAATTATACACCCAGATACAGAGCAAATAATTGTACTCATCGCACAAAGATTTGTCCTGTGTGGGAATCGAACCCACGACCTCCGTCCTAGCAGTCAGGGTCACTAACCACTAGACCAACAGGCCAATCAAATCCAACACAAATTATCGTACTTGAGGTAAACTGTCCTTTCAAGCAAAAATAAAAGGTTCAATTGGTTTGACAAAGCCAATAAAGCCATTGAAAATAATACACGTTACGTTTACACAAAGCTACAGCAACCTATCGACTGTGTGAATGCCGCGAACTAAACGACCTCGCCTCGCGCGCCGCGCGCGTCGCATGTGTCGCCTGTGTGTGCTCCCTCTATGTAGCCACCTTGACGCGGAGTCGCCACGAATGTTTTAAGATCCTTAAAATGCGATGAACTAGCGAATTTTCAGCGAAATCGCTAGTTTTCTCATTTTATAGTGTAGCCGCATGAATTGCTTTTGCTATTTCGTTGTGGAGCATGTGTACTGTAGCCACGTCATCGCCGAATATACGCCGGAATTTCGCTTGTAATGTAGCCATACCATGTTTTTCTCGTTTCGCTCTTCCAGTCGCATCGCAAATCGCTGCCTACTTACTGTAGCCTCAGCCTGTGTGGTCTGTGGTCATATTTTTACCCGACAGTTCAAAATCTTATAGTGCACTTTTAAATGCGCTGGAATGAGCCTTTTTGCATTCTCAACTTTCGGTCTCAAATCCAGTGCGCGGTAAAAAGTCGCGTTAAAAGCGCCCTTGTGTAAGCAGGCTCATTTTCGGTGATTATGCACACGAAGACACATCAAACTTTACATTCCCAGTTAGAGACCCACGAGATGTTTTTCTATAGCTTGATTGATCGAAGTGCTTACAGATTTTTGCGAAATATGTTTCTGTAAATTTCAGCAAACTCAAAAACAAAAGTTTAAGATTACATCATCATCATCTACCTAGCCTTTTCCCAACTATGTTGGGGTCGGCTTCCAGTCTAACCGGATGCAGCTGACCTCCACAACCTAGTTAGTACTGGGAATACGATACTCCTTGGTAAGACTGGTTGTCAGACTTTTTGGGCCACGGACTACCTGTAACGACTGTCAAAGATCTACAAATGACACGGAGGAAACTCGGTATGTAGGAGTGGTCACCCATCCCCAGACCAACTAGGCAAGCACGGCTTAACCTAAAGATCGTCCCGAGCGGCTGTTATTATTTAGCCCCGAGCTCCTCCTCCACGAGCTCCTTTAAGATTACATCATATACATTGTGTGGATTTTTCAGATGCGTTCATTCCGCACGTCGCCGGTGATGGCGGGACATCCGCACGATCACTCTAAATTGTGGGTGATTGAGAAGGGAGTGGCGGTCCTCTTGATACCCTTGGTACCTTTAGGTCTGCTCATTCCAAACAAGATTTTCGACGCAGCCCTCGCTATCCTCATTGTCGCACATTCTTTCTGGTAAGAATACATTTTAAAATGAAGTTTATAGATCCTTCAGACATGACTGTGGTGTTTTCGACGACCACACCATAGGCCACTTGCTGGAGTATCCAGTCCTTAAAAACGCTTGAGGCTCTAGGGTTATCGTTGTTCATTGAGTCCAAGTTATAAGAGGTACTGTTGATACGAAAGAAGAAAAATAGAATTTCAGCTTTTGGTGATTAAATGACAGCGGTTTGTGGAATGACATTAAAATGCACTCATCAAATCGACGCCGACGTTAGCATATAGAAAATGGACTATAGTTTCTTAGAAGGCTAAATTGAAGCCTTAAACTTCTCTTAGGTGTTTGTTTTTAGCTGCTGAAATAAATTGTTGGAAATTTTTGTCTAAATACAGATGAATGTTCCCTTACTTTTACCAAAATACGTTGAAATATACATTGGTAGGTACTTAATGACGGTACGTTGAGAAATCTCTGCTTACTCCTGTAGAGAATACAGGCATGGTTACCCAGTCCTATGCTTCCTTTCCCATTCTTGTTCACCCCCATCAACCCGACCTTATCCCATTAAATTTGGGGTCTTGGCGCAACACATTTTCCCATTCCTGGGGAAATACCTCCACCTCTTATGGCAGTATTACTTTAATTTACTTCAAAGTGAATAAAAAGAATAAGATTAAAATAATACTGTTTGTGGCCCGGGCTCCATCAAAGCGGAAACGAGCGGAGCGGGGAGATGTGCAAGAGTCGACGAATCTCAGGAAGAACGGGGCGCGTGATTGACGAATGTGATTTGTCGGTTTCCATTCGTCTCCACTTTCGTGGAGTCCTGGCCTTAAGAGGTGGTAGTAGACCTCGTGTTCCTATCCTTTTTTCCCACTCCTCAGGGGCATGGAAGCCATGGTAATCGAGTATGTGCGTGTGCTCCTATTCGGACCCTTCATTCCCAAGGTAGCGATAGGCATCATCTACTTCCTATCCGTTACCATGCTTGGAGGCCTGTTCTACCTCGTGTTCAATGATATCGGGCTATGCAGAACATTTTGGAGGATCTGGAGAAACATGAAAAAGCCCAAGTATTCAAAGAAGAAGGGCAAGGGCGGCAAGAAATGCAATTAGATCAAGGTTTTTTTTTCGGTTGTTGGTAGTGCTATAGAGTATAAAATATGTATTAACACGCCTGTATTCCCAAAAGGGGTCAGCAGAGGGATGTAGTACAGTCACGAGGGAATTGAAGCTGTTTTGTCGTGGAATATCCTTGGTAACTTTTGAGATCGAACCCATTTCGTTATGAGTTCCGAAATACTATGTTTGAAAAAATTACAGTGAAAGAAAATCACTTTTACGGCGTTTTCAATTTAGATGTTTCGTGTGGGACCGCTGCGGTGCGGCAACAGTGCGGCGTTGGTACCGCAAACGCTCGATTACACGGACTGTTGCCGAACCGCGCGCTTTGTATAAAAACAAACGACCGTCTGTGCGCAATACGACAAACTCACCGCTTCGGCACTCCAGCGGTCTGACACGAAACGTCTTAATTGAAAGCGCCCTTAGAAGTTGCTACGCGTATCTATTCATGTTATTGCTCGTGACTGTAATATGGGGAGTCTATAGCCATAAGCCAGGCACGCATCCATATTCCAGGCTGTTACTGAGGAATTACCAATAACATAACCAGATCTGGAAATCAGGGTCTCACGCGACCACTAGACCCTTGTGTGTCTAATGGTCGCATGGAGCTGTATGAATCCCTGTGTGACATCAGTAGCGAGCGTTACTATCAGCATTTGACTAGCCAGACTGCTGACCATGAGGTCCTGGTTTCGATTTCCAGGTTGGCAAAGTGTTATTGGGGTTTTCCATCAAGATTTTTTCAGTAGCAGCCTGTATATACAACAACAACAACGACATTCATTTATTCCGAGGCAACTTTGGCCCATAGATATATACCTTACAGACTATAATAAGTAAAATTTTAGTACGGCGGCTTTTTATTAATTACGAATAGGAATTAATAAAAAACATAAAAGACACCGAACATAAAATTTACAACACGCAGTCATTCCTTCCTCCTGAAAAGTTACTTTTAGACTTACGAGGTTTTCACTCTAAGGCATCGATATGGCAATAAGCTTGCCCGCTATTACATGAAAACATAACTGGCGAAATGTGGGTGGACTATTAAATACACCTCTGCCTAACCCTTCGGGAATTTATTTATTTATTGGATCTCCAACAGAAACTATACAATCACATGAAACTATACACAGAACAGGGACAAATACAAGTGTGCGCTTCCAATCTTCTTCTTCTTAGCGTGTCGATGGCAATCTATATTGTGTCGGCCCAGAACTGAGCTACTAGTTTGGCGCTTTCGGTAGCTTCCATTTGGAAATGGGTGGTATGGATTGGATTGGAATTGTGGAATAGGCGTAATGTTATGTTATCTAGATATTAATGACTAATTCTGTGCATTTCTCTTGCAGGGGACTCGAAGCTATCGCCATAGATTACGTTCGCGCCAGTGTTGTGGGGCCCATTCTACCCAAAATTGCCCTCGGGCTTGTGTATCTCATCTCCATAGCAACCCTTGGCGGTCTGTTCTATCTCATCAGTCATGACGTCGGCATTGCCAACACCATCAGGCAGATCTGGGCTATTAAGGCGGACCGCCAAATATCGTAAATTCTTATTGATAACAGAACTACGTTAGTTAGATTAAAGTATTATTGTCAAGTTTACGGTAATGGCGCATCGAGTTTCAGAAAAAAATGTAGAGCGTTGTCTCTTTCATTCCGTTTTACTGTCTCTTTCTAAAACTTGATGCGTCAGAGTCGGGCAATTCTGCCTGCATCTATTGCATCATATAATTATTACGCAGGAGGTTACAATTTTGCGTCTTTCGCCCATGCTATCAACGTCCATTGTGCTATGACTGCTCAGCAGTTTAAAGGTACTTGAACTCGGCAACAACTAACGCAATTTGATCATTCATTTGATTATAAAAGGTTTCTTTTCAAGTTTACAAATGAATGTTCGATATTAATATACAATTAGCTGAGTTGGCTATTGCAGGGTAGTCTGCGAAAATATTGACATTGATAGGTACTTAAATGCGTAAGAATTCGAAATATCGTTGTTTTAACGAGCTTATTATTGTTTACCGTTATATCATTTTTGTTCTTATAAAATTGTAAATTTATGCGCCTTCGGGTGGTATTTTATTTATTGTAGAATAAATGATATTTGCGAAATACTTAGTTTTATTTCAGAATATTGCTTAAATACATAAACATACACTCATTACACTTGACAACTATTAAATAACAAGGTTTACAATTCAAGTCACTAAGCTACACGTCTAAGACCTGAGATTGAGATCTATAAATGCCTTGTCCAGAAAGGGCGAATTCGCCGCGTACGCATCTTTATACGTGCACTCGCTCTGAAGCGTAGATAATACACAGCTCGCTAGAGTATATATTATTGTTCTGTGATACACAGAATATAACTACTCTGAAGTTTGCGCGTAAACTGAACGCTAAGAAGTGCACATGGTTTTCGCGCGAATTTTCAACTCTCGCAATGTTTGTGAATGCGATGTATTGGCGCCAGTAACTCAAAATTCTTTCCTTCTGGACAAGGTGGTAGGGACCTGTGCACTACACGGCTAAGACTTAGACCTTTGGTCGCAGAAGCTCCGACCAGGAAAAATGGTCGCACAACCAGTCGTCCGAGTTGAAGTAAGTAGTAAGCTCCGACTAGGAAAAATGGTCGCACAACCAGTCGTCCGAGTTGAAGTAAGTAGTAGTAGTAGTGGCCGCGTACGTCGCGAGTTCTCTTAGGTTGAACCTGTGCTGCCGACTGCATCGTCGATACTGTTCGGTTCTCTCGCTCTAGCAAATGATGGTTCTGAGCAACAGAAAAGGATAGGAAAATGGAAAAGTGATTCTATGCTGCTAGATGTGGCGCAAGTCAAAGGGGCCAACCGCTACTCGGCACGAACTTTGGCGAAGTGTCATTCTCTTCACTGTTTGTCCCACAACTGTTCAACTACAAGGTCAATATAGAGACGGGGACAGGTCTAAGCAAAGGCACGCGCCAAGTAAGTACTTGTTAGGTTAATAAATGTTTTTTAGAAGGATGATTAAGATTATCCTCAAAGAGTAGAATATTTATATCATCCGCCTAATATATGTTATTTTATAACAGAAGAACAAAATCATCTTCACTACTCCATCTCACCCAATCAAAAACAAAGAGTAGGTAGAATACTAATACCACAGACAAAACTGTCATTCTCAAAAAAAAAAATGTTATTAAAACTGGCAATTACCTTGTTGAATGTGTTTTTAAACTCTGTTGAAAACAGCCTTTTTTAGTGTGCATAGCACGGTTTTATAAATTCGTCTCATTTATGCACCATATTGTATTATTTCTCAGCTAAAGAGTTGAACTTTCTTCCCTTTACTTCCAAAAGATTTAGAATATTCTTTAAATATTTCTTTTTACTTTTTCAAAACGATCGTCGTGTGATATTCACACAGCAACCGTAGTGGCAAATCTAAAAAAATAGGAAATGAACCTTCTAGACCTTTCGGAAGAAATCTGAAGTAAATTCCAGCTCAGTAGCCAGGAAATAACACAATTTGACGCTAAAATGAGAAGGATTTATAAGACTGTGCTAGTATAAATGACGGCGTCTTTTTTTAAATATTAAATATAAAAAAGTCACAAATTAACATAAAACCAGACAATACAAACACTTTTTTAATTAGTGATATGATTGGAGTAGCGTTTGTGAAAATTGAATAGAAAAACAAGATGGCGGCGGATAGTTCTGATTAAGGCCACGCGCCAAAAGAACCATGCATCACTATTTAAATAAAAAACCCTGCTGACGCGGAGCAAATTGATTTCAAAAGGCCTAGGGTTGATGTTGGTTTGGCATTGAAACATGACTTAGTTCCGATAGCGCAGGACTTCTTTCGTTAGTAGTTATAAAACTTAAGGTGGAAACGCCAGGGTAGCCCGAGAAATTCAGTCACGGTTTTTGCAATTAGCAGGCCAGTGTTAGGTTGTATGTTCATAGAAATATAATGATTTGCGACCATAAAATATGGCTATACTGAGATAAAATCATGAATACAACCCTCATAACTAATTTCATCCCATGGAATGACCGGTTCATGAAAAATTAATTCTGTATGATTAAATGAACTTAGAGAGTTGTATTGATGATTTTAATTATTATCATTCTGTAAATACATTCGTGTTACGGTCGCGAATCATATTTTGTTCAACATACAGCCTGATATTGACAAGTAAATTGCAACAAAAGTAGAACATTTGAGTGGGTTCCGATGGCGCTTCTACCTTAACACGTTCATTGCCACATCATGCCTACAAAGCCTTTAAAATAAATACCAGAACCCAAACAAAATTCATTGAAAGAATTGTTTAATTTATATTTTGATACTTTGAATTTTTTATTTTGGTCATTTCAGTAAGTTCAGCATTTTGGCTTGGCAATGAACGTGTTAAATAAATTAATTTAAAAACGTAAGTAAGTTATATTGTAAAACTTTTTTTTTCATTATAATTATTAGGAACTTTTTATTAGTATTCAGCTGCATCCGGTAAGACTTGAAGCCGACCCCATCATAGTTGGGAAAAGGCTAGGCAGATCATGATGGTGATGACTTATTGTTATGAACTTATACTAAACTTTGCGGGACACTAAACTAGGCAATAGTTATTAAACAAGATTTATCCATCGAGCCATCGACCATCGAGCCATTTAAATTGGGTAGTAATAAAAACTGCGAAAAAAATAATAATGACCATACTCAAAATATGAAATGTACTGCTTAAAATACTAATCCTGCGACAACTGAAAGGACAGACGACCGAATAAAATACTGAAAATTCCGAAAATCAAAACAGCATTTACTCGCGTAATATTTTTCTACCAGCTTATTTATTTTAAAGGTTAACATTGCATTTTAACCTATAAAATAAATAAAATAGGAATACAACCAACGTCAACATAAATATCAAAATGTAATAAGGCGTAGTCGACGTAGCCCCAAAAATACCTATAGGTTCTCCAGACGGAAAGAGGTTTTTTAACTCTTTCCGTCTAGCTGGAGAACTTAAAGGTGTTTTAATAAAAAAAGAATCTGGCATAAAGTTTGAACTTGCTCGAATAAAGTTAGAACTCGCTTTGTATTTCAATAAAACTTCTACTATAAGCGATTATAGTTAGTGTCCCGCAAAGTGTTAAAACTGCATTTGATCAGGAATGCTCATCGCGGTCTTATAAATCCCTCTCATTTTAGTGTCAAACTGTACTATTTCTCGGCTGTTGAGTTTGACTGTTCTTCCTTTTTGTTCCAACTGATCCAAAAGACTCATTGCTCTCTTCTTAGACTTCTCATATGAACCATCGTGGGATCGTGGAATCATAGTCTGAACCCGAAGGTTAGGTTCCAGAATATGTTTTTGAAACTCCAGATTATGTTCTGAGGGTTCCAAATTACGTTCGAGGGGTACCGAATTACTTTGGTTAAGTTCCGTGGCGTCCATAAGTGGATGGACGGTTTTCAGATTTTGTTCTTGATTGAAAAAGTCCAATAGTTCATTTTTTCTCATCTTCCGCACAGTCTGAAGTAGTTTTGATCGTAATTTGCTCATGTTTAGAGGTATCTGCAACAATTATTTAGATTATTCTGTGAAATAAAACTTTCAGTGACCCCCAAAATGCCCTATTTTCACCACTTTTTATAGTGTTTTAGCTGGGGTGAAGATGTGGCGGAACACACTCCCCAGCAACGAACACATCATCTGTGGATGGAAGAAGCACTCTTCTTCGATGTACCAAGAGCATGGCAGTGCCTTATATTTTGTTGGCTCATATATCTTCGCCACTTTCACGACAATACAGATGTCACTTTGAATGCATATTTTGGGGAAAAGTGGGCAGGAGAGAAGGTGAGACTTAGTTTGCGACACAGCTCCATATTTACAACCTACTTCCGCTCCGTTAAGGTAGCCCCACCATCCTTTCAATTCGATTCGAAAACAGTTCTGGGACCTTCAAGTGGACGACGGAAGGTTAGACCCTGTGGATGTGGGTACATGCTCGTTCGGTGGTAGATAGTGGGTGGGTAAAGAGTATCCTGCTACAATTTACTAAACGTGTCAATCAGTAGGATTATGGAAGGTAGGTGCTAAATTAAGAGAGTAATAAAATACCTCATCTTCTTCAGAAAAATCAAAATCATCGTCTGCACTTTGTACCAAACTGATGTTACCAGATCTGTAAAAATATATATCGAACAGTTAATTTCTAAAGATATTTAAAGGCACCTTTTTTCTATTTTTGTAGGTACTTATAGACGCTGGATTTCCATGCTTATTATATGCCAGTATCGTTGATCTTAGTGGCTAGATGTAGCAAAGAATCCTATTGTTGCAAAGGTTTACACACCTGTTACACCCACATTCGCCAGTCCCAATTAATAGAAGACAAGGGCTGCAACTGTGAACATTTAAGAATACCCCAATAACACTGCCCGTCTTAGGAACCGAATACATCCAGGACCTCATTCCCAGCAGTTTTGCTTGTGAAACTACATTAACCAAACACTATTTCGATACATCAAATATGAAATTACCTGCGGTTATATCTTGGACTCTTTTTACGACTATTCTGCTTATAAACATTTTGAAGACTGAAAACTGGCAGCATTACAATCCTTGGTGGGCAGTTTACCTCAGTCTTGCAGTTTGATGGAGTTTTTACACCTGCTTCGGGTATTGGGGTTGGCTGTGTCCCCAGCTGCCATTGCTCATTTTCCTGGACTATAGGTTCCAGTACTTGCATGTTGTTCTGTACTATGGGTCCCAGTATTTGTTGCGAAGCCAACTGCAATATTTCCGAGACTTGGGGTTCCAGTACTAATGGCTTTTGGAGAGATGTAGATGTCGCATTTATCGGGATTATGGAAACCTGCGGGATATCCGTGAAATATGTGGGCGGCGGTTCCCACAGTGCCGTTGTTCGCTCCTCGTTGAATAAGGAAACCAGTTCCTCCCCCGTAAAATTTATGCGCGGTGTTTCTAAAAAACGTACTGTAAACAGTCAAGTGCAATTTGGACTCACAAGGGGTTCATAGGCACCCAGCAGTGGTTTTCACACCACATGGTCTTAGGGAGCGTCCATTAATTACTGTGCTTGATTGCGTGGGATTTATTAAAAAAAAAAAACATTATTTCCTTAAACACTGTTTTAAGCTTTCACGGTTTACAACTATACTTATATTGTCACTTGCGGGATATCTTGTGATTGTGATTTATTTTGAGATCCCGATATTTAGACGCTGTTGCAAGCGCCATGATCACGGATTGACTGGAGAATGCGAGTGAATGGAAATAACTTGTTTAGAGCAGACAAATCTGTGCGAGAAACGCAGACTTTGAAAGAAATTGTACAAAGTCTGCGTTCCCCAAAGGATAAGATCCCGTATGGGTGTAAAATTGACTGCAGTTGCGGCAGTTCATACATCGGTCAAACGAAGCAGACTGTGTCATACCGCATCAAAGAGCACATAAAGTCTGTGAAAAACAATGATGGGCAAAAATCTGCCATAGCTGAACACCTACTGCAGTCACGGCCCAATCACTGGATCGAATTCTACAAGCCACATATTTTTTCAACGGACTGACATGAGATACCAAGGCTGACAAACAAATAAAGAAACACGAAAATTTCAATCGAGAGGATCCTTCAAATTGCCAAATACTTGGAATCCAGTTTTGAGTATGCTCAAAAGTAGCAGCCGCGATAAGGACTCCACGAAACCTTGTGGTACTGTGAGTGTGTTTTGCCGTGACTTAGTGTCGAGTTCCAGTAGTGCGCGCAGCAAAAGACAAAGTCAGATTTGTCTGCTCTTAACACGTTATTTACATCTACTCGCATTCTCCAGTCAACCCGCGATCATGGCGCTTGCCAAGCGTCGAAATATCGGGATCTCAAAATAAATCACAATCACAGAAGATGTCCCGTAAGTAACAATCAATATAAGTACATTTTCTTTGTTATTTTCATTGAATAATTTATTATTACATATTATTGTGTAAGATTTTGCCATTATTTTAGCAGAGAAACATGTTTACTAAATTAAACCCAGTGTTCTCGCAATTAAACTATGTTTCTTGCGGGAAAAAAATACATGATATTTGCCGAGAAAAAAAAAGAGGGGGGTCTTTTACTCGTGAGATTGGATGAGATTCGGCTAGACTTCCTCCTCCGCCTTAACGCCTCACGTAATTAATGGCCGCCCCCTTATCGATGTGCCGTCACCGGCCATCCCGCAAAGAACGATAGACAAGAGATATTTATTTGATGTCGAGTCGCGTCATCCGAACCAAAACTAGGCGTATGACGTCTTTTTCGTTTTTTTTTGCATGGAAATTAAGCTCTGGAGGCTCACTGCATCCCATTTAAATTAACCTAAGTAATTAAGTATTAATAACTAGCTAGTCCGCGACCTTCATCCACGTGAAAATATTATAAAAATACTTGATGCTCCGCTCCTTTTGGTCGTAGCGTGATGTCACATGCCTATAGTCTTCTTCGATAAATGGGCTATCCAACACTAAAAGAAAATTTCAATTCGAACCAGCAGTTCCTGCGATTAGCGCGTGCAACCAAACAAACTCTTCAACTTTATAATCATCATCAGCCTATAATGTTCCCACTGCTGGGACACAGGCCTCCTCTCCATGAGAGGGATGGGCTATAATCCACCACGCGGGCCCAGTGCGGATTGGTAGATGTCACATGTCTTCGAATTTTTGGTTCTAGGACATGCCGGTTTCCTCACGATGTTTTCCTTCACCGTTTGTGAGAGCAGTGGTGATGAAATAAATTACACAAAGTAATGCGCCTGCCTGGGTTCGAACCCACGACTTACTGTTCGCTACCACTGGGCCACCGCTGCTCTCACATTTGTTAGATTGCTTCCGCATTAGGTATATTCGATCCGAGTTTAATGATGCGTTGTTTCTCTAATTGAAATGGATGCAGTGATGGGTAAGCGCAGCTACCGCACATATACAGGGTGTAACAGAGAAAGCGTTATACGTCTTAGGTGCTGATTCAGACCATCAAAATGGACAACATTACATAAGGTACACATTTGGGTTATGTTAAATTATTAGCGGTTACCCTACACTTTTAGAATATTTCTTGCCTGTTTTCAAAACTGTACTTAAATTCAAATGTTTCTAAAATTAGTGTAATATTTCTCATGTAAGTGAAATTTCTTATGGGAAATAAAGATATCTCAAACCCGAAGGTACAAGGGTCGAAAAAAATTAACCCTTCAAACTAGTTGCGTTAGCCGATTGGATATTTGGTATGGGAATTCTTTTTGCGAACCCATCAGTAAAGTGGCCCAGATGCAGGCCTTGATGGTCTGAATCACCACAGTATTCATGAGGACATCATAATCATCAACCTACAGCAGTCCACTGCTGGACATAGGCCTCCTCAATCGCACGCCACTCAACTCGATTCTCAGCAACTCTCATTCAGTTGCTACCATGCACCCTGCGAAGATCGTCGCTCCATCGAGTCTGAGGGTGTCTCACTTTACGTTTCCCGATTCGCGGCCACTTCAGCTTACTGCCTACAGCTATGTCGATAACTCTGGTTCTCTGTCGGATCACCTCGTTGCGAATGTGATTCCTCAGAGAGACTCCAAGCATAGCCCGATCGCTGAGCTGACCGGCCGTACTGTGAGTGTTCACGTTTTGGCCCCATAAGTCAAAACAGGCAGGACGCACTGGTTGAAGACCTTAGTCTTTAGGCTTTGTGATATATGCGACGAGAACACGACAAAGTTTCCCAAATGTTGCCCAGCCCAGCTGAATTTTTCTGTCAGTGGGATCGCAAAGTTGTTCTTGCCAAACTGCAGAGTTTACCCGAGGTAGATTCTACAACAACCTCAAGAGGTCCTGTAACCTGGGTTTTGTCCAAGTTAACTCCGAGACCATTGCGTATTGAAGAATCAACTAGGCCATCCAGCATCTGCTGCAAGTCGTGCAGCGATTCAGCCAGTATGACGATGTCATCTGCAAATCTCAAGTGTGAGATGTAGTCGCTTGATGTTAATGCCACGTCCTTCCAATTTCACACACCCTCCATGCGTTGGTGAACAATTTCGGGGAAATTACTTCCTCTTGCCTCACCCCCTGATGCAATGGGATATGCTCTGTTTGCTGGTTCTTTGGACGGTCATTGTGTCACGTTTTTATAAAGTTTTCTCAGCACTTCTATGTATCGCAAGTCGACTTGGCGTCGTTGCAGAGACTACAGAACTGACCAGGTCTCAACAGAGTCAAAAGCCTTCTCATAGTCTACAAATGCAAGACACAGCGCCGATTATACTCTTCGGACTTCTATATGATTTGCCGCACTGTGTGGATGAGGTCTATGGTGTTGTATCCTCCTCGAAACCCGGCCTGCTCCGGTGCCTGGAAGTCGTCGAGTTTTCGCGCTAGACGATACGTGACGACTCTTGAAAACATCTTATACACGTGACTAAGGAGCGAAATGGGTCTGTAATTCTTTAATAGGATCTTGTTGCCACCCGCTTTCAGGAGCTCAGTAGTTATCCCATCCTCACCAAGGGCTTTTGCATTCATAAGCTGTCTTAGAGCAGCCTCGAGTTCGTCTTGGCTGACTTCTGGCAGGTCTTCTGTGAAATGGCGGAAGAATTTCCGTCTTCGAAACGACGAGTAGTTGCGGTATTGCGCGTTTTCTGTTACACCTTGTATATAATAAGGGGGATTTTAAATAAGTTATAATGAAAGCATTGTTATACATACCCGTTGAAATACCCATTACAATTTGGAATTTGTTAAACATTTCATTCAAATATTTTTGATAATCATTTTTATTATTATAATGCGCTGCTGTAGAACTAGCTGTAAATAAAAAGAACAACATAAAAAACAAACTTTTCGTAACAAGATAAGTACTGATATACATATGTAAATGTATAATTTAATAACTTTTGATTTTGGCGCATAGACCACCCTGCTTTATACCAATATTACTGTAATCTTACTTTCGGAAATAATGGAAGCCATACATCCTGAATAGCTTAGTAGCGACTTATGCGAAAAAGTGGCGCCATCTATCACACAAATGAAAAACTAAAAATCCTGCATCGCGATATCAGATACCATGATTAACCGCGAGGTAAGCGACAACCGGGCAGTAGCCAATCAGACACAACACCCGTCTGGTTGGAGGATCCTCCCTTTTCTATGGAGTATTGAGAAACTTTACAGAGTACAGAGGGAGTACTCCTCTCACACACTCCTAAAGCTCTAGCTGCTATTTAAAAGAGGTGATGATAGGGTCTCTGTGGCCCTGTTCCTAATTAAGCTACCACCGAAGTATACATAATATTACGTCGGTTACTTTACGAGAACATTCCAGATTACATGCGAGGCTCGAATGATCTACTATTGAACTGTCAAAGACGACTCGAGTCTAGAATGTTCTAGTATAGAAATTTCTAGAAGGTTCGAGAGAGTTGTAGTACCTTCTCGAAGGACAGTATTCACTATGGAACTGTCTAGAACATTCAAGAAAGATGTCGAAGTTTCTAGAAGGTTGAAGTTCCATTGTGTCTCTGTGAGAAGGTTCGAGAAGGATCGGTCGACCTATAAATAGCCGTTATGCTTGCGGGGGCAGTCAGTCTGATTTTGGCTACACAACGAAGCGAATCGAAGTGAACTGGAAGTGCGATATTTAAGTGACTAGTGATCAATAGTGTATTTTTGTGATTGAGTTTTAAGTGTTTTGCGTTTATTAAAGTTAATTGTTGTGTAATCGGTGGTAATTAATTTATCCCATACCAGCTCGTAACAATAATATAGAATCCAGAAAATGATTGAGTAAGTATGCATATGCTAGTTAGGTCACAGACGTCTTCTCGATGAGTCTGATGAGTCTTCTCGTGTTGTAAACCACTACCCTGGGCCAGTGCGGATTGGTAGATGTCACATATCACAGTTCTAAGACATGCCGGTTTCCTTACGATGTTTTTCATCACCGTTTCCAGTGCTCAGCAGATGAAATGATTGAGTTGAATGTTAAGCTATAACTTACTATGGTATTCTGAAGTCTGTGTCTGATTTTGTTGTTGTTCTTTTACAGGAGAACGGGCAGGGACGCAAAGGCAGGCTTTGGTTTCTCTATACTTTGGTGGACAACCGCACTTGGTATACAAGGTACCAGATATCGGTTTTGTCGTGTTGTAGACTTGCATATTTTTCTTTGTATAATGTGACAAGTAGCATAAAATATGTCCATACTAGAAAATAAAGATTATCTTTGTTGTAATTATAGTTTTTCTAGTTACCGTGACCTCTTACTTCGGTGTTAGAGAGAGATCGTTCTGTTATATAGCTCTATCTCTCTCCCATAATGAAGTAAGAGTGACACGGGCTTTGTAGCGAAATGCTATATAAAAAAAAATGTGATAAATACATACTTAAAAGGGTAAAACGAAGTTTATAGAGGTCGGATTTTTATGGGACTGTTTTTATTGAGTTCCTAGAGGTGTAGAAAAGAAAGTAAAAAAAAAATCGCTTTTCTATAGTTTTTTTTTTAATTTGCTTTGGAATTTAGTTTTCGTTTGTGTATATTACTTGAAATTCGGTGAATTTATATTTTACCAACTGACCCGCGCAACTTTGTCTGCGTCACATAAGAGAGAGGATTAGAGAGAGTGTGAGTCAACCTTAAAAGATAGACATATGCTATCCCGGACTTTTTTTAGAACTCTTTATGAGCAACAATTCTGTCATATGTACATGATTGTTGCGTAACTTTGACCGTTTACGCAGTACACGACGCAACAGAAGCTCTCAAAAGGAATTAATTTTCACCGTTTTGCAACATTTTTCATTGATGCTTTGCTCCTATTGGTAGTTGCGTGATGTTAAAATAATTAAATTTGAACTAGTAGCTCCTGAGATTAGCGCGTTTAACCAACCAAACAAACAAACTATATATATCTTCAGCTTTATAATATTAGTATAGATTTATAATATTAGTATAAAAATCGGCTGTGATAGACGGAGAGACAGACATCCGAGTGATCCTATAAGAGTTCCGTTTTCTCAAAAAACGTACGGAACCTTAAAAAAAAATGGAATCAGGTCAAAGGTAGGGACGAATATAGATCACAGTAAAACAATATTTGCATACGTTTGTATGAGCTACAAGCTGAGGTAATCATTAATCAATTTATACTCACTGATACTTGGTCAGGGCCTACCAAAAGTGGCAAGTCATAGACTGCTGCGGCGCACCCTACGTGCGTCAGGTCCCCTGTCACCATCTTAAGGTAGAATAGAGTTGTAGAGTCTTTGTGTGAGTCATCCTCGTCTGCACTGAAGAAACCCAGCCTAACCAAGATACATTAGTTGGCATTAAAAGGCTCTTCTTCTTCTTAGCGTGTCGATGGCAATCTATATTGTGTCGACCCAGAACTGAGCTACTAGTTCGGCGCTTTCGGTAGCATCCATCAGTTCCTGTAGTGAACAAGTGGCAGGACACGCAGGACACGAAATTAAGTGCCCCATCGTTTGTGGAACAGCACCACATTTACACTCCAGGGCAGAGTCATCAATGAATCTCTACCTGAGCAGGTTTTTTAAAATGTTGTTTGTTTATTAAAATGTTTGGAATAATTATTTATCTATTTATACCCTCAGACCAAATAAAAAACTAAGACACAGCACTGTCAACAGTGACGAGAAGCCGGTTTCGTAAACATGTGTGCACTGTGAGCTTAGTTTTTGAGCATAGTTTGATTGTAGTTTGATGTAAATGTGTGCGTGGATCGTGTATGCACAGAGCGAGGCGTGGTTTTGCGCATGCTTCACTGAATTGTTCGCAGTGCTATGTCTTGGTTTTTTATTTGGTCTGAGTTTATACCTAAGATAGCATAGTTGCCAGAACAAATTCATTTTGTTTATACAGGTCTAATAAAATAAAATAACACGCATTATTTATCAGTTATATTGTTATTATCAGTTCAACAAATAATACAGGTAGGTGTGTGCCTGGATATTTAAGATAAAAACAATTAACAAAGTGAAGCCATTTTATACTGGAAATGTATGGCTTGATGTGTCGCCGTGTGTACCACACAATTAAATAAAGGGTGTAATAATAAAAAGCGTGTAAAAAGACTCTTAACGAAGCCGAAAGGCACTTGTTCTCCCCGTCACACAGTGGAACGAATGTATGGGAGCGGTTGGACGTAGACATGTCCGAAAAAAAAGAGTAAAATTATGCCAAACTAATGATGCCATCTTATTCGATTACTTAATGCCTTCATAACTTGTGGTGATGAATTTCTTCATAACTCCCATATTTCGGGAGTAATTTGAGAAAATGTGAAATTTTACTATGAAAATGAGTGTATCGAGCTCTCTCCCTCCTGATTCCGGGCTTGTTTCAAGTAGCGGTCTCTAATATCATAATGCTAATACTAAGAGCTATTTTTAATACTAAGACACATAGTGCGCCAAATGTGCACTTTCTGGGATAAAGAGTGATGTTTATTTTATAACACAATTTTTTTATTTTTTGTTTATTTTGTTAATTAAAACCGTTTTTCTAAAGGTTTACCTTATTACAATAACATTTCTGAGCAGCCAATTAGAGAAGATATAAGCTAATTAGGATATATAATTAGGGACTTAAGGTTTACATATAAAACTGATGCACTAATGATTACTGATAAGAACATTGCTATTATTTAATTACTAAATGGCTCTTAATACACTAATTTAGCATGCATCATTTACTAATTATCACAATAACTAATTACCTTGCAATATTTAACAAAGGATACCTGGGATACCTGGATTTTATATAAATAGGTCACTATTAGTAACTTTAAAATCAGTGTTGATTTACACCTCGTTGGATCCAAGCTAATCTCGCAATGTATTTTCCAAATTTTAATACAAATCTTGATATTCACGTTGCTTTATGCGCACGCGCACATAAAGATTTACGCGACTTTAACTATTTGTTCAGTGTTTTAAAAGATAACAGTTGTGTTCAGTTATGTGAAAGTGCTGAAACAAGTTTAAAAGACTGGTGTCGTCGATTTTGCTACCGCATTTATGCAAAATGGACACAGTCTGGAAGAAGCACAGATAAGTTTCGGAAGAAACATGAGATTTGGCTACAGGCTGCAATTCAATGGCCGGAATTACAGAATGAAAATATGGAACCTTCTACAGAAAATATAAGTGACGTCATCGAGCCCATAATTTCTCCTGCTAAATCTGATGCTTCAACTTGTACACATCCTAGTCCTCGTAAATCTTTTGAGGACCTTAGTAACCGGCAAAAAAGAAGACGCACTGAAGATAGTCTTTCATGCAGCAGTAGCAGCGCTGAAATTATGTTTTCGGCCGAAAGGGCGCTTCAAAAGGCAGGACAAAGCGATACAGCTTATGTTATGAAATACTTGACGGAGAATCCAGAAGAGGCCTCAAAAATCAAAGCCTTCATTGAAGGTAAATCAATTCAGGTACGGGAAATATCCCCTTTGAAGGCATTGGCTCTTTATGTATCGATGAACTTATCGAAATGGCGCTATAACACTCTTCGGGATTTCAACACTCAAGAAGGAGCTCTTCAATACCCGAGTTACTACATGTTGGTTAAAGAAAAAATTAAGTGCTATCCGGCCAAAGAAGATCTCACAGTTACAGAGAGCTCTGCAAAAATCAAATTACAAGCCTTGATGGATTTAACCTCAAGAAGACTTATTAGGTCGTTAGAAACCCCTGTTGATCCCAATCAACAGCTCGTATTGACCAGCAAATGGGGTTTTGACGGATCATCTAGCCAAAGCATTTATCATCAAAGGACGAGTGAAGATGAGCAAATCGATCTTGCTAGTAATTTTATGATTAGTCTTGTACCACTGCGGCTCGTCTCAAAAGGTGTAACAATTTGGGAAAACGAGCGACCATCTTCCACTTCATTTTGCCGGCCAATATTGTTTAAGTTTATAAAGGAAACCAAAGAAAATGTGCAGAGAGAGATGGCTGAAATCGAAGCAGAGATTGAAGCCTTAACTCCATCCACCATCACTGATGGAATTAGTGTCAAACACCAACTGCTGTTGACAATGATTGATGGTAAAATTCATTCCATTATATCCGATACAGCAGCTTCAGTGTGTGACATATGCAAGGCTTGTCCTAAAGAAATGAATAATTTAGAGTTAATCAAAGATAAACACGCAAACGAGGACATGTATAAATATAGCTTAAGCACCCTTCACGCTTGGATTCGCTCAATGGAATGCTTATTACACATTTCCTACAAATTAGACATAAAATCATGGCAAGTAAGGGGTGATATAGCAAAAAGGCAAGTTGATGACAGGAAGAAAAGAGTTCAAGAGGCTGTAAGAAGAGAAACGGGCTTACTTCTCGATGTTGTGAAACAAGGCAGTGGATCCACCAACAATGGCAACTCGGCAAGGAGATTTTTTGAAAACTACACTAAATCTGCTGAACTGACCGGAATAGATGCTATGCTTTTAAGAAAAATCTGTGTGATCTTGCAGTGTATTTCATCAGGAGAGAAGATCAACGTAACTAAATTCCGAGAGTTCTGCTTTGATACTGCTAAGCTTTACGTGGAGTTATACCCATGGTATTATATGCCTTCTTCACTTCATAAAATTTTAATGCATGGGCCAGACATAGTTCAGAACATGTCAATTGTGCCCATTGGTTTTCTATCCGAAGAGGCATCTGAGGCTAGAAATAAAGATTTTAGAAAATATAGAGAGGGGCATTCTCGAAAGCATAGCAGTATCTCATGCAATGAAGATATTATGCACAATCTTTTACTGTCTTCTGATCCACTTGTTACAAGTATCCGTCCAAAAGGAAATAAGTTTGTAAAAAAATCTTCTTTTAAGGAATTTTATGAGCTTACGGATTCTGAGAAAAGTGATATCGAATTTGTTAACATAAATGATTTAGCGGACATCGATTCTGAATTTGAATTAATTGATGATGATGATGATGACGAAGATAATTAAATGATGTTATTGTTTTAAAATGTGTAACTTAGTAAATTAGAGCTTACATCTTAATTATTTATTGTACTTTTAATGAAACTAGGTAATTTATTATCAACTTACTTAAAAGTCATACTCTCATCAGTTCTTGTGAATATTTTTGTTAATATATATTTCTGTATATATATAATATATTTATAGACCTCTTAATAAGTCTGTCTGCGGTTTAAAGTAAATACAAATGGGGAAAAAACGTTTTTTTTTTTAAATTTTCATTTCCTTTTATCCCAGAAAGTGCACATTTGGCGCACTATGTGTCTTAGTATTAAATATAGCTCTTAGTAATAGCATTACGATATTAGAGACCGGTACTTGAAACAAGCCCGGAATCAGGAGGGAGAGAGCTCGATACACTCATTTTCATAGTAAAATTTCACATTTTCTCAAATTACTCCCGAAATATGGGAGTTATGAAGAAATTCATCACCACAATTTATGAAGGCATTAAGTAATCGAATAAGATGGCATCATTAGTTTGTCATAATTTTACTCTTATTTTTCGGACATGTCTACGTCCAACCGCTCCCATACATTCGTTCCACTGTGCGTCATTGCGATCGTTTTTTTGTTCTAGACCATACCTGAGAACCTTCTAGTTACAACTACAAGGTTCTTCAACTATATTGGGTTCAAAGTTCCAACTTTTTCACAAGTTTTTTTTTTAATACATGTTTTAGATGTAAGATTTTTACTTTAAATACCTCCACGACCCCTTAACTATGCAATCCATCCATCCGCACAATGTTTTGAGTGCGTCACATTGAGTCCAACCAAACGTGATTTATAACCCCAAAAAGTCGTTTCCCAGCACTAATTTTTGCGTAAAGTTACTTAGTGTGGTGTACGTAATGCTTGGTTGACGGCTTCGTGAAGAGTCTGTTTACACGCTGTATAGCTGTGCCAGTGCCTTTATCATTGTCTCAAAACGAGAGTATATCAACTTTACAAAATTTGGAACTCTAGGGTGATCACTCGGTGGCGCAACGTTCTCATTCGGAATCAGGAAGAATACTGAAGAGCACACTTTTTCTGGTTTAACTTTAAATGTATTTTTTTTTTTTACTTTTTTATTTATCGCAATGTTGATGGATGGAGAGGGAGAGGAAGGCCAAAGATGGTTGGATTGTGTAAAGACTGATATGAAAGGGAAAGGAGTAAATTATGCCGTGACGTCTGACAGGGAAGAATGGCAGAAGAAAACGTGTTGGGCCGACCCCAAATAGAATGGGATAAGGGCAGGAAGGTGATGATTTATCACAATGTTGGCCTATTCACTAATTTGACCTTTGAAATTTAAACAATACTCCTTTAATAGGTGGTAGTTAGTAGGTCTTAGAACTTACCCTTTTAAATCCGGGGAATCAAGTATTTGATTTTTAGTTGTCAAATATGAAGTATTATTCCACATTGCTAGTACATTCTCAATGATGTCGTCAGTATCAGAAGTTTTATTGGTTGCGGAACCATACATGAAAGTCATTATTGGATCCGTGAAGTTCTCTTAAAAACAAACAAAGATGTCAATAATTGCATCGCGATTAATATAAAACGTAGGTACAGCCAACCGCACGCACTTCAGTAGGGTGTTTGTTAAGCTATATGGATACTTTCGGAAGTCGGTCACTAATTGTTTCGTCGACTTCTTTTTTGCCACCGAATTCCGAAAGTAAAGTCATTTTATTTTAGTTGTAGTATTTATTTAACACAAATTGTCATGAATTATTTTTTATTGTAGCTAGAAGTTACTAAGAGATCAGCATGTCATCAAAATAGCCCTAGAAAAAAAAATCTCGTTAAAGGAAAAAAAACCAAATTACTGAACCGATTTTGACGAAATTCGAAATTTGAAGATTTATGTCTAGGTATGGGACCAATTGGGAAGTTGTATAAGCTGTTAAAAATTAACTTTCAGAATTTCGTGTGGGCATTGTACTCATCATTATGAAGAACTTTTACTATAGGACAAAAGCTGAAATTGCGAAAAAAAAATCTACTGTTCCATAAATTTTATTGAGTTACGTGTCCTTAATTTCCCGGAAAGTAATTCCGGTATTTCCGGATCCAATTAAATATTGTTAATGTTGGTAGTTATATTATTACTACTCAAATACTCAATTCATTTAAAGGAAGGTACCACCGGTTAGTGCACCACGCATGATCCTTTGCTCTGATTGGTCGTTGGGTTGTGTCAAATCGTGACTGTGTAACGTTAAAAAAAATAATGAACAATATAATATTGCTCATTTTAATACAATTCCTACCTAAGTTCCGGTTTGAATGTACATTTCGGATCAATGATCCCAATTCAATCTACCTACTCCGATCTATGGTCATGGCAGTTACTTTTGCACATCTTTTTACGGTATCTACCACATTTAGCGCGACTTTGACGCAGGTTTCTAATTAACGAGTATTTTCGTTAACTTACCGGTACTGGCGCAACTGTGTTTGTGTGTATCCAAACACTGTTTAATCATTATCCTTGCGATAGACGCCAACTCGCTGTTCCAAAACTGTAAGTTTACAATAAACACTGTAAGTATGTTTGATACTTTATTAACTGATTATAGTTTGGCCGATGGAATGGACGATGTAACTTTGAAGTGGCGAAGAATTTACGATAAAGATATAACTATCGTTTTTTTGCCCTATTAACAAATAATATTATTACAAACAATATCATTAAATCAGGTAACAATCAATGTTATAATTTCGCGCTAAATTTATGTTTAATAAATAAGAAAACGATATATTTTATAATTCATCCTGCGTTGTTACAAGGTTACGTCAAATGTCAATTTTTGTAGTGGTGTGCCAAAAATAACTAGGCAGTTGAAACGTTATCTGTCGTTATACTATATAATAATACGTTTTTCATTACAATTATAAAATGCATGAATAATTCGCCATTCGGCACAAAGAAGATGATGAACATACTAAAAGAAAGCTGCGGGAAAGTCACAAAAGATGACTGGGCAAAGGTCGTTGAAAACGAGAAAATAATATTTTTCGAAAACTTTGACCGAATGAATTAATACTTTGATTGATAATGATATAATAATACGCGTTGGCGAAGCTGATGAAGACGGCACCACCTAAAGCTTCGATTCACTTTAGGTGGTGCCGTCTTCATCAGCTTCGCCAACGCGTATTATTATACCCAGTCGCAACTACTCAAAATATTATTTATTTTATAAAAATATTAAATATTTCAAAATATTACTATTGCATTTTTATTTTGTTCCCGCTAGTTAAATTCAGAAATTAGAAACCAGACAAACAAGTATTAAAGCTAATGTTATTCTTGTTATGGGTCGGTTGAAAAACATTCTATTAATAGTGTTACTTTTTGCCCATCACTAGTCATGACCAACTGACAGACTTCAGGAACGCATTCTCTCAGCGGCCAAACTATAGGTATCTTGCTCTAAAGGGATTTGGCAACCTCTTTACTTTTTGAAAATAAGCCTGTTGCTACACTTGCTACACACAATAATGGTTGCTAGGCCTGTTTCGAACATAGTTGAGTGGCGTGCGACGTTTACATTTGATTTTCCAGTGCCGGATTAACCCAGTAGCAGGAGTAGCAATTGCTACGGGCCCCGCGCAAACGGGGGCCCCGCGTTTCCAAACCCACCCACCGCCGTTGGGAGTTCAAACCCGCCCGAAATCTCGCGATAACTATAGAGAAACCAACCAATCCCAGGCGAAATACTACAATTTTCAAGCTAGCTTCGCTCGTATCTTATCCTTAGGAGCTCAATGCAATATAAGTTGACAACTGAGCTATACCAATTCTCATTTTGAAATGAATGGCCGTAATTCATCCGAGCAGGGTTGTTAAAAATTTTGAGCTCGCTTGGCTCGCTCTTGTTTCTAGAATTTTCTCTACATTAGTCGACAAAGTATCTGCAAAACTCCTATTTCAGTATGAATGGTCAAAAGGAAATAAAACCTAAGGTGGAGTGCAAAAATTTTCGTACGTTCTTTGCTTTCACGGGATTTTTTTTTATAAATTGACATTGTATTAACAGACAAAAGAAAACTCTTCAAATTCGAGGTGCATGCTAAAATTTTCGAGATCGCTAAGCTTGCTCTTCAATCCTACGTTTTCTTAATTGGTAAGCTATTCTCTATAAGTCGACAAAATTAGTCCCTGCATAAATGATCAAGCGACTATTTTCTGTAATTCCTAATTTCCTTTCTTTTTTTATGTTTTAGTCATTGGTTAACTCCCCCTATTTGGTTTTTATATTAAGGGTAAGCCCCTTCAAATCATATTCCTGGCTACGGCCGTACCCACCACGTATCTCTACAATAGACAACTGGCCAATGGATAGTTAGTGGGATTAAAAGCTACTACAATAAACATGTCAGGATTTATTCCTTTAGGTTCGAGCATTATGCAGGCAGACGATGGGTTTCGTGCTATGAAAACACACTGGGTGCGATACACTGTTCCTAGCAAAACTAACAAAGTACTTTATTTACCAAACTCCGTGCCTGATACTAAATAATTTCTGTGGAAAAATATTTCTGGGAATCGAACACAGAACATCAAGTGGAATTACACCAAAACGTTATAACGAAAACTGTTTCCTACTTACCACTTCCATCATTCCATATGCTTGTGGCAAATGTTCATCGTCTTTTCCTACGGCCAGACCTTTGGCTGCTTGCGTCCTTATGCTGTAGTAATAAATATCTTGAACTCGCGACAGAATAAATCAGGAAAGAAAAGCGGAGGGAAGCCAGTGTCCCCTTGCCTACACAAGGTGAAGAGACATGTCATCAACGCACAGAGACAGAGACATGTACGGAACAGTTGATTTTTTTCACGTTTTAGATACCATCATCATCATCATTTCAGCCAAAAGACGTCCACTGCTGGACATAGGCCTCCCATAAAGTGGGGGTTTTACCATAATCGCCTCGCTTGGCAGGCGGGTTGGCGATCGCAGTACGGTTGTTACAAAGGCACAGAGAACGCTGCTGCCCATTCTCTGGTAAGCCCCTTAGTCGCCTCTTACGAAAATATGGGATGGTGCTATTCTTTATGTCAGACACCATACAGTTACAATCTGTGGTAATATTTAAGGGAGCGAGGGAAATTAACATATGAGCCGAGTAGTAGGTATTAAGATTTGTACGGGACAGTTACGATTTAGGAGTATTAGGATCAGGGTGTGAACTATGAGGGGGAGGATCCTCCGATCCAGACGGATGTGACGTTTTTACTCTATTGCTTTTGTAGATAGAGTACACTGATGCAAAATAGAGTGCAATATCTACTTTACAGGGTGTAACATAAGCGCAATACCTCTTGGGTGGTGAGTCACACCATAAAACTGGACAACTTTCCCAGGAACAACATCATCTGCCTAGCCTTTTCCCAACTATGTTGGGGTCGGCTTCCAGTCTAACCGCATGCAGCTGAATACCAGTATTTTACATGGAGCGACTGCCTATCTGACCTCCACAACCCAGTTAATACTGGGTAATACGTTACCTCTTGGTAAGACTGGTTGTTCGACATTTTGGGCCACTGACTACCTGTAACTACTGTCAAAGATGTACAAATGACAGCCGGGACCAACGGCTTAACGTGCTTTCCGAGGCACGGAGGAAACTCGGTATGTAATGGGTGGTCATCCAACCACAGACCAACCTAGGCAAGCACGGCTTAACCCTGAAGATCGACCCTAGCGGCTGTTATTATTATGCCACGAGCTCCTCTTGAACAAGGAACATGGGTCGAAAAAAATAGTGATGAACTTCCTATAAAAATATCGCATTAGCTGTCGCAATTAGTATGAAGAATCCATTTTGTTTTACGACTTGCCTTTTGGAAAGTTGTTGAGTTTTTTTGATGGACTGAATCACTATCTAAGAGGTATTCCGCTTATTCTGTATCACTCTGGATGTTAGAACAGAGGAGCGGTGGCCCAATGGTGGCCGTCCCGACTTACGAGCAGTAAGTCGTGGGTTCGACCTCAGGCAGGCGCATTACTTTGTGTAATTTATTTCATCACTATTGCTCTCAAAACAGTGATGGAAAACATCTTGAGAAAACCATCCTAGAACCAAAACTTCGAAGACATGTGACATCTACCAAATACCAACCCGCACTGGGCCCGCGTGGTGATACCCCATTCCTTCGTATAGAGGAGGCTGTGTGTCCCAGCAGTGGGCTGATTATGCTGTAGGTACCGTATGTTACAGTACCTACGATTTGCAACGCTTCCTGAGATCCAAAAAATATTTAGTATATATACATACGAATTAATTTGCGCTACTATTTCAATCGCATCATTAATATCTACCGATATTTCTCGAAACCGTGAACAAGAGGGTCCGGTTTTTCCCTGCAGAGAGAGAGTAAGAGAGGTAAATAACTCGTGTGTACAGAAGTTGGAAACATCTCTTCTACTTCTATCTAACCTTTTCCAAACTATGTTAGGTTCAGCTTCCAGTCCAACCGGATGCAGCTGAATACCAGTATTTTACATGGAGCGACTGCCTATCTGACCTGGGTAATGGTAAGACTGTTTGTCAAACTGTCGTCGGCTGTTTTTCGGCCTTACGTCGCCAATGGTTTTAACACCAGCGTACACGTCTATAATAGTACTCATACGAAATGTGCTACGCAATTATATAATACTACTAAGAGATTGAACCTATTCAATGCAAAGATAGTTTTAAAATCATTCTGCAGCTTCCATAGTTCTTTGACAATATTGCTAGTTGTACTTCACAAACTGACAGGGTGAATTCATCTCCTTATTTTGAATCATATTTCATGGGCATTTTTCTCAGGCTTTTTTTATAGTTTTTTCAATTACTATTCCTTTATTTCAATGTAATTACATTCTCTGTACAATGTAAAATTACATTCTCTGTTCAATGTAAAATTACATTCTCTGTACGCAGCACTCCATTCATGTAAGCAATACGGGTAAAATAGTAATAAAACCAACAATGGATGTTGAAATACTCTACGAACGACGCGTGAAATCAGCTATTCACTGCCTGCCTAGCTACAGAGTTTATCGAACTCGTCGTCGCGCTTGCCCTTCGCTACGTGCGTTTTGCCACGGTAACGATACGTTGCGTAAGTATAAGGAAATAAAACAAATCTGTTGGATTTCCTTAACGTTCCTTAAATAATTTCTATTATCGGTCGTCTTAGTATGACATACTATTCAACCATCAGTCTCCGGAGGGCTGACCTTTATACCCTGAAATCATTAAAGCCAGCTGGACCTTGAGGGTTGAGAAGTTGGAGTCGCGCCACAACGAATTTCAAGTCGTTCGTGGTGCGAGTTCCGACTCATCATGTTGAGACCTTCCTCAAGGAAGAGTTTTGGCCGAAGGTCATGTATCGGCGTTTCCGCGGAAGGCTACGCGGCACCTCACAGTGCAACACGACGCCGTCACATCGTGTACAATAGTTTATATTTTCTGGTTTTTAAAAGGTAAGGTATTTATATTATGGGTC
The DNA here is from genome assembly GCA_950005105.1 of Lycophotia porphyrea. Classification (NCBI taxonomy): domain Eukaryota; kingdom Metazoa; phylum Arthropoda; class Insecta; order Lepidoptera; family Noctuidae; genus Lycophotia; species Lycophotia porphyrea. Next base: position 15,268,307 of record OX465402.1, read on the forward strand.
ATTATCATAATCTGCCTAGCCTTTTCCCAACTATGTTGGGGTCGGCTTCCAGTCTAACCGGATGCAGCTGAATACCAGTATTTTACATGGAGCGACTGCCTATCTGACCTCCACATGGGTCATTATCACGTGAATTAAATGATATATTATATTATTAATCAAATACTTACGTAGTACTGACACACAACATGATGGTAAGAATTGGCGTGGCGGCACAATAAATCCTGGTTGTTGCAGTATTTTTCCACTTCCAGATCCTCGTAGAGAGACAAACAATGCGTTGATGTAAGAAAAACGAAGAATGCATATAGAACTGCCATTTTTGGGGCCTAGAAGAGATTTAAAAGCTATGTATTTGGCGTATGGGCCATTTTAGTGTACTGTTGGGAAACTTTACAGAGCGGTGTGTTATAGACGACATAATACCACGACTGTAATCCCCGAGAGGTTAGGCAGAATTGTACCTGATAGTACACTCACATTTGGTAATTTATGTTTAAGTCCCATGTAATAGGATGCGAGCCTATTGCCATCAACCGGGCACCAAATCAGACTCCGTGATGGTTACTGAGAAATTCCTGACGTAGGAATCCGATAACGCTTTGTTGGAACTGGGATTTGAATCCTCATTGAGAGAAGAGAGAGAAGCTCATGCTCAGCATTTGCTCTTGCGATTACTAGACCAACGAGGCATCGTGTTAAAAATATATTTTGTGGTAAAAGTAATTATTAATTTGCGGTGAAAAGCTTTAGTATTGTTAGAAATATTGAAGAGAAATCCTGGCTTACCCCCGCGTGGAGTGATAATTGTCCCACGGGATCTTTCTACTGGGATAAAAAGTATCCTATGTACTAATCCAGGCTATAAACTATGTGTGTGCTAAATTGCATCCAAATCCGTTCGGTAGTTTTTGCGTGAAAGAGTAACAAACATCCATCCAACCTAACTAACTTTCACATTTGGATTTATTTAAAAAAAAAATAACTTACTTCTCTTTTCCTGATTATTTTGTTGTATTGTGTACTTAATGCTTTAATTATTTTACAGAAAAGCAACACGCACTTTCTTGTATATTTTATTGCTTAAAACTCGGTCAGAATAACCTACTATTGTGAAACTGAAATAAAGATTTATTGTAACTCCGTGCAAAACTACTTTAAAATAATCGTAAAAATAAATTAGGTTACTCTTTTCAATGGTCGGCAAATAAAACATTGGCATATTAAAATAATAAATTTAATATATCAATAAAATATTTATTATTTATAACAAAAATAATAATTTAAAACTACTTACTAAGGGCGATCAAGGACGAACGACACTTCGTCTGAGAGCTCCCTAATTCGAAAACTATGTACTTTCTTTGTCTCAATATTGTTTTGTATGGAATTGTCTAACTAACATTACGCCTTTAATTCCCGAAGGGTTAGGCAGAGGTGTACTTTTCTTGTATCAATATTGTAACTATGTAATTGTCTAACTACATAAATAATATTTAAATTATTGGTAATAGTATACCAAGCAGGGAAATATGCAAGTCATACCCTTTCGGTGCCCAGTAAATATGGGTCGAACTTTGTTCGCGTGCCCACAACCCGTATCCGAGTCGTCGTTATAATTAGCTATAGATGACTTGTATTCGCACCCAGAACCCGACTAGAGAGTCCATAGCTACGGATCGGGTTGTGGGCACGCAAACGAATTATTGTTGTTGGGCACCGAATGGGTTTTTTTGAAGAACAAGGAATATTTAACTTTGAATACCTTTTTATAGGTTTTATAAATAGTATTTTTATGGATTTGATTGATTTAGGTTTTCAAAAAATTTCATGCGTATAGTATGCTTAGTTCAAGAAATACTGGCCAAGGCTACAAACTAAAAAATTGCTGGCAACTTATAAAATTGCATTCACACAAAGCTTTAAAAATATGGCCCTTAGAGCACGTCAACTAAAGTTCAAAACCCATTGCAGCACTGCACGGGATCATCATTGCCTGACCTCGAGCCACTCGGGATTCTCTCTATGCAACACCATACAGCAACGCAGGCTTTAGCACCGTCACGGCATCGCCTCGGATTGAAATCAGCTAGGGGGTCCATTAATTACGTGAGGAGTTTAAGACCCCCCGTCTTCTAGCCGATTCTCACGAGAGAGAGGGGTTTCTCGGCAAATATCACATAATTTTATTTCCGCAACAATCCTTGTCAAATTGCAAGAAAAGTGGGTTAAATAAAGAAAAAAAAATCTCTACTAAAATATGGTCAAACCCTACACAGTAATATTTAATAATTATTATTCAGTGAAAATAATTAAGCTAAACTATGTTTTTTAAAATTTTACGCTATGAAGCACAGATTAACGTATTTACACTGAACCACGCATTTTGATAAATCTTACGAGATTACAGGGGGGAAGGTGGAGGGGTGTTAAGTCAATCTCACGCCATCTCACCAAAGAGGAGGGGTAAAAAATGCCTCACGTAATTAATGGCCCGTAAAAAGAAGTGGAAGTTTGAAGAAAGTGGCGCCTGTTACAGAAAAATTGAAAGAAAGTCGTTTGTCTTGGTATGGACATGTAATGAGGAGGGATGAAACGCATGTGACTAAAAGAGTGATGGTCATGAATGTTGATGGATGGAGAAGGAGAGGCAGGCCAAAGAAAAGATGGAACGATTGTGTGAAGACTGATATGAAAGAGAAGGAGTCAACGAAGCCGTGACGTCTGACAGGGGAGAATGGAAGAAGAAAACATGTTGCGCCGACCTCAAATAGAATGGGATATGGGCAGGAAGATGATGATGATGATGAAAAAGAAGTGGGCTGATGCCTATCCGGTGCAGTGCTTACAAAATCTTTATATTACTGAATTTTTTTGTGAACAAACCATTTTTAGTACTAGTGCTAATTCAGGTTTATATTATAAAACGTTACAATTATCTCATTGAACACAGTAACCGGGTACTAGTGTACAAATTAATATAAAATGAGGTCAGTATTTGTGCACATTAATATTTTCTCCGCTGGCAACACTCACGTCCTCGTGACATGTTGTCTATGGAAGATGTCGAGCGCCTCCCACTGCTTCGTGTGGAGAAGGATGTGGGGCCGTCGTGTGCGCATGTAGGTCACAGCTTCGGCAGGGGACCAGCCGTTCTTCTGTTGACATGAAAGTATTCAAGTTACAGCTGGCTTATGGCGCATTTACATTAGGTCGGTCACCGAAGGCGGCGGCCGCATTCGGTTTAACTGAAACGCATACCTAAATTGAGTTGTTTACATTGGTCGGTTAACCGAATTCGGTGACTTGACGATTGTATATTGAACAGTCGGGTTGCAAGCATCGTCATGAATAGTCTTATGTTAGAAGGATTTTTAACTGTGTGCGATGTAATACAAGAAGTTTTGAGGAAAAAATTAAAAAATAGGAGTGCAAAGAGAAAGAGAGTTCGCTATTCGAACTGAGCTGCGGGCTGCGGGCGGCGGGCGACGGGTGGGGCACGGCGCACTCGACCGAATACGGCCAAACCGAATACGGCCAAACGAATACCTGTTTATATTAGTCGGTGACCGAATACGGCCTGCAGCCGAATACGGTCTAACCGACTAATGTAAATGAGCCATTATAACTTTGCCAAAGGCATTGCCGTAAAACTTGACAACGCCGCCAGTCTCTTGGGCACATTGAGAAGGAGATTTTTGATGCTACGTTTTAGGTTTTCGTATTGTAAGGTTCGGTTATTTTATTGATTTTATTTCTAACTAGTCTTGCCCGCGACCTTCGTTCGAGTGAAAGTATTATAAAAAAATATTACTTCCCTTTTTGAATCGGATTTTGTTAATAATTTCAAGGGTTTTAATTTTTTTGCACGGTACTTAAGGCCACTTTTGCAATTTAACATACGTCTCACTTGACATACGTCAGACGTCACATATGTCACATGTGACATAACGAACGTGACACTTACCATCATGAGGTAGCAGCCGACGAGCGTGGCGCTGCGCGTGCGTCCCGCTTTGCAGTGCACGTACACAGAACCGCTGTTTATTTGTTCGCAGTCAGTTGGTACGCCTGACAGTTTCCTGTCAAGTGGCAAGAACCTGACGGAAAATCAAACGCAGGTCAATATTTGACAGAAAGTGTTAAACGATTACTTTATGTAATTTATTTCATCACCACTGTTCTCAAAAAACGGTGAAGGAAAACATCATGAGGAAACCGGCATGTCCTAGAACCAAAAATTCGAAGACATGTGACATCTACTAATCCGCACTGGGCCCGCGTGGTGGATTATAGCCAATTCCCTCTCATAAAGAAGAGGCCTGTGTCCCAGCAGTGGGTACGTTATAGGCTGATGATGATGATGTTAAGCGATTTTGAACCCTATGTAAAGCAACTATTACCTGTCACCTTGACTTGCCAACAAAATGATTATGTACACTAACATTATCGTTGCTTGCAATCAATTAGTTATTACATACATTTACTACATTTTGCACTTAAGATTTTTGAATTCTGATAAATTACTACATAACTCTTTAATTTAGTAAATACTTTTATTATGATATTTGAGAGCCTAGCTAGACGAATGGACATACTAATAGCGATAATAATGATAGAAAATTGGATTGTATTGGATTGACATAATACATAAGATAACATCACGCCTGTAATCCCCGAAGGTTTGGACAGAGGTGTACCTAATAGTACACCCACATTTCACCAGTTATGTTTAAGTCCCAAGTAGTAGTGGCCGAGCCTATAAGGTAGTTAGTAAAACTAATTAGTCCGTCAGATAGATTTCCAAAAAATATTGGACACGTATTTTTTTTTTCTCGTAAACTAAAAATGAGGACGCGATGCAGTGCGTCGAAAACTCGTGTGACGTCACAGTCCGGTACACTTTGCGGAAAGTGACGTCACAAACCCACACTCATGACTTTGATGCGTTTTATCTTCTTTATTTTTTATTGATTTGATAAAACAAAGAATACGTATTCAATATTTTTTGATAATCTAACTGATGGACTAAATATAATTATATATTTTTTACTCAGGAAACATCCCTATTGCCATCAAACGGGCACAAATCCAGACTTCGTGGCTGCTACTGAGAAATTTCTAATAGAAAAACCCAATAACACTTTGACCGACCCGGTAATCGAACCCAGGACCTCATGCTCAGCAGTCGTGCTTGCGATCCCTAGACCAACGAGACCTGATATGCTGCCGATAAGCGCAGTATAAAATAAATCTACATGATTTCTCAAAAACATTATTTCCTTACTTATTAATAAAAGTGACTCCTTCGAACAGTTTATCCTGGTCGGGTGCTTCGAATATGTCTGTTGTTGCTAGCTGAAGGAACTCCACACCTTGGTCCCGCCATTTCTGAAAAATAAAGTTAATTATTGTTAGGAAATGTACCGGGCAAAGTGTTATTGGGTTTTCCTATCAGGAATTAGACAGTAGCAGCTATGGAGTATGGATTTGCACCCGGTTAATGGCAATAGGCTCGCCCCCTATTACCTGGGACTTAAACATAACTGGTGAAATTTGGGTGTACTATTAGGTACACCTTTGTCCAAACCTTCGGGGATTACAGGCGTGATGTTATGTTATGTATTATGTCAATCCAATACACTCCAATTTTCCATCATTATTATCGCTATTAGAATGATGTTATGTAATTATGTATTCATCATCATCAGCAGCATATAACGTTCCCACTGTTGGGACACAGGCCTTCTCTCGATGACAGGGAATGGGCTATAATCCACCACGTGTGCTCAGTGCGGATTAGTAGATGTCACATGTCTTCGAATTTTTGGTTCTAGGACATGCCGGTTTCCTCACGATGTTTTCCTTCACCGTTTTTTAAAGCAGTGGTGATGAAATAAATTACACAAAGTAATGCGCCTAGCTGGGTTTGAATCCGCGACTTACTGTTCGTAAGTCGGGGTCGCTACCACTGGGCCACCGCTGCTCTCAAAAATATTTTGTCTATTTTCTAGTTTTTATAAAAAAGAGCGTACAGGTTGCCTTGGGTGCTCGGTATCACGATATTCCAAAGTTATATAAATGATAGAATTTCTGCTAGAAAACGGTACATACTCAAAATTATTAACATCACAACGCCATAACGTCACCTTTAAAGCCAAACGCAAGGTTGAACATAATTAAGTAACAAATGGCAGACATTTATGAATTGAATAATTTAGGTACTTTCAGATCTTACACAAGATTTTCTTCACAATTTTTAAGTATCTAAAGTTATATATTTTTCTGAATTTATAATGACATCAATGCGAAGTGACAGTAAGCGGATCGACTTCCACACATTTGCCGTAAATTCGTGACGGGATTTCGGCAGAAGTGTAGCTTGTTTTAGGGATTGGAAAACCCAGTGACCAAAATTGTTTCAAATTAACAGGAAGGAAAAACTTTTCTTAATCGACATCTTCATTGTAGATCTCTACACTTGACAATATAGAGAATTAGCATAACAAAACGAATTTTAATAAGTTCCACAAACCCTTGTACTGATGAACCGTTGTTCTGTAGATACGGACACAAAGGTCTGTTCATTCAATGCGTCTAATTCTAAACTGAGATAACCGATCAATTGACAGTTGTATGTCATGCGCAATACGGATTCTTGGGATTACTGGAGGCTAGATAAAGTTGCATATTTGTATCTTAGGAATACTAACAGCTGGCTGCAATTTTTTTTTACAGAATTTGAGACTCATTAAAGAACTTTCTGAAAAAAAAACCGACTACCAAAAAAACAGTAAAAATGTCTTAAATTACTTTACTTTCGGAAGTCAGTGGCAAAAAAGTCAATGAAACAAACAAACACACCGACTTTCGTCGGCTTCCAGTCAAACCAAATGCAGCTGAATACCTGAATTTTACATGGAGCGTCTGCATATCTGACCTCAAAAACTCAGTTAGTGCTGGGTAATACGTTACCCTTAGGTAAGACTGGTTGTCAGACTTTCGGGCCACTGACTACATGTACCGACTGTCAAAGATCTACAAATGACAACCCGGTCCAACGGCTTAACGAGCTTTCTGCTACACGGCGGAAATCCGGTATGCAGCGGATGGTCAGCAGCCCACAGCCCACCTTGGCAAGCGCAGCTTAACCTTGACGCATGGCTGTTATTATTTAATCTCGAGCCTCTCCAAGTACAATCAGAGACTACCAACTTTAATTGTCCTTAAATAAGAACGAAGAAATGGCAGAACTAAAAACGCGGCAAATTGACGTTATACTAATCTGCTTATCCATATGATTTCCCTTACCGTAAAGTAAATTCAACACAATACATAAATAATAATGAATTAGCTACGTGATTAAGTCTAAGGAATTCTTGCTAATCTTTATCTTTTGTATTAATGCAATTGGGCATGCACCTAAAAAAAAAAAAAACAGAAGATTAAAAAAAAAATTGTAGGTAATATGTGATTGAATTTGTAGTTTGTACCTAATGTTTTATACAAAAGGCACGTCACTAAGTTCACGTCAAAATTCATCTTCAAAATAATTCTTCAATTTAATGCATACTTATTCATTGTGTTTTTTGTTATTATTAGTGTATAGGTACACTTCGGGACACTAAAGGCGTGATTTTATGTTTTACTAGCTTATGCCCGCGGCGTCGCCTGCGTGAAGTTCAAATATTGTCCTACGGGAACATACTATCCTATGTGTTAATCCAGGTTTTAAACTATATGTGTTCCAAATTTCATCCAAATCCGTTCAGTAGTTTTTGCGTGAAAGAGTAACAAACATCCATACATACAAAAATAAAGGATGTAGTGTCTTTGCTGGCAAAAAAAGGGTCATCCTTACCTGTGCATCATTGGAAAATATTTTCAACTCGTATGTCTCGTTCATTGACACCACGCCTTTCATATTTTCGTCATCTTTCAACTGAAAAGTAAATAAGTCATTAAAAATATTAAGATTTACACAGAAACTGAAATAAAAAAAAAAATAAGTTTACCAACATATTAAAACAAAAAGCGTTTGTAGGTACTATGTCGCAAACCAGATTAACCTTTGATACGTCGTATTAACGTAGATCTTCACAATCCTACTGCCGGAAAGCGGATTCACGACAAAACGACATCAGACTTTTTTTTTTTTGAGATAACATTTGTTTGATTCGCGTACCCACAACCAAATACCAAAGGTTAAAAGCTACTGTTACCCCACTGCTGGGCAAAGGCCTCTCCCCATAACATCCTTCGATTCAGGGCCAACGTGGACCACTGGTCGTTAGTTTTGTCCAGCTGGTCTCGCCATCTCTTACGAGGATTACCGCGTCGCCTTCTGGCTGTGTCAGGGCTCCACATCGTGGTTATTTTTGCTTACAGCTCGATGGGCATGCGGCAGACATGGCCAGTCCAGTCCCACTTTAGCTTTGTGGCTTAGTAATTTGTGTTTTGGAGCGCAGTGTGGTGTTGCGTAAATGGTCGGTAAAGGAGAATGCCCATTTTCCCTACATCTTGGGCACCCTACAGTCATGAAATTGGTGTCATTTTTTAGAGAACTACACCAGGTATGATCTCACTTAATTTCAATTAAATTGGCAATTGCATTTCTGAGATTTTTTCATTTGAATTTACAGCTAAGTTAGGTGAGAAAATGCATTAAGTGACAAGCAAAGATAAGATTAAATCAAAAATAATTCTTATTTAGCTGGTTTGTAATGGAAAACTGGTTACAGGCATTTCGTTTTACGTGTGATTATATACCTAAACCTCGTATTTTTTTGTAGTATCTATCTTGATTATGCTATTAATAATATAACAATGTGCATTAATGTCAAATGTTAATTGCCTATAAAAATATCATTATTTTTCATCGTTACATAAATGTCATGAAGACATTGTGTTTGTAATAGCCTCGCTAAGAGTTTAATAAGTCTATAAAGTACTGTAAATGTATATATCTGCTGAAAACTGCATTAAAATCCGTTGCGTAGTTTAAAAGATCTAAGCATACATAGGGACAGACAGCGGGAAGCAACTTTGTTTAATACTATGTAGTGATTAATTAGTGGAAACATGTATTTATTAATGATGTAACATTATAAATGAGCATTGTCAACTAATGGTATTATGTCAAAAGCTATTAAGACGTAATTATTTATTATCATTTATGTTATTCTTTAAAAATAAAGGTAAACAATTTAATTTAATAATTACGACATAAATAAACTACTGAATTTAGACAAGGTTTTGAACATGAAACACAATGTTTAATCATTATCATCATCTGTCTAGCCTTTTCCTGACTGTTGGAGTCTGCTTCCAGTCTAACCGGATGCAGCTGAATACCAGTATTTTACATGGAACACAATATTCAACATTTATCATAATTTTTTACCATCATTGGATGCAGAATTAATATAATATTTCTACATAAGTAAAACTTTATTATTTATTTTTTGCTAAATAAATATGCAAAGAACTCATCACGGAAGAATGATGTAACAACAAAAAATACAAAATGCATTTCTTTCTTCAATATTATAGTGTTGGGTTCAGTCATGGGCAAATACTGAGTCCTGTGGTGGAGTACAACCACCACCCACTCCCTGCCATAAAACGGAGGCCTGTGTCCCAGCAGTGGGCATTTTAGCGGCTGATTATGCATAGGAAAATTCGTCACACACAACATTTTCAGAGTTCTGCTGCCTAATGGCAAAAACGATAGTCGTCCAAGTTTAACTCGCACTTGGCCAGTTTTTTTTTAAAGTATTGATTGAAATTAAGTGGCAATGTGGCAAACCTTGCATGGTCACAATACTTTTGTGAATTGCATCGTATATAAGTATTTCAACAAATAAACCAATATTTTACAAGTAGTAGCTTGTTTGCAAATATGCTTGTTGTGTATATGTTGTTGTTTGCTTTTTGTTATACCATGTAAGCAGTTGTCTTAATTATTTTAATTAATTTACTAATTTGAAAAAAAAAAAAAAAACAATTCATTGTTTTCTCTATGCTCTAAACTCAAATGTAGTAATTGCCCATTACAACAATATTCTATGTAATGGTGAAGTTTGCTTGTTTTTGTCCTTAGATAAAACATATAGTTAAGAATGAGTGCTTCCTAATGTTAGTGCTACAGCTACATTGTACCCAGTAGACATAACTGAAGTAATACATTTAAAGCTAAGTTATCTGTACAATAGGAAAGTATTTATTTTTGAGTAGAGTATAAATAACATAAGTGACAAATATTAGCACTTATATTAAGACATACTTATCTAAGTTCAGAGAACATTGAATGAACATGAATAATAAAATAAACATGAAATAACTACTAAGTACACACTGGTCATACTATTTACCATGCTAACCACCTCAAGGCTACTCAGATGTACCTTTGCCACATACCATAAACTATAGTTTCATTTAAAAAATAAAAAATAAATTGGTCATCAAATTAACCTACAAATTCGTACCTGTCTTGACATACTTTGGAAAGGTAGTGCTCCTAAGATCACAGTGTCATCCATCCTGTCATACCAGCGCCTGCTGGTCACCTTCTCCATCACCACATTGTATAGTAAGGTGGGATAGAAAGTCACCCTCGCGAACATTGCCGTGGCCTGGTGAATAAACAGTTACAGTTAGGTTTAGCGTCAGAAGTCGGCCGGCGGTTACTATATGACGCTGCGAAGCAGTGACTCTGGAACTCCGGTACCATGGTGAAAGCTGAATTCCGTGGTGGGGATTGAATTTTAATTTCTGTTTGTATCCTCCTTCCACTTAGAACTGACTGACAGAACTATTGACAGAATTGCAAATGACAGTGACAGCCAGTAACGTTAATCTTGTCAGTGTCAAAGTGCCATTGACCTTCAGTATTGCCATAATGCCATTTTTAGATTAATTGTTGAATTAGCATTATCAAACCTTGTTTTAGATTTTTATATATTGCGATTTTTATTTTATTAAATTTAACAATTTACAAATAGCATTTTATTGCGTATATTCTTTGATATTTGTATGTATGTTGCGTAAATGATACGTCTTACAGTATGATAATAGCAATATATTTCATTGATACCAATCATTGCTCTTACACGATTTGTAGGCGTTGATTATCGATCCATTTTAAACGGGTTGGTTACAGATTATTATTTTAATGCAAAACGTAGCTACAATATTCTTTCATAAAAATTATTACTTAGTGCAATTCATGCAGTATTTTGCAGTCGTACCGAAAGGCCGCTGTCGGTGAATATGGAAAAATATTGTAGAACCTAAACCTAGTGCAGGCATTGCAGACACAAATTGCAGTCAGGCAGTTAAAATGTGACCTTTAAATGATACCTATTTATTCATTGTGAGTTGACTAATCTTCATCACAGTTAATTATGTAGGACAACAATTACTTCACACACGAATGGCGTCTTTAGTCCCTAAAGATTAATTAACTCTTTAACTAAAACCGTAACCGAGTATCTATTACCTAGCTACTGTCAAAATCAGTAATTTTGAACATGTTCACCTCCTAATATTTCACTATGTGGGATTATTTTTTTTAATTTATTAATTTGCTGGCCATGCCGGGTTGCGTTCAAAAGTTGAAAGAGATATCATCGCCGTGATGTATCGCCGCCATTTGTTAACGCGGCGGGGTGCCAGCAGAGCAACGACATTCCCAATTCAAATTAAATTAAAACGCGGTAAAAACAACGTGTTTCCGTTCGCTGCGTCCGCTATTCAAATTCGGGTGATTCGATCTGTGCTAATTTATCTATGACTTGAAACTATGGTACCTACTGTGGTAGTGTGGTACTGGGTACCTTTGATAAGAAAACTAAAAAATAAGTCATACTTAGATTATTGCGTTTTAAAAGTCATACTCGGACTGCATATACTGATTGATAGGAGTAGGAGGCAAGCAGCACCTGTATAAAAAACTTTATTTTTTTGCTTTCGTGCATGGAAATTTTACATACGTACAAACGTTGTATAGTACGTTGAAAGTTTGTTATGTTCATGTCAGCCGAGTTCAAGTTCGGGCGCACAGGGTTTGTGTTAAAGTCCGATTCCCCTAATTCCTTATTTTGTTAATAACATGACCTCATTGGGTTTCTCAGAAAGCAAGTTGATAATTGTCTAGTTAATGATGGACATTTGTCTTACAAACAAAAGGGCTCACTCCGATGCCTTTCTTTGAACGTAATAGTTTTGTTATGTAGATTACGGCAGCCCAACATTAATAAAATGTAACGTTCTGTCGCGATAAAATACCATTAAATATTGTTTTCAATTACGCATTTTAAATACTTGATATCTTTGCCATTTGCGTTAACTGGCCGTTAAGTAATTACTAAGCCTGTAATTCTACGCCCAGAGAGTCTAACAGTAACTGTGTGGGTAGATATAATACTGAAAATAGACATCTGCATGTCTGGTGAACGCTTGTGTAGACGCACACACGCATGGTAATTGACTTCGTTTCGACATAAAATAAATAATTTACCCGAATATATTTTGTAACTATCAACAAACTACACCGCGCAAGCAGGCAAGCAGGCGAGCACAACTCCACAACTCGCCACGGACCGCATTAAGCCTCGATACTCCGCCTCATCTGTCATCATTAATGCCACGGTATCCTAATAAGTTTGCTACAATAAATAAAATAAGAAATATCAAAGAGTTGCGCCCCGTTTAATGGTTGTAATTGTGGCCAAATGAAATATGGCCGAAGACGATACGGACTCTCTGTCGTGGGTGTCTACCCGCCTTAATATCGACGTTTACACGCTATAAATATTTTAAATGATTATCTTAATGCATTTGAAGTCGTCATTTACATAAGCGCCGATGGAATGAGGTTGAGACGAGCCCGCTGCAGTTAAAACATTCACACCCCGTTCGCGAAATAGCCGCCAAAGTAAACGCGTTTTCATCACGTACGTCTCATAAATAGCGGCGCGGTGCAACTCGCGTCGGGGCCGAACTAAATCTGACCGTATTATGCGCGTCCTGTCGAACATCAGACGCTTATTTGTGTCAGAAAAGCGCTCGAAAGACTTAAAGCCTTCCCGGTTGATGTATGGCGGCGACACGTGAATGCCGACCTTTATATTCAAATCGGCGGTATTCAAATGCGCTCGTTGTCTATGCGACGGTTGACAATTCGCGGGCACTTTCGAAAAAGGAACGCGGGAAACGTCATATCACCGACGGGGTTCGAAACTCGAATTTTGCTTTTTGGCGCATCGATACGCATCTGGCTTCTGGGCTGCGTTCAGGCGTCATGTTTGGTTCTTTGCTTTTATTTGAGTTCGATTGTGTCGGACGGAGATATAGTTTGAGATCTGTAGATATTTTGACGTGGGCCACTGATAAAGTTAGTGTTTCGCGGCGGTCGGTGAGTTAACGAGCGTCTGAGTAATGAGCGATGCTATTGTGATGTGAACAATGGCTGGCGATCGCTATTGTTTGTATAATTGAAAATGATATTCGATAACGACGCTCGTGTACCTGCGTACGTATGTGTTTAGATGCGGCACCTGCGTACGATAAATTATCAGATAAAAGTATCTCTACTTTAATTTGTGGAATTTTGTGATGATATCTGTGGTAGATATTACTTAGTTTTACGTGATATGTTAGGTTGTGAGGCCATGCAGGTTATAATTAGGTACAAGGGCGGTTTATTTACAAATTTCTTGTTCCGAAAGTTGATGCAAATTGTGTCGGAGGAGTTGGTCGGATGTCCTCACATCTGCATACAATGCCGCGGTGCATCGCTCCAGTTCAGCGGTAATTTATTGCTGATCCCACTGCTTAGATGTCGCCCGAAGATAGCTCGTATCTAATTTAAATCGAAAATAAAAGGTGTACTAAAGTGCAGAAATGTATCCCACATTTCGGCACTCTGGGCTAAATGTCCCCGGGGTTAAGAATCAGAAAGACTGTTGTAAGATATTGACTTGAATGAAATTAATTTACATTTTTCTAAATCCGCAGTGACTCTGGATGACAACATTAAATTTTACACTCTTAACGATCTCTCTAATCTTCCTCGGCCAATATGTACTTCATTCTCTTGCACCCAGTTACAGAAGGGGATATTAAGCGGGCCATTAAATCTATTTCCACAAAGGCGGTAGGTGATGATGGTCTCCAACTTCAAATGCTTCTTCCTATCCTTGGTGACCTTACTCCTTTTTACTGGTTCCTTTCCTTCTGCTTGGAAGAAGGCCTAAGTTTTGCCTCGTCCCAAAGTTTCAAATCCCTCTTCAGTATCCGATTTTCGTCCAATATCCATACTTCCAATTCTGTCTAAAGTCCTTGAGAGTGTTGTTAACAATCAATTATCTCATTACTTTTTCTCTTAACGCCTGCTTAGTCCTTACCAGTCTGGATTTCGTCCTGGCCATAGCACTGTATCAGCCTTACTCAAAATAACCGACGACATACGCTTGGCCATGGAAAACCGGCTCCTCACGGTGTTGGTTTTATTAGACTTCAGCAGTGCTTTTAATTTAGTTGATTTTGACATTCTCTTAGGTATCCTTTCCTCTCTACACATATCTCCCGCTGTAACTGCTTGGTTTGATTCGTATCTTCGGGGTCGCTCGCAGTCTGTACACTTCAATGAGGCTTGCTCTGATTGGTATGATCTTTCTGCGGGTGTCCCTCAGGGTGGCGTTCTTTCTCCTCTTCTTTTCTCCGTTTTCATTAACGCTATCACTAAGATATTAGCTTCTCATTATCATCTCTATGCAGACGACTTGCAGCTTTATCGCCATTTTCAAATCGAAGAGCTTCCAGGAGCCATCGATGCCATCAATAATGATCTTCAAAACATCAGTCTGTGGGCTAAAATTTTTGGACTACTAGTTAACGCAACTAAATCACAAGCTGTCATTATTGGTGGCAGATACTTCGTCAATTTATTGAGTCATCAGGCCCGCCCGCCAGTTGTGTACGACGGTGTCGCTATAGTCTACCCCAAGAAAGTTAAAGACTTAGGTGTATTCTTGGACTGCAACCTATCTTAGCATGTTCACATTGCTGAAGTAAGCAGGATGGTGTTTTGTTTGTCACTTAAACGTCTGACGTCGACTGAGGAACTTCTTGATAAGCTCGAACATCTGCAGAATTTGTGCATCTGCTTCATTTTCGGGCTCCGTAAGTACGACCATGTGTCGGAATTCCGGAAGCAACTGAAGTGGCTGCCTGTTCGGCAGCGTCGAGATTCGCACACTCTCTCTTTTCTCTTTTCGGTTCTCCATAATCCTAAAGCTCCTTCGTATCTTCGGGAACGCTTCGAGTATCTTGTACCCAGAGGTAAACCGACAAGGTTTACCTCTGGGTCATCCTCATCTCTTCTCCTTCGTTTCCCTCCCCACTCCTCAAGTCGGTATGATGGTTCATTTACTGTTCCTGCTGTGCGCCTCTGGAATTCGCTTCCACACTCCTTGCGGGATAGCCCTTCGTTAGATGTTTTCAAGAAACGAATAAGAGAACATTTCCTGTCAACGTGAAAATAGTATGAATATATTTTATATGTATGTTTATCTATATATATTGTGTGTATTACGTATATTATAGTGTATATATAAGTTTAGTTTGTTTATAAAATAAGTTTATAAATGTACTCTTTATGCACATAAGGATACCCTCTTCTGCAAATTTCGTAATCAAATTTAGGTTTGCTGTAAGAAAACCCAATTCGGGGTAAGCTGGCCTTTGTTCATAAGCTATTTGTCATTATTTTGTGTATATTTCTCTTTTTTTATGTGCAATAAAGAATAAGAATAAGATTTATGAAATGAACTACAAACAAAAAACAACAAAATTGACAAAATAAACAAAATTGGACCATTTTTTAGGGTTGGAATAATAATTATTGCAGTAGATGATGAACTAGCAAATGAAGCTGGCACTACAAAGAAAGTATCACCGGTGACGAAAAAGCTGTAAAGTAGCCGATTGTTATGGGATTATGGACATGTGCTGCAGAGGAGAATTTAAAGACAAATTGCTGGTGCTAGAACCATGAACGTGGATGGTTAGTATGGTTACCCATATGATAAGAGATGGCAGAAAAAAGAACGATAATTCGTACGGCAAAGACGTAAACTCTGTAAAAGGAGACAGACCAAAGAAAACGTGGATTCATGGAAAGAAAGATGATATAGCTACTTAGCTAGAAAGAAAATGAATTAATATTATGACGGATAATAGAGAGAGTATGAAAGAAAAAAACGAGGCAGATCAGCTCGTCTCGCTCAGCACAGTAGAAAGATGGATTACAAAGATATTCTACTAAGAATGTATGTTTTAAAAACAAATTCTTTAACTAACAACCAACACATTAATATCGTGATAAGTGAACGTTTAATCGTAACAATAATTTACTTCGATAAGTCTACATTTTATTTAGAAAAACAGTGTAAAAAATAACGCAGGGCGTGTCGTATAAATTTTAAATTAAACAAAGGAGTTTTTATCATCAGCTGTTGGTAACCAATTAACTGTAGTTGGAACGCCTACCGTTGACAAATTGATGTGTATTCCTGAACGGGACCGCGCCCTTTTAAATTTTAACATGGCCGACTTTTTACAATCTATTTCGTGTCAAATGAAGGATTGAGATTAGGAGTAGTAGGTTTTGAAAGATACCACTTTACGGGACAATTATTGCGTCAACAATTAATAATGACACATTTGAACTCGGCGATCATTGTACTGATATTTGTCACGGTCAACTGTCTAATAAACCCAGAGCAAAATATTTGCCTACAAGTTGTAAAGCACTGGGGTCCAGAAAGGGTTCTTTTAGAAACGGCTCAACTATAATATATGACAAAGTGTAGTTCTCTAAATGGCAACGATGAAGAATACAGTCAAAACTGTGTTATATTGACATATTAGCTACCGAAAAAGTTATGGCAATTTAGCTGAAGTCGTTTTAGAAATACGAAACGCTTTGATAGTGATTGCTACTTGTGTAGGCCCCTCCCACAATTCCAGAGATCCGGGTGTTTCGTCATCAGGTCGATACAAAAATACGATTCCTTTACAGGTACACGGGGCTCACCCAAAATTCTAGTAATCCATGAACCATCATTATTACCAGGAGACCAGAAAACTTGCCTTTTAATATTAAGAAACCTCCAGAATCTGTCCACGATTATGACAGATGACTCCAGCGCATTCTGCCCGTTAATTTACATTGTGTGTAATTTAACTGCGTGCGCGCAGCTTGCGAATGCCCACCTGCAAAGTCCTGCCGCCATTACTCTTTTTAATTGGTAGCTTGTCTTATAAAACAATTTTGTAACAGACTATTAACGTCTCATTATTGGAGTTCAGGAGGTATTAATAAAATCTATGTGTCTGATATGGAATTGTATGGATTTTATTTCTCCTTGTGATCTGACGGGAGGAAAAATGGAGTGAAGCAGTTGTGTTGGTTGATGTCTAGTCCCAGCATCAGTATTTTCTATGTGAGTAAGTCGTACCTTTTTAATACGTGACATTTTTCTTTTCTAGCGGCTTCCACACACGCAGGTAGCAAATCATATCGCACAAGTTTCGTTTCAGTTGTATTTGTGTGTGGACTGACTTAAAACCAGTATTTCCAAAACTCCATCTTCATGAATAACATGATGAAAAGACATCGCAAAGGTTCATCTTGGAATTGATCAAACAATCAGTAACTCTTCGGTGTGTAAATGAATGACGTCACTCTAACCACACTTAACTACCCACATTTCAGTGCCACCGCAGCCATTTAACAACTTCAGCTTGCTATCGCAGTCGTTAAAAAAAACTAAAGGCACAAAAGCACATGCAAATTGACTTAATTTATCTACATTCATTGAAAAACCTTAGATGTCCAAACAAAAGTTTAGAGGATTCAATTCAAATCCTGCCATTGTTGTCTGCCAAAGTATTTTTTCTTTTTAGGTTGATAAACGGTTCTCTGCCGGTAATTCGTTTAGAGTCGTCCATTAATTATGTTTTAAATCGGCAAGTCTATCATCGATTTTGACGGCACGTCACTGGGGATGTAGTTTGTCAAAATCATTCCGAACGAGTGATTTGATGCCACAATGTTTGGGCTTTTTTGAGGTGGGTCAAATTATAGAGCCGGAGATTAATGTTGCTATCGGCAAGCGAGGAAGTCAAGGCGATCTGGCTTAAAACGTTTGCCGAATTAGAGATGTTTTTGGTATCTAAGATTTTTTTGCTGTTTTGGCCACATTTTTATTTGAATTATGGGAAGTCCAGATTCTTTCGTCAATCTGCAGTCCTAGTTTAGGAATCTTTAATACTTTTAATTGTTGTAAGTTTGGCGAACTTACTGTCTCAATTCACACTTATTACAATTTTAAGACTGTCTACGTTACATTTTGGTAATTGAGTGTGTGTGAGGCATTTACTAGGTTAACTATTATTATGCAGTTACCAAACTCCACGGAACCACAGAAACTCCACTTCATCTTTACCTGCATTTTTTTCTTACTTTTGCTACCGGCAATCTTGCGTGTTCGCGCATAACTAATAGACAGTTGTCTGTGGTAGTTTGACAGTTTGACTAATGTAAGTCTATAGTCGATGCTCAAGTTTGACAGGTGAATTAAGACATAGAATGGCGATGTCGACATCTGGGATATTAACGGGGATGGCAATGTGATGAACCGATGACGTCAAATAGGTCTTTTAGAAGTTATTTTTCTGGACTATGGAAATTATTGGTTGCTTAAGAGTTTTTATTTTGAAGGATGTTAAGTAATTTGTCTATTATCATGGTATGAACGTTAGGTTAGGTTCCTATACGCACTAAGCCATAACACACTAAGCAATCGAAACATA
The DNA here is from genome assembly GCA_950005105.1 of Lycophotia porphyrea. Lineage (NCBI taxonomy): Eukaryota > Metazoa > Arthropoda > Insecta > Lepidoptera > Noctuidae > Lycophotia > Lycophotia porphyrea. Next base: position 15,287,189 of record OX465402.1, read on the forward strand.
CGTCATTGTTGCTTAATTATAATAAAGCATTATTAATAAGTCTACCTATATGAACGTATTGAAAAAAAAAGAATTGGCAGAGGTGACACTAGCAATTCCTAAATACCCACATTTCGACATTAATTCATGAGATTGCTGTGTTCCAGGAAACTAGCATTTAAAAGATGTAGCCTTACTACGTTACAAAGGCCCCTCAAATCAGTCATGTCCACATCAGAACGACGCAGTTATGAGAGATATATTCCTAAGAATTGAGACGTACCATCGACAAAGAGGTATGCCGAGTGTTTTTAAATCTACCAACACTTACTGCACTCAATTTTTGACAGTTAACCCTTCGGTACTTGAGACTATGGTCGAAAATCCCGAGCGGTTGGTAATTTTGATTGTAGATTAGTGGTTGTTATTGGTGGTCGATCGGTGGGTTCGATTAGACAGCAGATGGGTTATCAGGCTGAGTGTGCCGAGGTTGGAATGTCAACCGGTGTTCTGTCGAGTGTTTGTTTATGTACCTATCAGATGTATTGGTGTACGTTATTGAGGTTACGGTTTCTTTTGTCAACTACCAATGGCAATATTTGAATAAAATATTAGGATTTTTAAAATTAGGAAGCTATTACACCTGCTTGCCTCTGGTTTTATGATAGAAATAGGCTCGCTCCCTATAATTTAGGTGTTAAAAGGTAACTGGCGAAATGTGGGTGTGCATATTAGGTCACCTGAGCCCAGCTCAGTCCTTCTGGGATAACAGGCAGGCTATTAAAGTAACTACTATGGCGGATGCTGAGCTTCAAATTGGTGGAGAGAGGCATATTATTTACCTTCCCATATTCTTGATATAACTTGACGTAACACCTAAATAGACTGGGTAACTGCATGGGTGACTGGGTGGGTGGCTACTATACAATCTGTCAGATTTCTTTGATAGATTTTCATCTTTACGGCTAAAGCATAAGGTTCAAGATTGATTGAGAAAATCTGACAGTTTTGGGTACCTTGACCTGCTGGCGTCTGTACTTTCAAAAATACTTAGTGTAACTATGTCTCCTTAGTTAGTCATAGTTAAGAATAAACCAACACATCTGGGGGTTACCATGACGTCTTAAAGCAGGAGTAAATCCAGTGTTGGAAAGAGACAGAGCTATACAGGTCGTCTAGCGCCATCTCTTTCTCACACTGGAATTACTCCTGCTTTAAGACGTGATGGTAGGCCACCTAAATGCCAGGGCTGCGGGACTGTTCAAAAGAGAAACCGCGGCCCTGGAACACAAAGGACAAGTAAGGAACATGGATGGGTTTTAGTCAGTACAAGTGACACTCCCTTCCGCTTTGCCCAGTACGGTAGAAGTCATTTGATGATTTCTATCCGAATAAAAAAAAAACAAAAACAAAAATGCCACCTGGATGCAACATCTGCTTGAATAAGACGTTAGCCCGAACTAATGAACAAATGCAACAGTAACTGCATGCAAAAACGCAATTATTAACTCAGCCTATGATTATACACCATTTTTAATCTCCATGTTGAAATCATTTGAAACAAATGCATCGCGCGTTTGTTTCAAATGATTTCATTATCCAGTCTTACATTTATTCAATCTTACTAACCTTACAATTTCGTGTCAAAATAGCATAATGATACATGTATACGCTACAATTTTTAACCCTTATCAGCATACCATGTTGAAATCATTTAAAACGAACGCGTGGTTTTAGCCAGTCTTACATTAACTTTCTTACTTACTAATTTCGTCTCAAAATGGCATGTGTAGAGCGAAGGGCCTTTGTTAAGGGCATATTAATCGTCAGCCGGCCAACCCTGGGCAGGGGCGGGGCCGGGGCGCGGCAATAGCATACAATTTGCATCGACTTACCACCAGCTACTTGACCGCACGCAAACCGCCTGATAATAACGCGTTAATAGTACGTTAACACATGCAATCGCATCGCAAGGGTTGATTAATTACTTTCTGTAATGGACTGACCGTTCTAGAATCTAGGAATTTTTAGTTATAATAATGCTAGATTAACGTGAGTTTGTTAGGTAGCTGTGGTATTTAAATTTATACTGTTATCTTTAGTGGTTTAGTTATTAAGTGGATGCCGGAGTCCCTTTGGAATAGAATTAGCATTGTTGCACGTCGCATGATATTAAATGCAATAGAAAAATGGTTTACGATTAATTCGGCGACTAAAGTTATTTGTTGTTATAAAGAGGGAAATCACTTTAAAGGTGGGAAGACGACTTAAGAGCGACTGCGGGGGGACATGGAAGAGAAAAAATTTGACCGTTCACTATGGAAAGGCTAGGGGAGGTCTAAAGAGTGTAAAAAACCGCTTAACAACGCCGAAAGGTACTTGTTATCCCCGTCATTGTGATCATTTTTTTGTTCTAGACCATACCTGGGAAGGGAACCTTCTAGTTAAGAAGATATTGGGGGTCAAAGTTTCAACATTTTCACAAGTTTTTTTTTTAAATACATGTTTTTAATGTAGGATTTTTACTTTAAGCACCTCCAAGACCCCCTTACTATTCAATTCATCTATCAGCACAATGTTTTGAGTGCGTTACATTGAGTCCTACCGTAAAACGTGATATTTCAGCCCAAAAAAAGCCGTTTCCCAGCACAAATTTTTGCGTAATGTTACTTATTTTGATGTACATAGTGCTTGGTTGACGGCTTCGTGAAGAGTCTGTTTAGACGCTGTATGCTACAGAGCAAAGGAATCTGGAGATTCCAGATTGTGTCTAAAGAGGCCAAGACACATTTCTACATAAAAACACGTCATCATCGTTTTGTGTTTACCCTAATTTATTTGGGGTCGCCGCAGCATGTTTCATCATCATCTGCCTAGCCTTTTGCCAACTTTATTGGGGTCAAACTCAAACTCAAACTCAAAAGCATTTATTTCAATTAGACCATTACAGGCACTTTTGAATGTCAGAAAAACAAAGAAGGCTAAGCTACAGTCACAGACACAAGGCATAATAACTTGTGAAAGTACTGTAGTTGCCCATTCCAAAGCGTAGATCTCTATGGAGAAGAATGGGCAAGAAACTCCATGGACACTCTTTTCAATCAAATATTTGTTACATAATCATGGTTACATCATTCATGTTCAGATTATACATATGTGAGAACGATGTAGAAATATGTGCACGTTAAGAGCGTCCAGAGTAAAAGATTATATCAACAATTTAAAAACAAAGTACGTAGTTACAATAAACCGTGGTGAAGTGAATGATACGCAGATTCGATCAAGACTGCTATATTTATTAATACAGGTAGCACACATAAATAGTTTTAGTACGAGTACCCACATAACATACAATATCTTCCCCCAAATATTTTTAATAAGACAATTTTATTTTATAATAGAAACATATTCCATGTAGGTATATAAATTCTAAGTAAGTGCATATATTTTAACCTAGTGTGTATTTTACATATTGGTTGCACTAACATTATCACATTGATTATTTATCTAGTAAATAACACGTACATTTGATAGTGACAAATAATAAGTACATACATTTTTTATAAATTTTCTAATCTAGTTTAATATATAAATTCATAGATTCTTAATACATAAATTACTACATAAACACATTTTCTCATTATTTATTTAACCAGTAAATAAATATGATGTAAGTTTAACATTTTCATTTAAATACTGAAACAGTGCTGTACTTAATTATACTACACTGCGTTACTTACATCGTCTTCTTCTAACTGGTAAACGACACGTTTCGATAAGTATGGACATACCTTTTTGTAATGACCTCGTTTATGACACGAATAGCACATAACCTTAGCTGCCGGACACTGATAACCATCACAAGTGTCACTCGCACAAGAGGTACACGTTGCCTGCGCCGCGCGCGTACCCGCGCCAGCAGCGCCCGGCCGGGGCCGCTGCGTGCCGCTGCCGCGCCAGCGCTGCGCCCGGCGGCCCCTGCCGCCGCGACCGCCGCGCGACCCTTGCACCGCATCCACGACCACCGCCGTACCCTCACCACTGTTTCCAGCCTTGCTTTCCTCGATCTGCCGTTTTTCCTCGTGCGACATCTCATTCGCTTGGCATAATTTGACTGCTCTAGCCAAGGTGAGATCCTCCGACCTGAGGAGACGGTCACGTAGCCTGCCGTCGACAACACCACAAACTATGCGGTCTCGAATCAATCCTTCTTCGAGATGTTCAAATTCACAGTGTTGAGCGAGAAGCTTGAGAGCGGTGACGTATTCATCTATAGATTCACCTGTCACTTGGTTTCTTGTAAAAAACTTGAAACGAGCCATCGTGGTATTATGTTTCGTTTTGAAATGTTCGTTAAACTTGTTTATGAGAGTTTCAAAATTCTCTTTGTCCTCATCCTTTGTGAACTTGAATGTGGTGTATACGTCGTAGCCCTCGGAACCAATCAAATTTACTAGCAAGCTTGCTTGTACATCGGATGTTTCTTTGTGAATACCGGATGCCTTTAAAAATACCATAAACTGTTGGAACCACTTGCGCCATGCTTCGGCTCGACTTGCCGGTCCACCCTCCAAACATAATTCCGCTGGCGGACGCGCATGCTCCATGATTATTTTTACTAAAATCTTCGCCTTTGCACGAATAACACTGTAAGCACTTTTAATAGTCTGAAAACTTGCTGTAATACTTAATTTATTTAGCACCGCTGCCACCATGAAGTGAATGATACGCAGATTCGATCAAGACTGCTATATTTATTAATACAGGTAGCACACATAAATAGTTTTAGTACGAGTACCCACATAACATACAATACGTGGCAGCCTAGAGATGACCAGTCCCAACTGACAGCGCCCGTCCACGAACATGACGCATGGATCAGCCCCATTCAGTTCAACCATATTGAAGCTTCCAGGCTTACTGGATGCAGCTGTATTTTCCAAGGAGCGACTGCCTATCTATCTATCGGAGCATGTTTCCTCCTGATATCTGTACTTAATATTATAAATTAATGCGAAAGTAAGTTGTTTGTTACCTTTTCACGCTTAAAGCACTGAACCAAACATCCTGAAATTTTGTATATACTTTTTCAGGGTGTACAGAAATGGACATAGGGTAACTTACCTTTCATCCCGAAAAAAAGTACTGTTCCCGAGGAAAAAAACAATAACGTTCTTATGCTCAAAGATGGCGCCACGTGTCTTTTGAATCATGATTGAATTACAAGCAGAGTACAACCCGAAATTATTGTCAAATTCTAAATAAATGCGAACGAAGCTGCGGGCAAAACTTAGTATTTAATAAGATTTATTCATGTGAGGAACAGGGTGTAAAGTTCCTCAATTCTCCATTGGAAAGGGAGGGTCCTCCAACCAGACGGGGGTTGTCTCTGATGGGCTACAATCCGACAGTTGTTCCCGGGTTTTCTATAAATTCTTAAGCCACAGATAATTATAATATCGCGATACAGAATTTAGATGTTAGTTCTTCATTTGTGACATAGATGGCATTGTAGTAGAAAAAATAAAGAAATAGACGGTTTTTCTTTCTTTACTTTTGTGCTGTGCCACTACAGGTACACTTATTAAACAAGTTATTAAATTGCGATTCTCATTTGTGTAGTCCCTCATGATTACTGTACGTTGTTTCATAACTCCGACTTACGAGTTTTAGGTCGTCGGCTCGAACCCGAGCAAGCCCACTTTGTGTACTTAATGCTCTGCTCTCAAAACGTTGAAGAAAAACATCGTGAGGAAACAGGGCTGTCCTAGAACCAAAACTTCGAAGACATATGACATCACCCAACCGCACTGGGCACACGTGGATTACAGCCCAATCCCTATCATAGAGAGGAGGCCTGTATCCCAGCAGTGGGAATATTATAGGCTCACCCTATTTCTCCATGCTCGAAATTACGTAATTATTTTGTAATTCCGACACATAGGTTTCAGCTGTTGGCACCGCTTCCATGTTTGTTGACGAAGCGCGCGAAATTATCCAGATTTCGCGGCAAATCTCCCGCCCGCGGAGTTTGTTTATGACCTGACAAAAGCACACTTTAAGGTCAGCACAGATGTGGGACTATTGTCGAGCGGGAAACGAGAAGCGTGTGTATTGCGTTATGTATGAGCTTTGCAGTTGATAGTATTACCTAGCATGTCTTATTGCGTTTAGGCCAAAGAAACCAGGACAGCCCAAAAGAGCGTTGGGTTGATGTTATCGCCAAAATCGCAGCAAAGGGCTGAATGAGGGACACACAAAGCAGGAAGTATGACAGAAAAAGGGGAGGCCTAGGCCCAGCTGTGGGTGAGTTCTGCCTTAAATGAAGTAATACGAGAACATCATTATTACACGGATTTTTTGTAAGGTTTTATACAGAGGTGTCCTATATCACTCCCGCATATCACCATTTTCATTTGGGAGATTTTGATTTGTGCTCCGCCGATAAAAGTTCCTCGTCTGCGGCCTCCTTTATCGTTACAGAAATGATAACTTTATGTAATTTTAAACTGTATCTCGTTGAATTAGAGACTATTAAAGTGTAACGTGATGTATTTTTCAACGGTTATTTAGTTTGACATGGTGTTTTGTTTACTTGTTGAAAATATTCCGGTGCGTTTGGTGCGCGCACGCATTTCGTTTGTTTTGTTATTCATTTAGGATTACAGCAGTTATTGTTATTATTAATGTGTTTATGTATTCGAGTGCTGAAGTGGGTAGGTACCGATAGAGATTGATCGGGAACTATAATGTAAGTATGATTTGTATTCTATATTTGTTTTTTTTTTCTACCTAGGCAATAAAAAAAAATGATTCAGGTATGCGTACATTATTTACAAACTACAATTTATACACCTATAATAAGATTTAAAAATGTACAAATTGATTAAAGAGGAAAAGAATTACAGAGCGTCAAAAATTCGTCCGCATCGCTGTCAATAGGAAAAGTGCCCAGAAGGCTGGCAGTATTGTCACGTTGTTAGTAGTATTGCCATCCGCAATGCCCATTATTTGGCCAAAAAATAGGCCCGCCCTTTGGTCACGTGAAGACGTGTGACGTGTGGTTTGATTTCCCGAAATACTAAGTGGGCAGTCAGACTACTCCATGGCCCTAGTGTTCCAACCCCAAACGGCGCAAACACATAACATATTGTATTTGCGACGTCTGAAGTTTTCGGCTCGGGGTTACGGGCGGGTCGGGGAAGGTGAGACCATCCGCAGGCGATGGATGTTTACTCTCCAGGGCTGAAAGAGTGTCTGGAGAGTAAGGCACCACCACATCACTGCTGAACAGTATCCTGGCTGCCCCCTAATGTCACCCTCACTTAACTTGGATTAAACATGAGCACAAATACCTTTCTGTGAAAAGTTATTAAAAAAAGGTAATTTGAATCTAGAATACGGGCGAAACGTGCAGTTTTCTTTAATTTGGTTTGTTTAAGATTTTTGAGTAGCCACATCTTTTTGGTCATGCAGAATCCTGTAAGGCAAGGTAGGTAATGCTCCCAGGCACGTTATAAGTTCTCCTGGGTCGCCAGACGGACACAGCGCACTAAACTCAGTGCAACAGAGTGTCACGCGCCCCGGGGAATGCTTTTTAGGACTGGAGTAGAATTTTTGCTTTCGGACAAAGTTTTCCGCAAAGTTTGTTCGAAAGGTGTTGATGTCGGGAATGGGAGGATACAAAGGTACACTATGAGGTTTGTGGACCTTGCCATGCCAGCCTGGGAACAGTGAGGGCATCATACTAGTTGTACTTACATCCAGTGATGTGACGTGTTTGTTGACTGGCACTAATTGTTCTGGCGTTGCTACAGCTGGCGTTGAACATAAAATAATAAACTTACCAACTATCAGCAACGTATTAACATTAACATACTATATAATAAACTCAAAAAAATAACATATTTACAAATAAACAAAAAAGATAATTTCAGACGTATCGGTTGCCTAGCGACGGAGGCAGCGCAGTCGCGCTGGCGGCCTGGGGGACGCGCCGACCACGCCGTCATTTTAGCGCAGCCCTGAGGCCATTGCTGTGAGACCAGCGTCGCGTTGCGTCCACATTTTTCAAAATTGTTTTTGTCACGAACAAGATACAGCTGGGAAGTGCACAATAACCCCCCAACTGATCCACAGTTCACAATGCACTTTCAGATTCCACAGATTTACATCGCGGAAAAGTTTCATGACCAATCCAGTTTCAATTTCCGATGATTCCAAAGAATTGACGAAACAAGGCAACTTTATAATGTCTTGCACCGTGTCAATGACTATATTATTTTAATTGCTCATTAAATATAATAAATATTGCCCTAAGAGAAAAAAACCATCGTCTTGACGTACGCTGTCAATTTTCCTGTTTTATTTTGAGATCCATTTGTTTGGTACCGGTCATTTTTCTAGCGAAATGATCCGAGTGTCAGCATTATATGGGAATTTTTAGGTTGTGTGATAGAAAATGCGTACAAAGTCCTGCCAGGGCTGCGGGCTGTTCGAAAGAGAAACCGCGGCCCTGGAACACAAAGGGCAAGGAAGGAACATGGATTGGTTTTAGTCAGTACAAGTCTGACACTCCCTTCCGCTCTGCCCAGAGCGGGAGAAGTCATTTGATGATTTCCCATCCAAGTGACTTTATCTACACTTATAAACTTACTCACTTATTATAAAGAGGAAATATTTGTATGTTTGTAAGGAATAATCCACTAATATTAATTCTCTTTATTTTATTTATTTTTCTTTATTAATCCAGAAATATTTGTGTTGTGCGGGAATCGAACCCGCGATTCGCAGCGCAGCAGCCTATCGCTCAGCCACTGCGCCAACCGTGCCGTCAAATATATTTATTAAGTAATCGTTTTGTATGTGAATAAAATCAGTGAAAGTACTGTGCTTAGACAGGCTTAAACATGATTACATGACCATCCTAATATAAAAAAAAAATATCTAACCATCCTTACGTTCTCCGATCCACGAGAGATATAATTTTTAAAATAAAAAAAAAACTGGCAAAGGAATCGTGGCATTAATCCGTTGGCATGAAAGGAGGCCGGGCGGCCCCCCGTGGGGGGTGGCAGGTGCGTGTGCGCAGTGTAGGCGAGCGGGAATATGTGAGGACAAGTGTGATCTCGACATTGTTCAATCAAACTGTTTTAGAACTTTTGGGGCATTTTTAACCTCTTCAAAAAGGAGGAGGTTCTTAATTTGTTTTTTTTTTTGTGTTTGTTACCTCATAACTCCGTCATTTCTAAACCGATTTGAAAAATTCTTCCTTTATATGAAAGGATATACTTCTCGATTGGACCCATAGAAATTTCATCAATATCGGTTCAGTAATTTGGTTCTTTTTTCACGTTAATTGCTAAATCACGCACGTCGCATGAAGTTTTGCATGTTTAATTTGGCATACTGCCCGATTTCCGATTGAATTGAAATTTTGCACGCTTATGAATATCGCGTGATAGTACAATATATAGATGACATAGAGTTGATCTGATGATGGAGCTGGAAGGTGGCCTTAGGAACTCCGTTATGAAATGACATAAGCCCATCGAGATTAGGCTCATATGATCCGTCATGATGAGTACTTTGCCTATAGATGGTATCCAGGGTCTGATGATGGAGCTGGAAGGTGGCCTTAGGAACTCCATTATAAAATGACATAAGCCCATCGATATTAGGCTCATATGATCCGTCATGATGAGTACTTTGCATATAGATGGTATCCAGGGACTGATGATAAAGTTGATGGTGGCCATAGGATCTCTGTAATAAAACAACGTAACCGCATCGAGTTTGAGCTTTTGATGCTTCTTGATGAGTAGTTGGTCTTTAGATGGTCTCCACGGTCTGATGATGGAGCTGGAAGGTGGCCATAAGAACTCTGTAAGGAAACGACGCAACCCATCGAGTTTGGACTCGTTTGATTCGTCTTGACGAGTACTTTGTTTCTAGGAGGATCAGCTTCATATTGGCAGAAATGCATTGGCATTCATACTATAATCGATCGTCAATTGTTTGTTTGTGACATCACTACCCGGGAAGCGACCGGAGTGTTGCCGCCGGCGCTCCCGTGTTGCCATGTAAGTTTCCTCATTTTTCACATTAGTTCATTACATTAGTGCTTTTTAGTCAATTTTATTTATTTTTTACCGGGGCATTACTTTTCCTTGTTATAGATATGCTGTTATTGACACTCATATTTTGGCAATGACGGACCTCAACCATGTTATCATACAATAATTAACTATGGAAATAGTAAGCAATTAAAACAGACGATTTCTTACGATCCTCGTAAAAACTCCACGGTTATGATGATATTTATTCTTGTTTCAAGTACTTTTTTTCTGAAGGGTGTAAAAATACTCTTAACGAAGCCGAAAGGCGCTTGTTCTTCCCGTCATTGCGATCATTTTTTTGTTCTAGACTATACCTGAGAACCTTCTAGTTACGGAGATATTGGGGGTCAAAGTTCCAACTTTTTCAAAAGTTTTTTTTTAAACATGTTTTTATTGTATTTTTTTTTACATAAGACACCTTTACGACCCCTGTACTATTGAATCCATCCATCAGTACAATGTTCTGAATGCGTTACATTGAGTCCTACTGTAAAACGTTATTTTTCACCACAAAAAATCGTTTCCCAGCAATAATTATTGCGTAAAGTTACTTAGTTTGATGTACAGAATGCTTGGTTGACGGCTTCGTCAAGAGTCCGTTTACACCCTGTATGTAGAGTACCTATCACCGGTTCATATACAGCTTAGTTGGGTTAAGAAAAGGTGTTCAGTCGGGAAATTCAGTAGCAAAGTTAAGGTCAATTGTCATTTACAAGCACGGGATTAATACTGCATCATCTCAAGTCGTTCGGGATTCTTTCTATAAATCTCCTTACTGAAACATACAGTTATAAGAAGCACCGAAACGATAAAACCTCAGATTGGGAAAGATAAGCAAATCAATTATAATAACTTGGCTCGCCAGTTTGTCGACATGTGGGATGTGGACTAGGCGATCATTGTACCGATAGTTGTTTCAACCAATGGCTTAATTGCTAAGAGCCACTACCTGAGGAGGCTCTCGTTAGACAGCTGGATCAAGGGCTTGATTCAGAAAGCGGTACTCCTGGACACGGCTTGTATTTTTAGGGAGTTCCTTTCTCTGGAGCCTGTTCCTGAAACCAGTGGGCTAGATTTTTTTATATTTTTAAATGTTTTTTGTTTATTGGTTTAATATAGGGATATTTAAAAACGGCATCAGCTAATAAAAAATATGAGGTAGTACCTATCAGGCGCAGTGCTTATAAGTGTGATATGATAGATCTTTGTCTGTAAGCAGTTTGATTAGTTTGTTTGGCCAGGGATCTCTAAAAACTGCTCCAAATAAAAAAGGTCATATCGCCCGCAGCGCCCCTTGCGGCGAGCAGGCGGAACCAATCGTTCGGTTACGGTGTCACTATTATTTTATGTATTCTGACAGGATCACACAGGATTTCTGGATAATTGTTCACACGTAGATTATGTGATTTTAACAGTGGGCAGGACTCGTGGTCACCTTCCCAGTTCTACAATATAATGAGTAATGCAATGTAATGTGTGTGTAATGTAAGTTAGTGAGTTCGCTAATTTAATAAAACTCAACCACTCCGGGAGTGCCGACAGAAGTGATAAGCTTTTTTTATGATTCTGAATTATTTTTAGAAAAATATTTGTACTTATACCTGTTAGGCTGACGTTACTAAGTGACACAATATAACATTACGCCAGTAATCCCCGAAGGGTTAGGCAGAGGCGTACCTCAGAGTACACCCATATTTCACAGTTATGTTTAATTTCCATGTAATAGGGGGCGACCCTATTGCCATTAACCCGGAACAAATCCAGACTCCGTGGCTGCTACTGAGAAATTTCAAATGGAAAAACCCTCTAACACTTTACCCGACCTGGGAATTGAACCCAGGACCTCATGCACAGCCAGCAGTTGCACCTGCGGCCACTAGACTAACGCGGCAGTCTTTTTTTTAAGTTATCTTCTATTCCCGCATTGCGCTCATCAGGGATTCACTCCAGGCCTTCAGCATTAATTTAACTATTAAAAACATTCGCATTTTCTCATAATAGAATGCTACTTTACGAGTATAAGAGTATTTTTACGTCTGAGTAAAATAAAACTACATGCGAGTATACGCATATATAAATGTGACTCGTACGCCGCAGGAGTCTAATCGATACCGGCGATAGTGCTGCAGCGAGGTCCATATCGATTATAGATAGACTGACGTTGGTCAATACTTGTTGTAACGTTTTTAACTGGACTAATCAGAGTAACCATGCAGCCCTGTGTTGGGCCACTAACTTTAAATATTCTGTCTTACTGGGGGCTATTATAGTCGCTTTTACAATTCTGCCAAAGCCGCCATTTCAGACCCCCCGATCTTTGACAACGGTGCGTTGTCTGTTGTATGGCAGTAATATGTTCTCTTTCTTCTTGTCTTGTTGTCCGACTAGTACACAGCATGGACCATGGACGGTACTGCCGTTTGCTCACCCAGGTTACAGGTAGTTGTGCATTATGGGCAGACATAATGTAATGAATTAACAAAAAAAAATAACACTCCGGGAGTGCCTACAGAAATGAAAACAAGTCTTTTACTTATACGTAGTAATACGTCTAACCCTCGAAAGAACGAAAAAAAAAATTTTTTTTTTTCAAAATTCTGGTTTATTTTTAGAAAATATGTTTGCATAAGCCTTTTACTTATACATTTGACTAGACCCTGTATTGTTTTGGGCTTGTAATATGTAGCAATACGGCTCTGCAACAAAAAAGAGGTCGTTTAACGGTGTCGCGAGTTCAATTGTTTTTACACATCTCAAAAATGCCCAACCCACATAAAGAAGTTTTCACTTAAAAAAATACCTACTTTTATGTTTCAGATTGCCGAATGACTGCTTAGAGATTCCAACGTACCGAGGACATGATCTAAAGTATCAAACTCTTATTACTTTAGTGATGTTAAGTAGGCTAGTATATTGCATCCGTCAAACCCGAATATATTAAGTATGTACAATAGCGGACACTCTCGCCTGATCACCACTAAGCAAATTTTTGCTTGCACTCACAACATGAAGCGCTCTCTAAACGGGAGGGGTGCCTCCGCATGACTCTAGCGACTTTTTTTTTAACTGTTCAAGCGGATACGGCTGCGATGGTACATGTACAGTCCCCAGCACATCAAATTACCACCAACTGTCAAATTTCTTCAATTTAATTTAAACCGTGAAATGTTGAAGGTTCAGTTCAAAATCCAATGAGAATATTTGACAGTGAGTAGTAACTTGATGCGCTGACTACTTGATGGGCGAAAAGCTGTGCCCAGACGAGTTCCTCCACAAACAGCTCTAGGCACACTTATATTTCCGGAAAGCCCACGGAACTCCATGTCTAGATATTATGTAAGTACATGGTATATAATGTCAATGGCATAATTATACTAGCGCAACAGGAAACACTCACATTGCGTTGCTTTCAAGTAATTTCACTTTCTCTTCTACTCTAGTGCTTACTATATAACATCTAGGATTATTTAAGTTTCGCTGTATAATCTATGCATCATGCTGTGGTCAATTTTAAGGCTTTAGTTTACTACAAGCGAAGACAAGCGATCGGGGAGGTATAAATGGTAAACTGAGACGATTCGCTCACCACACTGGGCCCTGATGGTTGATTCTAACCAAAGAGATTTAAAAGTTACAGAGCTGACATTGGGAATATTGCCATACAAAATTTTTGATAATTTTTGACTTTGCAACACTAATGCTACCTGACAAGTGGGTGTATGACAGTAGACAGAACGATTTCGTAAGAATAGATAATTTCAAGTAATACAGGGTGTAAGCAGTCTCTTCACGAAGCCGTCAACCCAGCATTATGTACATCAAATTAAGTAACTTTACGCCAAAATGGACGACTTTTTTTTGGGTCTTAAAAATCACCTTTTACAGTAGGACTCAATGTAACGCAATTAAAACATTGTGCTGGTGGATGGATTGAATAACACGGGGGTCGTCAAGGTGTCTTTATTAAAAAAAAAATACATTAAAAACAAGTATAAAAAAAAAAAACTTGTGAAAAATTTGGAACTTTAACCCCCAATATCTCCGTAACTAGACGGTTCCCAGGTATGGTCTAGAACAAAAAAATGATCGCAATGACGGGGAGAACAAGTGCCTTTCGGCTTCGTTAAGAGTCTGTTTACACCCTTTAGCTCTGTCTCTTTCCCACACTGAAATTAATCAAACACACACCCATCGCGTCGCCACCGCTTCGCTATCAATATGAAAGTAGGTTCCAGGGTAATCATCTCTATCTGTGCTAGATTATTAAATAATGAGTGCAGTTATCTTTAGTCGGTTAGGAACACTCACGAACATATTAGGTGCGCAGTTGCTCCATGCAAAATAATAATTTTCGAGGTGGTATGTATAGTCAAACCTCTTGTAGAAAATGATGATGGTAACTTCCCCTCTTAAATCATCTTTGGGTTTCGTGTAATAACAACAACAACATACATTTATTTTCAGGCTACTTAGGCCCATAGATATATACCTTACAGACTAACAAACATATGATATAATACAAATTGTGTTAGTAAATAAAACCTTAAAACTATGTTAGTAACACTTCACTTGTGCACTATGTCACTGCGCGTTCATGTGGCACTTACCCGTGGAAGCGACGGAACATCAATCACTGCGGCCAAAAGATAATGATTGAGTTTATGATTGGGTAACCTACTTTGTATGGTTCACTCCGATAGTCTGCGCCTGATTTCACTCTGATAGTGTCGGGTTGCCTTCTCATCGGAGTATGAAGGAAGGAGAGGCGAGCGTGCACCTGTGTCTACGTTCACACTTGTGTCTTTTGTCTCCCGCACCAATGGCTAGGTCCCGCTTAGGTTGAACGCCATGGCCGAATTCGGTCAGCAGGCCTATGAGGGCTATTGCACTGTATAATCTAAGCAAATAACCTTAAAAGCTTACTCTTATTTACTTACACTACACTCACTCTCACACTCACTCACTCTTACTCTTACACTCACTCACTCTTATTCTTACACTCACTCACTTTTACTCTTATACTCACTCTTATTACTCTTACACTCACTCACTATTACTCTTACACTCACTCACTCTTATTTTGACACTCACTCTTACTCTCACTTACTTTTACTTACTGCTTACTCTTACTTAGCTTATTTTAGCTTAGCTTTTAAGCTTTGCTTTTTTTAGCTTCTAAGGTTTGTTCAGCTCGTCCCACCGTCATCTACTCTTTGCGCGCTTATTGGGAGAACCTAATGATTCTATTTGTTGTACAAGCTAATATTGTTTATTTTTTTATCTATAACTTCTACTTTCATGTGTGTTGGACTCCCTTTCTACTTCCTTGTTTTAAACAGAAATGCTCTCTGTGTATGTATATCTATAGGGTGACTGATAATTAGTGACCGATACTTAAACACGTGATTGTACTCATGATAACAAACCACTTTCCCAAAGAAACTCATTTTTCATGCAACGTGTGTAGGAGAAAAATGTACAGTAATCCTTGGAATGGAACTCGGTTTTGCATGCACATTTAAAACGGGCATGCTTAACCAAAGTGTATGGCTACCTTAACAGCTGATAGGTAGCGCACGCGCGAGAATTTCATACGGATGTTGTGATAAATGTGAAAAAAAAGTATGTAAAAAAAATGTTTATTTGGGAAAGTTGTTTGTTATCATGAGTACAATCACGTGTATAACTTTCAGTCACTAATTACCAGTCACCCTCTATATCCACCAATCTGCAGCAGTGTGCGTGCTATATTATGGCCCTCACAGACAGTAGGATTGTGTCTCAGTATTGGGAACACCCAGCCGGCGAGCGTGTTCAGTCCAGATGTAATATGAACGTGGACTCGGGTGGCTTTCTGTAGTTTCTGTATAACCCCATGGAAGTAAGGCGTGAGTATATGTGTAGTCGCTTTAAGAACAATTCTGGCTTTTTTCTTAATTTACAACCATTACATCCAACTCCTAAAAATATCCCCAATGACTCAAGCGTAAACAAAAACCAAATAAACGAAGGAACGATATTACTTGCGAGCCATCAATTAATGAATCGAGTAAATAATCAGCCACCCACGTGCAACATTCATTACCGGCTTACAATGATTAAGAGTTGGTTGTATACTATACATGTGCGGCAATGTATGGTGTATGTGGCGAGTGTCTCGTTGCGTAGACTTGGAGTCATTGACCGGAGCCTTGACCGCCGCTCAGTGAAAGTTGAACTGCAGTGATGCCAAACAAGATACTAACTAAGATATCGATTTACTTTTCAATCGATTCAAGTATCGGAATGGCAGAGAAGGGGACCATGTTACATTTTAGCATTCATATATAATTTCGAAGCACTACAGAAGTACATAGATTGAAATGTAACAGTACAAGACCCAAATAATTACAAAATAATAGTTTAAAATCATTGTTTTAATGTACAACACTTAAAATTAAAAATAATCAACAACAATTACACAATAATCAACAAAAACGCGATCAACAGCACAGACAACAACATTATTTGTTTGCACACAACAATAAATATCACAACATTATAACATAAGTCAACACTGATGGAATTACATCTCCATCAGATCTACGAAATTTGTATTTACACTGGCAACCCCTGCTTATAAAAATAAGCTATAGAACCTCTTTGCCCCTTAATTTATTTTGTTTTTTTTTAGTGCTTGTGGCCTCCCTTGTGGTGGTAGACGTGTTTGTAGACAGGAACATGGACGGGGTAGGGCTTGGGAATTGGGACCTCGACCCTCTTTTCGACCTCAACGGGGTAGGGCTTCTCGACCTCATAGGGGACAGGCTTCTCAACGGTGTAGGGAACTGGCTTCTCTACAATTTGTTGCACGACCTGTAAAAGAATTTTGAGCTTAGTCTTGGTTTCTGGAGGACATCATTTGGGGGCTGCGGAGAGATATCGTATATACGTTGAGCTATCAACGTCCTAAAATACTCTAAGTAGAGTATTTTGGAAGAAGAAAGTTCACTTAAAGAATTTGGGTATTAATCATTTTCATCTAAATATTGGGTGTCCAATTTTGGGGTGAGAGAACGTATCCAAATGTAACCGGCTGCAAACTGTCACAAACGCACTGTTCTTTTTTCAAACGCACGCCTGACTGCCCGCGCTTTTACTTTCTGTCATGGCCGACTGAGTTACGTAACTTGATGCAGTAATGAATGGGTAACGTTATGAGATAATTGCAAAAACGCATCTAGACACAATAACTGTGATATAACATCTACTTTGTACTACTTTATTTGCCGTGTAAAATAATTGTATAGTTTCTCCTTTGGCAGTAACTTTGTGGTTTAACTTAAATTGAATTGATGTCTAGGAGATTGTCGTTTTGCCTGTAAGTAGGTGTACTTAATTGGCTCCGTGTTTATGTTATGGCCAATGTAAAATGGCAATAATTAGTTTTTACTAAAGGTAGACAAAGAAATGCAATTATTTTATACCTTTTTATGAAACTAACCGTGAAAGTCATAAAGAGTTGTGTCCGTTTTATTTGCGTAATAAATTGTTATCTTCCTTTTATTTGTTTTGGTAAGACTTTAAATGTGTTTAAAATTAATGTTAATTTATTCATCATTTTTTATACTTGAAATAGCCCGGAATCACCTTTGGCAGTGTAGTTATGTTAGTGTTGCAATGACAAAAAAATGAGACGGATTAGTTCTGGTATGACAGTTAAATCAAGAAGAAAAATTCAAAATCAATGCAAGTGCTGCATTTGAAATGATGTAAAACGATAGTGTGAAGTAAATGACTAATTAACAGATGATGTATGAGGACAATTGGTCGCACGATTCGCGTAGTATGTTTTTATTCAATCAATAAGTCATGAAGCAAATCAACTGAATTAAGAAAGAGGCATAGCAGCAATTGTAGCAATTAATCAGAAACAAACAATTTGTTTTACATTATTCCAACAAAGGTTGGAATAATGTTCTTTCAATAAAGGAACTGGAGATTCAAAATTCAAGCCAAATTGCGCTAATAATAATTGCATCATATTTTACATACTTATAGGCAGTAGATATCTAAATGTTTGATTAGTCTAATAGTGCTCCTTATATCAATTGTACTATGTTCGGGTCGGCATCCAATATATGGAGCGCCTGCCTATCTGACCTCCACAACCCAGTTAGTAATGGGAAACGATACCTTTTAGTAAGACTGGTTGTCAGAATTTTCGGGGCACTGACTACCTGACTTCCTTATTCCGCTGAATTTCTTATTTAAATTATTAAACTGATCGAAAAATTAGTTCGCAAGAAAGAATTAAGATTGGTATTTGCTATTGAGGTAAATACCTTAAGGAAGCCAATTAAATCTAACTACAAACAATAGATAATCTCTGGGTCACCCTAATCATTATATTCACCTGTCTTTTTGAGCACTAAAATCACCAAACACATGTGAACACACGTATCGTAACGTAATGGACATTGTCAAAATGAAAGGTATAATGTATCTTTGAGTGCGTTACGCAATTCGCTGAGCTATTTGAATGGCCAGCACCGTAACCACCTTTAGAATTTGTGACAATCGCTTCCAAAACCTTTGTATTTTCAACTGGATTAAAAAATTAAGGTTGAAGCTCCAGGGTAGCCCACAAAATTGAAATTTTCTTACGAAATTGTCAGTAAATGCAGGTCAGTAACAAAAAACGTAAGAAAATTTGAATTTTTCGAGGTTCCTTGGCGCTCCACTTTTTAACCTTGCTTTTCAGTAAGATTGTCATTTTCTCTAGGACCTTTGGGCTGTTGTTATAAATTAGATAACCGTATCTATTTTGATGTTATTTTTCCAATTTTTTCCCGATTTTTCCCTCATAACAACCATAAAGTTTTATTATTAAACGCTTATATTTAAATTTTACAGGTTATTGTTGTTTTTCATAATGGCATAAATGATTGCTTTTTTAAACAGTCCTCCATAAATATTTAAAAATAGTTGTCAGATTTTAAACTTCAGGAGTCAAAAGCTCACCTTATAAACTGGCACATGGATAGGCTGTTCCACTGTCACGTGGACGGGGTAAGGTTGCGGGATGGGGATCTTCACGTACTGCGGGACGGAGACCGCCACGGGATGCGGAACCGGGACCCCGATCTTCTTCACAACCGTGACGTGGTAGGGCTTCGTGTGTTCGGAGTGGGAGTGACCTTCCGGCTCCCACTCATCCGAGGGTCGGGCGGCTGCGAAGGCCGCTAGGAGGAGGATGGCTGCTGTTTTCTGGAAGGTAATGATTATTTATGTTAGTGTTGGTCTATTGGATTAAGACTTTAACAATTCCACTGCTGGAACTGGAGAGGGTGTAGCAATCCAGGAAGGGCAGACAGAAATCCTGATTGCCTAGATTGTGGAGCTTTCTCTTAATTTTCAGAAATGTGGAAGTATGATCAAAAAAAGTGATTTTAGACTAATTTAAAGGCAGGTTTCCTCCACAGTTTGTCTGTTATTTTAAAGATAAATTTAAATATAAACTAGTACGTAATATGAATAAGAACGTTGGAATCAAACCCGTGATCTCGCACTTATGCACTTAACTTCCGGGCTATTCTATTGTCTTTCAATGTAATTTTTATCATAAAGATAATAAAAAAGCCTTTGAAAAGGTAATTAGTTTCGAATTTTCGATGCTATTTCAAAATCAGAATATCATTTGACATTAATGGCTGTCTATGGTGTCAGATGAACTCATAGCCCATTCACCGTAGCACCAGTAGTAGCAAAGTTATGATGTAATATTACAGAATCATTATGTCAGAAGCTATCACCGATTTAAACTATGCATTATGTATTAATAATTCTTATTCAGAGCGTGAGAAGTAATAAAAACAATATTCTATTAAAACATTTTGACAGTTCTCAAAACCCGCCATGTTTTTGACAACACTTTTTTTGTATCGAACTTCCACGCAAAGAAACCACATTATACAGCCAGGAAATCCGTCACAATTTCCCGATCCATTTCAAATGTCGTGGTTACGTCACTTTATATTAAATAATTAAGAAAACACTTACAAAAGCGATCATGTTGAATAGTTTAGATGCTGTTGTCGACTTCTAAGTATTGACTGGTGCTTTCTGAGATCCCCACGAGTGTTTTATACTTGGTGAAATGTACAACGCGCCTTTCCATTCAGCGATAGGATCGTCGTACCATGATGCTATCGAATTTCAGAACTGAGAAGGCGATGCTGATTGCTTTTTTGTACATTGCGGTTTTTGAACGAGATTGGCAATTTGGATTTAGAATAAAAGAAGCATTGTATACCATAGACATTGGTTTTATACAGTAGTAGTGTGATTCCATAGTTAAGTTCGATTGTACTATTCAGCCTAACAAGGAGAAGTATACCAGGCTCTTGATTTTGTTTTTTTTTTCTCTATATGTGCTCAATTCTCTTTTTAAAGTTATTATGGGCGATAGAAAGTATGACAGTTAAATTAAAAAGGTTTTATGCGACAGATTGTTTTGTTTTATCCGTTTTAAACACTGTGTAATTACATAGGCTTACAATACATTGTGTTATGGCTAATTAGTATTTGTGTGTGGTACTGGTTGCCAGTAGCGAAGGGTAAATTTTTGTAAGAGGTAAGCCGGACATAATATGTACTATCTTTAATGTGATTATAATATTTGTCTATAGAAAACTGACTATGCCATTTTTCAAAGGGAAGCCGCTCCGGGCAGAGCGGAAGGGAGTGTCAGACTTATACTGACTAAAACCCATCCATGTTCCTTCCTTGCCCTTTGTGTTCCAGGGCCGCGGTATCTCTTTCGAACAGTCCCGCAGCCCGGCCTCTCCAATCCTTCGAAATTCAACTCGATCCATGACAATACTCATCCAGGTTCTACCAGGCATGTACGTCCGACATTCAATCAATTAATATTTTCTCAGAACTAAATCAATGTCAACAGTTTGACGGGGTCACGCAGACGTCGGAAGAAGATGGGGGAGCGCCTTGGCTTCCTCATGAATTGGCGAAAAGAAGCACGACATCGAAAAAAGTAGAACGAATGGAAAGAGGTATAATATAGTTTAACAAATACGCTATAGAGTGACGTCATTTAATTTTGCGTATTTTTCTCAGCAAACCGTTTAATTTAATACCTATATCATGGGAATGCATAAAAAATAACTAATCCGCATCTACGGGAGAATGATGAGGAGCTCGTGGCTTAATAATAACAGCCGCTCGGGTCGATCTTTAGGTTAAGCCGTGCTTGCCTAGGTTGGTCTGTGGATGGGTGACCACCCATTACATACCGAGTTTCCTCCGTGCCTCGGAAAGCACGTTAAGCCGTTGGTCCCGGCTGTCATTTGAAGATCTTTGACAGTCGTTAGGTAGACAGTGGCCCAAAAAAGTCTGACAACCAATCTAACCAAGGGGTATCGTATTACCCAGTACTAACTGGGTTGTGGAGGTCAGATAGGCAGTCGCTCCATGTAAAATACTGGTATTCAGCTGCATCCGGTTAGACTGGAAGCCGACCCCAACATAGTTGGGAAAAGGCTAGGCAAATGATGTCACTAAGCTAACCATTCTATCATCAGCTAAATATTCTGTCATCCAAACTAAACATGCGTGGGAAGTGGGTCAGCTTTTATCTGTGAGACTTTTCACATTTACAGGAGGACTAGTAGAAACACTTTAAACATAACATAACATAACATCACGCCTGTAATCCCCGTAGGATTCGGCAGAGATGTACCTAATAGTACACCCACATTTCCAGTTATGTTTAAGTCCCATGTCATAGGGCGAGCCTATTGCCATCAACCGGGCACAAATCCACACTCCGTGGCTGCTACTGAGGAATTTCTGATGGGATAACCTAATAGCACTGGGAATCGAACCCGGGACCTCATTCTCAGCAGTCGCGCTTCACCGACCACTAGACCAACGAGGCAATCCTCAACAATTTCAACATTTTACCAAATTCAAGAATATAGGTTATTCGTAGATTGTGATCATAATACTTTTAAAGGTAGGTACTTAAGTAACGTCTCAATGAGAGGTGCGCATTCAAGATCGGTTATGTAAAACAATCACGCCATTAAAAAGGTGAATGTAGTTCCAACATGTTAGTGGAAGACCAAAAGCTACTTTTACATTGGTACTTAAAAGGAGCAAAGAACGTATTTTTTGTTTTACAGAACCTGTCCCTTGCGGATATAACACCGGAGACACGTGGTTGGAGTAGGCCGCCCGGTACGCACCATCGCATATCAGTAAGATTCACCGACTAGGGCACACCTTAGTCACTCCCGACGACCCTATCACCCTCCTCCACGCTCGCCGTAAGGTAGACTGGAGCCGATCTCATTAATTTATGTATAACATCTTATAACTGTACCTACATTCATAGCAAATAAAGCTCTGATTTTGGTTCTGATTCCAAGAAACCAGTGGGGAAACAGCACATTCAAGAAACACAGACACAAATCGCCATCATTCCGAGCTTGCCGTTCAGGTCCGTCGCTACGTCCCCGTTCACGATCTCCCCCGACCCTTGCTTGAGCTAGCCCGCGATGCCGAGCCAGTAGTTTAAAATAACAATTCCAGGGGCAGATAAAAATTCGGTACTCTCACCACGAACGCCTTAAAGTTGACGTTGCAGCGCGACTCTAAGAATTGCAACCTCGGTGTGTAGTTCGTCTTTTGGCGCACGTACTCCACGATGTCCTTCGCTTTAGTGGTGTAATGTAAGCGGGAGATGTACACCGGTGTATTCGGCTTGGAGGCACGCAGGCTCACTTTAGAACAATGACATTCCCTATTATTTTCCAGTAACACATATATCTGTTAGGTTCTGTTCTGTTAGGTAGTAGCACAACATAGGCCTAACCCTATTTTATGGAGCTCTTCCAAATGCTACCGTAATTGCTAACCGCGGCCAATCTGAATTAGAAGCAAAATGTGGTTTTGCTATAGTACACGGCAAGTGGCGCTACTTTCATACAAGTTTAAAAACTTGGGGTGCTCTTATAACCTAATATTCTTCATGTTGTTAGGGTTTCTCAAAAGTCTGCTTGCCGTAGCCCCTAAGGGCCACTGTCACGACTGCCAACTCCTTCAGAGATTAAATACGCGTGATGATTGCAAAAGTATCAGTAATTGTGTCGTTGCGGTCTGCCATTTGTAGTAATAGAGCTGCGGTTGGATCTGCGGCTTGCGGTGACATTCGTCTTCATGTGTAACCTTAATGCACTTGAGGAGTTTCGTAAAATCCTTTCTTATTATCTAAAAGGTCGTGGCTAAATATTAACAGCCGCGCTTGCCTAGGTTGAACTGTGGATTAGTTACCATCACCACCCATATATCGAGTTCCCTCCGAGCCTCGAAAAGCACGTTAAGCTGTTGGTCCCGGCTGTCATTTGTAGATCTTTGACAGTTGTTACAGGTAGTCAGTGGCCCGAAAGTCTGACAACCAGTCTTACGTATTGTATTACCCAGTACTAACTGGGTTGTGGAGGTTAGATAGGCAGTCGCTCCATGTAAAATACTGGTATTCAGCCGCATCCGGTTAGAGTGCAAGCCGACCCCAATATTGTTGGGAAAAGGCTACGCAGATGATGATGTAACACCTCAAATACTTGTGTACCCAAAAAGTATCGTTTTGTCCTGTAATACAACGAATTAGCATAATTAAGGAAGAAGAGAACAATGCCCTCGATCTACATCTTACTTTAAAACACTGTATTCGCGCCAAAAATACGAAGTAATTGTAGAAATATGCAAATACGCCGCCATTACCTAATTGATCGTTCGCGAATGTAGATTATTACAGTTGTGCATTTGCCACTGAACAGAAATGGTACAGAAGGTTCAGAACAAACAAATTGGCCGTGAAAGAACAGTAGTAAAATTGACAACGTGTGTGACCTAATCTTAATATGCTACTGATTTTACTAAATTCTTTTTACTATTAGATTTTACCAACCAGTCCTTGTTTTATCCACAAGAACTGGTTAATCTATCAAAAAAAAATTAACACGCTTCACCTGTAACTATCTAAGTAACGTATGTAAAAGAATCTTAGAAGTTAAGTTTGATCCACCTCCGGGTTTTCGATTGAGCTGAAATTTTGCATACATGTTATGTTTAGATGACAATGCAAGCTAATGACGTCATGCTAAATCCAATATGGCAGACTCTTAAATATAGCGGACTAGGATTTTTTTAAACATTCCCATGATATGGGTATCAAATGAAATGGCTTGCTGAGATGAATAGGAATAATAAAATGACGTCACTTTAAAGCGTGTTTTTTTTAACTGCAATATTTTATTGGAGTGATTTGATTTTTTTTTTGCCAGATAGGCTCCATGTAAAATGGTATTCAACTGCATCCACTTAGACTGAAGCTGACTCGTCTTACACACGTCTTACACACTATTTCTTAAGAAAACTTACAGCTAGGATACAGATAGTTAACAGTTAGTGTAAGAAGGCCAATTAAAAGTTTTCACTGACAATTATATTAGTGTACCACAAGAAACAGTAGACAAGCAAGAGAAAGTAAGAATAAGTAAGTATTTGGTGAGAACTAAGAAAAGGTTTTAGTGAATTTCAAAGAAGTTTTTACACAGTATTTTTTCAGTTTAAGGTGGTTGCGTCAAGGTAGCCCGCGAAATTCAAATTTTCTTAATTTTTTTGTCATTTTCAGGTCAGCGTCAGGTTGTACGTTGATGAAAAATGAGTCGCGCCAGTAACACGTATGTAGTTACTGAATTACAATCATGAAAATCATCAAAACCCTTTAAGTTCATGTAACCCTATTCAATGAATATTTCATTAAAAAGTCATTCAATAGGATTAAATGTACTTATAGGGTTATATTGATGATTTTCATGATCTTGATTCTATAACTACATACGTGTTACGGGCGCGACTCATTTTTCATCAACATACAACCTGACAATGACCTGCAAATTGTAAATAACCTAAGAAAATTTGAATTTCGCGGGCTACCCTGACGCAACCATCTTAAGAAAACTGGTGGAGAATAAGCCAAGATCATCAAAACTCAGACTCTGGACCCAGGTTGGACGCAGCAAGGAAAACCTGCTCAGGTGGAGATTCATTGATGACTCTGCCATGGAGTGTAAATGTGGTGCTGTGCTGTTCCACAAACGATGGGGCACTGAATATCGTGTTCTGCGTCTCCTGTTGCTTGTTCACTACAGGAACTGATGGACGCTACCGAAAGCGCCAAACTAGTAGTTCAGTTCTAGGTCGACACAATATAGATTGCCATCGACACGCTAAAGAGAAGAACACTTTGACACATCGATTTGTAGGTTCTGCTAGCTCTAATAAAGAAGCTATGAAGAAGATTAGTGATTCATGTTTTGCCAGCAGTGTATTTTCTGACGCATAACTTTCTACTGACATCACTGCTGACGTAATTTGTACTCAGTCTCGGACAAAAACACGTGTCCGTTTGTCCGGCGCGCGGTGCGACTTGATAGAAAGTAGTTCTGCTTTATATTGTTTTTATTTTTTTTGTAGCTTTAAAATAGAACTGGCACTTTTAGGTTATGTAGGTGACGGCAAATATTTGGTCAGTGGAGCGGAAGAATTTTATTAATAAATTCAATGTTTTATTACGGTTCCGTACCCAAAGGGTAAAACGGGACCCTATTACTAAGACTCCGCTGTCCGTCCGTCAGTCTGTCTGTCTGTCCGTCTGTCTGTCGATCTGTCCGTCTATCACCAGGGTGTATATATAGCTAGACGGTTGAAATTTTCACAGAAGATGGATTTCTGTTGCTGCAATAAAAACAAATATTAAAAACAGAATAAAATAAATATTTAAGAGGGGCTCCCATACAACAAACGTTATTTTTTGCCGTTTTTTGCTCGATATAAGTAACGACAACAGGTAGACGCTTGAAATATTCACAGAATATTTAGTTGTATATTCACTTCAAAATAAATAATTAAATTAAAATAAAATAAATATTTGGCTCCCATACAACATGATTCTTTGCCGTTTTTATAGATAATGGTACGGAACCCTTCGTGCGCGAGTCCGACTCGCACTTGGCCGGTCTTTTATTAACGTCATCATTCTCCTGCACTTAATATAATTTACTTGCGGTCAGCGCAGCATGTCTTCTTCTTCCATACTTCTCTCTTACTCGTCATCTCGGCAGTCACCTTCTCTCTGGTCATTATTTTATTCATGATCAATCCTTTCAATAACTAAATCATAATAAAATCCGCTTCCAACACTCACTCCAATTATGTAACACATATACGGATTGACAATCCTCTTCACAAAGATATTCCAACAGTAAATGAATACATTACGTACGTAGTATTTTTGTCAAGCCAACTAATTTGCCAAACATAAACTAATACCTTTTTGAAGTGAAAACTTCTTTAGCATCCTTGTGATTTGAAAGTCGATGAAACGAAAAAGCGACAGTAAAAAGAGACAGACACATAAATTCATAAGATTTAACGTGGGATAAAATGAGATAGGAAGAATTATACGGTGTTTATCTTGAAGCCAAAATTTTTGGAGGTTTCTCTTCTACCACGTGTGAATTGTACACATGTTTTTTTTTTAGATTCTGAGTGAGTTACGTAATAAGAGAACTTGGGTTCTAGAAGCAGCTCGAAATCCGTTCTTGAAACTGCTATTTAATGATTCCAATTAAATAAGACAGAACTAGCTAAATATATAGTCCTTTCACATTTAATTTACTTCTGACTTAACATCACTGTCAAATGCACACTTAGCTTTATTTTCGACGGATTGAGTGTGTCAAAATCACAGTGATCTTTATTCCTGCTTCAATAAGGTTGCTACTCTGAGAGGTAAAATAACAGTAAATTGTGTTTACAAAAAAACGTAAATAATCTATTTTAGTAAAAAGTGACATACTGCCCGCGCTATATCGCACCCGACCTCACGCTATAGCGGTTGCAAGACAGCACGCCATCTTCCGGAGAGTCACTTCCGCATGCATTGTTTACTTATCTGCTTTTTATTGTACTAACATGTACAGTCACACGCAGTAGTGGCCCAGTGGTGTCGCGGGTTCGAACCCAGGGTCATTAGGGCTGCGGGACTGTTCGAAAGAGAAACGGCGGCCCTGGAACACAAAGGGCAAGGAAGGAACATGGATGAGTTTTAGTCAGCACAAGTCTGACACTCCCTTCCGCTCCAGAGCGGGAGAAGTCATTTGATGATTTCGCATCCGAAAAAAAAACAGACTCATTACTTAGTGTAATCCGCACGCAAAATACGCGCTTGGACGTGGAGTTGCGGACACCAGCCCGTTATACAATACAATACAATACTTAGTGTAATTAACGTCACCACCACCACTGCTATAGAAAGCTGAAGAAAAATATCGCGAGAAACGGGCATGACATAAACATACATAACATCACGCCTGTAATCTCTGAAGAGAAAGGCAGAAGTGAAGATAGTACACCCACATTTTGCCAGTTAGGTATGTTTAGGTTCCGTTTAATAGGGGGCGAGCCTATGAAATAAACCGGGCAGAAATTTAGACTCGAACTTAGAAATTCTTTATGGAGAAACCAATTAATACAGGTAGAACAATCATTTTTAAAGTTGCCATGTTTACCTATACATAGAGCTAGGCAGATGATGATGAAATATAGTCACAATACTTCATCAACATCTGCCTAGCCTTTACTGAACTATATTGGGGTCGCCTTCCAGTCTAACCGGATACAGCTGAATACCAGTATTTTAGATGGAGTGACTGCCTATCTGACCTCCACAACCCAGTTAGTACTGGGTAATACGATACCCCTCGGTAAGACTGGTTGGTCGTGAATGTACTAATACATGTGCCAATTTAATTACTGCCTTCTTAAAGGTTTTATTTTATTAGGTGTCACAATCGCAGTCTTTTACATAATAAAAAATTGTGCGTTATATGTATCGAACATTTTTTTTAAATTTATAAACCTTTTGAAGCAAAGCCGGTTTCTTATGTAGGTAAGGTTGTGGCTGTTTGTGTTTCCCGAATTTTGATTACTTGCTCAGTTAAAACACCCTAATTGTCGTTGGATGGCAATGCTGATTCATTGACCAAAAAATTGACCTCTGGTCACGGGAAGAATCGACCAACCGCTTGGAGATGTCCCAAACGACTAGGCACTCGGACCCTATGGCTTTTTTTCAATCCCAAACGGCTCAAAAAATAGCTACCAAAGCAATGCCACCTTGAACAACACACTTGAAGTGGTCATACTACAAACGCACATTTATAATGATCCCGCACAATTAGAAATACTGTAATTTATAATTGTGCCTTTGTGCCGCAACTCTAGTCATCCGGGACTCTTTCAAACTCCATACTGCGTGACAGTATCACTTCGGATCAGGACCAAATATTAAGAATTAAGTGAGGTGATACCGATCCGGTGCTGTGCTTTAAGTATGCAATGAATTTAACAGTTAAAACCAACCATACAATTCCAAACCGTATCAGCATTTGATCAGGAATTCGCGAAATGCAATTAGACACAATGTTAGCTGCAACATTTGAAACTGTTCAGGGGTAGTTCATCTGCATTGCATAGTTGCATACCAGCAACAAATGCAACCGTTTGCCGATGGAGCTGATATGGTTGAATTAACTGCGCCGTGTTAACTAATGGCTGAAACTGACGTTTGTGGTTCTGTTAACATTACTTATAGAAATCATACTAGTTCAGGCACGTATCTTCGCCCGCTTAGAAGTCAGAAATTATCCCCGCGATGACACATTGTCGTCTGCCCATCTCGCCGCTGGAGGACCAACACTTCTCGTTCCAGTCCTTGGATGCCACTCGGTCACACACAGTTTACTCCACCCAATACCCATTTAAATGTGGTGCTGTTGCACAAAAGATGGGGCACTTAATATCGTGTCCTGCCTGTCCTTTTGTTTGTTCACTACAGGAACTGATGGACGCCACCGAAAGCGCCAAACTAGTAGCTCAGTTCTGGGCCGACACAATATATGTAGATTGCCAATGGTGCCGATTCCCTTGTGCACAAACTAAACTAAATTTAAGTTGAGTGCATCTATTTCTTTATATTTCATTATGAAAAGGACAGAAGATAAATAATTATTAGTTTAGTCCTGTCAAATTAGTCAGCACCTGACGTAATTTGATGTAATTTTAGTAGTCAACTTTTAAATCACGTCTAAACTTGTGTCAGGCGCTGGTAAATTTGACAGGACTAAACTAAAATTTACCTTCTATCCTTTTCATAATGAACTAGAAAGAAAAGGATGCACTGAACTTAAATTTGGTTTAGTTTGTAATCAAGGGAATCGGCACCATTGACACGCTAAGAAGATTTTGGCAAGTGCCTTGTAATAGGGAGGGATGAGAAAAAACAGTATTCGTGCCGAAAACTGAGAAGCTGGTTTTGGTAAAACCCAATAACACTTTTCGCTGGGATACGAAATCAGGAAAAGGACGATTTACAGACCCATGGGGGCGACTATACCAGACAAGATAATACAAATGATAATGTGATAAAATTATCGGTAGGTTATCAGTAGGGTTCTGCACCAAAGAATATGCAGAGAGAGAACGACCTTCCTAGTGTCATGTCTTTGTAACTTGTAAGGTCGTATATAGTTTAATTCAGAATCGATGTTTATTGGAATAGCTCTTGTTAGTTGGTATCAACTTGAAAGCTTACCTATCGATGGCAAAAGGTTCCAATAGTAAGTACTTTTCGCCCAAAATTCAGCAACGTGATTTCTTCTTGGCGCCATTAACATAACATCACGCCTGTAAACCGAGAAGAGTTGGGCAGAGGTGTACCTAATAGTACTCCCACATTGCGCCAGTAATGCTTAAGTCCCAAGTAATAGGAAGCCAGCCGATTACGAATCCGGGCACGAATCCAGTCTCCGTGGCTGCTACTGAGAATTCCTGATAGAAAAACCTAATAACACTTTACCCGTCCCGGGATATCGAACCCAGGACTTCATGCTCAGCAGTCGCACTTGCGACCACTCGACCCACGTGGCAGTAATGAATGAACTACCTAATAATACATTTCTTTTAGTAGCCCACCTAGGCAACTTGACACTCCTTTTGTCAGTTTTTAATGACAGCTGGCATGGCAAGCTTTCACAAATCAAAACTACCTTGACAAAAATATTTCTGCTACGGCTTGATGATACCGTTTCTAAAACAATTCAACTCAACAACTGTATATCCCAAAATCTGTTTTCAATGTTTTTTTTAATCAATATTTTGGGTAAAGACTGTCATTGCTATTCAAGTGGACCACACAAGAGAGCAGTGTTCCACAGATCTAAGATGGCGTCGTGAACTGTCAAAATGGGGTGAAACGGTTTGATTTATGTAATACCTTCTGTTTAAACGCTGTAGGTGGTAACGTAACATGTGCTACAACTGTTTATAATAGTTTGTTTACGTTGTAAAACTTTTCGAATCTGCTAACTTTTTTTTTAAAGTTTGCAAAACGTATGGCCATTTTTTTTTTGCAAATTATAGGGACTCGTGATTTTTTCATTCGATAACTTAAACTACACCTTATTGGATAGATTTGTGATAGAGAGCTTAGTAGCCTTAAGACTCACTCCCTTCTTTATGTTGACTCTGCTGCTTACTCCAGAAATCCAGACACACCCAATTGTGCATTCCCAGCAATGCATTTTTGAATAGTCAAAATTAAAGCGATCGTTATTCAATGTGTTAGGTATATAATTTATGCAGCGAAGGGCTAGCTTCTATTGCCAAGGGCCTATAGAAAAATAAGAATTGCTTTCAAAGAGTTTGGTTGGAAGTTGGTGTAGAAACATGAAATATGTTTTACGGTAGCTTATAATTATGTATATAATTATCCTCTTATGTCATATTAAAATAAGGGTAGAAGAGTAGAGGAAGACCAAAGTAACGATAGATGGACTATGTAAAGGATGATATGGCAAGGTATCTGATGAGATGACGAGCAATAGAGAAGTATGGAAGAAGACCCCAAATGAATTGGGATTGGTGCAAGAGAATGATAATATTCTCTATGTCAATTCAATACCATATCGTTATCACTGATACGAAGTAGGGTTTCGGGTACGATAGAACCTTTAGGGTTGAACCTCATCTATCAGCACCGAATCCTATATTTGGTTTAGTTAGTTTAGTTTATATATTAGTAATTATTAAAAATTACAAGTCAGATTTGGAAACAAAAGAAAAGTAACAAATCATTTGTGTATCGCTCTAGCAAATGACGGTTCTGAACGACAGTAAAGGATAGTGGAGAAATGCGTTTCCGTACTGCTAGATGAGGCCTTATAATTCGATGAAGTTTAAACTTAGACCCATTTAGCAATAAAAGACTTTATCGCCTAACACATGGCTAAAATCATGTGTGGTCTATACCATGCGTCTGCTTATACCCTACGAGTAATAGGTACAAGCAAACTGATGTTATGCTAGATGTAATGCTATGCTAATTTATAAAAATAGCTTCGAGTAACAAGTCTAAACATCTGCCTCTGGCCGATAGTTATGGGACACCTCGGCGTGTGAATTAATCTAATGTGTTGATGTTATCAGTGGCCGTTGTTCCGACAAATGGACATCGGACTGGCTTCCAAAGGGCGATGGCTGCAGTGATGGATGGTTAGTAGCGATGGTGTCCACGGTAATGGGGTTTGAGACCTATGACAAATTCTAGTTTGAAGTAAAACACATGAATTTTAATGCTTTTTAGGGTTCAGTACTCCAGCTGGTTTGCCTCGTTGGTCTAGTGGCCGCAAGCGCGACTCCTGGGTTCGATTCCCGGGTCGGGCATAGTGCTATTGGGTTTTTCCATCAGGAATTTCTCAATAGCAGCTATGGAGTCTGGATTTGTGCACGGTTGATGGCAATAGGCTCTCCCCCTATTACATGGGACTTAAAAATATAACTGGCGAAATATGAGTGTACTATTAGGTACACTTATGCCTAACCCGTAAGGATTACAGGCGTGATGTTATGTTATGTTACTCCAGCTGGCAAAAATGGAACCTTATAGGATCACTTTGTTGTCCGTCTGTCAAAACCCTTTTTCTCAGGAACGCGTGGAGATATTAAGCTGAAATTAATATCAAATACTCAAGTGTGCTACTCCTTGGAGCACTGAAACTGACAACAACTAACTTGTAAGTCAATGCTATCAAAAAATACGACTGCTTATGTCGCATACTTTGCGATTTCACAAGCGAATCAATACCTTATAGGTTACTTCCCGATGACCTAGAATGATGTTACCTTTCTGTTCTGTTCTGTTCTTCAACCCTTGGCCACCCAATGCTGAGTGTAGGTCTCTTCCAAATCTCTCCACTTTTGGCAAATGTTATGTTAAATCATGTTTGGCAAGAAGCAATGTAAATAAAAAATCAGAAAACCATAAATATGTAGTTTAATTACAAAATTCCTCCAAGTTGGAACCCTCGGCGCGCGGTACAACTCGCACTTGACCGGGTTTTTTGTTTTATTGTGACGCTAAAGCTGGATCTGTTGAAAGAAAGACAAAGGGACTCAAATACAACTTTTGCATTTAGACCGCAGAGAATGTTGCTCTTTTTTGATAATTAACGAAAAGAATATAATTATAGAATAGAATTTCTCTTTATTCGAGTAACCATGATTCAAAAACTGTTAGTAAAATTTACGACTATGTTAGGAAGCGCTGATAAAAAACAAACAACACAAAACATAACGGTGGATCACTGCTGCGCGTCATTGCTGCTGTTGAGGTGGTCTAGTAATCTAGAATCCCTTTGTTGTCACTAGTACCATTAAGTAACAGTTCCATGATGGAACTACTGCTTGTTTTTTTTTTTTATCACTAGTTCCATTTTAAAAGAATCAGAAAATAATGGAACTAATGTTGAATTTGATATCACTAGTTCCACATTATTATTTTAGGCAATTAGGCACTTGTGCGAAATTTTCACACATATAGGTACGAGATATCTTTCAATAAATCGATCTTCCGTAACTTAAATTTCCTTTAATTTTGTATAGTATGTCCTTTGATTATTACAACCTTATGATCTAACGACTCTTCTGTCCAATAAGTTTAAACTTGTTAATGTATAGCGCTCGGGCTAGTACCCTAAGTACGATTTGCAAAATGGGCGCCCGTTCCATTTTAATCATAGGAGGTTAAAATGGAACGGGCGCCCATTTTGCAAATCGTACCTTACGCTTACGGCTAGAAATGAGGTGGCATAATCTTTATCAGGAATCACACTTAGTAACGAATGGTACTAAAGCCAGATACATAAAGGGTGTAAACAGACTCTTCACGAAGCCGTCAACCAAGCATTCTGTACATCAAACTAAGTAACTTTACGCAAAAATTACTGCTGGGACGTTTCCCAGCAGTAATTTTTGCGTAATGTTTTTTTTTGGGGTGAAACATCACGTTTTACGGTAGGACTTAATTTAACGCTTTTAAAACATTGATGGATTAAACAGTACGGGGATCGTAAAGGTGTCTTAAGTAATGAAAAATGCATTAAAAAGATGTACTTAAAAATAAAAACTTGTGAAAAAGTTGGAACTTTGACCCCCAATATCTCCATAACTAGAAGGATCCAAGGTATGGTCTAGAACAAAAAAATGATCGCAATGACGGGGAGAACTAAGTGCCTTTCGGCTTCGTTAAGTCTTTTTACACCCTTTACATAATGGTAAACTACCTAAGTAGTTAAGTATTGCAGTGAAAAATTACAGTAGCATGAAGTAATTATTGCTATGAAGGTTTTAACAGGCTTTTGTTCAATGTCCACAATCATGTATGTGGTTTTTTTAGCATTAAGGTATCGCTACAGCTCATAGCTTGCTCTAGCAAGGAGAAGAAGACGTTGCCTTGGAAGGCCTCCCACTAAGTGGACTGATGAACTGGTGAAGGTTGTGGGAATCCGCTGGATGCGAGGCGTATGGGACCGGTCAATGTGGCGGCACTTGGGGCCTATGTCCAGCAGTGGACGTCTTTCAGCTGAGATGATGATGATGGTAGTTATGATAAGATGATAGCTCGTCGAAGCTTCCTTAGCGGGACTTCGTTAGGTGCATCCTGGGCAATCCCTTAGGTCCCCCTTTAACCTAAATATTCGCAATTCACGCTAATTTAAAATGGGAGTTAATATTTAGTTCACTGCCTCGTTGGTCTACTCTGGTAGTCTGGTAGTCTGGTCGCAAGCGCGACTGCTGAGCATGAAGTCCTGGGTTCGATTCCCGGGTCGGGCAAAATGTTATTGGATTTTTCCATCAGGAATTTCTCAACCACAGAGTCTGGATTTGTGCCCAGTTGATGGTAATAGGCTCGCCCCCTATTAGATGGGACTTAAACATAACTGTAGCAATGTGGGTGTACTATAGGGTACACTTCTGCCTAACCCTTCGGGGATTACAGGCGTGGTGTTATGTTTATATTTACTGCACGTCGAGCTGATAGGAGAGAAGATATTGATTAACATCTAATGACCCAACTGGTACGTCTAGTCACGTCCTGGGCTTCATCTCAAGAGCTGGCACATTGTTTTAAGAGTTTTACTTTAAGAATTTTACGTAAGTAGCGTTGGATTTTTCTGATGGTAATCGATCTCCCATAACACATCATCACGCCTGTAATCTCCGAAGGGTTAGGCCAGGGTGTACAGTAAACCCACAATTCGCCAGTTATGTTTGAGTCCCATGTAATAGGGGGCAAGCCTATTACCATTAACCGGGCCCAAATCCAGACGCGGCTGCTACTGGGATATTCTAGATGGAAAAACCCAATGACACTTTGCCCGACCCGGGAACCGAACCCTAGACCTCATGCTTGCGACCACTCGACCAGCGAGGCAGTCTATTACCCGTTGACGAAGTTATGGTTGTTCCTAAAGGATGGTATGCCTGTGCTTATCTTTTTTTGGTCATACGCGTGATAATGTTATATTGCCTACAGCTACAGGGCTCAGAGTTCATATCTTGAGTTCAACCAGTTTCGCCAAACTGGTTTATATAAAAGAATTAATCATGTCGGGTGTAATACTTGTCTTTTTGACTTCGGGCATTTTAATTTTGTTCGAAACGAAATTATTTTATTGAATCAACGATTTCAATTATGTTGTGGGCTTGTAGTGGCACGGTGGTTACGTTGTCAGGGAAAAGGTTATGGATTCGAACCAGATAAGTCAACGTTTGATGTTTTTAAGGAATTCTCTCAGCACGGTTAAAACCCCACAGATAATTTGATTATGACCTTTTTGAAGTGAAATCTTCCTTAGTATCGTTGTGATTTGAAAGTCCATGAAACGAAAAAGCGACAGTAAAAAGAGACAGACACATAAATTCATAAGATTAAACGTAGGAGAAAATGAGATAGGAAGCATTATACAGTGTTTATCTTGAAGCCAACATTTTCGAAGGTTTTTTTTAATAAAAATCACAAATTTTGCTCGCATTTCACTAGCATGTCGGTTGGAAATTGTCCTACGGGAGCTTCGTACTGGGATAAAAGTATCTATCTCCTTTATCTGAGATATGGACTAGAATAGTATCAGAATGGAACCCTGTGGGGGTTAAAATAAATAAAGATCGACAAAAGTAAAGTTATAATATTAAAAACAGGTATTAAAAAAAATGAACTTTGACTTCCAATATCTCCGAACTAGAAGGTTCCCAGGTATGGTCTAGAACAAAAAAAAAACGCAATGACGCACAGTGGAACGAATGTATGGGAGCGGTTGGACGTAGACATGTCCGAAAAAAAAGAGTAAAATTATGCCAAACTAATGATGCCATCTTATTCGATTACTTAATGCCTTCATAACTTGTGGTGATGAATTTCTTCATAACTCCCATATTTCGGGAGTAATTTGAGAAAATGTGAAATTTTACTATGAAAATGAGTGTATCGAGCTCTCTCCCTCCTGATTCCGGGCTTGTTTCAAGTAGCGGTCTCTAATATCATAATGCTAATACTAAGAGCTATATTTAATACTAAGACACATAGTGCGCCAAATGTGCACTTTCTGGGATAAAGAGTGATGTTTATTTTATAACACAATTTTTTTATTTTTTGTTTATTTTGTTGATTAAAACCGTTTTTCTAAAGGTTTACCTTATTACAATAACATTTCTGAGCAGCCAATTAGAGAAGATATAAGCTAATTAGGATATATAATTAGGGACTTAAGGTTTACATATAAAACTGATGCACTAATGATTACTGATAAGAACATTGCTATTATTTAATTACTAAATGGCTCTTAATACACTAATTTAGCATGCATCATTTACTAATTATCACAATAACTAATTACCTTGCAATATTTAACAAAGGATACCTGGGATACCTGGATTTTATATAAATAGGTCACTATTAGTAACTTTAAAATCAGTGTTGATTTACACCTCGTTGTATCCAAGCTAATCTCGCAATGTATTTTCCAAATTTTAATACAAATCTTGATATTCACGTTGCTTTATGCGCACGCGCACATAAAGATTTACGCGACTTTAACTATTTGTTCAGTGTTTTAAAAGATAACAGTTGTGTTCAGTTATGTGAAAGTGCTGAAACAAGTTTAAAAGACTGGTGTCGTCGATTTTGCTACCGCATTTATGCAAAATGGACACAGTCTGGAAGAAGCACAGATAAGTTTCGGAAGAAACATGAGATTTGGCTACAGGCTGCAATTCAATGGCCGGAATTACAGAATGAAAATATGGAACCTTCTACAGAAAATATAAGTGACGTCATCGAGCCCATAATTTCTCCCGCTAAATCTGATGCTTCAACTTGTACACATCCTAGTCCTCGTAAATCTTTTGAGGACCTTAGTAACCGGCAAAAAAGAAGACGCACTGAAGATAGTCTTTCATGCAGCAGTAGCAGCGCTGAAATTATGTTTTCGGCCGAAAGGGCGCTTCAAAAGGCAGGACAAAGCGATACAGCTTATGTTATGAAATACTTGACGGAGAATCCAGAAGAGGCCTCAAAAATCAAAGCCTTCATTGAAGGTAAATCAATTCAGGTACGGGAAATATCCCCTTTGAAGGCATTGGCTCTTTATGTATCGATGAACTTATCGAAATGGCGCTATAACACTCTTCGGGATTTCAACACTCAAGAAGGAGCTCTTCAATACCCGAGTTACTACATGTTGGTTAAAGAAAAAATTAAGTGCTATCCGGCCAAAGAAGATCTCACAGTTACAGAGAGCTCTGCAAAAATCAAATTACAAGCCTTGATGGATTTAACCTCAAGAAGACTTATTAGGTCGTTAGAAACCCCTGTTGATCCCAATCAACAGCTCGTATTGACCAGCAAATGGGGTTTTGACGGATCATCTAGCCAAAGCATTTATCATCAAAGGACGAGTGAAGATGAGCAAATCGATCTTGCTAGTAATTTTATGATTAGTCTTGTACCACTGCGGCTCGTCTCAAAAGGTGTAACAATTTGGGAAAACGAGCGACCATCTTCCACTTCATTTTGCCGGCCAATATTGTTTAAGTTTATAAAGGAAACCAAAGAAAATGTGCAGAGAGAGATGGCTGAAATCGAAGCAGAGATTGAAGCCTTAACTCCATCCACCATCACTGATGGAATTAGTGTCAAACACCAACTGCTGTTGACAATGATTGATGGTAAAATTCATTCCATTATATCCGATACAGCAGCTTCAGTGTGTGACATATGCAAGGCTTGTCCTAAAGAAATGAATAATTTAGAGTTAATCAAAGATAAACACGCAAACGAGGACATGTATAAATATAGCTTAAGCACCCTTCACGCTTGGATTCGCTCAATGGAATGCTTATTACACATTTCCTACAAATTAGACATAAAATCATGGCAAGTAAGGGGTGATATAGCAAAAAGGCAAGTTGATGACAGGAAGAAAAGAGTTCAAGAGGCTGTAAGAAGAGAAACGGGCTTACTTCTCGATGTTGTGAAACAAGGCAGTGGATCCACCAACAATGGCAACTCGGCAAGGAGATTTTTTGAAAACTACACTAAATCTGCTGAACTGACCGGAATAGATGCTATGCTTTTAAGAAAAATCTGTGTGATCTTGCAGTGTATTTCATCAGGAGAGAAGATCAACGTAACTAAATTCCGAGAGTTCTGCTTTGATACTGCTAAGCTTTACGTGGAGTTATACCCATGGTATTATATGCCTTCTTCACTTCATAAAATTTTAATGCATGGGCCAGACATAGTTCAGAACATGTCAATTGTGCCCATTGGTTTTCTATCCGAAGAGGCATCTGAGGCTAGAAATAAAGATTTTAGAAAATATAGAGAGGGGCATTCTCGAAAGCATAGCAGTATCTCATGCAATGAAGATATTATGCACAATCTTTTACTGTCTTCTGATCCACTTGTTACAAGTATCCGTCCAAAAGGAAATAAGTTTGTAAAAAAATCTTCTTTTAAGGAATTTTATGAGCTTACGGATTCTGAGAAAAGTGATATCGAATTTGTTAACATAAATGATTTAGCGGACATCGATTCTGAATTTGAATTAATTGATGATGATGATGATGACGAAGATAATTAAATGATGTTATTGTTTTAAAATGTGTAACTTAGTAAATTAGAGCTTACATCTTAATTATTTATTGTACTTTTAATGAAACTAGGTAATTTATTATCAACTTACTTAAAAGTCATACTCTCATCAGTTCTTGTGAATATTTTTGTTAATATATATTTCTGTATATATATAATATATTTATAGACCTCTTAATAAGTCTGTCTGCGGTTTAAAGTAAATACAAATGGGGAAAAAACGTTTTTTTTTTTAAATTTTCATTTCCTTTTATCCCAGAAAGTGCACATTTGGCGCACTATGTGTCTTAGTATTAAATATAGCTCTTAGTAATAGCATTACGATATTAGAGACCGGTACTTGAAACAAGCCCGGAATCAGGAGGGAGAGAGCTCGATACACTCATTTTCATAGTAAAATTTCACATTTTCTCAAATTACTCCCGAAATATGGGAGTTATGAAGAAATTCATCACCACAATTTATGAAGGCATTAAGTAATCGAATAAGATGGCATCATTAGTTTGTCATAATTTTACTCTTATTTTTCGGACATGTCTACGTCCAACCGCTCCCATACATTCGTTCCACTGTGTGACGGGGAGAATGTTTACGTTTTGGAAAATAGTTGTAACAGGGTTTATTGAATACTATAAGACAAAAAAACACAAGACTTCTTACGTCTTTTTACATCCATTAGCTGTTAAAGTTAACTGCTGGAATGGTTGACTGAAATAACAAAGATACGCTAATCATTGGTCTACGACTAAGACACACCGAACTAAAAACGTCCAGACGCAGGACTGCAGATTGATAAAAATGCCGTGGGAAAGGTATGGTTCAATACATTTTGAAATTGATATTTGAACTTTTTTGAAGTTATACTGCTTTTGGCGCGTTAGGGAAAAATGATGAGAGTAAAATTTTACGATGCGCTCACACCGTCACGAATAACTGACACTCTAAAGCTAGCTATTAGTCAACATACACCCTGAAGTTAGCTAGTCAACATTTTAGTTTTATACGCCAAAGAAGTATAACTTCTTACGTGCGTATTAAGTACACGCACGCTTTTGTTTTCTGTTTTAATTACTTACTTTTTTTCAGGAATTGAAAGTAATAAGAGGTCCATGGCCAAGTAACAACAGCCTGACGGATCGATCAAAGCTATACATTTGACGAGTTCGGTCTATGGATGACCATCATCATCTGCCTAGCCTTTTCCCAACTATGTTGAGGTCGGCTCAACCAGACACAAATCTTGATTCCGTGGCTGCGACTGAGGAAAAAAAAAATTCGTGCAATTCACACGTGGTAGAAGTGAAACCTTCAAAATTGTTGGCTTCCAGATAAACACTGTATAATGCTTCCTATCTCATTTTCTCCCACGTTAAATCTTATGAATTTATGTGTCTGTCTCTTTTTACTGTCGCTTTTTCGTTTCATCGATTTTCAAATCACAACGATGCTAAAGAAGTTTTCACTTCAATACTGATGGAAAAGCCCAATAACACATTGCCCGTGGCTGTTATTAAGATTTTCCTGATGGAAAAACTCAATAACACGTTGCCCGACCCGGGAATTCAACCCAGGACCTTATGCTCAGCAGTCACGCTTGCGATCACTAGACCAACGAGGCTGCCTTCTAAGATAGAGTAAAACAGTAGTAAGAGTGAGGGTGGGGCTGAAATAGTTATTTCAGCTAAGTAATTACGTATTTAATATAGAGCGACTGCCTTCCAAGCCTCCAAAAGGAGTGTCTGCGAAAACTAGTTGCATGGAATAACAGGCTTCTTTCTGACTCCCCGCAACAGCTAGGTCAAAGCTTGTCGTATAACAGCTGGGACCAATAGAGGCACGAAGAAGTCCCGAAGTGTATTGGATGGTTGCCGTTGGTCTCGGCTGTCAATAGGGATGTTTCCTGAGTAAAAAAAATATAATTCTATTTAGTGCATCAGTGATATTATCGACAGATATTGGATATGTATTTTTTGTTTTATCAAATCAATAAAAAATATCGAAGATAAAACGCATCAAAGTTCATGAGCGGGGGCTTGTGACGTCACTATCCGCTAAAAAGTGTACCGGAATGTGACGTCATACAAGTTTTCGACGCACTGCATCGTCCTCATTTTTAGTTAACGAGAAAAAAAATACTTGTCCAATATTTTTTGGAAATCTATCTGACGGACTAATTAGATTTTTTTGGTCAACTACTTTATAGTAGATCTTTAACAGTCGTTAAGTAATAAGCGGCCCGAAAGTCTGATAGCTAGTCTTACCAAGGGGTACCCAGTACTACCTGGGTTGTGGAGGTCAGATAGGCAGACGCTCCATGTAAAATAGTAGTATTGAGCTGCATCTGATTAGACTGGAAGCCGACCCCAACAAAGTTGGGAAAGGCTAGACAGATGATGATGACTTATAAGTATAGTTCTCCTGATGATCTACGCACTGTTCAAACCACAGGATGGATCGGGCTGAAATTTGGCATACAGATAGTTATTATGACGTAGGCAAGCGCTAAGAAAGAATTAAAAAAAAAGTTCAACCCCTAAACGGGTTGAACTGCCCAAGCTGGTGTCTAGTTATGAAATAAGACAAATAAGATCCATTTAGCAACAAAATGTGCGAATTGCGCATGAACAAAAATATTAGGTCCACCTGGGTTTCGCAAAAAAATATGAAAGTCTAATATGAAAGACCGCACTTGCGCGCAAGCGAATGTCTAAAGGCTTGCCCCAATTACAAGGAAACCCAAATAAATAATGTCAAATGAAACTCCCTCAGTGTTTTGACAAAAACGATAAATCCTTAAGGAAAACTGCGAACAAACTTACACATCAAGAAACACCTACGACGTCAACCGAGCAAGATGCGTGTGAAGGCCAATCTCAGAATGAATCCCTAATTGACCTATTAACAGAACCAGTCATAACTCAATACATTGAATGCACATTTAAATTACTTAAACTAATTAAACATGCCATTGCAGGAGCGAAACCAAACGGCTTTTCTCGCCGCGCCCCCCACATTTCCCCTCGCGGCTTTCCCGGAGGAGGCGCGCAGCCCGCCAATCAACACGACCGCCATATTGTTAACGGGGCGGAGTCAACGAACAAGACTCCATCCATCTCGCTCTATGTTTTAGTTTTCCCGCTCGCACGCAACGCTCGCTCATTGGTGGGCCTGCAATTAAGCGCGGGAATCCAAATTCTATTTTTGAAGTAAATGTTTTTTCAGCGGCAGTTAAGTCGCCAGTTTTGATGACACGCTGTCCAAGAAGGTTCGTATCGATCATAGGTCCATCAAAACTTGGTTGGGTTACATAAAGTAAATCTTGGGAGATTTATGTTTGTGAATTAACACGTGAGGATGTCTAGCTTGATTGATTTATTTGATGTTTTGTTACAAATTGATCGATAAATCTGTTGTATTCGAGGTGGGCGGTTGCTACCCTTGGTTTATGTTAAACATTTTCATACGTTGACGGTTTGATAGTTATCTAAGACATGCTAATGTTTTGGTGCGGTGCGTAATGCGTGCATTTAATAGTTATGTGCTGAAACAAATTAAAGGATACTTAGGACTTCTTTATAACTTCGCGATAATACTTGTTTCCGCATCCTCTGAGCAATTATTTAAGTTTAGCGCTAATTGTTTTTAACACCCATTTACACTAGGTACCGAGGTTATAGAAGAACCATAATCACCACGCTTGACTGACATACTTATTGGTGTTTAATATATTTTGCTATGAGACTGGCACAGGAGCGAGGAGATATTGGCGCAAGCAAGAACAGGATAGAGGCTATGTATTGTAAGTATCTACGTATAGGGCTGAAATTCATTTGAACCTATTCGTGAAGAAGTAGCTGAGTCTTTACTTCAAGCCTCGTCTTCTTTACTTATATTACTTAAAGTCATTGTTCTCCTAACGTTTGCCAAATTAATTTGTAGTCGATACAACATATTTTTTTCTAAGAGTGATGCGGAGGAACAAGGAAAATGTCGTGAGGAAAGTTTTGAGTATGAATGTGGATGGGTATAAGAGTAGATGAAGACCAAAGAAACGATGGATGGACTGTGTGAAGGATGATATGGCTAGAAAGGAGGTGACTGCTGAGATGAGGAGTAATAGAGAAGTATGGAAGAAGAACACATGCTGCGCCGACCCTGATGAATTGGGATAAGGGCTGGAGAATGATGATGATGAATGATGACTATCTACAGGGTCTAACAGACTCTTCACGAAGCCGTTAACCAAGCGTTATGTACATCAAACTAAGTAACTTTACGCAAAAATTATTGCTCGGAAACGACATTTTTTTTTGGGGTGAAAAATCACGTTTTGCGTTATGACTCAATTTAACGATTATTTATAACTATTCAAAACATTGTGATGATGGATGGGTTGAATAGTACAGGGGTCGTGAAGGTGTCTTAAGTAAAAAAAATACATGAAAAACATGTATTTAAAAAAAACTTGTGAAAAAGTTGCAACTTTGGTATGATCTAGAACAAAAAAATGATCGCAATGTTGGAGGAAACAGACTCTTAACGAAGCCGAAAGGCACTTGCCTTTCAGTTTCGTTAAGAGTCTGTTTACACCCTTTATACTTACCTATATCTCTATCATCCGTCATCTCAGCAGTCACCCTCATTCTTACTAAAGGGCCTAAAAAGACTTAACGAAGTCGAAAGGCTTCTTTAAAGTTCTCCCCGTCATTATGATATTTTTTTTGTTCTAGCACATAAATACTATTATTCTAGTTACGGAGATATTGGGGGTCAAAGTTCCAACCTTTTTTGCTAGTTTTTTTTTTTTTTAATTGTATTCAATGAACATGGAATGACCTACGAATTTACTTTCTGGCCAGTGACTACCTGTTGTAACGACTGTCAAAGATCTCCATATGACAGCCGGGAGCAACGGCTTAGCGTGCTTTTGAAGTACGAAGGCCGACTGCCTATCTGACCTCCACAACCCAGTGAGTTTTGGGTAATATGATTATGCCCCTTGGTAAGACTAGTTGTCAGACTTTTTTGGGCCACTGCCGGAACCCATACATATAATTCATACATATTCAAACACGCCTGTAAGTACATACAAGGTGGAAGTGACATCGAATCACAAACTGTTACCACGTATTCAGTTTATCATTCTGAGCCACTACATGGAAATATTTCAGCGGTAATTAAAAAAAACATGCTGTTTATACAATCCACTACTGTTCAATTTTAAATTGAGTGATTGATTTTTGTTTTATTAAATTTTTTTTTGATTGATTGCTTTTTTTATTTTTGTTTAAATTCCCTAAAAAAATTTTGTTTAAATGAGATTACACACAACACCTAGTAAGGTGTTGTGTGTAATCTCCAACACCTTTCTTAGGTGTTGGAGATTACACACGATTTAACGTTTTGGTCTGCCCTATGCGGTCACACGGCACAGTGTCACGATTTGTGACTGATCTCTAAGAAAAGTTACTTACAAAACGTTTTATGTCTTGAATCGGTGGCACCAGCATCTTTGTGCTCGTGGAAAGTGGATATTTTGACATTCACCTAAATATACATTTTTAATTGTTCTTCATGTTTATTTGTGTCCTACCAGAGGGTTGATACAAATGGTAATCGTTTTCAAAGCTATTCGTCGCAATAAGGTTTCTAGAAGGACGCTCTCCGGTGACTTATCCAATATCTGATCTACATTTTTAACTATTCTGCTGTATGACAACCAGTCTTATCAAATGGTATCGTATTGCCCAGTATTAACTGGGTTGTGGAAGTCGGACAGGCAGTCGCTCCATGTAAAATACTGCTATTCGGCTGCATCCGGTCAGACTGGAAGCCCACCCCAATAAAATTGGGAAAAGGCGGGCAGATGATTATATTTTTGACTATTTCATCATCTTAATTACTGACAGATATTACTTTGTCTATGCCCTCAGGCCCCAGACATAAAATTACACACCAAGCTTTACAAGCAGGCCACTCTACAAAGCTGAATATTTGTATCACTCAATATGGCATATTTTAAAGCCAGTAACTACACAAGCCATCTTCATAGGTCCGCAAATAGACCACCATGCTGCATTATCACACTATCAGTGCTTTTAGCGACGTGTTGACATCTGTAAGTAGTGTTTGACACATGTTACGCTGACCAGCAACCATCAGT
This sequence comes from Lycophotia porphyrea, assembly GCA_950005105.1. Classification (NCBI taxonomy): domain Eukaryota; kingdom Metazoa; phylum Arthropoda; class Insecta; order Lepidoptera; family Noctuidae; genus Lycophotia; species Lycophotia porphyrea. The sequence continues at coordinate 15,332,067 of OX465402.1, forward strand.
GGCGCACTCGAACTGGGCTGAGTGCCCGGTGCCGGCTGGCGAATAGAGCGTACAGAGTGATGTTTAAAAAAAAAGTAGATTTGAAATTTTCGACTGTGTTCTAAAAAAAAGTTTAAAATATAAAAAGTATTGAACAAACATGGAACTATTAAGATCTGAGAGAACTAATTACGGTGTGTAACTAATAATTAATTTTCTACGTGGAATTTGACACAATGAAATGGAATGTAAAAGAAAAAAATGATATAAAACATTTTTTCCACCTGGGGTAGTTGGTTAATGTTATTTACCTAAAGTAAATAACTTAATTGTATTTTAAGTATTTTGAGAAATATCGATAAAATTAATATCACTGATTGGTAAAACTATATTTTGTGCTGAGAATTTTTAAGTTATTGAAAAGTTAACAGCATTATTGCCCTTTTTCCCTTTATTGACTTATTTAGACGTGTGTTTTGATATCAGCTTCCACTCCAGGTTTTTATTCGCGTTAATCATAAATAAAGAACGCAACAGAAGGCACTTCGGAACTGATACACAATAAATTGTAATAAGGCGGCCACAGAAAAAATATACAGCCAGTAATGCCTAGTATTAATAACCGACCAGTTTACAGCATATAAATTATAACGTTAATTTAAAACATTTCTAGTGCGTTAAATGAAAAATACGAACTAAAAACGCAAAAAAAATTACGTAAATCTTGCAAAAACTTTGCATTTTAACTAGAAACGTATTGCATGCCGACACGCAATGATGCCATTAAGAAAAAAAAACTATACTTATTTATGGTTTTGTAAACCGCACGATTTTAAGTGCTCTGGATGTCCGGGAACGCTATTCGTTTGTCAAGACGTCCTACATTAAGCTATATTGTCAACATAATTGTTTCGTTCTCGTTATTAATCTCTTTTAAAATTGAATCGGACGCGCGAAATACCTGGGCGACGGAGCCATACGCAGCGGTAAGTTTGCGCGCGAAATTAAACGTCACATTGACATATTAACGCGCGAAAACTTTAATGGGCGCGCACTTTCACAGATAATTTCACTCATTTCCCTATCACCCGTTAACTAAATCACAGGCTCCGTTTCTTATTTCGTGTAATAAAACGTAATTTACATAGCTGTACGTACATTTTTGTTTAAGGCTAATACCAGTTTCTCGCTGTCGTTTACGCGCGCTGTGACGTGTGATTGACAGGTGAAAGGGCGCGAAATTAGCCGGTCGGACAGAGACCGAATGATTCCTTAAGACTCTCCCATTGTTCGTTCATTACATTCACGGTTCATTGATACAGATTAATAATATTTCCGTAACAAAAAAAGCACACGCTGTGTGTTACCGTTTTAGCGTTTGCACAAACGATTTGGATTTTAGGGAAATGTTTGAATTATAATAACTCCATTAGGCGTTTAGTGAACATATGTTGTAGAGTGGGTGTGATAAGATAGAGCCGTATGTCATGTAACAGCTACCGTTTGGCATCCGCCAACAAAGCGAGGAAGCGAGGATTAGTTGGCAAACATTGTGATGTTGTTATTAAACCCAAAACTCTTTAAATAAAGACATTAAACAACAGGCCTGAGGAGATTTGAGATAGCGGGCTTAGCAAGCGTCGGCTCGTCGGGAGACACTATCTTGTGCGCCGGCGCAGCGTGCGGCGCGCGCCGTCCGAGCTCACTCGCACACACAAACAATCATGCGCATTTTGGAATCAACTTATTGTTTTATAACGTTTTCTTTTTATTGCCGTCAAATTAAAAGTTTCATTAATCTTTTATACTTAAACGTAGTTCGTGCAGAAAGTCTTTATTTTAATGAAGATAAGATACAGATTTCTGTATTGTTTTTTAAGTACTAAGAAGCAGTTATGTAGATGTTTGTTGCGAAGATAAACCCATCATCGGGTCGTAGTTTACAATTTAGTAATTTCGCCAAGTTTGGCACATGTTTGTATAGGTAATTTTATTTATTCTCATCAAACATAGTCCCTTTCTGAAAGTATTACATTTTATAAACTGATGCTCATACACTTTTTGTCAATAATTACCCTATAGGCATTGCTGACATGTACTAGCGTAAGAATTCTCTTTTGTACGAAGAATTCCATAATTATCATCATGAACTCTAAAATAAGACTCTATCACCAATAGAATACCTGATAGATATAAATATAACTACATTATAAAACAAAGTTACTTCAATTAACATAATTACACAGGGTTGAAAATGTAGATAATGGACTCATTTGTTTACACGAAGGTAGTCAATGACGGTTAATTCAAAATTTTCTGTTTTAGAAAAAGTAATCAATCAGTCCTAGCCAGCCATTCCTAAATTAATGACCAATAAAAAAAAGTGTGTGTGTACTTATGTGCACGCGTCAGAAGTTATACTTCTTTGGCGTATCAAGATAAAAATCTTATAAAAAAAAATATCTTTCGCCTTATCCTACGTTTGTAGAAACAAGGTCTAATATCAATTTCCTATACAACCTAACCTCCTAGCTCAACCAGTACATTGCAAATACCTAGGCTTGTCAATATCTGACACTACGAAAGTAAACAAACAAACTAGCTAACTTCAGGGTGTATGTTGACTAGCTAACTTCAGGGTGTCGTGACGGTGTGCGCGCGCATCTTAAAAATTTACTCTCATAATTTTTCCCTAACGCGCCAAAAGAAGTATAAGTTCAAAAATAAAGTTTTGGGGTAATCATAAAACTACTTATTTGTTCATTAAAGTCTAAGAGTTAAGCGAATGGAAGGCCAAACGATGAATCATAATTATGATAGGTTCAAAATAATATTTGACAACTGAGTGTCAGTTGGAGACAGAAAGTATCACTTTGCACATTCGCAAATAAAGTGAATATTTCGCAAAAATAAGACCACAGAGCCTTCGGAATTCGATTATTACAAGCACGGAAGTGAATTAAAAATATTTAAGGCATAGGTAGCCCTTAATCACATTGACATTAATTACAATTTCCTTATCATTCATAAAAGGGAATGTAATGAACGAATGAATAATCAACAATCTCATTCACTCGTAATTAAGACATGTTTGCTTTTAAATTATTCACCGAATGACATGTCTGGCATAGTATCGATTATAACAGAATGAAATATCGATGTTTTGCGGAAATAAATTATTTTTTCTCTTTTTTCCGTGTTTACCTTTTTGCTATGTTAAGTGTTTTCACACCGTTTCTGTAGTAGACGGGTGAACTGATAAAAAGGGTTTTTTATCAGTTAATGAGGATTTTTTCCGATACTAATTAACTTATTCATGCATGGCCAGTTGTGTTGGCATAATAAGGTGGCTTTTAATGAGATTGCGTGATTGATTTTGTGGCGAATTGTCAAATTTTGAACCAAAAGAAATGGTTGCGAAGTTACGTTACAATTGGTAAAAAAAATATATCTTCACCTCGAAGTGGTTGCCTTAAAAATCACTAAGTACATCCTTTACCTAGCCTTCCCCGAACTACGTGATCGTCTTGCAGTCCAAACGGATGCAGCTGATTACAATTTTTTATAGTGACCGACTATCAAACTTCCACAACGATTGAAGCCAATTATTGTTATAAACATTCGAAAAATGGAATTCGAAAAGTGAATCCGTGAAGATTTAGGTACTTTATTAACAAATGAGATCGATTTCGAAATTGTGAGCTATCACTAGGTACGCAAACTTGAGTAATCGAGGTTCGAAATCGAAGTGACCAGAGACGAAAGCTGTGTGACATTAGCTATCGAAAAGTTTACTTGTCTTATGTTTTGTCTGATAAACAATAAGCTTTTCGATAGCTAATGTCAGTCTTAAATATTTTTGACTACATAAAATGTCACTTTGTCCTCTTTCCAGAGTCCCTGTGCCTGCATTTAAACAAGAACACGTTTATTTTAGTGCCGATTGTTAGTAGGTACTTTGTGATAAGTGCTAATTTCTTGTACAAGAACACAATTAGTAATAACAATTATGTGGGATTTAAAGACACCATTGTTGCAAATGAAGACGTATCCATCTTGAGAGGCGCACAAAATGGCAGCGTTTCATTTGGCGGGAAAATAATGGTGATTATGTTTCCTCTAATTTCAGTTTTTTTAAAGAAAATGGTGGTTGATTTTATGGCCGATTTTGGACAGTTGTTTCGATTTCCATTGCATTATTAAATTAGATCATAAAAGGGAACGCACGTTAAACCGCTGGTCCCGGCTGTCATTTACCGATCTTTGACAGTCGTTACAGGTAATCAATGGCCCGAAAGACTGACAGGCCTGTTTTACCAAGGGGTATCGTGTTATGGTGTCTACACTAATAAAATAACATGTTATAAAACATGGTTATTTAACATGATTCAATAGAGAGATTAGGAATGATGTATTATTTAGACGTGGTATATAGTAAAAGTTTTGTAAAATGTTACTTAATCTGGACGCGCCATACCCAGTACTAACTGGGTTGTGGAGGTTAGATAAGCAGTCGCTCGGACTGGAATCCGACACCAAAATAATTGGGAGAAGGCTAGGCAGGTAATGATGAAGGGAGAAGGCAGAGATGATGGCTAATAAAGATGTATGGAAGAAGAAGACATGCTGTGCCGACCCCGAAAAAATGGTTAAAGACAGGAAAATGACAATAATGAGAGCGTGGAGCCTAATATAGAAACACGCTTGTACGATATGACTACATACAGAATAAAGAAATACAGCACAGCAAATAGAAATCTCTATTCCTAGACAACACGTTTCGCCGAAAACTTGGTTAAATTATTTGGTATGTCGAAATTAAATGTATTAGGGATTTTTCAGTTGTCCTTTATTATAATTTATTGACATGGTTATAATGAGCGGCTAACATAACGCGTGTCTGAATCTGAGCTAGAAAAGCAAAATTTAGTAATATAATAAATATTAAAAGTTTCTTCTCCAGAGGCGCTTTCTGTGAACCAAGATATCTGGAAACAGAGGTTTCTACGAAAAAAGTTTTCGGCGAAACGTGCTATCTATGAACAGAGATCTCTGTCAACAGAGGCTTCTATGTACCGAGATGTCTAACATCAATGTTTTCTATCAACAAAGTTTTCGGCGAAACGAGCTGTCTGGGAATACAGATTTCTATTAGCTGTGCTTTCTGTATGTAGTCGTATCGTAGAAGCGTGTTTCTATATTAGGTTCCACGCTTCAATAATGATGTAGAAAATAATAATGAAGCAATTAATGGATTTGTGGAAATATGTAATAATAATAATATCTTGGGACAACCAACACACCGCCATCTGATCCCAAACTAGGCAGAGCCTGTACTATGGCAACCAGACAACTGATAAACATACTTATATATTTGTAAATACATACATATTAAAGATAAATTATACACCCAGATACAGAACAAATAATCGTACTCATCGCACAAAGATTTGTCCTGTGTGGGAATCGAACCCACGACCTCCGTCCTAGCAGTCAGGGTCACTAACCACTAGACCCACAGGCCAATCGAGTGTATGTGTAGCAGTGGCAGCATTGCATAATTATGCAAATATACATTTGCATATAATCCAGTCTCTGTTATTAATATTTAAAATTCATCTTCATAACCTAATTCAGTCACCATTATCAAGACATTATCTTCCAATTATTGTCACAATTTTATTGTTTAATCGTTGTCACAAAACAAAAAAACGGTGCCATGCGATGGCATAAATCATTATAAAGGTTAATAATGACGTGTTAAAACAATGACAATAATTATTTTAATTTGTTATTGATTCGATTAGGTTCTCGAATGAATTAAGATTTGGTTAAACTACGTCAACTGAATAGTATAGCAGCCGGAGCAGCTGTATACAGGATGGTCAACTGTATAGTATGGCAGCAGGAGCAGCTGTATAACAGAAACAGGGTGCACGCTCAGACCAAATCAAAAACCAAGACATAGCAATTCAGTGAAGCACGCGCAAAACCACGCCTCGCTCCGTGCTCACACGCACACATTTACATCAAACTACAATTAAACTACGCTCAAAAACTAAGCTCACAGTGCACACATGTTTACAAAGCCGGCTTCACGTCACTGTTGACAGGGGGCCTAAAATGGCCGGTTTAGCAGAATCATCATGTCTGAGTTTTTTATTTGATCTGAGTTACCACGTATCCCGTACATCATTTTGAAATCTGAAATCCAACATAGAAATTGAGGAAATAAAAAAATAAATCTTCCATACATTTTGACGGCGTAGGTTAGTAGTTATTGCATTTTTGTATGGTTCAGAATGATGTTCTGAAAGAGTGGTAACCGTTTGTGTGTCCTTGCACCCTGTTTAGCATAATCGGCCTGTAATGTTTCTACTGCTGGGGACACAGGACTTCCTCTCTATGATAGAGAGTAGGTTATCCACCAGGCGGGCCCCGTGCGGCTTGAAAGATGTCACATGTCTTCGAATTTTTGTACATACCGGTTTCTTCACGATGTTTTCCTTCACAGTTTTGAAAGCAGTGGTGATGAAATACCTATTATAAAGAGGTAAAGTTTGTATGTAGTTTAATATAATCTAATCTACGGAATTCCTGATCTGATTCTGAAGATTCTTTCACTAATGGGAAACTACATTATCCCCGATTGTCATAGGCTATATTTTAAACGTCCCCTGGGAGAATTTCCGATCATAACACGAACGAAGACGCGGGAAAAATCTAGTAGGTATAAGAAAAATTAAAGTAGGACTGCCAGAGTTCAAAACCACGATAGCAAATTCGTAAATAAGTAGCGTCGTTTCTACTGAGCTACCAGTACTTTTATATTCAACAGAAGCTATATAGGTAATAAAAGTAAATATCTGGTTCATATTACATGGTAAAAAGGTGTTATATTAGACATAACTCCTACAGGTGGTATGGCGGCCACCTGTATTATTTTATGAGTCATAAAAAAGCTTATAAAGGCTATCTCTGATCCGCTATGGTCGTGTGTTACTAAACTATTTATAAATGACAATGATGTGTGTGTTTGGATGCGAGTAAATTGAAAACGACTGAACGAATTCTGATGGGGTTGCACAATTCGTTTAAAGAAAGTTACAATAGAAGTCAACTTGCGTTTTTTTTGGGGTTTTTAGAGCTTGGTAAGTCTTATAGCTAGGGCATTGTAGATGAATGCAAATTGTTTAATTATAAATAACAAGGCATAAATAAGCCATTACTTTTAATTCAATTTAAGCATGCTTAACCTTTGCATAGTAACTAATTTCTAACCATTATGCATATTAGGAATCTACGATAAAACATGAAAAAACTACACAATTATGTAAAAGTAAGTTCGTTGACAAAATAAAATGCTAATTCAGTCAAAAAGGTGTCTGTTACGACCACAATATGTCCAAAAACGAGATCGAATAGATAAGAGTCAACAAAATTAATGTGACTTCGTTATTTTGACGGTAACATTTCGTCAAATTGACGCGACGAAACCAATGAAAAAATCCACCGAACCGCCATCTTTGAATTTCAAATTTGACATTGGAATGTGCATGGTAGCATTTATTGGCTCGTTACAAACGATCACATCGCTTGTTTTCATTGATTTTTATTCCATTGCCTTCATTAATCGTTTGTCTTACAAGGATATAGAAGAAACAACGCATTGAATTTCCCTTACTTAATTTATGCTTAATCGCTCAAGTTCAGCGCATTATCCTTTTTCTAAAAAAGAAACCCTAAATTATGCTTTATAATTTTTATTTGTACAGCAAACAAAAGGCAGTTAGTGTCTTTCGATTAGTTTTCGACGTCTGAAAGAGCAATTTAAATATTAATTTACGCGGTAATATTTTAACAAAATGGCGGCAGGTTAAGATGGCGAACGGTTTAGTTAATTAGCATGGCGTTGTTATTGCGTTATTGTTGTTTTAACCGAGGTTGATTGGTTGCTTTGTTCCCAATCCGTAAAGTAAAGTTAATGTCTGAATTTAGAAAGTTTTCTTTTAAGTTATATTCCTTTTATGTGCACTTGTTCGCTGGAGATATTACGGCCTTTCTAAATGAAGGAGGTTAGGTTATCTACACATCCGTTTTTCGAAGTTTAAAATTAATGTTTGTATTGTCTATGGTAAAGAGAATACCAGCTTGTCTTTGTTGATGGTCTGTATCCTGAATTCTAATTACGACGAACTGTCAAAGTGTAATTTAGTTAAAGTGACCATAGAATAAAGATATATGATGTAATTGTTTCTTAAAACACGGACAGTTGATGACACAACTTTAATTATTTACTTGATTAGCTTTCGTTTAGGTGAGGAAACACAATTTCTTTTATTCATATTGAACTTCTTTTTAGCGTGTTGATGGCAAAAAGTCTACAGTATTTTCGTCCTTGATGATTCAGGTAGTAGGTATTCTATTGATGCAACTCATGACCTTCAAGTCATCACTTCTGAAAAACTCCTTTTGGAATTCGAAGGGACAACAAAGTAAAAAAATCGTTTCATAGATGTACTATCCTAAAGGTAAGCTACACCTGTCAGGTAAGCTTGAGCTGTCTCCTGTTTACCTGTACAGTCCTACTTTATACAGGCAAACCTGTCAGGTACGTCCTAGCGTGTATGGCTTTAGCTAGTACGTATGAATATCGTGCCTTAAGGAAAGTCGTTAGACAATGAGGCAAAAACTACATAATATGTTTAGTCTATCTCTTGATAAATAGCTAAAGAAAGAAAGTAATAGTACGAAACAGAGTTAATTACTGCATTCATATGGAAACAAAGGAAAATATAGCTCTCGTTCAATCTGAAAGTTTCTAGTCTGGCAACATTACGGCAGGCATGAAACAGTGTTGTATTGTTAACGTACGCTATCGATTAGTTTTGAATTAGGAAGTGTGACAGTGCCGTGTATATTTGTAAGGTTAGTATGGGTTTAAGGATACATTGACAGTAAAAAGTACCTAAAGGAATGCCTAAAAAAGCGCTTTTGAACGAAGATTTGAAATTCCTACAGTGCCATAAATATTTTTAATTTATTCATTTATTTAACAATTAATGTAGGCACTAAATACTTCGTTGGTCTAGTGGTCAGAAGCGTGACTGTTGAGTATGAGGTCCTGGGTTCGATTCCCGGGTCGGGCAACGTGTTATTGAGTTTTTCCATCAGGAAAATCTTTATAACAGCCACAGAGTATAGATTTGTGCCCGATTGATCGCAATAGGCTCGCGTCCTATTGCAACGCAACAAATAAACATGACTGGCGAAATGTGGCCTCTGCCTAACCCTTCGGGGATTTCATGCGTGATGTTATGTTATGTACTAAACATTACTGTAATAAAGGGTGTAAAAAGACTCTTAACGAAGCCGAAAGGCACTTGTTCTCCCAGACATTGCGATCATTTTTTTTTCTAGACCATACTGACCTGGGAACCTTCTAGTTACGGAGATATTGGGGGTCAAAGTTTCAACTTTTTCACAAGTTTTTTTTTAAATACATATTTTTAATTTGAGATTTTTACTTTAAACACCTCCACAACCCCCTTACTATTAAATCCATCCATCAGCACAATGTTTTGAGTGCATTACATCGAGTCCAACCGTAAAACGTGATTTTTCACCCTAAAAAAAAAGTCGTTTCCCAGCACTATTTTTTGCGTAAAGTTACTTAGTTTGATGTACATAATGCTAGGTTGATTGCTTCGTTAAGAGTCTATTTACGCCCTGTATATTAACTTAGTCTATTTACATTGCACTCCACATTCGCAATATGAGTACATTTTCCAACACTATTTCCTAACAAATTAAAAACAAATAACTTATTTCTAAATGAAGCCACCTCCAAGGTTTATTCATTCACAAATACTTTATATTAGGCGTTTAGCAGTCAATGGCTTATTTTAAAACGATGTTCTGCTTGTGTTAATGTCCATTTCATGTTATTTACTTCTACAGATATTTAATTACCTAGCTTTCCTTGAATTTGTTTTCGAATGCCACCTTTCATCTGCTTAGTATCGGGAATAGGAATTCCGGGTTCAGTATTTTTCAAAGTTAATAAACGTGGGTGTCGCCAAATGCTGTTATTGCCTATTTCCTCTAAATAAATGTCAATAGGACCAACGAAGCAGCCATGCCGCTAATGCGGAATACACCCAATTGTATACGTAGGTTAGTCATCACCATCATCATCATTTCAGCTGAAAGACATCCATCTGCTGGACATAGGCCTCCCCCAAGTGTCGCCACATTGACCGGTCCCGTGCGAATCGCATCCAGCGGATCCCTGCAACCTTCATCAAGTCATCGGTCCACCTGGTGGGAGGCCTTTCAACGCAACGTCTTCCGGTTCGCGGTCGCCACTCCAGAACTTTTCGGCCCATTGGCCATCTGGTACGTAGGTTAGTAATCATATTTATATACAAAAAAACGAGTGTGCTATACACCCCACGACTGAAGTAAAACTTAAACAAATTCCGAACAATCGTCTGTCAAATTCAAAAACGTAACTCTGTCTTTTTCTATCTTCATTAAATTTTTATCTCCCTCTCAACTTTTTTCGGATTTTTTTATGGGACTTAAACATATTTGGAGAAATGTGGGTGTACCATTTATCTGGTACACATCTGCCTAATCTACTTAACCCTTCGGGGATTACTGGCATGATGTTATGTTATGTTATGTTTTACTTATTTAGGACACGAATAAATTAAAAATCTTAACCGATATAGTCGTAAGTACCTAAATATGCACTTCCTTTATCTGGACAGACCGACAAACGGAATATGGCGTTGCTGACCAATTGTTTTTTTCTTTTTAAAGGTTGCCCCACACTAGGTTTTTCTCCTGTATCGTGGGTGCTTTCACAAACATTTTAACTTGCATATACAAACAGCCAGACCCGGAACAACTATCTGTAGGCCATACAAATATTTGTTCCGTGCGGGAATTGAACCCGCGACACGCAGCGCAGCAGTCAATCGCTCAGCCACTGCGCCAACCGTGCCGCCAAAATTTGACGCAGAAGACGAAGCACCAGGTGTTGTATGTCCAGCATAATTATGGCCTAAGTTAACTAATTGACTGGTGGTATTTAGCATACTTTGACACCTATTTGTCCATTGAAATTAATAGATTCGCCCCCTGTTACAATGGACTTAATCATGGCTGGCGAAATGTGGGTGTTTTTAAAAAAGCTTGTCGGTTTTAACAAAATTACTGTTTATGATGGATTTATTTTGATGACCAGTACTAATTAGGTCCTGGAGGTCAGATAGGCAGTCGCTCCATGTAAAATACTGGTATTGAGTTGCATCTGGTTAGACTGGAAGCCGACCCCAACATAGTTTGGAAAAGGCTAGGCAGTTGATAATTAATTATTTTGATCTTTTCTTTGTAGGGCGAAACACCCAGTTATGGACAGGGAGGACATAAAGATCGGACGTATGATTTGAGTTTAGAAAAATGTTTTTTTTTTTAGCGACCATACCTACCTTTTTACCGATAAACAAAAGTTTTTTGGGCCTTCTGTTAATGTTGTTGTTGATCGTTTAGTAGGAACGAATCGGTATTTCCACGTTTTAAAGGTTCCTTGTTAACAGCAATTCGGCAATCATAATAGGTATTCAGTTTAACACCATCATGTAATACATATTTGAAGGCTTAAGCGCTTATCCTAAACTTAAGGGTAGCAATAATTACCCTCAAAAACATAATTATACACTATCGATCTAAATAATAATAACGTCTTGACATTTGACGAGGTACCGCCCGCTGGCCCATATGTCCGACAATTTCAAATGAAATCGAAAAAACCGATCCGCATATGACGCCTTCTAAATCCGAAATTCTCTCCAAAACCGATCTCACGCTGAGAGCGGATTGAAAAAAAAATCTCTCTGACTCGTTCTTTTTTCGAATACATATTTTTTTCTAACCATTGTCACGGCTGGATGCTTCGTAAGTTCGTATTGCCAGTGTTTGGCCTCGATTTAAAGAATTTAAATATCATTTCGTGAATCAATCTGCGAATTTAGTGCGGGTGGAATTTTTTTATGAAAAATATAATGCCTACAGATCTGTAGGATGACTAATATGAAAGCACCTTTTAACTTGCGGAAGTGGGGTTTGTGAATCATCGAAGCTTTTAAGCAATTAAGCTGGGTGCGGTGTTGATAAAAGGTAAAATCTAGGTCTAGATTAAAATTATCTACGTCCAATAAATGAACTGGTAAAAAAAAAATACAAATACATATTTATGATAACGAAGAGTTTTTCTATAGTTAGCCATTTTGTACTTCACACACTTAAATGTCAGGTAAATTCTATACTTAAGTAAAAACACACAATACCATCTTTTCACCTGTGAGCCGACATTCTCGACCCTCTAGAGACTTTATTAACAAGATTTTGGATATCCTATTGTCGCTAACACTTTCTATGTTCGAAATTCAAAAATCTTCTTTTTTTTACAATATAGTTTGGACATTTCGCTTGAGTTATCGCTGGCCAGTTCTGTTAAAAGGTTTAAGGTTTTTTTTTTCTTTCATAAACGTCAGTGTATGGGTCGTTTTTGACGTGGGTGAGCGCGGTTATAATTGCTGTTCGGATTGGGACGCATAATTTTTGTAATTGTCTGGATAAGTCCTATTAAATTAGTCTTACCGCGTGGCATCGATGTGGGGTTGGGGTTTAGATAAGCCGTCACTTCTTGTAAAGTACTGGTATTCAGCTGCATCCGACTAGCCTGGAAGCCAACTCGAATATATAGGGGTCTAGACTTAGAGGCAGATGATGATGTTGCGTCCTATTTTGACTGCATTTTAAAATATGATTATTTTTAAAAAAATAAAAATTGTCATAAAAACAACAACAAAATACGTCATAAAAAATAACATAAAAATTCATGCAATAGAAAACCCCAATTATATTATCCAAACCACATATAACAAAACATATAAATATCGCCTCAATTAAAAAAAAATATATCTCTTTAGAAAAATATCTCAAAAAAAAATATCCCGCATCAACCCAAACACATGGTGACCATACAGCCAGGTAGTTTCAAACTGGGATTTGGAAATATATGGATAATTATAAGACGGCTTAACGTGGAATTTTTGTCAAAGTTTATCGTCATTTTGATTGAGGTTACGACTCTTGTATCGGTGAAGATATTGTGTCGGTAGCTTTATTATAAAAACGGGGCTATAGCAACGGTTGTTGGCTCATAATATGGGAATTGGATATTACTTGTTTGGGGACTAATGAGAATTGTCCAATATGTTTATTTTCTGACTGTGTGACATGTTTTATTTTATAAAAGAAGCAAATATTTTAGTGTTTTTATTAACAAATGTATGCTAAAACAGCTAAAATAATTGGTAAATATACTCAACCAATCGATTTCAGCACCACACATCGATTAAACGGAACCAATTTCTAAATTCAATACCTAAGCATTTATAACTCACAAAAACATAATCTATCATGGTCACGGACGATAATTGGTCCACCCACCCGACCTAAGCTCGTAGACCAATCGCGACACGATTTGTCTTGCTAGATTATTTAAAACATGTCGTTAATGTGAATCGCTCGTAAAATTGTATAGAAACTCCTTTGATTGGTCATTATATTTAATGGTTAATATTTTATTGCATTTTTATAGTTAATCGCCTATTTTTGATGCGGTTCAAAGATTTAACGTAGGTATAACTGCTTAATAAGTAATCGAATGTCTAGTAAAGTAGTAATCGCTTCTACTACACCTGTAAAACTAATTAAAAATGTTTGTAATACGGAATATTCCATTTTTTATTGAATATTCCACTATAAATAAAATTCTTCCTATTTAAAAATCGATCGGTAGAACGATTTTAGTGACAGGTTGAAATACGCGCCATAAAAATAGGTGTTCGATTTTCAAAATCGTTTTATTTCTTTGCTTATGGATTATTATCTGTAGATAATTAAAGAGCTTTGGAAATTGAATTCTGTTTTCGAATGGCGACGTTTTCATTTGTTTCTGAATTTGACAGACTTTTTTACTTACCTACGTACATAAATAACATAACATAATATCACGCCTGTAATCCCGGAAGGGTTGGGCAGAGGTGTAGGTACCTAATAGTACCTACCTACTACTGGCGTCAAATCATTTCCCCATACACAATATATTCACGTCTTTTCCCATGGGGGCAGCGAGAAGCTACAAGTACGCCATGTGCTACGATCCATACTTACTGCTTTTACTCCATCCACATTCCATTTAGTCATAAACTCACGCCAAATCATCATCATCATCATCTGCCTAGCCTTTTCCCAACTATGTTAGGGTCGGCTTCCAGTCTAACCGGATGCAGCTGAATACCAGTATTTTACATGGAGCGACTGCCTATCTGACCTCCACAACCCAGTTAGTACTAGGTTACCCAACCCAGTTACTACCTAACGACTGTCAAAGATTTTCAAATGATAGCCGGGAACAACGGCTTAACGTGCTTTCCGAGGCACTCACGCCAAATCACCAACGATTAATGACCTCCCCACACCACACCAGCACACGTACCACGGAACATCATCTATCACCATCACGAGGACTGCACGGGGGCAAGCAGAGGCGATTAGATCAGCACTTAGCTCCCCACCAATCATATGCCATGTCAGTAGGTATGTGTACTGTTGTTGTTCGAAAATTGCTTCACTGGTTATGATTTTGTACTAACAGACTTTTAAAAGGAGCTTGACTGTGTACTTAAAGCTCCTTCCACGGGTTCGGGCGACGCTACCTTTTATACGTGTGGAGTAGGTCGTGGCTAAATAAGAACAGCCTCTCGGATCAATCTTCAGGTTAAGCCGAGCTTGCCTAGGTTGGTCCGTGGATGGATGTCCAACCATTACATACCGAGTTTCCTTCGTGCCTTGGAAAGCACGTTAAGCCGTTGGTCTCGGCTGTCGTTACAGTGACCCGAAAGTCTGACAACCAACCTTTCTTTTTTCGATTGGGAAATCATCAAATGACTGCTCCCGCTCTGGGTAGAGCGGAAGGGAGTGTCAGACTTGTACTGACCAAAACCCATCCATGTTCCTTCCTTGCTCTTTGTGCTCCAGGGGCGCGGTATCTCTTTCGAACAGTCCCGCAGCCCTGGCACGCATCTCTTTGAGCCTTACCAAGGGGTATCGTATTACTCAGTTCTAGCTGGGTTGTGGAGGTCAGATTAGCAGTCGCTCCATTTAAAATACTGGTATTCAGCTGCATCCGGTTAGACTGGAAGCCGACCCCAACATAGTTGGGAAAAGGCTAGGCAGCTGATGACGTGTGGAAATCCTTAATGGATGTCTGAAGGGGTCTGTCAGACAATACAGACAAAACCACACGGTGTTCCGCCTCATCACGTCTGGTTAGGGTGCGGGGAGATAGTTGCATTCCCCACAACCACCCCGTACCTGAGTCAAGAAATGCGATACACGGGTGAGAGTCAATTGTTTCATTCCCATGATAGCGTCGTGTTGCAAGTTTGGTGAAATGCTCCAAGCTAAATGCTTTCTTTTGTTTTATCCGTAGGCGACTCCGGATAAACAAAAGCAATTCGGATCAGGCGTCTCGCTTGAAAGTGTAGATTGTGGTCAAGCTGTAATAGTTCCCTGGGTGTTTTAAATGTATTAAATTTAGTCAGGAAAATGATTGTGTGTATTTCTGCACACAATTGTTTTTTATTACCTTGTTGTCAGATTGAAAAGAACTTACATGGATAGAACGAAAATCGATCACCTAGAGATCGCTCTTACTTGTTCAGTGCGTGTTGGTGATTTCATTAAGACATTTTTTTTTCAATGGTTTACTTCAGACCAAATATTAGTCTAAGAGTAACTATCACTATAACTTTGACATAGACACAACACACTTACACGGACCTAATCATAGACACACACACCAGACAAGACCATGCATGAATTAAATTCTCCTAAATCTGTCGAACGTAGAATCTGTCATATGTAGAATCTGTCAAATGAAGACTATGATGTCATAAGTAGAATCAGTCAAATGTAGACTAAACGATTTTAAGTTGTTTTAATTTTGATTGCATAAACTGTTAAAGAGATGGAAGAAGTGGAGGGAGGCCTTTGCCCTGGAGTGGGAAAGACCAGGATATAATTATGTTGTAATAAAATCGATAAAATCTAACGCATTTTGCTAAGTTACGTTCGGTCAAGTTAGAGCCACAACTTTTCATGGACTAAGTTATTTCAGAGACGTTTTTTACGGCGACACAGGACAATGAAAATCCAAGGAATGTGTTGAATAAAGCTGGTTTTGACAACATGTCATGGGTAGAGTAAAATTAGATGTTTTTAAGTAACCCAGAGAGTCGTAATGAAATTGAAAATCATACAGTTATTTCACAAGCTTTGTCGACGCAACTGCATAACTATCTTCTCATAAACTATACCTAAAGGACTTAAATAACACTAGAAACCAAAGAATGACTTGCCACAAAGCAGGTTTTGTCAACCTGATCCTACAAGCAGGTTCCTGACCCTCCACACTTGGATATAACCAAGTTATAACTGACTAATTCCAAGGCTAGAAATATGACTAAACAATAAATTAAAATGCATACGATATTCAGCCGTAAAACCGCTCAGGTTACCTAGGCAGTCGTTATCAGCAATCTAGCGAAGTAGACAAGGCTCAATATAGTTAATAAAACACACTATATTTTAAATAACTTGTCAAGAATTAGTTATTGCACCTGGCAATACCTGTTACCTGAAAAAAAAACTAAATGTATGTCTGACTTAAAATAGCTCTGCCCCGCGGTTTCCCTCATCGTTTCTCATTTTGCCCGGCTGCTGATGGTCGTAGCGTGATGTTTAATAGCGTATAACCTTCTTCAAGAATTGGGCTATCATATGCATAAATATTTATTTCACTTCTCCTGCTCTAAAATTACGCCAATATAGCCCTACGAAGCGGGACTAAAGTGACCACTTAATCCGGAGTAAAAAGTAATTCGTTTTTTAATTTCCTTCAATGTGACATAGACAAACTCAAACAGCCAGTAAATATACTATTATCTGTGGAGTGTAGAACATTATCATTGCGAAAATGTTGAGAGTTTTAGCTCCATGGTTTTTCCGCAGCAAAGAAGGTGGCGCCATGTGTTTTAAATTGTTAATCTTTGACTGGTTTAAAAGAAAAAAGTGACCTCGAAAATTTCAGAATTTTTGTCGAGTGCTTTGTTCGGTTTTAAACAAATTTATTAAAAATGCAACAACGAGTCGAGCAAAGAGTAAAAGACTTAATAGATAATCTTTTGATCGCTCCCAATGAAAAATACTGGGAGACCAAGGTATGTTTAGGTACCTATATAACTATGCTTTTTATTTAGGTACCTATCAGGTACACAGGTCACATTTATTTTGTTTACTTACAGGTTGCCTTGATTTTCGTTATAAATGGTGCATGCAGAGGAATAGAACTGGTGAATATTACTCTGGCCGATGTCGAAAGTGACACCACGTTACAGGCTATAAATTTGCCTTGTACTAAGACGAAAAAAGAGAGAAAATTCGTAATAAATGGAGAGTACTTAATAAATGTTTTTGTACTAAATTGACTATCTTCCTCGCACTCAAAGTGAAAAGTACAGTTTGCACCTCGAGACTAAACGCCAACTTAATATACCCTCGGTTTCATTGACTCCCTCGCACGCTCGGGAGTCAAACCACCTCTGGTGTATTATGGCTTCGTTTAGTCCCTCGATATAAAATATACTATTTTTAATCCGACTGGTACTACCAGAGATTAACGCGTTTAAACAAATCAACTCTTTGTTTTTGCGTAGAAGGCTAGTGAAGCTGCCGGAAGCTATTCATATTTTGATTGACTGACGGACAACGAACCGCTTAATTCCCGGGTTTACTCGCTTAATCTTCTCCTAATAAACTTCTTATATGACTTCCTGCTATAGTAAAAGATCACAAGGTCATCATTTGCTTAACCTATTCCTAACTATGTTGGGGTCGAGTTCTAGTCTCACCGGATGCACCTTATTACCAGTATTTTACAAGGAGCTACTGCCTATCTGACCTCCACATCCCAGAGAGAAGATAGTAATCATAAGGCACTCTAAATAACAATAACAACCGAATTCCGGTTTTCATTTCAGATTTCTTACACACTTTTCAGTTCTGAAAGCCTATGAGGTAACCGCTTTCATTTCATTTCTGACATCATTGTTACTGCTCATAGAATTACTATCTAGGTATATATTAAGTCCAAGAAATATCCGTAAGCCTTATTAAGATGCCAGTTTTGTGAAGGCTTATTATACTTTACTAAGACAACCATATTTCCCACATTTTAAACCACCCCCAATTAAAAAATAACTTCTTTAAATACTTTGCACACATTATTATCTTTGATCTTTAGCTTATCTACTGAAGTCTTCAATCATTCAGATTGACCCCAGCGTCACCTCTTTGATAAAAAAGAAACAATAAGAACTCCATACGATAGGTTATAAAAGTTTTAATTCAAACATTTTGTGCCGGCGGCGGCGTATACGCATCGCACACACTATCGTCGATCAGACGGTGACCTATGATCTTTGCCCAACGGTGGGTCTATGGCCATGATGTGGACTACATACCGAACTATGAATAAGTAAATAAATAAAATGTGCCTAGATACCTTTGAAATGCCGGCCGGGAAATAATATGATATAGGTAAGCTTTTCTTTTTAAATGATTTGTCAAACTGGCAAGGACAGATTGCGAAACAGACTCAGGTTTCAGATTGCGGACTGGTTGTGGACACAGGACTCCGGTGTCCACAACCAGTTCGTAATCTGAAACCTAAAAGAAGCGCGGCAAAAACCCACAAAAAAGATTATTAAAACCAAGTGTGAAAACTAAACGAATCTGACAGTTTAACATCAAAAAGCCCGCCATTTCACTCCGGGGCATAGACAAAAAACACAAAATGGCTGACTCATCGCAATCAATCACCTTTCGGACGACGATTATATTAATTTCGTTATACTATTATTTGCCTAAGCTAGACACAATGGTGCTTGAGTGAGAAAAGGGCTTCAAGATGACATGTCTATTAAATAACTATCCATTATTGTTAGAGAAATGATGATTGTTAAATGTTTTGTGGTTAAAATCGTGTAGTCTGTGGTAAGGGATAGTTTTTTTTTGTTTCGGTTAATGATCCACCTGGGGCTGAACCAAAGTGACATTTATCAGCGATAAAGAACATAGAAACGTCAAAAATGTCTTACTTGCTTGGTTAATTGTTAGATTGACTTACATAAGCATAAGGATTATATTGGCGCTGATTCCCTTGTTTACAAACTCAACCAAATATAAGTTTAGTGCATCTTTTTCTTTCTATTTCATTAAGAAAAGGACAGAAGATAAATTTTAGTTTAGTCCTGTCAAATTAACCAGCGCCTAAATTCCCAGCGTCTAAATTTAGTTGAGTTTGTGAATAAGGGAATCGGCACCATTGTCTAACCAGTTATAAATCGTAGTGGAAATGCCAAACGCTTTGAAATCGATCGCGATTGGCCAAGTCCCCTGATTTTCATCTTTTCCTTCTCGTAAGTATCAATTATTCAAACTACTCAGTGGTCCGAAAGTCTAATAACCAGTCTTACCAAGAGGTATCTGCTACTATTCCTATTAGAGAAGGCCTTTCACAAGGTGGACATAAGTACTAAAGGACTTGGGAAGACAGCAAGAAACCTCTACCTAGTGAGAAGTACAGGATCGGTTGATGTGGTGACGCTTGGGGGCGGCCCATGTTCAGCAGGCATCTTTCGGTTGATATTATTCATAATAAAATATCAATCATCATCATCAGCCTAAAACAGTATACTACTGGACATTTTACTCTGTAATTAAACGCACTGAACACACCACACTACACTGTCAGCCTTCACATTCAATTCGGTTTTATTTTTCATCTTCGCGCGCTTACATTGCATGTAAGCATTAGTTTCCTAACACCATTTTAGTCTTTAAACTTGTAACATACATTCAAAATATAACACATACCTAATACCTACAATCTTACTATATGTTCAAAAACCAGCCACGCACACACACACACTGTATGTTTAACATAATTAGTAGAAAAAGCGAAAACGGCCGAAAGGCAAGACATGCAAATTGAAGGGGGCGGAGCCAGCCTCTACTTACTTTATGCTCCGTATCATTACGAAGACACCAGAGGCCATGCATATTTACATTTTAAAAAGAATATAGTTTTTGTGAAATGAATTTGTGGTGTGTTATGTTTTAGTGAAAAGAGGTTTGAGGTAGTGACAAAAATATGACCTGTACTATTTTTAGTATAAAATGAATTTCAAGAATTAAAAAAAAGCACTGAATAATTCGTAATCTACCTTTTTTGAAGGTGGTTAAAATAAAATTAAAACAAATTGTTAACCAATGTTTGCAACAATCGCCAAATATTTAGCTTTATTAAAATGGCATTCCAAAAACTGCGCTCTCAAGTGTAGGTGTAAAGAAAAGCAGTATTTTATTCTAATATTATATGACCACAACTTATTCCCTCTCATAGAGAGGAGGCCTGTGTCCCAGCAGTGGGAACATTATAGGCTGATGATGATGATGATGACAACTTATTTTACAATAGAACTTATTTTAAAACCCCGCTGATGAAGAAAACGCTTCAAATTAAAAAAAATACTTTGGTAAGAAATCAATCTTGATTCATATCCCTGAACCACTCCAAAGACCCATTTCTCAGAAAAAAAAACTAAACCAATTTCAAAACACTAATTCCTAATTTAAATCCATGATAATTTAAAACTCCAAAATGGAGCCATATGTTTGTATTTCAAGTGAGTAAAAGAAATGATCGTCAATCGTCGGCGACGACTTTCGCAGTCCATAAATGTTCTGCTTTCAAAATATTGCCATAGACACCAAGGGTCGTAGGGCAGAATCTCACAAAAACATGTGCAAAAAGTTTTAAACTTCTCCGAAAAAATTGTTCGAGGTAAATGAAATTTGTCTGTGGCTGTCAAAGTTTCGGAGATAGTTTTTTATTTTATTTTACTAAAACTGGAGAATCAAAGGAATCTCTGATTTTTCAGGAGTACTTACCAGAGAATGGACAGCAGCTTTCTCTGTGCCTTTGTAACAACCGTACTGCGATTGCCACACGCAGGCGCCAAGCGTGGCGCTTATGGCAAAACCCCGCTTTAGGGGAGGTCTATGCAGCGTCCAGCAGTGGACGTTTTTAGGCTGAAATGATGTTGATGATGATGACTAATCCAGTATGTTTAGTAGAAGTTCCACCATGCTACTGTCAGGATTTTAGAAATTTAAGTGTTTCTAATATAAGAAATTAATTATCTGGCTACCCTTTTCCCAAATATTTGGGGTAGGCTTTCAGTCTAACCGGATGCAGCTGAATACCAGTATTTCACATTACACACATATCGATGAAGGTATATAATACATTTCGTTGATGTACTATAAGAGCAAAGAACCAAGTGTTAGCTTTGAAAAGATATAAGATAGTTTAGCTATATTTAAATGTCTACCTACATGATAATATCAAAATCCTTCGGATAGACCTCTTCGCCTTATTATTTCGACGTTTAAATAGCTCAAATTACCAATGTCGAAGTTCAGTAGAGTTTCGTAAACAATGATTTGTCAAGAGAGCCTAGTGCAAGCGACAAAGACGAGTTAGTGAAGACTTAGAACAGGATTGACAGGACCTTTTCGGTAGGTCAATGCATTCAATCCATTCAATGTATTTTTCTCTTCGCCCTTATATTTTGGTGAATCAACACAGAGAGCCTGGCGTAATTGGCGATTTGTCCTATTATAATGTGAACACAGACACATAACATCAAGCCTGTAATCCCCGAAGGGTAAGGCAGAGGTGTACCTAATAGTACACCCACATTTCGCCAGTTAAAGTCCCATGTAATGGGATGCGAGCCTAAAACAAAATCAATCTTAAAAAAGGCAATGAAAAATAATCAGACAGAGGAAATCAGAGAGAGAGCGAGATAATCAGCCTATAATGTGAACATGGAAAAAAAATTAGCATATTATTTTAGCAACGTATTTTTAAAATGACCACCAAGTCATTGGCTTGGAGGTATAAGGATTCAAGTCATATAAATTATTAGACAATAATGCAACCTTGAGTCAAGAAGCAGTCACATAGTGACACGGCCTTAGTCAATGAATTATAGACGTTTTTGCTAGTTTCATTATTGTCATTTTAACTAGCATAGACAGCTGGTTTTGCCTGAAAATAAATCGATAACATAAAGGGTGTAAAAAGACTCTTAACGAAGCCGAAACTTCTTCTCCCCGTCATTGTGAGCATTTTTTGTTCTATACCATACCTGGGAACCTTCTAGTTATGGAGATTTTGGGGCTCAAAGTTCCAACTTTTTTTACAAGTTTTTCTTTAAATACATGTTTTTATTGTGAGATTTTTTAAAACACCTCCACGACCCCCGTACTAGTCAATCCATCCATCAGCACAATGTTGTGAATGCGTTACTTAGTTTGATGTACAGAATGCTTGGTTGACGGCTTTGTGAAAAGTCCGTTTACCCCCTGTATATGGATAAAGGACGCACATAACAGAGAAGAATGGCGGAAGAAAAGGGAGGCCTATCCCCAACAGTGGGTGATACCGGTCTGAAAATGATGTAATCAAAAACTCCACGAAAACCAGTGCCTAGGTTGTAAGGATCTATCTTGACGTTGGCGTCATTGCAACGAAAAAAATAATTACTTCTCCATGTGGCATATCGCATTCGAAGCAGTATCGATATATTTCAACGACTTTCGATGTTATTGATATATTTATTTGGTAGCTTATCCATATATTTTATTATTTTCGCAGATAAAATGTCTCTTTGTCTGTTTATGCCCCTCTGTTTCATGTTTCTTGCTTTCTTTAATGACGTGTAAAGGTGTTTGTAAAAACGTATTTGCATAATATCATTTATCATTTCAGTTTGACTTACAGATATTATATCCTTCTCTCGTAAGTTGTTTTTGAAGTTAAACTTCTTTTGGCGCGTTAGGGAAAAATTATGAGAGTACATTTTTATGATGCGCGCGCACACCGGCACGAAAAACCGACACCCTGAAGTTAGCTAGTTACCGTACACCCTGAAGTTAGCTAGTCAACTTTTTAGTTTTATACGCCAAAGAAGTATAACTTCTTACGTGCGTAATAAGTCAACTTTTTAGTTTTATACGCCAAAGAAGTATAACTTCTTACGTGCGTAATAAGTACACACACTTTTTTTTCTAGTTGCTTAGATCGTTTATCCTTCTGTCATACATAAGTTTCTTTCTTAAGTTGCCTTTCTCTATCTACCAAACTTTGGGAGCCCTTGTATATACATAGTTTTCAAGTGGTTCAGTCTTGAGCACGAAGAGTTCTTACAATGTTTTGGTACAACACCCTTCGGGACGAGCTTTACAATGCCAACCGCCCAGTAGTCACTGGTATTTCAAAGTTTCAAGTTATTTTGACAGAAAAATGTATGTTTTTTAGTGTTTAAAATCTAATCTCAAAAAATATATTAAATTCGGAGTGATGCGAGTTCTTAAGTTAGTTTTTATATAGTGTCTGTCATAAAATCATTGTTTCGTGAAATCGTGTGGATTAGAATTGACTCACGTGGAATATAATTGACTATTCGAATTCTAATTACTTACATTTCAGTGTCAAAACTGTGTTTAAAATTAGCAGAGTGTAAATAATATTATCTATTTTAATTAATTAAAGTTTAACTAGTTAATTAAAGTTACATTTGGAATGTTACTATGGTAATAGTCTTATACGTTTTTACGGATTAAAAAATTTCACGGTTTTATTTGTCCGCCATTATCGACGCCATGATGGATTTTTCGAACAATTTTAAAATCCGATTAGTTAACTCTTCTTTCACTAGTTTGATGATGTGCTTAAGGCGATTATGTTGTTAAAAGTAAGTAAACAGGATTACTTTTATATTTTTTTTACCAATTTAGTGCAAAAAAACTCTGTTTCTATGCGGGCCAGGGTCCTAACTTTGTAGCGTGTGTCACAATGTTTATATTTTTTTTGTATCGACAACATGATAAAGTTATTGCTTTTATTTCATCATCATCACATCAGCCCGGAATCACACACTGCTGGATATAGGCCTCCCCTTTTTGCTGCGACACTTCCCGGTTCTGTGCGTCCTTTATCCAGGTGTTTCCCGCGACTTTGACGATGATTTTATTTAATCTTTTTAAACGTGGGCTTTTCTTCACAGGTCACTTCATGTTCAACGAAGCAGGTCCGATATATGTCTGTACTAACGTCTTCTTTACTCTCTAAATTTTGATTCCGTCTTGAAGTAAAGTTTTTCTCCTTTTTCCAGTTTTAATTTCCTCAATTAAAAAACTTGCTTAATAAAAGTAATGATCCAGTTTATTATAAGTATTATGACACCCACAACGAGCTGGCCAGTTCTAAGCCGAAATATAAATTATATTTCTATTAATAGTCAAAAAAGTTTTTATTACTAAAATGACAAGTTACCTCACCGCACTATCTAACGCACTGGCCGGTTGTAAAATTCAAAGTTGACTTTTACGATAGCTGTCAAAAAGATACATTAGATTCTTTTCTCAAATTTAAAAATTATCAATGAACTACTCCAAATTCTATTTCAAAACACATTTTATAGCCAAATAACATTAAAAAAGTAACTAATTACAACAAGACCATTATTAAAAAAGCAATTATTTTTCCAAAATCATAACTATTAAAACGATGTAAACGTAAAATAACGACATTATTATAATAATTATGATTTTATGACGTAAATAATCGCCGATTTACGAGTTTTTTATGACGCGTTTAAATGTCCGTAGAGAAATTAATGGCACTAGATATTTATCAATCAATTTATTATTATTGATTCATGGGTCGTTAAGGAGTCATTTTAAGATTTGCAGCTGATCACAATTGCCGTAAATTATATCTATGACTGACCGACATCATACAGCACCTGATGATTGAACCATGTGGATAATTTCACGCTTAACTTTTGTGATGATGATTGTGGTCGAAGATTTTGCAGATTCACCTAAAAGTTTATATTCTAATTCTAGTCTTCAAGACACACAGGTAAGTAGCTGTCAGGCTACACAGACTCTGACAGGTAACTCCACTCCTGAACACATAATTAACGTGTTATTGACATTCAAGAGCAGCTCGTGGCTAAATAATAACAGCCGCTCGGGTCGATCTTAAGGTTAAAGCGTGCTTACCCAGGTTAGTCCATCGATGGGTGACCCGTTAAATACCAAGTTTCCTCCATGCCTCTGAAAGCACGTTAAGCCGTTGGTCCCGGCTGTAATTTGTAGATCTTTGACAGTCGTTACAGGTCCCGAAATTCTGACAACCAGTCTTACCAAGGGGTATCGTATTGCCCAGTACTAAGGCTGGGTTGTAGAGGTCAGATAAGCAGTCGCTCTATGTAAAATACCGGTACTTAGCTGCATCCGGTTAGACTGGAAGCCGACCCCAATATAGTTGGGAAAAGGCTAAGCAGATGATGATGTCATTCAAAAGCAAAACGTTTCTGAGGTGGAAGTACCTGTTAATATCCTTTTCTTTTTTTTCGGATGGGAAATCATCAAATGACTTCTCCCGCTCTGGGCGGAGCGGAAGGGAGTGTCAGACTTGTACTGACTAAAACTCATCCATGTTCCTTCCTTGCCCTTTGTGTTCCAGGGCCGCGGTATCTGTTTCGAACAGTCCCGCAGCCCTGAACCTGTTAATATCCTAACGAAGTATTTTTCACTAAACGAGGTTCACTTATGGGAATGAAAGCCCACCGAGCACGACATTAGATACATACGTAGATAACTAGAAACTACCTACTTTTAATATGTATTTGAAAACCCACTTTGCATGTACACACGACATAAAACACGCTATGCAAAACCATATTAAGCTGACCTCTCATTGCATGGGAAGTTCTTACAAAGCGAGGTCAAGTTATACTGGATATGTGTAGGTTAATGTGTCGCTGTATGTACTCAGTTTTGCAAGGCATTGTCCTATGATTAATGAGCTGTAAGTGATAAATATTTGTTTTAAACAATATTACTTGTACCTACCTACTGATGTCATGTATTCAACTAAGTTTCGCCCTTGACTTCCTTTTTAACCCCCGACGCAAAAACGACGGGGTGTTATAAGTTTAACGACGTGTCTCTGTGTGTGTCTGTCTGTGGCATCGTAGCTCCCGAACGGATGAACCGATTTTGATTTGGTTTTGGTTTTTAGAGTCATTAATTGCAAGCACTAAACATTCCTGAAATTAGCGCCGATCAATGTGCGTTTGCTACCTACACTATTATAAGAGACACAAACACTGATTAAAAAGGTACAAACTTAACTCAATGCCTCGTTGGTCTAGTAGTCGAAAGCGCGACTGCTAAGCACGAGGTCCTGGGTTCAATTCCCAGGTCGGGAAATGTGTTGTTATGTGGTTCTTCTATTACGAACTTCTCAGCAGTAGCCAAGGAGTCTGAATTTGTGTCCGGTTGATGGGAATAGGCTTGCCCTCTATTACATGGGATTTAAACATAACTGGCGAAATGTGGGTGTAATATTAGGTACACCTCTGCCAAACCCTTCGGGGATTACAGGCGTGATGTAAAACTTAACTCAAAGTTGAATGTCTTCACAGCAAATTCAGGTTCCTAACTACATAACCATTTTAAAATGTTTCTCGCTATCTGTTTGGGGTTTGCGTTGTTCTACATATTATAAGGAATTTCGCATATGCCAGCCATTCCAGTGATACGAGATCCATGTTGGTAGCTCTATAATTCTGTCAAAGTCGTAGGTAACGATATGTATTTTATGACATTTGCTCAGTAACCGTAGAAAAGCCTGTTGCGATATGAAATAATAACTGTTTAACCGACTTTATCTTTTCATACATACAGATAAATATAATTGGAGTGTTTGTGATATTAAAATAACCGCTTTTTGTCTGTCTGTTTGTTCCGGCTAATCTCTGAAATGGCTGGACGGAACTTTCACTGGCAGATAGCTGATGTAACAAGGAGTAACTTAGGCTACTTTTATTTTAGATAAATAATTAGGGTTCCGTGCAAAAAAATAAAACCCTTGAAATTGGTAACAAAATTCGATTCCAATAGGGAAATTCTTATAATAATGGGGATTTTTTAATAATAATTTGTACTAGCTGTTACACGCGAATGAAGGTCGCGGGTAACAGCTAGTTTGTTACTATTAAATTGTCATTCTTTGTGTGTTTAGGTGGCACCCACTGCTGTTGTTGTGAGCCTCGTAATTTATTAATACGTCATGTCTTTATGTGACGTTTATTGATATATTGTGTATATTGATACAATAGTTATAACTTGTTTTGTAGGTACATAGTTGCCACAACAGTTTATTTATTCATTTGCAAAAGAAAATGTATAATTTTCCATTTCAAACTTTACTAAAAACTCTTTTTAAGGCACGTTATTCTTAACTAGCAGCACCATTACCATTGCATTTTGCATTTATTAGCTACCGTTCATAAAATAAATAAATAATTACTTAAACAAGTGAAATTCAGGTTCATTTCTAAATTATAGTGATTTTTTTTATAAAATCTCATTGAAGTGCTGCCATAGATGAGAATCTTGTTTTCAAAAGACCTTTGCCCAACTAAGTTGGTGTCGGCTTCCAGTCTAACCGGAATCTGGATACAGCTGGATATCAGTATTTTACATGGAGTGACTGCTTATCTGACCTCTACAACTCAATTACTGGGTAACACGATACCCCTTGGGAAGACTGGTTGTCAGACTTTCGAGCCACTGACTACCTGTAACAACTGTCAAAGATCTACAAATGACAGCCGGGACCAACAGCTTAACGTGCTTTCCGAGACACGGAGGGGTCTCAGTATATTATAATAAATGGTAATCCATCCATCAGCAAGCGTAGAAATACCTAGAAACAATATAAAACGCATATTGCTTATGAAATGTATAAAAATATTACAAGTAAGCCAACACCTCAACACAGAATGGCCGTCGGACCAATATCTCTGCCCATAACCCTCTAAAAATCGTTTATTACAAACTAAAACGAATCAAAGAGGTTAAACGAGAAGTTTTTAATTAAAAACGAACTAAATCCTGGCCATTAATAATAAGAGAAGCCTCATTTTGTCTGGAATTATACAAAAAAAAAAACTATAATGGGATCAACTCGCATCACGGTTTCCGCGTACATATTTGTCTGTGTAGATTTTTTCAATATGGCGGAGACGTTTGGTCGCCTTGAATTTCTTAGGAATTTTCTGGCTTGCTGATGATGATTCGATCATGGTAGGTATGCTGTTCTTTATCTTTTTGCTGAGGCCATTCATATTTGTGGTTACCCCAATGGTCAATCTAATATTATTCACAAGTTATCCTCCGTCGTATTTTTTCAGTACGTAGGTAAGATCGAGCAGGTGGTCTTGCACGGGTAAAATACAACAGACTTTTAAGCAAAATAAGATGACGGAAATGGAATAAAAATTCATACCTACAGCACATAATAAGCATTATTATATAAGGTACTTCAGTGTCTTTTTTGGATAATTTCAATGTTTAAATGATAATATTAACCTTTATATGTTAGACTATTATATTTCCTTTATTTATTTACATACATATTCATTTCATTTTTAAATACATATTTAAATAAAAAACAACTTAAAAAAACATTTAAAAATATAAAAAATAGTAGCCCACCAGCATTGGGAACAGGGTCCGAGCTACCGGTGGTCAGGGTTCTTGAGAGAGGAACCTCCTGACAAGACGCGCCGTGTCCAGAAGTACTGCTTTCTGAATCAAGCCCTTGATCCAGCTGCCAAGCGAGAGCCTCCTCAGATGTTGTTCGAGGCTATTGGCTATTAAGCCACTGGCCGACACGACTATTATATTAATTATTTGAGTATGAATGTGGATGGCTATAAGAGTAGAGAAAGACCAAAGAAACGATGGATATACTGTGTGAAGGATTATATGGCAAGAAAGGAGGTGACTGCTGAGATTACGAGTACAATAGAGAAGTATGGAAGAAGAAGACATGCTACGACGTTCACAAATAAATAGTGATACGGGCAGGACGATTATATAAATTGTAAATTGGCGTCTAAGCCAAAATTTGTATTACCAGTAAGAAAACCGTATTCAATTATGTTTCTCTGAGCTTATATCAAAATCACAGCTCATGAATACATCTTCTAGGTTTGAAAATAAGTATTTTAAATAACGGATATATAAATACAGCATGCAACGTTACAATATTTTTCTCCGTCGTTCTTGTAAAACATACTTCTCCAATACCGGTTAATTTGCGATCCAATAAACCGATCAAAATGTCTGCGAAGTTAGAATTTTGCAATAAACAAACTATAAGCCTAGTGGCTTTAATAAAAATAAACCATAAATACTTTCTAGTCGATGGTATTTCAAATATCATGTATTTTGTGCCTGAAATGTTTTTTTAAAAGACCTTCATTTAAATTTCATCGGTTTGTGATGAAAACCATGTTTTATCGGAGTGGTTTATGTTGTTCTTGTCCTAATGTAGGCCAGAGGTTTGTGGCTCACTGCAGGGCAAATGCACCTTTAGATAAAGAAAGAAGTGGACAAGTATTAAGCATGTAGTACTTATGTATGTGTACGGCGCAGTTGGCGCAGTGGCTGAGCGATTGACTGCTGCGCTGGGTGTCGCGGGCTCGATCCCCGCACGGAACAAATATATGTATGGCCTACAGATAGTTGTTCCGGGTCTGGCTGTTTGTGTATGTGAGTTTAAATGTTTGTGAACGCACCCACGATACAGGAGAAATTCCTAGTGTGGGGCAACGAAAATGTTAAGTGTTTATAGCTTGCGATTTCAGAGTGCGAAAAGTTTACCATGATTGTTTGAAATCAGTAAAAGAACTAGTAGACCAGGGCCTTTGAAAATGGTAAAAAGTGAAAAAAAAATGGTAGGATGAAACCAATTGAAAAAGGAAGAGAATAACAAAAATTAAAGGAAAAGTAATTTACGCGTGACCTGAGGTCGGGAAGTGGATGGGGTGAATATAACAAATGTTATATTCTCTTCCTTTTCCAATGTCATCCTACTATTATTTTATTTGATTCCAAAACTTATCGACCCTGGTCTATAGTACCTATACATACTTGGATACAGTTCTTCCTGTAAACCCCTTCAATTAATCAACACATATAATAAGATATTCATAGGAGTAGGTTTACGTATGAAATTGTTGAGCTACGGGTTTATCTTCTATTTCTATACATTAAAAAGAATTTGTTTGTAAGTTTGTATGTAGGGTGTAATCTTCGGAACTACTGATCCGATTCCGAAAATTCTTTCACTAGCGGTAAGCTACATTATTCCCGATTGTATTTCCGTACATAACGGGAGCAAAGCCGCGAGCAAAAGCTAGTGTTGTTATAATAGAGGCAGACGCTATCACCGTGGCAAGCTCGAATGTACTGCCTTTTTTTCAATATTCAATTACCTAGGTATTCTGCTGAAAAAGATAGGTAATATCTATCGAAAAAGCTACACAATATCTCGTCGCCAATTTTGAGTTGACTTAATTTGAATTGTCATCGACACGCTAAGTAGAAGAATATTATCTATTTTTTTCTTAGCGTGTCGATGGCATTTTATGAATAATATTTTTTTGAGTGTGAATGAATTTTTCTTGATTACCTTAAAGTTGTTACTAGTTTGTGTTTATTATAATCAAAATTGTTAAAAGTCCTGAAGCAACAGCGTTGTTGTTTTTAAAAAAAGCACGCTTTTGCACAGCCATTGTAGCGTAACATTACTGGCAACTTATAGTTCAGAAATAATGGATGAGAGCGCGAAAATGTTGTTAATTCGAAAATCAATAGATATCGTTTACTTCTTACAACAGACTTATTACCATTGATACTGATTTAAGTACCCAAGGAAACGAATTACTCCACAAATCACTAAATACATAAACGAATGTAAAACACTGTTTTGTTTCTGACAATTGTTTGAAGTTGACATAGACAAAATGATGTTTTCTAAATATTGTCTATAAAGCTAAATATATTTATCAATTCGTGGCATAAGCAGGGCAAAGTCTACAAGTGCTGAAAAAGATGCATCTTTATATCTTCATCAATAATAAATCTTTTTTAGTTTTCCAAGAATGTTATTTGTATGGTGTACATAAGAATATTCTATTTTAGGCTATTCGTCTACGCAAAATATTTACCTGCTTAGGTACCTGTTTTAGTTACTCACACCTACTGCTATTTTTTATAACTAAATTAATCTTAATGGAGAACGTAGTAAAACTCGTAAAATAGCTTACGAAAAAGAGAACCACAAAAAGTTGAAAGCTCCTGTAAAAACATCCGATTAGTTCCGCTACTCCATACGAGATGGCGCTAGTAGTACGTTCGTGCACGACTTGAAACTTTCCTTCGTAGTTATGCGACGGCAACTTAACACTGAGTAAAACTTATCTTTTGCTTTAAATTAGTGCTACGTTTAACATATCATCTCATTATAAACATAAGTAATTCACGATTTTGTTAATAGGTAGGTTTTCATTAGGCATATTTTTTATTTTAATCATGAGTTGGTATGTCGGTAAAATTTTCACGATTATTTGTAAGCCTTGTTATTTTGCTGGATTATTATCAAAGGAGTAGAGGAGGCCTTTACCCAGCAGTGTATTAAATAATTAATTAAGATACCTTTAAAAAACCTTCAGTATCAACGATCAAACAAAGATTTCCCTTGAACTCATCCACAAATAATCAAAAATAAAACATAATTTATGACTGTGCTTATATTAAGTAGGTATTGTTTCGCTATTCATACTTAATTATTATTTTGATGCTGCAACATGTTGTGGAGTAGCGTCCTTCTGTCTGTATATGCCAAGCATGGTTGGGTGCCCAACAGCCTAGGAAATACTTTAATTTATTTTTGTTGATGAATTTAATTTAGTTCCTTAATACAAAAACTGTTCGTTTCTCTCATCAGGCCTAGTAATGGTTACCTACGAATCATTTGAAATAAGTACTCATCACTAGCCTAGCCTTTACCCAACTATGTTAGGGTCGGCTTCCAGTCTAACTGGATGCATCTGAATTCCAGTATTTTATATAGAGCAACTGTCTATCTGACTTCCACAACCCTGTTAGTACTGGGTATTACGATACCCCTTGGTAAGACTGGTTGTCAGTCTTTCGGGCCACTGACTACCTGTAACGAATGTCAAAGATCTTCAAATGTCAGCCGGGACCAAAGGCTTAACGTGCTTTCCGAGGCACAGAGGAAACTTGGCATGTAATGGGTTGTGGGCATCTACAGACCAGCCTAGTTTGAAGTAAGTACCTACTAATCGTAAAGGACTAACTTTCTTATTTTATTAAAATAAAAATAACTGATTGTTAAGTTACCAATCATTATTAGTTTATTTAGCCGAATTTCGTTTTGAATGGAAAATTAGGGAATGTATGTTTGTAGTCTCATCTACTGCTGGTTCTTGAAAAGGGGCTGAAGAAGGTTTTTGTGGTAAAAAGTGTTTTAAAGATTGAATGAGGTGCTTTAGTTTGTAACTTAATTTTGCTTACTCAGTATAGCAGAAATGCAGAACATTTTTTTTTACGGGAACATAACATAACATCAGAAAGAAAGAAAGAAAGAAAGAAAAAGTATTTATTGATTTCACAACAGGACTTGAACGCATTGGCAAAAAATTGAAAGTTATCAAAGTAAACATGAGATACACTTACAATTAGGACATAATTATATATATCAAGCCCGTAATCCAAAAAGCTGGAGAGAGGTGTACAACCCACATTTAGTCAGTTATGATTTTTTTAGTTTTTTAATTAAAGTACTTAGATATAAACTTGATTATGCATGCTGTGGTCTCCTGTAAGTGAAGGAGTACACCTACGTGATACTTTTATCGTCCATTATTGATTTTGCATGATCTCTTACATCGTCTGTTGGAGATCCTAAATAAATAAATAATAGTCCCATGTAACAGCGGATGAGCCTATTACTATCAACCGGGCACAAATCCAGACTCCACGGCTGCTACTGAGAAATTCCTGATGTTTTGTGGGAAATTTTACATTTTTCATAGTCTCATAAAAATATCGTAAGTCACCACTAAGTTATGGAACGTAAAGTGTTTATTAAATAAACATCATTATTATTATCTATATACCTAATCTACGGCACAAAATAAACCTCCGATATGCCAATTAAATGCATCGTTTTATTGTATAACATTTAAATGTACATAAAATTGACGACTTTAACATGTTTTTAAATGCTTATAAATAAATTTTGTGTGATTTATGTTATTGTTTTTAAATAGATTTTTAATCCATAATTCGGCAACGATAACATGACGTAGAAATAGGACTATTGCCCCGTTTCTGATTTGAGTATTTGATTATATTTGACACTTTTTCGTGCGTACAGCCGGCGTTCATCGATTCATAAGACATTATCACGTCAAAAAATGATTGCAATGACAGGGTGAACAAGGGCCTTTCGGCTTCGTTAAGAATCTTTTTACACCCTTTATGTAAAAAGATCGCGTGGGACAATTTCTGACCATAAAAAGAGCAAAGCCGCGGACAACAGTTAGTTAAAATAAAGCGGTTAGGTACCCAACGAACAACACAGGTCTTTACCTAGCTACCTAAACGCCATTTTAATAATTCAAGAGAAAAAAGACGCCACGTACAGTATACATCAAATGCCACTTTCAACCCTGTAATTTCAAATACACCCCATACTTTAGCCAATGAGACTGAAACTCCTATTTCTCAGTCCACACCCTGTGCAGGGTATAAGCGTGATTGCCCTGAAGGCGGGGCGCACTGAAACATGCAACCGGGTAATAATTAACATTGCGAATATTATCGACTACGCACCTCAGTTTAAAACATCAATTTCTGCTTTAAAACGCAGTTCATGTTGGTTATTTTGTTTATTTTTCAATA
The DNA here is from genome assembly GCA_950005105.1 of Lycophotia porphyrea. Taxonomy (NCBI): domain Eukaryota; kingdom Metazoa; phylum Arthropoda; class Insecta; order Lepidoptera; family Noctuidae; genus Lycophotia; species Lycophotia porphyrea. Next base: position 15,366,180 of record OX465402.1, read on the forward strand.
ATCTAAAAAAGACTTTTTTATTGGCTCGGGTTTGGCACATAATCATAATTGGCAGCTTTGTTAGGTTTAAAGATATGTCTTCTCAAAATAGACACCAAGTTACTTACATAAGAACAATGCTTAAAAAAATTATATTTAAAGTTCGTCAAAGACGTCATGGTAGCTATTTTATATTACGATCAATCATCCAATGAATTCAGATTTTAGGAAAGGTGTTATTTGTGATCAAATAGTCAGCTAATAGAGTTTTTAATGCATTGAAAGAGTGTACATTTTTATTATAATTATGAATATCTTGTTGTACAATTGTGCTTCTTCAAATGTTAAAATTTTTCTGCCAAACTTTAACTAGCTCGGCGAGTACTACGTTGCGCGTTGGGTTAATTGTTTCACTTTAATAAACGATAAATTATTCTGGATACTTTTGTTGAGTGCCTTACCAATGAAAATACATGTATTATAAATAAATAGGGTGTAAACAGACTCTTCACGAAGCCGTCAATCAAGCATTATGTACAGTCAACTAAATAGATAAGTATCCAGGGTCGAAAGATACAATTGATTTTTTCTTAAAATCCGATCGACGTTGTCGAATGAAATTAAAATAAAATGAAGAAAAATAAACAATTGGTTAAATTAATTCAATTTCATTTAAAGATGTGCATCAGTTTAAAAAAAACTGCAACTATATCTAACGACCATGGATACTTATCTATTTTGTTGATCGTACATCAAACTAAGTAACTTTACACAAAAATTAGTGCTGGGATACGACTTTTTTTTTGGGCTGAAAAATTACGTTTTACGGTAGGGCTCAATGTAACGCACTCAAAACATTGTGCTGATGGTTGGATTGAATAGCAAGGGTTTTGGAGGTGTTTAAAGCAAAAATCTTACACTAAAAACAGTTATTTAAAAAAAAAAGTTGGAATTTGACCCCCAATATCTCCGTAACTAGAAGGTTCCCAGGTATGGTCTAGAACAAAAAAGTGATTGCAATGACGGGGAGCACACGTGATCTGATAAATGATAAATGATGTTTATTTTGCAAATAGGTTTTTACAAACACTTTTACACGTCATTGTTTTTTTAAAACTAGATGGGGCCGGATCTAAATTGTTATACCTGCTATTACAGGTTTCCTTGCTTTTGTGCGCTGTTTCCTGGTTTGTCTTATGCAGGTGATCACCAGGATCTTCTGAAAGTCCATCGCCCCAATGAATGAGGCCGCCGACGACTGTGTAAGCTAGAAATCCTAACCCATTCATACGAAACTTTCAGGCTATAAATGGTAAAGAGCATATAGATAGTTGTCTATATACATTTATTTTTCTGGTGCTGCGTCTCCTGTTGCTGAAGGTTGGTCTTCAAACCCTTAATTCTTCTGTTTACCTTACATCCCAAGTAACGTCAAATTTACGTCATTTATTGAAAAATAATTCGCCGTACAGGTCTGACCGATGATATTAACGAAGCCGAAAGGCACTAGTTCTCCCCGTCATTGCGATCATTTTTTTGTTCTAGACAATACCTCAGACAAGTTCCAACTCTTTCACAAGTTTTTTTTAAATACATGTTTTTAATGTAAGATTTTTACTTTAAACACCTCCAGGACCCCCTTACTATTCAATCCATCCATCAGCACAATGTTTTGAGTGCGTTACATTGAGTCCAACTGAAAAATGTGATTTTACAGCCCAAAAAAAAAGTCGTTTCCCAGAACTAATTTTTGCGTAAAGTTACTTAGTTTGATGTACATTATGCTTGGTTGACGGGTTCGTGAAGAGTCTGTTTACACCCTGTATAAAAAACAGGACTTCTGCTGATAGTCAGGTTGTCTAGACTTACCTTGATATAGGAATGTTTGCAGAGTTATAAATATTTCGTTTTCTTATGTGAAAAAAAAACCCCCAACTAGGTAAAGAGTTGAAAATCTTAAATGTTAAATGAGAAAAGGATTTTTTGGTCGTACACGTTGTTGAGTTGTGCCTGTGAAGGTATTATTTGTGATTATTGCCATTGTAAGAAAAGCCATGAACGAAAGAAAGTACCTACGCCTTTGCAGTCCGTGGTTGAAACTCCTTTTGATGCTCACACCTGTGACGATAACCATTATGGCAAGTAACAGGTACTTCAACCCGATGCAGTTAGAGCCATAAAGAATCCATCGATACTCTTTTGTAAGAAAAATTAAATCGATTTTGATAAAAACCTCTTTTCGATTAAACTTGACAAGAGATGAAAAAGTTGCAATACAGAGATTCTATACGGCAAAATTTTTGAATAAAAATACGTTGAAAGTTTTTATTACTTTCTATTAGAGAGTAAAATAGACACTTTGATTAACTAGATTTCCACAATGTTTCTTGGATTTGTCAACATGGTAAAAAAGAGGTGTTTTCGAATTTGTGTTAAAATGCTTGATTTTTTATTTTCGGTCCATTCTGACGACGAAGAGCTGTAATTAAACGCTGAATTAATTTTTAATGTCGTTTTTTTTTCTGTTTCTTCTCAGCGTTTGAGGCTTATAATTTCTTATAAGCTAGGAAGTTAGAGGTATCTTGTTGGCCAGCCACTTTTTCCAGAAAACGGAGCAGCTATTGATACGGTCACACGTGAAAGATAAAAAAATGATGAAATGATGGTTTTATATTTAGTTGTATTTGTGCTAGAAAAAAATGGAAGGGGTAGTTTCCATAACTTTCAAATTCTGGTAGGTAAAGTAATAAGGATCTAATTAAACTTAGGAAGAACTCTGTAAATGACAGGTCTTCTAAGTTTGTTTAACGCTTTCTGTGCACTAAGACCACTAAGTTCTATAGATTGGTAAACCTTTTTAACATAATACCTAAGCATTGTACTTTATAAAATTACATCACGCTTGTAATCCCTGAAAGGTTAGGCAGACACTTCTGCCTAACCTTTCAGGGATTACTTAATAGTACACCCACATTTCACCAGTTATGTTTAAGTCTCATGTAACAGAGGGCGAGCTTTTTTTCATCTAGGCACAAATCTAGACTCCGTGACTGATAGTTAGAAGTTCCTGATGGAATAACCCAATAACAATTTGCACAACCCGGGAATGGAACCCAGGACCTCATACTTAGCAGTCGTGCTTGAGACCACTAGAACAATGAGGCATCGTACTTTTAAAAACTTATTTATACTTGTTAAGTTATCGCTTAGTTTTTAATCATTCATCCATACTGCGATGACCATCACCTTACCTAAAGTTTAGTTATTTAAATACACTTAATACAAATAATTGTAAAATTCATGTGAAAATTTCAACAGCCCCAGAATGACTTTATTCAAGTGTTTGATGCTCATTAAAAATGTCTTGAAAATTAAATAAAAAGGATCTAAATCATCGATCGAAGCTAAAAATCGTGAAGAAACCAACATGCCTGAGAGATATTTCTCGACAGCATATAAAGCCAAGTCAGAGGACCATGGGTGGCATACAAACTCTGACACCAGGTAAGGTGCTAACCACACGATAAAGAAAGAAAGAAGATCGATGTAGATATAATTAACAGTAGCGTCATTCAGTCTGTTAATAACTTCGGTCACCGATCCGTCTGCCAGCAAGTGTCGGACTCCATCATTTATTCAAGTGAGGTTATACTTTGACCTATTTTCTTCACCAACGTCTGATATATTGTGTATAATTATATTCATTTAACTAGTAGGTACTTACGTAAAACTAAGAGAATTTTCCAAAGCTTCTACCCACGAATTTGGTCGCGTCGGAAAAACATACCCATAGCGATTGGTCGTAGTGAAGCTTTTTAATAGTAAATAAAATATTTTTTGAAATCGGTTGAAGAGTTTTGAAAATTATCTCCAACATCCGAATTTACAAACTCTTCCTCTTTTATTAGTGTAGATTTTGCATACTAAATAAGTCTTACAATAACTAGATAAGCCTAAATTAATTTCTAAGCTTCTTCCTAAGCTTAGTTCATCTTCAATTTATCTGTAGACATCGTCGCAGCATCTTCTTTATAACATCTCGAGGCGTTAACTACACGTACCTTGGTAGTTGAAGTACCGTAAGGAATGTTTATAATACCGTAGACATAGCCAAGTCGTAAGATCATATGTCTTGCAATTTATACAGTTATTGTATCTTGTTTAAAAATTACAATAATATCATTAATAAATATAATAAAAAATAAAATTACCTTGAGGAGAACTTTTCAAGTTACTTAAATTTTAATGGAGAGTTTCGAATAAAATGCGATGTTAAATTAATCAAATACGAAACTTATTTCTTTGAACTATGTTGGACAGATTCTAAAGCAATTAATAAAATAAAATATTGTCTAAATTGTACAAAATTAACATGGTATTGATTTTTTGCGAGGAATGGTGCTCTTCTTTGATTCAAAAGTCCGGAAAACATAAAACCATGTAGTATAGCAATTGTTTTCGATTGAATGGCATCATCATCATTTCAGCCGAAAGACGTTCACTGCTGGACATAGGCTTCCCCCAAGTTGAAAGACATGGCAATACACAAAGTCACTGTTGGACCTAAATTTGGTAGTAAGCCGACAGTAAATCTATAAAGCAGTAATTGGTTTTCCAGCTTAATCTGGATTTGTAATGTATGTTGCTTTGGCTGGTTTGTTATTAGTTATAAGGATTGACTGATTCCGCCGCAGGTTTACCAAAAATATTCAACAAAATCATTGGAGTTCATTTTATTTCGAAAGTAAATACTAAGAAACTTGAAAAACTGTGAGTGATACAGATGATACAGATCTTACAGATGTGTGAAATTATTTTATCTACAAACACACCTAAGATAAGATACATATCTTTTAAATAAATTGCTATATTTCAATGTCTTTCTGTTTGATAATAAATCAAAACTGTAGTAAATGGGATAGTAGACGAAAAGTGTGGTGTTTTTAAATAAAAGTGGGAATAAGACTAATAGGTGAAGGATAAATGATTGTTACTGCTTTAATCATAAACATTAACTAATTACGAGACAAAGTTATCTTAGCGTTTGTTGAAAAAATACCTACAAGCGTATGTGCGCCATGCTAGCCTGACCCTTTTTAAATATGTTCAGGTTTTCGTATAAATTAAAACCTTTTGTTTTACTCTTCTATCCGCTCCGTTAATGAGTAATATAAATGCTAAGTAGTCATATAATAATAAAAAGGAAGCAGTTACACCTTTAATTCATTTTCTTATACAAGAGAATTGATTTGTATTTTTTTGTTCCGTGTAGTATAGTTTAAAGAAGTTTCAAAATACAAAGATTGAATCTAAACGATGAATGGACGCGGGTGAGCGTAGCCATCACAAAGTTTTCACATTAAGCACTTTTACCTACGGCCGTCCTACGCCGGAGGTGACCGCGCATGCGCGCAAACCCACCAACGACACACTTGTTATTATTAGAAAGGATTCTGTAAAATGTAAAATGTTCAGCTGATTGCAGAGAAAAATCTTGAATAAAATTTAACATCTTAAAGATGTTTAAAATAAATTAAGATCCAAAGTCATCCCATTGGCGCGCTCCAAACATACACAAGCGAGCATAAACCGTCGAACGTCGATACCTAACTCACAACGCGTTCCGTGCGAGAGGAACTCAGCAATTTTGATTAGGTACAGAACAGAAAATCCGAACAGAGGAAAACTCTCATGTAATTGCCGCAAAAACTGTTGAAAAAACGCGCACGACCGTCTGTGTCGACGCGCGCGCGCGGAGTGGCGGGCGGAGAGGCGCACACACTCGCAGCACCGGGCGGCGCGCTCGCCGGCGCCGGCTCCCATTGGCGCGGTGCGCGGTGGGCAGTACGCCCCGCCCCGGCGTCGGCCCAGCTCGCGCGGCCCGCGGCAGTGTCCGCCAGACTGCCGAGCGCGCCGGGCCTCCCGCTTCCCCGCGCCTCGCTCGGCCACGCCGCGTCCCGTGATCGAACCATACAAAACCTCTAGTTAACATCCGTCGCGAGTGCATTATGACACTAGTGAGCTAGCGGGGCCGCTGTGACGGTGTCAAATAATTGATGTGTATGTGTTCACGTGCTAGTGTGTTGTGTTAGATTGGGCCCGTGACGAAAAACGTTCGTGGTGGCCAGCGGAGCCTTGCACCCGGGCTCGGGCCGAGCTTTCATGGCTCAGCCTAGGGTATGTACACTGATGACCAGTACACAAACAACACCACACACTCACCCAACCAGTATGACAGCTGCGGCAGTAGTACAGTTGATAGCCTAGAGGTGATAAATCCCAAATCCTCAGATAATGACATTATGATAGTTGATAATGATAGTAACAACAGTGACAAGTGTTCAAAACAAAATAAACCTCGGGAATCACTTGTTGGTCGCGTTTTAAGAGACCGTGAAGTAGTCGAAGATAAAGAAAGTAAAGCAAATCAGAATTGAGACATGTTTCAAAAATGGTCAGACGTTTGTAACGACACATTAGGCGTGTTCAACAGCAGGGAAGTTGTTATAACAAGAAAGACGCGTTCGGAATACGTAATGGCAGTTGAGAGCGCGCTCTAACACCACCGACGCATTACCGGTGATAATGAAAACGAAATGAATGCATTATGAACGTAAAACACTCAGTGATAATGTAATCACGACGGTATCTCTCACTCAATAAAAACTTTTAACTGTGATATGAATGAGTGATTCCATTACGGTTCAGTGGTAGCATTAGTGGGCAGTGACGTCTTCGCAAGATGTGGAAGCGGTCATGAGAATAAATCGGATTGATGCATAAATGAATAAGTCTCCATATTTTGGACACCTGACGGAATAGCAACTCCGGTTTATGAATCGGGACAATAAATGGGATAAAATGGCGTGCAGCGGGGAGTCTATTGTTGAATGCTCTTTTACGGGCGTTAGGGACGGGACACGGTGGAATCTATGGAGTTACAAGCGGCTTTAAACGCACAGTTTGACACAAAAGAGTATCTCAGAAACCGACAATAAAATTCAATTGACAATGAAAAGGAAAAACTTTTTTTGGTGCGCGCCACAAAGATGTGTCCCTAACGGAACTCTTGGGGACAACTTTCTAAAGATTTAGGGTTGTATTGTTTTTGCCGTAGGAAACATAAAAGTTTTAATCCTTCTTTGTTTAGAATTAATATTATTAAATGGTAAATATAAATAACTAGCAACCCATTAAAGTGTCAAACAGAATGTTCTTGTAGATTTTGGGAGGTGTTACTTACAAAATAGATAGCCATTATGTATGTATGTATATTCAATTTTATGCATAGATTGGATAGCGAACTGGTAGGCATAGGCGTATGTCAGTGTATATTCAAATAGCTCAGTTGTCTTTTAGGCTTTTAGTATCATTTCATTGACAATGTTTCATTAAAACAAATGGGACTTGAAATGATTTTTACCAACAAAAAACTCAATGAACTTCAACGAAATTAGCATCACTTAAATTGCAAACAAAAACCAAATAATTAAATTAGCAATAAAATATAAATTAACAGGCTTATTAAAAATCGACTACAATTAATAAAATCAGTCAAACGATACCCAATAGGAAACGATTTGCGGTTCATAAATTAGCTGAACACATCTAAAACAAATTGTATTCGATTCATTGATTCCTCCGACGGTCGTAAAACTTCCTCAAGTACCTTTATGAAATACTAGCTTTAATTCGCGACTTCGCCCGCGAAAAACACATTCAACAATGTAACTTTCCATCAGTGACAGATTTTTTTTAATCGGATGTGTGTTTCAGATATTGTCTCCATCACATCTAAACTTAGAAGCTTACCTCTTTATAATTTTAGTATAGAGTCACTATCATAAGAATATACAGCTTTAGACAAAAAAAAAATGATCAAAAACACAAAATGATCCCTTAAATACCTATAAGACCCTTAAATATTGAATTCATAGAAGTGGTTACGCCGCACTAATGCACACCAAAACGGTCAAATAATCGAGCATTTCGATTTTCTGCGTGAATCCTAAAGTTTCTTTTGGATAGAGAAAAGTGGACCTTTGCTGCTGCGTATGTAGTCTTTCAAAATTGTTCCTTTACATTTTCATAGGTTTTGGCAATTTCTGAATAATGTGATTTCAGTCCGCTAACGGTCATTCAAGTTGACATATTTTATGTGTATAAATGCTACAAGGTACATTTAAGTGTATTAAGCGTTAGTGATTTTATATGTCAAAAATATTTGTCTCTATAAATTACTTGGCTATCTATGTCGATCAAAGACATCCATATCTAATAGAACTTTAGCAAATAGTACCGAATTTCTTCTTTGGCCGTGGTTTGTGTAGCACACTTTCATGTGATAGGCAAAAATATCACTCTTGAGCAATCGATAGAAAACCTATAAAACATTTATTAGTAGGAAAGTAAAGTTAAAATCGAATTCCACAGTAATAACCTAGCACGGCTTTTCTTTAATCTTAAAGAAAATTTAATTGGACACATTTCAACTGCGTTAGATGCCATATTGGTACTCATATAATTTATATAATAATTATATCATATAATGGCATAACTTTTAGCATTAGCCTAGTTATGAAGGTATGCGATTACCATTAATTTTGAGGTCAAGATAGTTTAGTATCGGATTCATTTTAATAAAATTGATATAAAAAGGTAGGTAGAAGAAGTTTTGATTTAAGAAAAATACAATGGAAATAATGTTTTACTATAAGAATGGGTCAGTATAATCTATGAAATAAATGTTTTTTTTTGGAAAACGGAGACTATAATGATTGTAAAAAACCGATTTAACTTTTGCAGAATATGTACCAAAGGTGCTACATAGATGATGTTATAAGTTTTTCTAAAAGTTCATTCGTGCTATTTAAATGATGTTATTTCCATTTAATCAATGTTTTTGTACGCAATTACACACGAAACAGAAAGTTACACACACTATTAAATACCTGTGCAATGAAACTTAAATATTTATTGAAAATAAAAAATTTCATTACATGACGTTGAGTGAAAAAATATTCATGTACCTAGGTGTAATAGTATGTGTAAACAAATTCGAATATACATGTATAAATAATTAAAATGCATATGTTTTAACAAGAAAAAGACATTTTTACTACATAAAATGTTTTTAGGATGCAATTATTGAGTTGCGTGAAGTTAAAAAACGACATCTAAAGTATTGTAGAGATCTTTTTTGTATGCTAGGTATATATTCATTCCGTAATATTAAAATAAATATACTGTGAACCCGTATTATAAGAATATACTGAACATTATTAACAAATAGATATTCCCGTATACTCAAAAACTTAAATATTAATTGCATAACCTCTTATGATAAATAAAGATGATACAAATTTACATAAATTATAATTTAAATCGCTAAAGTAGCAAACAAGGTACAATATTAATAGTAGAGGAAAATAATAACACGTTTGTTTTAATTCGATAAGTTTTCGATTCCCGCACTAGTGCTTTATAAAACACATTTTGCAAAAAAGTACAAGACAAACCATGAAATAGATAAATAGTATAATTAACATGTTACTAAAATACATTATCTTATAACATTGTTGAGTTTAAATAATTTTGTATTTATTTAAAGATGATTAATTTCTGTTTTTCTTGTGCGTCCGTAAAATAATGGACACCGACGGTAAATAATACTGGAGTTTTAAATACTTTAAAGCAATTATAATTCGTTGTTTTAATTGTTAGTGTGATGATGACCTGTTTATTGTTTCTAGTAAATCGGACAATGACACCTAAATGTATCTAATATAATTTGTTTAAAACAGTTTCAAATTAATTGTAGTAAGATTCAATTGTAAATCCGTCGGTTTTGTCCGAGGACGGGAGAGCTTCAGATAAATATGAGCAAATACTAAATGATATTAATTTAGTCTGGACTAAGTATTGTATCATCTCTATACAATAAAATATAACACTCAAAAAGTTTAAAAAGTACATTGTTTTTACGTAAAGCATCGCAAAAACACTTATTTACAACAAAAAATCGATTCAAATTGAGTAACAAAACAATTATCACTGTCGCACATTATCTCCACATTTTAACGGTAAGCCAAAATTGGTAAACAACATACGATAGCAAAAAGGCGCCATTTCTCGCAATTATCGATCATTACGCAATAAAGTTAACAAAAATTAATTCATACGTAACTGAACCAAATTATATTTGCACAAGACTTGTCCGTTCATTGTAAACGGTGGTATAATCGTAAATTTTACGATATACCAGATAAGGATATCAATTTGTCTACTAATAGTTAGTCATAATCACCGATACTGCTGGGTTTCGGCGGTGGCCCACTAAATAACGTGATAACATGTGTACTGGATACGGTGTGTTGACTTGTTCCTGTTATAAATACGTGTATCTGTGGTATCTATGCGATACGCTTCAATATTAACAATATTTTGTAATTTTTCCCAATTTTTTACACGCCAACATAAATTACGAATGTGGCCCCGCTGCATTGACGGACACATTAACAACTTGTTTGGCCTATTCACTTAAATAATATCTTAAATACTTTTTTCTTACTATAATACTAGAAAAACTTACTATCTACCTTGAAACAAATAAATCAGCTGTTCCTTCCAAATCGTTTCTTGCTTGAATATTGTAAAAAGTAAAAGGGAAACAATTAAATGAAAAACAACACTCTAAAGATATATATATCTTATACACAACGGTATTATAATACTCATTGAATGTGAAAAAAACATTATGGTGAAAATCTTGAAAGACAAAAATACTCAAACAGCCATTATAAGCGCAATAAAAGTGGTTAAATAAAAAATATTTTATGTTATCTTTTGACCAATCTTGCCAACATGAGGGATGTAAAAACAATTTATGATCCATAAAATTTTCGGCAAAATCATTAAACTTTTGCAATTAAACGTCTAAAGTATTTATATTTCCGATGCACTATAGGAACAATGTACTTAGATTCTAATCAAATTATCATGTGAAAAATAATACAAAACAATTTGTAAGACATTTTCATTTTAACTAAAAACTGATTTTTATCACTCTACGCGCAAAATGTCATGTTTTTGTGGTAACCTGCAGAAAAACATGGAAAAATACACAATATTAACAGAAAAGATTTATTAAATTGATCTAAGACCCACATTTTTTCATAAAATACACTTTAAACAAAATCAAACACTAAGAAAAATGTTACTGACAGATTCCGTCCAGTATTTTACTGTTCAAAAGGTATATTAGGAAAAAAAAATTAAGATTAAAAAAATAACTCAGGATAAGGGGATAAATTACTGCTATCCCAAAGTTCTAATACTTAATAACAAGAACCATAAGGAACATCTGACACCAAAAATAACGTAGGTATCTTTATCTACAATGTATCTGTTAAAACCTGATGATTACTTAAATAAACTTTATTATTATTATTCATTATCTACAACTTAGACTAAACTAGAGTAAATAAATACAAAAAAAAAAGAGTTCGGTTCCAAAAAGGGTCAAGCCGAATAAAAAAAAAACACGGGATTATTTATGGACTAGCTCTCGGTCCGTCGCATGTCCACTTGTTAACAACAATTCCTGCCCTGTCCTTTTTGCAACTTCTGTACCTCAAACAGCTGATGCTCATTGTACCCTAGCACCTGTTCCCAGGATATAAATATGGGCATTAAAGTACACTCTTACTGATCAAAAATAAATAAAAGTATAAAAGCAATTACAAAATACAATTAATTCCCCCCCAAAAATCATATGTTTGCCGGCCGCCATTTTATAGTACCTTTTCTCTAAGTCTTCGGCGCCAATCTGCGGGCGTTTCGGCCATTCCTAAAACATTAAAACTTATTATTGGCACTTATTTCAACAGTAAAGATAACACCAGTATTGTATAGGCAGTTCTGTTCACATTACGCGATAAAAAAACGCTCGATTTTATGTTTTAAGTGTTGAAAAATGTCCCGCCATTGCTTGAGGTATAAGATAACGTGGCAACATTACTGTTGTCTTTTTTTTCGACTTTTTCCACGCTGGCAACATTGCGAAACCTGCAGCTAAGTTACGACGTTGTATGGGAAGTGAAATAGATAATAAAATATAATTGAGTGTTGCCACTTACGATTATTTTTATCGGCTTAAATGGTACTATTATATTTTCATTAATAATGTGTAGCGATTAACTAGTTTTTGTGGGTCGAAATTATTTTTTCATTACGGCTTAGTTATTACTAGAGCTACAACAATATAAAATACTGCCACTGGGCGCCATTAGGCCTTTTTGTACACAACATCAATATAATAGGAAAAATACAAAATTATCTGATTGCGCCGGAAACATTTTTGGTCTCTTCATCATATAACTGTATCTAACTGTTTTAAACTTCTCATTTGAGGATCTATTCAGAAATCATCAGTGTAATGTCATCAAGAAAAGTGTCATCGAATTGTCATGGGAATTTGATGGAACCCGCTTGTTAAGTCGAACGAATAACTTACATCAATTATTAGCTTTAAATTGTTTTCAAAATGAAAAAAAAAATGCCGTCGCATTTAAAAATACTGTATATAGAATAAGCTTTCTTTTAGTGGATCTAAAATATTTGATAGTAACCTATTTCTACTGAGTTATTGTCCTTGATAGTGAATATTGTAATAATTTACAAGCTCCTTGCTCCAAATTCTACTATAAACTTGATTTGGTTTCGGAAAGCCAAGTATACATTGTCAGATAGAACACTGATTGTTAAGCGCAATTCCTTAACAAAGCACAGAACATCTTAAAATATCCATGTTTAATTTAAATATAAAACGGTCAAGCGCCCCAAGTTGACCGTATAAATAATCTTTGATGAATTATATAACTTGGTATACGACAATATGATATATTAATATAATAAAGTAAAAAACCGGAGGGACCACTTCGGGGATATAACTTTTTAATGGCCAGAAATATAGCTATTTACCGGAGCCGGTCGGTCAGCCGTAGGGCCTAAGACCAGCCACCAATGTGGGCGTAGATAATACACATATGTATATCGGTATTGTTTAATGGATCTAAGGAAACGATCGGAGACATTGGAGATTACACTAATGTGACGTAATGTACGTTTTTATTCCTCTCCGTGTTTTATTTCGTGTGTCCGATAAAGATTGTCCGACTTGAAACTGTTTTGAAACAGTCCCAGCTTTTAATATAATGAACAATATTGATGGTGCACACGATTTTCTCTCGACAGACGTACACACTGCCAGTTTAATGAACGGCGACGCACTCTTGATATTTTATAATAGTTAGATTTATGATTGCATCCGCAAATGTAGGTATGCAATAAATTGGTTGCTTATACAAACTGACGAACATGTGTTCAGCTGTAATATATAGGAAATATATTCAAGATGTGATTTTATATGCTTTTAAAGAGCGAGTCCTGCTGTTATTTATAATGTTCTATTCGCGCACCATCGGATGCTCACTCTTAACATAATTCCGACATCAAAATCAATTGGAATCAGTCTGATGCTCGACGCGCTTTATAAACGCACCCACTAATTTGTTATTTAAATTTTGCTGTTCGATTCCATTTTTGAATTGGGATTCGCGGCGGGCCGAGCGCGGCCGAGCGCTCTAGATGCTCGGCTCGCATACCGAGCACCCGAGGGCAGGTACCCGCTTCTCATTGTTTTATTCGCTGCGCGTTCCATTTTCAATTTGAATATCGCTGTTCATTTTCGAATTGGCTCTTTGTAGACGCGCGTTAATTGCGCACTTTAGATTCAACGGTAATTCGCGCGATCGCTAATTTGAGGGTTTATTGTTGGCCGAACGACTGACATCCTTTTTACGCGCACACCCCGTGAATTACTGATTGATACGCGCCGTTCTAGTCAAAATACTATACGCCGACAAACGCCGTGTCGTAAATCAGTGTGATCCCGTCTGGCGACAGTTATTTGGACGCTCATATCGAAATATGTTTCCTACTCGCATATTCATGTCATGCTATTTCTTTTGCTGATCAAACACTACAAGTTTATCGCGCGATCGACAAATCCTACCGCGGTGACTCCCGAAACGATATAATTCCTCTAACACGCCGACGGGATCTAGATACAGATTAAATAATATTAATTGAAGTAACATGACTCGGCGGTTCCGTGCGAAGGGCTGGAACAATGCGCGTCGAGTGCTGGCCGGCTGTAGCCCAGCGCGGCTCAGAGCTCCATGTGTATGAATCGAACGTTCCATTTTAAAAAACTTGTTGTTCGAATTTTTTCCGAATCCTTTTTTGATATCTCGTTCAGCCTCGTCTTTTTTCGGGCAGCGATAACGAGGTTTGAAATTGGAATCACGACGGTCCGTTACTAGGCTATTTAGCGCGAGCTTTTCTTCATTGACACTTTTTAAAAATATGGCCGCCGCGAGATGAATAGTCGGCCGTTACTGGTAATTAGTGAGGCTTATCTTTTAGATTAGTGTTGCTCGGAACTGCGTATTGTATCTATTGATTTATTTAGTTAACCGTGTGTCGGTTGTTTTCGTCGGCGGCGTGTTCGGTCACTCCGGCCGGGGCGATGACCAAATTATTGCCAAGAACGAGTCCCGCCGGTGGCTGGTCACCGACGCGAGCCCAATTCACATGATCCCGCGGCGTCTGTAAATCTTGATAAAACATTATAGACGAAATTAAAAATTCTCTACGGCCAACTATTTGTCGACGTTAACGAGGTTGACACGTCGGTGTTAGACTATCGCGGGTGATTAAAAATAAAAACAGTTTTTCACTTACAAATGTTATCTGACGAAACAATTTTATATATAAGACAGACGTAACACACTTAACATAAATCTGAACGCGGCCGTAGCACTTATACAGATTATACAAAACTAAAATACCTAAAGCGAACGCGTCCGAGCCGCGATGGTACAAAAGACAAACAACCCGGCTCGATTCAGAAATGCGTCACTCACAGAATTCGAAGTTTAAATAGTCAATCACGAGTGTCGGTGTGGCTAATCTCGCATTCACAGCCACAATAGAGGTAACGAACGGACAAACGGACAGACGCAGTAATAAGCGGCGCGTGGGCGGCTCCGCGGGACAATGTCAACCTTATTTATGATGATACACATTTTTCGGACTTTTTGCCCGACGGCCCTATCGGCTCGAAATTGGAATTTTCTTAGAATAAGTGAGCATTTTAACGAGGCGTACCAAGCGCGCTCATTTTATTATTAACATGGAAATCCTTTAAGTAGTTAAGTATGTCCTTATTTTAATACTTTGAATAAAAGCAAAAAGATACTGCGGCCGTCGCGTCGAAAGGAAATCGTTATCTTAACGACCGCGTATTTACGTGAAATCTGACTGGGAGAGAGTCTCGAACTGTCCCTTGAGTGCAGCAGCCGATAAGAGGGCACGGCTATCGTCCGCGGTTCATGTGCCAGCTATTGACCTCACTGTTTACATTACACACGTAAGATATTCATATTACGCAGAATTACGATAACCAAAGCATATTCATTTCAATTTGTAAACTTAATCGCGGGTCCACGGGGTTAATGGTCGCTTAAAATTAATTTTAATATTATAAAAAAAAATATTAATTGCGCGTCTCTGATAAGCTGTAAAAATACTTTATCAAGAAGTCAGCTGATACAGATTTACAGCTCGCGAGACAGACATTACCGTGGCTGTGTTTTAAAGAGTTCAAATTAAAAATGGGATGGGAAGTAAAACTTTCATCTGCGGCCTTAAAACAAGTGTTAACGTTCCCCCCGCGGTACTTTCCGAACGATAAATCTGCTCGCGAATCGACCGAATTCGAGCGCCCGGCATCGCTCACAGTTCTATTATTAAAAAAAGCAAGAAGAAAAACATTCTAGGCGTAGAATGGATATCGAAGCGATTCGGCTCGAGAGCGGCGCAACCTTACTCGAATTTAGAACGGGCCCTACGAGATTCATATTCAAATATAGAACAGTGAAGTGTTGCCAGTAATTAAGGTAGGTGCGCAGCGTTCGGATACGGCGCGCGATTGGTTTATTGACACGTGTTAGCGCTGTCGCGTTGGTGTCGTGCCGCCGTGTCCCCATGCGGATGGGCAAATGGAATAATGGACGTCTGGGCCCGCATCCGCCGCGGGAGTCGGATACAACTCTTGCAACGCTCTGGATACAATTTTTCAATTAAATCGACCAGACAGAAGATCCCTAATAGGTGTCGTTAAGAAGTCGTGTGCCCGATTTTCGAACTGTCCCCGTAACGAGGCCGTTTTATTAGTATTTATGGTCGTGAAACAAACGCATGGAGCATTCTTTGGTCTCTTACGCTGTGTGTATCATGAATGAAACGGAATTTATGACTAGCGCCCGCTATAATGTTGTGTCGCTGGTAAATTGAAGAGGTCGCAGTCGCAGCGTTAATTCCTGACTCGGCTGGCACATCTCAATCCGGCCGGCTAATATTTTAATACACAAAGATTTTTCTAAGTTTTACGGTCGTATTACGTTCGAGTCGAACGGGACGCAGTAAAATTCGATACGAGCATCTCGCAGCGTCTAACGACGTTTGATTTACCACTATCAATTTAAAGAATACATAAAAACACACCTGAATGATTGCTACCTACCTCGCTTTAATGTATAATTTTTATAGTGCCAATGTATGCCTGTAACAAGCATTGTTTGGGAATTAAACAGAGTTTTTTTTTGATGTGGCAATTGTCAATTATTATTATTAGATGTATGCTATTCATATGCATTATTCACTGTAACGAATCGGTTCTGGTGGCCCCTTAGCAGTATGAATAGGTTGCCAGATGACAACCAGGCGACGGCTATAGGCGGCGCGAGGCGAGCGCGAGAGGGACAGGCGACGCTAAGGGTGGCGTTCATCATGTCCCACCCCGCGTCGGGCACAAGTGACGGTTCTGTCTTCCCCAACCTGCGTTCGAAAACCTCGTCTAATTTTATCTACTTTTTATATATAAGCGCTTTCCGTGGCAGCGGTAACGCAGAGCAAGACGCCCAGCTCACCGCGACGTTTGAACGTATCATTCATATCTGTTGCCGCAAAAGAGTTAATTTTTTACTTCTCGGAATCAACCTACGCTAATCTCGTAACCGCAAGTCGTAAAAAACGATAACCCCACGGCCACGGGCGTTTCAAGCAAAATTTAAATAACTGAAGCGATTAATAACGGCGAGCTTAATTAGCGCAACAGGGTTCTGAACTCATCAGCGTTTGACGGGATGACGTATGTGCTGCCCCCACGACAATGCACGAGCCACCAAAATTTAATCATATTTTGATAGTGATAAAGGAACAAATCGAAGAAACAGTATGGCGCGCAAAAACCGGCCGCTCCGTAAACTTATTACACTGTAAGATTCCCAGCGAGAAAAAACCACAAGAATGTCATTTAAAAAAATTAAAACGCTAAGATGCTTATTTTTTCTTTATGGCAACCCAAATGGACTAAAGGTTATCTCGATGGAAAAAAGGCGGGACTGAGCGATTCCATTTTTAAAACGTATTATTTAATTTTGGAACCGGCTCTCGAGCCGTCAAAAGGTAGTCATTACACGTTTTGTGGCGGACGATTTTTAGCGCCCGCACATTACACAACTATTTATGAATTATGGGCTTTATTGACAAAAATGTTACTTATGGTCTGTGAGCGCTGGCAACACCGTTTGGAATCGAGCAATTGGGCCACGGACTGGTGATTGATTGTTATGCTTCTTGTTTGAGATTGTCGAGAGGCTGACATGTCTAAATGAGACCGATCTTATTAAGACAACCTCAAAGCAACTGTTGATAGTTCAAATGAAGAACTGATAGAATCAGCTGGGTAGCCATAACTTTTTTTATTAAAATAAAAACACTGGCAGACAATCAACCAAGCTTGAGTTATGGCTCGTTGCGTTGGAATTTATGATGCGCCCTGTGCAAGAAATTCAGGGACTGCACAAGCATTTCAAACGTCAACAAAACCTTGGAAGATTCACACGGAAATCCACATCGGGTGTCTCTGGAGCAACAAAAACCACTTTCAGAGCCACCGCACCAAACGGACATCCCTTCGATTTTTTGCTGATGGCAATTCCAGAGTTATTTCATTTCTTAATTGCCAGCGTTGTAATTGTGGCGAGGTGTGAATATGATCAGGACAGAATTTTAAGTAACCCGGTATCCATACGTGATGTAATGTGACCTAAAATGTTATGGGAAAATATTTTATGGATCTTTGTGTGTTGTTCTTTGGCGTTGAAAATGTTGTGGTGTGAGTGAGCAGATGAGAATGTCCGCCATATGTCAACCGCCCACGCGAGTGACGTCATCGTGTGACCGTCACTATTTAGATTGATTGTGGTGGAAAAATAACAAGGGTTTTAGGGCCTCGGTGGAGGTCGGGCATGAGCAACCATACTATTAAACTTTTCAACAAGGTACAATGGAGAAATATCAGCATTTCACACGAAGTCCTGTTAGTAGTAATAAAGTTTATTGATTTATAAAAAGTGTTACAATATTTAGGTATGACACTGGATCCCGCACTAGGATACCCTGTGTCGCAGGATCCAGTATTTTTATACCATGTTTGGAAAGGACTGACAATGGATCTTATGACACTGTAAGTGTTCAAATCGTAAATAAATAAAGACTGGAAGGAAATAATGGAACTCAAACCATAGAAGCCATTCAAAACTAACAGAACCTTCTCTATACTTGTTCCAAATAAAAAACCGTATCTTCTTATACCGGAGAGTGTGACATATACTATCTAGTTAGCTATAGTGATTTAATTTGTCCAGCTATCTTTTCGTTAACATGGACACTGGACAGCGACATGTTGAACCAAAGACTCTTTGACAATATAACGGAACGCACGAATACCCCGCCTTATACAAGCTGTATAATAACGTTGTAAAGAGGTTGACAAAAAAAAAAAGTTAGCTGTCACTTTGAATTTGATTCTGTCAAAATGATATGGTTTATGATCGGATGCCTAGAGGATGAATAGGTCTTGGTTTTGTTAATACATAGGTATAATTATGTCTTTGAGGAAAATAAGTAGTGATACTTCCTAGATACACAGTAATGATTATTTCTTGTCTTGGAAAATATAATGGAAATAGCAATTAAATCAGATCATTAGTATGAGTAAAGCAAATCACAAAAATAGTAGGTAATCTTTCCTTAAATTACCCAGAATCTAATCAAAGTTTGACATAACCTCAAAAAAAAGAACAACACCACTGAAATGAATTCGAAAATTAGACATGGCGGCCTTGGTTGCCCCGCGGCTAATTTGTTTCATGGCGACCAAACGTAATGTCGATTAAATAAACGCTAATTTCACCCCCGTATCACCCCCAAACGTAGGCGTAGTTTGTTATCCAACTAAGATCAGTGCGTGTTGTCGAATTATTATGAATGGAACGCGCCTTTCCACGGTAGCCATTTTGGAAAAATGGGCGGTAAAATTTTCTCGGCGCCATGACAGAATTTAAAGGTATTTTGCAAGTACTTCTTTTTATTGATAATTTTATGAGTCGAAGCATGACTTCTGAGTATTATTATACGAATAACATATCAAATTAAGTCTTTGGAAACTAACTGATATTTGTTGAGAACAATCGTTGAACATAAAAATGGTACAGTTTTGTACCCAATCTGTAAGCATAATCTTTGAGTTTCTCGACACGTTTATCAAATTCACAAAAGTCCGCAATGAGCTTCGGTGTACACAAAATAATTTTAGGCGTTCACAAACATCCATTGTTTCAAACATGCTCCAATAAAAATACCTAACTTCGACGCCATTTTCATAACGCGCCAACACAAATATGACTTTAAGACTTAAACATAACCTTCGCTACACCTAAACAAAGTCGAAAATCGCTTGATAGGTTTTTTTACGACGATTTGTTTAATAAAGGACATTTTTATAATCCTTATCACTTGGTAATAGAGTTCAAAATGCGTGTCATATGTGTGTACGATTCAGTTTATAAGTAATTATGATTTAAGGCGACTTTTACGACACCGATTATTGTTGAGCGCTTGTAAATAGTTAGTGCTGCGATTTTGTACGGTTATATACGTTTGGTTGCTTAATTATAACCATTTAAATGGAGTTGATTGTCAA
This sequence comes from Lycophotia porphyrea, assembly GCA_950005105.1. Lineage (NCBI taxonomy): Eukaryota > Metazoa > Arthropoda > Insecta > Lepidoptera > Noctuidae > Lycophotia > Lycophotia porphyrea. The sequence goes on from OX465402.1 coordinate 15,386,332, forward strand.
TTCAGCGAAAAGACGTCATGGTTCTGCTAACTATTGCGACGGCGACGCCTTGCTTTAGTTGTGTTGATGTCTCACTTGCTCATTTGTTTAACTTTGTCATACTAAAGTGTTCAATGTCCTTTGCTTCATTCATAAGGAACTAGCCTTATTAACACATCTTGGCGCGGTTCATGGTTCACCGTTCAAACGGGTACAAACCACTATGGTAGTAGGCCCTTTTCCAAATGCCAATGAAATCTTTTGTTTATAATTTAGTAGCAAAGTATGACCTCAATGGAACTTTGACAATTCTATCCCTTGACCCACTTTAGCATTTACCTACTCTTATTTCATCCACTGAAGTAATCTTCAAACCATCGAAAAGGATATTGTTCGGAGCATACCTAGTACTGCTGGTCATCCATAATATTACCCTCTGTCACTTTAACTTTGGTCTTCAAATGTCCTTTTTACCCGACTACGGCAAACCAAAGAGGACGTTATAATTATTTCTGAGATAATATTGAACTCATTCACTGTTATTTTAACAGTATCCAACGGGATATATTATCTGCCAGCTCTTACTTCATATTATTAGCAGAGAATGTCTTCGTCTGCCATCATTTTAAAACGCCACAATCCAATAATTATGAATAAAAAACAATTTTGACACAATAATTGACAGGTGTCACATAAATTCTTTACGCGTACAGATTATATTAACGATTAGGATTTAATCACAGATATAACGCCAGTCTTAGATAAAACTCATTGAATGTTGTAAAAAACTATCTACTTTATCGATAAGAAATCATATATTATCTTGGGTTTTTAAGTAAATAAAAATAATCCTATGACGCTACCTGTGTTTTAAAAATATGAATTAGATTTAGATTAAAAAATTGGCGCCGAGCAGACAGCTTGATGTCTGACCATGGGTTCGTTCACTGTTCTTGTACAGTTGTTTGGCACCTGAAGATGTACAAAACGACAGGCGACAATTGAATATTCAAAAAAGGCAAAGGACAATACCCAATTTCTGCCTAATAATACCTCCTGTATGTAGAAAAGGAAAGAGGTCTTTGCAAGGAAGCATTATTGGCACCGTGCTTATCTTAGATTCCATCACAAAACAGCTATATTTTGCTCGGAAATATTCTTAATAAAGGTTAACAAGACGCAATAACAATAGGAAAATTATTTAGTCAATAATAATATTCTCGGTTCTTGGAATTAATTTATTCTACCATTGGTTTGCTTACGTATGGTCATTATATTATAGATGAAGGTCTGTCGTAATGGTCTGTATGTCCACTATCATTAATATTGTCACCTTCGAAGTACTACGTATTATCAAGATGACTGCTTTACAGGGTAAGCAGAGTCTATGGCCAGATAATTAAAAATAACATAACATCATGCTTTATTATCTCCGAAGGGTTATGTAGAGGTGTTTCTAATAATCCATATTTTGCCAGCCCAGTTGAAGTCAGATGTATGTATCCCTATACGTGAAAGTGAAGCTTGAAAATGGTCTGATCTAACATATTAGAAAAAATTAGTTATCTCCTTTAGTTTCTCTGATTCAAAGAAAATCGATAATTTTGTGTCATTCGAAATGATCGAAGATAGAATGACAGTAATGAATGGACTAAACTATGTGCCTATGTCACATGAACGTACACATCGTTCACTCTCATCGAAAAAAATCACGGTACTCCTTGTAAAGACTACAATCATCCTTGGAAATCATCCTTGGACATCATCCTTTATAAACTTAGTACGGAAAAAAACTGCCACCCTCTCATAATTTTCCATTTGAAACTCTTCACATATTAATAGACCCGTACGTACAAACCATCTTTAAAATGCATACATTAAGGGACAACGTTTACTCATAATAACAGGGGAAACCAATCCTTGGGCATTCCCCTTTACAAATAAGTAAGGGTGATGGCGCCTATGCTGTAAAACCTAGACTTGATATAAGTTTGCAATGATTGCAGATTCATTTTTAATGAGTTATGTACCCCTCTTGCTAATTACCGCTTGTAGTCACTCCCCTGCTGACCAATTACGGTTTAAACGCAGAGGTTGATCAGCTCCCCTGGTAGGAGGCATGTTTTAATTGTTTGAGCTAAGTCTTGAGGATTTTATGGTCCTTTAAAAGGTAATTGAAAATTTTTATACCCTGTTTCTACAAGAGATTTGTTGTTTGGATAAAGTAAAGTTTAAGAACCAACGTATACCAGTAGGTGACGTTTTATATGTTTAAACTAGCTTACTTCAGGGTTTATGTTGACTAGCTAACTTCAGGGTATCGGTTTTTCGTGACGGTGTGCGCGCGCATCGTAAAAAATTACTCTCATCAGTTTTCCATATTGCGCCAAAAAAAGTATAACTTCAAAAATCGAAACCCATCCTATAAAATGTTCAAAACTCATCGTCTTCCTCAAGGTCTCGGGGTTTCTTCTCCCATAATTCTCGGTTTAGTGCAACCCTCATACCATCATCATCCTCATCCAAATTATTTGGGTTTGGCGCAGCATGTCTTCTTCTTCCATACTTCTTTTTTACCAACCTCCTTTGTAGCCATATTATCTTTCACGCATCATTTCAAAATTCAAACCAGCAAAATCGGAGAAATAAAAAAAAACATGCTGTCTACAAAAAACTGGCCAAGTGCGAGTCGGACTCGCGCACGAAGGATTCCGTACCATAAACCGAAAAAAACCTTTTCTTATATGGGAGCCCCTTTTAAATATTAAATTATTTAAATTCGGTGTTATAGCGGCAACCGCAATACATCATCTGTGAAAATTTCAACTGTCTAGCTATCACGGTTCATGAGATACAGCCTGATGACAGACAGACGGACGAACAGACAGCGAAGTCTTAGTAATAGGGTCCCGTTTTTATCCTTTGGGTACGGAACCCTAAAAAATAGCAAAGATTAGTGGCACAGTTATGTCCTGATAATGTCCGAAGCCAGTTGCAATCACTACTTAATCTAAATAAGTCTCATACATAACACAATCACCCGTATATACTGGGCCAGCGAAAATCTCAAATATTCTCACTCGTGGGGAAAAACACTGCGCTCCAATTTTCCTCTGACTTATTTTTTGAATTATGGGATTAATTATATTTTTAGCATTGTAAATGTAGTCAGCGTCACGATGTGGGTATCCCTCTTGAAAGCACCTACGTTCCCAACTGGGGTACCCAATTGATGCAGGCCATCGTACATACATAAATTTAATGATACATTGATATTTACAAGCAGATAGCAAATGCATGTAGATGTTTGTTACTAAATCACTTTAAAACCGCATAGCTAATTTAAAAAAAGATGCTGGTCGAATATATAACATCTTCCTTTTTTTGAAGTCGGTTAAAAAGAAATGCCACATGATATTGTGGTATAGTGGTCGCATGACATCTTTGTTCGATTCCCAGGTCGGGCAACGAGTTATTGGGATTTGGGTCAATCAGGAATTTCTCAGTAGCAGCCACGGAGCATGGATTATACCTGGTTGATGGGTGGTTGATGGTGGCTCGCCTCCTACATTACATGGGGACTTAAAACAAAAATGGCGAAATGAGGGTGTACTATGTTTAAGATATACCTCTGCTGAACCTTACAGGGATTATAGACGTGATGTTGCCATCAACCGGGCACAAATCCAGACTCCGTGGCTGCCACTGAGAAATTCCTGATGGAAAAACCCAATAGCACTTTGCCCGAACTGGGAATCGAAACCAGGACCTTATGCTCAGCAGTCGCGCTTGCGACCTCTCGATCAACGAGACAGTCGGAGGATGTAGTATCTTCATAAGTATATTTAAGGTGCCTTGGTGGAAGAGAAAATAAATGTTTAAACTGAATTAGAGTAAAACCGCGGGTAATGCCTAGTTTGAAACAAATAGTTTAGCCCCGCACTGTGCAGTTATTCAAAGGAATATCTAAATTAAAGATATAAAGGTTGACAGTTCGGTGGTCAGTCCATTCACTTCGTTTAATTTAGTCGTTAAAGTGCGAAAATTTAAATTTTCTAAGATTAACTTCGATTGGGGTGTGTATTGGTCAATGTTGGTAGGTTTAAATTGAAATTGTTTGCTACTTTATCTAGTTTGTTTTACTATGAAATTGTAGCGAAGAAATTTTGATTCTGTAAAAAATATTGATCCAATATTTGTTTGATAAATATTTCTTAGATACACAAAAAACAACTTAAGGAAAAGATTTTTCTTCAAAAAAACGATAATCAAAATAAACATCCCCCGAAATCTTTATTCTTTCTAGGTAATTTATATAAATTAATAGTAAGCCAGCAAAGACCAAACTAAAGTACAGTCAGCAACACAAACTACCGATACCGGTAAAAACCGATACCACAAACACGTAGGTACCACAAAAACAAATTACAATGAACTTAACATCAGTAACGTACTAATAAAGTGACGTATTGAATGCGCAGTAAACTTGCGCAGGTACAGCCAGCAAAACAATGGGCTTTATCAGAAATAAAGTCACTTACTTTAACGTTGGTTATCACGATTATAAATTATGTTTGAGTACTAATGTTGTTAGCGTGTCGTCTGTTACAGAAGTAAGCCATTTCCTTTATTGTGGTACCGTTGGCAATGTAATCGATAAGTTGTGAAGTTCTGTGCTTTGTCAATACAAATATACCTACTACTAATGCTATACTTTTAATACATATTTACAGTATTTTTTATAGGTATCCTTGTAGTTTATCTTAGTATGCAATTAAAATTATTTTTAGAAATATACACCTACCACTGTCTGTCTTTACATCACCCAAAGGTTGACTGGTGGACAATGCCTTTCGCATTAAGTTCCCCTCTGTACTTTGTGCTTGATATGTTAAATAAATAAACTAACTACAAAGTAAGTTTATAAGGAAAAGTTATCAGAAATTACTACGTAGTAGTAAAGTGTGTTTTGGGTCTTTCCATCAGGGATTTCTCAGTAGCAGCCACGGAGTCTGAATTTGTGCCCGGTTGATGGCCATAGGATATTACATGGAACTTAAACTTTACTGGCAAAATGTAGGAGTATTATTAGGTACACCTCTGTGTTACCCTGCTGGGATTACAGGCGTCATTTTATGTCATGTCCCTGCTTATCTGATTTCACAACCCAGTTACTGAGTTTTACAACAATACTGCGAAATACTTAGCCTACCAAAACCAAAATTTAATTTCGATACTAAATAAAATGAGTTAGGTACCGAATCTATTTTGCTGTCAGTACATTAACGTATTGTTTACTTGGCATTAAGTAGCAAGAGAAGCGGGTATTGAGACCTAGTATATCGCACAAATACGTATTTACTATACAATATATATAGTATTGTATATTATATACCTTCTACCTTTACTAAGCGTAAACAGGACGCCAGATTGCCTTGCCAATAGTATTGCAATAGAAAATAAACTTTAAAATAATTGGAAGAAGATTTTTTTTAGAGAGAAGTATTAGGTCAGGGTGTTTTGTTACAACCGATGAGGAGGAACGAATCGCATCTGACTAAAAGAGTGATAAATATAAATGTTGATGGATGGAGAGGGAACGGAAGACCAAAGAAAAGATGGATGGGTTGTAGGAGGAATGATATGAAGAAAAAAGGAGTAAATGATAGTGTGACGGTTGACAGGGGAGAATGGAAGAAGAAAAAGTATTGCGCTGACCCTAAATAACATGGGAGAAGAGCAGGAAGGTCATAATGATGATTTGTTACATAATAAACACTGGCATCTTGAAGAATTCAAAACTTCTTACAAAAAATGAGAATATTTATAAAAGTAAGTCTAAAAAAAACGGGTGTGCTGTAGACCACACGACTGAAGTAAAATTTAAACAAATGCCGAACAACCGTCTGTCAAATTCAAAAACGGAACTCTCTCTCTTTCTATCTTCACTAACTTCAACTTTTTTTTTATTTTTTTTTTCGTATGGGAAGTCGTCAAATAATTTCTCCCGTTCTGGGTAGAGCGGAAGGGAGTGTCAGACTTGTACTGACTAAAACCCATCCATGTTCCTTCCTTGCCCATTGTGTTTCAGGGCCTTGTATCTCTTTCGAACAGTCCCACAGCCTAACAGTCCCGCAGCCCTACTAATTACAACTTCTGTTTGCCTTTTAGCTAACTCCCCGTGAAGAAGTTTTACTTCAAAAAACACTTCAATAAAATGTTGGTCTGGCAATCAGCTGTTACCTTTTTGGATAGAAAATATTACTGCTTGATATACTTATTTCCACATTCTCTCTAAATTTTCACCAAGCCATTACCTTAATTAGTTAAAAATTAAAACATTTGAAGATCAGAACCAAGCGGGGTTGAAGTGGTTGTGTAAAAAAAAAAAAGTAAAGCAAGGTGCGGTAATGACCGGCCATGTCTATCGATCGGTGCAAAACGCATAGTCACCCTATTTGATGGCTCGGCTTCACAAAATGGACGATATCAATATACTGCATGAAGCTTTAATGTGGCATTAAAAAAGGAAAAGAAAACGAAGTAAAATTGGATGAGACTGCAACTGAAAATGATTTGTTATATTTTTCGAAGGGTTTCGTCACATTTCGCCAGTTATGTTTAAAGTCCTATGTAGTAGGGGGAAAGTCTATTGCCATCAACTAGGCACATACACGTAATGCTGCTGAGAAATTCCGCCTGAAAAAACCCAATAGCATTGCTCGAGTTGGGAATCGAACCCAGGACTTACGCAGTAGCGCTTGCAACAACTAGACCATAGTAATATGACATCGTTGTTTTTTGAAACTGTAGTAGAAACTGCAGCAAAAACTTATACACATTTACAAAAATGGAGAAATTATAAGATTTTTAACTGACATGATCACTAACTGTCATTCACACCAAAAACGGGATATTAACCATACATTATCGGGAACCAAAAATAAACAAACAATAAACATGAAAAAAACTGGCCAAATGCAAGTCGGACTCGCGCACGAAGGGTTCAGTACCATAAACCGTTTCTTGTATAGGAGCCCCATTTAATTATTAAATAATTTATATTTTTATTACTTGTTGATAAAGCGGCAACAGAAATACATCATCTGTGAAAATTTCAACTGTCTAGCTAACACGGTTCATGAGATTCAGTCCTAGTGACAGACAGCCAGACTGACAGACGAGCAGTGGCATCTTAGTAATAGGGTCCCGTTTTTACCCTTTGGATACGGAACCCTAAAAATATCCCGTTTTTAGTGATAATGATAATGCGGAAGTTATCTATAATAATTGCTGTTGCATCTAAAATTGTAATGTTAGTTTATTTATTATACTATTACCAAGACAAGGATGCAAATAAAAAGACTACATAAAAGATGATGGAATTTTAATTATGCAACAGTTATAGGAAATCCTTAGCGTAGCTTTAACATGACCATAGACATGCGTAATATCATAGAGAATGAAGGAAGGGCCATCGACAGCATTTAAATATGGAACGTTTAACCATTTTGTTGTATTTTTAGTTAATACTGGCTGTTACCCGTGACTCCGTTTGCATGGAAATTTTGATATGTATGTGTAAGAAAAAATAGCCTATGTGCTGTTCCAGACTGTAATCTATCTCTGTGCCAAATAGCATCCAGATCCGATCAGCCATTCTGGCTAGATTGAGTAACAAACATCCATCCAGCCTAACTTTCGCATTTATAATATTGTAGATTGAAGATTGATGTACAGACGTTCTTTAGTAGATTTCCAACTTTATCTTTAAAGCATTAGGTTCGAGGTTGGTTGGGAAAATCTTACAGTTTCGGGTAGGTTGACCTGCTGGCGTCTGTACGATTGCACAGTGCACTGAAGTATACGGTGTGGATCCCTGAGAGCCACCGTCGGAACTTCAAACCGTCATATTTTTTTAATACAATATCCACAGACAATTTCAAACCCGTCTGACAATGTAATAAAAGCGCGAAAAGAATCACGCTGCGCTGTTGTATAGGACCATGCCATGGACAGCATTTAAATATGGAACATTATTTTTAGCAGTTTTTAATTTGAAATAAATATCAGCATAGGTATTTATGCACTATGTTAATTGAAAACTGCATAATTATTACGTCAATAGTTGATGAGAACAACATCATTGTATTAAATAAATAATATTATGATAAAAATTCCTTATTTAATGGTTGAAAGAATTATATTATAATCAGGTACCTAATAAAGGTAATAAAAGTGTATATTTTGATGTCAAAGGTCAATGTACGTTTTAATTATTTATTTAAGCAAAATGTCTGTGATGATGGACATAGATAAATATATTATGTGCATAAATAAAGTAAAAAATTGATGAAATTATGGATTAGCCGACCTAGCTGGTCGTAGTTTCGAAAATACAATTTCAAAACAATGAAAATTTGTCTCTAATTATTTCTTAAATCAATATTAAGATAGGCAAAGAAACAATATCTATGCAGCCAAGCAATAAATTAAAAATGTAATCTGTCATTAAAAGAATAGTACACAAAAGAACCACAAGAGGGCCTGTCAATTTTTTTCTAAACGCTCTAATCTGCTTAAAAGCACAGGCACGCATTCTAAAAGCCTATGGTGTTTAATTGAGGATCGCCATTGATGTTAGATAGCCATCGCGATGACTTAAACATTTGTAATGAATATTCAACGTTTCAAGTCCACCTTTTTTTGTTTTTTAACTCCTTTGTACGTGCGTTTAATTGTTGCTTTAAGAGGAATGTGGCGTATAGGAAGTATAATGGCCGGGCTTTGCTTTTAACTGATTTTTTTTTAAGATAAAAAGGGGGAATCAATTTTGTTTGACCATGTAGTGTGAGGTATAGAAGGTAATTTTTCCTGAAACTGTACTACTGCCGCAAATATACACACCCAACATTATTTTTAAACTAACTTGTTCTTGTTATTCAAACAGATAAGTACACTGTACCAATTATATCCAAACTTTTTGTTTAATAGAGCTATCAGTGACTCCATTGTATATCCTACTTGTCTTAACATAACCTTTTCCAATCATTTGTCCATCTGCCTTACTTCTAACTCAATCTGTTTCAACATCCTTACTATTAACTTCTCCTCTAGCAATCTATGCATCATTAGCTTTACTCCCAACTCGTTTAGCAGCATCTATACTGCAACCATTTTCTTCCTCAACACCCTTACTTCCAACTCCATTAATAGCAGCCATTCTACCAATTTACATACTATTATTTCTCACCATATGTCCGTCAACATCCTTATTCACAACTTCTTCATAATCTACACTATCACCTACTCTTCTTTCAAATGCTTTTCCAACAGCTGTTTTACCATATTTAACCATATTATATTCTTCAACATCCTTATTTACAATACCTCTTTTATCACCAACCGTTCTCCTAACTTGATATTGTATATCTACTACCATATTTCAACCTTCTCTAGCTGTCTCGTCCTCCGTTCCCTAACTTCTTCCTCCACTTTCTATTTTATCAGTTATACTACCTTCTCTAACCATACCTTCCTCAACATTCTTATTTACAACTCCTCTATCACCGACCATACTTCTATCTCCTTCCACATCTAGAGCTACACCACCATATCTAACATGATCTTCCTCAACAGTACGACGAGAGCCTCCACGGCGGGGGCTACATGGAGGGCGGCGCGATGTACCACGAACACAGACTGTCTCACCCGCACCTCCCGCCGGTCCACTACCCCCCTCCTGCAGCGCCCGCGCATGCCCTGCCAGGAGAGCCACTCGTACACAAGAGGGACAAAGACGCTATTTACGGGTGAGTGGTAACGTGTGCTTTTGAGGTATTTTTGTGGTTAAATTTTTCATTATTCTTCTCTAGACTCCCGGGAGCCTTACAAACTCAGATGGTAGCTCTAGTTGCCTTATCAAGATGTTATGGGTTTGTAAGGGAGGCTTTATTGTAAACCAATCGATGATGGTTAATGCAGTAAGTTATATTTTTACGACATTGATTATTTGACATAGTATGTAGTATCTCTTCTTCTGCATTAAAATTATGGCACAGATAGAATCTGTCAGTGACTGACTGACAGACAACGTCAAGTAAAAACTGAAGATGGGAACATCTAAAAATGTGCACGATGATTTCCAATCTTCTAATGGGTGACCCATAGGGAAGACATAAAATAACATCACGCCTGTAATGCCCGAAGGGTAAAGCAGAGGTGTACCTAATAATACATCCAGTTATATTAAAGTCCCATGTCATAGGGGCGTGCCTATTGCCAATGGATAAATAGGATAAATGAATAAATATAATATAATGGATAAATAGGAAGTAAAAGTTCAAATTCTAGATGGTAGATGCTAGATAATACAAATAGTCATATCAGATTACTGTGCGTATATGCAACTATCTGAATTGCTCAACCAGCAAACACTATAATGACTTTGATTGCCCGCAAGCTGTTTTTCTTATCAGCTATTAAAATCTTCTCTATCCGAAACGCTATTGTCCCAATAATCATAAGTATTGTCAACCCTACCTATGTTTGTTGCAACTTTAAAACTTGGCCAAATCTTTGGCCAAACTTTGGCTATCAGTCTCCCCTTCTGATGATAGATAAAGTACATAAAGGTGACACATTTGACGCTTTACCGTCCGTTTGCAGTGATCTTAATGTAATCTGATCAAAACTTGTCAAGGAACTTGAGAATAGGCGCCATTGGGAGAGAATTGAGGTAGGGTCCTAATGGTAGAGGGTTGAAGGTATAATAGAGGATCATACTCTTCAGTGGTTGTCAAAAAATGATGGAAATAGAATAGGAAAAAGTAAGCATCCGTTTATAATCAATATTGCAAATGGTAGTTGCTGGCTCTTGTAAGACAGGAACTCCTAGTGCCAGAGCCAGGGCTACACTGATGTTTTTGAGTAATCATTTGTTAATCAAGTTTTTTTGTAGTCACTTTTTAAAGAGAGTTGTAAAAGGCTTGCAGGCTTTATTAACGAATGTTTTTCCCTTTATTTTTGTGGAGGTCAGATAGGCAGTCACTCCATGTAAAGTACACAAGTATTTAGCTGCATCCTCATTTAAGATCATGTGAGATTGGAAGCCAACCTCAACACAGTGGGGACAAGTGGTATAGGATAATGATTTTAATTGTTATTTTGTTAGGTGAACAGATTTGTCTCTAGGTCTTTTCTATTCTTAATGATAATAATCAGCTGAGGTGTGAAAGCAGAACTAATATACTAATTTCTGCACTTATCAAACATGAAATGTTTATTTCAATTTCATTTCCTGTAATTATTAAAATTAAAGTTAGTCATTATCCTGAAATCAATGATTGCTGATGATTCAACAATAAATTGATTTACTTGCTCGTTATAATTAGTTATATGGTAACGAAGGAAAACCCTGCGGGGATAATTAACAGTCCGTGTGTGCAATTTTATTTTTGAAGCTTTAACCTTGAGGTAATACAGTCATAACATAACATCACGCCTGTAATCCCCGAAGGGTTAGGCTTAGGTGTATCTAATAGTACATCCAGATTTCTCCAGTTATGTTTAAGTTCCATGTAATAGGGGGCGATTCTTTTGCCATCAACCGAGCACAAATTCAGACTCCGTGGCTGCTAATGATAAATTTCTGATGGACAAACCCAATAATACTTAGATTTCATGCTCAGCAGTTACACTCGACTAACGAAGCAGTCGAGGTAACACAGTTGTAACTCGAAAAGGCAATTATCCTGTTGCAATACAATGTAGCCAGAGGCAGAAAAGTAAACACTATTTCAATATTCAAATAGAAGAAGTAGTTATACCAGAGTAAAAAAGTAATTTTATAGTGTGTCTAACAGTAGAACCTAAAGTTTTCTTTTTTAATTAATTTCCTGGTAATAAAGTTGTGGTACTACGATGTAAAGGTCAGTCACTAAAGCATTCGCATTCATTGCCGTTTTTGTGCAAAAAGCAAACGTTGTAAATTTTATTGCAATTAAAATGTAATTTATATGTATTTATTAGTTATTTTACTGGATCTGTTAGGGTTCTTTGGGTTTTAATTGTTTTTAGTTATGTAAACAGGTAGTCTTTTTAATTTTTTTTACGAAGTTTGTACTTTTGTTGGTAAATATCGGTTAGCAAACTATGTTTTGCCGATTAGATGAAGTGAAATGCAATTTCAGTGATTCAGGTTTGTGTGAATCGCTTGAGTGAATTATTGACAAAAAGTTAACCATGATATGATTATTTTACTGTACAAAATACTGCACTTCGTTAGATACAATGATTATTTAATTATTTAGCTATAAAGCAATCACATGAACTCATGCCCAAGATGAAGAGCAGTTGCAAAAATGCAGATTTGATCTCATTCACGAAATAAAGTTCCAAGCCTACAAAACTTGCCACAATGTTGTTTTAGGTTTTCCAAAACAGGGATTCATATTTGGTAAAAAATAAAATCAAATTAAAGTAATGAAATATTTTTTTTTGCTATAAAAAACAGGTTACGGAAAAAATTGAGACCCTGGCTCCCGAGTTAGGTTAGAGTACCTGTATTTCAGGAGCCAGTAACAATCGGGCAAGTTTTATGTAGCAAGGGGTGACAAAATTATGCTACTAGAATAAGTTTTAGTTAACTTCTAAGTTATTCTGACAACTTCTATAAAAAAAAGTGTGTGTACTTATTAGTTTATTACGCACGTAAGAAGTTTTATACTTCTTTGGTGTATAAAACTAAAATGTTGACTAGCTAACTTCAGGGTGTCGGGTTTTCGTGACGGTGTGCGCGCGCATCGTAAAAATTTACTCTTATAATTTTTTCCTAACGCGCCAAAAGAAGTATAACTTCAAAACTTGCATTTGCTCAACGGTTTCATAATGCGCTATACCATGTTCTTAGACCACGGAACACTTCATCACGCACTTACGAACTTTTTTCAATTTCCACTGGCTGATGCGTAGGACGGAAACGAAGTATGCTCCGTCTCAATCGACTGGACAAGCCATACATCTATAATTTTGTAAAAAATAATAAATTACTTATGTTAGTTAGTCTTTAATAGTTATTATTACCGTAGGAAGTAAAGTTATAGTAAGTTTTTATTACGTTTCTTATGGGTACTTAAATAAAGAAAATGTGATGGATAGTGATTACTATCCATCACATTTTCTTTATTTAAGTATTTATATTTTATTTATTGTACATAAAATAAATATTAAAAAAAAAAGAAAAAAAAACACACGGGTAGCTCGTTGAGTTCTACAGTAAGATATAAAGAGTTTTTAGAGTTTCATGCTATTTTCTAGACAAGCCAGCTTATATTAATGTTGAAGCAAAAAAAAAAACGACACCCTATTAGCTGATAAATTAGGTTCTAATTCTAACTTATCTACTATAATTTTACCATTACTAGTGCTAGGCAAAAACCTAGCCAATTCTAATACAATATAGTTGCATAAAGAACGATGCCTGACCCGCTGTCACTGGGACCCTACCTGCACACAGTGGCAGAACTATAAAGATGATATCGGCATCACGTACAAATCTGCATTTGATCTGAGATCAGTCGCGTGAGGTCATCACCGCTCGCAATTGGACCATATCTCTACCTTTTATTTGGATTTAGCGCTTTTTTTGGAGCGGAGATGACTTTATGATGTCATTTGTTAGGTATAATGAATTGTTCAAGTGTTTTTAAATGGTGTTTGTGGTTACACATGTATTTTCCTAAGAATGAGTTCCACGATTCCAAAAATAAAGACCCAAATCAGGGTCTTTATTTGTGTCTTACATATTTCAGAATAATACTCAAGTTTATGTGTAACTGTCAGTTTTAAATCGAGATTCCAATTCTAGAATAAGGCAACTTCATTTCAAAACTTTAAAATCCTTAAAAAAGACCGTTGTGTTCCCTTTTTGAATTTGACAGTTACCTTTTTTTTAGACCAACCTTTCCATCCATACAGCCATAATGTCAAAAAGAAAATACATATAACTAATACACTAAACTTGTCCCCTGTTTCCAGGCACCCACTGTTCCCCCTGCTGGCTCTGATCTTCGAGAAGTGCGAGCTGGCCACGTGCACCCCCCGGGACCCCGGCGTGGCGGGGGGTGACGTGTGCTCGTCAGAATCCTTCAATGAAGACATTGCAGTCTTCAGTAAACAGGTAAGCTATCAATCAAGGGAAAAAGAACATTATCTTAGAGCCTGTAGGTCTGTTTTGGAGACATGTTGAGAAATATTGGATTTTTAGAAACCTAAGTTTGGTTAGTTTAGGTTACGATATGGTGGAACGAGCTGGACAAAACCAAAGACTGTACAGTCATGGGGATTATGCAGGCTAACAATTTCATTACATAATGCACTAAAAAGTTTATTTACCGTCAGTCAGGGGAATTAACTGTTATTTTCTTACCTTCAGCCAAAACGACTTAAAAAAATATTTGAGAAAACAATTATTGGTATTTAAATTATGCTTCTACTATAAATATATTAAAATTATTAATAGCACAGAAGTCTAGACCAAAAGAGGGTGGAATTGTGTTTCCCTAACTGAACCATTGAAGACATAAAAAGCTTTCAAAGGAACGAATGAACTAGAATTACTCAGTGAAGGGACTTGGAATAATACTGGCCACGGCACACCTGCTGCCTTTGCCTAACAAATAAAAAAAAAAATTGAAGTATTATTTTATAACAAAGTATTTTGTAGCTGATTGAATCTTAAACTATAAAAAGAAATACAGTTAAGATAGCTTCCCAATAAAAAACGTAAATACTAAATTATTCCCTAAACCAGTTCAAAAATAATGCAAAACCAAAAAGACCATACTGGCAACTTTGCATATTCATTCGAATTTTAAAATGTCTTTCAAAATGGCGCCCAGTAAATCAGTAGCGGCAATTTCTCTTGCATAATGCTTTAATAACTATGAACTTGTAATAAGTAATGGTAAATTCGAGCACGAGTAAATACGAGTTATGGCGATTATCAATTGTTTACGCACTCGCGTCTCGCGGCTCGGTCTGTTATCGATTTTGAATCGAGTTTGTGAGTACTCGAATTAATTTTCAATTGATTGTAATCGATTTGATGCGAGTATTTCTTTCAATTTTCATTAACTTGCTGATAAGAAATGTTTAGTTATGGAAGAATGAGTTTTTTCTTTAAGTTTTCTGTTACTTGCGTAATGTTATTAACGTTGCAATGCTTATTTAGGAATTTTAAAAAGTCTTCCATTAATCGATTTGAAATACGTAAGTTGACTTTTCTCTATAGTTCTACGTAATTTAATCAAGTATTTTCGACGTTTATTCTTCTGAATAAGATGCCATAAAAAGCTGTTTCAAATATGGCTCTTCAAAAACAACCAAAATATTTGTGAACTAAAGCGTCCCCTCTTCATTTCGAACTAGACACTCATGGCCATAAAACTAACAAAGCACCTTGTAATAAGAGCGAGAAAAGCTGATAAAGTAACATTCAAAGACAAGCCTGATTTACGACTCCGTCTGCAGAAACAAAAAAAAGATCGTCCCTTTAACCATAATCCTTGCCAGTAGAAAAAAACCTTTGTTTATTCTCAAATTCTGAACAAACTTCCTGGAAGGACACCCGCTTAAAATGGCAACATTATAAAGAAAGTGTTGCCGCATTTATAAAAATGATATTTCATTACGGAACCTATAATAACATGACAAGGCAGATAGCTTAATACGTATTATTGAAGTAAAAAAAGGAAAATGGAGTCATTTTGTAACAATTCGGGGCTTCGTAAAACTGGTAATCTGTAGGTACAAACCGACAATCAAATACCGTGTAATTTGTAGTAACAAAATTATTTTACCGCGATATCTTTGTGGGTTTTTCATTTTTTTTAACAATAGGCACAATAGCTGTTGACATGTTGTGGCTGATATGCAATTTAAAAAATAACTTTGATGTCTTCACATTCACGATTCCACCGGATGTGACTTTGTAACGACGTGCAATTTGAATTTCACTTTCAAAATTTGATTGTTATATTATTCCGCTTATATCCTTGCGAGGGGTTATTTTCGCTTATAGAAGAATATTTTTCTGTTATCATAACTGATATTTCTTGTGGTAAAAATGTATAGAGCGTAACTTCTTAGAAGAGAGTTTATATATTCGCTGTAGAAAGCGTACTAAAAATAACTTTTCTATCAACCCCGTCTCATATCGTAGAGCCGAGTTAATATATCGATTCTTTATCAGTCAAAGACTTTATTGTATTATAATTATTGAAATTAAATTGTATTTATAAGTGGAACCGGCGGCGACCCGTAGACCTCGCCGAGATAAATGATACGCCAGTCACTCAGTGTCATGGAACTGACCAGTGTTTATGTATTTATTGACATAGGTTCCTCCTGATAATATTTACTATTTTAATGCTTGACTGAGCAAAATGTTATCTATCTTGGGAGAAACCAAAATTATTCACTTATTGATGTGGTCTTCTAAAAATGAAATGGTATGATGATCATTTAAAATACATAGCATATCATGCGCTTACAAGGAGCATACAATAATGCTCTTTGCTAAAAGAAAATAAGAATTAAGCATTTGTTTTTGCCATGACAGCATTGCTAGTTTTTTTTTCCTAATTCATTTCACTATTCTTTCATACTTTCGCAACAAATGAAGTAACAAATTCCTTTTTAAATTACGAAATCATTATCGTTTGACGCTCTGACAGTAAACATAAAAATATACTATCACTTACAGATTAACACTGTAAAATGACACATTTATCAAATGTTTGGACGCGTAACACGTACGAAATCTAATCGGTCGCTTTAATTACTATAATAAAACGTTTATCGGTAGCCGTGGCACGTGAAATCGCAATAGATAGAGATAAAACGCGTATCTCCCTCTCTCTCTAACGCTAAATAAGTAACGTCCATAATTCATACCACGAAATAAATCATAAACCGTAAAGTGTTTATTTTCAACGTACTTAATATGTTATAAATTTATTTAAGTGGCGTGCGGTGCGATTGTGGGCCAAATGATTGATATAGTGCCCTCCCCGTGGACGATCGGTTTAGTTGTGATACTGTCATCCCATCATGGATACTCGCCGTCACTACCGTGCTGATGCAATGACCGAGTACGCTCGATACTCGATACTTGAGTACCGACGATGAGTTTAGCTCTTTTTGTTGTCATTAATCGTTCTCTGAGTGACAGTGAGTCAAATTTTATAGTTCGAATGGTTCGTTTGTTTATCGCTGGATAGAGATGTTTTCTAATGTCTGTCAAGTGTGACGTGTCTATTGGTAGTAAAGAGCACCCAGCGGATTAATGAGGCAATCGAGACAAGGATTGAGTGTGCTCCACCATTTCTACAGCACTCAGTGACGTCATGTACTTCAAAGTTGTTTCTTTTACCCTCCTCCACTACAATTTCCCTTCAAATTGAAACAAATTGCTCCATAAGCTCCATTTCTCTTAAAGCTAAATCTGGCAGCCTTATAAACCCGAAGCATTCAACAAAAAACATTCCATTTACGAGACAGCTTATTAAGCCATCGTGTAATGAAACGTTAAAACAAAAATTGCAAACAACGCCTCCGTAAAATAACTGGATAAATCAAGATATTTTTATAAAAACGGAAAGTATAATGAGATGTAATTAAAATTTAATTGCGGGAATTTTAATTGACAATTGTCGGGAAGACGATCTATCGATGTGGGAATCGATTCCGAAACGTTTTTTTGTTCACAACACTAATGTCGGGGAGGGAACCTGGTATGTCGATATGTTCGTTTTTACTTTTTTTTCCTTGCAGGTTATGCATTGTTACGTCATAATACAACGCTTCATTAGACTGACAGCTAGTGTCTACGTCTGATTAGTTCATTAGTCAATGTTAGATTGTGAATATCTGGAACTGATTCTAGTAGTGATAAAGTACAGGCGCTGGCTGCCAGTTTATGTAAATTACTATCAGCTGTGCTTTTAACTTAATTACAATTACTTATGTAGTTTAAGAATGTTGTTACTTTTCAAAAATCAATCCTATTAAGACCCATATTGATCAGATTATTTCATATTGTCATCTGTTGTTACTAATTCTTCTGATGATCACTTTTAAACGGCTTCTTACGTTTCTTAATCAACGTATTCCATTCAAATCCAAACCATTACAAGACACATTTTTTGTCAATTAACCAGTTTTCTTTCTCGTTTCAATATGTTCATTGTTCATGCGCGATGTTTGAATGGCGTGCATCGATGTCGTTACCTCGGAGTCGTTCTCATTACTACGCTTTTTAGTACAGTTCACACAAAACTCCAGAGTATTGAGTTCATATTAGTTCATTCCGATTTAATTGTATATTTTTATTGGTTATTGTATGGCGTCACGGTGGCTTGGTATTGCCGGATCGGGCTGTACTTGGCTGATCCGTAAGTGGTTAAGTTTGTTGCTTTTGTATCTCCATCTTCATGTGTTTGTATTTGGATTATACGCTTGTTAACTGCTAAGTTTGCATTCAAACGCGTGAATACAGAAATTCAAGCACATTTCACTGTTTCTTCTGTTAAAATTCGCATGCCATCATGCAAGCTTATCCTTTACAACAACATTTATAAATTTCATGTTTTGTCATTCAATTATTCATTACATTTAACTTTCTCCATTACCTCAGTGATGATGAAAATTAATCACAAAATCACAACATCATCAATTTTATTGAGTCTTGCTGATCTATTGGCTATTAGATGATTCTATTTCAAAGCCCGCTGTTTGGCAGACTGATCACCGTCAATCACTTTCAACTGGCATTTTCTAAGTATTACTGCCATTACTGCGAGTTTACTGAATATTAATAGAGAAGTAATCGATCTTATAATGTCGGATTTAACGATAAAAGAATATACTGTTGTGCTAACGTCTAATAACTAGACTTTGTAATTAAGAGGCAAGTAGCGCCGCAGGAAAAAACCTAGTAGGTAATGGGCACACGCACGCACAGACGAGATGATCTATCTCAAGATATGAGGTTTAGACAGATTTATGCGTCATTGAATTTCTTGCATTCGTGGATTGTGTTTTTTCATCGCAATCGACGGTTTCAGATTGCAAAGATTACAAGAAATTTTACTACGGTACACTATAGATTTATGATGCAGATAGAGTATCAGATGAAAACATAACTTAGGTATTAAAAAAGCAGACACGTACTTTGTGCAACGCATTCATATGATTCAATGCATGGAATGTTGAAAGTGATGAAAGGCGTTCATCGTTTTATAATTTTACAATCCCCTAATACACAATAATGTGTATTCATTTACAAAAAGGGATCAGCACGGAGTCTTGAGCATACAAGATCACTTCCCCGCCAACCGAGCCGTGAGCTGACACTGTCAAGCTGCCACAGATACTGCTCACACGCAGCATTGTGATGCACAGCGTCAACAGACACTACATTGTGTATTTGTTTACATCTGTCCGTGTTCCGTTTAACGCTATAATTGACAATTGTCATGGGATTTGGACGCGCAATTTAACCTCTTTGTCGTACTGATCCAATTCAACGTTTCGCGCCGAAATAAAATAAATAATGGAAATGGCGGATCGGTCTGCTCGCAGCTGCGCCAGCGCAGCGCGCCACGCAGTATTCATTAGCTGCGCGCGCTAGAGTGGAACCGCGATACGATACGTTTTTTGTTATCTCGCTCGCACGCAGCACTTGCATTTTTTTTTCGACAACGCATCGGCGATTTCGTTTTATCGTCCCCATCGAGTGGTTTTTGCCGTTTGGAATTCCTTACGCATCTTGTTTCGGGTTCGTTTGTTGATAAAAATTGTTGGGTTTTAGATAGGTACACTCGACCCCGAATTCGTGGGAAACCTTCGAGTTCCTTTGACTTCTCAGATAATTTTCGTACCTCGTCTGGCCGCGCTCGACGAGCCGAAGAAAACAACGGCAATCGCAAATCGTCGATTACAGTCTGTTGTATTTTTTTTCGTAATCACCAGCGTGAGCGTAAAGGATCTATCCTATTTAATACGCATTACCCGCGACGTTGGTCGCGTAACATTGATGCGACCATTTAATTACGAAGTGGAGCCACTACACGTACGTGATAAGGACAAAAAAAACCCTTATGTAACGAACGTTTCTTAAGTCACATGCGAAAATGCGACCAGCATACTTTAGAATGTCGATTTTAAAATTTACAGCAGCCGCCGTTTACTTTTCTTTTTTATTGTTGTGGCATCTCCGTGAAAGTGGTCATTAATAAAATAAATGCTATTTGTTGAAAACTTAATTATAAATGCGCTTAGATGCATTTCGCGCTGCATTCACAATTATTGAGGCTAATGAATTCTTGTCATGATAACCAGCGCTGTTACAATATTTATTAGATTCGTAACTATCAGTTGGCACAACAACGTACCTGTTACTGTAGTGTTTGCTTCGGTAGTTCAAGTTGACATTGTTTATGCTATCGAAACTGTCCCATAAAACCAACCTCCAAAGCAATTTCAGTCCAAATAGCTTCTAGTAGAGTCCATATTTCATTTACCCGCTCCACATTGCAAGTGCATGTAAAATGTTTTTCAATTTACTAGAGCTACTTCTTTCGATCTCGATACAAAACATTCCCGAGTAAATGAAAGGTCAGTCATTCATTTATTTTGATTACAAACATCGATAATCTATGCAATTTTTTAAAAGGGTCACCGACAGAACTAAATAAATGTATGTTATTAAGGGAATTTTCTCTAACCTTTGCTTACTGATTGAGGCCCGGTTGCACCATGCGATAGCGTGCGCCTCTCAATTAGTGCCTGACACGCCGCGTCGACCGACTCGCGTCGAGTTTTTGTCCGTTTAAAGCGGCATTAATATGCCGATGAACTAAACATTATGCTCTTTCATCACTTACTATGACGTCGACTAGAAAACAAAAATAAATAAAAATAAAGAAAATACGACGTCGTTCAGAGGTCACTGCGGCTGGCAGAGATTTTGGAAATAGAACACGAATCACGGCCGCAGAAGGGACGCGTTCGAAATTTAAATTCGTCCAAGGGTTCACGAATTTGAATACGCCAATCGTAACGCGCGCCGACGTGATTGGTCAGTGGATTTTCGGCTGTCTCAAGGGTGTTTTAATTTTATCTAAACGTTTTATGTACCTACCAATATATTAATATTGATAAACATGTCGGTTCCTACCTAATCTAAGGCACCATCAAATTATAGTACGATGTAATGAGCACCTATTACATGCAGTCCTATTTTTTAATTAACCGACTTAAAAACACCGAGGTTGTGTGGTCTTGGCCGGTTAATTTTCTCATTAAGCTGCCTTCTAAAACACAAATCAAAATGTCTCCTTACCCATCTTAAACTCTCCTACAAATCCCTACCAATATAAATTATACCACAACAATGATTAGTGGCCCATTTTCGGTAGAAAGCCGGTTCTTCGCCGGCAAAAAAACCGGTGGCGAGCCGTCGAGCCAGGCCGTGCTAGAGGAATGAGCTTTTTGCGCCTCCATCAGAGCATTCGCGATAAAAATGGATGCTAAATGAGTATTAATTCGCACCGGTTAATAATGACATAAATACTACTAGGCGCAATCTTTTACGTAAAGGGTGTTTGAAGTGGACAATCTGTGGAAATTGTCCTTATGGGGGTAAGGTTCATAAATGTGAGATGTTTGTTTTGGTTTCCAAGTTCCATTTTTATACCAATCTTATAATTAGTAAGAAAACGGAAAAGAAAACTTACAATGTTTGTATATTCTGGTAAGCAAATTTTCAATTATTTTTATATGGAGACAGAAAAATCTTCTCATTTTGCACTTTACACCATATAATAGTTAGTCTAATTAACACTGTTACCTGAAAATTGGGTGTACTATGTGTAGAGCACAACCAATTGTCAGCAAACAGTACTCCACAATGAAATTCCTCAACAACAAACACCCTGTAGATCAAGTGGTGTGCAATTACAAAGTCTC
Source organism: Lycophotia porphyrea (assembly GCA_950005105.1). NCBI lineage: Eukaryota > Metazoa > Arthropoda > Insecta > Lepidoptera > Noctuidae > Lycophotia > Lycophotia porphyrea. The sequence continues at coordinate 15,408,343 of OX465402.1, forward strand.
AGGCGCATTCTTCGCGACACGTCGGCCGATTTCGTCGGCGACACTCACCGACATTCGCCGACATTTCCCGACACTGGCCGGACAGTCGCCGAACGTTTTGATTCCATTTTTAAATTTCCAGTACCGTACAAATACTGGTTTGAAAAAACAAAACGAGCGAATTGTTCAGTGTTGGGGTCATTAACATCTCATTCTGTTTTGATAAACACTTTTGAGGGAATTAAAGTGTTTATTATTATTCATTTGTACCAGAGTGTTACGCAGTAATACCTTGTAACTGAATTGTGGAGGTCGGATAGGCAGTCGCCTCATGTAAAATACTGGTATTCAACTGCATCCAGTTAGACTGGAAGACGACTCCAATATAGCTGAGAAAGGCATTCGTCGAAAACTACGTCATTACTGAGTTCTAGCATCATCATCATCTGCCTAGCCTTTTCCCAACTATATTGGGGTCGGCTTCCAGTTTTAGCGGATGCAGCTGAATACCAGTATTTTACATGCACCGACTGCTTATCCGACCTCCACAACCCAGTTAGTACTGGGTAATACGATACCCCTTGGTAAGACTGGTTGTCAGACTTTTTGGGCCACTGACTACCGGTAACGACTGTCAAAGATCTAAAAATGACAGCCGGGATCAACAGCTTAACGTGCTTTCCGAGGCACGGAGGAAACTAAAGTATGTAGTGAGTGGTTACCCATCCACAGGGCAACCTAGGTGAGCACGATTTAACCTCGACCAGAGCTGCTGCTATTACTTAGCCACGAGCTCCTCCTTACTGAGTTCTAGCGTTGTACTAATACCAAGGGCAATCTTCGGATCGGCTGCGGGACTGTTCGAAAGTTTGACACTCTTTTCCGCTCCGCCCAGAGCAGGAGGAGTCATCAATATTGTAAAAAAATCTTGGTCTCTGAAAAACTGACTTGGTGATGATGGTCATCATGAACATCGTCATTTTTGTACCTTTTCGTGTATATGCAATATGGTGTCGGCGTAGCATGACTTCTTTTTCCATTTTTAGTCTGTCACCAGGCTGTATCTCATGAACCGTGATAGCTAGATAGTTGAAATTTTCACAGTTGATGTATTTCTGTTGCCGCTATTACAACAAATAATAAAAATTTAATTATTTAATAATTACGGGGGCTCCCATATAATAAACGTGTTTTTTCGGTTTATGGTACGGAACCCTTCGTGCGCGAGTCCGACTCGCACTTGGCCAGTTTTTGTAATAGATCTCAAAATTTTAGAATCCATAGTAAAGGCATAAACAATAAAAGCTACGTATATTTCATAAAACACTAAAGTTTACAAAAAGTCCTGCCAAATCCAGACAAAAGCAAGAAGTTTACTGGAAATCCAGCCAGAAAACTTCAAAAAATTGGCAACACCAAACGAACGAAGATTGGCGACAACATCGATCGTTTTAACCATAACTCAATGAAAAATAAAACCGCTCATTATGTATTTGACAGCTAGGACCCCCGACAGACCAGAAAACCTTGGCATATAACCCAATTGCAAAACCTCAAAAAAATCGTCCCGGTTATACTAGTCGGTAGACCCAGTTTAACTTGACCTCTAGTTGTAAAGAATGTCCAAGGACGGGGAGGTCTTTGTTAATTTTGGTGTAAATAAGGGTAGTCGAAGGGTAGGTTGGGGAGAAGCGACCAGTCACAAGCAGCTGACGGGGATTAGAGGGAGTTTTTACCTACGTAGGGTAGACTATACCTATGATGTTGTTTAATTTCGTCATCAGTGAATGGGTTTTATAAATTCATGTGTTTGGCTTTGAATTTGTTTGTTCTGGTAGGGATTGTTATGATTGCGGGTGAATTTATTAGTGTTTTTTGATGTGATAACGTCTTATAAATCGATGAACGCCGGTTGCACGCATGAAAAGTGTCTCGTTCCGCCTGAGCCAAGCGTGCAAGTGAGAGCGCGGAACAAGCAACACGATCGGTCTAAGCATTCGGCTTGTGACGCATTTATGTATTATACAAAATAATGATAATCTTGTGATAATAATTCAATTAAATTCAAACATGCGTCGATACTCTTGCGCCATCCCATCTTCCAAGCTCATCGTGCTGTGCTGGTGCTGCCGCTGCGGCTGCAGAGAACCTCAAGCGGCGTAAATATAGAAACCTGTGTGGTAACTATATTTTCGAGCCGTTTGGGGTTGAAACTCTAGGGCCGTGGGGTCCGAGTGCTCATAGCCTATTTAAGGAAATTTCGAAACGCCTAGTTGACGCTTCCCGTGACCCAAGGGCTGGCTTTTACTTTGGCCAGAGGCTAAGTGTTGCCATACAACGTGGCAACGCCGCCAGTCTCTTGGGCACATTACCATCTGACAGCGTTGAGGAGGAGTTTTTCGATGCCCTTTTATAGTTTGTTGTTAGTTTATCTATTTTAGTTTAATAGTTTTTAATTATCAATGTATATAGTTAATACAATAATTTAAGTTGAAAATCAAAAAAAAAAAAAAATTAAATTCATAAAAGTATGCAATTTTTCATCAATGTTTTCATATGACATTATCACGTAAAATAAAATTATCGTCCGTAAACCGACTTTACGACTTTAGATCGATAATTGACCCATGGGATCATACTACCGGGATAGAAAGTATCCTATGTATTAATCCGATTTTAAACTATCTGTGTGCTAAATTTCATTCAAATCCGTTCAGTAGTTTTAGCGTGAAAGAGTAGCAAACATCCGTCCATTCATCCTCACAAACTTTTGCATTTAAGTACAATATTAGTAGTAAATATTCAGTGCGTCTCGTTTGAAGATCTTCATTATGTAGTCTTGCTTTCTCTAGTAGGTACCTGAATAATTATGTTTGGCAATAGATATCCTATCTTAGACCTTACGTTTAGACCTTATCGATAGTGCTATGACCTCCACCAAAGGATCTAAAAGACTGGATGCTATAGCTCCGAGTAAAATTGTGGTATTCAGATGAATTTGGAAGATTTTTAAAGTAATTTTAATACCGTTTTAGAAAAGTTAATCCTTTGCCTCAATTTGCTTCCTCATTGTATATCCAAGTAAAATTCTGAACACACAAACTAGATCAATACACAGTAAAAAAATATGACAGTACTACTTCCGTAGTCGATGGTACACCATAGACAAAGCCACCCCCACCCTCTTTTATTGAAATTAATGTTGCAGCGATGATTAGTCGCTTTTCACCCCCGAATATAAACTAAACTAAAATATGAATATAGTTTGTTTGCAAAGAAAACGCTGAAAATACGGAAAAAAATGGCTTTATCATGTTTTCATACTCTGCCATATTATGGTATGAGAACTTCTTTGATTTATTTTTTTAAGAAATAAAATGATTTTTCCTCTATGTATAAAGGAATACTCTCTATACATAGAGAGACGGACAGAGGGTCAAAGGTACCCCTCTGTCCGTTACTGTGCACCTGGCAACGTATATGCCAAATTTCAGGATGATCGGTTTAGTGGTTAAGGCGTGACAAGGTAGCAAACAAACAAACAAACAAACTTACTTTCGCATTTATGTTATTATAAATCTAAATATAAAAATAATTAGGATTTTGATTTTTGAGTGTCATTGCATTACCTGTGATGGCAGATAGGGCAGTATCCCTCTTAGAACATATCATCACAGCTGTTATCCCCAAATGGTTAGACAGTAGTGTAACTCTAGTACACATCACATTTTACCAGATAAGGCCAAGTATCTCTTTTATATTATTTATTAATCTATGTTAATGTCATAATAGTTTCTAAACACATCAAAGTCGATACCCTCACGCTTTGCCATTACAAGATAAACAGTCCTAAATACGCATATGCATGCATTCATGATGGGGGCTTAAAAATGATGTTTAATCCTGCCATGAATCACAATGTCTTATTACAATAATATTTATAATCTCTTATGTGAACGGGCGAACAGATCTGCCAACACCCACAAAAAAACAGCATCGTAATAAACAAAAATGCACTTTATCTCAATGCACTTAGATTAAAATTCGTATGTGAAAATTAGATAAACGGAGACTAAGCCCGATGCATCTGTTTCGTATAAAAAATATCATTTTTAACAAAAAGTGCAAAAAATGTTATTAATATTTTCTTTTTTGAGTGTGTCTTTTTATCCCTGTACTCCTCTGGGCGTTTTTTTATCTCAAGTTTCTATAAAAACTGATGTTTTTTAATTCTTTAATCTTCATGCATTGATTCTGTAATGTTCTTACCCCATAATAGACATTCTATTCAAGTTATACTGAAAGAAAATAACACTTTTTACTGTCCTACAAAAAGCCCCTATTATATATCAATAAAACCCCCTGTAAGTGGTTCTAAATTAAAAAAATCCAGACAAATATCCAATGGACTAACTAAAGACTAACTTCGCCCATTCCCAATGAAACAGTCATCAAAGGAAATTCCCTACCTCCCTATTCCTGCACAAATATGAAATTCCCGGTAGTTCACAACATAATAACGCATCTTTAAATAACTAAGTACTATCAATCAGCACTTTATGGTTTAACCCCCTGAATAATTCAATTTTCTAGTACCACCGATCAAGTACTGTACTTATAACCCTGTAATTTCTTAGTCGTCAATTTGCCGCTGAATTTACCCCGCCGCAAATGATACACCACAGCTACTGAACTTGTAATTATTTTTAATCTATTCCAATGTAATATGTAGTCTATGGTAGCGGAAAATTCTATTGTGACGGCCATATTAGTTCGGTTTTGGCGCGAAAATTGTAACCGCCATTTTATTTTCGTCGTGAAATGTTTTTCTTTTGTTTAAGAATCGAGTTTTTTGTGTATTCCTTATAATAATTTGCTTATTACGATGGTACTTACGGTTTTAAAATATAATGGCTACGTATAATGACGTGCATTTATCATTACATTGCACAAGGTTACTTAATGATATGCAGTCGGAAAATATTACTAAATAATCAACGAACATTATCTTGGTACTTTTATTTTATTGTGAATCATATAAAATGCACAGCTGGACGCCATCATTGGCTGTCCCCTTCATTCATTTGAACCTGTCTCTAACACCATTTGCCATCAAACTTTTACATTACATATTTCGTGTAATTTCCACGACAAGAAAAGCGCATCAAACCCTCTCCCTGCTCGCGGTACGCGGAACAAAGAAAACACAAAGGGTTGATACGTCACGCGGCGCGAAACCAACATTATTTGTAGCAGATCAATCAAGATTATGTCCAGTAATGCGTCTAACCCTTCGGTCTGTGAGACCCCGGGGGCCACGTGATTGTTTCATCAATGTGTCGATGATTAGGGGTTAACGCGGTAATTCTCTTGATATTAGTTTCTTCCTTTCTAATTTGTTCAGAGTGAGCAAATAAGGGTTATTGTATAAGTTGTAAAAGTACAGTTTGTGTTATAAAATCCTTGGGCTGACCAACATTATTCATAAAACAAAAGTTTAAAGATGTCTTCGCTATGTATATCTGTTATTACTGTACTGACTGTTCGTATAATTAACATTTAATAGTCCAAGCATTTATTTAACCATTAAACGTACACGCGCAATAAATTTGTTATTAAACAGAAACAATATGTTCAACACAAATGTCCTATAAAATAATAAGAGAACATTTTTAATCGTAAACATGTGTTTGTTCGTCATTAAGAATGAGGAAATGTGTAGTAATAATAGTTTAAAAATTTTTGTGGGATATAATTCCGTGTAGTTTGCATCACTTTCCCGTCCCCTTAAAAAGTTAAACTTGAAAAATTACATTAACAAAAGCCAAACACAGAGCGAACCCGCAGATAAGTTATTAAACACTGCACCATTACACTTTAATTTTAGCCCTGCTGGGATTTAGGAGGGGTTGATTAAAAAAAGAGGCAAACCAAGGGTGCGTTAGTGCGTATGCTTACGTATTCATAATGGCGTGCGTACTAAACGCGTTTATTTTAGTACAAACACGCGTACCGATCGCGTTTGAGGGTTGAACTATTATTTCATTATATTTCGATGCGTATTGTTTAAAAATATAACCTTTTTTCGTATTTATTTGTTTTTTTGAAACGGCGTGTGGAGTGCACTTCAACGAAAACCATGTTTCTGATTATGTTTGTTAGTCTTTGTATTTGTTTATGCTACAGTGAGGTCATGAGAAATCTGAAGGGTTATAAATTCAAAGTTTTTTTTGTATTGTTGTTATCTCAAGCGCTGGAGCACGTAAATAATGGCGTTAGTCATACGTAAATAGGTTGTGAGTTTGTGAGTGGCCATCTCGGAAAATGTTGAGCGTGTTTTGATGAGTCAATTGGGTGAAGCTTTATTGTGGTGTTGGTTTAAGATGCAAGGGTTAGAACTTACTGCTAATTAGACGGTTGGGTGAGAAATTGACAAAGTAGATAGATATAAGAACTTTTATACATTGATAATTAAAAACTATTAAACTAAAATAGATAAACTAACAACAAACTATAAAAGGGCATCGAAAAACTCCTACTCAACGCTGTCAGATGGTAATGTGCCCAAGAGACTGAAACTTTATTAGACAATCTGAAGTTCTTAAAAAATATCTGTTTGATTTTTAAGCTTTCTATGATCCTTCCAAACGAAATTGCCTGTTTATTGCATGGCAGCTATACCAGAACATGAGCTGTGAAGAAATGAGAAAAATATCGTGAGGAAAGTACCAAAGAAACGATGGATGGACTGTGTGAAGGGTGATATGGCTAGAAAGGAGGTGACTGCTGATGTGACGAGTAATAGAGAAGTATGGGAGAAGAAGACATGCTGCGCCGACTTCAAATGAATTGGGATAAGGGCTGGAGAATGTTGATGGTATACCATAAGTCCTAATGTTTTTATGTTAATTACTGTAATTGGTGGTAGCCGTATACCGTTTTTAATTACAGCGTGTAAATAGACTCTTCACGAAGCTGTTAACCAAGCATTATGTACATCAAATTAAGTAACTTTACGCAAAAATTGTTGCTGGGAAACGACTTTTTTTTTCTGCGGTGCAAAATTACGTTTTACGGTAGGACTCAATGTAACGCAATCAAAACATTATGCTGATGCATTAAAAACATGTAGTAAAAAAAAAAGTTGGAACTTTGAGCACCAATATCTCCGTAACTAGAAAGTTCCCAGGTATGGTCTAGAGCCAAAAAATGATCGCCATGATAAGGAGAACCATGGCAGTGCCTTTCGGCTTCGATAGGAGTCTTTTTACACCCTTTAGAAATAAATAAAATAGTTCCACAGAGCTTTAAAAATATCTAAAATCATTGAGTATAAGTTTAGCTTCTAGTTATTTATTTTAACGTCTCTATGAGCCTAGGTTTGACTAGCTCGTTAATTTCTAGCTATTGCATTATAGACCTTGTAGTCTTAAGTACAACGTCGGTTTTAGCGGATAGAGGTTATGATGAGGTACTTAGTCGTTGCTTGCCGACTGCAACTTGTAAGTAGAAGTAATTACAATATGTTTTAGATTTGAAATTCTAGAGTTTTTTTCTGCTTAGTTAACATAAGAAGTATAATTTCTTAGGTGCGTAATAAGAACGCACACACGTTTTTTAAATGTCGAATGAACCAGTTACTGGGTTGTAGAGGTCAGATAAGCAGTCGTTCCATTTGAAATACTGGTATTCACCTGCATCCAGTGAGACTGGAAGCCGATCCTAACATAGTCGGGAAAAGGCTAGGCAGATCATGATGAAATGTTCCCAATAAAAAACAAGTCAAGATTAAAAGATTATCCAACTATATTTACATTTAAGATAAACAAAAAATAAAGCAATTAGACAAATTTACGACTAGTGTAATAGTCGGTAAGAGTGAGACACCATTTAACCGACTGCCCCGAAGTGGGTAATTACCCACCACCTTTATTGCTACCCACTAATTCCACACCAACCCTCTGATCGCGTTAATGGTCGAAAAACTGACCTTCCGGGTCGAAACGACCCTCTTGGGACCTGTTAAGTAACTAACTCTAGTGTATGATGCCTCTGTATGAGAACACGTGATTCGCACAGGGGGCAATATCAACACAAACGTAGAAAAAATACTCCGCAACGCTCAATGGTCATTATAAACTAAATTAACAACGGAATTCCACATACAAAAATACTGTCGCCGATTACACACTGTGTCAAATTATTTTTATTTGCAGACAAAAAAATAAATTGCTCAAATTGCTGCAATAAAATTTCACAGTGTTTAGTGTAGGTAATGTCTCAATCGGTTCAAAACAAAACAAAACACTGAGAAAAAATTAAATATAATTTTGAGCGTCCAAAAATTATATGTTACTGACAACTGTCAAAACGAAAACACGCCCTCTGACGAACGATCCGTGAATTAATAAATCAAGCTCCCTGGTCCGTAGTGACAAAACTCACATCAGAAATTACAGGTCACAAATCGTCACACACCACGACCATAAATCAACTTGAATTCTTTGTGCGAGAAAAAAAGAAACTAAGCAAATACCCCCGGTTCGGTCGCGTCTACCTGCCCCGTATCTTTTGAATACTTTTCTTGTATTAAAATAAAATTTTTGAACGCACGGATTTCGGGACAAAAAACGCACGAAAAACGCTCGACTGTCTCCCTATCCTTGTTTCTCTTTGAGCTTTGTTCTTTTCTAATGGGGATGACGCTTCGCAGGCAACGAGAAGCGTCATTTAGAAATTTTAGAGCAACAGTTTTATTTGTGAACGTCGTCGTCGTGCGAAATACGCTGCGAGTGACCTTTTCACACAGAACTTGGGCTGTAAGGCCACTGGCACACAAACTTTTTGACAACACAAAAACAAACCGTAAAACATTTATAAATTCCAGTTAGTTATGAATAATTTCTAGGTGATTTACATATATTTTATGGAAAGAAACACTAAGCAAACAAAAGGTCGGACCCGCGTCTAAGTTGTTTTAATTCCAACACAGAGCTCGAACAAAAGTTAAACAACCAAACCTCATTTTATAGAGCTACGTTTATGGCCACAATATTCAGTAGGAGCCATTTTGTTAGGAATATTTATGGCATTTTTTGTGCTCGCCAAGGAGAAATGACTGATATTTGACGTTTACAAGTATACCATAAAGACATTTGTTCATTACGTCCGTTTATGGGCGGTAGTAAAGCGGACCAAATAAATATATTCGCACGTCGTTGTGTCAAAACAGGTGATTAAATGTGGAGCGGTCGCGGTCGCCAAAACAATCGCGGCGTGATGCGCGGTCGGGCAGCGATGCGCGCGTCCTCTCCCGCCCGACGCGACGTACGGCCGAGAAGCGCGCACTATAAATAAAAATTTCGTAACAGGAACGCGTATTAATACACTATAATTTTAAAATTCGAACTACTTCAGTAGCGAGGTCGGCCGAACGACCGTTTTTTAAGTCAAAAAATTCGAAAAAAAAGCACCTGCCGACCGCCGGCCGTACAAGAATGTTATTAAATAGGAGGCGACTTAACTAAATTACAAAACTCGACCTCTGAGCATTATAGAATAACTTAACATTAAAGCCAGAATATGGTTCGCGCGATTCTATATCGTACGTTTAACTTTGACAAGCGTCAAAATGGCTCGAAACCTCTTGATTTATTAAAAAGCCCATCGAGATCGATCGCCGGGCATCTTAGGTAGCGTCTCGGTGCTTTATTTTATCTTATAAATAGATTTTTTATTACAAATTACAGGGTACCACGTTTGGTAGCGATTTTGGTGCCGCAGTTATTCCGTTACTTATCGCAGTAAGTGCCTGCGGTACATCAATTTATAATGTGCTTTAATTTGTGTCAAATAGGGTTTAATATTCATTGAGACATGTGGACATCTCGATTGGGACCTTACGAATTTAATTATGAGTTCCGTAGTTTTTTGAAGAATCCAGGTAGCGGGCAATCGGTGCTTAAAATCAGTGTTACTCGGACACTGCTCGATTCCAGTTTTCAGTGGAAAAAAAGTTTTAATCGATTAACTTGAGTGTTGTTCAGAGGTGGTTACATGCGCATGAGATCTGCTCTTTTTGAGGACAAAGAACTGCACGAAGGCATTTATTCAATTAAACAAACAATACATTTCGACTGAAAGTGCACAAAGAGAGGCAACAATGAGCCTCAGGTAAACGCCATGAATAGAGAAAACGACAATTGTCGTATCACAAAGATATTTGGGACGAGTCAAAAGTTATTTTGTTCACGGCCTGTTTATTTTTACGGGACAAACAGATAAAACGTTTTTGTCACATTTTTTGCGAGTTAAATCGATAGAATACAGTTGAATGCATCGATTAAAATAAAAAATATGGACGCAATAACTCGATTCGAAGGGAATTTTTGCTACGTATCGACACCTAACAATTCGTGATGTTTTTTGTCCCGATGTCAGTTGTAATGGAGGCATTAAGCGTTCCGATGCGAACGAGTTAAACTTTTGTTGCATTCATTATTATATTCACGCTATTTAGTCTTCAAAGATCAGCAGCACTTTGAAAATTAAGTGTTCTCCTTGGCATTGATTACATTAGGTTCTAAAATGTTATAAGCACATAATGTTGAGTTGTTACACCAAAACTATCATTGTTATTCTAGCTACAATTAGATCTAAGCAGTCAGTCTTCATCAATATTCTTTCAATTCAGGGGAACATAACACACATACAAATAGGCATTAGACAAAGGAAAAACCTAAGAATATCCATGTACTAAGGCATCATAAAATGCAAAACACTACCACCAAACATACCACTATAGTCTCAAAAACGCCGATTAAACTCATCCTCTATACACCAAAAATTGTTGTTCCAAAGCTTGAGTATCAGCCGATCGTCTTATTAGCATTTAATTTGTGTCCAAAGGGGCTTTGGTCTTGCTTCATGGGTCGCTGCCCCCCTAAATGAGACACTTCCTTGCCTCAGGGAGGGGGAGGGGCTATATTTACGTTTGTTATATTCCTCGATCGTACATTCGCCATTGGTTGAATTTTGGTAACTTTGGTCTATCATTATTGTGATACGAATCGACACGATTACTTGTATAATGACATGTTTGTATGTAAAAGGCGTGCTTTGCTTGTGTGTGTACTGATGGTGCCTTGGTAGAAATAATGACTGTACTGAACCAAGATGGTGAAAGAAGGAAATGGGTATTTGAAAGCAATCTGTACCGGCAGACGGAATACAATGGAATTGGTTGGTTTGTCTAATTTTCTTTTTAAAGATAGTAAAATTATTGCTGTTAATTTTAGTAGAAGTAGATAAACTAGATGATATAAGAAAGAGCAAAGAAACGATAGATGAATTATTGTTGAAATAATATAGATATAAAGAAAGATATATAGAAGAATGACACCTTAGAAGCTGAAAGGCAGGAAAAGGGGTGGTGAAAGAATATTATCAGAAAGGTAGGTACTCAAACTAATCAGACACAGTTCAAGCATTTAAACAGCTAAAACTAACCAAAATTAAAGATTCAACCCAAACAATTATAGTGAATACACGAAAGAGACTACACAATAAAATTATACAGCGTTACTATACAGTACCCATTATAATAAAATACAAGGTGTGAATATTTCTAAGGTATAAAATGTATGATTCATTCCTAGATCAGTGACCCACAGATTAAGAATCAGCAAACCCACGCTTATTAGAGTATATCTATCACCTTTTTTGTGACTTTAAAAGAAGTTAAATTACAATAATCTTGTGGTCAGTATTATACTGTATTTCCGTTTTTGTTCAACGTTCCAAGAATTATAGTTTTGAAGGATTTTTAACTAGAATTATTTATTACGAGCCTATTGTTGAGGTGACATTTAATAACTGCGTTCGAGGAGCTATATTCTGCTGCGAGGGTGGAAAAAACATTTTTAAGCAAACGAAATGTAAAAATCAAAATTTTTGCCCACAACGAAATAGACCTTGCCCACTGTGCACCAGCACATCCGCAGTTGAAGTAGAGGCAAATAACAATTTGTTGTGTCCAATAATGACACAAGGCGGAATGATAACCATTATGTCGTGGGCGGGATCGAAGCCGCTACCCAGTGCACGGCGGTCATTACCAGCCGCTATGATTTGTTGCCATCTACGGCTCAAAGTGGGCTGGCATTAGATGTATTAAAAACTTTTTATGTGTGTCTTTTGGTTTTGAAACTAAGTTATGGGTTTAGGTAGGTATTAATTTACTATACACAAATCTTCTTGAACCGTTGACCCGATTTTGTATAGAACCAGTATGTAGTGACCTGGCTGGTTTTGTCATTTGATTCATTTATGTCCTGGACACGAAGCACGATGGCCCAAACTCAAACTATCCATATTGAAACAGGCAATTTCATATGAAAAGTTGAAAGTGGCTATAAGAAATGGATGCATGGAAGAACGAAGTCACTTTTTAAAGTTTTTTATTTAGTCGGAGCGTAAACCTAAAGCTAATATGTAACCCTCTGGAATAATATTTTTAAATAAAATTAAAATAGAACCACCTGACCACAAAAAATCGTAACATTTAAATCCGATTCCATAACATATTATTATGAATACAACAAAAAATCTTACTCAACAATTAAAAACGGAGTTCATATAATTATAGAAAAAGATACGAAAAAGTTTTATATTAGAGAAAAAAGGTTAATAATTAAAATCCAATCAAAATTGCATGGAAACCGAATCAATCATCTGTGGTCTTTAAGTAAAATGTATAATTTTTATATGACATTTAAGTCCCATAATAATCGATCCCATACATTTTAATAGCCATACCTTAAAGATACGGTCATTTAGTAGTGTAAATTGCACCTTAAAACAAACTCAATAAAGTTTATTTTGACTTTTGAAACGCTAAATGGGTAATTGACATTTTTATAATTTTTGCAAAACGTCGTATCGATTGGTGTTCTGTATCGAAATTTATGATCTTATAAATACGTTTCGCACTGTCTTGTTTAACTGGGGCCAGCAGGGTTTGTAGATGTTTGGTATAATAAAGATAAAGTTGGGACAATAGCTTTTAATTATCTTGCAATTAATCAAGGAAAGTTTTTTTGTACAATTCATCGCATTTTTATTGGACTTTCTAGCACAATTAACATTAATTTGTTCATAATTAAATGATAATTTATAAATAATTATAATAATTAATGATGGAAAATAAATTAAACGTTTTTGTCCAATAATTTCACAAAATTATGCACTGGGTATCTCAATCATAAGTAAGCATACAAATTCAAGCTCCTGCTGTCACTTGTCTACAAATAAAGCAGATTATAAATATTCACATTTACTTTAAATCATATTTTTTATAGTAAAAACGCAGTGTTAACAACCGAGTAGAAGAAAAAGTAAAGAAAAAAAAATGGCGGTCGTTTACCATGTGAAATGGACAACAATGCATGAATTTGTATGATGTAAATTTACTTGTACGTTATAAAGTTCTGTTTTTATGTTCTTGAGAGGTTCAATATTAGAATAAATTGTGTTAAAAGTGCATATAAAATATTACAGTCAAATAAAGTACGTGTAGAAAATAAGTTTTTTTTTTGCTGAGCCGTCAATAAAAAGAAGTGCAACTCATAAATTTAATAACTAATTGATTGACACGATAATTAATACAAATTTCACTTTATTTAAATTTAACACAAGAGCGAAATTTTATTGTTATTAAAAGATTTAAAAATTATGTTCTACAATAATTGGCTATCAAATTCTAAACCAATTAGCCAGTTATAAAAATAATTTGAATAAAAGTTTTGTATACGGTTTTTTTTGTTCTTATAAAGTTATACTAATTGTTTCATCGTTTAGAATCTTACACAAATTAATTAATGATAGCCTACTACTGGATATAGGCGTCTTTGACTAGTTCTCTTTCCTTCTCTCTATGGTCTCATTTTCTTCATCTATCGTAACTGTTTCTTCGAAGTTTTTTTTCTAGTAAAGAGTCTTAATCTAAAGAACTATGATCGCAAAATCTACTGCAATATTCCATCTTTAGGTGGTTGCGTCAGGATAGACCGCGAAATTAAATTTTTCTTACGTTTTTTGTAATTTGCAGGTCATTGTCAGGTTGTATGTTGATGAAAAATGATTCGCGCCCGTAACATGTATGTAGTTACAGAATTACAATCTTGAAAATCATCAATACAACCCTTTATGTCCATGTAATATTCAATGAATATTTCCTACAAAAGTCATTCAATAGGATTATATGGTCTTACTATTTTATTTTTACCGTCTGTCTGTTCAATGCTTTCTCCTAACTCTCAAACAAATAAATAATCAGTTATATCCTCCACTATTTCGTCAGATTCTAAATGAAAGACAGCAATGGACTCGCCTTCTATTGCATGGGACTTGAACAGAACTGGTGAAATGACGATGTATTTTAGATATACCTCTGACTAAAACTTCGGCATTACAGACATGAGGTTATGTATGAAAGATAGAGGTCGAAGGTTGTCAATTATTATCTTTTATTGCAATATTATTTCTAGTACTAACATCGTCATTAAGATTTAGCCTTTCTGATTCTCACTATCTTTATGTCTAGACATTAACTCTAGCAATATTATCCACAATTTTAGCGCCTTTGGCATTATTAGTGGGAGCATTAAAATTCACAATAGATTTTGTTTGTATTGTGTTCATATGTCAATTGGTGTTTAAGTCCTAATTGGATTTCAAATAGGCATGCACAATTATCCGTTGTAGTACCCACACCATTTTGTTGTTAAAGTTTATTTGTTCGTAAACATTGCATGCTGCATTGTCTTAATCTTTTAATAGGCTATAAGTCTTGTGTTGGCGAATTAATATTATAGGTTTAAGGTGTCCAGGTTTTGTAATCTCAGTTCATTGTCATCTTGAGATTAGTTTTCATTATCTTTTGCTTTATACGATTTAGTTTTCACATTTGATGTCTCAGCTTTGTCTTCTTTTACAACTGTATCACTGACTTTATCTTAATTTACAGTGTTATTTTCACTCCAAAGTTTTTCTTAGTTATCAACAACTATCTTTAAGTGTAGACAGTTACTCACTGAACTTAAAACTGACGTTTCTCAAACACTGCTCTTATACTAAACAAGATACGCAAAGAATAATGAGACTAGTAATTTTAATTACAAAATATAAGTCGGAAGCAAATTAGTATAGTTTTGGAAATGTTATGTCATGTAAGTTTAATTAGTACATAATCATACTATAACTATTATTGTTGGCAACTAACATTATAATATATACTGTGTTGCTAGATGTAAAAAATCGGGCCGCTTCGGTGTGCATGATAGTATCGCATTTCCGGGCAACACGGGGTTTAAATGTCGAAAAAAAGCGTTTCTTAAGTATGGGCCACAGATTATGTAGAAGATTGGACAGATTATTTGCCTACGCCCGTGGCTGATAAGAGAGGCATTCAAAATAAAGTTTGTGGGAAAATAGGGGGATTAAAGAAACTAAAGAGTTTTTTATGCAAATGATATTAGGAATAAGTAGAATTTAGATCGCGGTCTTGGATCTTACAAGACAATGCTACTTTTTATTTAAGAGCTCAATCACATTTAGCAGTTTCTGCGAAAATGATTAGTAAGACCTTAACATAAAAGGCCAATTATTTAGTATCAGTTTATCAGCACACTTCCACCATTATCTGCACTGAAAGTCTGCGCACAAACCACAAAGTCTAAACCTATCCAGTTATTATAATTTATAGTCAGTAAATTGTCGAGTCTATATTTTTAATCTGCGTGCGCGGGCGCACCGAAGCGAGCGAGCATTTTATTAGCCACGTACAAGCATTACGACCCGACTGCGCCCGCCATTAATCCACTGCCCGACAACCTTACTTTACATTCATAATGATTGTGAAAAATATCTAATAAATGTACTTTTCCTTCTTCCACAGATACGTCAAGAGAAACCTTACTACATAGCGGACCCTGAGGTCGATTCATTAGTAAGTATTGTCCACATTTATGACTCATACTAACCACAAGACAAATAAAACGTGGAATAACTTTAGTACCCATAAAATAGGGAACATTTCAGCTTAATTTATGATTTGATTAACTAAAGAGCTGTCCAAAATTAACCACA
Organism: Lycophotia porphyrea; assembly: GCA_950005105.1. Lineage (NCBI taxonomy): Eukaryota > Metazoa > Arthropoda > Insecta > Lepidoptera > Noctuidae > Lycophotia > Lycophotia porphyrea. The sequence goes on from OX465402.1 coordinate 15,424,468, forward strand.
GGTAAAGGAGAAATATTTCTCGGAACAACAAAATAGGGAAATAAGTTGGAAAAAAAAAAACGATATTATATTGTCACTCATAAAAAGCTGAATCGCACCGTGTGCCTCCCGCGGCTAGCAGGGACAAAAAGTGAAATAATAAAAGTAAGATGGCGGCCACCCACGGCCGCGGTTCGACACGGATACTTAACCGATTTTTAACAAATAAAATCTAAGGCATTACGAATCGCACCGGTCGGAGGCGACGTTCATGTTATTTGACTTTGTTACTGAAAATTCGTTTTATCAACTGTCGCCGTTACGCACGTACGTATCTTGGCTATTAGATTGATTTGTTTGCTTAATGCATCGTGACTCATAAATTTAGAGAAATTAAAGCTTGCTGAGTCGAAACAGTAGCGTAGGGTTATAAAACTTATAAACTAAGCTGTCAGTTCTACGCTGATAAGCGTCATTCATCCACATGCAGAGTTTTTACCCGGCTTTAAGATAAGATGGGCAAACAGTGAAACACGCAGCGACATCCGGGCGAAGAGCAAACTTTACTCGACGAATAGGTGAATTATCGTGTTGTGTTTTTTCGTCCTGAAACTGACATGTGGTGCCACTGGCTCACGCATCTGTTTGTCTAGTCGCACACTTTGTGTCTGAGAGGCCGGTTGTTTTTACTTACACGACTTTTATATAAGGAAAATATAGAAATAATAAATTTAGAATTTTTCCGCATCTTAGTAAAAAATCTTGATGCTGGGTCGATAACCTGCCAATTCAACTCCGATTCAAGTAGGTAGGTATCTGTTTAAAACTAAAATAAATTCTTTTCAAAAGAGTTTCTTGGCCATTTACCGCAAAAGAAGCAATGGGGCATAACATACTCCTATACACATCACACAGGCCTCAAAAGCTGTTGAGTAGTTCTACATAATTAGTATAAGTAAGAACAGCTTAAGTATCTCATAATATATTTTTTCTACAAAAACTTGCGGTCGGCCCTCTGTGCAAACCCACAAAGCGTACTTAACGAAATTATTTCAATACGGTATTATTGACTTTTTGAGATAATTGAAATGGAGTATTTTTTATGGTGATAATTAAAATGGATGCTTTGTTGACGGTTCTACCACACCACATGACACGTCTGAGATCATGTTAAAGGTGTTTGAAAAGGTCCTTATACATAACAGGTCTGTCTGTCTGAACTTTTATTTATAGTTTTTATTTGCACTCTTTGACAAAATCAATGACGAAGTCTTATTTAAATTAGAAAATAAAAACAATGACTATCATGTTTAGATTTTTAGATACTTGATAACATGTTTCTTTCTTCTGAAACTTCCACTCAAAATAATGCGGAAAAATTCAATCTAATCTCTCAAAGAAATCATGATCAACCTCATTTATAAATAAAAAGCCCTTTCCCAAATAGGTAAGGGCGGCCAAAACCTGCCTAAGAAATACAAAACATTTATTTCCGAAACAAACTTTTCCCGAAAAATTAAGTGGTAAGATCACCAAAAACTTCGCAAAAACACGCAAAACCAAGTCCTGATCCTATACTACACCTTCCACTAAAGACATTCACCCACCGACAGCCCCAGGTGATTCCTTTTATCCCCAACTGTCGTTAATACAATGCCGAGTGCACTATCAAGTGTAATTGGGGCCCCTACAGTCTGTCGCCCGCGCCATGTCGCGAATTTTAAGTGTTTCGCGAAGATCTGGGCCAAGGGTATATCAGTAATGGCTGGTACTGAGGTTGCTGCTTTGATTGCAGTGTTAAAACTGTGAAGGATTTGTTTTAAAAGCGTTTATAGAGAAGTTCCGTTAAAAGTAAAAAAAGAAAACAACTCGTTTAAAAGCAGATTTTGACACTGAACGCCGCCAAAAAACACTGGGCGCAAAATTTGGTAAAAGTTCGGATTTAAAAAGAAAAAAACCATACTTCAAACATTTGAAAAAAAGAACACTTGGACCGTACGTTTGTTAGTCTAGTGATGTACACACTATATCGAAACAAAGTACCTAAAGTCGAGTAAAAACTAAAGTTGACTAAAACCAACAGAGAATCAACTGTTTTATTGACCCATTTGGTTGAGAGGCGATTGGTTACGACCCGTGGAGGTTGTTTGCCCACGTCACATCTGTGTTTGGTCTGTCACAGCCTTTTGAGGCTTTAAGCTTCCTCAAACATAGTTGAACTGCAGTAGCGTGTGGGTAAATATAACCGAATAGTTTTGTGTTTTACGAGTCATTAGTAAACGATATCGTGTTAACACGTTATGGCATTTGTCCCTTGATTTTTTTTTATTTATTGAAACGTGGCCTTAGACTCTCTTTTATGATTATTTTTTATTAATAATAAAGGAAAAAATAAGGTTAATGCGGCAATTTCTTTTAATTAATTGAGTTGTAATTTATGTTAGTGTCAATAAAAACGTTCTAAGTTCTTGAAATTGTGGTGTTATAACCATTATTAGGTACCTAACAGTATATTAATTTCACAATTAAAGCGTATAATATTTGGCAATAAAAGAATAAATAAATAAAAAGTGAGTTGAACACGTTTGTATACTTTAGCGGTACTTAAAGTTGTGCTTAGTGTTGTGTAACCAACAAATTAACAGACTTTTATCGACATAAACACTATTTCAATTCCGAAAACTTTCAGTACCTCGTTTTCGTTGCCAATGAATTTTAAAACCCAAAATCCAATGATTCTCAACCAAAATTCGGTTTCCAAGCAAGGGATTACATAGACACTCATAGTCCCCTTTCCAAACAAACCCGTCTCGGTGGCAAGAGTGAAACAAGTCAAACACATTTTTATCTGTTGGTGTCGCCTGAGTCAACGAAACGTCTGAATAAACAGACAGGGGTGGTGCTGTGGCGTTGTGGCGCTTTCGACTGTTTAATTGATATTGCAGAGACACGAGCGTCACAGATGTCGGTGGTACTTGTGGGACTGTGGGTTTATAGTTAACTGCGTAGTTTTTGGTTTGAGAGAAAGTACATGGCTGTAGTCTAGTTGACAGGCAATTTAATATTTTTTTATGATTAACTTTAAATCTTTAATAGTGGATAAAGGTTCGTCTTCTGTTATGTGGGACTTAGTCATAACTGGCGAAATTTTGGTGTTCTATGGGTACATCTAGAATTTTGGTGCTATTTTATGTAGTCTGATTTACTTCTAATGGTTATAAATCTATTTTGTGATTAATCTAATACTAATGTCATAAATAAATTGAGTTGTAATCATTATATAGACAAACTTTTTTCCTACAATTATCAATTTTGTACACACACTATTGTTACCGGAAACATCAATTTCATACATAATAACATCTAATAACCACCAAATTACTTATTACAAAGCTTAAAACAGAAAACGTACAAAATTTTAATTCGAGACTGTAAAATCATCAATCAAAAGCAAAATAAGCCAAGATCGCTTTTAGAATTCAGCTCGCGTCCTCAAGTGGCAATCAGAAACAAATCAAGACGCTATTAAAACGGCATTAACTGCCTTTTTTAGATAGATATCGATTTGAAAAAAGTCACCGATTACATCTTCAAATACTATCAAACAATGGTTGATAGGATCTTAGTATGAAGGCATTTGAATTGCGCCGCGTGAACATACTCTTGTATTGTGTGTTATGTTAATTCAAAGGAATATTTGTGGCCTTCGAACTTTTGAAATTGTCATTGGGAATTTGGATATGTAGTTTCGAAATTTAAATATGGATAAGGAGGTTGTGAGATTTGATTCAATGATGTCTGTGCTATTGCAAATTTCAGCAGTCATTTTCCATCATACAAATCAAATCAATAGATACAAATCTTTTAGAAAACATTGTTCAATTTGGGTTTTCCATCAGGAATTTCTCAGTAGTAGCCACGGAGTCTGGATTTGTGCCCGGTTGATGGCAATAGGCTCGCCCCCTATTACATGGGACTTAAAACATAACTGGCGAAATGTGGGTGTACTATTAGGTACACCTCTGCCTAACCCTACGGGGATTACAGGCGTGATGTTATGTTATGTTATGTTATGTTCAATTTGAGCAGCTTCGTGAAAATTATTTATCCAATGATCCAAACCTGGTTAAACTATCGATAACATGTTAAGTAAACAAGATAAATATGTCACATCTCTACGCACAGCGGGGACTCGATATACATTGTCCGTCCATTGTTGCTCAGTTCGTATTGTGAGATGGCCAATGGACAGACTATATGTCTCACGTTTCTGACTAAAAGGGCAAGTATAGCCCGAAATATTTATCCTAAACTGTATAACTAAAACATGCAGACGCATCTGTGGTTAGAAATAAACAAAACCTTCGAAGATCGCAGACATTTGGACAGATTAGTACAAAATTATCATAAGTCACCGTTTCAAGATGCACCATTCGAATTTCCAAGGACTTAAAGTCATTCTTGAATTGATGACATCACTAATTAGGCCAAAAAAACTACAGAAACATGTGACATTCAATGTTGAGAATACTGTTTGTAATTATTAATAGTATGATAATAATAATAAACACTCCCACGACAGCTCTACAAAGTAGAACGGAGAATATTAATCCATGTGATTAAGATGCTGTTTTTCTTTACAGATGGTGCAGGCGATACAAGTTCTACGGTTTCATCTATTAGAATTAGAAAAAGTAAGTATATCTACCTACTATCTTGTTGGAATACATTTGGAATCGAAACTTTGGACCGGTTTTGAAAAAAAAAAATAACACCTTTCGATTATCTTTGGGCACGATTTTAAATCGAGATATCGTATCGATCTCGGGGCACGCAACGACTGCACGCACTGGCCGTTCGATGTTTAAATTAATCAAATTCACGTTTCGAATAGTTTAAAATGTGTTCGTAATTAAGAATTCACGCGAGAATATGAAGATAATATTATGTTAGAAGTTACGAACGAAACATATTGTTTGATAGTTTAACATTTTGAAGTCACATTGAAACTACATCACGATCCTTGACATTTGATACAAGTCTTCAAGAACAGGCTAAGGGCACAGTTCATACTGCCTTGATGCCTTCTCGTTAAATAATGAATTGTTTGCGACCTAAAAATGGAACATTCGATACTAAAGGCAGACCCACACTTAATAAAATGTAAAGTCGATATTTAAGACATAAGGCCGTGTCCAGCCCTAATTTGGAGAGAGCGAAACTAAATGTCGCGTAGTGCGCGAGGTGTCATGTCGGCTGGCTAGTGAATGGAATCGGCGTTCGCATTTCGAATGTTGTTTGTGTTTCCCTTATCTCCCATTTGGGCGCGTTCCGTTCCGACCGGTTCGGCTTCTTGCGTGTGTCGCATCGCCAATTCTCGCCATTATACTCTCCAATGTAACGGTAACGCGACGGGACGCGGGCTTTTTGCTATTCGCAATCAGATCGAACAATTTGCGCTCGCTCGCATTAATTAGGAGCATAAAATTCAAATCTCCGGTATGTTTTTACGAGGAGCGGTGTCGCCCGGCGAGGAATTAATTTAGCTTGTCAATATTATGGTCACGTTTCAACGAAACTAGTTTGACTAACGTCTATATCAAGACGAACGATCTCGAGAAACGAGATACCTTGAGCGGTCGCTCTCACAGCGGATTCCATAAAATATCGGGCGCCGCGCGTCTAAGTCGCCGTGTGTTTGGGGATACGTCCGACCGAACGTACGCACTAATACAAGCCGCGGTAACGAGATAACGTGTAATGCGATACCGCTGTACGGCTGTACGGAACTCGCTGCTGCCTGGCCGGCCGGAGGGCGAGATAAAGGCCGCTTTGGAAAAAAATAAAATAAAAAATAATGCCTTGTTCGAAATTCAAAATAGCGAGGGCTGCGCGGAGATTGAAGAAAATCGTTCAATTCAACAAGACGGATGATCGATTTTTAAATTCGGAATTGCAAGTTTGTTTTTTTTTTTGTGAGAAAAAATTAAAAATGTTTTTTGAAAGTCACATATTTGATGGCGATTCATGTAACATGTAGGAAAATTTCGAGTTTATTTATCTGTGTTGGCGGAGGTGAAGAGTTCGCGACACCCGGGGACCAGTTATCGCGACTGACCCGATTGCTAGCATAGAAAGTGGGCTTCGGCACCGAAGCAATGAAAGCTGAGAACATAACTTAAGCGGAAGTCTGAGATGCAGACAGACACGTTTACCTGTCTCTGTGATCTAAAAAGCTATTTTTTCCGTCCGTTCATATCCCATACACGTCGGTTTCTATCTCGTCTTTCGGTTTTTGTCGAATAAAATTTTAAAAAAGATGCCGTTAGCTCGATCCGTTTCCGCTTCACTACACACCGTTCACAGGTGATGTGGTTTTTTTGAGCATTTATAATAATTAAAAGAAAAAAACGTTCAACGGCCCAACTCGCGCACAATAAGATCTCGTTAAGTGCACTGTTTTTTACTCCCTTTTTACTATAATTGTTCGGTTTTTTACCTCTTTTTTCGAAAAAAGAACAAGTCTATAATAAAGATCTTTTGAATGCAGACGAGAATTTTTTGACAGAACATCTATAGTCGGTAATGAGGTATAATGTTATTGCGTTAGACAAAAAATACACTTTTAACATTCTTGGACGCCATCTCTTTAACGAACTCTCCGAAATTATATTTACATTGAAAATATCGTATAACGTTTTTGATTTATGTTTTTAATATTTTAAATATGGCCGCCGGCGACATCGCTCGATGTCGAGTCCTTTTCGGTCGATCGGCTCAGCGATTGGTCGTCGTTACAGCGTTTTTTTAGTCGCTTCGTCTGACTGTGCCCTAATTACGTTATGTGATGTAGCTCGGTAATGTCAGCCTTTTAATAGACTCGTTCTTTTTTCAAAATTTTCGAATATCGAAAACGGCCGATTAAGGAGTCCGTTCGATGTTCATTCGTCCGAATCCGGATTGTGAACGAGTAATTTTAAAATTGGAACGTTTTATTTTTATTTGTGGTCTTCGGTTGTTTTATTTGGAAATCCCTTTGCTCCATAGAGAAACAGCTGTTAGTCATCATATAACTAGTTGGGAGTCATAGAACTGATATGATAAGTATGCTGTCTACCGTTTAGAGAACCTATAAACCGATTCTACCGCAGCACTATTTAATAAAAATAAACATGATCAATCGCTACTCAACCTCGCAAACTTGACCACATCAAAACAAAGTCAAAAACCTTTTTTTTCATATTTCCTTTGCGTATCATAAAAACTCTTATCTGTAACGTTCTTAACTGATTTACGACGGGTCAAAATGTCAGATTTGTTGGTTTACAGGACTCGAACCCGGGCCGTTTTACTGCCGACCCGTTTTTATAACCGTTATACTGCTGGATTACTATATGGGACCGTGGCGACTTGGTGTTGGTTTACTGTTAGATTTTCACACGTTTAATTGGTGAATTAATTAGTGGGTTCGATTCCTGTTTGATGATAGTTTTAGAGTTCAAAATAGCTGGGTGCTTGTTCTTTTAATATTAATTTGTGGTTGAAGAGACAATGTTTTGACCTTTTTAAAGCTTTTATTAAAAGTCTTTTAATAGGCCATCTTTCGTTTTTACAATCTATTTCAGCTTTCTTTGAAAAATTTGACAAAAGTCATAAAATATAAAATGTCTACAATAAAATTAAAACAAATGCTTGTCATTTTCTCAATATTATTAGCTACGCAAGTACACATGTTTAGTCAAATAGATAGCTTATAAAATTCAGGAAAAAGCAGTCAAAACTTCTCATTTTAAGACTAACGTCCAATTACAAGAAGTAAAAAAAACATAAACAGCAAATAAAAATAAAAATGACATTATCAAAAATAAATTCGATAATGTGACATTTGGAGAGCGATGGCGGGCACGCATTCAACCTGTCAAACGCACAGATTAAATAAAAATAAAACCATAGATTATATAAAAATGGCCGGTTTTATTTAAGATTGCGCCTACGTAATCTTAGAAGTAAGAATTGCCTAGTTTTTAATGAAATGGTATGTTTTTGTAATTTTTGACCGACTTGGCAAATGATAATGTGGTTCCAAAGATATTTAGGATGTTGTTGTGTAAAATTTTATTGTTAGGATTTAGTTTAATGTATTCATGAATAATGCTTTCATAAGTAAACGTTTAATATATGAGTACTATTGAAATTAATAAAAGAGAATGAACAATAACGAATTAAATGATTATTACGAAGTAAGGAGGTACAGTCATCAAATACGTTGACAGGCTTCTATAAAACTTAGAGATTCCCTGACGCTGTAAAATTACATTTAATTTTTAAACAAAAAAATATATAGCATCTAAGCCTAATTAGCTATAGTACTCCTTATCCCAGTACACACGTAACCCCACCCTCCCCAACCGGGCCAGTCGGCTAACCCACTCGTGTGGCCGTGGCCCACTTCTGACTCCAGCCCACACTTCTGGCAGTCGCCGGGACATTTCAACATCTTGCATGACACCTGCCTAACAACCTGACACATTTTCAATACTAAATCATATTGGCTAACACTGAAAAGGCTTACTGAAATTAAATATAGAACAAACTAAAGATACAGGAAAATAGCAACACTCTTCTTTCATAATCTAAAGTAATTTCTTCTTCAAAGCAAGAAAAATAATTCCATTTTCTAAATCCCTTCTTATTACAAATGTCACGAGCCGTTATGTATCACCTTTCGTTCCAAATTTAAAAAGTATCGGTGAGACGACGTATCATAATCCCGAGTTCCAAATTTATAAATTCTGGAAAGAGTTTTAGGAAGACAACTTAAGCTTACGTTATGTCACACACCTAATTCAGAGTTATTTTAGAAGGAACATATAATTATTAACTGTCATTAGTTCGACATCTCTAATAGGAACGAAGAAAGTTAAACCACCAAAAAAGAAGGTAAAAGTCGCATTTTAAATAAAACATTTCTAACTATGAGTCACGATGTAGATGAAAATGTAAGAAACTGCGATAAAACTGATACGGCAGATGTTATAACGTAATTTAAAGATGTCTGCCATAGTTCGGCATCGGAATGCATCTCATTAACGGGGGTCAACGTGTTTCTAACATTATACATTTATGTATCTTTAATAAAATACGTCTTGGTAACGGCAAATGGCTGATATTGAATCGGCTAAAGAATCTGGACAAAGGTTATCGAACAAAGAAAATATGTACACAGTTCATGTAGCATTGGATATATTGCATGTAGTCTTTTTGTGTACATTACTAGGCGTGGTTAGAAAGGCTATACAAAAGAGAGGTGTTGCATACAAAGACATTGAAATAACTTTTACTAGAAATGAATGAAAAATAGTAGGTAGGTAACTGAGAAGGTGATAAAATATTGGAGGAGAATCATGAAGAAGTTTACCATTTTCTCAGACTAGTAGTTTATGTCAGTCCGGGGGGCTACTATCCAAGGCAGCGGGACTTTTCGAAAGAGATACCGCGGCCCAGGAACAAAAGGGCAAGGAAGGAACATGGATGGGTTTTAGTCAGTACAAGTCTGACACTCCCTTTCGCTCTGCCCAGAGCGGGAGAAGTAATTTGATGACTTCCCATCCGTAAAAAAAAGGGGGGGTTACTATGACGTCTTAAAGCAGGAGTAATTCCAGTGTGGGAAAGAGACCGAGCTATTGGAATTACTGCATTAAGACGTCATGGTAGGCCACCAGTTGATTATTGACATGTCAAATGTTGATTGTCATTTTGTCTCTCATATTAGTAGCTAAGTCTTCTCCTCCAATGAAATTCATTCTGGGATTTGTTGCTTCATTAATTTCATTTTTTTTTTTCGCTATTATATTCATCAGTGTCACCATCATCCATTTCTTCTTTAAATATAGTAACATCAGTTTTAACTCTCACCAGATGTTTTTAAATATCTGTATTTCGTAGTTTTTTCCCCATTTCTCGTCAGTTGTCAAGTAATTTAGAAAAACCTGTCGATTAGGAAATTAGTATCCCGAAACATAATTAACTGTCAACGGGGAGCACCGTATCCGTTTCCGTTGTAGCGTTCTATTTTCAAATTCTCTGACGTTTCTTACCCTATTTCGATATAAAAAATGGACATTATGAGTTATGTTGGAACTTATGCAATGAAATAAAATATAACATTTTTAAATTCGATACAATCTGCAGTATCTTTGGATTTCTTTCTAGTATCTTTTATATTTTTAATATCATTTATGACAATTGTGTCATTGCTATGACAATCTTTCTCAATGTCCTTCCACCTTTCTCTAAAATGATTTAATTTTACTATTTTATTTTTTTAAACTTTATTCACAATACTGGTACAAAATTCAGCGGTGTGCTTTAATGTCACAAAGCATTCCCTAACAGTCTACCCATATCTAGACTAGTACCCATGTCTAGTATTTTCCTGTCATTACTTTGTTTAATTTTTTCCATGCATCACTTCGTAATTTTCGTTGCTATTATTTTCCATCAAAATGTATTCTAATCCAACTGGGTGGACAGCCTTTAATTCTATCATCAAAAGAGTTCCGAATTTACGATCCCCCGCATAATCATACATCACCACAGTGATGACATCTTAATTACTCCGAAATTATACAATGATGAATAATTTATTAATATTATATCATGTTTTCGGTGACAGCCCCAGTATTTACATAGTATAGCGGTCACGCATGCGTTCTAAATAAGGAATAGAGAATATAGAGTAATAGTGGTGTAGACAACGCAGAGGGAGCGAGCTTGGAGGAGTGTAGGTGACGATGTTGGGGAACAACAGGTGATAGGGACCTGTGAATTTTTTTTAGTCCAGTCCGGTCCAGTCTAGAATCATAGGTAACACCCAAAACTCCAAATTGTAATATCAAGCAGACTTATTTGTCTATTACATAGTACTTTTTTTTTTTTAATCTAATGATAAAAGGATTTCAAACGCCGACTTACACCTGCCGATATTTTATTACTATACCGTGTAAACGCTATCTAAAAGTTTCGTTACCCATTTTATTGCTCTATGTTAATTTCTAAGTTAATTATACCCATGAAAATTTATAAGGCTGGCGCACAAAATTAATATCTACCCTACAGGGTGCCTTTATAGGCAGAAATGGTAAAAAATCGTGTTTCCATCGTTTTTACGATTCATTTTTTAGTTTTTTATACTCGTGTGACAGTTGGTCGATTCCAAATGTATTCCTTTTTGTATTGTTTTGTGTTTTTTTTTTAGCTTTGTATGCTGATATTAGTTTAAAGGTTAGGTTTAGGTGAGCGGAACGACGGTTTAGTGTCGTAGAAACTCATAAATTCGACAGTGACGGTTGTAACAATGTTTGGAGATAGATAGATTAGAACATGCACTTTTAATAGAAAAGAATAGAGTAAAAATGTTACAGATATGTCAGGTCACCATCATCCAATGATTGATTGAATTCAGCTCAAGGTTGTTCAACGACTTTTTCGATTTAAGTTTGAAAGTTTAGGTCATTTACAGGCGTAACAAAGAAGAGGCCTTTTGCTCAGCAGTATGGACAAGGATTTTACAGCACCCAAAATTTAGCTACACCGATACCAGACCCCAAGTTTCGCTTTCCACATCATCCTAAAGCGCCTCTCCAGCAGCTTCTAACCCTGAGCCTCTCCACAGGTACACGAGCTGTGTGACAACTTCTGCCACCGCTACATCAGCTGCCTCAAGGGTAAGATGCCCATCGACCTGGTCATCGACGAGCGGGAGTCTGCCCGCCCGCCCGACACCAACGGCGAGCCACGCTCCGCCCCCGACAGCAGCCACGACGGCGCCTCCACCCCCGATGTCGTGAGTACCCCCTACACCAAGTCCCATCTGATTCAGAGGCGTGATCCCCAGCTTGCACCCAACTCTACCACGAGCTACCTCGTGCACCCCTGCTCTTAGTTTGGCCATTGCAAAAACGAAGTATAAAAAGGGGGTGCTCGCAAAATAGTTTTAAATTCCCGCCTCCCTCGTTGTAATGCCGTGCTCGGCGACACTGTGCTGGCCACCAGTTCTTTCCGCTTCTCGATGGTCTCAGCCGCACAGTGTCCCCGGGTGGGGCACGCTCCCGGTCGCTCCGACACCCTCAGGCTCACGCCTGACGGTTAAGGAACTGCCGCTAGTTTAAGTTCCTTTAGAACAAATCTTCGTTTTTGCAATTGGCCAACCTCTTAACACTGTACGATTCAATTAAAGTAAATAATGCAAACTTACAAATGAACGAAAATTTCCAAATTATTTTTCATATCAACGTTACAGTGAAGGGGTGAAATCGGGTGCGATTGAACACTATGAGAAATGATAAAAAACGCCGTTTTGTATATGTTATTGATGTCGCGGACTTCCGCACAGCACATGTTTGGATTTGTTTCTATTTAGTGTTACGCTGATTGGACATACGCGCCTGTGTCCATGTTACTATTATTTTGCACTGGAATTTATGTATACGATTGAAAAAAACATACGTATAACGTTGATTGTAATATGTGTATACTAATAAATAACTTTTAAGTAAATAATACATTCAAGGTATGAGTTGGAGAGCCGTTGTTCTTGTCTTGAGGCAGTTAATCCAATGCCATACAAAATATTAGCATCGCGTTTCGGAGCTTAGATTTTAAAACGTAATTAGATGTATTAAAAAACCTATTGGAAAACGAAGTATACGTAAAAATACAACTTTAACTTGCCTAAGTGAGATAATAAGGATTAATTAAGAGTTTTAAATTATTGTAATTGATTTAACGGTGGTAGTTGCTAGAGTGTTATTGTTTTTGGCTAGTAAATACAAACATGATACGTAAATAGTTAATATTTTACGTTTACTATGGGATAGCACGATTAACTACAACTTAGTTAGTGAAAAAAAAAGGAAAAAAAATACGTACACAGTATACGCTAGTTATAAAGAATGTCCGTGTGATTTGCTCTAGTCTTGTACATTTTATTGTAACTAAGCATCTGCTTTATTACAAATGTACAGATAAGAGTAATTATCATAAACGGATAATATATGTATGTGCGTTAATGAATAGAGAACTAGATGCTTATACAGAATAAATTAAATTTAATCGTGGCGTTCATTGTGTTGCTGATATTAAAAAAGTTAATGTGTACATTACTCCCCATTCTCCTCTCGATTTTAATATTAAAGTAAAAATAAATAAGAATTAAGTTTCGCTGTATTTTTATACAATGCGTGAAAATTTTGCAGATTTATTCTTTTTCAATATTTCGGATCTATGCTTTGGTTTTTTGAGTCGATGTCGACAGTTTCGTTGACGTCGACAATTTGTTTAATATTTTAAGGAATATTTTGGGCGTTGAGACTGAATTGTTTTGTTTGTGTTATATAATTATTATTTTTCCACAATTGTTAACATTGGAAGCCATACTTAACTTATGTAAGAGCGCGGTTTCGCCCGCACATGTTAACTTGGGGACGATTAATTCTATCTGAAGCAATTATTAGTTATTTTTATGTCTGTATATGAGTTCTTTTTAACATTTAAAAATTTCTGTAGTTGTTTGTCTAAGTTAGGTTTTTAGATTATGATGCGATAGTATTCCGTGCTTCGGAAACTATATTTTTTTTCATAAAAATCTAACTCTTAATGTATTATAATGCTAATTGGTGTACGTACATCTTGTATGTCAATGTGATGATTATAATTTTATAGTTTTATTTTCTGAACGGATTAAACAATAAAATGTTCTGTTTGAAATTAATGCGAGTTTATTTTCTAAGTAACCACAATGATAAATTTTCTGACCTAAGACATAAAAGTACACCAAAATAAAGCTCTGCTCAAGAGTGCTTTCCCAAATAGTATCTCACTAAGTTAATACAAGATTTGAAAATCTAATGAAGTCACAAGCCAACGGCTACACTTTAAAATTTACCACAATTAGAAGAAGACATAAAGCCTACTGGAAACCTCACAAAAACCTGCACTCTCAAAGACCCACAAAAAAGAAAACAGTAAAAATCATCACCTACCCTCAAAATCTTCAAGAAAAACATTCTCAGTGCGAATTTCCCTCGACAATATCGCAGTTTTATCATGTACCGTATTTCTTTAAGCAGTTGGGATCCCCTGGCGCGTGGGAAAAGCCGGGAAATTGTTTCTTTACGACACGCCTGCCTCTAATCTTCTGAAGGGGAAACGGCCATTAAAATATACCCAAAGTATTGACAATCTGATGTTTTATTATTTTATTTTTTGAGGCTTTTGACAAGTGGGGTGTTAAAGGAAAGCTGGTGGAGGAGATAATTTGGTTGTTAAGTTGTGAGGTGTTCTAGGTGAAGTTAGATTAAGCAGCGTTCTTCGCAAGATTTTGGTTAGTGAGTGAAATGCTAACTATGGTATAATAATGAATAGTAGAAAGAAGAAACTAGCTGATGCTACATAATAAGGCAGATATATTTTAAGGAAATCAATCAACAGTCATGCAAGGAGCTGACTGTCAACCTTCAAAAGTAGAGGCACATGAAAATGAAGAAGGTGAAGTCGAAATACGTATCATCATCATCAATCTTAATATTTAACATCCAAATACTGCAGTTCCTATAAAAATCTAAAAAGATCCTTCTGATCATTTTAATGTAAGCCCTCCTACTAAAGCATATCTTTAAAGTAAAACAGTCAAACATAGCAACACTGAAAGCAGACAAATTCCCAAGAATCAACAATCACGTACATAAACCCATAACTATCCAAGAAAAGCAGAGACAACAGCCAATCACAATTATGACCAACAGAATTAGTACAACTTATTATTCATAGCACTATCCAGAAATAACAATAATTCGACACAGAGCAATATGGGGATCTCCCATGAATTATGTATGGGAGCAAGCAGATATAATAAAATAGAGGGCTTGGGGACAGTTGGGGACAAAGCAGGGATTTGGACTGGAGACGATTCGTCACGCGTCCGTCACGGATTCCTATCACTTGCTATATAGGCTTTTTTTGGGGAATTAGAGTTCCAGGATGAGTTATTTTGATATCAAGAGATGTTATTAGAAAATTCTTGGATTCAGCGAAAATATTTTTTGCAGAAAGCCAAGAGTAATTATGGAGGGACAGGATGATCCTGGATGGGCCTGATGCTGAAGTTTTAATAACTCTTCGTATGGTTAATGTCATTGTACTTATTCTTTGCTTGAGAGCTATAGATGATGGTATCCTAATAATTACTGGATGATTCACTAATAATAACAATACTCATGACTCCTTAGCCACATCATAAATTGTTTATAGAGACTTTTCCTCTTTCTCTGTAGTCTAGACAGTAAAATTGTCTTTATCACCTTCATCCTGGACATCTATGTCTATGTCACTTTTACATATGTCAATGTCATAAATAAAACCAGTCTTACCACTCCTCCCTGTCGTCTAGACAATTGTACTAATCCTCATCCCGGACCCAAACGTTAAAGATATTCCAACAAACACGAATAAAATGGTATCTATTAATAATTAATACCAGCGCCTCGTTTGTGATGCACCTCGTCTGCGCAAGCGCATTCTCATTAGTCTGACTGCTTTATAACATTATATATCAGCATCACTTTGCATGACATGATCTGCGTAAATAAAGCCAGGCTTTTTAATTAATGGAGACAGTTCTGGTTTGAGGATTCATTGGGATTTATACTGGGCTGGACTGGCTGGGTGGGATGTTAGAGATTTTGTAATTTGAGTATTAGGGACTGTTAAAGATTGATTTAGAGTGCTTCCTCTTTTTGATAATTTAGTTGACTTTGGAAGTCAAACTAGGTGGAAAAGCCAGGCAGATGATGATTGTAAGGCTGTCACCAAGATCAAAATAGATATCAAGAATTGACACCACTGAAACGAGGTTTTGAAAATAGACCACCTTTTGGCAAGTCTTGTTGCCATTATTATAAATGAAGATACTGACATTGAGCCCAGCATTATTTCAGTGTTAAAATGATCCTGAATCCACGCCCAATCACTTGCGAACCGGGTTAAGTAATTAACACTAAAATGCATCCTAACCAAACTGACCTATAACTCGAATTTAAAGACTGAGCTGTCAATTTTGGCGCCAAAACAGCAAAAAGACGCCGCCTGCTGGTCGTAAACCGTCGGTTTCAAATCTGGAACGCGCTTTTATTGGCCACGAGCTGACCAATCGCGTCGCGCGAGCAAATTTTACGGCCACCCATTGGCTGTCCGGCATTTTCTTATTTACGACTGTCCTTAGGATCGCTCGCAAAATTTCTATTAATAAATTAGTCGTAAACTGGTTGAAATTTATTATCATTGCGTTTCAGCGTAATTATTTCCTTTATAAGAATAACATTATTCCTTGTTTGCAAGGGAAGAGGTTATTTTTTTATTTTTTTTTTCATTTTAACTTCAGCTTGAATTAAATTTAAATACTGTGTTTGAACTGAAAGGCGATGAATTATATTGAATTCCTTTAAAATGTTTGGGAGCCATTTTTGAGACACGAAAATTGTCATTAATGTTCATTAAAAACTCGTTCAGGACTGATGTGATGTCAATAGCTCTCAAAAATTTAAAAGTATCCTCAACTGTATTCATAAATTAGGACTCATTTTTATTGCTTGTTTGTACAGTATAAAGAAGTATCCTTTCATAAATATCTATTAGGAGCTTTACGTACTTATAACTTCAGTTTTCGAAAATCCGTTATTTCGCTTTACTCCTGGTCATCATTAATTCTGGTTCTTCAGCTGATTGCTTCAGTTCCTAAAGAAATTTCTTTTTTTTGCGAATTTCAAGAACAAGTAGAACAAAAGTTGTACTGTTTCTTGATTCGAGACACCACACGAGAAGTCTTGCGTTTATTATGTTACACTATCCATTGGCGCGCCTCATTTAAACCTTGTTTGAACTGTCAGTGTCACTGTTATGTCTTTGCCAACAATGACAATTTCAAAATTACAACATTAAAAAAGGAACCCGGGGCCTCGAGTACCCAAAGACGGTTAAGCGTTTTTTTATTGCCGGGTCCCACAGCACCTGCTGGCGTTTTAGCGGCTATATCTATTTTAAACTAATAATAACTTTCCTCTCATCTGGTTAGACTGGAAGCCGACCCCAACATAGTTGGGAAAAGGTTAGGCAGATGATGCATAAATTTCCTTCCATGTAAGTACCTTATTGCATGTCTCTAACTTAAATTGTCTTCCTGCTGAACCTCCCATCACTCCCCAAACATTTTTCTCTCTTACTCCCACATTTTTTCGTCAATTCGTTCCAAATGCTCAATTATTTCAATATAATCAAAATATAGATTACAAAGGGGATCGTTTTAGGTATTTTTTTCGCAATAATAACTGATCCCGCTGTGCTTTGATGTGCTTCGGTACATTTGATGGCCACGGGGAGTCGACGTCTTAATCTGGAGATGAGTTATGTTCCGAAGGTAGATGGAACTGCTTTGTTACATGTGATTTTGGATGAAGATTGGATTGTGGTAGGAATTAAAGATTTTTTTGATTACGATGGAGTTGGTATACTTGAGTGGCTTGATGATCAAGCTGCAAAGATAGAAAATTTCAGGGAATTCATTTGATCTTGGTAGGCGGGTGATAATGATGTTGACGTTGATGGCTAAACAGAATAGAACCAGGAATGAAAAGAATGCTAATATGGTAACCCTAAAGAAAAGGTAGAGATGTCGCAAGAAACCAAACCACCACCATCACTACAATATTTCAGGCAAATAAATGAATCTATATATCTATCTATCAGTAAGATAGTTTTAGTAGTAGTAGTGATAGTTGTGTTTTACAATGACAAGATTAGTCTAGTAAGATAGCAGTAAATCGCTTTAATATTACTATCTTCCGGGATATTGTTATATCCCTAGGCATACGGCACGGCTATAACTACCTTACTGCGACAGAATTAAAACGATAATTTCCTATTTTTCCCTACACCACAAAAAGTTTAATTACCGTTTTTGCCTCCTAAAATTTAGTACCTACTCGAAATTAGCTTCACAAGTTTTTTTTTGGAACCCACATTACTTGGTACTTACAGTGTTATTTCACAACAAAAGAAACCTTCCGTTAAGGTCACATAAATATCCATAAATTCGCACACAATCATCTTAATATGTATGTACTTCATGTAGCACACTTGCATGTAGGACTCATCAATTTGCTCCAAAAAGGTCACGGTGATGTCACTGCGCAGCTCTGCCCACGCTCCCCTACAGGGCAAACGTTGCCTTGCAATGCACATTATATTATTTTATGGCATTCCGTAAAATTTTGGTCAAATTCAAAAATATAAATTACTGAAGGACAATAAATACTTTGATATATTTTGGTGTAGGTGGTTGAGATAAGTGCCTACTTATGTATTGTAAAGAAATGCAAAAATGGTTGCCCATTTTGATGCCCTCAGTTTTGAAGAAGAGAAACTAAAACACAATGCTATACCGACAGATTTGTCTCTACCAAAACAGCATCTAGAATCACGAAGCTATAACCTCATCAAGTAAGCATCAGAAATCTTGAAAATAAATCACAGACAATTGTCAAAAATGTAGTTACCGGAACTTTTGAGGTGCCTGAGAAATTAATAGTAAAACAGGAATGGTTGCATAGAGATCTGCTTACGATAACCATTACGCATTTGAAAGAAAACGGGTCTTTATGCCTAAAAATATATAATGCATGAAACAATAAATATTACCTGTCCAAGTGTACACACAACTGTACTTGTACACGTCACTCACAGAAAAACCGCGACTAACACACCGTAAAACTCAAGTGTACCGATAACTAAACACAAGGAACATGCCGGAAATTGTACCTAAATATCCCCTGGACGCCCCCAACCCTGGCCATCACGCCGTGACAACGGGGAGCAGGCAGCGACCCCGCTGCGCTATTTGTTGCAAACCGCTTGGATTTCCTCCCCCAATCTTAGGGGACTTCAGGGTTTTTGCGAATGTATGTAGCGAAGAAAGGAATAATATACATATAAGTATCCTGTAAAAATATGTTGTTTTCTGAACATGAAGTTCCTAAAATGTTTGGCTGTGAGACTAGCATAGAATTCGTTGCTAAAGATGGAAATATAGACATTGCAAGATATAATACTTAAGTCTAAGAAAGATCCACTAAGAAAAGTATTTTTTTTATGAAGCCACCATAAGCTATTCACTAAACTAGGCCAAGGTAAGGCCAAAGAAATCAGGGCCGTTTAAAAGCACGTTTGATTCATAATTTCGTCAAAGTCGTGGGAAACACCTGGTTGAAGGAAGTTTAGAAAAAGAAAGGCGGCTTTTACTCAGCAGTGGGTGATTCCAGGCAGAACTGATGATGAAGAAACCAGGAAGCAGCAAAAAAATACCAAAAGCCAGGTTATTTCAACAATCAGGGAATTGAACTCCCAACCTACGACTTTCATCCACCACTTTCACCACCACACACCCATGTCTTTCATAAGTGCTATCGAGTTTACTGACGGTCTGCCACTTTACACCCTTCATCATCATCATCATTTCAGCCAAAAACGTCCGCTGCTAGACATAGGCCTCCCCCAAGTGTCGCCACATTGACCGGTCCCGTGCGTCTCGCATCTCTTTACACCCTTATACCTTAAGTAATAAGGTTGAAAAGCGGTCGACTGTCAGTGAACCCAGTAGTACCACTACTCCATATACCAATAGTTCTTATCAGTGAATAGGTACGTGAGAATCTACTTCATCAATTTCTTATAAGAGATCTTATCAGCCGATAATTTTATAGGCTAGATAAAAATGTAGCCGTTAATCAGACTCACAGATTAATCTGGGATATCTTGATTTTCTAGAAATGTGTCTGATTGATATTGCAGTGTTTGAAATATTCTTATTTATTTTGTCAATCTTTATTTACTGCTACGATGTTTTATTAATTATTACCTAGCATTACTACATTTACGCCATAACCTAGATCCAATATAGAGTGGACATCAGAATAAAATTGCATGGTATGAGAATCGAATCCGCAACAGCACTAGAGCCAAGACCACATCCACTGCGATCAATCTAAGAGACCGATTCATTTACGTCAACATAAAAATCAAAATTAAATTTTCGGTAGATTGACTTTTTTAACCAAAAATTACGATTTATAACTTCATAGATTAAAAAAATGACATAGATGTGTTATTAATTACGTTCTAAAGAAATGTGTGAGAATATTACAGGAATGTTAAAACCAATTTTGTTTTGAACTCAATTCGACAACCGTTAGTGCTGGGTGTCTTAATTCTCATAGAAATTAATGTGTATGAATAATATTGTGATTTGTACGTCTGTATGTGTGCTATATTACCTACTGCTGGTGAAGACTTTGGTCTGTGTATTGAGAATTATTTGGGAGATAGCAAAGTTTTTCATGCAGTTTTCAATGATTTAGAATCTACAGTGATGACAGACAAAAATAAATTTGGAAAAGAATTAAAAGTACAAGGATGTTGGCATAGTTTTAGATGACATTAGAGTTAATTATTCTGAGAGCAAGTCTTAGTTAAATCAATGGCCATAGAACACCAAAGTGGGTATGATAATGTGTGTGTCTAAGTGATCATAACTAGTTGGACTTCTATCAATCTATTTAACATGTGTTTACATTTTGTAATTGATTAATAAAGATTTCAGAGCACGAGTAAATCCGCAACCATTCGCTAGTATCTTACAAAAAATCCCAGAACCATAAAAGCCGACACAGTAACACCAGAAGTGGAAATAGCATTCGTGTAATCAAAAATTTCGAAATTTAAAAGTTCAATTATAGAACGCCGATCGGCTTCCGAACACATACGAGCACATTTCCTAATTAGCGATTGGTCACGCGCTCGGCGGCCACTCTTCGGGCGAGTTCGGCATCGAATCGGGCAATTTGAATTTGGAACGGTTGCATACAATGTGATATACTAAAAAACTGTTATAAACGTGGACAACTGGATTAGTTTTCATTAAAATATATCGTTAGGCTTAATTGTGAATGGTCGTTGGGTGATTAAATGGCGGCTGGTTTGGGTTGATGACCGATCACGAAGGTAGTTGAAACCCTTTTTTAATTTAAAGCTGAGGAATACTTTCTCTGATCAATCGGCCTTGATTCTTACTATCATCGTTAGCTAAAGATCCATTTCTTACTAAAACTAACCTCCTGATAAGTAAGAAGGAATGAAGCCAGTCAAAAACCCTAGCTATCATATCCATCCACAATTTAAAACAAACACTCCAAGAAAAGATCAACAAAAAGATATCATTACACACAAAGTCTCTATCAATGATAATGAGATAAAAAAAAATAAACAAAGTCAATCAAGATGTCGAGAAAGGAATTCTAAATCAAACGTTGTCCTGCACTTAAATGGTCAACATCACTAAATAGAGTGATGTCGTCATATCAATTAAAATAATTATACCCCCTTAATAAGTGTCAATTCTTAACGAATGTGCGTACGTACGATTTTTATTCACACGTTTCTTAGTGCGGTATTGAATTTGTTAACACATCACAGAAAAACAAACCTAAAGAACCAGATGTAAGGTAGATAATCAAAGAAACACTTGAAAATTTTACGACTATTTTTATTGACGGTTAGTCTCGACACTCATATGTAGCGATTTTAAATGAAGAACATCACACAAGTGGGAAGTGTCAATCAAAATTGAACCCTATAAAAAGTGAAGTAAGGTCTTATTTAAATTCTGAATGCGAATATGTTTGGGGGCGCAGAGGCAGTTAATATGAGGCAAGTCGAAGATGAACGAAGTGGAAGCCATCAAATTTTAATTGTCCGTTAAAATAATAATCAATGAGGCGACTACCACTCGCAAATAGAAACTAATAATGCGAGCATATCCGAATGTTCTAACGGGGTGGGTTCTACTGCAACATTGTGAGGAATTTATGGTATTTCCGACTACCGTACGTCAGTAGACAAAGATTTTGGAACAGCTGAGACAACCGGGAAACTTAACTGGTCTGACAACTTTGCATGAAATTAATAACCACATCGTCATCAACATTACTATACAAAGGTGAAAGATTAAAGAGGGTATCTAATTAATGTTCCACATATAGTTATTACTTTTAGGCTAGTTTTTCTAATAATTCGGTAACAATGCAAGATTTTATTATTTGCTTTAGTTTCAATAAAATCACCATCTCTGTTGAAATCATGGCTATTTGATGAAATCCCGTCCTTGAATCCAATCTTAATTCTTGTACCATTTTTTCAACCCCATAAACGTGCCATAAATGTTCGTGCAAATATATGTTTAATAACCTCTTCGAGACTACCCCCATTCCATAACTAACTGCCCGCAGTAGCTTTCTCGGTTTCCATTTCTAATTGAGAATTGTTCGTAACAGCAATAACATTTTATGATTGATGTGTTTAGCCACGGTTCTTATGGCATTAACCAGCGAAACGATGTAGAACGCGTGTTTTCGGCCTTTTAATTGCACTTAAAATACTATTGATGAGTAATTAAGTCGTCATAAACGAGGGGATTTGTGGTTTAATAAAACGGGGCTTAGAGAAAATATTAAATAAGAGCAAAATCTTGGGTATTAAACCAGAAATTATGACAACTGCAGGTACCTTGGCATGAAATGAGATGACACATGCCAACAGTGCATGACAGTTGCTTGCAATAGTTTTGGCGAAACGTACTACTGTTCAGTTTGGCTTAAGCCAGTAAAGCTTCCTTTTGGCAACATCATCAAAAAGAGGTCGGTAGCGCACCAAGTCACAAAAAAAGTCGTATATCAAAAATATACTTTCATTCGAAAACTAGTTTTAGTTGTGATTGATATCCAAACTAATCGAAATACAGCTAATAAATTAGAAATGTATATTTAGAATCAGTTTTTTCTCACATTTTGGCATGAAATTGGGATGGGACGTGAGAAGAATATCAAAGACTTTAATTTTGGCAATGGATGCTCGTTTTCTAGCATTGAAATTACTGTTATTCTCTGTCTAACAATCACATGAGACGTTATAGCACGTCACAGGCGTTTTAAGTCGTCATGTTCACGTTTTTACGCGCGTACTGACGCAATATTAGCAGTTTTGTACGTATTAGTTGTTCTAGTAGACGTTTCTGTTTATTTCAGTTCGTTATAAGCTGCCAGTTTCGTCTCAAGAATGTCCCCGCACGTGCCCATGCTATGATAATAATAAAATGTTGGCGCATTATTTATTTATAGTCCGTCTCGCGGCTGTCGCTCGTCCGTCTGTCCTGCTTGTATGCTTATGTTATTATATATAAAGTGTTGGCTGAGCGAACAGAGAATAGCGTTTCTTTGTTTCGACTTGAATTCGAATTTGAAGACTCATTTTTGGTATATGCGACTTCAACCTCATTCAAAATTTTCCTGAATTTAACTTCATTTTTACCAGTTGAGTTTTCATCGTCGTCTTTGGATCTGCCCTTAACGTCACAATCAAATCTTCTAATGTAAATGACGTCAAATCTCACTCGTAATTATCCGCATACCACTCGAGATTCTTAAAACCGCACAAATCTCGCAGTGCGTACTGTACCATAATATCATACCGGTATTGTTTTGCTCGGCAGTGATGGTCGCTATTTGCGGACGTCTTCCCCCCTCGACCCGCGCCCCCCGGCCGCCCGTGCCGTCCCCCTCGCTACGGTGCCGTCTGTACATGAGCTATATTTTATCCCTGGCTTGGGCCGCAACGTAAACTGTCAGAATCATTCCGATGAATCTGCAGGACGTTCAACTTTTAGTTTGAAATTTTAAGAGGTAGGAATCTGTCTGGATGTCTGTTTTGGGATTTCATATTCTGTGGAAGTAGAAAGAATGGTGTTTTAGTCATAGACTGGTATTTGGGTAGCGAGGATAGTTTGGACACCAAGAATCAGACCGTAGAGTGTAATTTCAAATGAGTAATTTCATTGTAAGCACTTTACAAGTCTCCTACCTAGAATGCTGCTGCATACCTTTATAATAACTTATGTTTATTTCACAGAACAACATGTACTAAATTAATCATAATCCGCCCCTTGGCAACTGCCAAAATTTATGAGGCACAAAGTCCATGACACGCTCAGAAAAATTTCAAACGTCTTGAAAGTAATACAACGATCTTTCTTCAATACTTACCAAGACAAAGTGAACGGAGAGAATTAATACATCAAGACCAACCATCTGTATCCCTTGAACAATAGAAGAAACAATACGATAATTTAATCATACAAATGATCTCAAAGACACGGGGAATGTGCCGTGAAAATGTCATTAACAACACTAATAATTAGATATATATCATCGGAATCAGTGCGACGATGCATTGATAAAACGCCTGTATATATCTCAAACGTGCTTGAAATATGGCTGCCACGTCTCACCCGACAGCCAGTTGGCGCGTTCCAAAACTCCCGCTAATATGCGCATGATTGATTTTCGACATACTCTGGTAAGGAGCCGTCCTGTCGCTGCAACGCTCTCAAAGCAAATGACTGACTATTCTAATTATCAAAAAATAACATAGCTTTTGTATAAAATTAGTTACGAAATTAGAACACCCAACCCAGAGTTAAATTGAGTTAAATATGAAGGTACAGAATTTCGTGAGCGCGTTTCAGATTCTTTATTTCGCCTCGTTATCAAAGTATGAAGTGTCTTGTTAAAGTCGTAAGTGACGTCTGCTGTACAAACACTATAAATTATTACTCAAATCACATCTGATGCGCATTTCCCTGTCGCCCACAAAAAGCTCATGTATCTCTCTCGATCTTCACGGAACGACAAATGTGTAACAAATAAATTATGAAATCAACGGCCGCGGTTTTTATTTCTCACGTGTTATATGATCTATCCCTTTCTTACTAGTTGATTTATCGTATGTTTTGTCCCACTCGCTCGCAGGTTGTCGCCGCCGCACCGCACTTTATCATCGACCGCCGTCTAATGATGACGTGTCTATTTATCTGTTGGGATTTAGAACATTTCACGCAAGTTGCAATTTGAAGTATGACAGTTCAACGCACTTTTTATTGTTATGTTTAATTATTAATTATCGTCAACAGTATATCACGGAGTAACAAAATAACAAAATTAAATCGTCATAATTCTTTTAAAATGTCGTCCGGCGTCGAGAACGGACGATAAAAATATGAAATATCAGTAAAGGAAGTAATATGTTTGGATTATTACAAAAACTTGTTCAGTTAGGACTATCAATCTGAGTGTTACACAAGATGTGAGGGAGAATAATTCAAAAATGTTCGTATATTTCAGAGAAGATTCGAGCCGTCAGCTTTAAATGAGAGTGTTGCTAATTAAATATGATCACGGTGGTCCCGGCGAGCTTTTTAAATATGGTTTCCTTTCTGACGAGCCTCCTACTTTATTCAATAATTGTAGTGACATTCTTACTAGAGATAGTCTTAACATTCCAAGTGCCAACGTAACGCAGGTTCTCAACAAGCAACCTGTTCGATGGACACCTGTTGATTTGTTGAATCGACTGTCTTGTTAAGAGAAAGCTCGTAACTCATTCTAAATTCTTCGTCCATTTAGCGTGCGATCTACACTCGAGGATATATCATTTCACTTAGTATTTTCTTTTTTAATCTGAACCATATTCCATTCTGTGTAGAATTCAGAATATTGCATTTGAATTTTGGGCAGTACATTTCGAAAATTCATGTAACTTTGGGACAGTCGCCAAAATCTTTCCAAAAAACGTTGAGAAGCAGCCATCTCCCAATTAATTAGCATGGCGGCTATAATTAGCTGCGCGCGCGCAGGCGGTAGGTGTAGCTGTGACTTGTGACAGATGGGGACATAGCGCTGGCGCACTCTCCGCGCTTCTTTGAACCGGGATGCTTAAGGAAACTTAGAGTTAATTAGAAACGAAATTTATATCACCAGGATCTATCATGAAGAGCCAAGGTAGCTTGTTAGTGTACAGTTTTTTGATGTGACTGAAGAATTATCAGATACTTATTTCGAAATTAATTTAAAATAACACAAACGTAATAAATATTGACTGATTTGTCTCGAGATGTTTCTGAAGAGATTTGATTTTCTTGAAACAAATGATGGTACTAATTGGACAATTCATATTGTTGAGGGATTTGATGCAGTTCTATAGTAAATGCTTTAACAAAACAAATAATACTAGTGTCACTTTGCTTTCCAATAAAAATTGAGAAACAGCATCATGAACATTCATCGTAATGATACTTCTAATTCCAAAAAAAGTAGATACACCATTTTGCCCCAACTGCGTATAAAATATTGCATTTTGCATACACTTCACTTATTCATCATTGTGGTTGACGAAGGCCGAGATGAAGCAATAAAGATAAAGGGACAAATTCTCGCCAAAAGTCCAATAAAAAAACTTCACAATTAACTAACACATGTGAGTGTCATAAAAATGTGATCTCCTTTAGAAAAACTATTAAAAACTAAGATTCACTTCACGTTACGATGTAGCGATATCTTCATCGACAAACTTATAGCATCATCAATCAAATCTTCAGATGTCAAAATCATGTCTTATGCCCCAGAAAATAGAAGCTCCTTCGAATCCTGTTACAGTTCAGTATAAGCAAATAGTAAAGTTGTGTTTTAATTATATGCTTGTCTCGTACGCGATGCTGCGATTTAAACCTGTTCAGTGGCCATTGTTTGTCTGTATGTCCCCAAATAAGTCAGTAACACGATTAGTGAGGATCTTTGGACCAACTTTTTCTATGAGTATAAGATAATTAAGATTTTTTTGCAAAGTTTCGAGGCGGAGACTTGTTTCGTCTATCTATTATTTATTTTGTGTATTTCCGATAATTTATGCACATATAAATAATACTCGATTAGTACGTTATGGGTAAAAAATTGTTTTGAATGTGTTTACAATATAATCTCATTGTATTAACTATATACATTGATAATTAAAAACTATTAAACTAAAATAGATAAACTAACAACAAACTATAAAAGGGCATCGAAAAACTCCTCCTCAACGCTGTCAGATGGTAATGTGCCCAAGAGACTGGCGGCGTTGCCACGTTGTATGGCAACACTTAGCCTCTGGCCAAAGTAAAAGCCAGCCCTTGGGTCACGGGAAGCGTCAACTAGGCGTTTCGAAATTTCCTTAAATAGGCTTTACAATTAAATAATCGTTTTGAGAGCAGATATTGAATTTAATTAAATACACGTACACGTAGTTCACACACGAAACCAATTACTGGAACACACGAAGTAACATAAAATATACAGCTAATTCCTCTAACCAAAGAGGCGTGAAGATATGCAAAAAAATACCAATTTGACACTTTCATTAGTGAAATATTCAAGAAACGACATGAGAATGGAAGCGAATGCAGTTCAAAGTAAAATTTATCCATTATGTATTTAGTATAGGTGAGGTGCGCGCACGCAGCATGTTGCAGTTAGGGCTGGCACGTGGAGAAAATCTGGCAGAGCACGAAAAAAGGGGATTTACAAAATAACCGTGGTAGTTTCGAAGTAACATGAACTGGTGATAGACATTTTTATAAAAAAAGAACAGAATATTTCAAGTTACATTAAATGCTCAACGAACAGCAGTCCAATCTTTTCTAATCAATTTCACAATTTCATTTTTTCAACAATCTCAGTGACCTAAAATCCAGATCAATGCAGCTGAAACCAATTCAGTGACAACCCTGTCAGTGCCCGAATGCTGCGCACGATTTGATCGAAATCTCGCGCGGAACAGACGCGGCGCGCATGCGCAACCTATCTGCTTAACTAAGCTGCACGTGGTAAATAAACTTAATCCGTACGGAACCACTCGTGTGAATTTTTTAGGGTACCTCCGTGAGAAATGTGATGGTACATTTTGGTTTTCAAGAATTGATCGAAAGGAATTTTTCGTTGGAAGTTCTTTTGCAGTAGATTTGATTGGATTTAGTATTTGGCTATGACTAGATGCAGATTACGAAGTAAATTGTCTGGGTAAGACTGGAAAATGTACCCCCAAAGCTGTTCAAGATTTACTCACAATACTGCTAATGCTAGACAAGAACCTATCCATAAGTAGTAACCCATCGATATTTAAGACAGAACAGAACATTATTTCACAATATAGCTCCTTATACTGAACCCGACTGCGTTCCCCGAAAATCCTGAAACAGAACCACTAATCATCATAATTACACAGGACAAAGAAGATGAACTCCTTAAAGATCTAGGAACATCGTCAGGTCTAGAAGAAATCAGAACAGCAAAACCTAATCTAGACTTAGTAATTCACTTACAGCTACGCATTCACGATAAATTTACAAATGAATTTTAATCTTAAAGTATATCTAGCAACATTATCTGAGCCCTAAGATATGTAACATCGTTCACGTTATAATACACGGTAGGACTAGGAACTGTACCTCTTAGAAGATAGTTGATATTAAAATTAAAGGTGATCTAGCTAAAGCGTTCGAAAAAGAAGAACATCGTTTTAGAACTCATGACTAAGCATTACGCAAAATCACAAAATGTACGAGGTATGAAATAAGAATACAAGCATCAAAAAGAGATTTTAACCCAGAAAAATATTAAAAAAAAAAAATTGAAACTGACGATAACTGCCAACAAAATTAAAGCTCCTGATTAAATTGCTGCGTCATACTTTCTAGCTTACCCGCCAGTAAGCTCCCAACTGTCAAATGACGTCATAATGGAACAGATAATCCATTAATTTGAACGTCAAGTAGCCAGACCACCACAGCACGTCACGCCTACCCAATATAAATCTGATCTGATGATATCTTTGAGCGTGTTTTTTTTTTAATTTGCCTACTTATACCGCTATTCCGATGGAATGTGATAACTTGGTGTTGCCAATTCAAATATATTCTTATTGACATTGACAACGACTGCTTTATTAGTACATAGATTTAAAGAGGTCTCAGTCGTTGAATGTTAAATTGTAAATTATTCCGGATTTTTGCCTGAGGCAAAGTTATATTGAGAGATGCTAATAGTGTACCTATCCCTAGTAAATATTGATAGCCAATTTAACATATACTTTGTCGGACATTGGTTTTTCCTTTACATAACTAGAATATTATACCTATTACTTCGATGTCCTGTATAAGTTCCAGTTCATATTTAAACTTAACAGAGTCAGCCGTTGACTTAAAGTGCACCTTTTCCCAAGCTACACCAGACATTAAAGTGCATTAAGTTGTATTAAGTTACAAAAGAAATTATATCGAACCCAGCCAATAGCGTTAGTGAGTCCACGCAACCTACAGTTTTAAGGCGCCAAGCCTCAAGCGCGTAATTCAAAATGCAAATATTGTGCACTTATAATGTATTTTGTATTCAAGCGGCAACGATGCAGCAGACCGGCCACGTCTCTCGTCAGTTTTACTGGAGAATCATGTAAAAATCGGCCATTTTTATTCCGTTCGCGCACACCTGATTGGCGGTTCCCATGAGGTTAATTTTCGCGGATTTCTTAAAAAACGATATTTGTCTATGGTCGTGAGGTATTTGCGCGCGACGAGAATATCGCCCCAAGTGTGGCTCGATATTCAAATGGATTTATTGTTTTCCTGTATATTGGCAAGCTTGCAGGTTGTGTGGCTTGCATCAAGAATTATGCTGTTACTTTGATGGAATGTTCGTAAATCCCTGAATGGTTACGGATGTCATTATGCGCCGATTTTCCTTTAAAAATATTTGGATACGCAGATCTCGCAGAAACACTGTAATGTCCGAGATATTCAGAAGCAATATGAATAAAATTTTCTCTTTAAAGAGATTTATCCAAAAGCTCAATTCCGTAGCGGATCCACCCACACATTTGACGAAAATATCAGCTATTTTTAATTTACCAACGATAATTGATCACAACACTGGTCCGGCGAAGCGCGAAACCAAACATCTTGCGTTTAAAAAAAATCCAACTACCTCGTTAGCGGCTGATACGTCATTTGACTAAACCACAGAGTAGGAAGACGCAGAAGGTGGATTGTACTATGATTACAAACAGACAGATGATGATTGGAACGGTAGTGAACCACTTTAAGGGAAAGATCTTATATCACAGTGAGTAGTGGATCTTCTGTAGACATATTCTGTGCCTCTGCCCTGTGTATACCAGACAGTGGTTCTGTAGGAGCTTCTATAAAAAGGTGCTTCGCCTTTCCTCGCCCCCCACCTCCCCTCGCCGCCGTTCGTCTAATTTTAACCCGAAGACGAGCCAGCACGTGTGCACTTAGTTCTCGGCAACTTGAATAAAGTTTCCTTTAAGAGTCGCTTTTTTTTTTGTAAGAAAAGGTTTTGGTTTTAATTTGGATTAGTTTTGAGATCATTAAGGACTTAATTAATGTTGAGATACGCGTCGTTGTTGCTCTTCCGTGTTCTGTTGTTTCTCTTTGACTCGGTTTATTTTAGGTTGTAATCCGACCTTTCAAATTTTTTATTCCGAATTTCGAGATTCAAAGAACAGATCTCAGAATTTAAGAAAAGACAACTTTCAACTTCAAGTAAACATAACTAAACCATCCTGCCAAAACAGGCCACTTGAAACCACGACAAGTAACAGACCACCGCAGCTCAACCACCGTTATACAAAAAGATAAAATTTCACCAAAAAAGGTGCATCGATAAAAACAATCGACGAATTCATACGGACACCGGACCGAAGGCCAGAACAGATATAAAATTAAAAAGTATAAGCGGACGAATCGAGTTTATTAAATTTCAAATATTTACCGGTTCGGATATATTACAATTTTAAATATTTCTCGACTTGCCATAGCGACATAGTTGTTGGTCTCGTCGGGTCATCTCTAAGCAGACGGGATACTGCGGTCATTGTTTATTCGAATGATGTCTTTGAACCTAAAATGTTGTTATACGAAATTGGTGATGCGTTTATTTAGCACTAAGAGAGCGAGAACCAGATTAACGGTTTTATAGGCAAAAATGAGGTCTTTCTTTAACTGTTAATACTAATTTAAATCCTCTTCTAATGGTGTTTTACCAACAATTTCAAATCATTTTGAAAATCTCTATAGTCATTATTCATCATCATCTTCCTTCTAATTACGTAAGAGTTGGCTTGCAGTCTAACTGGATTCTGCTGAATATCAGTACTTTACATGGAAAGACTGCCTATCTGACCTCAATAGCCCACTACTAACACGACACCCCTTAGTAATAAGATTGTAGTATTAATAAAATCTGGTTTTTCAATATTTATAAAATCATGTATCGCTGTTGGTATTAAGAGGGCTACTGTTCTACCTGCATTATTTGATGCTTCAGTAAAACGGGCAATATTGATAACTTCAAGAACTACTGTTGTCACTTTGCATACTTGTGCCGTGAGGTCTACCATATCTTTCACTTTTATAAACTTATTCAAATTGTATAGCTGTAATGTTACGCGCTCAAGTGTCAATTGATTACTCCTCTTGAATTATAACAAATATAACCCTTTTCTACGTTCACTTTAAAAAATAATTATATTTACAATATTTTTGGTCTCATATTTTGGTTCAGCTACTAATTACTTGAAGGTAATAATGTCTAAATTATCACGTTTGACAAATAGATTGGTAATGAATGACAGTGTTTTTATCATTACAGTAGAAGTATATCTGGATGATCTTATTTTGCATTTTCTTTTACCTTGTAGATCAGATTAAAATTACTTTCATTGATTTCTATAAAACGAATCCAAAATCCAATAAAGTCGATTCGAGATAATTCAAGAATAAGCCTATAGATTTGACAACGACTGTACCGAACCTGTGCCACCACTTTTGGTTTTCGTATGACGTAACTAGCTACTTTCTATTCGGGATCAACTGTACATTGAAATGCGTCCAATACTTGCAATGATGTCCATGTTATTGTGTTTATACGTACCATAATGG
This sequence comes from Lycophotia porphyrea, assembly GCA_950005105.1. NCBI lineage: Eukaryota > Metazoa > Arthropoda > Insecta > Lepidoptera > Noctuidae > Lycophotia > Lycophotia porphyrea. The sequence goes on from OX465402.1 coordinate 15,456,428, forward strand.
TACTGAGCTGAGTCTAGCTAGACTAGGAGTTAAGTCCGTCGTAGTTTGGATAAGCTTGTATGATGATGAGGATTTTAATCGAATATGCGGAGTTAACCAAGTGAATTTTGTTGGGTTTTCATTTAGTTTGCTTTCTCTTAGAGATAGATATTATAGAGTCAGTGAATGTTTCATTGAAGCTAGTTTTTTTCATTGCACTGACGATGATGTCGCCAAGGTAAATCATACGGATTTGTAAGGGACCAACTTTAGAAGTTCTGTTGACCAATCAATGTATGCGCGATATTTCGTCCGAATGGCGATAGGAATCACAAACATTTATTATGGGTACCTACATATTTTTTCTCAGAACTGAATTATATATTTTTTAAATACACATTCAAATCTTAACGTTAAAATTTCATCTTAGTCTTAATGGGTTTCAAATCACATTTACGAAAACAATCTTCGGATTCATCTTGAAACACTTTATCTTGAATTTAAAGAAACATCTTATAGCACATTTTCACCAGACAATTCTGTTCTTTACTCCTGATGTTTAAGGTCGAAATTAGGTTGGATGATGATGTTTATTAAGTCATCCTGGTTGTCCAAAAGTGAGGAATCTGTATAAAGATAAGCGGAGATTTTCAAAATACAGCGAGTGAAATTCGAATGCCAGATAGTTTTTGCCGTCGCCGCTCGAATAATATCTCGTGTTTTATTATTTTGGGCGCTAATTAGTTCTTAGGGTACCGTGGGGGTATCACAAATCTGTTGTTATTTTAATTATTACGAGCCTGTATTGTCTTACTGCTGGGCAAAAGCCTCTCGTCTTTTTCCACCTTCTCGATGTTATCTACGAACTCTCTTTTCATCCTCATTTCTTTTCTCTCTCTGAAAAGCTTACCCCATCCTCGTGTGCCATTTAGATATCAGTTCTTCCTTGTTTCGTCTTCAGTAGTAAGTTTGGTTCAGTCAGTATGTTCTATGCTAGATTCTGCTTTGGTATGAACAAACAGCTAGAGTGCATTTCCATTTAAAACTAACTAGGCATGCGTTGACAGAAATCATGGTTCCATTCTTCAAGTAGATAGTAATAGGCACTCATTTAATTTAATTGTTATTAATATCAGCTTCTGGTGATTATATAGCTACTTTTTTGGGACATTTTTCTTTTCTAAATCGTTTGTCGAAGAGGCCCTGAAGGCCTTAGTGCTCCATTGGGTGACAACAAACGATATGACGATTGTGTATTGCCTAGTCTCTCAGTATCACCGTGCCTCGTCAATTACTCTCCTACGTATTGACATTTCAAATCCATTAACCAACTGACATTTGAGTTTTATAATCTTTTACGGGTTCTCGAATATATATTCCTGTGAATTTATAGTAGAAGACAGAACCAATTTTATACAGTATGTAACATGCTTGTCAGTTATTTTTTAACTAAAAACATCAGCATGGAGTTAGGTGACATTTTATGGCTTGTTCCAAGTATCAAATGGATGTAAAAAGTCCAATTTTAACATTAAGACGCGACTTTGACATTCTTCTAGTTTTAGGCGTCGTGAATTACTGAATGAAAGTTACTTTAGCTTTGTTTAAAGATCAGGTTTTATAACTAGAAAGTCTTTGAAGAGTCATTAGAAATAGTCGCTTTAGATTCCCAAGAAACTGGCAATGACTATATTGAATCGAACAGGGCTGATTAATCTGAAGTCAGTTTAAGACCCAAATGTTTATAAACTGTGACCAAGATATGTCGCGTTATCTAAGAGATAATCAATAAAATAAATCTAAACCAAACACGACCAAAGTCACACGCAAAAGCTAGTACGATAAACAACAAAGTTTTCGTATCAAAATTTATAACATTTTATTAAGAGTACGGTACTAGGCGGGCTGAACAAGCGAGGAGGTTTAATGAACGTATCGGTTACGGAGTCGAGTTACACTCGTTAGTGGGTGACGTCGTGGCTGCCACCCGTTCATTGTCTCCTGGTACTCTTACGATGATGTTTTGTTTTAGCGGTTTGTAAACCTTCATTTTAGGTACTTTTGGGATGTTTACCATCTCTGGTACAAGATTTGACCAGTCTTTTTGCCCTGCAAAAGCATCTATCTATTCCCATTTGCTAATAGCCCGATCGCAATTCTTCCAAGTCAAACTTGATTGAACGATCACTAACAGCCGTCATGTCCACTAGCACAATTACATAGCAGAAATCGTTCGACCATCCTTGATTGACGTTAGATTTAATTCTAACCGACAGCAATAGATCCCCACATAATCTACCCACACTCCCAAACAAAAACAAGCAGCGTGTATACTCAAAACAGTCCCCTGCACGCGTCAACAAAGCGACGACTGAATAGAAGTTGCCTCTGACGCGGTGTTGACGAACCGTCAATTTGTCAGGCCACCAACACCCAGACAGTTTCGAGCTCTCCCAACCACCCGAAGAATGGGCACCGATGACGGCGCACGAGATATATTGGAGCCCCGACGTCCGACGATTAGGCCCCATGCCAACCCGAGCACGCCCGATGATTCACGAACGGGTTGAACGAACGCACCCGAACGCGATTGTGTCAATTGTTTTTCTTAAACGGACGAACATTAATTTGAACATGCGGGTTTGTATTTCGAATGTCGCACATTCTATTTAAGGTTAACTGTTTTGGAGATAATAGTCGATTTCCTAGCGAGGTTAATTAGTGAAATCTAGTTATAACTGGGTTAGTTTTTGCGTGATTAATAGTATAAACGAGTTGCTAGTTGGCAACCAATCCTTTGTAGTAACATTGTCGCTTCATTGGGACGTTGCGATGAACGCTGAAAATTGATGACAATTCTGAGCAATGATGCGTGCATTTTATGAATGTTGTCTTCAATCAACAGTCCTGATGTGTCGAGTGAAGATGTCCTTCTTAATGACTGGAATTAGATGCTGTACCATTCCTGCTCTGACCATAACAAGCAAAGAAACAATACCCCTTTTTGATTTCGCTTTTTCCATGTTTTTGCCTTCTTGAAGATCACTTTGGGAATTGTACGATAAAATAGCTGTTCTGTCTTGATATTTCTAAGATGAAAATTTCAGAGAAGACTAGGGTGAAAAACTTGCAAGTAGTGATCTTAAGTTTGGATTTCTAACTTCAACTGACAGTAACCACCAACAAAAAGAAGAAAGAGCGAAAACGTTCACATCTCAAATTAGATATAAATTGCGAAATATTGAATCTGGCAACACTCGGCCCGCGTTGACATCGGGTGTGTCAATTATTTGGCAGAGTCGCGACGCATTCTGGGCCATGACGACCAAGAACACTCTTTTGTCACCAATATTATGATCACCGCATTTTTGACCCTACCACCACGAATTTAGGGCTGAATTTTCAATGTGTCCCAAGTTAGTCTTGAATGAATTCTTGATCGTTTTTTAGCTCGTTTGAAAATTAATGTGTTCTTAAATTATTATGTAGATTAGTTATGTTTGGTGGCGGAAATTAATCAATTAATTAGTACTTCCAAAACACTGCTTTTCCTTGCTATGTGACAGTTAATAATAAAAATACTTTCCAATAAAAAACCTCTACATCCTGGTGAACACAATCGAAAAAATCCGACCATCGAATAAAAAAATCGATAACGATTTAAATCGATTAAAATACAAATCGAATAGAATACTAATAACGAATTCATACGACCATTTATCATATGTACGTTAATGAGATCGATGTTCGCGGATCGGTCATTACAATTGGTTTAGAATCGATTCAGCGTCTGAGAGAGACAATGGCCTCTGGGTGTCCGTATGATTTACGCTTGCTCGTTACGACCGCCGTAATGAGCTGCGCTCGCGCTGCTAAGTTTACATCTCTTCGATTATAAATAGTGATGGCTAGATGCGGATCTTTTTCTTCGGATATTATCCGAAATATCCGAATATACGGTTATAGTATTATGCTCTGGGAGTTTTAAATGACCAAAAATGGTGTTTATGTTCTGTAAATTGATTTAACTATAACACGTCATAATAAATGTTTTATATCTAGATCGGTTTAGGTAATTTTAGATTCGGAAGGAATCTCGGTTTTTAGTATAAGTAATTGTGTGTATAAAACTGTCAAAAACGTATACGATTTAAGTAGTTTGTAATTTTTATTTTATTAAAAACACAGAGTTGGTTTATTTTGTAATTTAATGCTATTCTTGTTATGTTAGGTTTATTAGCAATAAAATATTCTTATTCAAACTGGCGTTTACTTGATCGCATCCTGGGATATAAATTCATCAATAATCCTCACCCCTTCACTGAAACTTACCGACAAAATATCCGACATTAACAACAGATATCCGAAAAAATTGGATATTATTTTTCACATCACTAGCGTCAGCCATTTTTGTATTAACAATAATAAGTAATGTTAATAATAATAATGATGGAGAATCTTCTATGATTGGATTTTACCTTTTATTTTTTCTTTCTTTACATTATTTTTAAATCTTGTTTCAGGTAAGTCCATTTTATATTTTATAGTAAAGGAGTTGGCCGTTGGTATAGTGAAAGAGAGGTATTGTATCGCATGGTTTTTCTACTGTCTCAAGAGATCGACTTTCTACAGCAAATTTAAACTTTTCCCTTTAAAATCGTGTATGACATGTACAGTCAACAAAACAGATAGGTATGCAGGGTCGAAATATATAGCTTTAGTTTTTTTAGAAACTGTTGCACATCTTCAAATGAAATTTGAATTAATTTAACCAATTGATTATTTTTCTTCATTTAATTTTAATTTCATTCAAAAACATCGATCGGTTTTTAAGAAAAAAACAATTATATCTTTCGACCCTGCATACCTATCTGTTTTGTTGACTGTACGTATATGTTACACCTAAAGATGGGTATTAAAAGAAACTTAAGAATTAGTCTCCTTCCCTTATAGATGACATATTTGCTGAGCTACGAACCAATTTTGACTGTTTTTTTTTTTGGGAAAACGATGTTTTGGAAAATTATTTATTTTATAATTTATATTTAGGAGACTTATCTTTGAGGATAAATAATAATTAATTTGCCAGCCGTATTATTGTCCCACTGCTGGGCAAAGGCTTCCTCTCATACAGAGAAGGCACGAGGATAGATGAAAAAAATAATTTAAAAGCGTTTATTTACGGTGATATAACAAACATTACAAAAAATGCTACTTCTGCCAGACTGCAAAGCAATTTGTTGGTAGATGTAGCTCCCATAAATAAACAGTATTACCTATATTTTTTATGTAACTACTCGTAGGTATTTTTCCATCAATAACAAGGATAGTAACTAAACCAAAATATTTGAAATAGCACAAAGGCTGACTAGTAGTGAATTGAAATGCCACTACGCAACCACCACGCTTGCTCAAGACTCAGCAATAGACAGAGTTATTCAAGAGGAAGGTTCATATGTATGCAAAAGAAGGTTTGGAAGTAAGCAAAGCCGGGGCGGGTCGCTAGTTATAAGTCCAAAACTCCTTACGATGTTTCCTTTTACCGATGCCAGTGTGTCCAAGATAAACGTAGAAAAAATTGAATATTATTTAAAAAAAAATGATTTCAAGCCAAATATATATATCCCTTTTTTATTTTCGGGTGGGAAATCTTCAAATGACTTCTCCCGCTCTAGGCAGAGCAGAAGGGAGTGTCAGACTTGTACTGACTAAAACCCATTCATGTTCCTTCCTTGCCCTTTGTGTTCCAGGGCGGCGGTATCTGTTCCGAATAGTCCCGCAGCCCAATATAAATATCCCTTTCATTTTTTTATTATACTCGATTAAAATCAGAGTCACTCTTTGATTTCGTCTAGTTTTAAACTATCACCAGTAACCTATTATACAATCTTTTGTTACAATCCCACATAACTTCAAATAAAAAGCATTTAAAATTTTTAAATATGCCAAGACTTAAATCCGACAGCCACATTACATATTTAATGTAGCACAGGTATTTATATACCAATAAAACAAAGCAGTTGCTGAAATAGAACAGAGAGAAAACATAGTTTTTTTCAAAATACAAATCAACTCAAATAGACGAATAACTATAAATTTTGTCAAACAGTTATAAAAACAGTTAAAGCCACGTCAAAACAAGGGATTACTGTAAATTACGTTGATATGTATATCCTTGGGTATAATGAAGTAGATGAAGTTGACTCACTAAATAGTGTCGAATTTAAACTTCCTGTTTTCATTAGTTTAAACAAACGTGTCACTCTTTGTCTTGATTTTGGTATTGTGAGCTATGATAGAAGAGGATAACACACTGAATAATTGAATTATAGCAACAGTTGCAAGTGAATAAACAACCCATACTAATTTACTTATTTATGTACACACACAATTCTTAGCAGGACATTACAAGAGCAGAAAGGCACAATGGGTAATATTATAAATGCGAAAGTAACTCTGTTTGTTAGTTATCTACACCAAACTGCTGATCGAATCGTAATGAAGTTTGGTAAGGAGATAGATTATATCCTGGGCAAGGACATAGGGTATCTTTTTTATTTCTCACCCGTACAGATAAAAATGTCCACGTGAACGAAGTCGCGGGCAACAGCTAGTATCCTAATAATGATTTTAACATAACTGTTTCTACAAACTAATATTATAGGATATTAATGAAACACTATGATAGGTGAACAAAAAAACGTATATTGTTATAGATACAAATTAATAAACAAAATCATAACACTCTTCTTTAAATACACTATCTTACCAAACTTGAAATATAAGAACCATTATTTCAAATACTATTAAAGATGCTTCAAAATTAATTCAGAAATTCCCAACGTCAGCCAAACAGACATACTTATACCCACTTCCCGTTACCATTATATCGATAAAATAAGAAATAGGAGAGAAGTCACGGGCATAACACACTACACCAAAAGGAGTCCCACAGGGATCTATTCTCGGCCCCCTTCCTCGAATCTCGAAAATATTTTTTTACACCATCTTTCTGAGTGAGGTATTTATAGAACTTTACGTTCCGTGTTTGATTTAGTTTTAGTTTTGTATAAATATGTCGGATTTTTCAGTTGAAACGTGGATTTGAATAATGTTACTGTACTAATGTGGCCAGATATGCTTTTAAGAGGTGTTCAGTTTGATTGTGGAAGTTTTATGAAGAGTTTATGTGCGTGTAAAGACTTTATTGACAGTATTAGCACGTCTTCAGGATTATATTAATTAAATATATTATTATTGAAATGCCTTTGTTCTACATCTTCTGTGTGTGCGTTTTTGCAACGATCAGAACTCTTCTAAGAAATCTTAAAAAATAAGTTCATGAATTCGTAAGAATTTTTTGAATTGATTCAGCTCTGACTTTTGCACCTAACTAGTCTTTAAAAACAGTGCAAATGCTTCAACTACTCTTAAATCAAAGGTGAGAAAGACATATTACTCAAACTAAAACAAGATTATCTCCATTCAAAATGGATTACAAAGTACCAAACCATCAATCCAGAATAGCCGAATAAATTACACAAAAGCTTTTCTCGATCACATTAAGCAAAAAAACATAGTTTTTCAATAACAGTAAATAATGTGCATGGAGATAATGAACGAAATTACGTAATATGCCGTAAAAGCTTTTAATTCAACACTAAAAATCATAAATAAGATTTACAACCAACGTCCATTTGCAATAAAAACAATCCCATTACCACCGCACATTATAATAACGAAAATTCATTAAGGTACCAACCATTAATTTCATTCCGCATCCGATGCAATGCCATTACTCTCATTCCTTACCAAAACAAACAAATCCTACAATTATTCTAACTCCACAAAGTCATCTGGGTAACCAAACCAATCTATTCTAACCTCTATTCCCCCACAAATATGGTCCACACCAACCGCAGTCGCTTTACCATCTGTGGATTCCTCTGCCTTTATATCACTAAGAGTATTTTCAACAATTTCAACAAAAATAGCATCTATATTCATTACTTTAAGGTTGATAGCATCTATGTTCCGATCTGGTAGAATCTGATCCCCAAGTTCTGTCCCAAAATTCTCAAGATATTGAAAGATTAGCAGTGGGTAGCGTTTTGGATGTCCCCATAAATAATACATCGACTGGGGGACACCCGTGATGGATCGTGTCTGTCTATCCACTTTCTATTAGTCGGGAATTCTTAAAGGGTGGTATGGGGTGGCTGTTATTATTAACGGCGACCAATGTTAGCTTAGCAAGTGATACCGGGACTCATTAATTCCGTGGACGATTTCAGAGGGGCATTACAGTTGTCATGTAAACAGATTTGCTATAAATCTTTGGAAAGCTTTTGTCGGACGACAATTGCGCTTTCTCCTAACTCAGGAAGGGTTGTGAAAGTGTTGTGTATTTGTATTTTTCTGTTATTTATGACGTCACTCGTATGTTACCGGTTGTTACGACCTGTTTTGATTATAAAGGGGATACAAGATAAGAGTGTGTTCCTATTTGTAGTAATAATAATGGTGTCGCTATTATTAGCGCATTTTATGAAAGGATGCAGGAGAATGAAGTTATAGAAAGTTACGAAGTATAAGTATACTCTAATGTAAGTAAAAACGGTTGCTATAAGGCTGTTGGATTTGTCTTGAGTTCGATGCTTGCAAATATGTCAGTAATTACTTTGATGGTTCAATATAAGGCTGCCAAAAAAGGATCATCAGCTTCTATGCTCAGATCAAATAAAAAACCAAGAAATAGCACTACGAACAATACAGTGAAGCATGCGCCAAACTACGCCTCGCTCTGTGCATATACGCTAACACGCACACATTTACATCAAACTACAACTAAACTACGCTCAAAAACTAAGCTCACGGTGCACACATGTTTTTGACGAAACCGGCTTCACGTCACTGCACGTGACAGTGCTGTCTTAGTTTTTTATTTGGTCTGAGCTTCTATGAAAGAGCATGGTGGATCAGGCACCACTCTATACTACAGAGAAAAGACCCGTGTCCCAGCAGTAGGAACATTATTGCCTAATTATGATGATGTTGAAAGTATAGTTGCTTAAAAGTACTACGTGATGAAATTTCCAACAAAAATTTCGCCAATCGTTTCACACGACACTTGAAACTAAATAAAATCAGTACAGTTGTAAATCAGTCGGCATTCTAAATATTTGCTGATGGCAACATTCCTGCCTAACATGGGAACCTTTATCAACACCATATCAACCGATAACTAAGAATTTGGGTGACCGATAATATATTGATGAAAAAATTTATAGCAACATTTTACTTGGGCTTATCTTGAGGTGATTTGAACTAGGATTTAAATGTTTTTGATGTGGATATACCTAGTCAAATATTACTGAGTTGAGCTTAGATATTACTGATTAGATGTTACTGATTTAAGTTAGGAGATATGGGGTCAAAATATCCCGGATTTTTGATTGTCTTCTGTATGAGGAGAGGTCTTAACCGTACAGTAAGACAATTACGGGCCTATACTTGTTTCATCATTCTCTCGCCCTTATCCTAAAATATTTGGGGTCGGCGCAGCGTGTCTTCTTCTAAAGGGTGTAAACAGACTCTTCATGAAGCCGAAAGGCACTTGTTCTCCCGTCATTGCGATCATTTTTTTGTTCTAGCCTATACCTGGGAACCTTCTAGTTACGGAGATATTGGGAGTCAAAGTTCCAACTTTTTCACTTTTTGAAGTTATACTTCTTATGGCGCGTTAGGGAAAAATGATGAGAGTAATTTTTTACGATGCGCGCGCACACCGACACCTAAATTTAACAGCATGAAGTTAGCTAGTCAACATACACCCTGAAGTTAGCTTAGTGTCAGATATTGACAAGCCTAGGTTTTTTATTTTTAATCTACTGCTGGCTGAGATAAGGCGACAGATAATTTACTTTTATCATCTTCAGGACCCCCTTACTATTCAATCTATCCATCAGCACAATGTTTTGAGTGCGTTTCAATGAGTCCTACAGTAAAACGTGATTTTTCAGCCCAAAAAAAAAGTCGTTTCTCAGCAATAATTTTTGCGCAAAGTTACTTAATTTCTTAATTACTGTATACTTCTTTATTATACGTCATCTCAACAGTCACCTCAGTCACATCTTCACACAGTTCATCCACGTACATACTTGCTTAGCATCATCATTACAGAGAAAAACTGTTAGACATCTTTAAGATAGTTATAGTGACTTGATCATATCAATCAAGAAATGCCTTCACTCATTTCGTTAACTAGTGATCGTAGTATGGTTATGTAAAATGCATCAAGTCTTCGTTGATGTGAATTAAATCAATTAACCAATAAATCATCATAGTCTTAGAAAACCAAAAGAAAACCATTATAAAACATAACGCCTGTAACTCCTGAAAGGTAAAACAGAGGTGTATCTTATAGTAGGTAACATAAATATTCCTCAATTGATACACAATAATTCATTTAAGGAAAACATTCTTCAACAAAATCTCCTCTCCTCGTTGAGAAAGCTTGACAAAGCCACAATACAGCGTTCACCTGTTTATTTCATTCCGAACGATGGTTTTATTATTCATCCGGTGTCCTTTCGATAAAAGTTGTAAACTTATCGACGAATCGACGGAACCTTCAGCACTTGTTATTTTTCAATAACTTTCATGAGACATGACATCTTTTTAAGTAAGTGAACTCGTTGTGATTTTGATTTTGAAATATTTAGAAGTGGGTGTAGTTTTATTGCTGATCGGCTGTACTAAGGAAGATATTGTAATAATCAGTTTTGTGGAAGTTGTAGGAAACATTGTTTTTTTTTTTTAAACATTGGATTATTGGAAACCGTCAGTATTTTTGTGCTACTACCCACATTTTACCTTTGAGGCGAGTTTAATGCCATCAGCAGCACAACAAAGTCAAAACCACCATAAACCCCACTCTTCTAAAGAATCTCCAAACAAAATCCAAGTAACCAACTAGTACATTACACCCACACACAACAACATCCTTAGAAGCAAACTCAGCAGCACAGAGTAATGCTCGTCCCCTGGCGCCGCCCGCACATCGTTATGCAGCCTGAACGTTTTCCGACTCCACTCACTGAATTCCTGAAACATCGATATGTTGGATGTGGTATAATTTGTAAGAAACTAGCGATTATACAAACTGGTAAAATAGTAAAAGAAGATGTGATGGTTTTACGTTTATCGTTTATATATATAGTTTTACATATACATGCATAATGTCAGACTCTTGGGGGGTAGAAACTATATAACGTCACCTGCTACGATCCTGAAAATGGTAATAAGAATCTAGGAGGAATTCTGTCTTCTATTTGTTTTTCCAGTTGTTTCGACCCAGGGCTAATGTAGACCACTGGTTTTTTCCAGATCATTGAAGTTATGAGAAGCTTTTACCCAACTGTGGGATGACGCAGGCTTACAGTATCAGTATTTTGTTCTTACAGAAAGAAAAAAAATAGAATGACTTAATATGAAGTTCAGATTTCAGAATAATGTAAGATTAAATTAACATAAAGTTGACTGGTAACATTATTCGTTTTTCGAAGGGGATGCAAAAAACGATGGATTTAATATAAATGATTACCAAGTTATAGAATAAGTTACGTAATTTTGTTCTTAAAGAAAGAAAAAAACTAGAATGTCATTAGATGAAGTTCAGATTTCAGAATTAAGTAAGATTAAGTTAGGATAAAGTTAACTGTTAACATTATTAGTTTTTCCAAGAGAACGCAAAGGTCATGACGATGGATTTAATATAAATGATTATCAAGTTATGGTGTAAAGTTACGTAGTAATCGAAGCAAATTACAATAATTTGTAATTCAACCAAAAACTCTTACCAAGTGTTGTAAACTTATTGACATCAACGCTATCTTTTCTCATAAGAATCAGTGAGACACTTTTTAAACACATTTTTTGATACGTATCTTAAAAAGTTTCCTCTCCCTCTTCAATTACACCACACAATGGAAAAGTTGAATCAATATCTAACTTTTTATTATTGAAAGTATTTATATATTATTTCACTGTGTCCCCTTTCACTTTCACAAAAACTTCTTCAGTAGGTTTAATACACTTAGGGGGACAAGTTAGTTCTTTTGTTTCAATCATATTTTCCCTCACGTTTTCGAAGTTTTGTCGAGTTTTTTTTTCTTTTTATTATCGGGAGAGTATACTATGCTTTTAGAAGGCAGTTTCGAGTCCCGGGATTTCAAGATGACAATTGCAAATAATGCGTTGTGTTTTTGTAATGTTATGTGATGCTAAAAAGGAAAGTTTGTTTGTTTTTTTTTTGGTTTGCGTGTCAAATTGACTGGTACTTAGAAAAGAGAGTGCATATGGAAAGTACTTCATACTTTACATAAGTACTCTCTTTTCTAAGTATATATCTATCTTTTTCTTCATCTTTGTTTTATACAGGGTGTAAACAGACTCTTCACGAAGCCTTTAACCAAGCGTTGTGTACATCAAGCTAAGTAACTTTACGCAAAAATTATTGCTGGAAAATGACATTTTTTTTTGGGGTGAAAAATCACGTTTTACTTTATTACTCAATGTAACGCATTCAAAACATTGTGCTGATGGATATATTGAACAGTACAGGGGTCGTGAAGGTGTCTTAAGTAAAAAAATACATTAAAAACATGTACTAAAAAAAAAACTTGTGAAAAAGTTGGAAATTTGACTCCCAATATCTCCGTAACTAGAAGGTTCCCAGGTATGGTCTAGACAGGGAGAACAAGTGCCTTTCGGCTTTGTTAAGAGTCTGTTTACACCCTTTATATACATAACATCACGCCTGTAACCCTCGAAGGATTAGGCAGAGGTATACCTGGTAGTCAACTCAGATTTCATCACTTATACGGGGTGGAAGAGACACCAACGCGAAAACAGTTACCAAGTATTAAGTACTTCATCATCATCAAAACAAAATTCAGCTGTTTCAAACATTTTCACCGTGTAGTTATTGCACTTTGGTCGAAAACTGCTGTTTTTGTTAAATGACCGATGAAAAATTTCTATTTAGGGGGCTCAGAACGACGTCCTGAATTCATGGTAACCATTTTCACGTCGGTGTCCCTTCTACCCCATATTTTAAGTTCTCCATAATAGGGGGCGAGTCTATTGCCATCAACTGGGCACAAATCCAGTCTCCGTGGCTGTTATTGAGGAATTCTTGTTGGAAAAACTCGACCTGTAAATCGAACTCAGAAGCTCATGCAGTGCATGAGTCTGGCTTGCGACCACTCGACCAATGAGACAGTATCAGATCTAAAATAGTGCATAGTAGACTTTCATTTCCTACGTCTTAAGAGCCCTGCGGAGGCCGCGCGCAATTGCAATTTGAAGCGAAGGAAAAATCCGGAAAAAAATTATTATCTCTGTTTCACAGCTCCCGGCGCATTACGAAGCTGCGCGGGAGCATGTGTAAATAGTGTTTACCTAGCTACTATTCTATAATTATCGTTCATTCATATCACCGCTGAACATTTGTGATTAATTTGAATGTGTGCCGTAATACCAAAAATGATGAATGAAAACTCAATGCTTTTCCATTTTTTTTTTGTATATTGGGTAACTTAACAATATAAGTCATGTTTCGAAATAAACAAAATGAAAAATATTACTGTTTTTAATATAGAACAGATGAGATGAAAACATCTTATTTATACTGTAAAAATGAGAGAAATTCAAGTAGTTTACAATTCGTTTTAGGTAAATATTTTGCAAAAAACAATAAAATGGAAACCTAGGTAAACACTGTCTTGTTCCGAATAACAGCTTATCAAGGTCGACATATGCTTCAACTGAAAATGATTTTGGTATTACGTTTGTATGGACAATTCATCGTCCGCCGGCCCCTTAAAGATTACGTTTCCTGGTAAAACTATTAATCCTAATTACTTATTTAACAATTACAGACGTCAGCAAAATAATCTCCCACTCTTGTTTTCCATTAAATTCATGAATCATTAGTATTCCTACTAATTATTACCTGCAAGATCTGAGTAAATAGAGCTTGTTTGTATTTTTGCTTGTTTATCACTTTATCAGCGAGCAAACTGAAAATAAATAGCTCTTTGACGTTCGTTTTCTCAAGAAATATGACGACAGATAAGTTCTTGGAAGATGAGTTTAATCAGGTAACCTACTGCGTTAGTTGATTACGATAAACATTTGTAAAGAATGGTTATGATATGAAAAGAGTATATTTTTGGCTAAATGAGTACAGGAAGACCAAAGAAACGATGGATGGACTGTGTGAAGGATGATATGGCTAGAAAGGAGCTAACTACTGAGATGATGAGTAATAGCGCCGACCCCAAGTAAATTGGAATAAGGCAGGATAATGATGATTATGATATGATATGATTTGAGATGAGGTTAAAATAGCAGTAGAAACCATCAACTCGACATGGCAAAGTCTTACATAGTGGTGTAGATATAGCACTTGTAACTGCAAACACAGTAACTTAAATAAAATACTATTACAGTGATTAGGTATTATATAAGGCAGCTTATATGACCTGACGTATGAATGTGGATGAAACAAAACAAGGTATGTGAGAATAGTAGCAGTGCAGGAAAGGGTGTGAAGCTATGAATCCTGTACTTGTAAGTTGGCCTTCCAATGTTATCTAGCTGTTGTTTGCTGTTAAAGAACTGGGCATTATTAAGAAATCTTTGAGTAAATTAAATGCAATCAGAATCAAAAATCAACGGAAAGCTGACCCATACCTTCTAAACATATTTTAATCTTATTGACGACTTTAAAAATCTAGCCATTTACAATAATAATAAAATAATGCAAATTCAAAAGCAAACATTATAAATATCAATGCACAAAGCATAGTTTGTCAGAATGCGATCAGAGCGGGGGAGGCCGAGGGTAAGACAAAGGGCTCAAATCTATCGTGGTGTAGAGTTACATGCGAAAACATAAACAGACGTATGATATTGAATATGAGGCCCTGGATGAAGGAAGAATGGATATGGCAAGAAGAACACTGGGAACATAACATACACGTATAGGAACATAATATGTACTCTGAATCTACCATAGTTTGAATTAGGCTGCAAATCAGCACTTTTTGAACGGGTATTATATAAGACAGTCTCCTGAAACGCCGCCTTCATCATTTCCTAATAGGGTAGGAGAAGTAGTGGAGAAAAATCCCCAGCAGCAGTTAGATTACAGAAAAGAGGCTTTCTCCCAGCTATGGGAATAGTAAAGACTGAATATAATAATAATAATAATTCATTTATTTCGGACAGAATCCATATGTGTTAGTAACAATTTTCTTAAGATCTATGTTAGTAGGTACATAATATAACGCTCACAATCTTCCCGTAACTATTCCCACCCAGTGAACCTGAATGGGACAGTCGTGGCGGGATGCAATCATTTGCAAAATGATATACAATTCACATTGCGAGCATTTCTCAAGCAGCCGTTTTCTTCCATTCATGGTCATTGTTTTAACCTTCATGAAGAAGAGGTGAAGCTTAGTGAAGAATCACTAAAAACTTTCACTGTTAGTATTAAGTTTCATAGCAAGTCACGTGTCCACATCAAAGGAGAAAATTACCATATAAACAAGCAGAAACATAATCTGTTTCCCTCCACGCTTCCAAAGATAACACTAGCCCGCGGCCACTACATTAGCCACCACAACCACTAAACATTTATTGAAAGTGTAAATCAAACAAACATCCAGCCCCACATCAAACTGACAGTCGACAGCAGTAATCTCGGCTCTATTGTCGAACCCGCTACCCTCCGGCAGCCAGCCAACTACTGCACAATCAGCCGACAATACTCCACCACTCAGGCTCCCATGTTTTCCTTTGTAATCATCCCCTAACGCTCACCCCTAATGATTTTTCTCTGTTATTTGTTTTTGTTCTGTAATTACTGTTTGGTTTTCCCGTGAATTGCCCTGCGGTTGTAAATATGCGGTTTAAGATGGTTTAGCTTAGTGTTTGTGGTCTGGAGTTAGAGAGGGAAAGTGTCGGAAGGTATATAAAGTTTATGGCGCGTCTAAGTTGCACTGAACTTTTGAAGTCATGCTTTAACATATACCACATATGAAAAACTATTAGTAAAGATGTTAATATAATTGTATTCGACAACGAACATACATGAAAAATTCGTTCCCAAATAACTAGAACTCTAAATCGAAAAGCCTAAGAACTAAATTCAATAATCACAAAACCAAATGAAATCCACTACAGAAAACCTCACTCGCACATAAAAACTAATCAAACTTAATGAAAAAGCTAATAACCAGACGCAAATCCCATTAAAAAGCAACCGCAATCCTAAAAAACATTGCAAGGAGAAATTTCAATATCAATTGTGAAGCGGTCCCAGCGTAGCACCCTGCGGAACTCCGACACGTGTATCCAAGGCTTAGCCGCTCTAACAATTAAGCATTAAACTCCGGTTAATTTAACCGAGTGAGTATTGTCGCCAGAACCCTTTGAGTTCACAATATGAGCGGTTCGAGAAAAAAGCCTATTTAAATCCTCGCAGTTTCTATTGATGGACGTTGTTGAATGCTTTAATATAGACATTCGGTTGAATAAGGTCTTTGGTTCGGTTTGATTATTGAATTTCCGGATTTGGGTTAGTTTTGTGGTGTATTTGAATACTTTTAGGTCTTATAGCGTTGTGGTAGATGAAGTTTGTGTGTGTTTGTTCGGAATGATGTTAGGATTGTTGCACTGTCTGATAGTTGGGGTAGGATTTCAGCCAAGTGTTATGATAATAATAATTTTCCTCGAAGTATATAGCAATATGCGAGCAAGAACATAGAGTGACTATCAAGTTGATATAAATAAAGGAAAGTTTCTATGAACTGATAAACACTTCTGCTAGCATATATTATTTTTAAACCACGTCTATAGCTAGCTAGGTACAGAACAGCGGGCAGCAGTAACTGCAAAGCTTAGACATGTCTACGAAGTACACATAAATAAATAATAATTAATCACTGCACGTCTAGCATGAAAAATAGTGCCATCAAAAACGTCATGTACTCAAATTAAATTAATGTACTTCCTGAACGAATTAATGTTAAAGAAACTATTAAAAGTGGCGATTTAAATAGAAACAATTGTTAAATCAATTAGTGAAGACCGGAAGTAGCATAGGAAGAGCCATACACCGATAGCTGACCAGAGAACGATCCCTGAATTATTTATGCCCCCCCGTTCCGTTACATTGCATATCTAATGAGCTGTGCCTAGGAATATTTACTTTGAATTTAATATTAATGCTTGTGTGCCGTGGACTGACTGCCGATACAAGTCTGCGATGCGTCTGTACCCCGTGATGAATTCATTCTATATATCTTTTGCTTTTTATTTATAATCTGGGTTTTGTAAAACATTTGTTGGGATAGCCAGGTAGGCGTAATTTGTGGATGTTTCTTTGATTGACTATTTGTTTTGGGGATTGGAAGGAATGTTTGTATCTTTGGAATAATGGGAGGTTTTAATGGTGTGGTGATCGATGGCTATCCATAGTATCCATTGACCGAGCATCATGTAAATCTCCCATTTTCATCCTATAATTCTCATCTGCAACATTCGTTATTGGCGTAGTCTGTTAAGATCTTACTGCAAATACATTTACTAGATCAATTGTCAACAAAGTCTTTCTATCGGTGGTTTCATAATACTCAGACCATCATATATTTTTAAAAGTCTTACATACCGCATAAAATAAAGAAACAACTATGCTCCCAAATACACTGCCAAAACAAGCCCCAATTGAACACAAACTAGACCAGAGTCAACACGTTTCTTTCACGCATTTCCCACAAGTCGTTGTTAGGGGACGAGCGGCGCGCGCGCCGACTCCGGTTTCATCCTAAACAATAGCACATGACCCTCCTACAGCCATTACTACAACACAATCACTCTTGATTAGCTATTGACCTATTTTCAAATGTATATTTTCAATACAATTTTAGTTTATTTTCAAACGAACTAATTTTGTTTGGGTATTATTGCGTATGGAACTTAGTTTGAAGGGTTAAATCAAGAGTCTTTTGACAGCTCCAACATTTATGGAAATATTATTCTTATTACTAAGAAGAAAAAGTATACAACGCTGATTTAGATGTAAAATAAAACCATAAAAATATACTGTACAACCTTATCGCACAACAAGTTGTAAAATTAGATTGAGTTGAAATATTACTTCAGTTACCAGCTACATTTTATACATTTCTAAACTAAACTTTTTCACTCAATTACTCACAAAAATAGATAAACAAATACTGTTAATGATATCGTGCTGCAATAAATCTATGTACCAGGGCGGCATAAGAGGGCAGGAGTAAGATCGTACAGAGATAGCGCGCCTAAAGGACACTTTGATTGAACGGAGCGGACAACGCAGATAAGAACCGGCTACACTATTTGCATACTAAATGAGTCGATATTAATTTTACCGAGACTGGTCTAGCTTTGTTAGGGAGAAAGGTAAAGATGCCTAGTACTTAATACTTAGTACAGGGCCTATTAAAATGGATGCAAAAAGTTGGACGCAATCAAGATAATGTTTTGTTTGGACCGTTGTTTTGCTTGTGTAAAAGTAGTTTCTTAAAAAATACTGAATTATTTAATTCTGTAATTCCATTTTTAATCTGTATTTTTTTTCTTAACTGTCAATGTTATTTTAAGATATTTTTTTTGTACCAACTAAAGTCCAGACAAAAATACAAAAAAAAAACTTATAATTTCTCTTAATTGAAACTTTCAATTTATTTTTTCTAAGCAACATGCTTTTTCACGCCCAAAGCGCGGAGTATTAATTAAAAATGCATAGCTCTTATAATCTATAGTCGTTAACGAAGCTCCTTTTATTTTCTGTGCTCCTAGTACATGCAGTGTTTATTTTGCATAGAGAAACGTTTATATAGCATTTACTACTCGGTTTAATTAAGAGGCAAGTATATGTCGTAATGGGGATTTTATGTCTAAAGTATATGGCGGTTACGCCGTATTTGATTTAGCTTTAGTACTAGCTCTAAAAATAAGACTTTTAACATGGTTAGAAATGTAAAGGTGAAATGCAAAATTACCGTCAGCATCGCTATCTATATCTATATTATCATAGACGCATACAATTCATACATTAAAGTTGGTTATTGTTTTCAATCCACGATCGTCTTTTTATTAATTTTCAAGATACTTTCTTAAAAATCCAAAAACCAAAAAAAATTGTCATGACAAAAAAACTAATTAAAACTACCGTTTTTTTACATGAAAAAAACAAGTATTTTCCGCTTTTCATAGATAATGACTTACAAGAAGTATCTAAGTACGCAACTGGTTTTCACAAGTTTACAGAAAGACAATTCTCTTCTCAAGAAAACAGTGAATTAACCCAAAATCCCGCGAAAACTTAGCCAAAATACAACAAAAGCCAATCACAAAAATCACAGGTAAAATTGCGTGCTTCACTAGTCGTAATAAAAAATATATGATAATCATATGTCAAGCAGTACCACGTAAGGATCCATAGTGTCAGGTTCCCAAGCGGTCAGTGACTTATGGCCGTGTAGTTTCTATTAAATCATTTTGTTTATATTATTAACTAGCTGAGCCTACGGATTCACTTGACGATTTTGTGGTAATTGTTGTACGCAACAATTTTTCGTTAGTGTATTTTTTTTTGACAGACGATAGTCGTGGGATAAACATTGTATAAATGAATTCAAATTATTGTTATCAGCAGTTGCTTACTTTAAAAATGACTGGTAAATCCAAATATATCCATTAAAAAACCAGTAATTCATAATCCCAGTAAGAAAGAAGCTGAAGAAAGAAAGTGTATTTTTTTTATGACAGTTTCATAGACCACGTACTTCAAAAATACAAAACACTCGACACTTCCAAAAAATACAATATGCTAGCTTATAGACACAATCCAAATCTGAATGGGAAAAACCCCCCCATTAAAAAACGGACAGACACACAAATCAAATTAACAATACATGGAAAGTTACCAAATATGCGCAGACGAAGGCGCCGGGGCATTAACATGGCAATCACGATGGCCGTAAAGCGGTGACATAAATAGCAAAGATTAAATAGACATAAAACTTGCCCTTGAATAGTACAGTGGGCCGCATGGCAGTGGTAACCAAACCAGATTACTCTGGCGTTTAGCATAGTACCAACATCTGTGAACCAGTTCCTCACTCTCTTGCCCTTGTTCCAATATATTTGGGGTCAGCGCAGCATGTCTCAAACTCAAAAGCATTTATTTCAATTAGACCATTTTAGGCACTTCTGAATGTCAGAAAAACAAAGAAGGCTAAGCTACAGTCACAGACACAAGACATAATAACTTGTGAAAGTACTGTAGGTGCCCATTCCAAAGCGTAGATCTCTATGGAGAAGAATGGGCAAGAAACTCCATGGATACTCTTTTCAATCAAAGTATTGTTACAAAATCTAGGTTACATCATTTATGTTGAGATTATACATGTATGTGAGAACGATGTAGAATACGAGCACGTTAAAAGCGTCCAGAGTAAAAGAATAATGAACAATTTAAGAACAAAGTAAGAAGTTAAAATAAACCGTGGCAGCCTAGAGATGACCAGTCCCAACTAAACAATCTTCTTTTTCCATACTTCTCTATTACTCGTCATCTCAGCAGTCACTTCTTTTCTAGCATAATTATCATCCTTCACACAGTCCATCCACCGTTTCGTTGGTCTTCCTCTACTTTTATACCCATCCACATTCATACTCAAAACTTTTCTCACGACATTTTCCAGATTCCTCTGCATCATACACCGACTACCACACCACTTTTCAGTCACCGGTGCCGTTTTCAGACTTCCTCTTATATACTCATTTCTTATTTTATCCATTCGTGTTGCACCACACATCCCCCTTAGCATTCTCATCTCAGCCATATGCAATTGCCTTCTGTGAACCGATTGCGGACTCAAATTGGCCGCTGCAGATCCAATCTAGCTAGATGGGTTATAATAGTCCTATCTCATGACGTAATTGTGGAGTCCCGACACAGGATATGCCTTATCTTCACTACTGAACTACCTGCACCCTCTAAGACTTAAATGAGGCAAATGATAAAGATGTCCAGGTATGATGTGGCTGACTTACTGGTCAGACAATATTTTAAACATTAATTCGAGAAGAAGACGATGTATAGTTTTAAAATGTTTGCCCAGCTACTGCGTCGTGAAGGCCAGATAGGCAGTTGATTCTCCTAAGACAATACTGGTATTTAGTTGCATACAAGACAGCTTAGGCAGATGATGAGGGGCTGCGGGACTGTTCGAAAGAGATACCGCGGCCCTGGAACACAAAGGGCAGGGAAGGAACATGGATCGGTTTTAGTAAGAACGAGTCTGACGCTCCCTTTGCCGCTCCGCCCAGAGCGGGAGAAGTCATTTGATGATTTTCCATCCGAAATAAAATGGCAGATGATGAGCCTATAATATCTCTATTGCTAAGACACAGCTTGCACCATGCGGGCCCCGTGCTAGTTAGTTTATTTTTTACATACCTTCGATTTCATGGTCCAAAGAAATGCTGGCTACCACAGGATGTTTTATCTTCACCGTTTTAAGAGCAGTGGTGAAGAAATAATTCATATTCAGTAAGAAAAGAGCTTGTCGGGTTTCCTCAGGACCTTCAACACGTATTTCATTTGGATCAGTGAGAGGAGTTTGCGTACCAGGATTTTGGGCCAAACGTATTTAAAGGGGAAGTGTCGAGTAGCCCGCCAAATTAAAATTTTCTTACGTTTTTAGCAATTTGCAGGTCAGTGTCAGGTTATACAGGGTGTAAACAGACTCTTCACGAAGCCGTCAACCAAGCATTATGCACATCAATTTAAGTAAATTTACGTGAAAAACTTAGTGCTGGGAAACGACCTTTTTTTTGGCTGAAAATTCACGTTTTACGGAAGGATTAAATAGTAAGGTCGTGGAGGTGTTTAAAGATTTTTATCTTACATTAAAACAATGTATTCAAAAAAAACCTTATCAAAAAGTTGGAATTAAGGTTCCCAGGTCTTGAACAAAAAAAATGATCGCAATGACGGGGAGAGCAAGTACCTTTTGGCTTCGTTATAAGTCTTTTTACACCCTTTGTATCAAAATATGATATGCGACCGTAAAACACGTAAGAAATTTTTAATTTTATGAGCTACCGTGGCGCTTCCACCTTAAACATTTTGCCATCGATACGCTAAGAGGAAGATCACACGTAAATCTAGCCGTCACAACTTTTCTGGCCTGTTATTCGATTGTAACTCCGTCCTACGCTAGTCCAGCTCACGGTACTGACGTGCGTACACCTGTACATCGTTTAATTGTACTTAATTTAGTACGGAACCGATTTTGGTTAGTATTAATGTTAGGAATACTAAGTATAGGTAGGGGCTAAGTACTGATGAATACTAAGCGGTGTCGGCGCTGTCGCGACGTGTAAATTGTATTGTCTAGTTTTTAATGGGCTTAGCTTATGGAGAATATTAAGTTTTTTAAATGATTTTGGGTGGTAATCAATCGGGCTGCTTGATTGCCACCCAACATCATTGACCTCATGGTCTATAGCCGTTTATGGAAAATTAGATATTTTTTAGTTTTAGAGGCATAATTTAGCCTGGAGACCTGAAGACCTGGATTCAGACATACGTTGTTTTTACTTCTTTTGGCGCGCTAGGGAAAAATGATGAGATCAAATTAATTTTTACGATGCGCGCGCACACCGTTACGAAAAACCGACACCCTGAAGTTGGCTAGTCAACATATACCCTGAAGTTAGCTAGTCAACATACACCCTGAAGTTAGCTAGTCAACATTTTAGTTTTATACGCCAAAGAAGTGTAACTTCTTACTTGCGTACATTAAGTACACACACTTTTTTTTTATCTCGGAAGTAAGTTTCGATAGGATTAAGTTAGTAAGTAATATGTCTCATTAATCAGGTTGAGATCTAAAATCGGCTAAGCGGTTTTGTATATGTCATAGACATGTTTCGATCAAAAATACCTTAAAAAATTCTAAATGGAGGAATTCCACTACCCACTGCATAAGAAATCGGAATCTTGAACTATATTCTACCAAGATATCGTGTGTGTTTAGTTTAACACACGATTTCCTGATTAACTTCTCATCTACTCCAAAATATCAATCAAGACAAAAATCCAAGATGGCAACGCCGACATCTGTTAAACATATTATTACGAACGTTTTTGCTCCGTCTTACTGTCGATAGCCAAAGATGACCAAAGCCTACGACAAAGTATCACACTCGATACTATTAACAAAATTAAATGGAGTTGGCATCAGGGGAGACGCACTTGACTGGTTAAAATCATATCTCGCTGATAGGAAACAGTATGTACAGATAGAACACCTAGATGACGACACGTGCGAGTTACAAAACGTGCGCTCGAACATACTAACCACAAACTGGTCTATTCCACAAGGTAGTGTAATAGGATGTATACTTTTCCTTATCTACATTAACGACCTGCCAAAAATATGTGACCACCTATGTGTTTTGTTCGCTGATGACATATCCGTACTCTTTAAAAGCCCTACTAACAACCAACAATATAACTCCCAAATTATTGAAACTTTTAACCTAGTAAAATGCTGGCTTCAGAATCACAATCTTGAAGTAAACAACAAAAAAACTAAAATCATACAATTTAAACCCTACCAAAAACAAAATATTAACTTAAAAAATATAACAAACACTATCCAAATTGAAGAAGTTAAAGAATTCAAATTATTAGGTATTACATTAGACTCTCACTTAAATTGGAAAACACATGTCGAAAAAACTAAAATAAAACTGTCACAATTTTCATACGGACTTAACGTGCTCAAATCAAATACTAAAACCCACTGTGCCCTGTCTGCATACTACGCATATGCCTATGCGTGGCTACGCTACGGTATCATCATGTGGGGACACAGTGTAGATGCTAATGACTTATTTATTGCACAAAAGAAATGCATGCGAATATTATTTCAAATAAAACCTAGAGATAGCTGCAAACCCCACTTTATAAAAGAAAAAATACTAACTCTGCCCTCCATTTATATATTAGAAATAGCCACTTTTGTTAAAAAAAACATGAAACTATTTAATTTTGACAAGAATGAGCGCCGCAAAACTAAGTTAATTCTACCAGCACCTAGACTACAAATGTACAAAAATAGCCCAGAATATCGAAGCATACAAATATACAACAAATTACCTGAAAATATACGGTCCACGAGAACACTATGTGTATTTAAAGCTAGGGTAAAGTTATTGCTTTTAGAAAAATGTTACTATAGTATCGAAGAATTTATAGATGATAAAATGTTAAAATAGAGTTCAAATATATATGTATGTGTTAATTTTAATATAGGTTTTTTTATGTATAAGGCTAGATATAAGTTTAATTAATATAATATTTTTAATGTTTTTAAGTTCCTAATGATCTAAATAGACACTGCAATATTATTAGTTTTAAGTTATCTTGCTGCGCCCTAACAGGGTCATGTACTCACTAGTTTTAAGCCTAGCGTGTAAAATTGGATGTGTACATTGTGCATTGAATAAATAAATAAATAAATAAATAAATAGATATCGCAAAAAACTTTCACTTCCAGGAATCGAACCTGGGATTGAATAGACGGCCCTTGTTTTTGGTGAAATGGGTACCTACTGCAGTTTTTTTGCTAGTCTGTAGGTAAGATTACCCTGCCCATATTATATACTCGTGAATCTTCAAAACACCTGAACCAATGCAAGTTGTTTCAAAATATGAACTGCTACCTCGGGGTATTCCTCAAAGCGCAACTGTTTTAAGCGCAACCAACTAAGCGCAACTAAATTATTCCTCGAAGCGCAACTATTAGAACACCTTGAATTTGTGAGTGCAACTGATGGTTGTGCTTTGAGGAATGATTTAGTTGCGCTTAAAAACAGTTGCGCTATGCTCTCGATCTCGGTTCTTATCCATGTGGTTTAATGTCCCATAACTCTTAAAGTCTCTTAAGTCAGTATCATTTAATCAAAAGACGTTGACTAATCTATGTCCTTTCATTTCACATCCATTCTCAGACAGTCCTCTATGTTTTCTGATTGTCTTTGGCTCCTAAAAATATTTTTTTTTTAGAACAACTTCAAACGTTCTGCATATATACATGCGAGATATTTTCATCGATCTGGATCTATTGTAACAGGCAAATCCTGTCAGGTTTTAGTCAACCTCAAAACCTAGAAAAACCCAACAATCGCTCTAAAATAGAATAAAATAAAAAATTCAAATATGTCAGAAAATTACATTAGCGGTATCTCTAGAGAGCGTCACCATGTCGTCTGCTCACCCCAAATCGTAGTAAATTGGCAAACGATCGCAGTTCCCACGTCACCCGACACCCGCCACGCGACGTGCGCAAGCGCAGGGTGTTTGTCGCAGCGAATGTTTGTATCGTTGCGCGCTGCAAGTGACGCTGGGCGCGAAATTATAGTGAAGGGATCTGTGTATTAGCTATTATTGGGATTGGATGGAAATCAGTGCGAGTGTGAGAATGACATAGCTTTGAGTGCAAATGAAACCGAAGTAATAACTTTTTGTATTGAAGTGAAAACTTCTTTAGCATCGTTGTGATTTGAAAGTCCATGAAACGAAAAAGCGGACAGACACAAATAAAATTCATAAGATTTAACTTGGGATAAAATGAGATAGGAAGCATTATACAGTGTTTATCTTGAAGCCAACATTTTTGATGGGTTTCGATTGTACCACGTATGAATTGCACACATGTTTTTTTTTAATGTTGTTTATAATATGGAATATTTTATCTAACTATGAAAGTATCTTCAGGGTGTAAACAGACTTTTCACGAAGCCGTCAAGCAAGCGTTATGTACATCAAAATAAGTAACTTTACGCAAAAATTACTGAAACGACATTTTTTTTTGGGGTGAAAAATCACGTTTTACGTCATGACTCCATGTAACGCATTCAAAACATTGTGCTGATGGATGGATTGAATAGTACGGGGGTCGTGAAGGTGTCTTAAGTAAAAAAAAACATTTAAAACATGTATTTAAAAAAAGACTTATGAAAAAGTTGGAACTTTGACCCACAATATCTCCATAACTAGAAGGTTCCCAGGTATGGTCTAGAACAAAAAAAATATCGCAATGACGGGGAGAACAAGTGCCTTTCGGCTTCGTAAAGAGTCTGTTTACACCCTTTATAAATGAGTACATAAGAGAAAGTCTGAAAGTGGCGCCGGTAACTGAAAAATTGTGTTGTAATTGGTTGTCGTGGTATGGGCATGTGATGCGGAGGAATGAGGAAAATGTTGTCAGGTAAGTTTTGAGTATGAATGTGGATAGCTATAAGAAGAGAGGAAGACCAACAGTGGAATACCAGTATTACACATGGAGCGACTACCTATCTGACCTCCACAACCCAGTTAGTACTGGGTAATACGTTACCCCTTTTTTTTCGGATGGGAAATCATCAAATGACTTCTCCCGCTCTGGGCAGAGCGGAAGGGAGTATCAGACTTGTACTGACTAAAACCCATCCATGTTCCTTCCTTGCCCTTTGTGTTCCAGGGCCGCGGTATCTCTTTCAAACAGTCCCGCAGCCCTGGCAGGCATCGGTCCTTGCGGGCCCCTCCCTGTTCTGCCCCTTAGACATCATACAACAAAAGTTGCGTATTTGAGTTTAGAATGAGTGGTCATACTAGACTCAAAGACTCCTCTTTTACGGTCTATCTGTCAGAGGAGAGAGGGTCACCTACTTCAAAAATCATCTCTAAAGAGGTCCCTTACACATGTCCCCTGATAAAGACGGAGTATAGCCGACTTCCACTCGAGGGGAGGTTCCCTTAGTATCCGACTTTTCCATTACATTTAATGTGGCCAAATGAGACTTTACTTTGGTGTCATCGGGTACCGCCATACGTCTTAATGTAACGTCTTTTGTTTTTCTTTTTTTTGTAAGTTTGAGGGTAGGTAGAGTTGTTTGAAGGTGATTTGATGGTAGTTGAAGACTGAAGTGTGTTAGCGCTTTTGATTGGGAATGTCACTAAAGCATTTTTTTTATTGTCATAAGTATTCTGGTGAGGTCAGGTGCGTAGTACTCGCAACCGGCGTGCGTGTATGACCAGATGTATGAACGTGGACGAGGCAAAAGGAGTATATAAAGATCGTAGCAGGTGGCGTTCAGTGGTTTCTGCCTACTCCCATGGGAAAACGGCATGAGTTTATGTGTGTATTCTGGTGAGTTCGTTTTGAGGGTTTACTGAAAATAATTATGAATATTCAATCAGAAACGCAAGAATTGGTAATTTGCAGAAAAATCAGAATATACTTACACTGTTTGAATACCTTATTTATTAATATTCTTCTTGTTCCTGGCGCCATCTGTATTTCGCCATGTATTTTGTTATTTCAGAATTTTGCTTTCGAATTTCTGAAAATAAGCATAACAATAGAAATAATAAAACATCTTAATGCAACGGTAATCACAAAACAATTCCAATTAATACAAATCACATTAAAATTCTCCACAAAAACAATAACACATATCACATTACCCTCTTTTAACCGACTTCATTGACACACACCCCCACCTGGCCTGCGCGTGCGCTCCGCTCAATTCCAAATTCAAACTGGAAGTTTTGTTCAAACCCTTCCATTGTTCTTTTTAGGAATTGTTTTCGATTTAATTCATCGGCCGCGTGCATTTGACGGGTTGATTCAGGGGTCTGTTTAGGGCTGGTCCTGTTGACAAATACTTGAGTAAGCATGTACTATTTGCGGAAATATTGTGGTACATATGAGCACAGAATAAATAATAGTACTAACTAAAAGGGAAAAGTGGCAAAACTCGGGGAGGTGGATTTTCTAATCGTCTTCCAGACTTTTATTGAATCTATTACATAGGTGACCTTGTATGTTGTTCGTTTTAATGTACCTACCTAATGTTAAAAAAATATTACATGCTATTATTATGGCGGCATGTGTCCAGGTGGCCTACCATGACGTCTTAAAACATTTGTCATTCCATTGTGGGAAAGAGATGAGTTTCGCATAAGGTCATTTTCGCATGATGTCACTTTCGCAAAACGACATTTTGGCACAATGTCATTTCAATCATTATATATTACAATAAAAATTTGTATATTCCGAATTAATTACTCTCCTGAGAAAAAAAAAATGGCTAGAATTACATTCTGCGAAAATGTTTTTTTGCAAAAGTGACATTGTGCGAAAATGTCGTTTTGAGAAAATGACGTTGTGCTAAAATGTCATTTTGCGAAATTGACATTATGCGAAAATGACCAAATTTCAACGATGACATTTTGCGAAAGTGACGTTCTGCGTCAAGACCCTTGACACTCACTAGAATAAAATGTATAGTTTGACCAGATCATGGCCTGCTTCTGTTCCAAATTTCACCGAAATTGTTTCAGATGGATAATAATTTTGAAAAGGTAACCGACCGAAAGTTAGTTTCACATTTATGTTATTAGAATAGGTTTGATGTCACGGTTGGCGCAGTGGCTGAGCGATTAGCTGTTGCACTGCGTGAGCGGGTTCGATACCCACACGGAGCTAATATTTGTATGACCTACAGGTAGTTGCCAGGTCTAACTGTTTGTGTATGTGATTTTATTTTTGTAAACGCACCCACGATATAGGAGATATTCCTAGTGTGGGGTGCGCAAAGATAAAAAAGAAAAACTTCCTGCTCTGATATAAAATTCATTCAGGCCCTGTTTCACCACCTACAATTAAGTTCCCGTTAACTTACTTGGTAGATAATCTCATACAAATACTGTTCCATTTTTGAATTTATTCAGTAAGTAGTAGCTGTTCGGACATCGTGAAATAGAACCCTTTTTTTTTCGGACTCGCAATCATCAAATGACTTCTCCCGCTCTGGGCAGAGCGGAAAAGAGTGTCAGACTTGTACTGACTAAAACCCATCCATGTTCCTTCCTTGCCCTTTGTATCCCAAGGCCGTGGTATCTCTTTTGAACAGTCCCGCAGCAGCGTGAAATAAGCCCTTAGGCTTGTTTTCTTGAAGAAACACTCTTAATTCAGCTACATTATTCAACAAACACACATGTACCAATCTTCCCTTCACAGACTTCACTCACAATTATCTCCACCACGTTCAACCCTAAACCGCTGTACCGTATTGTTTTCTTAAACCAAAGTTAACCCTGCTCGACATAAGCGTGCTCATTGATTTGTTTGTTAAAAATAATTGCTGCTTCACGTCGAAGTGTGCTTTCTTTGCGTAGTGTTGATGTTGATGTTTATGTTGAATGCGTAATGGGGTGTGTAATTAGATTTTTATGTTTTTTTTTAGGGTTAAAAGTGGGTTGTTTTACTTATGATTACTTACGTTGGGCTGTCCAGTTCAGGACACTGAATGAACAGCCATACATAAGTGACTGCCTACCTGACCTCTACAATCCAGTTAGTACTGATACGATACCCCTTGGTAAGACTGGTTATCAGACTTTGTGACCTGTTACGACCTGTCAATGATCTACAAATGACAGCCATGACGAACGGTTTAACGTGCTATCCGAGGCGTGCAGGAAACTTGGTATGTAATGGGTGGTCACCCATCCACGGACCAACCTAGGCAAGTACGGCTTAACCTGAAGATCGACCCAAGCGGCTGATATTATTTAGCCACGAACTATAATAAGAATCATCTAAAAAAAAAAGGTGTGGTACGCGTTAGAAGTTATACATTTCTAGGACATAAACGAAAGTAAAGTAGTTTATAACAAGGTCTAATATCAATTACCTATACAACCTAACCTCCTAGATCCAGCAGTAGATTAAAAATAATAACCTAGGCTTGTCAATATGACACTACGAAAACGAAGTAAAGTAAAACTAGCTAACTTCAGGGTGTATATTGACTAGCTAACTTCAGGGTGTCGGTTTTTCGTGACGGTGTGCGCGCGCATCGTAAATATTTACTCTCATCATTTTTCTCTAACGCGCCAAAAGAAGTATAACTTCAAAAAAAACCCTTTCCTTACCAATAGAGGTCAAAATAAACAGGTGGGCACAAACACACCAAATTGAAACAAAAAAAAACAAAACAAACATCGATTACCAAATCGATTTCCGTCACGACAGTCATGCACGTTTTCATCAACACTAAGCGAACACCTAACAGACTACCTTAAGGGGCCGGCGGACGATGAATTGTCCATACAAACGTAATACCAAAATCATTTTCAGTTTAAGCATATTTTGACCTTATTATGCTGTTATTCGGGTCAAGACAGTGTTTACCTAAGTTTCCATTTGATTGTTTTTTGCAAAATATTTACCTAAAACAAATTGTAAACTACTTGAATTTCTCTCATTTTTACAGTATAAATAAGATGTTTTCATTTCATCTGTTCTATATTAAAAACAGTAATATTTTTCATTTTATTTATTTCGAAACATGACTTATATTGTTAAGTTACCCAATATAAAAAAAAATTGCAAAGCATCAAATCATTTTTGGTATTACGGCACACATTCAAATTAATCACAAATGTTCAGCGGTGATATGAATGAACGAAAATGATAGAATAGTAGCTAGGTAAACACTATTCACACATGCTCCCGCGCAGCTTCACAATGCGCCGGGAGCTGTGAAACAGAGATAACAATTTTTTTCCGGATTTTTCCTTCGCTTCGAATTGCAATTGCGCGCGGCCTCCGCAGGGCTCTTAATATTATTACACTGTTGGAAATTCAACTCTTAGACGGTAAACCAAGAGTTGAAAATCAAAGGTGTAGCTAGTGAAAATGGATATTAGTGTGGAGTTATTACGTTTTCGCTAACGATATAAAAATGGCGGCTCAGCAGGGCAAACAGAATTATAACAATAACAGGCTGAACAGTAATGATGCATTTGCTCCATATGGTGTGAAACGGTTGTGTCGATTGTTTCCTGTTGAAAAAAAAACTAACTAGAGGTGTCTGCACCAATTACTATTAGTGAGGGTTTGAGCTTTAGTTTTTGGGGTGTCGAGAACATAATTATCACTACATATTATAAAACAATGTCCTCCACCGCGTCTGTCTGTCTGTTCGCGATAAACTCGAAAACTACTGCACCGATTTTTATGCTGTTTTCACCAATGGATAGAGTGGTTCTCGAGGAAGGTTTAAGTATATAAAATTTGTCAAGTTTTTGTTGCGGGAACGGCATCAAAATTTCATGATTTCTTTTGGTCGCGATAACCGACTGGGCGAAGCCGCAGGCATCAGCTAGTCTTTGAATAACTGGGCTGAGAGACTGCCTCGTTGGTCTAGTGGTCGCTAGCACGACTGCTGTACGAGAGGGACTGGGTTCGATTCCCGGGTCGGGCAAAGCGTTATTGGGATTTTCTATCAGGAATTTCTCAGTAGCAGCCACGGAGCCTGGGTCTGTACCCGGTTGATGGCAACAGGCTCGCCCCCTATTTCATGGGACTTTAACATAACTGGTGAAATGTGAGTGTACTATTAGGTACACCTCTGCCTAACCCTTAGAGGATAGGCGTGATGTTTATGGCTGAGATATTTGTTTCAGTGACATTTCTTACACAAGCAGAGGTGTACCGAGAGCTCATCCACAATCTGTCAGTCATTTTTAAGGTGGTTGCGTTAGGGTAGCCAGCGAAATTCAAATTTTCTTACATTTTTTGCAATATCCAGGTCAGTGTCAGGTTGTATGTTGATGAAAAATGAGTCGCGCTTGTAACACATGTTGCTCACCTAGTAATATATTGGCACATCTACGTTTTTCATATTTTACAGAAACAAAGATCAAAGATTTTATTAATGTTTAAAATTAATTAGTTACAAGTAATTACTTAATAATTATTATTTTTAATAAACTTATAAAATCTGTAAAAAAACGTAAAATGAACCCATAAATTAATTTTAAACATTTGTAAAATCTTTGGTCTTCGTTTCTGTAAAATATAAAAAAAACGTAGATGTGCCAATATATTACTACGTGAGCGATGTGTTGTTATAGAATTACAATTATGAAAATCATCAATACAACCCTCTTCTTTTTTTTTTCGGATGGAAAATCATCAAATGACTTCTCCCGCTCTGGGCGGAGCGGAAGGGAGTGTCAGACTTGTACTGACTAAAACCACCACCATGTTCCTTCCTTGCCCTTTGTGTTCCAGGGCCGCGGTATCTCTTTCGAATAGTCAAGTTCATTTAACCTTATTGAATGACTTTTTTATGTAATATGCATTGAACAAGGTTACAGGAACTTAGAGTGTTTTAAGTCCCAAATATGATTCAATTGAGGGCGACCCTATTGCCAGCAACCGGGAACGATTCCGGAGTACTAGCTACTACTGAAAATATCGCTATGAAAAACCAGCACTAGACTAACGAGGCAGTCATATCCAATTGTATCGACCACTACGCGTTAAAAACTAGTTTAACCTCACTATTCAACCAACAAATACCTACTCCACTAACCAAACATACCTATTACCTGTTAATTAATAACTAATCACACAGTAATAATACAACCTTATCATTACCAAGTAACGAACCAGAATACTCCATTAGTCTCATCGAATAATGGCTGACTATTCGTAATTTGAAATACGAATGAGTTTAATCATCTGTGGCCAAATGGCGTTCAATTATATTTGTAAAGAATTCGGTAAAGGGTTCGTGGATTTGAATTTGAATTTGGAACAGGTGTTTGAATAGTTCTCTTGACGGTTCTAAAATGGTGGCACATTTCAAATTAATTTAGTCCGGTTTTTTCGAATAGCCAGAGGTGTACCAATACCCCCACATTTCGCCAGTTATATTTAAATTCCATGTAGGGACGAACCTATGGACTGTGTAAAGAATGATATGGTAAGAAAGGTGGTGTCTGATGAGATGACGAGTAATAGAGAGAAGTATGGAAGAAAAAGACTTGCTGCGCCGACACCAAATGAACGAATGAATGATGAATGAGGGCAGGAGAATGATGATGTAGGAACGAAACTATTGCAAGTAACCTAACACAAATTCAAACTTCGAACAGTAACCGCAACTGTAAAATTTGAAAGGAAAAACACAATAACGTATATATAGTTCTAATCTGAGAATCGAACACGGAACACTACGATCAGCAGTCGTACTTCCAACCACCAACCACAGATACGAAACATGGATTGTAAGATGATGTTCTAAACAACCAACATCCTAATAGGGACTATAAACTTCAGTGTCTGGTATAAATTTCAACTTGCAAGGTCCACCCGTTCCTGAAAAAATCGGTGGTGACACACGGACAGACAGACAGGCAGACGGACAAGAGAGTGATCTTATAAGGGTTCCTTTTTTACCTTTTAAGGTACGGAACCCTAAAAAACCACCTGAATGCTTAGAAAAAAATCATCTAACTCACATAATGAAGTCCAGTCAAAAACAAATGCTTACGGCAGCGAAAACGAGAGCCGTACAAACATATGTTCCACTCACGTCGGCCAAACAGTACCTAATGATTATTGAAATCGCCAGTTGCGCGGTCTATTTTTGTATAGGAATTCTAAACGTTTCTTGCTAGAACGTACTGTGTCTATATATGTAGGATTCAGTTACTTGTAGATAAAGATTTCGAGCTTAGTATGTTTTAAACTGTCTTGGATCATTCATCATCATCATCATTTCAGCCCGTTTGCTGTCCACTGCTGAACATAGGCCTCCCCAATAGATTTCCAACGTGTCCGGTCCAATGCCACCTTCATCCAGCGATCACCCTGGATCATTCAGTTTAATCTAATAATGAAGACCTTTTTTTTTGTTTTCGTATGGGAAATCATCAAATGACTTCTTCTGCTCTCGGCAGAGCGGAAGGGAGTGTCAGACTTGTACTTACTAAAATCGATCTATGTTCCTTCCTTGCCCTTTGTGTTCCAGGGCTGCGGTATCTCTTTCGAACAGTCCCGCAGCCCTGGAACACAAAGGGCTCCCTGTTTGATAATTAAACCCTAAGGTGGATTTTTATAACGAAAACTACAACGGAAAGCCAAAAATGAAATGAAAACACATCACATAACATCACGACTGTAATTCCCGAAGGGTTAGGCAAAGATGTACCTAATAGTACACCCACATTTGATATATTTAAGTTCCAAGTAATAGTGGGCGAGTCTATTGCCATCAACCGGGGACAAATCTAAACACCGTGGCTGCTAATGAGAAATTCCTGATGGAAAAACCCAACAACACTGCTCGACCTGGGAAACGAACCCAAGTGTGTTATGTTATAATATTTCCTAATTAGTCTCTGAAGTCGATGTAGCATCCTGTAATCGTATTGGTATACGAGGTGTGGCTTCCAGTGTACAACTTTACATCAGAGATCAGATGTCATCAACATCTGCTTAGCCTTTTAGCCTACCCTCTGCCTTTTAGCCTAGCCTCTGCCTTTTAGCCTAGCCAACTATGTTGCGGTCGGCTTCCAGTCTAACTGGATGCAGCTGAATACCAGTACTTTACATGGAGCGACTGCCTGTCTGACCCCAACATAGTTGGGAAAAGGCTAGGCAGATGATGATGATGCCATAAGAAACTCAGACTGCTTAAGTCTAAGAATATCTCGTATAGATTGCTCTGGTTTAGAAATAGGGTATGTGACAGGAAGTAAAAATAGTTACTTTTTTATGAACTGTCAAAACGCAAAATGTGTACGTGATTTGTATGAAATAGCACGTTGTGACGTCATACTTATTTGGGATCAAATGTAATACTTATTATCAGTAAATCCAATTTTACAATTATATTGTCCCCCAATATTTAATTTCTGTACGGTGATGGTAGTTTTTAAGATGAGTGGCCTTATTTCTACGTATTTTTATATTTTATTTTTGACCTTGTCAACTAGCCTATTGCGGAGTACATGTTACTCCATACCTTCTAAGCCAAAAAATCAAGAACCCTGTTACCCAAAGTCATCAAGTTAAATGCAACAATACATCAGTGGCTATAGTTACGTTCTAACGATCGTTAACAACTATCATGGGCTACAATTAAACGCGAGTTTTTTCGGTAATTACTGGTAAGCTAAATGGATGGGAATCAATCATTGGTGTGGTAATGGAAATAGGTATGGAAGTACTTGGGGTATGGAGCAAAATGGTGATTTTTATTAGGATTAGCCTCGGATAAGTTCAGATTGGTGAAGGAAATGTTGGGAGTTTGATGACTACTTTTAGCTCAATCATTGGTTCTAGGTTCGACTCCTGGGTCGGGTAAAATGTTATTGGGTTTTCCCAGTAGCAGCCACGGAGTCTGGATTTGTGCCCGGTTGAAGGCAATTTCAAAAGGTAGCACAAAACGCATTGAGCAAGGCTGGTGATCAGTTCTCGTTCCCAGCCTGTATAAGATACAGCCCTGTCCAACAGTGGGACAGCTACCAGACTAGCACTTTTGTCAATATGTACTGTCAATATCTAAATTAGGATTTATCGGCCACACTTTCTGCTAACATCGCATAAATATTCCCGCAGATAATCTAACCAGTCTTCCTAACTAACACAAATTCATAGCAAAGGGACTTCAACTTCCTTATTTCATAACCTGACCATTAAGTCTGGCCATAAGGCAGGTGCCTACCGCGCATGCGCCGCTAATGTCAGACTGGCGTGCGCGTCGCCTCATTACCGGAGCGCTTCCGAAGTGTTACGACAAGACCCGAAGTGTTACGACAATAGCCGAACGCTTTAATTTTAACGTCTTTAGGAAACTGTTGGTAATTAGAGGGTAGGAAATAATATTATAAGGTGGGGATTTGGAGAAATGAGTAAGTGAAAATTTAATTGGTTGTGTTGTCATTTTGTTTGGTTAATCTGTGCAAGTGTTTAAATTGGATTTACGAACTGAATATTGATTGATCGCTAGTTTTCTTTGATTGCCACAGTGTAACAGTTACCATTGTCATTGCCAAATGAATCATTAATTTCTGATCACTAGCACAGGTATGATAAACTATTCGTTTTGGTAGTTTTGAAATGTGATGGTTCAGTGGTAACGGCCCCAACCTAAGTGGTGTAAGGTTGAGGGCTCGAGCCCAGATGGCACTGCTCTTCAAACGGCGGAAGGAAATCAACATGAGGAAACCAGCATGTACTAGAACCAAATATCAAAGTTTGTGACATGCACCAGCCCGCATTGGGCCCTTAGCGTTAGATTAAAAACCCCACTATTCTCATAGGGAGGAGGCCTGTGTCCCAAAAGTGGGAACATTGTAGGTTAACAAATCATCATAACATAACATCACGCCTTTAATCCCTGAAGGAATAGGCACCGTGATTTTTAACATAATTATTTTGCTCTAACGTAAACAAGTGACCTACAAGTCATTAGTGTCTAATTTAAACACACACGATTCTATGCTCATTGCCGACTTCCTAAGGCCAAACAAAATAAATATGTGTTTTTTTTTAGCTACAGCATTTAGTTATGGTTGAATGGGCACAGTTGCTCGTTTCGCGCCATTGATTCGGCTGAATCGGTTCTGTCAAGGGTCCAAATTATGTTTAATACAATAATTGATATAAAAATACTGCGGGTACCTTGTTTGAGCTTGTTTTAGCGGTGTTTCCAAAAAGAGAACATATTACTTCAAAAGGATGAAGTAAGTTTTTACAATTTTTTATGAAAAAAGATGTATTCCTTTTCTGCTTTTATCAAGATGTAAGTCCAAAAAAGGACATCAAAATTGGTTCAGTAGTTTAAATGTAAAGATATACCAGACTGACAGACAGATTCATATGCGGTGTAAGGTTTTAATTGAATAGTATCTCCTGGGTCTCGTAATTTCGTTAGGCAATTAACGATTATGAAGATCATTGGAAACCTTTTCTATTGGATGATCCATCTTCGTGGCTATCTGTGTTAATGGCGTATATTTTCCAAGCTTTTGCATTACAGGCCTTAAAAACCACAAGTTATTCAGCGTTAATACAGTACCTATATTTTCTCCGAATCGCAGCCTCTGAAATACCGTCTCTTTCTCACACACATTCTAACCAAATCTTCTCTCCTTGTCAACAGAGACCGCCATCGTCATCGTTGTCGTACGGAGGTGCGGTGAATGATGACGTTCGTTCTCCGGGCTCCGGAGGCACCCCCGGACCCCTCAGCCAGCCCCCGCCGCAAACCCTCGATGCGACAGATCCAGGTAAGTTCCTACAATATAATGATACCCTAGTACTTTATGAGTGGGATTCAGCTGCATTCGGTTAGACTGGGAACCTATCCTGGTATAGTTAGGAAAAGACTAACCCAGATGGTGATGAGTAGATAATTGCTTTTCTTAGCTGCTATGTTTAATTTTGAAGAACTTCAGACGCAGAGTTCCTAAATGATCTATGGCCCTAGTACATTCTCCAGCTCGTAGTCATTTCCCGGCTAAGATGATTACAACAGAAGAATGAGAGTTGACGCTTCCCGTGACCCAAGGGCTGGCTTTTACTTTGGCCAGAGGCTAAGTGTTGCCATACAACGTGGCAACGCCGCCAGTCTCTTGGGCACATTACCATCTGACAGCGTTGAGGAGGAGTTTTTCGATGCCCTTTTATAGTTTGTTGTTAGTTTATCTATTTTAGTTTAATAGTTTGTTTATTAAATAGTTTTTAATAATTAATTTATATAGTTAGTTTATCCTTAATGAAATAAAACAAATTTTCCCCCCATCAAAAAAAAAAAAAAAAAAGAATGGGAGACAGTTTCTTCGTGTTCTGGGAGCCTAGTAGTTAATTTGAGTAAATCGTTGAATAACATAACTTATCAAAAGCCCATCCAATAGATTAAAGTAAAACACTATTTTCCTGGATGTGATGATAATATTCATCATCATCATCAGCCCGGGATCACCCGTTGCTGTGTATAGGTCTCCCTTTTTTTCTGCCACACTTCCCGGTTCTGTGTGTCCTTTATCTAGGAGTTTCCCGCGACTTTGACGATATCGTCGACCCAACGAGGCTTAAGGCGGTCCTGGTAATATTAAGTTCGATAAATACTTTGGTACAACTACAGTCGCGGTCTACAGCTAGTCTAAATCAATGAACATCATTTTAATTGCGATATTTAGAGAAAATTCCATAATTACACATTGGAAGGATGAAAATAATCATTGGTTTCCGCCGGTGAATACGATTTTAACACCTAACTCAGGTTATTTGGCTCATTTAGTTAAATGCTCATTATTTCGGCATAAATTACAGTTTTTTTACTGATTTTAAATGCAATAAGTTAAGTTGTTCGTTTTAGGGAGGTAACACAGTGATAGTGTTGCCATACTAGGAAGATTAAAAGCAAATTAAAGAAGTAGGTGATTTCAAAGTAAATCACAGACGATTAAAGCTTATTTTGCAATAACTAAAGTCATTCAAAATTGAAGTCCATGGCAGAATTATTAAACAATTTTCAACCGTGTGATTAGTCTGTATCTCATCAGAATATGTAAATTTTAACGATCATAACACTATTTTCTTGCGTCAAACAAAAACAATCTTTTACGACGCATCGCATCGCTTGAGCGCACTTCACATACCTAATGATGTTTACTATTGCAACTTAGTAACTACTTGTATCCGTTCTAGTAATCGATTCTCATCGGAATATTCGATTAAATATTTATCGATTAACGACGACCTATCTAGTTTCATAGTCTGCGTAGGTTTTGTACTTCAAAAAGTGATATCAAATTACACGCGATTCAGAGCGAGAGTAAAAGTCAAGGGTGTGTTTATGTTACTCGTACACTTCGCCCGTAACAATTAACATGTCCACACTTGGAATCTAGATCCGACTTGCCACGTCAACACTCTTTGAGAGCCAATTGAAAACTGACAGGTCCACATCGTCACGTCACTATCGCACGTCAAACTTCTTCTGCTTGAAAATTTGTAAAAAGAACTGTGAGGGCTCGCCGGCCGAGCGTTTGTCAACGTTCCGAGATCCGTCACGAACGTGAGAATCACTCGTCACTCACACGAGACATGTTACCTTACGTATCTCGATCGATTGTCATGTATTCATTCGTAAATGACTGATGGGTGTCCGTAGACCGGGACGTTACGACGTTACAACACTAGCGCCGACCTCACAATAGGTATTGAAATGAGACAGGATTGTGTGCACGTATCGCCGATGCATCTCGGTTTATCGCTTTCATATTCCTATGCGCTGGTAATTTGTGTGGGATTACATTGTGCTATTCATATTTACCATTGAAAATATTCAGGTGCGGTGACGTTTTAATTTTTCCATGTTAAAATCCGTGTCTCCAAAAAGGTGCGACTACAAAAGACGCAATCACTAGCGCAGCGTTTGACAGCTGTCAAAAATGGCCGACGCGTTGGCGCGAAAAACTAACAAAGCGTCAGCGAGTGTGTTTTTTTCGCATTTCCACGTACTTTTTGTGGAAATATTATGCTTTCGACACACGTATGTGTAATTGTTTGGTTTGTCGCACGGCGGGAGCGGCGAAATGCTGGCCAAATTGAATTTTGTGAAGCCGCGGTGTTCGTACTGATCTGTAACTAGGAACCATTTTGTTTTTAACTTTTTCTGGTCTATCCATCGAGAATAAGTAATTGCGTAATATATCAGTGCGTTGCGGATTGTGAATCGTTTCGTGTCACCGGGCGACGTCTCACACGAGTGGAAAAAAATAATATGATTCAGTTGCGCCTATCTAAGGTTAAGAAGTTAACAGTTATTGTGCTTTTAACATATTGATATCATAAATCATTTGTTATTAGGTCACAGTTATTACTTGGCAGAAAAAGCTGCAATTAATATTATATCAATATTATCAGAGTAGGTATAATAAATACAATTATTATGTCAGATAAGACGTCTTTATTATCTGGAATACAATTAAATCTTAATGGGTTTAATGCTGAAGTAAAAAGATGCCAAAAACAATTAGAGCCACAGAACCCGTTTCAACAAAACAATAACTGGTCTAATTAAAGCAAAAATTCCCTCGTCCTCCGCTGCGTGCCATAAAGGGCTAACTTAACTTACTCCCGTGAATTATTCAAAATTCAAAATTTGCCTATAATTCAATCAGTCCATGTCCCCGTCTCCCCGGGGAGGGGGTGTGGGGGAGAGCGGGGCGATTATTTCAGAATTTAATATTAATTAACTGACGCTCTCGGCGCTCATAATTGCGTTTTTCAATTACCGAATGACAATTATGCGAAAATTTTGGATCAGACAGGACAGTGCTGCTAATTGTCAATCGTTGACACTTGTGCGGATGATTTTTTTCGCGTCCGCCATGTTTATTGACATGGATTGAATTTATTTTGTTTGGTTTAAAATAAGAATTTTATTTTTGATTGGTTGGGAAATGAAGCAGAGATGGAAAATGATTCAGCCTTATTTGGCAAGTGAAAAGTCAGCATTTTAATTTTCTGTTAACGTTAAGTTATTTGGATTGGATTTATTGGAGGAATACTTAAATCATTACTTAACTACTATTCATTAAAAGGCAATTCTACTATGTTCACTTTTTCAAGATTTGTCAAATCCCTTCGTCTAAGCATAGGGTAGTTTTTTGCAATTAAGAGGTTAGTGTCATGTTGTTGATTAAAATATGATAAGCGACCGAAACAAAATAATATGGCTTTACAGAGTGAAATCATTCAAATCATCAATACAACCTCTTTAAGTTCATTCAGCCTGACACTGACCGGTAAATTGCAAAAAAGGTAAAAAAAAAAGAATTCCGCTGACTACCCGGAGCTTCCACCTTAACATTTTCAACTATTTGTGTAGTTGTCAGCTACAAAGCCATCTCCTAGACTCTGGTTATGAGTCTAGTAGTCGAAGTAGACCAGAACAAGTCAGTTTCTTCCAAACCCTGGCAAGAAACCAGAACAAACCCTACAGTTTTAAGAAACATACCTAGGGTTTTCACAAAGTGAATTAAATCCTTATTCGCGATGCTAATGGCAGCGTGAGAGCTAGTTCTATGCTGATTTAGTTATTTAAATAAAACGTACTGTTTGCCAGGTGTAACTTTAATGGGGTCCTTGATCTTAGGTGTGAAGGTGGTGAAGGTAAATTGAGAAATTTAGATAGTTAGCATCTTTGTGGTTACAGGGATTTCATAAATTCCTCCAATGGAGACGAGAAGAACATCGGTCGATGTGGCGACGTTTTGGGGAAGGACTATGTCTGGTAATGGACGTTTTCCGACTGATATGATGATGGAAAGGTGAATAATTTTAATGGCGCGAAAAAATTCAGATTCACTAAAATGGAAGTTGAATTTAATATTATGTAGTAGATACATACATGATTCAAAGTATATAAGACTATTTTAGCAGAGTGAGACTCTTCGGTCACCTAACTTTACAAAAAAAAGGTTCCTACAAACTGGTCCTGTATTTTAATTCGAAAACTCAAAACTTAACCTTTCCAGTTCAAGTAGGGTAAAAACCACCCTAAACTCCACGGTCCCTTGCACAGTAAATTAGAAAGCAATTCTTAACCAAAAGAGGCGTCAAGTGTAGCTCATACAAAATATGACGATTATTGTGTTACAGCACCCTTGAGGAGGTGGGGTAAACACGAAACACAATTACCTCGCCCCGCTGCCGGGTTCCATATTCGTCACAATTCCGACAGGGCTTTAGTATTCCATCCACGGGTAGAATGACCGCTGAGTGGACATCGTGTGCTTAGAATTTTCTAAGACTTAGTCCCATCCGGGTGTCGGTAAAGTCTGTCGCGTTGGCTACATGTTTTTTGCGTGCTAGTAAAGGTTTTACGCAATGTCTTATGCTAAACAGCTTCGCGTAGCGTTTGATGGTGTTTTTTTTTGTCGTTTGACGTATGATCTTGCGTTTTAATTGTATTTACGATTTATGAGCTATTTTTATGTAAATTGTGAGGGTATTATGTAATTTGAAGTTTTTGTATGGAGGTTGTTGCACATTTTTAAAAGATTGTTGGTAATTCAATTATTCTATGCGTGTTGAAGTGCCGTGAATTGGGTTTTGACGGTTTTTGAAGGAAAGTTTTAATCGGCAGCATTTTGAGTATTGAACTGGTTGTTTCATAACACTGTCTTTAACTTGAAACCGTCTTTAAAATCAGAAAATTGGCCCCTGAAATATAACAAATTGAAAACGCACTAAAGAATCACTAGTTACTATCACAATGTTCTACCATCAGAACTGCAAGTCAGCTTCAAGTGATCCAATAAAGTGAACTCTAGGGACTTTAGCTTATCAATATTTCAGGCACAAAATTGAAAATTACCGGAACCCCCGGCTGACTTACATAACTCAAACCTATCGAAACCAA
Source organism: Lycophotia porphyrea (assembly GCA_950005105.1). NCBI lineage: Eukaryota > Metazoa > Arthropoda > Insecta > Lepidoptera > Noctuidae > Lycophotia > Lycophotia porphyrea. Next base: position 15,498,833 of record OX465402.1, read on the forward strand.
TAAAATATTAACTGGCAACGTTTTCCCGCCATTTTTCACCGGCCATTCGACTTTCGTATCACGTCCCGCCCGCACTTACACTCAATGCTAAATGTAATCATAAAATTGTTGTTAATAATTCATGTTAGAGAGGGACAGAGGTATTGGAGTGAGAAGGAGGTGTGTATAGGTGTGGGAGCGGGATTATTAAATTCTGTGAATGCTCACTTTGTATCTAATATCCGAATGTGTTTAATATTAGATTAGCGGAGGGTCGGTGTTTGCCCGACTTCCCCGGGGCGTGGTACTTCGTGATAGATTCGCGTTAAGTTACGTTTTCCCCGAATTATGATTGGTTGATGGTTTCTCTTCATTTGGAAATGGAAAATTCGCCCTTTGAACGTTCAGGTAGTCAGGAATCGTTAATAATTTTATTAGGAGTATTCTGATACATTGACACGCCTATAATATGTATTGGAGTAACTTAATATATTACTGACTGCCTCGTTGGTCGAGTGATCGCAAACGCGACTGCTGAGCACGAGGTCCTGGGTTCGATTCCCAGGTCGGGCAAAGTGTTGTGAGGTTTTTCCATCAGGAATTTCTCAGTAGCAGCCACGGAGTCTGGATTTGTGCCCGGTTGATGGCAATAGGCTCGCCCCCTATTACATGGGACTTAAAACATAACTGGCGAAATGTGGGTGTACTATTAGGTACACCCCTGCCTAACCCTACGGGGATTACAGGCGTGATGTTATGTTATGTTATGTTAATATATTATTGCTCTTGTCCTTGTTGTTACTAACAAGGTTAGGTAACTTCTATTGACTGTAGTTATACAGTCACATACAGTTTTTTGCGTAAAGTTACTTAGATTGATGTACATAATGCTTGAATAGCGGCTTCGTGAAGAGTCTGTTTACACCCTGTAGGATCACAGACTTTCAATAACTTTTCCTCTGATAGCCACTCCATACTATTTTAAACCTCTTTGTAGTAACAGCTACTCTTTCAAAATACTTCGGCTCAATATAAAAAAAAAACAAATAAGTAACCGTTTCACTGAGCATTAGTGACTGGTTACCAAAATACTGGTAATTCGACCCTCACCAAGGCTTCCTCATTTCCCGTGTAGGATCTGTGGTTAGGACATCAGAACTCGTGTATCTTACAAAACGAAATGTAATCAGTTTCAATTACCTGATACATCAGAATTTCTGTTGTTAATTCTTCCATCTTGTTTTTGGGTACCTTGGCTCATTCTTGGATTTGATTTATCTCCATAAAGCTTTGGAGTGAGCAATTACATATATTTCAAAGGTGTTATGCCTTATGGCTGGACTGTTACTTTATCTTTTTGTTTTTGACAATTATTTAAAATTCTATTTGAAATAAATGCTTTGAGTTTGAATTTTGAAGTCTTCTTTTCGCTTATGCAACACTTTATGGCTTTTCAATTTCTAACTATTATATTATATTTGGTCAGGTATTATTTGAATGTATTATATTATTATTTGAGTCTATCGACCCACACACAAGAATTTCTAACATTGAACATTGGGTTTGTTTTTTTGATTGATTATCTTTAGTAGAGTTCTTTCAGTGGGAGAATCGTTTACACATCCAGCTTGTAGCTTTAGGTATAATTCTAAAGTTTATTTTATCACCATTTAACCCTTTCAGTGCCCAGCACCCGACACACGGGTCGAACAATAAATTCGTTCGTTCACACAACCCGTATCCGTAGCTATGGACACGCTAGTCGGGTTCAGGGTATGGATACAAGTCATCTATAGCTTATTATAACGACGACTCGGATACGGGTTGTGGGCACGCGAACGAATTTCGCGAAGTTTTCGCGAAGTACTGGGCAGTGAATGGGTTAATGGTTCTTAAGCTCATTTGTCTTTTACAAAAGTTCACACATCTATAACTCTATCTTTAGTTCCATTTTCCTATCTCATAACAACTATTCCAAAATTATCATTCATAACATTTTCAGAATCGTCAAAAATATCAAACATGTCTGTCACATCCCCATCATCAAATGTCCCCGGTGTTGTAATCCTAACATTACAAGGGCTTACTCCCAAACCAAAGGGTTGTGTACAATGCAATCACACAGAATATAATTCTAATGTATATCTGTATGCGTTATGCTGGCGTAATGTTTCGGATCATGGGAGCAGAGCTGATGGTGTTTTAAGCTTTTGATTCTAAGATTTTTTTGCGTTCTAGTTTTTTAAAGCTACAATTTGATATTATTTTATAAATTATCAGGAGTGCAATAATAGTACCTATACTTATTAGATTTTCATAAGCTAAGCTTAGCTTTAGATATTTCGCTTATTGTTCAATATCGGACATTGTTCTATGAATCAATGGTGTTCCAAGTTTTTTGTGAGCGCAGATTTTTTTTTCTAATCAATTATTAGACAGAATTACGCTGACCATCAAGATTATCATCAAACTTAGAATGCTATTCTTCTACAAACTGAATTTTACCAACTTTAATTTCATTTACACCATCAGTTTCGTCTCCCTCTTCTCTTGCATCAAAAAATATCATTTTAATAAAATTAACACCAACCCCACGGGACCCTAAAAAGCGAAAGTACACATTATCATCACGACTCACATCAAAAGGGTGAGAAGCGTCCAAACTGACACAATGACAAAGTGATTCGTCACACATGACAGCTGCGCGTGGGACGGAGACAGCAAAACAACAAATACTGAAGTGTGATAGGGATGCAATGAACAAATCGACAATTAGAGCGATATGCGTGCGCGCATTTTTGTCATGTTTAGATTATTGTTAATTTTTGACCTGATTTTTTTGGCTTGAATGGGATTGTCGTTGTTTGAATGGGATGCCTGTTTGAGTTCATTGTGTCCTGGTATATGTGACAGTTGTAAAGAAGAATGGCGAGTTTCTGCGAATGTAATGCAAGCAGGTGGTGTCGTCGTTTGCTTTTCATTCATAGTTCAATTATAATGGACAGATACTGTCTAGCTTGGTGATGGCAAAGTTAATAGTAATGAAGCATGATTTTTCATTTCTGTGATTATTGGATTTCCCTGTTGTAAAATTAGTTATGACACGTGAGAGGTGTTTTGTTTTCATAGTCGTCATTATATTTAGTTATTTTTAGATTGTCATCGGTATTAAATAAATATCACTTCCAATAAAACTATTTCATGTTGATCATCACGCCTGTAATCCCCGTAAGGTTAGGTAGAGGTGTACTTTATAGTACACCCACATTTCGCCAGTTATGTTTTAAGTCCCATGTAATAGGGGGCGAGCCTATTGCCATCAACCGGGCACAAATCCAGACTCCGTGGCTGCTACTGAGAAATTCCTGATGGAAAACCCCAATAGCACTTTGCCCGACCTGGGAATCGAACCCAGGACCTCATGCTCAGCAGTCGCGCTTGCGACCACTCGACCAACGAGGCAGTCATGTTCATGTTGATGTGACTGATATATAATAGCAACCTCCTTATATCCCATACTGGATACTTCTACCTCACTTATGCAGGACAGTGTTGGGTATATATCCTGACTTTGTGACTATACTAGCACTATCTCCATACCACTTCTTCTTCTACCTATGTCCATGTCTCTACAATATATTACGAGTCTCCAGATGCTACCACTCATTCATCATATTTGTTTCCCATTAGTGTTATGTTAGTATTTTCAAATTTATTCAAAATCAACAATGTAAGTGCATTTGTCCGGACGCATCTTGTAAACTAAGTACAGTTCTCATTACATACCGCTACCGTTCATTCTTTTATAAAAGACATTCTTGTACTCACCAGGTTAGGATGACCCCACATTTGTTTGACGCCAGAAAACCCATACATTTTAACCTCACCCAAAATTCAAGACGGCTCACGAATACCTGGACGATATATTAACATTTTTTAACATTGAAATATTTATTTAAGTAGCCTATTTGTGTGTTTGTCTGTCACTCGAAAGGGCACGAAATGGTAGCAATGTGTCATTTGAAATTTCTTTGTGAAAGTAATCGTTTCGTTTACAATTTTTAAGTTGGTAGCTGGCTTGTATATGTTTAGTGATTATTTCGCATACACTTATCTGTAAAGACACATAAATATTTAAATATTGCGTCATAAATACAGTAGTATCTGTTTGGAGTACATATATATGCATAAATGACATATTTTGCTTCTTCATATTTCAAATTCAGCACATTCTAACCGCCACCGTTAAGTCCACCATTTTCCTAATTCTAAATACATAATTCAAATTCAAAAGAAGAATGTCATGCAATTCCACAGTAATTTCGGGTGCAGTGACTTTGTCTCGCGGGCAGGTGAAGTCGGTATGCAGCAAGGAACTGCTCTGAATATCCTAAATGCCTACACTACAATGTTTGTGAAAATTAGATTCCTGGTAAACTAAAGTGTAACGTGAATACAGTCTAGCACTAGAGGAATTCGAAATGGAAATTATTTTGATTCCATTCCAAAGTCTTGGCTCGCGTGATGGAGGAACGTTTCTTTGCAAGTATAAGGCTGGGAATGAAAACTCTTTTAGAGAAGGGAATTATTTTGTTACCTTAGAGGTATTTGATGAAATGCTTTCAATAAAGCAACTGTTTTAGAAAATAAAATACTGGACTCTAAATTCAGAGTATCTAAAACTGTAACTTAAATATGCCAAGGATTAAACTGTTTTCCCTAATGACACTAGAAATGATGAAAAAGAAAGACTAGCTTTCCAGAAACAGTCCCGTCGCCAATGTAAATGGTCTATGTAACTTAACTATTAGCATATTTTGCAAAGATAGTGTCAACAGGCCAGTTTCTAATAGAGGAGTCTCAGCAAAAGATTGTACAATCAAAAACAATGATTCTCTCAGTTTAAACTCAAAAGGATGTTGAGTAACCAATTCTATAGTTCTTTTACCCAAAACTGACGTAAAATACATCACTTTTAAACAATATCTACCTGCAAAAGAACAGAAGGGTGATAACAAAAAACTTTACTAAAATTTCAGACAATTACCTCATTAATATGTAAGTAGAAGATTTTCTAACTTCACAGACAGCCGTGTCGAATCGGCGCAAATCTGTTATATCTGACTACTTTAAATATTCGTCGTTTCAACGTATGTACATAATTTTTACGGTTTTTGAACAACTATCATTTACTTTAGCGACTTTTGGTACATTCTGTTCAGGATTTCTTTTTGTTACACTTTTGGAATTAATCGTTATACATTGTTGTGTTGTTCTTAAATGTTTTTTCATTGTTTTAAGGTTTTCTTTTGCTTTGAATGGTTGTAGGTTGCGTGTGAAGTGGCTTGTGAATTATTTATCGTTTGTAGGTACCTAAGGATTTGTATTTTTGGCCGGGAAAAAAGGTGTGAATTGTCGATTGTTGATTTTGGGAATAAGACCATCTTGATTGGAAATATTTAGGACCTGCCTTTGACATAGTTACAAGTCAAGTCACAGTCTAACCATTTAAAAGCCATTGAAAGGCACTTTCGTGTGTCAAAATTTACTAGGATTTAATAGTAATCCAGTTGCCCATTCGCAAAGGATTCATCAGATAATATGTTTTTACAGTATTTACTAATTACGTGGAAATAATGATTTTTCACACTCTTATTTCTCTTCCACTGTTATTTCTGATTAATTTCGATGCGGGATCCAATTCAGTTGAATCGGTTCCCCAGAACTCATTATAGCTTCATTGCTACGGCACTTTTCTGGTGTTCTCAACTGTTGATTCTGGTTTCATACCTACAATGCAAGAAGTAATAAACACTGTCTTAATCAAACCATCAGTTTGTGAGGTAAGATCTTATTATTATAGTTTTGTGTTGCGTTGCGGAAGTGGTTGTTACAAGAATGTTTTTATTCGATAGATGAGTTTTTTCAAAAGTGTCCCTGTAAATTTTATACTATAAAGCACAGACATATTGAACTGTTAAGTAGACACATAAATTGAAAAATTGTAGTTACCTAATAATTATTATCTTATGTGTACAAACTTGGACTATTGCATGCTATATATTGGCCAAATGTATGGTACTAAATATTTTATAAGAACTTCATGTACTGACCATATTTGATGCAATAAACGAAATTCAATTGAATTGAATTGATCAACAACACAGTCTAACATTTTTCTTTCACCGCAAATGAACAAGTTGCCATAAACGGTTATTTGAGAACTTTTCTTGCAAAATAAAAATTGCAAACGACTATCGTTTGCAATTTTTATTTGGTACAATTAAATTTAAATACTAAGCCTATTAACAAGTTAGTTGATCGTGAAGTATACCAAAGCTGCAGAAATAAAAGAAAATGGCGTCAACATTCTATTCTTTTACTTTCACTTTTAAAACTTATGCATCCTTGTTTTGAATTTATTGCAACGTTATTCTAACGGCTGCAGCTGTTTTTTACTATGGCAACATTTTTATAGCTTATGTCAAAATGTTATAAAAAGAAAAGAGGCTTTATGTTTTCTTTGTTAATTCAAGTTTTTTTTTCCTTTTTGTACAAATTAAAGTTTTATTAACGTCCAGAAGTGGCTTATGGTGTTTTTTAAATAAATGCTTTTTCTTTGTCTATATACTGACGTACTAACATACATACATAAAGTCCCGCCTTTTACTTACATAAGCATGTTTTACATACAGCTGTTTTTATCAATTACCTACTTTCTTATTTATATTTATGGTTTGACGAATGTTTGTTCGTCTGTATGTCTGTTCGTCCCCGACCCTATAGGCTCCTAAACTACTGAACCGATTTTGACGAAATTTTGAAAAAGCATTGCAATGTATACCGGGGCCCAACAAGTTATTAATAATAAAAAAACGATATTAACAATAAAGAAATTACACAAAGACGCCATGACAGTTACTATCACCAATTCCCACCATCACTTCCATAGACAAACAAATAATTTATTCATGTGCAAGTCAGGCACACCCATCCTGACTTAACTTCTGTCAGTCACCAACAATGCAAGAATTATCATACCTTTGTCAGGGGGACGCAAAAATATTTTGATTAAAAATTTATTCCATCAGTAGAATGTAGGGTAGATTTTTACACCAACCGGGATTGAACCCCTGGCCTGACAGATGTCAATCTGTGAAGGGATGCTTGTTTTTTTTTTGTCCGAAGGGTGTTGGTGATAATGGTTGGAATGCGGATGGTAAGCGTTTGAGTGCGGTTCGATTCTAAGCTGGTGTAATTTGTTTAGATTGTTTTGTTTGAAAAATTTGATTTATTAAATTGATTTTGCAATAACTATCTCATTATCACCTGCCTAGCCTTTTCCCAACTATGTCGGGGTCGGCTTCCAGACTAGCCGGATGTAGTATTTTACATGGAGCGACTGCCTATCTTACCTTCACAACCCAGTTAGTACTGGGTAATACGAAACGCCTTGGTAAGAGTGGTTGTCAGACTTTCGGGCCACTAACTACCTGTAACGACTGTCAAAGATCTACAATTGCACGGAGGAAACTCTGTATGTAATGGAACACCCATCCACAGTCCAACCTAGGCAAGCGCGGCTTAACCTGAATATTCATCTTAGCGGTTAGCTGTTATTATTTAATCACGAGCTCCTCTATTAATAACTAACCACGTTGGAATTGCCTTCACAAGTGGAACCTTCACTTTTAGTAGTAAATTATCATTATTTATATTTATTTATTTATTAAAACTTTATTCACAAGTAAAACTGTACAAAGGCGGACTTAATACCTTGGGCATTTTCTACCAGTCTACCTTAGGGACATTACATACACACACCTATACACACACACACACACACATACACACACACACACACACACACACACACACATCACATCACATCACATCACATCACATCACATCACATCACATCACATCACATCACATCACATCACATCACATCACATCACATCACATCACATCACATCACATTACATTACATTATAGACCTTTTCCAACTATGTTAAGACCGGCAGTCCTAGTCTAACCGGATGCAGCTGAATAAACATTATTTTTCATGAAGCGACTGCATATCTGAGCTCCAGAACCTGGTACTGTGTAGGTAAGACTGGTTGTCAGTCAGACTTTTTTACTTTGAAACGTATCTATCTACCCAGGTTCGATTCCCGGGTCGGGCAAAAGTGCTATTGGGTTTTTCCATCAGGAATTTCTCAGTAGCTGCCACGGAGTCTGGATTTGTGTCTGGAAAAAAAAATGTTTTATTTATTATATAATATACTATTTATGTACACACAGGAGAATAACATTTTAAAATAAGAGTACAAAGGTACTGCTTACCTGCAAAAGGAGAAATGATAAAGAAACGTAGACAAAGCGTGTGAGAAAAGGACGAGAATAATGCGTTTATGTGCCTTACCTAACTTAACTTATAATATTAAATATAATTAGTATTAATTATTAAACATAAATATGTTTATTTCAATTACAATGGGCAATTTCGATACATATTGTAGAAGATTACCTTTTAAGCAAGGGATGGCTTGTATTAGGAGACTTCACACTTCAACATTATCATTTTTATGCAATTGAATTTGAGTATAGACTACTATAGACTATGTAAGTAAACATGCAAGATTAAAAATGAATGGGTAATTTAAAATAATACAAAATGGTTGTATGAGCGTTATGAAGAAAAAGGCCGGATCGCGCGTGTGTTTGTGATAGTTGTGTGAAACGAGTGAGTGTGTGAGTGAGTATGGGTGAGAATGTGAATAGTGAGGTTGTATGAGTGAGTATGGGTGAGTGAGTTGATGACAATAAGCTCGCCTCCTATTACATGGGTCTTAAACATAACTGGCGAAATGTGGGTGTACTATTATGTACACCTCTGTCTAACTCTAACTCTTCGGGGATTACAGGCGTGATGTTTATGGGCTACGGGCTGTTCGAAAGAGATACCGCAGCTCTGGAACACAAAGGGCAAGGAAGGAACATGGATGGGTTTTATTCAGTACAAGTCTGACACTCCCTTCCGCTCTGCCCAGAGCGGGAGCAGTCATTTGATGACTTCCCATCCGAAAGAAAAAAAAAAAGGCGTGATGTTTATGCTTATCTACGTCCTGTAGTCATCTCGTCTTTTGCGTTTTTGTTCCTACCAGTCCCACTCCTGGGCAAAAGACCCCGCAGTCTATGCCTTGACAAAACAAAATGGCCGGTCAAAGGCGGTTACTGATATATATATACACACAATTGCCCACATTGACTGGGTGCGTTGAGTAGACGCTTCACAGCAATAATATGAGACATGCACATAAATATTAATGTCTGTCCGTCTGTTAATGATACTAACTACGCAGGGAAGGCAGTAGGATTACTCATAAAAGACCTGTATCTGTCGACAAAATGTGATTTTAATTTTTTTTTAGTCTCTGGTTTACATTCTAAAATATCATAACCTCTTTCTATCATCATTCTAAATTCAAAAACATACACATCACTGTTCTAGTTATCGAACCTCTATTTTTAAGGTTCCACACATAAAACACATACGCAATAAACGAACCTTTACCGTGATATTTTTCTCCAAAATTATAGTGTATGATTTGGTACATGGTCCCTTTGGGAGGGCTGAGACTCGAGAGGTATTCGACGAGATTCGCCGGCCCTCCGGCCCTCCCCATGCGCAACCAAACCTCTTATTAGGAATAGGCTCCAATACCGCTGTATTATATCGCTCACAAAAAGTATGTAAGTGAAACTTTTTCCTCCAATAAGAATACTTAACTCAAAATACGTCTTTCTAATTGGTTTAATCTGATTTTCATTTTCTCTAAGTAGAAAATAATTTTCTCATTTCCCGAGCACGTTGTTTACGATACAAGAAAGAGATACTGGAATTATTCCAGCTTGTTACTCCGGGAGCGAAAGCTTCATAAATAAGAAACAAATACCTAGTTACTACCACAAATAAGTATTATCCTGGAAGAAAATAACTTGGTAAAGAAACACCGGATAAATTACAAGCACCTGAATAACAAATATGGCGGCTTTTAACGCGCGTAACTCGGAGATCCGACAATAGTTTTGCTTACCGACCAAAATACAAAAAACTTGATATTTATTTAACGGAATTCGCGGTCATTCTTAGTGAAATATATAGAGCAATAGTTCCCTCGGCTATTGTGTCCGTCCGTCCGTCCGGCCAAACATCGGCCCTTTCATTAGCCCCCATGTAATTTATTTGAAAAAATATTTACGAATTTTCTTGTAAGTACGCTGCGCCATTTTGTTGCGATATATTGTAACAACATATTGGATTTTCCGCTCACATTTTTGCATGTTATGTTGTCCTAGTAGTTTTGTTTGGTAGTTTTGCTTATTAAATGTTTTTTCTTATTTTTCCAGGTAAGCGTGGCATTATTGTTTGAGAAAATTTATGTTGGTAAGTTTAGATATTATGTATTATGAAAAAGGAAATTACATAGTTTGAATCTCAATTTTTTCTTTGTGGGAGAAAATCAAAAACATTCCACAGTTGCATTCCAATTCAACCGAAAGTTCCCATCAACATAAGCAGAGAAAGTTAAAAATCCGATTTACAACGATTATTTTAATTTATCCGTTAAATCCGATCCATTACTTACTGTTCTAGGTTTAATGTCAGTAATACTTAATTCTCATCACGTGCACTCCGTCTGCCGGTCCCCTCGGAGGCCTAGCGACATTTTATTTAATCAAGAACACTTTTTAACATTCTTTCGACGTACTCACAATATTTTCTAAACGTTTACATAAAAAAAGATATTATATATAAAAATAACTGACGACACTTCTTGCTTTCATTAAAATGAAACGATGGGCCTCACTTGAAACGTACAAATTAAAACGTTAAAAATCGTATATATTTTTCAGCTTTATATCGTTTTTCTCGTTAGAAAATCATAATACTGTGTTTTACTACTTTTAAACGTTCTCAAATATCATAAAATTAAGGATACGTAAGAGAAATAGCGTCTTAAACGGTGATTACTAGAAAAAATATTAATGAAACCATTATTTATAATTTCCATCGCGATCGCCATAAAAATATGTTAATTAAAATGGATTTTTCCCGAATTATCCAGCGTCCAGGGCTGCATTCTAACCAGGTTTACGGCGTCGTAAAATAATCTTTTTTTACTCGCGTGTCCTGCGTTCGCGAGCATAAATTTAAGATTTTGTCAGATTTATTAAGTAGGTCTTGTGTGAATTTGTCGTAAATGTCCGATAGTATTTTACTGCCGTTGGATTATTACATTTTTTAAGTAACAAAAAAGTAAGAACACCTTGTCGCGACTCAGAGCGTTTTTAATTTCATTTTTTTTTTACTTTTTTCGATCGTTAAACCCGGGGCTTAAAAATCTTGGGGTCAATTAGACCTATTTCAACAAAGCCCATAAGTTTTTTTCATTTACAATTTTTATTGGTCCATAAAATTTTTAATTGTAATAAATATATTTTGAACACTTTAACGTCTTTACTTTTGATGACGCGCGCGGGACCTCGTAAAATGTAGCAGGAAACAAACTGAAGCATAGAAATGGACCGAATTTAAAGAAAATCCTAATTATGCTTAATCACATAAATTTTACTAAAATAATTTATACTAAAGATTCTTAATCACTATTTCTCAGTAAGCTGTAGACGTTAAAACACGCTTGCTTTAATAGTCCATGATAGGAAGAGTTCCCTCTAAAGAGTTTCAAACTCAAATAAACTTATCATTTGGAACAGTGAAATATTAAAAATGCATTTGGCTGCATTTCCTTTTACTTTTCTTGCTTTTTCTTCGGCACGGTCCCTTAATGACTCGGAGCATTAGTTATCTTAAAATTACGATAGGTACTCCTCCGGGGGTGGAAAAGAAAAAAAGGTAAAGATTGAAGGGTGAAAGTGGCCGGGAGGTGATGATAACGAGGATTCAAATAGGGCTCTTATCTCCCGCTTTTTGTGATAGTCAGAAAAAGTAATTAAGTCTTTTTTTGTTTTGTCAAAAAATAAATTAGATTTGAAATGGGCTTTGGGTTTCAGTTAATGTATTTGTGATGTTCTTAATTAGGAGATTGTGCATCTTCGGCGAATGTTTTAGTTTTTATTTTTATGTTTAATCGTTCCACTATAATTCATTAATTGTTTACTGCGTCGTGTCCCGTGAGATATTGATAGCGACGCTTCAGTGATTGTGAATAGAAATTATTTATGTAACAGTTCTTCTTTTATGTAAGTTGTATCGTAAAAAAAATGTTTTGTTCATTAAGGCCATGTTTATGAGGTCTAGTACTAAAATGTGTAGTTATCTAGATTGCACGCCGTAAGAAAGCTATGATTATAACCTATAAAGATAGGAGTAATGCCATAGAATGAAGTACATGTTAACTGCCACACAATGCATTATGTATTTCTACTCTATTATTATTGTGGTAAAGAACTAGTAAAGTAACACCTAACTATTCTTTTGAATATTATCTTTAATTACAATCCATTAAGCGTAACATGGAACGTAATAATTAAAATAACGCAATCGACATTAAAATATAAAAAAGAAAAATTATCAAAAAGAAATGTCAATTCCGACCCTCTTTCTTCTAATTAGAAAGAGACACAAAATAGACAAATACAAGTGTGAGAGTGGGATGGGAATAGGAAAGAGGGGTGAAAGCGACGAAGAAAAAAGCAGGTATTGTTTTAAAGACAGTTTTAATTTCCCGAAGGTAATTTATCACGACGCGGTGTTTTGGCGCGCGGCAGGAGTGTGTGTCCGATCGATATTTATACCGAGCTTAGGATTCCGTTAAAAAGGCAGTAGGAGAATGTAATATTGTTTGAATGAAAAGTTAAAATATCTAACAATATTTTAGCTAAACGATAATGTATCATAAAGATATGAACAGGTACCAAAAATTGGAGGAGAAATTGAGGAAAATATTGGTTATCTTGTCAGTATTCAGAACCATTTCTTTAAGTTAAAAAGAAAAGCACCCAAAAATAAGTAATCACGGAACCCATTTTCAGTAAAAAGCACTCGCACTGACCGTTTTTTACCGCGCGGCGAGGGGGAGTGTTCCCGCGACGAATTCAAATATAGAACGCAACTTATGTTTTCGAAATAAGAATAATATTTTTGAATACGGAATGCCTTTGCGGGTGATCGGTTTAATTTCGGCAATTTTAGGAAATATGTTGGTTTTGAATTGGTTTTTTGGTAAAAGGCCGGAATTTTAGATTGAAATTTAGGATAGGACGTTACGTAATGGGACTGACTCTCTTAGCCAAAGCGGTGTTTCTTTAAAGCAATGAAGAAGTATTGTCACCTTCCAAATCTGACCCAAATGACGAATCATAATAAGACCCGCGAATCAAACCTCAAACGCCATAACCTGCTTATACGGCCATCTTACAACCACGTGGGCAGCGATCAGCATACAATGACCTGTCACCAGCCAACTGTTTGCAAATCAACCATTGTGGTACATTAGCTGGTTTCAATCGCCTCCCAAATTCGAACGTTGGTGGTCTTGGTCTCCTCTTGCGTTATGCCGCCCTGGTACTTTTTGAATAGATGTCGTCCTGTTGGTGATGACAGCTGGTGATTGGTGATTGATGTTATCACTTTTTGGTGATGACAGGACAGTAGCGTTGATAGGAATGGTGATTAGTTAGTGTTTTCTCTATATTGTTTGATTGTTGTCAATAAATAGGTGCGGCCATTATAACATGGGACATAAACAGAAGTGGCAAAATGTGGGTGTACTAATTAACACACCTCTGCCTAACACTTCGGGGATTACAGGCGTGGAGTTATGTTCTCTCTTTATTTACTGTCAAGAATGCCTTGACAGTAAATAAATAATAATTTGAGAGTAATTCGCGGTAATTCTTTGATTATTAAGTTAAGTTAGTTGAACAGGTATATATAAAGTAACTAGCTGACCCGCGCAACTTCGTTTGCGTCACATAATGCAACTAAATAATATTTCGACTACCCTACCCTACCCTACCCTACCCTACCCTACCCTACCCAACCCTACCCTACCTACCCTACCTACCCTACCTACTCTACCTACTCTACCTACCCTACCTACCCTACCTACCCTACCTACCCTACCTACCCTACCTACCCTACCTACCCTACTTACCCTACTTACCCTACCTACCCTACCTACCCTTTATTATATTAAGAATATTTAGAGATTTTCAAAAAAAATCTGAGTTACTCCCTAGTCGCGCCTAAAGAAGTTTTACTTCAAAAACTTTGACTTTGACTTTATTTGCCTGAAATATGGTGTTTTACAGATTTTATAACACAAACATAGTTCTTTCGCCTACTAAAAACGGCATGCAAATAATGCGAGGAAATGAATTAAAATTTTCAAAATCAATGATGCACACAAACAACAATATTTTTTCTCGCGTTGATGAGTTCATTTGTTTTTTTTCAATAAACTGCTTTCTATTTGCAAGCCAATTCGATATTTAAATAAAACCTTTGATAAGTTGGCTCCTTGGTTGCCATGCTTTTGAGTATAAGATCGTTCCATTTTTAAATATAACATCTGTTAGAATCATTTGGAGTTAACAGATAATTGTGACTGTCAAATAATAACAGACAAATAATTAGCAATAAATTAAAATTGCGACTATAATTTGAGATTTAAAATATCCTATCTCTCAAGTTGGATCGAACTGCACATGGTGTGCGAATTTTATTATAATCGGTTAAGTGGTTTAGGAGTCCATTGAGGACAAACATTGTGACACGAGATTTATATATATTAAGATGGTTTCTTAAAATAGGGAGCGTTTTGCTTACTTGTAAAGGTGGAAGCGTCAGGGTACAAGCAACTCCTTAAGTTTATATAACCCCATTGAACGACTTTTTCATGAAATAGTTACTGAATAAGGTTAAATGAACTTAGAGGGTTGTATTCATGATTTTAATGATTATAATTCTGTAACTACAGACGTGTTTTTGGCGCGACTCATTTTTCATCAACGTACAACCTGACACTGGCCTGCAAATTGCAAAAAATGTAAGAAAGTTTGAATTTCCCGGGCTATCCTTCCACCTTAAATGTACTTGCTTTTCTACAAAGCATGTAGTCTTAGTAATCGAATTTTAAATAAAAACACGAAAAGAAGAATATTCAAAGATTTCGAACTGATTTTCAACATTTTAAGGCGTGACCCATTAGAAAATCTACTTTAAAACATGTGAATTTAAAATAAGGGCCGTATTCCAAAAATACATTAAATTATCTTAAAATCAAACTCTAGCGCATTCCAAAGTTTCAAATAACTTCGGCTTGCTTTTAAAGTAAGCGGCTTTTCTTGCAGAGCTTAAAATTCGCTTGCCATAGCCGTCGGCATCACTTAGCGATGATGCGTGAAGCAGTTCCAAGGGAAATGTATTTCGTTTACAAGCGCTGCGCAATGGAGTGCTGTATTGAGCATTATTTTGAAATGTTTAGTGTTCAATTTGGATTAACATGGACGGAGAATTGGGTAGTGATTGTCCGGTATAATGATACGATGTTGCAGTAGCGAAGGTTCAATTTTTGTAAGAGGTAAGCCGGAGTAGGTGCAGTATATCTATAATATGGTTATTTATTTGTCTATAGAATACTGACTGTGCTTTTTTTTAAAGGGAATCCGGTAGGAATCGACTTGTTTGGATCCATCGCCACTGCGGTAGTTTTGGTGGAATGTTCAGATATATCCTATTTCATCTATAACACTGCTTCGTCGGTCTAGTAGTCGCAAGCATGTCTGTTAAACATGCGGTCCTGGGTTCGATTCCCGGGTCGGGCCAAGTTTTATAAAATTTTTTCATCAGGAATATATATCAGTAGCAACCACGGCGGAATATGTGCCCGGTTGATGGCAATAGGCTCGTCCCCTATTACATGGGACTTAAACTTAGCTGGCGAAATGGGTGTTCTATTAGGTCCACCTGATGGGAAAAGGAATGGGCTAGCTCTTCCGTCCGTCTTTTGACGATAGGCCGTGTAGACGGCGCGTTCCTGTTCCACGCGCGCCTCAAAGAGATGTCAGCAAACAGGGAGGGGCCCGCAAGGGCCGATGCCTGCCAGGGCCGCAGGGCTGTTCGAAAGAGATACCGCGACCCTGGAATACATAAGGCAAGGAAGGAACATGGATGGGTTTTAGTCAGTACAAGTCTGACACTCCCTTCCGCTCTGCCTAGAGCGGGAGAAGTCATTTGATGAATTCTTATAAGAAAAAAAAAGTATGGAAGTAATATTTATCTAGTAATCAACCTCTAATCTCTATGCTAGACTACCTTATATGGTATTCGACTGCAAAGTAACTATGTGGTCCTGGGTTCGATGCCCCGGTCGGGCAAAGTATTATTGAGTCTTCATTTCATTTATTCATTAACAATAAATTGTGTCTGAATGTGTTACATAAAAATAATAAAAATACATACTTAAGACAAAAAAAAATACCTACACCATCACTATTACAAATCAAATTAATAAAAATCACAATAATTAAACAATGTCATAATATGCAATATGATCATTAACTAATATACTAGTGTTAACTCATTTTATAAACCAACAATAACATAAAACAAATTCCCCGCTATCAATTCTTCAGTAGCAGCCCATATTCATGGATATATCAATAAACCTGTACCCCCCTCTTGGTACACGAGCGTGATGTTCCGCTAACACTAAATCCCAGTTAGAGTACTAGGAAAGCATAAAACCATACGAAACCGAGAAAGTACTGGCGTGATATCAGTCCATTTGACAAGAATGGTAAGTTTTTTTTGAAACGGAGTTTCGATCGCCCAGACTTTATGAGCTGGAAAACTTAACGGTAACTACTTAGGTGATTAGTAAAGTACTTACTTTTATTAAGAGTACATTGATGACTTATTTATTTATGTTTTCAATTACTTTTTTTTTCTATATCGACCGCCTCGCCTGTGGTCTGAATTCTACTTTAGCCTGTAGCAGTGTGTCATATCTAGGTAATAATATCTACAATGGTAACTATGGCAACAGTGATCCATACTTATAATAATGTAAGTAAATGCGAAAGTAACTCTATTGTTTACCTTTTTACGACTAAACGGCTGATCGGATCGTAATGAAATTTGGCAAGGAGGTAGATTATATTCTGGGGAAGAACATTTTTCTTCAACTTTTTTCTCACTCATACACAACAAACCACGCGGACGACGTTGCGGGTAACAGCTAGTAATTTTATAAGTAAATGCGTCTGAAAACAGATAATGATTGATGATTGATGAAACCTCACAAAATATATATTTGAAGTAGAGGGGAAAAATTTGAGGGCGTTTTATTCTTTGCTCTGCAAAGTCAGGTTTGTGTTCAGTGTCCAGCTGTAAGCTTTTCTCTTTTTTATAACCTCTTTCAATATTGCATAGAAAACCATTTTCCTTCCTGTCTATATCATTCTTATTTTACGTTCGACAGTCGCTAACGACAGGTAGCAGTGCCATTATCTCAGTAGCTCTTACAAATTACGTCGCATTTTCCTCCAGATTTTCTAAATTCCTTTAACAACACCAACAATGGATGTCCACAAAGGTAACTCCGGTAGCCCAGAGACAAAAAAAATGTCTTCCCATTTCCACCTAGCGATTGTTTACCAGGCTAACATAAGCGTACAGGTGGTACTTGAACAGCATTTGCATACGTAATGGACGAAACAAAGGCTCTGCCTCGGCCGGCCGTGCGCGCTCATGCTACCCCGGTTAGCATTGTAATAAATGCTAATGAACATTAGGAATGTTAAAACAAATAACTCGAAAAAATAATAGTAACTCCTTGAGGTTATGAGCACCGGCTGTTTGACTCCCATTCTAGTCATCTGAACCGCGTTTAGCTGCAGTATTTCTTCTAAACAACCGTTTTATTAACAACAAAACACAGTTTTAATAAGAACGTTGACTCTGTTGCGCAAAAAAGGAAAACAGCTAACAGGAAACTAATAATGCGAACGTATAAAATTATTAAGCCAACTATCGGCATAAACACAATAAACATCTCATTAACATGTAAATTAGTTACAACCCACAACAATAACGTAACCTAACCAGGGTAGAAGCAACAAAAAGAGCTTTAAAGGATGAAAATGAATACCACAGAAAACGTAGCGATTTTAATTAGAACGGTCCTCGCCTGGGGCGCGACCGCAGTCCGTAAACCGAACTACCGACCGGTGAACGTTAAAAAATTAACTTCTATTTTTGAATTTCATCTTTAATGCTGACAATTTTTAATATCCGTCCGTCTATGCTGGCCTGGTAATTAAGATCGGCTCGTCTTAACGCCTTTGAGACCCACAAAACGATTAAAATGAGGAGAAGTGTGTTCCGATCATGTATTTTAGGATTCAGAACGTAGAGTAGATGGTTTGCGAGAAACGGCATACAAATTACTACGGCTATTTCCTACAATTGTTCCATTATTGAGTTTTTTCTTCAATATCTGTCACAGACACGGAAAACTATGCGTTCATTACCCATTTAGATCCAGAAACCACATCAAGTGACTGAGGCTGTCATATCAACCATATTTATGGCGTGATCACGTCTCTGACATAGACTTTTTTTATCAAATAAAAGGACGTTACGACCAACGTAAATTCTTCCAAATTATACGTTTGTACATAAGAAATGCTGACACAAAAAAAGTATAATATGCGGTTCTCCCGGATATCCGCATACGAACGACAATATTTGACCGTATTATGATCCGGGCGCGTATTTCTTTCCGTTTGTACGATATTTTTCGCAAAAGGAAAATCCAACGGGGCCGCGGCCCATCCGTATATCATTCCCGTGCACAGATTTAACCCCAGAAACAAGACCGAAATCTCCATAGGAATTGTTTGCGGGCAAATATCACTGGTTCAATTTTATCATACGAATGGCCGGACCTAAATAATACCTCCCCTTATTATCATATATTTCGGTATGCTCCGGTGCCATGCGGCGACGCGTACCTCTCACCGATGTGTTCCGCTCACGAAAAACCCAAAGAATTTGTCGATCGTTATTAAAAGTTCGATGCGAGCCGTCTTTTACATAATGTAAGCTCATCCAATAGAGTGAAAGTAAATAGACGACGGCCCGAGAGGGGTTGAAACCGAAAAACCGCAAGACAATCCCAAAATTCATTACACGCACTACGAGAACATCGCCGGAAT
Source organism: Lycophotia porphyrea (assembly GCA_950005105.1). Lineage (NCBI taxonomy): Eukaryota > Metazoa > Arthropoda > Insecta > Lepidoptera > Noctuidae > Lycophotia > Lycophotia porphyrea. Next base: position 15,518,063 of record OX465402.1, read on the forward strand.
TCACAATATTGAAATCGTGGAGCCCCGCGCCCGGAGCCCTGCGTACCCCGCGTACCGCCGCGCTGATATTACAAAACCCCAATGTAAACGTTGCTATTATTGCAAACTAACACGAATAAGTAAATCGCTCACTTTACATAACCGAGCGCTCCACTATATCCTTCACATAACGACGATCACTCGACATACTTCGCCCCGCGACCTCACCGATGAAGCATTACAAAAAACATTACAGTCGTAAACAATGAAAACATATCATAAAACAATTTAGCCGGTAATCCCGACTATAATTTATAGCCAGTAATATCGGGGAGAATCAGTGTTAAATCATAAAAAGAGCACTTAACTGATGTATTAGGTAACACGGGCAGCCGTTTTAATAACTATTATTAAAAGTCTTGACGAAATTCCCTAATAATAAAGCTGAAGAGCGCAGAGCTTCCGATTGCTCCTTTGCTTTATGGATTTTAACACGTCTATGATTTTATGATGTTCTGGTAATGTGTGGAGATATTTACTCGTTTGCTCCTGGTAGTTTGCTCCTGGTAGTTTACTCCTGGTAGTTTGCTCCTGGTAGTTTACTCCTGATAGTTTACTCCTGCTAGTTTGCTCCTGTTGGTTTACTCTTGGTATTTGCTTCTGGTCAGTGAGGAATGAAAGTATGAACGAAGACCATCCCTAATAGAGGATTGAGGACATTTCCTTAATAGTTGTAGCACCGCTTCGATATTCATGAAACAGTAAACATTTTGCGGTTTATTTTGATGGCGTGATATACTTCTTATGGGAGATAAAAATGTATCATTCGCGTAACATTTTAGTGCGCGCCAATCGTAAAGAGTGCATCACTTGGACTGGGTACCAGGCTAACATGTGTCGTAAAGAGACCTCTTCGGCTAACAATTTCCTGATGGTCTGTAAATAGTAAGTTTATTGTCTTTTTATGAGGTACTCGGACCGTAAAAAGGAAATAAAAGAGCACCGCCGATGGTGATAATAAAAAAAATAATTTTCGACTCATCTTCGTGATTATCTCTTTCGGTTTTACGAGTAAGTAACGTGCGGGAGCGAGACGGGAATGGTTTTACAGCGTGTCGTACCGATGTGACCCTTTCGACTCGATGGGGGTAAAGGTCGTAAAATGGGAGCATAAGGATAATGTTTTGGGTTTCCTATACTGCGCTTCATTCATGATTTCGTTTTAGTACGGCGTCGGTAGACATGTAAATCCGATTGCTTTCACAACGTCGATACGAGTATTGAGATACGTTTCCCCCTATTATTTGGTGTATTACATTCGTAATAGAAAGAAAAAATATCTTGTTTCCCGCCCTTGAAAGTTTTCAAACAAAAAACTTTGAATTCCGTCGCGTGCTGGCCACAAGTAACTAAAAAGTTTTTAATCTGAATTCGCAGCGAAGGCTCGATTATAACGAAACCACCGAAATCAGTACACGCAAATTCAAATTTAGAACAACGTGATAACGGGCGGTTTAATTGCGAATAGGGATGGGACAGTGCAATCCCGCGCGGACGTATTCGGCAGTCGGCCTAAGTTCCAACACTCCATTTGTTCGGCTCGAGTGAGCCTAACGCCCGGCCACGGGACGCATCCTAATTCTTAAAGGGCCCATCAGCAGACCTTTATGCGTTAATAAAGTTGCGATATAAAAAGAATGAAGGCGTCCGAGGGTGAAAGACGGAAAGGGTAGGAGTTAAGTGCGCGTTTAAGGCGATGTCGGGGGCGTGCGAATTTGTCAAGCCATAGAACGGGACCATTCAATTGTCCGATGATTAAATAAAGACAAGAGATCCCTTGTTTGCCTATTGTCATGAAGTTTTCCCTTTTGTGGCTTAACTCAAATTTTCCATGGACAATAAATTTTATTAGGAAAATTATTAAATCTATTATTTCGATAGCATAATTGGTAAAACTCGTTCTGTTTAATGGACTGCACGTTTCATGTGTTTAGAAATACGTGCATAATTGCATCACGCCATGCTACATAAAGCACCGGTAATCATAGAAAATGGTCGATTTTCTTCACTTGAATTATTATCTATTCCTTTGTTATATATCTTTAGTGGCTCGTGTATTAAGTCATTTCTGGTACAAAACGGAATGTTTATCGCACGAAATTAAAAGAAAATCTCTAGTAAGTTATCCTTTTCCATAATTCGGCTACGGTGGCTAATTTTAACGGTGACTAGCCAAATACACAGGAAATAATGTAGTGCATAAGTGTGCGCACAGCCACAGGTGCATTCTCAATTGCAATCCAACAGGGCCGAGAAAGATCAGGCGCAAGAAAAACAAAATAATTCAAAATCAGATTCATACTTCTCAGCAACATTCAAATGACACATCGCTTAAAACCTCATTTCCCACACCCAGGTCCTCTAAACAACCGTATCAAAATCTTAAAGTCAAAACTTTACGACACTGCAAATACTGTAGGACACAGTCACACAATACCCAACAAAAATACAAAGATATCCCTTAATCGTGATAGCCCGCTAGTTGGTCTTAAACAAAGATGACGGCCCGTAAAGGAAGCCAGAGTGTTTTATTAACCATTTGGGCTTTATTTAACGCGCTCTCATACAGATTTTATACATCGGCGTCTCGACGTCTGACGGGATGGCATCATGGGCTCCGATGGGCTCTTAAGGTTCCGTGTACTCCGTATCAGATGGGGGACTTTAGGGCTGGTTGGTTGCGGAGTAAATTGTGATGGGAGAGATTTTTGCATGGGGAAATTGGATAGGATTTAGATGGTTTTGTTTTGCAATATCCAAGTTTGGTCTATAAGATAGGATGTTTGAATTTTGGAACTACTCCGCATTATATTAGGTGGCTAATTTAATTGGGATAAGAAACTATTCTTAATGGTATCTTTGTCCCATAACATTTTGCTCAGCTTTCTATATTTTTGCTTCTTAACCATCTCGAATCTTGTCTACCTTTAAAACCTTTTCATTTTCACCACCAACAATTTCACCAACGTTAAATTCAAAATGAATGAGATTATCTTCTTCAATCTTTACTAACACTATGGCCACTAACTAGTATTCTTTGCTTCATTCTTTTTTCTTTCTCAAACAAAATAAATGTTAAAGTACTCATTTTTACATCTTTTGGTGTAGCCTCTATAAAGGCTGCCACGGCATGCATTAAACATAAGAGTAGGGAATGCAGTTACAAAACAGATTTCCAAACATTCCCTTTTCTACCTCCAAAGTTACAAGAATTTCAGCCCTAAGCTTGTCACGTGTATGCTATGTTATGTCGATGTCGATGGTGAGCCCCACCGTCTTGCCAGACAGACTGCAATTATCCAGGGGGTGAATGTAAACAGTTGTTTGTTGATGCTTCTAGTTCAATTTTGATAAGGCTGCCTGTGGGGTTAGGGTTTTAGTAAAAGGTTGACTGGAATATGATGCATCGTGCGATATTTCAAATACATATTGCAGGGGTGATTACTCAGGTTGATCTTTAGGTTAAGCCGTGCTTGCCTAGGTTGGTCTGTGGATGGGTGACCACTGTTGGTCCCGGCTTTCATTTGATGATCTTTTACAATCGTTAGGTAGTCAGTGGCCCAAAAATGTCTGACATCCAGTCTTACAAAGGGGTATCGTATTACCCAGTACTAACTGCGTTGTGGAGGTCAGATAGGCAGTCCCTCCATGTAAAATACTGGTATACAGCTGCATCCGGTTAGACTGGAAGCCCAACCCAACATAGTTGGGAAAAGGCTAGGCATATGATGATTGCAGGGGTGATTATATTCGACGATTATTGATATGATTAGTCTTCTCTAGCTTGACTATTTTCATGGCCTGTTGTAGTCCTTCCTCGAGAATACTCTATCTATTGGTGAAAACAGCAAAAAAATCGGTGCAGTAGTTTTTGAGTTTATCGCGAACTCACAGACAGACGCGGCGGAGGACTTTTTTTATAATATTTACTGAAATCAAAATCACATTCATCAAAACACCGGTAAATCTAAGAGTTTGTCAGAGGTGTACCTAATAGTACACCCATATTTCGCCAGTTAGGTTTTTAAGCCCCACGTAATAGCGGACGAACCCAATGCCATCAACTGGGCACAAATCCACTGCAACGTGACTGCTACTAAGAAACTCTTGATTAAAAAAACCCAATAACACTTTGCCTGACCCGGAAATCGAACCCAGGACCTGATGCTCAGCAGTTGGGCTTGCATGAAATATAATCTCATCATCTCATTGCTGTATTTAAAGTTAATTTTTGTTATAAATCGAATTTGGACCTCGTATTTTGAAAACTTGTTCATGTTATAGTTAATTTAATTCCAGATTGTATTATTCATTCTTCTCTTATAGGCCTTGATTTTGTATCAATCTGCTATAGAGGTTCAGTGTTTATTGTCTAAGTGTTACAACGCGTGTGCTGTATCATTCCTGGTCAACAACAGATCTTGTCCTTGACCTTGTAAAATCGTATAAAAAATACAGGTGATGTAAAATGCAATGTGCTAATAATAATCCACGAGCAATGGCATAAAAGGCAATGGCCTTACCACAGGTGTCTGTCTGTTCCTTACAAATCTCCATTTTTCTTTATTCTTCAAAATCAATGTAAAATCCCATTTTATACTTCCAAATATCAGTCGAAGAATCCTGCCGCATAAAAAGCAATAAAATGCTAAACAACATGAATACAAATCTTTATCAACGATACAAATATAATCACTGCGTTACACCTGCAAATATAAATGGCTACAAATAAAGAACTTTGTCCTTCACACGATCGTGTCAATCACCCAAAAATACCGAACACTATAAAAAGTATCCACAAAAAACTTGAAAACCGCATTTCTAAACTTTCAACGACACTTACGCATTGTAATCGCGGCTAAATCGAATAATCGAGCACTCGAGCAAACCGAGTTAAGTTATTTAGACTCGAGTCCCCCCGGCGTCACGGCACTACTCGGTAATCGAATTGGAGACCGCCACTTGGTGACACTTGAGCGGAGTGTTACTTTGTTAGCCGATTTTTGCGGGCCCCAGTCCGCCCCCGGGGTACAACGCGATTATGCAAAAGTACCCCATACGAATCTTCTCACAGACAGCTTTATGGCACTTCAACATTTTTATACCTTATTTTCAAATTTTTTTTTTAATACAAAACATGATAATCTTGATACTTTTCGAGCACATTTTCACCCCGCATACAGTTTCGAATTTTGCATGTTGAGTACTCTTTTAAAACAGGAAAAGCGATTTCAAGCAGTTAAAAACAAGGGAACGAGTCAAAGTTGTGCCAAATAGAAAAACTAATTACGAAACGTTGAACATGCAAACACACAATACGAATTAACAAACAGTTCGCAATCTACAATGTATTTAAAAATACATCCTACTCGATTAATATTCACATCATAATTCACAATACGCAACTACGCTTGAAAAAACAAAACATAATCCCAAAGCGTCATAAACAATGGCGAATAATCGATTCCAAAATCGATACAACACTAGAGCGGCTAACTCGGTGCAAGCACGTCACAATCTGACTCGATTCATTCGTATGCCGATGACGAGACACAATTCAATTTGAATATTTTGACGTGACCGTCGAATACTAATATAGACGACAGTTTAGCAAATTGTATCTTATAGCGCGTGTTTTATGTTTTATTTATGATACATACGATTGTAAATTTAATTTGTGTCGCGTCGCTAACGATACCAGTCTGGATTTCGTGCATTCTCACTTTTGTAACAGACTAGTGATGCGACACCGATACTGTCGGCCGATACCAGATGTGAGCGCCAACTTTCAGCTCCGAAAATTTCGGCTTTGATAAATGACAATATTTGTTAGAATGTAGACGCACCTCATTTAAGTTGGTACAGTCCATTCATACATCTTATTATGTATGAGGATTCTATTCCAACTTTCGCTGTGTGCGTCAGTTAAAATTAATTAACAGTCAAGTTGAACGTGGGACATGAGTTTTGGCATCGTCTCCGCGCCGAAAAACTCTAAGTATCGGAAATAGAAACGGATGAGTAATGACGTGATATACCTAATGAATGTCGTGTGAAACTGTCACTTGTTTTAATTAATGTTGTTGCTGTTTCCACGCAGCCTTTTTGACTGAGAGACGCTTATTATGTTCTGTAATAGAACAGACACGGATAGACATTTGTACTTCATTATTTCTGCTGTCTCAGATCAACGTAAAAATGCTTTGACGTCTGGATTTTTGTAAAGATACATTTTATAAATGATATCTTGTGTTAGTTGTGAAACCAACGAATATCTTGTTAGTTGACATTAATACGTTTTCAAAAGTTATTCACGGAGCTGTTTCTAACACTCCTGCGCATTCATAGGTCCGTGAGAAAGACTAACAGACTGTGTTTGTCACATGAATGTTTAATTTTTATAAACATTCGAGTGTTTAGTACTTTGGGACCTTTCGAGATCTTACCGGATACGGAGATAAAACACTCCACGTCAAGATTAGATTTTTCTAAATAAATATCAAACTCGAGTGTTATTTACCGAGGCAGCTTGGCAGCACAAGAGGTCCCTGTTCTCGGCTCAATGGTGTTTGTTTAAAACCACTTAAAAATCTCAATGGGCTCGACAAATACGTAACTGCAGTAATCTGTTGTAACAATACTCGACACTGTAAATAATGCGAGTTTACGTCGTTACGTATCGGAAATGTTCCGTGGGCGTCACGTTTTATCTATTACATACATTATAGAATGTTTTTTTTTCTTATAACAAAAACACCATAAGCCAAGGTGACATGTGTGGCGCCTCGGCCACGTTATCTCATTGTGAAATGTGTACCAAAAAGACGGCACAGTGTGACGTACAACGAGGACACATTCGATACATAAACCGCGGCGTATCTCGGTGAATATCATCTGTGCCTTCACAAACACTGACCGTAGATTAGATAACGCCGGATGTTGCTTCTGAGATCAGAGACGTCTGCGCACGGCTATAGACAACATTTACACAGAGCTACCTGATAGTAAGCAGTGGATCTTTCCATCGGACTATCTAATCCAAAATTTTGACACCGAATACCGAATTTCAAACTTTCCCCCATCACTAATTGCGAGCGACATGTGTTCAACGTAAACTATGTTATAATGACATTAAAATAACAGAAAAAAAGGTGCGAACGCATCGATTCGGTATTTATTATTCGAAAATAATCGGTAACGCTCCGATAATGTGCTAAATTCGAATTATCGCCAGCCAGGCGCGCATAACATAATTGCTGGTCGCACGCGAAGTGTCTATCAAAATTATTTTCGTATGGGGTACTTTTTTTTTCTTATGCACCCCTGGTAACGCGCGTGGGGTGTCGTGGGATCCTCTCGCACCTACGGACGGACACGCAAACCCCGTCAATACAGATAATTGTTTCATTATTCTTCTATTAACTCCACTGGTGCGGCAATTTATCTTAGCGGATAACGTGAGGGATAAAATTGTATGGTTTTTAACACACTATTTAGCAATATGGCCGGTGGAAACTAATTTTGGTGGCAACAAAATGCGGAGACGGCTCGTAAAACGCGAAAGCAGTAAAGTTTCGAGCTGGCGCGGTCTAAAAGCCTGCGGGGCGTGGTGGTGACGCCCAGCGTTTTAGCCGCGCGGACATGCGATGCTTAGCGTCTTTATTAACAGTGCACCTACCCGCTAGATATGGACTCCTGGTACGGCTGTTATTTATACCATAAGTCAGTGTTATCTACACGATTATCTTAAAGGGTAAGAGACAGACAATAAAGCTATAGTAATACAAACTGCAAATCAAGTTATTCATACTAGGAGCATCTCGTCTGAATTGGCTGCATTTCAAGTGGATATCAAATAACTAGTTTTATTTCAAATTGAATTTGGAATGTAGATTTTGCACGTTTTATCTCAAGAACGCCTGAGCTTCTTTTGACAAAGTTCCAGTAACGTGTCAAATATTTTTGGGGCTGGCCACCCCAGACGGAAAGTTACGTAATACTGATTAATTAGTTATTTTGGCTGAGCAGGAGCGGAGGGTGGTGTTAAAAGCAATTATATTGATGCACGCGAAACTACGGCCATTGCTCGCATTGTTTGGATTTGTTTGGGTGGCAGAAATAACTTCCTTGTCGAGTATGTTGGGTGTAAGTTTGTGCTAGCAATATGCTCGATATGATGTTTTACAACCTGAATGATTAACTCATGTTTGCTAGCAAGATCAGGCTAAAATGAGAGGTTCTGGAGAAAAGTGTAGGACTCAAATGCAGGACCTAAAAACTGGTAACGCTGTTTCAGAGCAACTGACTCTTGGTAATGAAACTCAAAGCAATTATTAACACTTAAAACTTAACACTGAAATAATCAAACACATATCCCAGATTACAAATAGTCAGTAAGTAAAACGAAGTGCTACCAGCGCGACAAGAAACAGAAATACCAGGGCGTAATGAGAGCGCAGCAGATATATTAATTGGACAGCAGATCAAAGAGCAACAAATGGGATCTTCGTCAGCCATGGTTGCCTGGTAATTGTGAGGACAGGTCGCCCGTTTGATGGCTTTCTGCTCGCTCCTGTGATCGAAAATAGATGCCAATCTGTTTTGGTGATAAACTGGCGCGTATTTATGGTGACTTGCGTAATGGGAGTCAGTAGAAAAGCATGTGAACCCATTTATTATGTCATAGATGGTTCTAAATCTGGAGACTAAATATTTACTTTGTCCTGCTGACTTCCCACTTCTGGAAAACAGCCTCCCTATTGATAGGCTGGCTCTCTCTATTGATAGATGACAGATGTTTCTGAATTGCATGCTTCTCTAAGACATTATGTCTTCACGATGTTTTTTTTACTGTTTTGTTGCAAAATAAATTGCACAAAATAACGCTTTGGTAAGTGTGCTCACTACCAACAACTCGACATTAGGAGCTCGTAACTACTGGCTACCTGTGCTCTCATTATCAACCATCAGAATCACAAGATGGACATCACACCTTACCGCACGAACACAAGAGGGCTTAAGTAAACGACTGAACAAACTTACGCCTATTAAAATTAAGATATTCAGATAAGAGCCGGCCGCAATCCCGCGACCAGAGTTATCTAAATTCTTCAAACATTGACGAAACTAAAACAAGTAGTCGTCGACGTGAAGCCAGCCTTATCTTTACTAGTTCGCCTCCCGGCTAATCTCGTGATAATGCTGCACAAACAATAGTATTCCCTTGAGGTATTTAAGCAATGGCTGGATCAACGTTATTTTATTGTACTATCATATAAGATTTAGTAAGTGGGTGATCAATTTTGAAAAGAATTTGGACATGGCCTCTTTATTATGAATGATCTTTATTTTGGCTTTTATCAGTTGCACTATCGTTATTGTTATATAAGCGTCTTCTTGGATGATCTTTTTGAAATTTAGTACTTTTTAGAAGAAGAAGTGCTTTCATATCAAGTCTGTTTGTGTCTTCTACATTATACTCAGTAACTGACTACTACACTTTTGACTTTTCAGACTAATACACTTTTGTTTTATTTTAAGAAATCGTCGGAGATTTTTTTACAAAGCCAAGTTTCTGGGAAACCAAGACGATTTTTCCAATGAACCCAGTAAAAAATATTGGATGATTTCCCAACAATACACTAGGAACACATAAATAGAAAGGGCTAATGTATCGCTTGTAACAAAGCAGGTTGGTACCGGAACCGATTCTCGGAAAAGTGGGAGCCGTGCGCTGCTCGTCCTTTGATATAGCTGTAACAACAAATACAACTCCGTTAGATGCTTCCGCCCTGGTACTTGCTTCTGTAACAATGGAATTCAGAAATAATGTTTGATCTCTTCTAGCTTTTTGTAGGGAAAAAAGAATTTTATGGGCACAAAAAAAAATATTCTTGGTCTTGAAATGAACATTTTTGACAGCAAAAATTTCATTTTCGCTTGTTGTCTGATGTGTTGGTTATACTGATGTCGATATTATTGCTGCAATTCAACAGATTTAAGACGAATAATTCTACTAGTATTATAAACTAGCTGTTACCCGCGACTTCGTACGCGTTGAGTTCGCAATTTGCTTAAAATAAGTTTAGTTTTTTGGTCAGGAGGAAACTCATTTTTTTTAGAAACAAACTTAACCTCACCTAAGCTTAACCTAACAACTTTTTATTTGTCCACCACAGATAAGACTACTTTTGTTTGAAAGGTATCCCTGCCATGTGTCTCTGTGCCAAAGCGCATCAAATTCTGTTCCAGGGTTCTCTATTTTTTCAAGTCAAATAGGTCTACTTACTGAACATTATTGAAACAAACCTAAGCTAACCTAACAACTTTTTTGTCCGCCACAGCTTAGACTACTTTTGGTTGGAAGGTATCACAGATATGACGTGTCTCTGTACCCAAAGCGCATCAAATTCGGCTCCAGGGTTATCTATTTATTTCAAGTCGAATAGGTTTGCTTACTGAACATTATTGAAACAAACGTAACCTAACTTAAGCCTAACCTAACCCAACAGCTGTTTTTTGTCCGCCACAGCTTTCATTACTTTTGTTTGAAAGGTATCACAGTCACGTGTCTCTGTGCTAAAGCGCATCAAATTCTTTTCCAGGGTTCTCTATTTATTTCAAGTCAATTAGGTCTACTTACAGAACATTATTGAAACAAACCTAACCTAACCTAAGCCTAACCTAACAACTTTTTTTGTCCGCCACAGCTTAGACTACTTTTGTTTGGAAGGCATCACAGCCATGTGTGTCTGTGCCAAAGCAAATCAAATTCTGTCCCAGGGTTCTCTATTTATTTCAAGACGAATAGGTCTACTTACTGAAAATTATTGAGATCAACCTAACCTAACCTAAGCCCAAACTTACTTAAGCCTAACCTAACCTAACAACTTTTTTTTGTCCGCCACAGCTTAGACTATTTTTTCTTGAAAGGTATCACCCAGTCATGTGTCTCGTTAGTTAATTTAGTTTAAAATGAATGATTACCAAACTGTCCTTTGAATGGTTAAGGAAAACTAAAAGTACCAATGTAATAACTATTTGGTAATTAATTCATTATTTAGAAATCTTACAGCTTTAAAAAAAAAGTGTGTGTGTATACTTATGTACACACGTTAGAAGTTATACTTCTTTTTAAAAAAAATATCTGTCGCCTTATCTCAGCTAGCAGTAGATTAAAAATAAAAAACCTAGGCTTGTCAATATCTGACACTAAGCTAACTTCAGGGTGTATGTTGACTAGCTAACTTCATACTGTTAATTTTGTGTCACAGATGCGCGCGCATCTTAAAATTTGACTCTCATCATTTTTTCATAACGCGCCTAAAGAAGTATAACTTCAAAAAACAAACCTAGTTACAAGAAGTGAAAACCGGCTGGGGATCGAACTCGCGAACCATGGTTATTAAGTTTGGAAATCCTAAAGCATTAAAAAAATCTATATAAATACAAAAAGTCAATTCGAGCTGAGCTTCGAACTTGCAAACACTTTTTCAAAGGGCGACCGCTGACCTGCCAGGCCACTTACGTCGGTAACAAATGGTTTAAAGTTGCTTTTCTATTCTAATCATGTCATCATGTATGTTGACAGTTGTCAGTTGTCAAACAATTGATGAAAATGGACTGTAATATCCATGTAATGCAATATTGCTCAACCCCCTAAGTTATTAGCGCGATAATATATAGCCTATGGCCTTCCCCAGGTTGAAATATATCTTGCCAAATTTCATCATGATCCAATCAGCCGTTTAGTCGTGAAAACGTAGCAAACAGACGGACAGACAGAGTTACTTTCGCATTTATAATATTAAGTATGGAAGAAAAAGTTTGTAATCAAAAACTACTGACCGGATTCGGATGAAATTAAGTTTACATACCTGGATTAACACATAGGATACTTTTTATCCCGGGAACACGATTGCACGCAAAATACGCGCTTTGGATGTGCAGACACCAGTCCGTTAACAATGCTTACATTCATTCAGTCTTCGAAGCCAAAGATCCCCCCGATTTAATCATCTAGACTCCACAAAAAATTGTACTTGACAAACCAATCCGTTCCTGCCAGGTGTACCAGGAGAGCAGAGGTAACCAGTGTTTCACATAAAATTAAATAATAATGAACTAATCGTGGTCTCACACCGGCCGGACGGCTGCCAAGCGAACAATACCGCGTTAATTCGAGCCCTTTGTACGGACCAATAGAAAATTTCATGTTTTACCGAGCCCGCAATGGCGGAATTCTCTTCATTACGACACTTTTAATGTAAATCACCACTACCTTTATCACCACAGGGGAGGTAATTAGCAAAGATTTTAAACGAATTCCTTTCGAAAAGGTGAGACTGTTCTATTCATAGAAACTCCTTCACATGTCTTCATACGACGTTTGACTGACTAGCATTACACAGAAAAGAACAATCGTTTTATTCTATTTACATAATCCCTGGCTATGTTACTAGGAATCGGGAAATTCGGCTTTGACTTTGATACCAGCGTTTAGCAGGTTACAGCGTTGCTCGGAACCGATTGTTTGTTTGTCGGGCTGTAAAACTGTTACGAATCGTAAACGATCGTGTGTGGCCAGCCCTTACGACGAAATCTGAACAGATGGACCGAGATCAAAAGACTGTGTGGTGATAAAAAACGTTGATGTGAATTAAAAGTAACAACTTAGTGTCGGGGGACTGACGGTTGCCGAGTATTTTCTTTCTCGTTACACTCCATACATTCTCCCTTAATGTAACGCGTGAGGGAAGGGAAATAACATTCCCATTTTCCAGGTATTTTCCGCACTCCATATTGGTGGGATTTGTAGGAGCCCGCTGCCGGCACAATCATTAGCCCCGCAATCCTCCACGGCTGTATGGGGCCCTGGTACCGCTCGGGAAACTATTGGCGAATTTTCCGGGATTTTCTTCTTATTTTTATCCCCTTATTTTGGTTGTTTTCTTGAGGGAAAACAAACAATGAACTTAAGGAAATGAAGCGCACATCTTGTTGAGTTTGCAAGATAATTCTATCCTGTTACAAAGAAGCAACGCGTACCTAACTTAAAACACTTGAACAAAAAAGAGTTCCCCTTACATTAAGAACTGTTCATTAACATCCAACGAGAAGACGTCCAATTACAGAAATAAAAGACCGTCGAATGGCTCCAACAATATCCTAACGTAATCAATGTTGATAATAACCGGGCAATTATAACTCCCAACTAATTCTCGATTACGGGGCGCGGGTCTGAGGAGCGGGGCGGGGGGGGGACGCACCGGGACCTCGCTAGGCGTTATTAACCGGGATTACCGGATCCCCGGCGCGATCCCCGGATACGGGGATTTGCTCACGGATCGCGTAACAGTGGAAATGATAAAAGATACGTGTGGATACGGGGATTTTTGTATGTTTATAGGCATTCGAAAAATAATGGAAGTGAAACTTTGAAAAGAAAACTAAACATATGCGTCATGTGAGAGAGAATTATGAGGGTAGATAAAACGGGCGAGAGAGATTGCTTCCGCTAGCGCTCAGCGTTGTCTGCATACATTGAAAGGGTGTAATTACGTTCTATCTTTGAACCAACACTTGCAACGTCACATTGTGAAACACTGCAAGCAGTGACAACGCTATCCTACGCACTACTTACGCCCTAGTAGAATTAACAAAAGTACCAAGAGACATCTATCTCCCGAGACATGCATGACAAGACCAAAAATAACGAACAGCCCGTGTAGTGTAAGGCACGTGTACTAGGCTCGCACGAGCTGTTAGGAGTGTAGGCCGGGCCAATCCCATGCGGTATCAGCGTTACAAGCGATCGCACTTAACCGCGTCACTGGTATCATATCGCGCTGCAGCGCTATCAGTCAGCGTCGCCCGCTGCATTAGCCCCGTCGCCGCATCAATAAATTATACAGGACACCTCCGCGCGGAGCAGCCGCCCTGGTCACTCGCTGCATTCATGTCGACGAACATTTAAATGCGTGTTTGTCTGTTTGTCACCCATCTATATATAGGGTTCAGCAGCTGAGCTTAGGGATAACTTAAGGGTTGGCAGGCATTCAAGATCGTATGCACACATGGATGCAGAGAGAAAACGCATACTTGCATAGCATAACCCACAGACTTGGGTGAAACAACTAAAGATGATGCTGCAACAGAAATGTGTTGACACAATCTAGCCAATAAAGACTGGTTTAACAGCAGAAATCATCACAAATAACATCATCAATCAGCACCCACAACACATCAAAGCAGTTTCCGAATCAAAAATTCCCTCACTGACGAACTTTCTACCCACCCACTGCACCATCAAAACATTCTTCCTCGCCGTTCCGTCTTAGAATCTAATGTCAAAGTTACAGGTCAGGCGTATAAATAGCCAGAGTGCGTCAGACTACTATTATAGTACATAAGCCGCGCTTATTAAGACCAACTCCCACTCGCAGCGGAGCACGCAACTCGATTAAGCATAGCTTACATGCTGTGGGCACAGATTTCCGCTTTCTTTTTTGGATGCACTGACTTTTGTTCCGTTGAGTCACTTTCGCTGTCAGTTTTCACATATTTTGAGTCGTCTTTTCTATTTTCTGTAGTTTGAGTCTGTATTCGTGTCAAACAAGTATTTCTATACTATTGTTAAAATACTAGTTTAGTGATAGTAGTATTGACTATAAATTTAATTAATTCTAACGACTTTCTAACTTATCACAAATTGACATTTATTGATGTCATGACAATGCCGTCAATGACGTCAATGTCGTGAATGCTAATTTTTATTTATGTTTACGGTTGTAAAGTATACAAACTCGTTAGTCTATTTTTATTTTTGAATTTCACTATAAAAAAAGTTAGTAGGTAGGTGGCATAATTCGGTGATTGAAAAAAGTCTAAATTAGATGTAGTTCACTGACAGTCAACCTCCTCGGTTTGCAACCGTATTACTTACAACATGAGGTTCCCAATCCAGTGAAAATAATATGCCATACAGAAACCCTACCAAGTAACACCATAACATAGTTATCATTTAGTTTCGGCCATAAGTTATCAGGAATATAAATGCAATAGCAGATTATTCATCTTATTGTGTCAGATCAGTCCTGATCAGTGCCTTCGAAAATATGGTTCTGCTTTATTTATCGCCATCGAATTTCAATTGAGAAATATTTTAAAGATAATGATTGATCAACTTATAACTTCTACATAAGCATAGTAAATACAGGCTTCGTCTTTCTTTCTTTATTTCTTCTTGAAGTTTCTTTTCTAACTACCAAAGAGAAATACCCATACAAAAATAAAAAAGTCTAGAACATACCCCACTTTAGCGTCATGTAAGCCTAGTGTTAAGGAGTAAGTGGAATCATACGTACATTTCCAAGTAGGGCCGACTCAGACCACGTCGGGTTGCACCGAGCACGGCGATCGAGAGTTAACGTGATCGACGGTTAACTGACGGATAAGATCGGAAGATGGAACGTGTGTTTTGGGGCTTTTGAGAAGTATATAATCAGTTTTAGAGTAGATAAATGTCGTTTTGGAGAGGATCACGTTAAATTCAACAACATTTTTTTTGTTTCAAGAATCTTAGGTTCAAACTACACTAAAAGTAGTGATATTTTAAACAACACACACACCAAAAACAACTTCCTACATATCCCCATGAAATCCCCCTTTAACACCAGAATTCAACCTCGGTTAACCTCCAAATCGTCCAAATTCTAACGGACAGTTAGCCAATAGTATCACCGGTCACTCACCGGCTCGGCGTTGGAATGTAAACAAGAATTAAGGCGGCTTCGTCGGAGCACGTTTGCTGAGAAAAACCCCTCTTTAATTAGCCAGCATCTCTCCAATGCTGAAAGAATGCTCATCCTTGCAAACCTTGGGATGATGGGAGGCAGTTCTGATGGTTTTTTTTAAAGTAGAGATAATTTTCTACTGGATTATAAACTATTGCCATCAACCGGGCACAAGTCCGAACTCCATTGGCTGCTACTGAGAAATTCCTAATGAAAAAACCCAACAACAGTTTGCTCGACCCGGGAAATTGAACCCAAGACCTCATGCTCAGCAGTCGCGCTTGCTACAACTCGACCAGCGAGGCAGTCCGAGGATTATAAACTACTCCAGTTATACTTTAATGTCAGTTCAGGTAGGATGAAAACAAATACTGCTTTACAAGGTCATGAGAGACCAGCTGAGCTGATATTCTCATGGCACAGTTAGGCTCGGCATCACCTCTCCTTATTATCACAAGCTGATCCAGATCCAAGGCAATGCAGTTATCAAAGAGATTTCAGCAAACAAGGAGGGGCCGCAAGGGCCGATGCCTGAGATACCGCGGCCCTGGAACACAAAGGGCAAGGAAGGAACATGGATGGGTTTTAGTCAGTACAAGTCTGACACTCCCTTCCACTTCACTCAGAGCGGGAGGGGTCATTTGATGATTTTCCATCCTATAAAAAAAGGCGATGCCGTTACTCGCATGCAGTACGGAGTTTTATAGATAGAATCGCGAACGGTTCGATTTGAGCCGATGCTGGTCCTGTGCAGTGCTTCTAACCTTAGGTCTAGCAGTGAATTTGAATTCTATAAGCTGATGACGAAGAATTCAGGAATAGTAGATATGAAATATTCTGTCTATGAAAGTACTATTTGAGCCGCCAAGCAGTCTTACTGTCTTTTTACTCTTTCAAAGGCATACGAACAGTATATGTATGGACCAAGGTGCAGGAAAAAAAAAAAAGTACATTTGACAAATTAATTTTCGTTCTTCTTAGAAAAATCCATGCCCATCATTAGGTTTTTGACATAGCTGAGCTATTTTAGATCAAAAACCACTTCTTTACTTTATTCAACCTACTTACATTTTTTTATAGAAGAACTTATATCTACCTCAAATAATCTAGGCATACAACAAGTGCTATTTATTCTGTGGTCGACTTCGACCATAGATTAAATGGCTTTCAAAAGGGCAGTTCGGAAGTTTTATTTAAAGTCTGATTAAATTCCTTACTACCTAGTCATCACTGGAGACATGGTAATTATTATAAGGTTTCTCGTATTTCAGGCTATTTGTATGTATTATAATATATATTAGTTTATTATATCTTTATATATATGTATTAGTAAGTATCCGTTTATGTGTATCACTACTATTTGCAAAATGGTTTTTTGTTTATTTGTTGTTTTTGTACTCTACCACAATGCTGTCCTATTTGACCCAAAGGTTGACTGGTAGAGAATGCCTTGTGGCATTAAGTCCGCCTATGTACCACTCTTGTACATGAAGTTTAAATAAATAAATAAATAAATAAATTACATAACAAAATATGGCGTGAAAGGAATTGATAAATCTAAGAGTGATATTGTCAAAGTAGTGATTGCTACTGCTTCAGTTTGCCATCTTGAATCGATTTATTACCAAGGAATAGATAGTACTGGTAGATTTCTTTTCACTCTATCTTTAACGTGATATTCGTACAAGACTCCTGGAAATACACCGTAGGGATCTATTTCAACAATTCTATTAAATACACGGATTATAGTCTGCAATATAACATTAGCATGTGGGTCCCAGAACACCTAACTTGATTTAAACGAGTCGCCATGGAGTTTCATGCTTGTTCTTCTGAATGGATATCTACGATTGGAACTGACAACTTACTATTTTTAACTTTCTGACCAACTGAACTGACTCTTTGACGGTTTAAAAGTGACTGAGAAATGTAAATGATTTAATCGAAACAAACTTTTAGCTTGGTCAACCAACACATGAAAAACCATAACCATAGCAAGTGGTTTGAGGTGTGGTAAGGTTTTGATCGGTTGTGGAGCTTGACACAAGCAAAGAGAGGCCTCGGAGTAAAGTCTGGCTGATGATGATGATGATGATGTTCAAGCGAATTCTAGGCATTAAGACGTACCATCCTAAGTGACTAATCAGCAATTTATTTATTATGAAATAGCCCATTTAAAATAACACAAAAACCCAATAGCCTACATTATTTTCCTCTAACAGCTGATCCCTATAATTTGGAATTGGAACTCCTTGAAATGATGGATCACCTGTCAAAGTGTCAAAATTTGTCAAACGTCAAGTGTGTGACAGGGCCGATAGGGGTGATAAGAGAACTCTTGTGATAGCGTATCAGCTAGATTCGGGGCCAAACACTATATCTTGGAGATTAGCTCATTTTAAATCGTTGGGAAATCCGTAAACATTGAGAATTTTTACGGAATATTTTGGTGAAGGTTACTGCGAATATGCGTAGATTCGTTTTAGGGAACATGTTTGCCTGGATAATTATCTTAGAGTAGGTACATCACCAGCACAACGAGCTACTCTGCTAGCTCTCAAATTTCTCCAAAGATTTTTAACATTAATGTTGATGGTTAAGTTCAAAATCGAATGAGATGAATGATGTGACTTGATGCGCTGGGGACTGTTTTCAGCAGTCATTATTAGTGGAATCCCTTCGTTATGTTTTCTAAACCATAACATGAAAACAATATGACCTAGAACCAAAAGTTCCGAGACATCTGTCATCCATGTTGCAATAAGTCAGAAAAGTGGGTTAAATAAAACCCACGCCCTTTCAGAAAGAGGCTTTTGTCCCAGCTGTGGGATCATTTAAGACCACCTTTTAGCTTTGCATGTATTGAATCCTCGATCCTAATGCTCAAAGAGATCCTTCGGATGATAGTCGAGGAGTTCCAGGGCTGCGGGACTGTTCGAAAGAGATACCGCGGCCCTGGAACACAAAGGGCAAGAAAGGAACATGGATGGGTTTTAGTCAGTACAAGTCTGACACTCCCTTCACATCCGAAACGAAAAGGAGTTTGTCTATTTTGGACGCCGATTGGTATGGTATTTGTTCCTACCACAGTAGTAGCTGTTCTTATTTATTTTGAGAAATTATTATAAGACGTTTGTGACCGTCGTTTGGAACGGAAGGAAGTGTTCTAATAACTTAAAACTCCATCCATATTCACACTTGGAACAAGCGGTTGTAAGAAAAAATGCGTTCAAAAAACTTTCTCTGCTCCCTTTATATTCTAAAAATAACTCAAAAAAATCCCACGTAATGAACTCGGTAACTCATAATGTGTTTTTAAACATATTTTTTTCTGTTTGTTTCAGATGCGATGGGTAAGAGTGCTTCAGGAAGGCATCATAAATCAAAAAGCAGCCCTTGTAAAAAGACTTTAACAGAAATTTCAATCTTCATAAAAATCCAAAAATAATTATGGGTCGCAGGACGTTTTTTTCTTCAGCACAATAAGTCAATCGGCCAACACTAGGAGTCCGCGCAAGATTCGCCTCGCGTCGTAAAATTTGATTAGGTCATTAAAACCAGTTAATTTATAGGCGTTCGAACAACTCTCATTTGCCATAAACACACAAAAACCAACCATAAAACTGTGCCATAACGCTTTTTATACTCAATTTGCGTAAACGTCGTTTATGACCTTCTGAAAACTGCTTTTCGCGCATGTAATCTAAAATAGCCTTTGTAGTAATTAATTGTACGGTGCAAAACTGTTTAGAGATATAAATTTGGAATGCCGTTCTTTATTAGGAATAGCAAGTCACGTAGGTGACGTCACAAGTTATGTATGGACCAATCAATGAATGATCTTTACCTTTTTAAAGGCTGTCATGCAAAAAAATATGGCTAATGATGTGTAAGTGATAGGCTAGACTGTCTGGCCAGACATTTGAATTATAAGCAATTTAAGCAAAGACGGTATTGTGGGGCTTCTATAGATATACCGCTAGTCCATAGTGGAAACCATGAAAAGAATATTATTTGATTAACAGAACAGAGCGTTCATAAACAAAGCTGCATCGTCCAATCAGACTACAATGTACGAATATTTAAAAACGGAATTAAAAAAGCAACCTCGTATCGCACGTCATTTCCAAAAAAACCAATTCCAATTTGAATATATTTAAAAAATATAAAATGACGTATTCATTTCAATCCCGTTCGAATTTTAAAGCACACAACGTTCGGAAACGCGTTCCGTATTTCTGTGAAATCCCATAATTCCGTCAGTCCGGAAACGCGGTATTCATTTAGTGCAAAATTCTGTTGATGCATAAAATAAATTAAATGCAAACAATATCAATCGGACACGGGAACACACTCTGCCGTTGGTACACCTATTTATCATAAAATACGAACGTTGCGTTGAAATTGGATAGTGTTATCTCTTTTACACCTTCTGGGAGTGACAGAGAGGTCCGGGAGGAGGTTTTTTCTTTGTTTCAAAGCCGTGCTATCGGGTTGTCTGTCTGTGCGTTGATTTGCTCGCGTCGGTATCGACTCACAATATTAATTAATGGTAGAATAAGCTTTGTTTCTTTCGACTTGATTGGGATCTGCATATTTCTGTTCGTTTAATGGTTCTGTATGTTTAAATTGGTAGATTATGTAAAGAATAGGAAAATTTTATGTTGCTACATGAACTTTGACACCGCTTTCTCTTGTTATCTTACATAATCGATATTAAATCCCGCGGCAGTTTTTAAGAGGAAATAACAATGTTGTTACATTATGTAAAAAAACGTTAATTTTCTTGCAAATACGGTTTTTTCACTTATTTCAATGTTTATGAAAAAACAAAACAAAAACCAGAAAACCAAAAATATTTTTAACAACTCTTTCAAAAAAGAGCACACTTCGAAACTGTTTCTTCATTTCAAAAAAGCACCGCGGGCCCCTAAATTTGATTAATGGTTCCGCAGCAATATAACACAGCTCGCAATACCATTGATTCCTATCTATTGTTAATACTACTTGTTAATTACAAACGCGATAGATAACCACGTTTGTAACCGACATTGTTTTACCCGCCGGCGAAACGGGGTAAGTGGGAAATTCATGTTTTTTTTTGTTATGTTGGACGTTGGTATGTTTTTTTTAAAGTTGTAGTAGTCATGTTGTTTTTTTTTTGTGGTGGTAAGAATAATTTGTTTTAGAATTTTATTTGTATTATTCATTATTATATTTATAAATATTTTGAACGGTTGATATGGTTTTGTGAAGTGGCAACTTGAGTAGGTATTACAGGAGCACTTGTAAATGATATGTAGGATTTGGATATTTCTGATAGATACGGTTAGACTGTGAGTTAGATAATAATTTAGTAGGGCTATCTTTGGAATACCTTTATACCGAAAAGTAAAAAAAGAACAAACGAAAAATTCGACCGTTTCCGAAAAAAAATGCTACTAAGTTTTTTTTATCCTCTATATTTTCAGTTTATTCATGATTTTCCTGTTCAAAAAGGTTACAATACCTACTTGTAACTAATACTGTCTTTTTCAATATTTTCCTCACTCACATCTTTCTTTGTGTAGCAATTCTGGCACAACTTACACATTCTCGTCGGTGGCAGCATGTTTTTCATCTGACGCATCTTTCTTTCAATCTCAAAATCTTCCAGAAAACTAGATCTATGCTCGCAAATCTCTAACTCCATGATGCATGAGAGAAAAACACACATTGTGCTGCTAATTATCTTCACGTGATGTAACAGTACTCTATCTAGGGAAACGAATGCAAGTGAAAAAGTGTGATCCCATAAATTAGAAGTAACGTGTCTGCATTCATTTTTGTAATTAAGAGCTTGATTGTGGTATGAGTTTTGATTGATGTTGTTGGTTTTGATTCTAATTTCATATAATTCATTTTGCAAACATGCTAGATAATCCTTCTGTTAGATAGACGAACGATTTATAAAAGGTAGCTAGGTCGGACTGGATGCGACAGCGGAGGATAGGATGTAATTCATTCTTGACTTTTACTGGGTTTCCTTAAACATCGTAGGATGATGTGTCTCTTTTAGAATGTTCCATCATCCCCTTAATATGGTATTTTCCTGTTCTAGGCCTTTGCATTAATTTTATCAACTGCGAATCCGTTTTTAATGTAACCCTAGGTTTCCATTAAATCTTAAATTGGTAATTAACTATGGTAAAGACTGCAGACTGGTGGTTTGCAAGTGATACCTAGTATGCGTAGAAAAGCAATACATAGAGATGAAGACTGTCACTTGTTTCCGCGTCTCCTAGAACAGAGATCCGATCTATGCGCACATAAATCACAACTAATATAAATTGCTCTAAAACCGTCTACATTGTACCGTATATATTACCATTCCTTTCATCTCCAGCCTCCGTTGAACCCTATATAACTGAGACATTATGCTTCATAACCTCCAATCAAGAAGTTTACTCACTGCAGCCATTCATTATAGAATTATGACCGATGATAATTGTCCGTTTAGCAAAGAATGATCTAAGTAATTTGTTACAAATCACAATTAAAGATCCTGCTGATAGTAGCTGTCAGATTGACGGCCGATTAGCTCGTGTTTGCTCAGTTTTTGATGGCATCGTGTGCACTAAAAAGTATGCTCATTATGCGTACTAAATGAGTCTGTTGAACGTATCATTTATCAATCTAATACTCGAAGTTGTAGCAACCGCCGCTTTTTGCTATCACCAATGCTTAACTGAATGTAAGATTCAACATCGCAACAGCAACGTCCACAAACTCATTCATTCATTGAGAATTTACAACCATATTTTATGTGAACATAAACTTATAATGCCAACATCACCGTATTAAGAGTCTATCAAACAGAAAGCTCTATTAGATCTGAATTGCAAAACAGCAATCTCAAATGTTCCCACCGTAAAATGGTAAACATAACCTATAAACCGAAACCCCGCCAAAATCCGTTTGACAAGTGCACAAGCGGGCCAATGGCGTGTACACATTCAAATTTCGAACGCAACATTCAAGATGGCGACCTTCGCGAGTCATATATCAATCGTGATTTACGCACCGCAGCCACGGCCGGTCGACGACCGCCCGAATTTCGTTCAGAAATGCACTCAGCGAGTAATTTATTTGTTACCATCTATTATTTTGTAGACTCGCAAGGTCCTAAACACAGCTGACATTAATATATCATTTTACGCGACGTCGACCCGGTTCTCTGTCTCGCTTCAACATGCTAACGTGACGTAAGAGGGAAAAGGATGGGTGTAGGGGCAGAGTAGTTTGCGTTTTCACTTTTTATAGTAGCAATATATTTGATCAGCTGATCGTAGTGACGTTTACTGCCCGTGTGTCAGTGTAGTGTTTTTCATAATTTATATTGTAGTAGGTATTTTTTACTCTCGCTTGCTGTAGGTCGGGGTTTTATATGTATATTGAATATTCATCTAAATATTGTGTATCGACTTCTGTTGAGCTGGCCTATAAATTTAATGGGCGGTCAGTTTTTGGTGAATTTTCACGTTTATTTATTGTTTATTTTGTTATTAAATCATTTGGTGTGATATATTTTAAATTTATCGGAGGTACCGCTCTGTTTGGTGGTGATAATGGATTTTTGGTAAAGTTTGCCAGTTTATGGTTTTAGGTCTATGTTAAGTTGTTATTTATTTGTTTTATCGAATATTTTATGTTTTTAAGCCTTATCGATTCTATAAATTAAATCCTTTGACTATTATGACGATGTGATACGTAAAACTACAGAAAGGCGCCATTTATCGAATATTAGACTTAATTTGTTTGTCTAATTCAGTGTTTAGTATGCAGTCTTTATTTACGAGAATTCTGAAAATGCCTCAAAATTGCAGCCAAGTCTTCTACCGCCTGCACTTGGCTTCACCACCGCTGGTCATCCGTTTTCCCCAAACTCCCCTAAGCGCTGCATTTATTCTCCAATTTGCTAATCCTAAATGTTTCTAATGTCCTAAGCCATCAGGCCAGTTTACCTAAGCCTGACTTGCTGAAATGCCCATTTTCAATAACACACAGATACAGATCGCGGCACGTAAGTTGAACCAAAATAGCGGTCGTCCGCGCAGGTACAATTATGGATTGAGACCTATTGAGACCCGATTATGTGTTACTGCGCATTCAAAGTCAATTTCGTGCCGCGAGCTGTAACACACACATTTTTGGTCTCAATCAGTCTCAATCTGAATCCATAATTGTACCTGCGCGGACGACCGCCATTTTGGTTCAACTGACGTGCCGTGATCTGTATCTGTGTCTATACCTACAATGTCCTATCTAACGCTAGAGCATTGTAGGTTTACGTTTAGGATTCCGGCCAGGACTCTTTCCTCCTCGATGAGAAGCAGCAAGTCATCATTCACCACCCCCTCTGAGAATCTTTCATCAGGGTCTCTGAGAATTTTTTGGTTCAGGACATACCAGTTTCCTCATCAATCCTCTCTTTTTGGAACAGTTGTAGATGATGAAAGAAATTGCTTTAAGTAAACTGCATACCCTAGATCCGATCCCACAGCCTACAACGCGTGATTCCTTACCGACCACCGCCGCTCCGACTCTTTAAAGGGTGTAAAAAGACTCTTAACGACGCCGAAAGGCACTTGTTCTCCCCGTCATTGCGACCTTCTAGTTGCGGAGATATTGGGGGACAAAGCTTCAACTTTTTCACAAGTTCTTTTTTCTTAAATACATTTTTTTTTTACTTAAGACACCTTCAGGACCCCCGTACTATTCAATCCATCTATCAGCACAATGTTTTGAATGCGTTACATTGAGTCCTACCGTAAAACGTAATTTTTCACCCTAAAAAAAAAAGTTGTTAAAGCAATAATTTTTGCGTAAAGTTACTTAGTTTGATGAACATAATGCTTGATTGACGGCTTCGTGAAGAGTCCGTTTACACCCTGTATATCCACCCATAGGCTCAAGATATTTCAACCTCGTCAGAAATAGCCCACATAAAGCTACACATGTCATGTTATATAAAGGTGTGCGCACACTGACTGCGTGCGTGAAGCACACGTGGTCCCCGTAAATATTTTTGGACGCAATCGATTTCCGAAATCCATTCGGTACCCCCGCGCCGCGCCGACGACGACGCCTATGGCGGTAGTGTGGACATGCCTGAATTATGCGGTGTTGTTAGTTAGAAGAAGTTGAGAATTATTATATTTTGAAACAGCTATATTTTATCATTACTTATAGAAGGAATAGGTCTCAAAATGAGTAATCTATATTTATTATATTTATATTTATAATATTATGAAGCGGTAAAACAAAATTTAAGTTTGTATGTAGGGGTAAACTTCGGCACTACTGATCCGATTCCGAAAATTCTTACACTTACTGGAAGCTACATTATCCCCGACTGTCATAGGCTACAAGTTAAAATGTTCCCGTGGGTTATTTTCCGTTTAAGTCGCAAGTAAAAACTAGTTTCGAGGGTGCCAAGACAAGTGGCTTTTCTATAACGAATAACAATAGGATTGGCAAAAGTGAAAATATGCCAGTTTCATATTTTTATGACTTTTCTAACATCGTTAGTGCTTATTGAATGTCCCTGTAGCCCCCTAATTTTTCCCACGAACTTCTAAATAAACTTCGCCATATAACTTAATCATTTTAGCAATAGCCCTGCTAATAGTTTCTGAAATTCTTTTCTTGACTAGAATCTTCTCTTCCGTCCATCAGCCGATCTCAAAATCCTTCAAAACCTTACAAGTCTCAACTAAACCTTCAGCCAAAAAACTCGTCCCGTGTCGCATCCATCCAAATCGTTCGACATTACCGCGTATCGCACCGCCTGGTATCATTAATCTACGTGACAGTTCAAAATTTAGTTACAGAGGGTTCCCGCGGCCCCCCCTCTCGCCTCCAGCCCCCCTTCACCCCCGCAGCCCTCCACGCAAGTTTTTGAGGGATGCCTAACTGTCTACAATTCTACATGGTTAACTATCGTTAGTGAGCAGAAGCTCTTGAAATGTGGTGGATTGTGGTACAGCCATCGAGGGTAGTATTGTTTTGTTTAGTTGGAGGGTTGTCGAGGAGTGGATTAGCAGGTAGATGAAGCTAGGAAGAGAGGAAAAGATGCAAAAAGCGGAGCTGTCAAAAGGACAGGGGCTATAAAAACGAATAATGATGATGGCAAAAGGCGCATTGTTGATCTTGAAATTTAAATAACTCAAAAGGCTTAAGACGTTAACTGATGGCAATATGGCAGTATATTAGGACCAGTCTATGACTTATAACCCAGCATAGCAGGCTCCATAAACTAAACGCTCTACGCAACATTCACCAACAAATCCAATGTCCTCTTGTCACACAACGTATAACACAAAATAACAAATGCGTTACCAGCCTAATTTAAAACGCCAATAACAATAAACTAACAGGTTGCAATAAATGTAAGTCATCGGAATATGAACAAAACTTATTCATGAATATTTACTTACACCCTCTGCCGTGATCCGAAGCTATAACTGAACCCTATAACAATAACTTAACTATCGGTGAGATCATTAAACTCTCAATCGAAATTACTAGGCTCGCAGGAACATACAGAGTTTCACTTGAAACTAATTACCGTAGTCTACAGAGCGCTTTTCACAGGCTCGCCTGTTACTGGCAGGCGCCGCGGGGCGTCTTCGCTTCCGTGTACGATACATTGTGGAAACTCTGCGCTTGTCCTGCTACCCTGGTGAATTGGGATCGATATTGAGGCGCGGCCATGTACTTTTGTGGATAGCGTGATGGTATTTTGAAGGTTGTGGTTGTTAGGGAAGAGTTTCGGTGTCTGTTTGTTCAGGAACATTGGTTATGGGACCTGCTTTTTGCCTTTACAAACTCATGTAGCAGTGGTTTGCTAAAGACTTTATGGTGACTCACCAATGATCAATTTAGAAGCATAATCATAAATAAGCTTAAAGATCTTCAAAAGCTTTTTGACAAACTGCAATTGAACACCATTGCAGGAAAGCCTTCTCTCCTATCAGAACCGAGACAGGTCCAATCTTCATGATGCTTTTTCACCTCTCACATCCGGCACCCATCATTGCGTACCCAAAAGCCTCGTTAGCAATCAAGATACTCACAGATACATAACTAAAAGCATCAAAACAGCTAATCAGCACAAACTAACGAAGCATACAGCACGAAGGCTTGTGTGTAATTTTTCTCAAACCCGCCATGAATAATCAAATTTTTCTATACATACCGTTTATACCGTCACGACGCAAAGGAGAAACGTCATAAAATACAAATGTAAATATACCAAATCAAACCTTAATATGTCCCTCGTAAAGTTGGCATTTAAGTGTCCGTGGCGCTAGGGTTGTGAAATTTATGAAAATGACGAGCGCAACGTTCGACCCTCGTGACTGGCAGAATTCTGTGCCAGAGTGTATTTTTACTTTTTTTTTTATTACATTCTGGTGGTATTACTCGATTTTTAATATTGTGTTATGGGTGATATTTGAATGGGTTGAACAAAAAATACTTGTAATGTTAGCATTGTCTCTGAAGTTGGGTTTTGTCGGGTAATTGTTGGTTATGTGTCGAGGTTCTAGGTCAAGTTTTGTCTATAAGTTCAATGGCACTTTTGTTGATCAATATTTTTCTGAGAACATGAGATTTTTCCTCTGACATTCATCATAAGAAATGTTTTACACAATACCTATCTTTGTACTTAGGTGCCGTCGGATACCAAAAAAAAAAGAGTTTTCAGCTGCTTCTGGATGTCATGACTCGGATAAATACCCCAGATCGGTATTACCCATAAATAGGTTACCAGTCCTTTCAAGCAATCAATACACCACAATTTAAAGACTATTAAAACGCAAATAAAGCCTTATTTAACAAAAATATTCGCATATAACTTACGCATACTTCGCGTGCCTATAAACTTAATTTTATTACCACATTACATAACTCTCAATTCGACAAAACTTGTGACAAATAAATCGATAATTTTTCGTTACCTATCGAGTTCGATAAAAAAGGGCACCCCGCCCACCCCTATAAGTACAGTCAGCTAAAATTTTTGCTAGCTCATCGCATCGCATTACATGTGTTTCGAGCTGGCTGTACCGCCCAATGCGCTACGTGGCACTATCAAATTGTCATTAGTGATACCACCCTCTTTAGTTTTTTTTTGAGTTACTTTCATTTGGATCAGGGTGCATTGTTACATTCATGAGGTCATTCACGCCCAGGTTGAAAAGTGTATGGGTGGGTGAAGCACCTGTTTTTTTCTATTGCCCTAGTATTTTCTTGACGTATGGGAGTGCCTGGGAGGTTTTAAGGGCCCCACTTCTTGCTTTGATGGACAAAACTTTATTTTCGTTGCTTTCTAAGGCTATGCAAGAATAGCTCGCCGTCCGTCCGTCTTTTGACGACAGGCCGTCCTGGCGCGTTCGTGTTCTACGCGCGCCTCAAAGAGATGTCAGGAAAAAGGGAGATGCCTGCAAGGGTCGATGCCTGCCAGGGCTGCGGGACTGTTCGAAAGGGATACCGCGGCCCTGGAACACAAAGGGTAAGGAAGGAACATGGATGGGTTTTAGTCAGTACAAGCCTGACACTCCCTTCCGCTCTGCCCAGAGCGGGAGGAGTCATTTGATGATTTCCGACACTCCCGTCCGAGAAAAAAGAAAAAAAATCCCATGCAAGCCCAGATAGATCTAGGGTGCGTACCAGCTCATCTAAAGCTATTTCTACTTATTGAAAATACTGTTTCTGTTACCCTTCTTCATCGTACTACTGGCCCTGGGCATAGACTTCCCCATATGACGTTTCTTTTTAAGCTTATAAAAGAACAGCTGATTTACAAGGCATGCTTAAGTATTATCACTCGCAAAGACTAATTTAATTCACCACACAATTCACTCTATACAAACGTACTAACTAGTTGCACCATGCAAGCACTACTCCATACGGCCCGATGACCTATCAAATGACGTCACAAGACGCCATGATGGATGTGTCAAGGTCAAGTTTGACAGCTGTCAGCGGCAGTCTGAAAAACGCTGTCACGAGTAATGGATAGGCTTCCTGGACGCCTTTTCGGGGTCGACGCACTTCACTCGATATTATTTACGATTCTGATGTTTTGTAATGTCAGTGGGTTATGTTTTTGTGGACTTGAACTGCTTCGTTGTAAGTACATTCAACGTATGTATACGTAAGTACGTTGTACGTATGTTGTACATAACAAGGTCACGCTTTTATAATCTGAAAGGGTTGGTAAAGATCTTATTTGCCATTTATTTCTTTAGTACCATAGGAAGCATGGTTTTTTCTATGCCATAAACAACACGTTGGGATTCATTTAGATACTTCTTAACAAGGCGAAAATAGCAGTTCCTTAAACATAAGTCCTTAACAAAGTTGGGGCGGACGAAGTAAGCATTTCATTAAAGGCTATGTTTTTCAGTAGTGGATATAAAGGAGCTATGCATTCTTTGTCTTTCTTATTACTAAATAAGCAAGTTATGTATTTAGCAAGATAGTACTTGTATTTAAAAAAACTGTCTTACCAAATTCATAGACGTGAAACCAAACAGACTCACGATTTACCTACTTGGACGCATACGTAAGATTTAAGACCTGGACAATTTAGCCAGCACAAAAACTGAATCTAAACATCAAAGACAGCCTTATTTATAGCTAAAATCCTAAACTACCCTCACAAAACACCACTGACACCAAAATTACATGAAAAACTGCCTGAAAGCAAACAAACAGTTAGAGTAGGTACTCTATCGATCTGCCATCCCGTCTGTATCTACAGATGAGTTATAAGACAGATCTGTGGACCATCCCTCGAAAAGGCAACGACCCTTAAACCACACAACTGATTTACAACACTCCCATTCAAGCAATAGAGCACATTTTGAAACGATCACTCTAAGCTTTCTTACGACGTTGCAAAGTCTACGTATTGACGTATCAAGTTTAGTAAGACAGTAAGGACAGTTGTTCTCAAGCGATAATGAGCTTTATTGTCTTAGGTATAAGTGCTGGGCGGTTGGGCGGCCCGCCCAAACCTGGGCGGGTGCAATTAGAAATGCTTTTGAGCTAAAAATGATATTATTTCTTCTTATTTTTGGATTATTAGCTGTTGTGTTGGCGAACGTGAATTATCTTGTTTTTGATTTGGATCCTATAAAGGGTTGAAGTTGGTTAGTTATCGAATAACAGCTGTTTACCTTTAATAACACTAGTCCTACTTTTTTTTAGTCATGTGTGAAGATCACACTGTTTTTAGGTAGTTCTCGTTTCTATTCTATTGTTTCTAATTGAAAACTGCCTCATTGGTCTAAAACTTCGTCTGCTTCGCATGAGGTCCTGGGTTCGATTACCAGGTCGAGCAAGTCTGGATCTGTGCCCGGTTGGTGGCAATAGGCTCGCCCCCTTTTACGTAAAACTTTAAACATATAATGTGGGTGTACTTTTAGGTACACCTTTGCCTAACCTTTCAAGGATTACAGGCGTGATGTTACGTTATGAAAATTGGCTGTGACATCAACAGCAACATTCGAATATTCCACCAATGGCTTTCAAAATCCTATTAGATTTATACTCCCATTAAAACTTACAATATCCTCAGTTTGTCGTATTAGTTTTTGTAACTTTCTATCTACTTTCTTTCTTTCTTTCTTTCTTTTTTACTAAGCCTTGTTGTAACTACTGCTGAGTATATTAATACAATAATAAAAATGAATAAAATAAATAAATTAATATTAGCCTCATCTCTTCTGTGGTCGATGCTTCCCTGGTCTGTCTACGCTATCTTAGCTTACTATACGATTTTTAGGGTTCCGTAACCAGCAAGAAACCCTATAGTTGCGCTATGTCCGTCCGTCTGTCTGTCCGCAGCGTAAAGTAAAGTATTTTTTTTAGGGTATCTCCTGTAGGTAAAGTGGGGATTTTTTTCTCTCGCGTAACCCATGCTGTGGGGTGTCGTTGGATAGGTCTTTAAAAAATATTGTGAGTTTGTTGAAATAATTTTTCGATTAAGGGATTCTTTTGTGAAATATTAAGATTTAATGTTTTCCCCCCTCTACCAGCTAAACGGTTGTGTTTGGGTATGTGAAAAAAATCACGGTAGTAGTATATTATAATGAAATTAAAAGGAAAACTATCGCAACTAAGTTAGCTTTACAAGTTTACGAGTAATAGTCGACCAACTTATAAAATGTACTTAGATAACGAGGTTAGTTTAGTTGGTCCGCATATTTTAATGGGCAATTACGGAACCCTACATTGTGCCGTGTGCGTGGCCCGACATGCACTTGGCCGGTTTTTTGAATATCTCCCTTAAAGTTTATCTTCACAAAATCTATTCTTGTCCTATTGCCTCAAACCAAGCCAATCTCCTCAAGCCTATACATACATCAAAACATGTCCACCAATTTCCAAGCTCAGTTCTAACACACAAACGAACACTTCCAACATGCAAGGGGCGATCAGTCGGGCTCAAAGGCAGTTACTCCGATACTATCGGCGTCCATTAAGGAAATTGGTTTATGTGAGGTCGTGGTGGCCCATTGTTGAGGTCCTAGTCGATCGCGTAAGCTATAGATGTATTAGCTCAGTTGGGTTTAAGAAGCTGTTAGATATAGCTTGGTTTTCAGTTTTGAAGAGGCCAACAAGCTGTTTGTTTTAGTGTACTTTTTGGTCTTGCGGTAGTTTGGTACTGTAAGATTGTTTTATATTTTTTCTTTGAATTAACTACTCCTTTGCCTAGCTTGAACTGAACATGAAATCTAACTACATACGTACATACATACATTTACAACGCTTTTTATTATGGGGGTACGCAGAAACTACAATACGCCACCTGCTAAGTCCAAAATTTACAAAAAAAAAGCAAATCTAAGTTTTTATTTGATTCGCAGATTGTAAAAACTTTTAAATATCAAAAACGTAAAAAATAAAAGCTTAAAAGAAACCCCCTGACAGCTGGTGCTATACCAGGCGAGCATAAAACACGCAGAGGCAGCGAACAGAAAAAGCGAGTGATTTATCGTGAGAAGGGACATCTTCTGCGCCTTTGTGTCCCTGGTACAGGTATCGGCAAATGCTAGGAGACCGGTTGGGGTAGGCAGATGTGTAGCTTAGTCATTGTTTCGTTGTTTTTTGTCACCTAATAGAAATCTAGGGAGTAAGCAGGTATTAAAGATATTCTTGAGACTATAATTTAGAAAAAACAATCTTGTTAGCAACAAAAGAACCAAGAAAGGATTGGTAATAAATTACTTAAAAATTCTCAAACAAAAACGTAGGAAATAAATGCTCCAGCCATATTTAAATTAACCCAATTTGAACAATCTAGCATCAACAAAATAACACAGTATCTCAACATTTTAACAATGAAAATAAAAAGAAACAATTATAAAAAACCCCTTAATTCGACCGAAAACGGCAAGAACCGAGGTGTGTAGTTAAAACATTAATGAATAGTTGTTATTGGCTGATATTAATTGTAGCCCATATAAATTATGCCCCTTTGTGAAGATTTTAACGTTTGATTCGTACAATCACTGTTATTAAAATGCGCGAGTGCTGTGGCTCTCAAAGTTTTTGAAAAACGCAACATTTCAAGTTTTTTATTTAACGGCGATTTACAAAGAATTACTTGGTGCATAACGCTTATTTTTTATAAAAAAAATATACCGAATACATAACCTTTCAATCCTCCTTTTGTGGAAGTCGGCTAAAGAACAACACGAAATTATTACAAGTCCAAAAATATTTGAATCTTTTTTTCTGACATGTGTCTTTTACGTAAAAAAAAAAACTAACTGGTCACCTTTTTAACATACTCAAGCCCCCTGTTCCACAAAACTAAGTTATCTCACATCTTAACGCCCCTTTAAGTTGAGAACCACTGCACCAAAGAATGATAGAAATCAAAACATTTTCGACGCAACAATTGTTTTAATTCGTTAAAAAAAAAAAAGAATTATGAACGGTAATTACCGTGTTTTAACTTGAAGCAAACCATTGTTTTTACTCTTATATTTTACTTTAATTGCTTTTTAATAATCAGTTACGAATGCAGGTTTATGTACATGGTATTGTTTTGAACGTAAATAATAATTGAAACTGTAATGCATATCGGAAAGCATTTTAAGCCGTTGGTCCTGGCTATCATGAGTAGATCTTTGACAGTCGTTACAGGTAGTCAGTGGCCCGAAAATCTGAGAACCAGTCTTACCAAGGGGTAACGTATTCATCATCATCATCATCATCAGCCTATAATGTTCCCACTGCTGGAACACAGGCCTCCTCTCTATGAGAGGGAATGGGCTATAATCCACCACGCGGGCCCAGTGCGGATTGGTGGATGTCACATGTCTTCGAATTTTTGGTTTTAGGACATGCCGGTTTCCTCACGATGTTTTCCTTCACCGTATCGTATTACCTAGTACTAACTGGTTTGTAGAGGTCAGATAGGCAGTCGCTCCAATCAGTCTTACCAAGGGGTATCGTATTACCTAGTACTAACTGGTTTGTGGAGGTCAAATAGGCAGTCCATGTAAAATACTGGTATTTAGCTGCATGGTTAGACTGGAAGCCGACCCCAACATAGTTTGGAAAAGGCTAGGCAGAAGATGATGTAATGTATAACAAGTAGAGGTTCATCTAAGTTCCTATCGGTATCTCTTAAGATATAACTTTCTTTTCTTTTAACTTTAGATTGGAACTTTCTTTTTACTTTAGGGCCTCATGAAAAAATCTGTTTTAATTCTGTTTAGTTTTGTTTACATTTTTAGTTCCTGTAAATTGATGGAACTAGGTATGTGTTCCTCAATTTTTTATTTTCTTTTCAATTTTCTACCATCTTTAATATTACTTTATTTTACAATCTCTGAGCTAATTTTGACAAGACACTGGCTGTGAAAATAATTACCCATCGATAAAAAATACACTCACCATAAATAAAAAATAAAAACAAATTGGAAGTAATTACAAATTGAAATTAAAATTGGAAGTGCGACAACCAAGTAATAAACTACGACTTATCATAAAAGGAATTACTGTAATTTTTATTCATACTATGTACGCGTTTAAAACAATATATACACTATAAAGCAACGCGTAAAGTCGTCGGTGAATACAGTTTTTAATTTTAACTCCTCTGTCGTTAAATTTACGCTTTCCTTAGCTGAATATCCGGTCTTAACTGGTATTATGTATATTTTTTTTTCTGTAGTCTATAGTCGTCACACATGAGATACACAACGGGCATATTTAGGCAATTTCCTTAGCAAATCCCCCGGTCGCGCCCTCCATGGCTCCACACAGAGGTGTGTACCCTCTGCCCTAGCTGATATTCACCAGGTTATTACAATTTTTCGCGTTATGAATATCGTCGCGAATCCCCCGCTAATGCCCCCTCGCCCGGGGACTCACACCTCAGCAATTTTACTTTAATTCTTATTTAGAGTGCCGCCTTATTTCGGTTACAAGATTTTTAGTATTTGTTTATGGCGTTAACTTGTACCGTGAGCTGCGATGGGGTAATTTTCGCTTTTTTTCAACGTTGTAATTCTACTTTATGTTTTCGAGTTTAAGTTTGCAGTTTGCTGGGGTTGGGAAAACGCAAATTGGCTGTAAAGGTACCAGGGTAGCAAGAGATGGAGCAGTTTAGAGTCGGAGGTCAAGGCTTTTTATTTGTTCGAAAAGTGTAGCCTTGTCGGTGTGTGTGTGACGTCACCGGGCCGCTATCAATCATGTATGCACCATTGCGCCGCGCGCGCTTTTGTTCGAATTACGAATTTCGAAAAAGGAACATAAAGCGAGAGAAAATTATGGTGGTTGCGTTCTTTTTAAATATCGGTCGCCCCCCGCCGCGTCGCACTATAGCCGCTGCACTGAAGTGACATAACTTATTATTTTTCAATTAAACAGTAAAATGAGCAACGTATTGCGACGCCATTTCTACAATAAAAGCATTACACGTTCGTTGATTACCCGGCGGAACTAACGGCGTGAGGCGCGACCCACTGCAGTACCGAACACAACAATATACACTGTGACACCGTTAAAAAAGTAGCGAAATTGCTAATGGTGTATGATATTGCCTCCCCTTATTTTTGGGGTAAGAAAAGACTAGGGGCGGCAACACCTTCGTTCTCCCAGGAGGTGTTTTTTTGAGTCGAGTATTTTTTCGTTTTTTTTCTGTATGTTTTTTGCGTAATGACGTTGGGGTCCTGAGAGAGTTGGAGGAATCCATTAGATAGGCGGGAAGAGCTTAATGTAGGTTTTTTTTCTCTCCGAATCGAAATCGGTTGAAAAAGCGATGTCGCATGTGTCACAAAAGACATTAGTAAAAGTACTACGAGTTGTAATGGTTATACCGACGGACAACAGACT
Source organism: Lycophotia porphyrea (assembly GCA_950005105.1). Taxonomy (NCBI): domain Eukaryota; kingdom Metazoa; phylum Arthropoda; class Insecta; order Lepidoptera; family Noctuidae; genus Lycophotia; species Lycophotia porphyrea. The sequence goes on from OX465402.1 coordinate 15,553,300, forward strand.
ATGTAGTTATAACAATAAAGAAAAACTTACAAATGGCAAGTTAAATTTTATTAACATATATAAATATTTATAAATTAGTGAACGCGTCATTTCTATTATTGTAATCTAACAAAATTTTGAACAAATTTCGATGAGAAGGCAGGCCAAGTATGTACAAACGGTTTATAATTGTGTGGGTACTCAAAAAATACGTTTTAATGGCCACATCGTGCGTAAATGAAAGACATAGCAATTATAGTAACGTAGATATTATAATGAAAGTTTATGGGGACTTTATTGCACTTATAAACATACAAGATAACAAGGTAATATAAAAAACACCAACAGAACAATTTGGTGTTAATAACTAAACAAACGTAGCGTCAAATATTTCCCACATGAAAAAAAAATACTCACAGAAGAATTTAAAGTCACCAAAGAGTATAATCGGGTTAAAGAACTAATTAACAATACTATAGAAATAAATGAATATTTTGATACATATAAGGTAGACCTGAAAAACGATGGAACGGATTGTGTAAATGATGTTATAAAGGACGAGAACACTGAACTGCAAGGTGAAAGAGATGTAAGGAAGAACAGACACACTGCATCAATCAACTTGGAATAAATTGGAAAAGATAATAGCCTCTAGTTCTAGTTAAAGGGTTGGTTTCCGCACTAACCTCTATCCAGTAAGCTTTGATATTATCAGAGTAGGACAAAATAACTTCTACTTCGTCTTAAGTAGTACAAATATTAGGACATAATTTGGCATCATCAACTGCCAAGCCTTTTCCCAACTATGTTGGGGTCGGCTTCCAGTCTAACCGAATGCAGCTGACTACCAGTACTTTACATGGAGCGCCTGCCTATCTGACCTCAACAACCCAGTTAATACTGACTAATACGATACTCCTTGGTAACTCGGTAAGACTGGTAAATTTAGGACAAATTTGTACACTCTTCATCTTTCTTTACAATTTACTGAAGCATTCTGATGTCAGAGATCTTTCTCCAACTAAATATTCTATTAAACACAGCCAGTATCTTTTCCAAAGACAAAATACAATGTAAGTAGATCTATTTGCCCCTTTTTCTCTATTCCAAAACAACCTTCTTCTGTAAAAACATTATTTTTCATTAATCTGTTCATTCACGGTAGATTGGTTGGCTCCGTATCCTTCGCTTTCGAAAAACAAAAGCTAATTTACATTGGTACTCTACGTTTCTAAATTTTTAAGTACTTTTTATTCAATTAGAGGCTTTTTCTATTGTTTGGATGTATCTTTAGTATACTGGAGAGAAATAATTTGATTTCTGTTGTTATTGCTTTTAGACTTGATTTATTCGATAGGTACTAGAATATCTTTAAAACATCAAAATAATGAAAACCTTTTTTTTTTGTTTTCGGATGGGAAATCATCAAATGACTTCTCCCGCTCCGGGCAGAGCGGAAGGGAGTGTCAGACTTGTACCGACTAAAACCCATCCATGTTCCGTCCTTGCCCTTTGTGTTCCAGGGCCGCGGTATCTCTTTGGAACAGTCCCGCAGCCCTGGCAGGCATCGGCCCTTGCGGGCCCCTGAAATGATGAAAACCTTAGAAAGATCTTTCAATCTACTACAGCTTCAATAATTATATTAAAAACTAAGCGCATAATCCTGCCGACGGCATTTAAATCTAAAATGTTCTCGCAAAGGAAAACATTTTAGATAGGCAGTAGTGCTAAAATGAATACAAAATTGTTATATTATGTTCCAAAAAGGTATGTACATAAATATTGATTCCAATGACATATTTTTTGAAAATGACCCACGTGTGAATACGCCAGGAGAAATGATCAACGACAATGATCCAAGTTTAGGCCAAGACAATTCACTTAGTAGGCTTATCATCGCACTATGGTAGATAAAAATATAACCAAAAACTTGGCAGTCCCTCTAATGACCCTAAAGTAATCCTCCACAGATCAAAATAGTACTTATGAAACTACTACACCAACCTAGCTTACAAACTTTTTGGACGAAATTCTAACCATTTTTTCTTTTTTTTTCAGGCAAATGGTGCCCGTCGCGTCGTGAATGGTCTTCCCCTCCCGACGTTGCGCGGCGGGTTTACTCCTCAGTATTCCTGGGCAGTCCCGGTGAGTACCCAGGTATGGACAGAACCGGGGATTGGACCTCTGTGGTATTCTTGGTGATGATGGTCTTAAGTTGCCGAGAGAGATTTTGAGCTAAAAATAGACTCTTTAAAATTGTGTCACAGTTATTTGGAATTTATATCTTAGGATGTTGTAACATTTTACACAAAATATAGTGTATAATTAAAATTAAGTATTTAAATGATTGTCATAAAATTAAATGTTATTCGCCATTTCCGCTAGAATGTTTGTAACATTTTTATAAATCTTTTAATAATTTCAAAGGTCGAATCAACTAGAGATCAACATCAAATACTTACCACAGATCTAAATCCTTTACCCGGTATTTTATTATTTTGTAGCCATAAGCAAAAAATATTGTTTGTATACGAGGAATAAATAACCAAGATTAATACAATAACCATTATGAACAAAAACTCATTACGAATCCTTATTAAAGTTACCAATTATAAAACTACCAGGCAACAATAAGAACGAGAGCTAAAATCAAAATAGGAACAAACTCAAATACCAGACCCACGGCACATGTGAAGTCAACACGATGATATAGCACAACACAAGTACTAGGGGATCATAGCATGCGGGCGGTGGTGCCGTCAATCACCAGTGTCCGGAGCAGTCGGCGCAAGGTCACGGGTACTCCTGACTGATGGCCGCATGAACTTTTGCTACGTGCATGCTTTGAGAATACCTCCCGAGATTTTCCTCACGATTTTTTTTGTACTGCTTTTGATTCTACATTCAAATTTCTTGATGACTAAGGTACCTGATCTTTATCTTTTGGCTTAAACAAAAAACATTAGGTAAAAATTTAAAAAACTAAATTCCATTCCTTATTTGAATTGCAAAATTTTATGATGTGTTACAGGCTAAAATTGTACAAAAACTTATCGGGTAATTTAATCTAGTTTTTTGGAAGTAACGTTCACCTATAGCCAGATAAAGATAAAAACCATATTTGGCGCTTGGAATTATTCTGGTCTTAACACTAACGGTGGTTTTATGTGCTGAATAAGTTATGGGCATTTTTTTTTATTTATAGACAGGTGTATAAAGTACAAAGTACATAACTTAGATGAATAGTGCAACTTTAGTACGTGGTAAAGATTTGTTTATGTAAAAACACATGCATATGCATTATACAGGCAATACCGTTCCAAATAATCGATTCAATACTTTTAAAACAGATAAAAAATGTTCCCAAAATTGTTGACCAAATTACGATGGCATTTATATCACAAACAATTTATCCAAACACCGTTTCTATAATTTGAAAAACGAACAAACATCCCGATGACAGTTCAAATCGATTCCCCGTAATGAGCCGACGAAAAATCGAATGACATTTACATCTGTCAATCGCACACTAATGTAGACTTTATGGGTTTAGGAATAGTGTTTTTTGAGTAACGAAACTCGTGTCCGATTGTATCGAGTTCTCGGATGAATATCGAATGTTTGCGGCGCGCACGCACTCGCGACAGCCCATCGATCATGTGTTATCGTGCGTAGGATCTCGATTCCCGGTGTCATCTCGCCAATGCAAGGTCGGCGGGGAAAATATAGCAAAGGATTTAAAAAAGAAAAAGTAATGACAATTATTTTTTACTTTACTTTACCGCCGGCAAAGAACCTGTGCACCGCTGTGCGCCTAATTGAGATTATAATTTTGACAGTTCAGTTACAAATGTCTAAGATTTATAAGCTATACGGGTTTTTGTGCCGCCTTCTGTTACGTTATCTTAGTTAAAGTTAGCAGAAAACTGCAATCTATCAATATTTACCATATTGTCTTTTTAACATAAATATGTTTTATTGCTTATTTACAGTTAACTAAGTTTATTTTTGTATTTAAATTACTTTAAAAGAAACGAGCCAACATAGTTGTTTTGATACCGCAACTGGAATTCCAAATTCAACTCCGATACATCAACGCCATCTATCGAATAGTAGCTAATACCTGGACCTTTCTCCTGTCATGTTCTAAATTAAACTTTATTATGTGGGTGTAAAGTTACAATTACCGTAACAATATACTGCACATGCATCGTTATAACAGTCGCGTACTGCGATAACCATCTCACTTGCTCGTACGGAATGACGTCCGTCTATCTCTCTCTTGTTTTACACGTCACCGTCATTGCCCGTTTCCATTACACTATATCAATTACCGTACTTCGCGCGTTCGCCCGTCATTCAGTTTAAAACACAATAGAATTTTCGTCGGAGGGAAATGTTCTGAAAATGAACACGGAATAAACGGCGCACGAAGAATCCCAGTCAATTTATTCGTGAGTTACACTTTACGATTTTTATCTAACGAACGCTGTCGAAGACGGATTAACAGTGGCAACGATTCGAACAAAAAGTGCGCCAGAAAGAGAAATATCAAGTGTATCGATTCCGTCTTTAGCAAGAAAGGATTCGGCACGCGAGCGAGACGGCGCGACCGCGTCTTTACGACGTGCGAAAGAGATAAAACAATTCCTTATGTCGCTATTCTTAAGTCGTTCGCGCGTTCCGAATGGCACTTTACCGAGAGACATTAAGGTCGCAATTTCATTGTTATGATTGGGTATCGACGATTGTGGAGCGTCGTAAAAGAACGTTATAACTTCATTTGGCGGTGTTGGCGATTAGAGCTCTTTGTAGTAAAAAATAAGGTTGTTAGTTGTTTGTTTGGTGGGCGGTGGTTGGCGGGAGCGCGCGCGGCGTCGGTTGCCATGGCGACGGGGCGCGTTGGAATGCCTTGCCAGGGTTCCCCGCTCCAACGGTGTTTTTACCTAAATTAGTAACAAAAACAATGCGCTGATAATGACGCATGGATGTGCCGCGATACCGTGAACTGTTGTTTGTTTTATTTCAAGTAATGGCACGTTCCTCGCTAGCCATTGTCGACTAGTTGGATCATTTTGTCGTATGTTCCACTGCCAGCTGTATGTACCTATGCTCCTAGTAGGTATTGAAATTGGAGATGGCTGATTTATGGTTAACGAAGAGTAAGGTTATCTGTCAAAGTATTTTTAATCAAAGGAATTAATGCTTCTAAAATCCCAAAGCTATCGAGCACAATAATATTTTTTTTTTAGCTCATTAACTAATTCTTATCGGATCCTTCTGGTTCTTTATAATTTCTTATTAGACGAACATCATTTTTTGTGCGCCTAAAGTATTGATTTGTCTCCGGCGGTCTTCGAACTCATTTGTCAAGTCAGAGCGCACATAATTACAAGCAGGGCCTCTTAAACATGAACCAACTAATTTTTAATATTCTCATTTAGGATTCACGTTGGTGGATATATGAAAATGAAAAAAGGCGCCGAGCGAGATGGGTGCCCCGCGATAGGCGTGCGCGAGCGGGCGAGCACTAAATTGCTCAATTTGTGCCTCGGCTCATAAGGTGCCTTCGGTGTTCCTTTTTTCAAAAATCCAATGAGATCGATCGCTCGCCATGTCCGCAAATTAGAGCGGGAATCGTTGTTCGTTAGCGAGCCACTCGGGACGAAGGGACGCAAGCGCCTCAAGACGAAGACGCTGAAACAGTTCTTGCTGCCTCTGCTCTCGCACCATATCCTCGTGCGTCGTTTAATCTCAATCTACGTTTCGAGGAGCTCAAAGCTCGCCGCCCGAGTGCGCAGAAATGCATTTTAGTATTACTAGTGGTCTCGGGGCGCTCATTTCGCTTGAACCTTTTAAAGCTCGACGCTAAAGTTCGCCCGCGCCGTTGTCGACGGAGCCATCGGCCGCCGAGGTCATGCTCGCGCGAAAATTGCACTCGTGGCTTCATTACGTCCAGTACAATGACCAAGCGGTTATGTACTTTATTATGTTCGTAAATGGCGCTATTAAGTCAAGTATATCTATTCTGCGGCTAACATGGCGATCGTAAGAGATACGAGAGATGAGATAGCGCGCGAATTTCACTCGGAACCAGTTTTTCTCGGGTTAAATTACTCTCGGCTCTTGAACAATTTAAATAACAGCCCGTGATTCGTTGTGGCGTCTAAACGAGCGTTAAAACGTTACAATGTAATGAGTACCGATTGAGAAGCGATACGGACGGCATCGATTCTATTCAACTACCGTGTTATTTACTGTTATTGTGTGTTTTAATACATCCCACTTGTTTTTCTTTATGATAGTAAGGGTTTGGTTTCCGTTCATGCGCCCTGGCATGGCTGCCACTATCAATTTAGATCCAACCAGTTCCATTTTATTGGCACTCCTAAATTCGATGATGACTTTTTATTAAACTATTCATGTCTGTCGAGTCGTAAACCTGATGTCGCGTACATACAACATGTAACTCAATAAACGCTGAGTTTACGGAAGTAAAGTGAGGGAACATTGTGGCATCGTAAAAGCATCGTAAAATGGGTAATATTAATAATGACTATCCATTTAGTTGATATCTTGTTATGCAGCATTGAAAAATTGCCTTTCGTTTGTAAAGTGACGATTGCGGTGTCTCGTCGCCGGCAATTAATCGCCGCTTACGAATTTGTATGTTTATCTTAATTCTTTTGAGAGTTGTCGTGTGTCGCGGTGGTCCGGTGCGTGAGAATGCAATTTGTTTGGAGTCCGACCTGCGACCCGGCCCGGCCCGCGACGCGATTATATGCTAATACATCTATAAACTTTCCTTTATGTAAACGACTCATGAAATTCCCCTCAGTCGCCATGTTTATGTCATGTCTGAAGCCACCGTCAACAGATGCTCATCTTGTTCAATGAACCACAGAAAGTTCAGATTCGACACACTCAAGTGAGTCAAGTGAGGAAGTGTCAATGATTGCCGATAGGTTGGTAGCCTTGATCTTAAAAGTGCGAATCAGTACCACCGAGCACACCCACGTCTTCATTAAAAGCGATGGCTTATCGTTAAAATCGATCTCGTTACGAACAATGAAACTCGTCGAAACAAAAACTGGCCGAGCGGTAAACGAATACGAGAAACGTAATCGGGGCGAACGTCGCGCCAAATAAAATAAAACCTCAATCAAAAATCTAAAGGCATTCGGTATCATAACCGGAGCGGTGCGTCGACCCGGCCGCCATATGAAAACACGGACCGTGTGGGTTACACGCCCGCGACCAAAAAAAAACAAAAGTATAATAATGTAACGCACTAAGTATCCGTCTTAAAAATACGCCTCGATCTCTGTTGCGCGCGTCGCGGCATTAACGCGCCGGTGGAGCCCGCCGCCGGCGCCGCGGCATCCTGGACCCTCCGCGGCCTTGCATAGGGTCGAGAGTCGCGGGAGGACGGCGCGCACTCCGCGCCGCGGAGGGCCGCAGGGTGGAGGGCGCGCGCGCGGGCGGCGGCGGTGATGGATGGCCCAATCAGGCGGCGTGGCGGTGCCGGCCGCGCTAATCGAGCAGTGTGCCCCGAGAGCCGGACGCACACAGGCGCGCGGCGCACACACGCGTGCCTGTGTGCCGCCCTGCGGGCGCACCGAGATGAGGCCTCACCGATACCACCACCGATTACACGTAAAAGCGCATCGAGAACCTTTTCGGAGATAATACATAATACCCTCGCTCGGAGCGGAGCCATGCTGCCACACACACCGACGGTGTACGTTACCGGCCACGTCGGTCCGGTGGAAAATCGATGAAAAACAGCCGACACGACAAAACCGGGGGCGGTGTGCAAACAAAACGGGCCTTCATTCGATGAATAACGCCATATTTACGTCTATATCCGGGCGGCGGATCGATAGCCACCAACTGTTGTAAACAACCGTACGAGAGCCGGAAAAAACGGCGAGTGCACGCCACCCCCGCCGTGGGGCTATTAGCGGCCACGTGACTAATTTCGGGAGCTGTCACGAGCAGAGCTCGAGCACGTGGACCGCCTCGCCCTCGCAGCCTCCCGACACTCCCGGCTCCACGTCACTCGCTACTACAACCCGCTATCCCCTGCTCTTGCTCGCTACACCCGCACACCACACCACTCTGTTCAGTTTTCACTACGATCACCTGCTCCACAAAAAACACGGCGATAGATCACGAAGAACAATTAATTATGTCCCATCGCCCGAAAGAGAGGATCTTTATAAATCAACGGACATCGCATTTTATCCTTAAGAGACCTTTCTCCGGCTAATCCCGACAGAATTGAAACGAATCTAATGAAACGGGGATACGTCCAGAAAAAAACAACGCCACATCGAGATGCCCTACAATCATTTTAACTTTTTTCCGACGTTCGCTCTCGGGGCTTATAGTAGTTTTTTTTTTTTTAATTCTGTCTCTGGACTTATGTTTTTTTTTCTACTTTTTTGTTGCCTTTTCATAAATATTTTAAAATCGGATTCAGTCGGGGACAAGCGAGGCGAATGGATTAGGATTTAGATATTTTCGGGCCGCGTAATTTATGCCCCTCTTTGTTGAGATATGAATAATGAGATATGTTGTATATCTGGTGTGCTATCGGCGACTTGCGGCAGTCGCAGCTAGCCCGGGCCCCCGGACCCGACTGCACCTAATAGTTTCCGCTTTATATCTACTATCTTGATTTAATTATGTTTGTTTTCCTTCAGCTTCGGACGATTGATGCGCACTCATTAACTTGCATTGTTGTCCGAATACAATACAGTTTATTTTAGTAAAGTTTTTATCGTCAGCTTTAATTCCGTACGCACAGTCCAGATGTTCGAATAGTTCAAATAATTCTCAGGGCATTTCGTGATTTTTATTGTAATCCAATTTTAAAGCGATCCCATTTACATTCCAATACAAATGATCCCAACCATAAAGTACCGGCAGCTATTCCAAATATGCGGCCCGTTTAAAAAGCCCTTAACGAAATTATTAAAGTAGGTAACAAAAAAGGGTCAAGCTGATGATTTACCGACGTCAATTCTGACAGCTCGTAGTTTTGTTTGACCAAAATTATAGTAATTTGATAAAAATACCCATCTACTTAAAATAAACGTTCCGTCAAAAAAGTTTATGATGGAAAACAGGCGTTTTATAATAGATACACTATGCGAGGAATGCTGTTCATATTCTTGAATGATTGAGAGGATTTTTCAAATCTCCAGTAGCCATTTTTATCTCGTGTAGCGAGTTAACTGATCTTTAATTCCGCCGAGAGAGACCGTAGGGAGATAATGTGATTGTTTTTATTGCAGTTTTGTCAGAGTGACGGACGCTGCTACGGTGTATTTGCTTATTATATGATTGTATATCGTCGATAAAGGCCAGCGGGCCCTATGGGCGCGAGCGGACCTGTGTGCGCGACACGCGCGACAGACTCTCACCGATAACTTTTTGTCCGTTAACAATATTTTTGCATCAAAATAAAGTCAACTTTTTATTCATAAGCGGCCGTTTCGAACGTTCAAAATAATAATGAGTTGGATATAAAAATCGCGAATTTATACGAGGTCCCCAACCCTCGGCCGGCGTGGCCGACTTTAATATGATTTCTTATAGCGAGAACTCCTTATTAAATAAACTTTGAAAACGAAAATTATGTCCACCGTACGCGGACCGCCCGATCACAATAAAAACTCGGATTTGACAAGATTAAAATTGTAATTCAAGTTATTTCTGACGTGCGTCTTATTGCTTTTTCGCTACGGTAAAAAAAGTCGAAACGCGTAACTCCGATCGAGAAATAATCCGTATAAAGACTCGGATAAATAAAAATAATAAGAATATAATTTTAGGTTCATGCCAAACGGGTAATCAACAAAACGACGCTTTTGAAAGCAGATACTTAATAAAAATAAAGATTTTATAATTGCTTACTATGCTCGTCTTCTGTGAGTAATTCGAGTAAAAGGATTAAAAAAAAGAAATAATAAAATATTGACACTGCCATAAAGCGCACTCTGCCGTCCACTGTGACACTTCGAATTAAAAAGAAAAAAGTGTCATGGCCGCCTTCGCGCTTTCCCGCCTCGCTGTCAATATCCATTCTGTCCACGGAGCTCGCAACTCGGATAAAAATACTAAAGGGTTTTAAGTAAATAATTGTATAATGTGTGAATAATGTAATCTTCTCACGGGAAATCGATGTTTATCCGATTCATGTCCCTGTCATTTTTAAATATCACGTATATTTATAATTCAAATGTATGCTGTAGATAAATTTTCCATAAATATTTAAATGTTTTTGATATGTTTCGGGACGGTGTCTTAGGATTGTTATTTTCCCACAATTCGGCGGGGAGTGCCGGCGGCTGGCAACACCGCGCCGCCATTACTAGAGATTACGCTTAATGTAATGTGTCGGTGATTTGAAATAATCACGCAGATTACCTGAACGTGGCCGCTGTGTAACTATTTAATCAATACCTAACGTGGGCTGTGTATTTATGGATTTACCACGTCGCTATCTGTAATTATGTGTGTGTACTTTATTAGGTTCTAGTTATGGCAGGATTCTTGTTAAAAAATGCTGTGAGGCTTCGTTTACAGATAATAATATAATCAGCATAGAGTTGAACTGGTCTTGTGGGATCTCTGCTATTATTTGATTAAACATACTCATTCCAAGTTTATCAAATAATCAATTAATTTATACTTAGAGGACAAAAAAAAATGTATCATTTTTCATTAATATGTTTAACAAACATAGTTAAAATCCATTTTTAAAAGTGATCAACATCTAACCGAGTCTCAACTATTTGTCACATTTGCACCCAACAAATACGCTAAGCATCAATCTTGCCAAACCGCAACCGTCCCAACAACTAGTTAGGGTTAAAAAAAGTGTTGAGAAGTGACAAACGCACAATAAAACGAGAGGTAACGAGAACTAGCCGTAATGTCGCGGTCGGCGACGTAACCACAACGCGTTTTGTCACTTAGGGACTAGCCGGTTGTAGGTATTGGCATTTCAATTGTTTACTCGTGGTACTTAGAAGATTCATTTGGATGAGCCTGAGTGGTTCGACAGTGATGATGCTGAAATTTTTTAAAATGTATTGGATTGATTTAACCATCAAAAGGCCTATGTTGATCCTTACAAGCTATGAAATCGTTTTCTTCTTTAACGTGTGGTTAGCACCTAGCCTGTCAAGTCAGAGGCATAGGCCTCTGACTACAAAGAAAGAAAGCGTATTGAGCCCCCAGGACAGCCTACCCATCATACAAATATTATAAAGAGGTCAAGTTTGTTTATTTCGCTATAGGCGATAATCTCCGAAACTATTCATTCGATTTAAAAAAAAAATCACTGATGGGACGCTCAATTACCAAATGCCATGGGATATGTTTTTTAGACACTGATAAAGCCATGCATCCTGCATGTTATTGACAACGAACAGTCTGTGTTCAACAGGTATCTCTTGTAATCACGAAGAGGAGCGGTTATCATCGGATAGATGCTGCTAGTATGTTTGGCAGATGGATCGGTGCTAATGTTCGCTTGTGACCGGCCGAGGCAGAGAATAACGATCGCAGCAGGTTGATATTTAGTAGACAGTCGGGCGCTGTGGGTCTTCCTTTTTCGCGCAAACTCTTTGTCGTCAAACTCTAAACTGTCACTTATGGGATATTTTCCGTGATTATTCATTATTAGTATTTTTTTATTTGCTATCCACCCGCATTCTTCAGTCATCCCGCGATGATGGTGCTTGCAAAGGAAGGGGCCCGCAAGGGCCGATGCCTGCCAGGGTTGCGGGCTGTTCGAAAGAGATACCGCGGCCCTGGAACACAAAGGGCAAGGAAGGAACATGGATGGGTTTTAGTCGGTACAAGTCTGACACTCCCTTCCGCTCTGCCCAGAGCGGGAGAAGTCATTTGATGATTTCCCATCCGTAAAAGAAAAAAAAAAATGGTGCTTGCAAGCTTCGAAATGCCGGGAGCTTGCGAAAGATATCCCGTAAGTGGCAGTATAAGTTTTTTTTCTTTGTCGTCAGTCCGTTATGGGACACCAATAAGAGAAAATAAAGGTGTCCTGATTCTAGTTGTAAATCAGACACTTGCCATGCAGAAATACCAGAAATTTATTTATTAAAGAACTGTCAAGTTCCAAATAAATGGCTGACTACACATTATTATCAAAAACATTAGTTACACAACATACAAAGTTGTATGTACGCACACATACAACTAAATAATTACCTAACATATTACTCCTGTTCGAAATTACATAGCCTAAGGTGGTGTGCAATTCCAACCGCAGTTAGCCAATAGTAGGTATAATTATTTTACCATCGATTTATCGACGCATACCGCTACTCGGCGATAGATGGCGTTGTCGCTAAACTATTACCTTGCGAAGAAATTATTGCTTATTACTTGGCAACATTAAGTAATTTCAGAGACGGCTCGCTATCTCTTTACGATTTATGATTACCTAGTACCTACTTTTAGAGGATTATTATAATAAATATAACGTTAGAAATGGTATTTCCGTGTCCAATTCTAAATTACCTAATTGCAATTTGTGTTATTACTTTTCAACCTCGTAAAAGTTTCAATTTATGTTATTCTTTATCTACTTAGTTATTATCATCAGACACTTGTATGAATTCAAGTGAATAATTAAAAATGAAGTCACCAAGTACAATGATGACTGACAATCAATTAAAATCCTCTTAGCAGATTAGCAGCTGATCATACTGCCAGGTACCTAGGTATTTGTTTTACATATTATTCATTATACATATATAAAGGTACTTAATCCCGTAAAGTTATGGTTCCTGTTTGCTTCCTAAGTATTCAAATTGCCTTATTGAAACGGTTTTCCCACTTTTCTTCCCCTTCGAGTTTGAATGTAACTAACTTACATGCAAAAGAAATCTTCCTTGGCCCCATCTCGACCACGGAAACAGGCAACGGTTCACCCAGAGAGCATTACAATACAGCGGTTATAATGCATGCCATATTCCGGGTTCGTAATTGAACATGGTATGCAAACGCGCGCGCGCCCGCCATCTCTTCAATATGTATGCGCACCTAGTACTTTCGGGTGAGGCAGGTGGACTCGCCCTGTTTATGTTATTGTTTACTTATTGTTACCGTTTATGCCGCCTTGGTATGCTATGAGGAAACTAGCTAAATACGTTTTGCTTGTAAATTGATATGTCCGTTAATCGTAAACAAAAGCATTTGCAGAAAACTTGATAGATTTTGAAAAAAAAAGCAGTGAAAACTACAATTTATGCGACCAACTTTGAATTAAACATGTTTTAAGAAGACACTTCGCAATCAAGTTCAAAATAAAACGTATTTATGTGCGCTGTTTTCATCACCATCCAATTTCGTACGCATGATGCAACATTTTCTAGAAATCCGTTCATAAACAGGAATAATTCCCACGACACTACACCAAAATTACTGGTGTCAACTTTAAAACCTAACATGGTAACAGATAGCCGCTTTCAGTTACAAAATTAACTTTCTAAGCAGGCACAGCCAACCGCAAGTCACTGGTAACAAGACCAGTATACACGGATCTCTTATTTAATTAAAACTCTGTACTACACTAGGCCAGTTTAAGGTCAACATGTTACCACAGATGAGCAGTCGGCAATACCTAAGTTTCCGCGAACATCGCCTCAAGCAAACGTTAAATAAATAACATTTTAAGTATACGTCAAGATTATCTAGATACAAGTGTGAACATTGTCAGTTTGAGACGATTTCAAAGAAGTTTGCAGATCATTAGAGGGGCCACATAAATCACGGTGGTTCCGCATAAATTTACATTTTAAAGACGCGTCGCGACATTTGCGCGGGCACCGTTTAGCACTCAATAAAATTAGAACAAAAGGCGGGTGCGGCCGATCAGGCGATCGCAGCGCCATATGAATGACGAGCAACATCGGAACTAACGGAATTAAATAAATTAAAGTCAATTGGGAAGAGTTGATGCATTTGTACAACTATTTGTCGATACTAAACGTTTAAGACATGCATTAGGACGTATTTATTTATTGAGGTTTTCAGTTAGTTTTAGTTAAGATATGATCGTGCTTTTATGATTTATGAAACATTTTTAACGTCAATAATTCAACATCTACTCAACTTTTTTCGTCTCTCAATTAAATAGTTGTTTACGATCAATCTAGAACTAATTGATGGCGCAGAAAATTTAATTTACATCATTGCCAATATCATAACACTTCAGAAAATCTTTTAATTGATCATGAACTTAACTGATTGGACGATAACAATTAGCATTTGAGTGTTCTTTAACAGATTTCAAACATTTTCATTGGATCACCTGACTTTGATTAGCACTTAAAATTCTAGTATAGTTTTAGTGGTAAGTAGAATGTCAGTTCGAGAGTTTTATGGCGATTTAAAAATAAAAAGTGATTTAGTTTTCGAATGCAGAATGTCACTCTATGTAATTAGCGCACATTTTTTGAATACGGTATGTCTAAATTGAATTCTTTTTGGAATAGATTTTGAATAAGGAATGCTTGTTCAACTAAGATGGATGCAGCGGATGACACATGACATTTGCTTTTTTGTTTTTCATTAATAAAAATAATGTTATGAATGTGTTTACTGCGAACATTATTTTTAATACATCCGTCCAAATTCTTGATGACTTTTTTATTGTAGAGGCATACTTTCAAGCAAACACTACTACAACCTTTGATGACGTACAACAAATAAAAGCCTAAAATAATGCAAGAAATAGCATAACATAACATCACACCTGTAATCCCCGAAGGGTTAGGCAGAGGTATACCTAATAAGTACACCCACATTTCGCAAGTTATGTTTAAGTCCCATATAATAGAGGGTGAGCCTATTGCCATCAACCGGGCACAAATCCAGACTCCGTGGTTTCTACTGAGAAATTCTTGATGGAAAAACCCAATATCATTTTGCGCGACCTGGGAATCGAACCTAGGACCTCATGCTAAAGAAAAAAAAATTGTCCTTGTCTTAGAAATAGAAGATCTTTATCAATACTACAGATTACCAAGCATAGTTAGTAATATAGCATTTGCAGAAACGAGTATTATGTTCAATAATTTAATTAATGTAACTACAAAGGTAATATAATGATTATATCTGAATGGTTCCTAGTGTTTGCACATGGGACCTGTAACAATTATTTCCTAGGTTCCGTGATTGCTTTACAAGATTCATGTAGCCATGTTAATTGAAATAATGAATTATTTCGGTCCATTATAAAGATAATGAAATTTCAACTTAAGGAATATTAAATAGGTACTTAAAAGTTTTATTCTTGTTAGAAATAATATATTTAAACTCTAATTGACATGTCAAGACCAGGATAGCATAAAACAAAAGGAGATACTCCTTCAAATGTGTACAGCAAAGCTTCATAGTTGAAGCCGCAATCATATAAAAAATGGCCCCATAAAATGCATTACAAACGCTTATTGGTCGGACGCGTATAACGCACGATGCTAAATAATAGGAGCGGCTTAATTAACTCGCCCAGTAAACATGTTCCCTTGAGCCGAGACCAATTACTATTTGGCCAACGTCAACGTCTTATTACACGACAAATATATACGCTTATTTATGTCCACAAGACGCGCGTCCAAAAACGCACATCAATCGCGACTTAATCCGTGGATTACTTGCGAAAACTGCATGCGACGAGTTTATTTTGGACGCGAACGGCTCGGCCGTTTATGACGCGCAGGCGACTGACAGTAATATTTGTGTTGCGTCTGATTTATTCGGTGCGTACCGCACTGTCGCGCGGGTAGCCGGCACGTCGTAAAGAGCACTGTTTACGGTGCCGGTGCGTCCCTCAATTAGACGGTGCAATGCGAGTAGATTACAATTTGATGCGTGATGCGTGCTGACAGTTGCGCCCGTCACTACTTGTGTCACGGGCCAAACATTTGCGATATCATTTTGTATCTTTATACCTGTTGTTCGGGCGATGGAAATGTTCCGGTAACATTTCTATATTTACACTGTCATACATTTCAAATTAATCTTCTTTCTAAAATTACTTCGTATGTAAGCGACTTCAACGATTGTATTCAATGATTATTTTGAAGTAGAAATATTTCAAAAGGGTTCTTTTAGGCAAACTACTTCCATACTTGTTTTACCTCGTCTTAACAAACACCGTGAAGGATAGATTTATCTCTGAAACCGATAAAATTACAAACATTGATATTTGCTGATACCCCTATAACACTACTACTGTTAAGTATTAAAGATGCATATTTTCTACATTACAGTACGGCATTATTATCGCTACGTATATATATTATAGGAATTTGTACGAAAATAAACATAAAACCAAGACTAATTTCAAACACAATCACGAGTGCCTTATTAACAAGATGGATGAGATCTCTTCGACCTCATAAGTATTCAGATGGCCGCCATTACTTGTTATTTTCCTCACGTCTAAATTCAAATAACAATTAGCTTAGTCTTTAACATTCTGTACTGGCTAGACGGAACTGAGGCAGAAATCTAGGCTGAATTTAGTTCTAGATCGTGTTAGGTCTAAATGGGGCTGAATAACAGTATTTTGGAGACAATCTCTTAGTTATGCTTTGGAGTTTGTTCAAAGAATTTAAAAGATTACTTTTTTGGTGATTGCATTTATTTGCAATCCGGTAGGAGATGCATCGTGGGATTTGTTTTTACCCTAGGTTTTCCTTGGTTTTGTCAATCAACGATTGCTTCCTTCCATTGGAATCATCTTCGATAGATGTGTTTCATTTTAAAGAAATAAGTCATTATTGTCTCCTAATTTATTGTCGCCAACACATTATTATAATTCTGCAAATGTTATTAGAATTTCTTTAATTACATCCTTACCAAGAAATCTGCCATCGTTAAAAATATTAATGATACTAACCAAAACATTATTTTTGACGTTTTTAAAGATTACCTTTGATTGGAGGCACTTTATTTTTGCGGCTTACGCGATGGTATCGTTTCCTGCGCCGGCGCACCGAGTATCGAGTGATCAGAACCGGACGATGACACCGCAAGCTTTTTGATAAACACTCCTTTTTTGTTCTTTTAGGTATTAATTTACGTGTTGTGATACCAAGGGCATGAAGGTTATTCAAGCTCCAGTGACTTTGTTTAAAAGAGGCGAAGTTTTTAGATTATTTTGGAGTTTATTCTCTTTCATGTTTTCTAGAAGACTTTAAGCACTCTGTTAAGTAAAATTAATGAGCCCATTTCTTTCTCATTGATACAATCTTTTTAATTAGAGGACATGCCATTCTTAACACAACATTACTCTTCATTTAAATCCTCTACAATCCGAGTATCAGCCCAAGAAACACAGATCTTCCTTCGGTAACCATTGTTAACCAAAAAAACTTCTTATTAATCACCAACACGGCGGTGTAACGTTACCAGGGGATCATGAACGCCCGGTGTTCATAAATACGGTGTATGAACGGCCTCACACAGCGTTCCTTGGATAAATGCTGCGAGTATATGCTATCCTAGTTCTCGAACCGGTCGTGTAGGCGACTTTTGCCTTTTGTTGCGTTTAAAATAACAAGTTTTATGTTGTATATTCAGTTTATGTTACGTGTCTATTAATATTTACATTAGATAAGGAAACTAAAGGTATGGCAGGGGAATGTTGAGCAAGAAAGTGGATTGTCTTAAGTGAAATATCTGAGGGACTCGCTAGTTTGATTTGTGGCTTATGTCAGAGAAACTTGTTATTTCTGGCTGTTTGTTAAAATGTGAGTAAAGAGAACTTAAACTGAAAGCTCTCTGGTCAGTGGTATCGAACAGCCTAAGCTCGATTTTAATCTTATTTCGGCTCATGGAAGCAGAATTCAGGATCAAACATCATCATCATTACCCGATCTTACCCAAATTACTCTTCCCATCTCTTTAAGATATTAAAGTCAATTTTTAATCGTATTATCTTAATATTTCTTTGTCAGCTGTCTCACAAACAAACCCAATAATCAATCTCTGACGATTATTTCTTGCCATGGTCAATGTATGCTTATGTTATCCCTCTTTATTCCTGTTCTTCTCAAGAATCCCGAGCCTTGTCTAATCCAAAAAATCCACGCCTCAAAACATAAAATTACCTCATAAAAGTACAAAAGCAGTTAATGATACATCTTCTATCAAAATTCGCTTAGACTTGTACCCCAAACACATAAAACGAATAGGTCCTCAATAAAAACACAATAAAAAAGGAAATTCAACTTAACTCCACCAGCCCTGGAATCGCCAATCAACGGATACCTACTGAGAGCATTTAACCCCCCGCTGCTGCGTCAGTTTTTATTGTCAGTCCGGCCGTACGCACCAGATTTATGTCGCCATGATTTGATTGGAAATAGCTTTAGTTAATGCACTGTGTAAATAAAGACGTTTTAAATGTAATAAAATTATGTGTTTAATGTTAGTCGTTATCGATATTTGTGGGATTAGCATAATCGAGCACTGTTCGTAGTTTGTTATTAGACTTACCTATTAGCAGGTGGCTTTTACTGGTTCAGTGATCATTTTATGCTTTCTTGTCCATCTATTTATTATTTTACGCATACATTTTTGAAGTGTAAAATATTATCTAAGTACCAACTCTAGTAATACTTATTGGATGATCAAAAGCTGTCGTAAATACCAAAATAGTAGGTACTTTCAACATCAAGCTTAAAACCGAACATGTGTCACGCATGAAGTCACTAACAAAAATAACTTATCCAAATACAGATCATCATGAAACTTGTCTACAAGTATGTAGAGAACACGACATTCCGTAAAAATTCCCTTTTGAACAGCTATCTGATGACTCGATATACATTTCTGGCGTTCCAGTTCTTGCTCCTCAATTCTCTGATAGCAAGACGCAAGGAATCCTGATAGGGTTGAACGGCGTTGCGTTCCATTGCTGATGTGAAGATACGCTTACGATTATAAGCATTACTTTTTGTTAAAAAATATCAATTGCGGGATGAGTCTTCGCAATTAGCCTTCTCTTGAAGTATTCGTAAGTTTGTAGATAAACATCTTTTGGTGATCTTGTATGTTGTTTTTTGCAATTTGCAAAATGTCAGTTTGTTTGTCACGTCGTCGGGTGGCTCTTAAATGTTTTGCGTATTACTGCGGTTACGGGGATGAAGGAATGGCATTTCTTGTTGCTGTTTGAAATCTGATGCTGATTATGTTTTATTAGTCATGAGTGTACCTAAGTTAGTTGTATTCTTTCTCATTAAGTCCACAGGAAGATGTCCAGTGTTCATAAAATGGAATTCTAGTGCTAGCATTTCATCTTCATCATCATCATAATCATATTCGTGACTTTATTAAATTTATTTGAGATCTGTGCTGTGTGTGTCCATTCTTCTTTCTCTATTAGTCGTGATCTCAGTAGTAACGTCCTTTCAATCAGCAGTAGGAAGCATATCATGAGGAATTACTAAAAAATGGCAAAGACACACTTAAAATCTGCTAGCTTCATTAAAAATGACATTACACATCGTTATCTTCAAATCAAATCATTGAAAACCTTACCAAGGAGCACATCTGTTTCACAAAACATAAACTCAATTTATTACCATATTAATAAAGTCGCAAATCAAAATCGCATTATGCCACGTCAAACGCGTTCATCCCCCTTATGCGTTTAACCCTGTTTAGGCTTGCACTGATCTGACTTAAAAACCCAATGCATATTTTGTCGTCAAATGTTGCGACTTGTCGCGCACTTGATTAGAAGTCATGCGAGTGGAAAATTGAACTTTATAGCTCTGTTATGGTGATTGTGACTTTAATTGAAAGCTTTTCAGAACTTTCTAGATTGGATTCCTAAGCTTGTTATTGTTCTATGTTCATATAAATCTACATATGAAATGAATTGATTTCGAAGTTGGGACTTTACAAGTTCAAACGAATAAATTTGGAAAACAGCAGATAAAGATAATCTTCTGCAAAAATACACCAAATCAAGAGAACCGTCGGAAGTAACATAAATATGTCACGAAAATCTCAAAAGCACAATCTTTTAAGTAGAATTTTAAGACGTTACAGAACGGACCGAGCCGAGGATAAGCAATAAAATACGACACCTATCTCGCTCGTATCGGCTTTAATGAAAACCGCCTGACTATCTGCGCTCAAAATCCGGCCCTCTCTTAGTTAATATATGCGATTTTTATCAGCACCCACCCGCACCAAAACGACTCTACACAGGGTTAAAAATATGCAAAAATCGCCGCCCCGGGGTGAATATTAAGCAATGTAATTTTGTATAATATTCCGCAATTAAAATTCAAATTGAAATCAATGCGCGAATGAACGGCCGTTACGCGTTTTGGGGCGCCCACGACGTAGGGCCACCGCACCCGACCGACACGTCGCTGTTTACTGTATTAATCCTTTAATCCGCGTGGTTATAACTTGGGGTAACACCACCAAGATTATTAACTTAAACTCATCAACTGCCCACATCAATCTGTTTATAACTTTTATTTAGTTATTAGAATGTTTAATTAAGCTAATCTATGTTTGATGTGATAGTATACCTCATTCGTTTAAACGTTATAATATAATAACCGTAATATAACCAAGTCGTTAATTCAGAACAACTTGTAACCCACAAAACGCTGCGCTGAGTTTTACAACTAGACAAGCGACGGTAATATCGTAAACGCTAGACGCGAATCGTTGTAAATTCAAACATTTAGTGTGTACAAAATATTCGTGAATCGTCTCCCGAGTTACGGCACACTTAATGGACCATAAAGGCACCCCATAACTTGGCTATCAGGAGGATAATTCCAAGTGTTATTCTCTCTTAATTGGCCGTTCCGGGCGGAATCGTCAATTTGAGATATTAAACTAATTTTCAATGCTGCGTAATCGCGGAGACGTGATCCGCGCCATTGTAAGGGTTAACTTTGAATCGTAAAAACATTTTTTTTACGTCTGATATCGTATATGAGCACTTTTATGCGTAATATTTTGACGTTTTAAAGTCTTTTACGTTTATTGGTATTCTTGTAAATGCGATGTTTAAAAAATTCCGTTAAAATAATACGTAACGATGCATCGCGACACTCATTTTTTAATAATCCGTTAAATATATTTTGATAATCGTTTGCGCTTCAGCACTTTACTCAACTTTCAGAGTGAAAGTATCAGTTTTATTATTCGTGTTTTCGACACTTTTAATATACTTAACGCCATAATGACTGTTTACGCAAAGAAATGTCTGACTGTCATCATGTCGTTAAAAATTTTAAAGATTCATAAAATGTTACGTCCTGCTCGACTTCTTTTTTTTCCTGAAATCCTCTTAAAAACTTCAGTTTCCAAAAATATACTGGAATCATTTTACCAAGTTGACTTTAACTTTATTTTATGAAGATACGACACTTATCCTTGTATAATATGTACGAGTATGTCATGTCCCAAAATCTCTCATTTTCGTACCTAGCTTTGCAAAAATCACATCATCATATTTCAGAAAAGCCATCAGCTCAATACATCACGTAGAATAACGAAGCTGATTAAACAGTACAATAAGACAGCGTAGTCATCAAGCGCTGAGCTGACGCGCTGCGTTTCGCCTCGTGTTTCGTTTCGCTGTAATTAAGCGTGCGTTGCGTTTTCAAACGCCGCCGGCGCGCATTTGAGGGTTGTGTACAGCGTTGTTTTAGGGATGTCGTTCGTTTGGTTTTTGATGTCTCGGGATTTTAAGTTTTATGGGATAGTGTTATAAGTTTTATTCAGAATACCACTGATATTTTCTTCCTGTATCTTGTACTAGGTCTTCCTTTCCTTATCGTGTGGTGAGTGCCTCTGACTTGGGTTTACATGCTGTCGAGAAATATCTCTGAAGCATATTGGTTTCCTCACGATGTTTTCCTTCACCGAAGCAAGTTATAATTATACAATAGGCACATGAATCCGAAAAATCAGTGTCTTGGGTTCGAATTCGTGACCTATGGACTTGGCAGTCGGACGGTCACACCGCTAGGCTATCTATCACAGATTTTTTGATCTAGGTAGAACCTACCTACATAGATTGATATAATATCACGGTCTTTATAATCTAATTTGGATTTCCCGGAGTTATTCATCCGATTTTAAATTCTTTTACTGTCGAAAGGTAAACCTTTTGTTGAGTGAAATCGCTGACTGAAGTTAGTATCATAGTCAGTTCGTTCATTGTAGAGGTTCTAACTACCTATCTAACATTTTTGACGATCAACCCTTAAAAAAATGATTGTCTGTAAAGTTGGTTTACGGACGATAGTTTAACGTGACAACGTCATAAAATCGAGTGGAAGAGAGAAATTACCTATACAACCTAACCTCCTAGCTGCAGCAGTAGATTAAAAATAATAACATAGGCTTGTCAATATCTGACACTACGAAAGTGGCGCATGCGTACAATGAGCATAACGGGACCGGGACACTTTTTCGTGCAAGCAGCCGGCGTTCACCGATTTATTAGACGTTGTCACGTCAACAACTGTCAACATATACAAATAATGACAAAACTCTAGCTATTTCAAAAACTTGACTCCTTTGGCTACACTTCACCCGCTTCAAAATAGTAACCCATGAACATTCCAAAAATAACAAATGAACCAATCAACATTACAACGGTCACGCAAAATCTCCTAATCAATCTTATTAAAATAAATTCCAATTTCAAATATTGCATTCCCACATCCATCCGATTCTGATGCAATGACGACCACCTCACTCAAACACTTCTTTTACAGAATAATGAACTTTGTCTTATAGAAGATAGGGTGTTGTGAAAGTGCATGGATATCTGAGTGGCAATTTTAATTAGCCCCAGGGTTCCCCCCTCCCCCCTCGGGGCTCAGATAAGGGTGTTTGCAAATAGGAGGGACTGCAAAGAAGCCAATCCATCAAATCGCTGAACGTATTACGACACCGCGGTTGTCGCCCTCTATTGCTGGGATTGTCGATGATTTCGTTGTCGATGATTTTTGAGTTGTTTGAATGCTTTCTGTTTTTTTTTTTTAATAAATAGGTTAATTGCACAGAACAGAGAGGTTTGGAGGGAGAAAGGGGAGGCTTTTTCCCAGCAGTGGGACACAATGTAGGCTAACGAAAAAAAAAAAGTGAAGCAGAAAACAGTCAACGTTGTATAAAAAAAGATTAAGTGTGGAATTGGTAAAGTGGGGTATTTATATGATTTTATGCTGCAATTACAATATGTTTAGTACAATACTTAATAGATATAACTACTCACACACACAGACACAGCTGACACACACCCATTTACACATTTTATTATAGACATAACTGTCTTACAGATTACTTAACGCGATAACTTTGGTACTACCAAACTTGGAGCAACGCTTTTGCTATGAAACCTTATCTACCTTAATTATATTTTTAGCAAAAGTCACTTGCGCTCCATTAATCAAAAAAACAAATAAAATATAAATATCGATATTTCCCACGCGTCCCATCACTAGTTAGCGCGTGCTTCCATTTGATTGGCGCAACTCGATAGTCCCTGCACTCATTTGCGCCCTGCACTAATGTCGGTAACTCGATAAATCTCCTCGAAGTGTCACCGACAGAACTTGAGGTCGCTTTGTGCTTGTCTAATGATGTACTCACATCAGGATCGAAACAAAGTTTTTGAAATATTTTTCTTGATTTTCCTGTTTTTTGAAGTGAAAATTTCTTTAGCCTCGTTGTGATTTGAAAGTCAATGAAATAAAGTCATAAGATTTAACGTGGGACAAAATGAGAAAGGAAGCATTATACAGTGTTTATCTTGAAGCTAAAATTGTTGAAGGTTGCACTTCTACCACGTGTGAATTGCACACGTTTTTTTTTTAGGAAATTTGCAATATCTGGGGTACTTACACAAATAGCGTAAAACACAAATTTCAGTTTTTTTTACTTTACAGCAAAGTGATATTATTTTCTGAAAAGTATCCGTTTTCTTTTTCCCTCAGATTTTATAAAGCCTCTAAAGTTGAAAGGTTTTACAACTTCATTTCAAGAGGAAATTATTTTAATATCATGAACATAACATTACGAACAACATGAAATCTTTATCAACCGTAATATAATATCAACCACACAGCAAGCATTAAACCAGGATAAACTTCCAGCCAATATTAATCTCCAAATAAACATTTCTTCTCAAACGAGGTTTTACTCCGACCGCACAACAAAAAAAAGAAAAAAAAAAGATAAAAATATAAATAAACTGTCAACCCACGCAACTTTTAAGTCACTTTAGTTGAAAAAATCCCGTTATTTAAGTGTCGTAGGCGAAAGACATGCCGCTATTTATCCTAAGATTATTATCAAGGTGTTTTTCTGCATTAAAACTTTTAGTTGTGTGTAGCCCATAATTCTAGATAGGAATTGTGTGACTTAGGTAGGTTGCAGCTAAATAGCCTCCTCGAGAGATGATACTCTTGATAAGTACGTGATAAGTGGCTAACTTGTGCATTCATCATCATCATCATCATTCTCCTGCGCAGTGCCCTTGTCCCAACTTACTTGGGGTCAATGCAGCATGTCTTCTTCTTCCATACTTTTCTAGTACTCATCATCTCAGCATTCACCTCCTTTCTAGCCATATATCATCCTTCACACAGTCCATCCATCGTTTCTTTGGTCTTCCTCTACTCTTATAGCCATCTGCATTCATACTCAACATTTTCCTCATTCCTCCACATCACATGTCCATACCACGATATTTGCAATCGTACTCCGAATTATTTGCCAGTATTATTATTGCTGATATAACCCCAATTCAAGGCCTGCATATTTAAAGCAAAACCAGTTACAGGCACTTTGGAATTGTCAAGAAATCGGTCCACCAAAAAAAAAAAATGAAGCTACAGTTCCTCCAAAGCCATTCCACACCCGAATAGAAAGACGAGACAAGAAGTAATAATATCAATATTGTACCTAGCCACCACATCTTCCCAAATGTGTATTACTACCTTCAGTCATGGCTATGTTTAGTAGGTCCACTAACATTGCTTTGCTGAAGCTAAACTGCCTCGTAACCGTTGTCTTCATTATCATAATCCACTGTCTAAATTCACCTACTGCCGGGTATAGGCCTTTCTTTTCTTGTGCCAATTTCCATTTCCTGTTCCTCATCCAGGTTTTTCTTCCGACAGCAACGATACCGTATGCCCAGACACACAGATCAACAGCTGTATTAAAAGAAAAAAAAAAGCTTTGCTATGCCTTGTTTAAAAACCACAGACATTGACTGACTGATGCTTAATTGACTCTGTAACATTTTCTCACATAAAGAACCCCATAATCTTCACCTTAACTTGCTTTACCAAGTATAAAAACTGTCAACCACATAACCACTGATCAGACTCAAGCCTATACAAAAAAAATCCTTTTATACCTAGACCAGAACACATCTCTCTTTTCTTTTATCATAACAGAAAGGGCCCAAACCGCAGCGGTGCGTGCCCCAGCCCGAGGGTTGCAGATTCGGTGTCGGGTTGCGCCAATCGGCTTACAAACGCCATGGGAGCAAACACCACACCATGAGGATTAGCCCTAATGAGTAGTTTCACTTGTTACGCCCGATATGGTGGCGGAGTTTGTGTATCAAATGTTTTTACCTACGACGACGCGCGACGGTAGGAACTTTGTCTATAAATGCCATTCCAATGTATGACTTAAGTCATTTTAAGTGATTGTTTAAGTGAGTAAGTTTCATCGTTATCGGTGTCGGTGCAGCATGGCTTCTGTTCCATGCTTCTCAATTAATGGTCATCTTAGCTGACACTGTTCCAAGCCGTATGTTATAATATGTATGTTACATAGTCCGTCCATTGTTTCTTTTGTTGAGTTTATTAACAAATTTTAGATATTTTTGCAAAGGTCGCGTAAATTAGACTGTTTCGTTGGGCTAGTGATTGCAAGCGCGACTGCTGAGCACGACGTTCTGGGTTCGATCACAAGGTCGGGCAAAGTGTTTTTGGGTTTTTAAATCAAGAATTTCTCAGTAGCAGCCACGGAGTCTGGATTTGTGCCTGGTTGATGGCAATAGGCTCGCCTCCTATTACATGGGGCTTAAACATAACTGGCAAAATGTGGGTGTACTGTTAGGTACACGGCTGCCCAACCCTTCGGGGGTTACAGGCATGATGTTATGTTATGAGTCTCGTAAATCTATGTATCTTTATTTAGAGAAGAAAACACCAAGCCTTTAATAAGTACCGTCGTAAATTCACTTCACCTTATCGAAATGATATAACTCTTGTTGAAGAAATTAAGTAATTACAATAAAAATAAAAACAAAACTAAAATTCAGCTTCTTCAAGACATAACAAACTATTTATCGAAATAACCGTAAAATAGATACTAAAGAAGTTTTTATGAAGTACTAAAATTACCTTTGAAAGTCCATCATCACATAAAAATTAGAGTGACCACGATAACTTTCAGCTATGGAAGTAAAAATCCCATAAAACCCATCCATAGCCAATATGAAGTGTGGATCTATAAAATGGATAATAAGGAATCTTATAACACATCGTTTATTTTACGATTTCTTTCAAAATTAGTTAAAATATACGACTCTGTTATTTTATGTTTTCATTCCAAGTACTAGGGAAGCATGAAGTGATGGGGCAATCTGTTTTTATTGATCGAATTCGTCTCGATGGCTTGATTAGGATGGGA
The DNA here is from genome assembly GCA_950005105.1 of Lycophotia porphyrea. Taxonomy (NCBI): domain Eukaryota; kingdom Metazoa; phylum Arthropoda; class Insecta; order Lepidoptera; family Noctuidae; genus Lycophotia; species Lycophotia porphyrea. The sequence goes on from OX465402.1 coordinate 15,580,033, forward strand.
CTTATGAATTTGTATGTTGATACAAGTATGGGGAAAAATCCAAGTTATTTAGCACGATTTGCATAGATATGTGATGGCAGACGATTCCCTGATTACATTCTTTTGTGAATGAGGAAATATTGATTCCAAGAGGAAGTCGAAATGCTGTTTGCATGCACTGTTTTTTGTATAAATATAGTTTCTAAATCTTAGAAACTATATTTATACAAAAAACAGTGAGAAATAATCAATGGAAGAGAGCTAATATTAAAAAGTTATTTTTAATTCGACAAAATTAACTCGATAAAAGCTGCACTCTTGACTTTTCGCACGCATATCTGTTTATGTTTGCGCTCCTCCATTTGGGGGTGTATTAGAAACATTAGGGGTAAGCGCGTATGTGTGCGTCACTAAGATGAATTAGGGGTTTACAACACTGCATCATGCAACTGCACTCTGATTTGGCACGCTCTAACTTATATACAGGATGAGTAATTAAAAAAAATATATGTATTTATTATTGAAAAGATATAGAGGAACAGTCGAATAATTCATACAAACTTTGGTATTAATTCAGATTGTTTACAATCATAAATCAGGAAAATTCTAAAATAAAACTCTCACACAACAAAGTTCTCCCAATAAAAAACCACGTACAACCAAACTTTTAAAACGTAATTTTAACAAAATAAATCTCGGTACACGTATAAAACAATTACACAGACAATAATCCCGTTGTTTTTGTCAAACTGGAAGCGTTTTATTGTGTCTTCTACACCCTATATCGCGCTGGGGTGGCCACGCAACATCGAGGGGCGACGGGTAATGGCCTAAGAGTAATTTTATTACTTTGCCCCTATTACCATCACAATGTGCATGCCACCGGTCGAATGAGATACGCACACTCGATACAGTTGCCCGTCGCGTTGCGTTTCGACGACATTCATTTTTATCGATAAAATGCAACAACGAAACGCGCCCAGCACTATTTTAAACCAATGACGTAGTGCTGTAACTTAACATTGTTTAAAAAAAGGTAACACTGAAAGAAAAGGTTGGAAAGTGGGGAATCAGAATTGGTAGGAACAGTGAATTCAGGTTTTTATTATTAACGGTGTACAAAGCAACATGGAGTAAAGAAATAAGACGCTCACACCCCGCTACCTACTGATTCGATTTGTTTCTGCTACGATGAATATTTGATACGGCTCAGTGCACGCTAATTTGTTTATCCTGCTGCCTGGTTCTACTCTCCTGGTAGCTGTAGTACAGAATCCAAAATTATCCGCATGTATTATGCAAAGGAAAAAGCATCTGACGCCATATCTCTTTTGGTCGGAAAAGCTACCGTTAACCCCTAATAAAAGTCTGATGGATTTCTGTTGGAACTTGCTGTTAGGAGTTTCGGCCCAATACTTTATGAAAAAGTTTAGGAAAGCCCAAGACGAGTGTAGTTTATGTAGATTTTCATGTAGATATTCATAACTTGATAAATGAGTTACTGAAACAAATGACTTTTAAAGTTCATCAAGTTAATAAAGAATTTTTCAACACACTTGCTCATAAAATGGCTCTAATTTCACCGCAATTAGGCACGTAATGACACCTGTAATCAAACTGTGACTTTATAGGGAGTTATAGGGTTTTTTTCTTTTATTTTATTGGTTGAGTTGCTTTGTTCTTAAAGTTTCGATACAAAAAAAGATCGTGTGCAATAGTACAAATAATCTATCTGATTTACAAATAATCTATTTGATTTTACTAACGGCACGTTTAATAATTGTTTTTCTAAATAAACTTTTTATCTACTAAATAAAATTATTTTTTAGTATTATTTTCTTCACAAGTGTGTTGAAAAACGTCGTATGATACACGTGTGTATTGATGATTACCGTCCTCGGCTCTCTTAAGACCCTCACCTAACGGCTCGGGTCTCAATGGCGCCTCAGCGGTAATCACCAACGTTACACACTTGTACCATAATGTACTAATGACTTATATACAGACATCTCATTTAAGTATTCGCATCTAGAACATCCGCTATCATCATCAATGATCATGACGTAAAATGCATATAAGAAACACAGTAAGAATTAATTATCCGTAGGAACCAAGGAGATAGGAATCAGCGGTATGTCAGGTGATTAAATAAATACAACTTGGCGTTTCTAATTAATATGCCAGACGCAGTTTGATAAGACGCTCTCGTGTACAAACGGGACATCTCCTGCGTTCGCTAACTGCCTGGTACTCGATTAACACGTTGTTATAATTATGTGAAATTTGTCTTGTTTGTACGTGCTTAACGCATATGCATGAGAAATGTTGATTACTAGACAGTTTATTAAAAAATGGCAATTAAAAATAGGATATGTTTTAATGAGGTATTTTTTTTCAATATCCGTTGTTTATCTTGGTTATTTGTTGTGCACCGTTTCATAGGAATAAGAATCTACATACAAACATCGCAAAGACGAAAAAACTGCTTACTCAGACGACAGAGTCAGAGAGAGAAGTTAGCGACTACCTTTCTACAATCTATAAATTAATGTGTTTATTCAACTAGAGGAGCAAGCAAAGGGCCATCAATTCAGCTTGACCTTTCGACCTAGCACGAAACTGCACAGGTAGATAACGCATTAACCAGCCCCGCTACTGGTGCTAGATGCATTAGCCAATTTGACCGCCGCAGCCTCGTTGCGTAATCCAATCGAAAATGCCATCAAATTGGCTGACGTTGTTGGTGCAGTTCCCGGTTTCATTTCGCAAGGTGTAATAATTGCTAGTAATCGTACGAAACGAGACATGTAAAGGGCTAGAATAAGTGTCAAATTGTTTTGCAAAAACAATTTTTTCGATCGGACAAGATGATCTGAATTCCCTTGAACCAAAACCAATACGGTATTATTTTGATGTATCCTGATTACTACATCGAAAAGGGAACCGTGTTACTTAACAATTGTGAATTTTAGATGGTCCGCAGTCTGACAATCCAAATCAGCACGCAATAGAAATAAGATATTAATGAACCATTCTGTAAAGCTGCATTATTGAAGCATTTCATAGTTAGATTCAACTTTTGGTACCTCACATCAACTATTGAATTATGGCCCATTCTCTCTCACATTCGAGAGGTCTGTTGTCCAAGCAGTACAAGCATTACAGGCTGATTATGCTATAGTTACATACAGGGAATAAGAACTAGTAATACATTTTCTTCTCCATCTCCAGGTGACGCGAGCAACGCGAGTATCGGCTCGGGCGAAGGCACGGGCGAGGAGGATGACGACACCAATGGCAAGAAGAACCAGAAGAAGCGGGGCATCTTCCCGAAGGTGGCCACCAACATCCTCAGGGCGTGGCTGTTTCAGCACTTAACGGTTAGTACTTAGCTATTTAAACTTGTAGAGCCAAAGCTCAGAACATCAAAGTATAAATATATAACTGATAATTATGGTTTGGTGTATGTTAATTAGCACTTTGGGAAGTTTAATATCTGACGTACTTATTATCGTAATGCAAGATCGCTACTTCAGTTATTTAGATTTCCTAATGACCACACGAATGCAGTCCACTTCTAGATTTGGCTTGTTTTTGGCAACTCGTTGAAGGCAAAAGATTCTTTAAAAGTTAGCGTCCTCTCTCAAAATCGGTGCCTAACAAACATCCAAAAGGCAAATGCAAATGGAAACTAAGTTACAGTTCCCAGCTAACCAGTAACTAACGAAATCTTTGTACCTCAATGAAAATTTTATTGGTGGTGGGAATTTTTAATTGAAAAGCGTCGGCGGCCCGCCACGGTGGCCGCGTCACGCTCAATGCAACCATTGTGATCCGTTTTTAAAAGTTACCCAACAATGCCTCTATGTATGTGTTTTATGGCATTTTCCCGCGTAAATCGCAATTTCCCGAGCCCGGAATTATGTTTTTTTTTTTCGTTTTTCTTTTTTGTCCATGGTGCTTCAGTTGGGATGTAGGAAATAGGGTTTTGTTATTTTTTTCGGATGAGGAGGGAGATTGATATTTTTGGACGATGTGTCTGGCATTTTTGATGGTAGACATGAGATTGATCCACTTTCTCATTTTACTTTTCTTAAGAATTCGTAGCTTCGGAAAATCGTCGTGCGCTGCCACATGGCAGACGTATATAAAACGAAATTGAGTCAAACTTTCTATTCTTTCTCTGATATTTCTAATTACTCACGTCGTGGATCGATCTGCAACCCTCGACTTAAATTGATTGATGAAATTTGAACAAAAAGTAAACATTAGCATAAGACTACCAGGATATCAGGGAGGCGAGACAATCGTAAGTGCACAACTCAGTGTTGCGTAGTAATTTCTAGAATGGATACCGGCGCGCGGGGTAGGGGGGGCAAGGGAGGAGAGAGGGTGCAATTTCATTACCGGTCCGGATCCGCGGCCATAAATCACCAGGGCCGAAGAAGGCGCTCGGTACGCTCAGCGCTGTTCAGGTGACGCTCGCAAAGTCGCCTGAGCCCCGGTATTTCTGTTTCATTCGAAGCGAGCCGACTCCAATCCCACTTTCTTTATGACTATGAATTCCGCGAATTTTCCGTACGCTCCCGCTGAGTTACAAGAGCGAGTTTTAATTACAATCTTCGGTGAGCCTTCACAATTAGCTTGCTCCCTAAAATATCTGCGCCGCGCTATTTCCTTAAAAGTACATCTTTTTTGAATATTGAATATTTCACACCATTTCGTCGACCAGCTCCAACTTTAAAAAGTATACGTTGGCAATCGAATTAGGGAGCTTTTAGCGCGTTACGTTTGGCGCGTTTTTGCGCATCGCTTGTCCGCGCCCATTACCGCTCTCCAAATTACTTATAATTGCTTCGCTTAGCGCTAAGTGCTTTCATTATGGGCTCCCTGTAAAACAGTTCCGGTGTAGGTCGGGACGCGTCAACACTAACGCGACTCGCGCTATAAAATTTTAAACCTCGCGAATTTCTATTCGCGTGTCACGGATGCGATGAAATGCGGTCGCACGTAGACAATACTTGAAATCGGCGTAAAAAGAGCATTCGACCCATATATCGGGCGTGAAACTGCATAGCTGTCAGTTTGACGTTTGTAATATTCATTCGATTACGCGCTGCGGGAAATGGAACGCCGCGTGGTGACAGCGCGCCACCTGCGCAGCGCGCGCCGCTGATTGGTCGGCCGCCGGCGGGAAACAAATGAATGGTTGTCCCACGTTCGAATCCTTGACCACAAAGGTCGAGTGTTCGAATATGGAACGATTGATATGCGATTACACAGTTACAGTGGCTCGATGGAATCGAATGAAGCGTTTGAATTAATTCGGTAGCGAGCGCTCCACGACCGAAAAGGGAAGTGAAATGATCTGGTGGCTAACGCGGAGTCGTGAGTATTGTATGTGAATTTAAATTCAGTGCGGTGCATGCGATATTGGTAACAATCCGAATGTCCGTGACTGGAAACGTTTTGAATTTTAAAATTGCCCGGGTACGTGTAATAACGGTCGCGTTTGAATTTCATAGATTTTGTTCGGATAGCGTTTAGTTTGTTACGCGAGATTGCTGGCTTACGTAAAAATAATGGCTGTTCCGACGATAAGCTTTTATTTCCTTGTAGGACATGAAAACAGTAGAATCCCACATAAATATCGGCTAATCCATTGAGGTGAAAATCAAAATCAGTAACGTTACCACAAACTTTCGGCTTACATCATCCGCTAATCGTCAAATCCTCACTGACGCTGCAAATCTCACATAAAGCCTCACCTGGAACGTTTCCCCACGAAATTCCCGAAAGAAAATAATATTGAATAACGCCAGTCTTAGTACAAATCCTACGCAGCTGCCTTAAGCCCTTTCGGGGGGCTAAAAATAATTATAAGTCTGTAATAATCCCGGTACAGGGCGCCCGTCGCGCGACAAGACTCCATATTGTTTTTGGGTGCGCTCAGTTGCTTGTACTTATGATCTCCTGGTAATTTATTACGTTTCGTATCGGGTAATGACATTGTTATTTTGATTGTTAGAACTATATTTTATGTTATGTTAATGTTTACAACTTCTGCGTTTAAATTATTGTGACAAATCTTTGGTTATGAGGTAAAATAATAACTCAAAGATCAGGCAACACTTAAATTATTTTAATACAGTTGTGGCTGTACAACAACAGTTACATGGACAATTTACATGAACAGTTTCTCTGCACGACGCGCCAGTCAGCCGAGAGCCCGCGAGATGCAATTGCTAACTATTCAAACAAGACACTTGATTGTTAACCTAGAAACTTTGAAATTCCCAGACATTCAGATAATTTAAATTAAATTAAACAAGGAACTGCAGAAACTATAATAATCTAGTACGCTGTGTACTGTAATCTTACTCTTTCTTGCTCTGTCAGACTTACATGTTATTGCTTGCTCTAATCTCGAAAGAACTGGTTGATGGTCTAATCATGTCACGAGTGACCACTTGTCATTCGTGACATGATTAGATTCTGCTTTTTCCCGGAGCGATTCCTGATTGTTAAAGATATTTAACGGAAAGAAATCATGAAAAAACATCTAAATATACAGGAGACCAACACGAAAAGTAGTAAAAGGTTTGAAAGCCACAAACATTGTACGAAAATAATGTAAGCTGTATGACCCGAGTGAAATAAAAATCTTTAATTCAGAATTTATTGAAAGCCACATAGAAAACATAAAATCATAATGCCAAAGGCGATGCTTATGATAGAAAATTTCAATAACCACATAACAGCAATTATAATAATGTTCTAAGGCCGCATAAAACGCAGAGTATATCCATGTGTCCTAGCGGTGTAGTATTACCGAAGGCTCGGGTTGCCTTTGCGAACCACCGCGGCGGAATGAACCTAGATAAATTCATAAGATAAATGCTCGCATGAGACGACCTACCTAGGCGTAGTTTTCTTGGCTGATTTTGAAGGATCGAGTGGTTTCTTTATGTTATTTTATCTGTTAAAGGATGGGAATGACACGTTGATTATTTCCTCTTGCTAATTCTGGGGTGATTTATTTTGCTTAAACACATGGTTACATGGTAAATGAAAATAATATTGGAATTGATTTGCAAGTTGTCAAAGTGGATCAATGTAAAGGATTTTAGCAAATTACTGTTTGAGTAGATAGATGATATACTTCTGCCAACTGTTTCTTTTCTTTGTTTCTCAACTTCTTGAAAAGTTCCAGGTTCCAGAAACGAGTCCTAAACATTTCTATATTTGATTCTTCCTATGAATATTGTCCAGTAACTGTAACCAATGGTTCCAATATCTCACCACCAGTGTTGTCCACGGAAATATTACTGAATTTTCCTCGTTTTTTCGCCCACCCCTACTTATTTAGGACTAAGGGTGCGTCATAAGTTTTACTTTTGGACGGCAAGGGCAAATTGCAAGCGAATCCAGCCAATGAGAATTTATTAATATTAAGGCGACAGAAGCGGGTGGACAGCAAATTAAGTTATAAAAATGTTTATATCTTTGGACTGGGGTCGTGTTTTGTTTGTGTTGGTAGGTTAAGTTATGGGATGGTGAGGTTGAGATTTGGATGGGTGAGCGAAATTCTTATCGATATTGAAACTTCGTAGGAAATAGATCCTACCCGATGGAACTTGAACAAATTTATTCTCAAAATCGCACTACAATGATGGAGAAAAAAGCCTATCAAAATATTGTCCTTTGAAATGAAAATCGAAACCAAAAATTGAAAAGCTAGACTAGCTTTTGTATCCCGTATGCTCCCCTACAAGTGACGAATATATTTTTTTTAATCTACCCACAATTGTCACGTCTGTCCACCTAAATCCATCCCGTCCCCCAACGGACAGAAATCATTTCCGGCCATCCGCGGAGCAGATTTCCGAATACTACCCACTTTTTAAGTCTGCGACGTTAAATGCGGACGTTGCAGGAACTACCGGAAATAGAGTGAGCGACAAGGACAGAAACACGCGTCTATAACACACGTTGAAAAGGGATAGATGTATGTTCGGAATGCGTCTTCGAAACCCGTTTTGTAGAAATTTGAATTTCGTGAAATGGAATTCACGGGATTGATGGGGTTCCTAAAAAATGGTCAAGCGTGTTCTGTTATGGCTATGTGTGGATAAGTACTTACATTAAACTTAACTTACAAAGTACTTAAGTAAGTGTACCGCTTCGGGTAGTTAAAATAACTAAGCACTCATTTCGAAGTAATACCAGTAATTGCCAATTATGTTTCTGTACATCCATACATCCGTACCGTTGCGCTCCTTGGGTTACGAGTCGAGCTACACGATCACTGACTAATGCTTGCACTGACTGGACAGGTCGACTCAAATCTGTGTGGTTATTTCTTCAAAACACCATCTCAGACATTAATCTGCATGGTCCTCATATGATTTAACCAATGTCTAGACTTTAAAAGAGACTGTGACCTCTGAGTTTGTTTCGGCTGTTTCTTCTCAGAGTAGTCAGGTACAAAACACCGGCCCCATCTAGTTTAAAAAAAACATGACGTGTAAAAGTTTTTGAAAACCCTATTTGCAAAATAAACATCATTTATCATTTACATAAAACTAAAGACCAGCTATGGTTTGCCCATTAGAAATAGATACCACGTATTCAGTATATCAATCTGAGCCTCCCTACATAGAAATTTTTCATCGGCTATAAAAAAAAAAAATATCTGCTGTTCCCTACAAAAGTATATATGGAACCGCTGTTTTTTTCTTATAACCGATGAAAAATTTCTATGTTTGGCTTCGGTTTCCCTTAAACCCCGTATAGTTTATAGTGGACACTATGAAACGGATTGAAAGTAATTTTTTGTACAATATTGTTGCAAACTGTCCCAAGTATTCCTTGACTTGCGCTAACAAAATATCACAAATTATCATTTCTTATCCTTCCTTATTCATAAACTTGTTTGTCTACCCTCAAAAGGCAACAGCTTGAATATATCCGAAACCCCGTAAACGTCAAGTATCCTAAGCAAACTCAGTGTACTATAACTCGGATAATCTATTCGGGGAACCGAACCCGTTACCCTCGCAAACAATAACCCTCTCGCCACTTACGATATCGTGTTACTAAAAGTATTAATTAACTTACTTATAATATTACAAAGTACTGTTATTTTTTTTTTGGTCGCATATGAAATATTTTGCGATAGTACCTAAATAGTTTTGTATGAATCATGTTACTAGGATTCTAATCATTTATAAGAAGATGTTTTGTATTCGGCTTCAAACTTATTTATTTAGTCATTTTCTTACTGGAAAAATGTCTCTGCTGCTCTCCATCCATTCTGGTTACTGGTACTGGTTATCAAAAAAATCGGCCCACCCACGTTTTTACCGCAAATTGTTTTTCTTCAACAAAACCAAATTAAATGTTTTAGGACTGAAATGTTTTATTTAATTGGTTTATTTACACCAATTTAATCACAAATGAAATTGACATTTTACAACTCATTTTGATAAATAATTCAAAATCTTTAATTTTACATGATTTTTTTAATTTATTTTAAATACGCTCTAGTTTTTTTGTCTTAAATGTTATGTACACAATTGTTGCAATTTAATATTGCGTATTCCCTCCTCTTGCTCGAATGACGGCTTGCGTTCGATGTTTTTATGACCTTATCAAGATTTTGATGGTCTCTTGAGGGATTCGGTTCCATTCTTCCCTAAGGGCGGTTTTCAGGTCTCCCAATGTTGTAGGGACTGGATTATGGGCTCTAACTTTTTGTTTTAGAGTGTCTCACATGTACTCTATAGGGTTGAGATTGATCTCAGCCATCAAGAAATCTTAAGGTTTCTTGCTGGCCACGACATAACCCGAATGCCGACCTCTTGAAGGTAATCGATGGTATGTGTGGTCATGCACTAATTCAAAGTTCTCTCCAATATATCCGGCATGTACTACATGGTCTTCTTAGATCTCTGTGATGTAGCGTGCTGCAGTTAAATCACCTCTTTGTATGAAAACCAGCTCCGTGCGTTCAGTCAAAGACATCCCAGGCAAAAACATTATGGAGCCCCCACCATAACTGTCATTTTCTTTTATGCAACACTCAGTATAACGTTCAACTGGCCGTTGCATAACATTACGGCATCCATCAAAACCGTATAAAGTCATTTGGCTCTCATCATTAAACAGAACTGACTCCGCCTGGCTTGTAGATGAGCTGTAGACAATTCTTGTCCTGTTGCTGGCTTGTGTGGTCTTAAATTATGCTCAAAAAGTCTCCGTCTTACAGTACTGCCACTTATAGCCACACCCCGATCTTTACGTAAGCGACGCTGGAGATCAACACCAGACAAGTGTCGATTTCGTAGAGCTGATACCACTATAAAGCGGTCATCCCTTTGAGTTGTCACCCTATGTCTTCCAGATCCAGATCTTCTTCGATACTGCCCAGTCTCTAGAAACCCTTGGTAAACTCGCTGCACTACAGATAGGCTCAGATTTAACCTCCTGGCCACGACACATTGAATTAAGCCTTGTTGGAGCAAAGCCACAGCTTGGGCCGCCTCAGCTTCAGTAGTATCCATTATTTTTAGACGAAGTAATTAAAACTACAGCCTAGGTAAATAATCGTAACGTTATTAACATTGTAACGTTTCAGACTGAAAGAACGATTCGAATTTATTCCGTGGTAAAAACTTCAAATCACCACTCAACAGTATTTCTGTATAAAAAATCTTAAGTGCCTTTAAGTGCAATAAGATCTGCGACAAACAAGATGTCAAACATCATACCCAATCCAGATAATCCAAAAACAAACGTGTGAAACACCTTATCTGTGAAACAATCGATAAATTTTAAACAAAACCTAGGTGAGCCGATTTTTTTTATGACCAGTGTATTTGTGGTGGGAATCAAACCAGCGATGACTTGCTTACGCAGCCTCAAGCCGCCAATCTTTTTGAGTTTCACATAATATGTACGGTAGGCTGCATCAATTGGGTCCCCCAGTTTCCCAACCCCAGTTGGTACCGGAGGTGCTTTCAAGAGGGGTACCTACATCGTGATGCTGACTGTACATACTTCTTGAGTATATTATTTGATAATGTTTAGGGAACCTGTGAGTTTTTCGAAAATAACTGAGACGATAAAAAACTAAATCATCTCAATAAAGTTGTATCAAAAGTTGATCTAAAATAATTCCCTTAAATAATTACTATCCCATTCCAAAAACACAAGTAATCACCAACAACAGTTGATGGAGACTTATCAACAGATCAAAACAACAAGTGTCGTAACGGAGGTAGAGTTGACCAAAATTGGCCGTTCCATATCTGGTCAGTGTATCGGGGGTGTATCCTACCCCCTACCCCTAGGGAGGGGTCGTTAAGATAACGTGTATCTCCACTGGACACGGGGTCAGGTTACTTAATACGGGCGCTCGTGTACTTTTGATGGTTTATTTGAATAATATTTTGGAAAAAAACTTATTTTTTGTTAAGGCATTTTAAGTAACTTTTGGAAAAAGTCTTATTAGAAATCTTGCGTCAAATTTTTATACGATTCCAATGTCTCTAATTCATATCATTGGCCATTGCTTTCACATTAGTAATCACCAAACAAATTACATTCTTTAATATTTTCACCAAATTCATTCTCTGACCTGAATAATTTAAGAACCATCGACTCATACCAAGCGTACCAGCAGTTTCCAGTTACATCACTATGCACAAAGAGGGTACCTCACGTATCGTCTATTAGGGAGTGACTTACGGACATGAGAAGATACGGAGGACACAGAGGATATGGGTGGACACAGGACCACAGAATAGCTAATAACAAGTCTACGTGGCTTTGGATACCTAGACGATGTCACGGTTTCATGGTAGTTATAATCTGACAAAAGCGTTTGAGGAACTTGGTACAAACGATGGTGACAAATTGTACGTCTAAATAACATAACATCACGCCTTTTTTTTTCGGATGGGTAATCATCAAATGACTTCTCCCGCTCCGGGCAGAGCGGAAGGGAGTGTCAGACTTGTACTGACTAAAATCCATCCATGTTCCTTCCTTGCCCTTTGTGTTCCAGGCCGCGGTATCTCTTTCGATCAGTCCCGCAGCCCTGGCATATAACATCACGCCTGTAATCCCCGAAGGGTTAGGCAGAGGTGGACCCATTAGTACACCCACATTTCGCCAGTTATGTTTAATTCCTATGTTGCGAGCCTATTGCCATCAACCGGGCACAAATTCAGACTCCGTGGCTGCTACTGAAAAATCGTCTGTTGGTTAAAATTTGCTAAAAATTAGTAGCTATTTGTGAACAAATTATTCCAAAAAGAAAATTTTCATTTTCTTTTGTAGTAACTTCACTAACGTAGCCTGGAGCGATTCTTACAAGTTATAAAGATTAGTCTAAAAATAATTTAACTGACCTTTTTCCTACGAAGAGTTAATTTCAATCTCTAGGTAAAAAATAATCTATCCAGCTTATCAATAACAGAGACAGCTCCAAAACTAGTATGTACGAAGATATTAAGCTACCAGGCGACCATAACTTACGGACACAATATCAAGCGAAAAATCCTCGCGAAGCTCGCACTTTGATTAATGTATTCGTATGTCACAGTTATATTGCGCGAAAAACCCCTTATATTCTTTGAGTCCCTATATCAGGGTGTTATACCAAATCTAGGGTATATTAAAAAGGGTGGAAGGTATTCCTATTTATGTGACAGAGTCGCACCTGCGTTGTCCCGAGGCTTCCATGTAGATGACTGTGGGGTTACCGAAGATATATTGTTTTCGCCTTATTTTGAGCTTTATAATGTTTCTTGTATTTTGTGTTTTCTTGAAATGAAGACTGTGTTTGCCTTTACAGTATTTTCTTTGGATTGTATTTATAAAGAAGCGCTCAAAGGTGGTTTATTTTCTATCTAACCAAACGGAAGAAAAATGCATAAATTCGTTTTTCTACACAATTTCTAAATATATTCAACTTTTAACCCTTTAACTGTAATAGCAAGCCTAATTTAATTTTTGTAAAATCGATTTAGATTACATCAATACTTTTCCACAACCCTGAAAATAACATTTAAGTAAATCAATCAGCATGTCAAAAATAACAGAAAAAAAAGATTAATTACTTTAACAATAAGGAATTCGTTGTCAATCGCAAATGGCAATTAAAAAAAACATAATTAATTACGATCGCGTCCATTGCGTCTAAACGCACGCAATTTTGTTTTATGTAATTTCCTTCTATGTAAAAAGTGCAGTTGTCTATGAATGCTGACGTTGATGACTTTATCTACTTGTTCAATACTGATGAGCTCCTGGTACCCTAACACGTAAAGGTTTACCTTAATTAGAGAACCGTGTTTTGTGTTGATGATAAAATAAACATAGAGTAAATGATAAAACTAGAATACATGGGTAGTTAAATAGAAAAACCTATAGTACATTAGTACATTATGGTACAAGTGTGTAACGTTGGTGATTACCGCTGAGGCGCCATTGAGACCCGAGCCGTTAGGTGAGGGTCTTAAGAGAGCCGAGGACGGTAATCATCAATACACACGTGTATCATAGGACGTTTTTCAACACACTTGTGAATATTGCAAATATTGCACACGATCTTTTTTTGTATCGAAACTTTAAGAACAAAGCAACTCAACCAATAAAATAAAATAAAAAAACCCTATAACTCACTTGTGAATAATAGCAATGAAAAAGTCACAGTTTGATTCCAGGTGTCATTATGTGCCTAATTGCGGTGAAATTAGAGCCATTTTATGAGCAAGTGTGTTGATAATAGTACATTATGGTACAAGTGTGTAATGTTGGTGATTACCCCTGAGGCGCCATTGAGACCCGAGCCGTTAGGTGAGGGTCTTAAGAGAGCCGAGGACGGTAATCATCAATACACACATGTATCATACGACGTTTTTCAACACACTTGTGAAGAAAATAATACTAAAAAATAATTTTATTTAGTAGATAAAAAGTTTATTTAGAAAAACAATTAGTAAATGTGCCTTTAGTAAAATTATAATTAACTGTTTTTGATGGCATAGTGGTCTCATCAGATAGATTATTTGTAATATTGAAAACGATCTTTTTTGTATCGAAACTTTTTTAAGCACAAAGCAACTCAACCAATAAAATAAAAAAAAAAACCCTGTAACTCACTTGTGAATAATAGCAATGAAAAAGTCACAGTTTGATTCCAGGTGTCATTATGTGCCTAATTGCGGTGAAATTAGAGCCATTTTATGAGCAAGTGTGTTGATTAAAGTTTATTTGTACAATTGAACACGATTTTTTTTTGTATCGAAACTTTTTTAAGAGTAAACCAATAAAATAAAAAAAAACCCTATAACTCACTAGTGAATAATAAAATGAAAAAGTCACAGTTTGATTACAGGTGTCATTACGTGCCTAATTGCGGTGAAATTAGAGCCCTTTTATGAGCAAGTGTGTTGAAAAATAAATTACTAATTTAATAAAAAGCTCTGTAAAATCTTATTATAAATTATCATGTGTAGCCTTTTAAACTTACCCATTGCTTGTTAAACATAAGTAAAGTTTTTATTTTTATTTTATGTAAGAACCTCAGATACGCGTATTTACAACCATTTATGCAAGCACTTAACTAACATCCATTTCCGTTATGGTTACCCATTAAATTAACCAACAATTAACTTTTTCAAAATCATTAACTATTTCTATTTCCTGGCTTTTTCAAAAGATTACCTATTTCAAAGATTTTATTTTACCCACGATAATCAGAAACCATGTCGAAGTAGTCACGTCATTGTCTGATGTACCAGGGCACCTGCATTGACGGAAGGTAGAATGCCAATGCGTGAAATGGTTTTTGCTTCCCTTTAATTGCAAAGTTCATTGCTAAAAGGTAGATGGGTTTCGTAAAAGAGTAATTGCATAGATTGGTGAAGTCGGATAAGAAAATAATGGTTTTAATTAATTTCTTTATCTTATAACAACCCTTACATTAAGATATACAATTAAGAATGCACACTGGTTATTGATAACGCGAGACTGTTCGAAAGTACATCCCATCCATTTCTTTCCTTTATCAGTTACTAACTAACCCGTCAACAAGATATGAAAATACATAGCCAATTACATTGAAAGCAACGAAACAGTTCTAAAACTGTAGAGAAATTTTCAAACACATGTTTCCCATAAATTGTCGAGGTAACAATCGAAAAGTGACCCATTTTAAAAATGCATCGGATCGCTCCCGCCGTCCTACGGGGCTGCCGTAATAGACGCACGGTCAAAGTGTTTTCACTTATGAATTGTTAATGAACCATCAACCCCTGGAACCCTTCAAGTTATGGCGGCCGCATGGGGTCGTTTCATGGTGTCGACTTTTATGGGAATTACCCTTTAGTTTTTTACGAACTTATCGTTTTGCAACACCATGTAAATTGCTCTCCAACAAAAAACGACCACGGAAATAACCGTCTAAATGCGAGCACATCTTTTGTACCAACAAATTTATTTTTTTACCACACTCTAGTTTGTTCTGTGAAAACGTATGATTAACCAACACACGAGTCCAAGTTGAGCAGTAAATTTGAGTCAAACTGAATGGGTTACACGCGGAGAATTTTTCCCCAAGCCGGAGAAAACTTACCATTTCCAGGGGAAAAGTCGGTAAAACTTGGTGCAAGTAATCTAAAGTTAGGTACCAGGGCGGCAGAGGCTATTTAGATGCACATCTTAACTCGCCCATATATCTAGATTGTGAACGAAGTTCGGTCCCGAGCGCGCGCGAACTCGGAAAGTGTTTCTTTACTCCGCTTTTTTCTTGGAAAGCAAAATTGCAAGTGTGGAAAGGAGAATGTAATCCAATGAGAATAGAATCTACATGATGGCTGGAAGTTGGCAATATTCGATGCTATCGATTTAATTAAACAAAGAGCTGTTGGGATTAGCCGGCCTAGCGGTTAATCCGGATAGCTGTAGAGTCTAGCTGCCGGAATCACGCGACGAACGGCGCTGTGAATGTTTGTGCAATTTATATTTTGTTAGACTTAGGATAGTGTTAAGTTTTAGCTGTTACTACGACTTTAATCGATTTCTCCAATACTTGAATAATAACTTTATTTAAGTATCTATTTATTTCTTACTTTTTTTCTGTAATTTTCACAAAACAGACAGCGATATATGTACGTATTTTATTTTCAAACCTGCTTAGAGCCTGCGCAGACGAAGGACAATTTGTCCGCGAACAATTTACAACAACCAATAGACGTTAACCAATAGATGATAAAACAACAAAACAACCAATGAACAGGAACGGACATTTCTATCGGGCGGACAAAAGTCCGTCGTCTGCGCAGGCCCTTATGGTGTTTTTTCTTCACATCTATTTCTCCTAAAGGAAAATATGTTCAGATAATCATTAATTAACCCTACCAATCACCTGAAAAATCCTTAAAAAAAACAACTCATCGTTCACAATTAACCCTCCCACCGCCGCCGCCGCCTCCGCCAGTTATATTTATTTAATTTTAATAAACAGTACTTTGCATACGCACACGGAGAGTCGTGTGTGTGGCTGATAATACCGACATTTGCATCGGACGCTCCTGTGACTTATCTGCAGGTGCCGCAGGGCTGGGGTTAATGTATGTAATTTGCTAGTTGATTTTTATAATTATGGATGAAATCGCTAAAGTTGCGCAAATAGTCCTAGATCACTAAAAATTGTCACATCATCAGTAGGTACATATAGAAACTCATAAGAAAATACTTTTGTTTAATAACGGTAGATTATTTTAATGCTGGATTCTTGAAATACAAAGTTTTACTTTATTAGTTGATTAATTGCCATCTTTTTTGTATGAAACTTTGGAATTTAGACAAATATAATGTTGTAATGGGAGTATTTTTTGTAAAAAATAATTAGTTATCAAGGCAAAATGAAATAAAAATGTATTGTCACCAGAACCAAAATTTCAGCTCAATCGGTTGGAGAACTGGTTTAAAATTCAGTTGCAAGATTTGATAAATATAACAAACTAACTCCCATGGCAATTTAAATAAAAGCTTATAAAGACTCTAAAATTAGGCACGTCTAGTTCCATGTCAAACGCTATTTCTCATTTAAAAAAATACTTATCTTATCTCTGTTTTCCTAAACAACGTTTAAACACGACTTCGTGGAATAATAACAGTTTCACTTTTAGACAGTATTTTTTCACGTTTTTGCCCTACATTTTCCGGCTCGGCTCAACCCTAGTTCGTTGGACATCATCCCACCTGGTATTATGTGACATTCATGTTTTAGCCACATTATTTATTAACAAGCTTAATGAGCGCTCATATTTTTAATAAAATTTCCGCCTGATTAAAACGGGCTTGTCAAAATGATGTAAGATTCGTATTTTATTTTGTTACAGGAAAAACCAAGTAGACTTAGGGCGAATTTTCCATCAATGCAACTGAACACGATCAAAACATGTAAACTACGTTCACAGCTGTCAGTATCAATACTCCTTAAACATCATGACAACTGACAGGTCTTAAACGCTGTTGTAACCCGCTCTTAATAATAAAACAAAAACTGTGTTTATATATTATTAATTTAAATATCTAATTTCCCCCACACAACATCTCATTACAAGATAAAAAACTCATAATAAATCATTGAAACCCCGTAGAAACACCATCAAACTTCAACGTAGGGTTTTTATCTCGCTATCTCCCCGTCGGGGTCAGGCAGCAACTCGTGCCTGCATAATTCCGAACACCAGGGGGGCAGATAGGCTAGGAGCTTAGCTAATCAGAGGCCGTCGGGCGATTAACTCGAAGCTGGCCGCGAGATAATGCCTCTCGCGCGATTAGGCACGCTGACCGCTTCGGACTTCTGGGAGCCTGGTACCTACCCTTGAGATTTTCCGATAATACCATTGGATTTCCTTTGGTCCATTTAATAATCGACTATTGTTGCTAATTGTGTGTAGGGAAATTAGTTTTACTTTAGGGTTATAGCGATGTGTTTGTTATGATTTCCGGGTGAGTTGGTTTTGTAAGGGTACTTTCTCTGATGATAATAGCTAATGAAAATGAGCTTTTCTTGAATATTTGTTTGACAAGAGAGCTCCCTGCACCAAGAAATCACTTCCTGTTCTTTCGTATTGATAGTTCCACTTGAAGTGAAGTGTTACCATGTTTCCATTCAGTATAACACTAAAATGTTGACTAGCTAACTCCAGGGTGTATGTTGACTAGCTAACTTCAGGGTGTCGGTTTTTCGTGACGGTGTGCGCGCGCATCGTGAAAATTTACTCTCATCATTTTTTCCTGACGCGTCAAAAGAAATACAAACTTCAAAAAAACATTTTCAACTTCTCCTTTTAACCCTTAAAAGGCGCACTAACACTAGTAACTATTAAATTGCCAATCAGTGAGTGCATGACTAATAAAAGTTAACCCTGCGTATATCAAGTTTATGACGATTGCTAAGGTCGAAAGGACTCGGCGATTCAATTACATACAGGTTGATATATGTATCTGATGCACTGACGTGGTAATGAGCGGAGGGGTATCGTAGACTGCCGCGATTCAGGGTTAAGTGCTGATATTTGTTGTATTTTTTAAGTGTTTTGGGAAATGCGAGCTGGATAGGTTCCAAATAAAAACTTTTCATTATATTTATTTCTTGAAATGATTAAAGTTGCATATTGTAAAAACTGTGTAACAATTTTGTTGTATCTAGTATAAAGCCATCAATCTATCTCTATTTATCTATGTTGGCATTTAGGATATTTTGTCTATTAAATAAAGTTTTCTAATTTTTCATCTATTTTGTTACAGGTAAGTTCCAATATTTACATCCTTCTGGCGTTGGGTAAGTCTGACCACAGATTTCTCTCACGTATGACTCTACTTAGAGGAAAATAAAAACAACAAGCATTCCTACTACTTAATGCATTTCGGAAGGAAGAAATAAGCGATAAATAGGAGATAGAATACCAGTAATTTAGAAACCGTAAAATAACCATTTTATAATCTAAGCCACATTCTATATGAATACAGAGGAGGTCGTGGCAAAATAATAACAGCCGCTCGGGTCGATCTTTAGGTTAAGCCGTTCTTGCCTAGGTTGGTCTGTGGATGGGTGACCACCCATTACATACCGAGTTTCCTCCGTGCCTCGGAAAGCACGTTAAGCCGTTGGTCCCGGCTATCATTTGTACATCTTTGACAGTCGTTATAGGTAGTCAGTGGCCCAAAAAGTTTGACAACCAGTCTTACCAAGAGGTTTCGTATTACCCAGTCATCATCATCATCTGCCTAGCCTTTTCCCAACTATGTTGGGATGATGATGTTTCGTATTACCCAGTATTAACTGGTATTTCAGCTGCATCCCGTTAGACTGGAAGCCGACCCCAACATAGTTGGGAAGAGGCTAGGCAGATGATTCTATATGAACACAAATTTTAAACACATCATTTTCGTAAAACCGTCCACCGGCTCAAGCTACAACTCAGCATTTCAATCTTTTTAAAAAACGAACGCTCGCTTCATAACTCGTGGAATAAGTAAAGTTTAAGCGCCATTAGCGAAATTGGACGGTTCGTGACGTCACAACGGATTTACTCCGGCCAACGCGATCCGAAACGAAGGATATATTGTCGAGATATTTGCGAGAATATTAGGTAGACGAGAATACAATTTTCATAATGTGACGTTTTAAAAAAGAATACTGTTTAATTTGGAAGGAAAGTTTGTTTGAAAATATGTGAGATCATTGAGACAATACTTTCTTTTTCTGAAATAGAGATTCTCAATAATAGAGATCAAAATATCTTTGACGTCGGACATCGAAGTTTTCTCATTTTCCGAAGTTTTAGGGACAGTAAACGTAAATTAATTTTAAATCTATTCTAAGCAAGCGTTTTGGATGTCACTGATTTTGTTGGATAGTAATAAACCATATTTAGAACGTTGGATCAGTTTGACCTAGTTGTCAGATAGTTATTTTGGCAAGACTGAGTCCAAATTACGAGTCATTTTCTATTTCGGTTTCTCTAAGCTACCGTTCGTTATAAAAACGAACAGTAAAATACAGCAACGTGGCAATAAAATGATGTCTTAACGGGTACGTGAGGCAATCATCGGTAATTCGGTGCGAAGCGTACTTCGTCATTCAGCAGACATATAGGGGGTAATGATGATAGCACTATTAATAGTTGATGAATGATCACTAAGAAGTGTCTACTATCATTAACGTCATTACAGCTATTACATATCCTTTAAAAATTTGATTGGGAAGAATCGTTATTTTGAATTACGGGGGACGATATTATACTTACTTACTTACATAATTTTCAAGGATTCCCAGACCTATAAAAAAGCTTTCCAAAGAAAATTCCGGACATTGAAGAAAAATACGGGCTTTTACGAATAAATATTAAAATAAAATATAATACCTATCGACTTTCGCAACTGAAACTGAACGCGATTAGCACTTCTAAACCGCGTTCAAGTGCTGCCAGTGTCAGCATTCTATGAAATATCTCGTGAAATAAGCTGATCGCATTCAATTTATTGAGTGAAATTCGCCCTAATTGAAGATGTTTAAAGGCCTAATCTTCTTAATATATATAAATTACGCGTCACGTTGTTTGTCCGCGATGGACTCCTAAACTACTAAACCGATTTTAATCAAATTTGCACACCGTGTGTAGTTTGATCCAACTTGAAAGATAGGATAGCTTATATCTCAATTTATAGTCGCAAAATTATTTAATTGCATTATGTGACGCAGACGAAGTTGCGCGGGTCAGCTAGTAGTCTATAAACTGTACTAAAAGTACTTTAAAAGTACCTAAGCGTAAACCTCTATATAAATGCTCATGACAATAATCCATGGATGCATTAACCCCATACATTATGATGGCATTATCCTCCCACACACTTCCGCCATAATTCAGACCTAGTCTTAAAATTCAGGCGATGCAGTTTTCCGTCTAGACTTTCGCCTGAAAAGTGTTAAATTACACCTCGCTAGGAAGTTCACTTAGTCATATTAAAAATGCAGGTTTTAACTTAAACTCTTTTGTCATGTAGATTTTGTGTTTTTAGTTTGGTTTTTGGTGGAGATAGCTATTTTTAAAACTCGTGAGAAGCTCGTGTCTAAATAAGATAAGCCGCTCGTGTCAATCTTTAGGTTAAGCCGTGCTTGCCTAGGTTGGTCTGCGGATGGGTGACCACCCGTTATATACCGAGTTTCCTCCGTGCCTCGGAAAAGACGTTCAGCCATTGGTCCCGGCTGTCATTTGAAGATCTTTGACATTCGTTAGGTAGTCAGTGGCCCAAAAAAAAAGTCGGACAACCAGTCTAACCAAGGTCTATCGTATTACCCAGTACTAACTGGGTTATGGAGGTCAGATAGGCTGTCGCTCCATGTAAAATACAGGTATTCAGCTGCATCCGGTTAGACTGGAAGCCGACCCCAACATAGTTGGCAAAAGGCTAGGCAGATGATGAGCTATTTTTACAACTAATTTGGAATTTCGAAATCGATCGAATTGCCATTTTAAATGACATAAATATTAATCATTATTGTAGCCAATCGTTAATCAACTCCTGACAGCAATAGCATTTAACCCTACGCTTGCCAAAGGATTAGACGTGATACCTGTTAAATTGGTGTTGCCGCAAAAAAGCTTAGATAATTCTGACATTTATGTAGGTGTTAAACATTTTAACCAAATATACTATTACTACTTCTTTGAATAACTAGAATAAGATACGAAAGTATATTTATTGCCCGCGTGTAGTTCGATAATGTCCCACGGGATCGTACTACCGGGATAAAAAGTATCCTACGTGTCAATTCAGTTTATAAACTATCTCTGGGCCAAATTTCATCCAAATCTGGCCAGTAGTTTTTGCGTGAAAGAGTAACAAATATCTATCTATCCTCACCAACTTTCGCATTTATAATATTATATTAGTAGGGTTGTATATACCTGGACAGGGCTGCGGGGCTGTTCCAAAGAGGTACCGCGGCCCTGGAACACAAAGGGCAAGGAAGGAACATGGATGGGTTTTAGTTAGTACAAGTCTGACACTCCCTTCCGCTCTGCCCAGAGCGGGAGAAGTCATTTGATGATTTCCCATCCGAAAAAAAAAGGGTTGAATATAGCATTGGACTTGTAATAATTGTAATTTCGCCATAGCAGGCTTAACTTATCCCCCACACGCCCACAACCCATAAACCCCGAACCTATCACAAAAAACTAAAACTAACCCAGCAAAAACTGCAATCACTGTAACAGCTCGTTACAATAAGAGGCCAACCCTTCCACTGCCGGACTAATGTTGAACAAAACAACACCTGGGTACAATGGACCCGTCTCAGCACACTGGGCAATTATTTAAAGTGTTAAGTTTAAGAAGTGAACCGGTGGTGCATTATGGAAATGGCTTCAGGTACCACCCCACCCTGTGGGGGGTCGGGGGTGGTTCCCCACTTTCAGTTTAAGTAATTGTTTCACAGAGGCTAGCGGACTCGCGCTTTCTTTTAGTTTGATCGTGGAAAACGTCTTTTCCTGTTGAAATTTATTTTATTTTATGGTACTAGAGTAATAATTGGATAGTCAGAAGTCCTTTTAAGCTGACAACCATTTAACCTTATCGTTATGTTACTCACGACTTCTGTGCATGAGGTTCTGGGTTCGATTCCCGGATCGGATAAAGTCACATTGGCATTTTTCGATTAGGAATTTCTCAGTAGCAGACACAAAGTCTAGATTTGTGCCTGGTTGATGGCAATAGGCTCGCCCCCTATTACATGGGACTTAAACATGACTGGCGAAATGTGGGTGTCCTATTAGGTAGGTACACCTCTGCCTAAGCCTTCGGGGATTACAGGCGTGATGTTATGTTGACTCGGTTTCTATTGTGACCAGATGCAGTTGAATTCCAGTATTCATTCTAGTATTCCAAACTCCGGGAAATTCCTGATGGAAAAACCCAATAACACTTTGCCCGACCTAGGAATCGAGCCCAGGGCCTCGTGCTGTGCATGCTGCATTACATATAGTATACTTAATGTCTGTGAATGCAAAGAAAGTCAGCATTGCGGACTCACTAACAACAAGAATGTAAAAACGTCAGACCCCGATATCCTAAATACTAAACAGTTAAGTAGCTTGGATCCTTGTCCTGAATCCTGCTCCTACTTGTCTTTTGAAAGTTTCCATTATTTTCTCAGATTTGAAAAAACCCTGTGTGTAACGAGATTATTAAAATGTTTGAGAAAAAATTCTTTAGCAGTCGCGCTTGCAACCACTTGGCCAACAGGCCAGTCTGAGCAGCTGACTCAACATACAAACACAGCCAAAGGTTCACAGGAAATCACCCAAAGGTTGACTGGTAGAAAATACCTATGGCTTTAAGATCGGCTCTGTACTTTGTGCTTGAAGTGTTAAATAAATAAACAGTTTTTTTTTTGGATAGCCTACATTATGTCCCACTGCTGGGCAAAGGCCTCCCCTTTCTTCCTCTGTGTGACAATCTGTTCATGCTTACGGGTCAAGAGTGGCCAGAAATCGCTCAGAACAGAGAAGTTTGGAGGGAGAAATAAATAAACATACTTAGTTGAGAAAAATCAAATGAGGATCTACAGATATTTAAATTTTGCAAAACACTTGAATTATGAAGCCATCTTTCCCTTTACTAAGAATTGTAAATAAATTGAGACAAAGCCGATATCTATCGCCTTCACGAAGAATACTCAACAAAATTCAAGTAACATAAGTGCGGGCTTAGACTCGCTGAGTGCGAGTAAGTTGTCACTTGCCCGTCGCGCTGGCATGTAATACCTATGGCTTTAAGATCGGCTCTGTACTTTGTGCTTGAAGTGTTAAATAAATAAACAGTTTTTTTTTTGGATAGCCTACATTATGTCCCACTGCTGGGCAAAGGCCTCCCCTTTCTTCCTCTGTGTGACAATCTGTTCATGCTTACGGGTCAAGAGTGGCCAGAAATCGCTCAGAACAGAGAAGTTTGGAGGGAGAAATAAATAAACATACTTAGTTGAGAAAAATCAAATGAGGATCTACAGATATTTAAATTTTGCAAAACACTTGAATTATGAAGCCATCTTTCCCTTTACTAAGAATTGTAAATAAATTGAGACAAAGCCGATATCTATCGCCTTCACGAAGAATACTCAACAAAATTCAAGTAACATAAGTGCGGGCTTAGACTCGCTGAGTGCGAGTAAGTTGTCACTTGCCCGTCGCGCTGGCATGCACCGAGGATTATGTCGAAGTACAGTGTGCTGCCAAATTCAAACTAGTACGTGTCGTGGTCAAGTCGCTTCAAATATTCAAAGATACACTCGATGTAGGCACTTGTGAAATGGGCGTAGGAAACGTTTTATTTGACATACTTAGACATTGTAGAAATAGGGTAGCTTTAGTAGTAACCACGTTTATAACATTATTCGGCAAGTAATAAGTACTCTTTGGTTGAGAAATAGATAAATTATTTTTTATATTCGACCAGTGAGAACATTACAGGATGTCTTATGCTCATTAGCAAATAGAAAAGAGCGAATCAAAATAGAATGAACTTTGTATACTTTTTTGAGAGGAATTTTCGCTGGATTCTTCTATTGAAATTGCGATACAAAGGATGCTGGGCAGAAAGAGGTTTCACTCAGAATTGTCCACTTTTAAAGCAACGAAAACGTATTCTATAAGAGTTTAATAGAAGGGACCCTGCAAGTCGATGAGAGTAATTAGGCAACCTTCCTCAATTTTCCACTAATTCTCACCTCGCAGCGGTACATTGAACGTTTAACAATTGCACGCTAAACAGCCTGTACTAGCCTGCAAATGCATTCGCAAGTGGCCTCGTCGCTCAGTGCGATAGCATCGCGATTGAGTCATCACGATACTACGCCCTCACTCGCCCGTTTTCGACGCTTCCTCGCCAACTGGCGTTGTGTGAACCCGCCTTTACGGAATTAAGTGGTTTTTAGGTTTCGCGATTGATGATAACATACATCCATTTACGCGATTTTAAACTTTGTTTTTATTGTTTTACGGTTGTTATTTTGAAGCTGCGTTTTGGCTGTTAGGTATTCTGTTATGTGCTTGGGATGGACTTAATGGTTTCCGCGGTATAAGTGATTTTAATTATATTATTGGTGAGTCTGGGAGGTGAGCACTAAAATGATGCAGAAATAAGTGGATGGATTGATATAAAGTTCATAATGGTTTTTTTCTAATGAGCCATTATAATAAAATTACCTTCGCATTTATAATATTACTGGCGACCCCGCCGTGTTTCGCACGGCTGCACCTATGGGGTCCGAAACTATCCTATCTATCAAACTGGAACCACCCATACGCATTCACAAAATTTCATTGAAATCGGTAGGGTGGTTTCGGAGATAAGCGTGCACAAACAAGCGTACACGTAGTCTATATTTAATATTATAAAGCTTTATAGAGTTTGTTTGGTTGAACGCGGTAATCTCAGTAACGATTACTTCAAATTGAAAAAATATGTTAGTATTGGATAGCCCATTTATCGAGGAAGGCTATAGGCTATATAACATCACGCTACGATCAATAGCAGCGGAGCATCAGTGGAAAAACGGGAACAATACTATTTTTATAATAATTTGACGCGGAGAAAAACGGGCATCAGCTAGTTTTATATATTAAGATATAGTAGGTATGGTAACAATAAGTACCAAAGATAATATTGTATGTCCTTCGTAATAACATGTTTTCTGGCCATATTAAACAAGCCATCGTAAGTAGGTGCTGCCCTCTATGGCCTCTGACACTAGTTCTAACACTGAAGTACTTCATAAATTACTGGTTATCAACAAAATATTATGTTTATTAGGTATTTATTTACATATTAGTACATGGAGTATTGTAATAATGTTGACAGTATTTTAGTGTGCGGTTGTGTTGGGGATTCTTGCGAAAAAGCAGGATTATTATAACAGTACTTTTGAATTGATTATGCAGCTATGCGCAAAAGTCAATTTTCTGTGATAAAAATTACTTATTTTTCTGTTCTGTAAACGATAACGTAACATGCTGTAAGTGTAAGAGAGTTAGGCAGATGTGTACCCGCATTTCGCCAGTTATGTTTGTTTAATTCCCATATAATAGAGGGCGAGCCTATTGCCATCAAACGGACAAAAATCTGGTCTCTTTGCTGCTACTGAGAAATTAATGGTGGAAAAACTCAAAAACAATTTTGCCCGACCTGAGAATCGAACCCCGTCAACAGTAACGCTTTGCGACTACACCAAAAAGATATAACATTACAACCTTTAAAACCAATTCTCAATTTTACCTAAAACAGTATTTTAACCTAGGACCTCATACTAGCCTGCCTCAAAAACAACCACTGTACTAATGAGACATACACAGATAACATGATTATTCTAAAAAAAAAGTTTGAAAGTATCACTTTTCCATTGAATGCGGAACAAAAAGGTGTGAACCTTTTAATAGACACGTGTACCATTGACAGTCTAATGATATCTTAATCAAAGTTCTCATAATGAGGAAAAACTAATGAAAATCTTATTAATGTATAATAACATATTATGAAACAAAGTCCTCCGCCGCGTCTGTCTGTCTATTCGCGATAAACTCAAAAACTCCTGCACCGATTTTCAAGCTGTTTAATCAATGCATAGTGTGGTTCTCGAGGAAGCTTCCAGTATATAATTTGTCAAGTTTATGTTGACATTGCCTAAAATATAATGATATTTCCCATAGGTTGCGGGAACTCCAAATTTCATGATAACTTTTGGTCGCGATATCCGACATCTACGCGGGCGAAAACGCGCACATCAGCTAGTTAATGTATAATGCTACCTAGAGTTGGTGGCTTAATTAAGCCGCGCTTGCCTAGGTTGGTCCATAGATGGGTGACCATTCATTACATACCGAGTTTCCTCCGTGTCTCTGAAAAACACGTTAAGCCGTTGGTCCCGTTTTTCTTTTATATATTTTTGTCAGTCATTACAGGGTGTACTGAAATTCTGACAACCACCAGCCTTACCAAGGGGTATCGTATTACCCAGTACTAAATGGGTTGTGGAGGTCAGATAGGCAGTCGCTGTATTTTAAGGCTAGGCAGATCAATACATAATCTGCCTAACCTTGAGGTGGAAGCCGACCTCAAGGTTAGGCAGACCATGAATAAAATAATAAATTTTCAAAAATGGACCCAGATCTATGACGCAGGCCAGTCTATCACAATAATTAACTACTTATTATCTCCTTTATTTATTTTTATACATATTAAATACATTTTTAAATATTCAAATATAAAACAATATAAAAAAAAACGTTTAAAAATATAAAAAATAATAGCCCACTGATATTGGGAATAGAGTCCAAGCTACCGGCGGTCAGGGCTCCAGAAAGAGGAACCTCCTCAAAATACGAGCCGTGTCCAGGAGTACCACTTTCTGAATCAAGCCCTACATCCAGCTGCCTAACGAGAGCCTCCTCAGGTATTGGTCGAGGCTCTTGGCAATTAAGCCATGGGCTGGTACGACTACTTATTATTTATTGTTATGGATACAACCAAAAAAATACTAATCTCTTCATTAAGAACATTACCATTCTTAATTATTAATTTCTGCTTAAAATATACATTAATCATTCCCATTTATTTACAAGGTAGAACTAACAAACATGAACTCTCACGCCTTTGTCTAATGGGGCTGGGCACATATTCCAGAACGCCATCTGCTACGATTCTTACCATACTCCTGTAGCTTCATCCACGTTCATACATCTAGTCATACACCGTCATACACGTATGTACTAGATCTAAAACCTACTTAAACTCTAGTCGACACAGTTTCTAAGTACCTACGCTCATCTTAACCCTGCGACTGCAACAGTACGCCCCGTAAGATACGGACCAATCTAACTGAAGACGAACGGTACGCCCGGCCAATCGGAACGCAGTCTGTTTTCTAGGAAAATAGGACTTTGACTTACGTATTGTGATGAGTGGTGTGACGTAATAGTTATGCAGCTCTCTGATTGGCCATGCATTGGGTTACAATGGATTTCTTTATTCCAATCTGCGAGAGGAAAGTTTAGTATGTTGCTTCATCGCCAATTTGAGGAGTTTAACGTTTGACGCCTGATTACTTTTGTTTGTAAAAAGGAATTGTCTTTTAGCTTATCCTCAATAATTATTCTTTTGGAAATACTCTTATAAGAAACATTGCCACTTTACCTTATGAAAGAGTTTCCCATGTCGAACTATAAATGTTTGGCAAAAGGAACTTTTACTCAATTACCATTCCAAAGTCCTAAGAACCCAAAAGACAGACCTTTAAACTATCGCGCAAATAACGTTGACCCTATAGTTTTTATTCTAAAAACAAAAGTCCTTTCCAACGATACTCTTCCATCAAAAAACAGCCAACGATTCCACACTTCCACCGTCACATATCAAAATAGACGTTAAAACTAAAGCTTGGTGCACACGGCGCGTATGAAGACGTCGGCGTAGTACAATGGACGCGGACAATACGCGCGCGATAACTACGCCACTCCGTCACACCGCTGACAGGGTTATCGGACGGCGTACAATGAGACCGGGGCGCGTATCACGAGCGGTGGAGGGTTGACAGTTCGTATTGAAGTTGGGTTGGTGGCTGTGTTGATAATGTGTCTGGTTTGTAACCCTTTTTGTTTGAAGATACAGGAAGGATCGAGTGAGAGAAAATTACTGGCTAGAATAAAGAGTTATTTACTTATGTCTGCTGTTTTGGAAAGATGTCTAATTACTCCTGCCACATTAATTATACTGTATTTGAAAGTAGAACTATTCCATATCTATGAAAAACAAAAAAAAACTATTTTTTAACGAATGCACAATCATGCTGCCTGTTTATCAAGTCGAAATCGAGTTTTCACCAAATTACAAATTTTTGTCATCAGAAGTAATTTCTTGAACGCTGTGATCTCGACAATTTCTCAAGAGATTCTTGTACTACATTATCACTGGATACACAGAATAATACTTTAATTTACAGAAAAGACTTTTTTATTTAAAAAAAAAAAAACATTATTTTTTCTCATCACTTGAGCCACACAAATGGCTATTCGGTGTATTGTTAATGTGCTCGTGAATTCTGTCTCGTGTGCACGCCTCTTTATGTTTTGTGTTCTGATTGGGTTTATCGTGTGTCGCCCGCCTAATATTGATCGAACCCTTGTTAGGTAGGTATCAGTTTTTGAGAGATGTCTTAGCTTTGTTATATTCAAGGTGAGTAGAGAGGAAGATATTTAAGTACAGAATCGAAATGACTAGAAATGGATGAAATGGTTGTGGATGGATAAAAAACTGCTTTTTGCTGGCTAAATACATAATAACAGCCGCTCGGGTCGATCTTCAGATTAAGCCGCGCTTGCCTAGGTTGCTCCGTGGATGCGTGACCAACTGACCACCCCTTGCATAGGTACCGATTTTCCTCCGTGCTTCGGAAAGAACGGTGGTTAGTAGTGCTTTGACAGCTGTCACAGGTAGTCAGTGGCTCGAAAGTCTGACAACCAGTCGTACTAAGAAATGGTATTGCTCAGTACTTAATGGATTGTGGACGTCAGATAAGACTGGAAGCCAACTCCAACATAGGTAATTGGTAAAAGGCTAGGCAGATGATGAGGACTCGTTTGGGTCTTCTGACAGAGTTGTGGTTATACAAGGCTTCTTTCTCTGGTAGGGAAGTCCAAGATTACAAGTGTTCAAATATAGTATGATTCTGAGAATTAATCAGGCATAAGACTTATAAATCACCACAAAAAATATATTTACAAAAACTTCTTTCACTGTCATCATCATCTGCCTAGCCTTTTCCCAACTACGTTGGGGTCGGCTTCCAGTCTAACCGGATGCAGCTGAATATCAGTATTTTACATGGAGCGACTGCCTATCTGACCTCCACAACCCAGTTACTACTGGGAAACACGATACCCCTTGGTAAGACTGGTTGTCAGACTTTTTGGGCCACTGACTACTTTAACGACTGTCAAAGATCTTCAAATGACAGCCGGGACCAACGGCTTAACGTGCTTTCCGAGGCACGGAGGAAACTCGGTATGTAATGGGTGGTCACCCATCCACAGACCAACCTAGGCAAGCACGGCTTAACCTAAAGATCGACCCGAGCGGCTGTTATTGTTTAGCCACGAGCTCCTGTTCTTCCTGTTCCTCACTGTCAAATTAACAAAAAAACTCCAACAAAAAAAACCCACTAATTTAATGGAACCTCTAAATAACGCCTTCCATCCAATTGAGGCTGAAAAAATATGCCTACAAAAACTAAAACGGAATAAAAAAAAAATCATTTTTCGAACGCACGAAAACAGTTTAAAGTGGCGCGCGGTTTTATTTGCCGCGAGATATCGCCCCGCGCGTAAACATCAAATTTTATTGACATTCGCAGCGCGTGTGACAATTTTTTTGCACTGCATTGTATGTCGAGGATATTTTTGGATAACCTCTTTATATTGGCAGGATTGTTTTTTTGTGCATATTTACGTATCACTCCAGTTTATTTTACGTTTTGAGGTGTGACTGAATTATTCGGACTGTATTTTGGTTTCATGAAATGATATGTTTGTCATAAAACGAACCTACTGCAAAGGTGCTGTTGGAACAGTTTCCAATGCTTTAACCAATTATGGGGGAAGGCTAGTCAAAGCTGATTGTAGCTGGCGTGTCCATAGCTTAGTCCCAATCTGACCAATGAGGTCAAGCTATTTTGAAATATAAAATGACATTGACAGATTTCCAACCAATGAGGATGCTTGGTACAAGCTATGCTAGTGCCATTAGATTTACAGTTGCTTTCCCTATTGCTAAATCAAGAGCAAAGACCACAGGAAAGATCGTGTCTAATCCTACAGAAAAGATACTGTCAAAGTTGGACTTCAAATACCCCTAGAAAATGATTTCTTTTCTGCAACTTACATAACCTTTTTTGATAATTATCGTGAAATGTGAACACAGGATGTCAGCGTCCAACGTTGTAAGCACAACATCTTTTAAGTCTGTAACCCAATTCTTTATGTCACAAGTTCACAACTCCTTGATCAAATTTGACGGTCACAATTCGTCCATTGCTTTGCCGTCAGCTTCCTTTCACTTTGAGGTACCAGCCCAACAATCGACAAGAAGTAAGCTTTGATTGTTTCAACGTAGCTACACAAAGGTTGGATGTAACAAAGCGTTCGCCTGAAGCGGTCGTATGTTAAGAACGCGCCTAATCAAACGGACCAAGTTCTGTTTTCACTTTGTTCTTAGTTTCTTTGATGTTTTCACGTTGATATGATGCCCTGGTAGGGCGGGACCGCTTCTTTGCGTCAAACTAAATGTAAATTGTGTTTTTCAAACAACTATTTTCGGTTTTGCAAATGTTTTTGTTCTTGGAAATTGCGAGAATAACTTTGATTTGTTAGACTTTGTTTTACTGTCAAGGTAATCTATTTAACTTTCCATGCTTTACAATTTAACGTTAAAGACATCTTAGCTACAAAAGATTTTGGAATATTATTAAATCATGTCAAAACCTACAAAAGGTTTTCCAACTTCAGCTAGGAATTTAAGCAAACTACTTGATAGGAAACCTCGACAACACTGTTTCAACTGTCTAATGAGTTTATGTCGTGTAATTTATTGTTTACTATGTCTATGATTATGATCTTCTAAATGATGATATTTTTGATCCAGCTAAGCTCCTTTTCCAATGCGAGGTTTCTATTTTCTCCCACACTTATCCAGCTCTTTTCCATCCTTTGCACCGCCATTCAGACAGTTTAAGCCTTCCACATTTAGTTACACCGCATCCTTTATTTAAACCTCCAGCCGATCTGCAGCAACAATGACTGCTCGCCATCCACTATCCTTTTTTTTTCGTATTTCCAGGCGTCACCGAATTTCCCCCCGGAGTAGTGCGAATTTAGCCAGGTTACTCCACTGAAAGGGTTGACTGACGGGCTATTTTGAGCCTTGAATACAACTCTTTTTTTGGGAGGACATCGACGGTCGATAGACAGCCTTGTCCTCAGTTTCTATCCGCTATTTTTTCGTCCAGACTTGGATTAGCACGTGTTCAAAGTGTCTGTGAATTAGAACGTCTTTTTCGACTGCTCTTGTCCTTTTCTTTGACGTCTACATGTCGTCCTAGCGTCAATTCAGTGGCTGTCTTTCAGTTTTTGAAAGATTCATATTGCTGTGTTTAAAATCCTGACTTTGATGTGTGAAACTGGTGTCAATGGGATCTCTGGTTTTGAAGAGACTTGTCTTTTGTAATTTTTTAGTATTTGGAGCAATTGTGCGTCATTCAAATGTTTCTTGACTTTTCTTAGTGACATTGAGTTTGTTTGCTGAAGGTATTGTGCAATTTCTTTTCTTGTAGTTTGTGACATTTAGAAGTCTCTAATTGAGGGCAGTTGAAAATCTTATAACACTACAGTCTGGTGCTAGACAGATATTACTAAGTACAATTGTCGGGTTTTGAAATCTAAGCTCTCCATTTACATAACCACACAAAAGCATATCTTGTGATTGTGACCTGAAAACATTATTAGGTAAAGTACCAATAAATCGAAGATCACAAAGCAAAGATAACTGATTGAAACAGTATAACCAAAATCCATTATATCGTTCACACAAAGACGAGCCCAAACAAAGCAAGAACCCCAACACCACATAAAAGCTGTATCACATGACATATTTAACGTTTACTACAAAGATATCGGAGCTCTCACACTAAAAGCCACGACCATTAGAACAAAATGGTCTATCAAAATTATAATATCAATTACCGATGCATTAACAATTCATATCAGAACTCAGACGTAGCAGAAACAGGAATCTCGTGCACGTAATGTTATTATTGTGCGAGAGGGATGGCGCATGCCGGGTGGTAGGTGAGCGAGGGGGACGGGAGACAAGGCAGCCAACGTCGGAGAGCTGTCAAAATGTCAAATTTCAGAACGTAGCCGGGCGCAACTTCAAACGTGCCCCTACCGTTGGCATGCAGTGCGAGCGCTTGCTCTAATATAGTTATAGCTCCCTGGTACCGGTGCCGTGTTAATATTCATGCATCTCATCCCGACTCTTCCTAGGAACAGGGAGCCATTTTCGTGAAAGCCTCGCTCCCTGTTTCCACTATGAATATGAATGAATGATTTTCTGTTCGCTTCTTGGATTAAACTTTTTGGACGACGTCTTAGTTTGATTATTCATTTCAGTTATAACATTGGTTAAGACTGTAATTGTTTCATTTTTGGTAACAACTGCTTTGATTACATTTTCCACTTGTTTCAACATGAGTTTGCAATCGGCTCAGACAAAAATGTGCCCAAATAACAGATGAGTTTCAAAAATGCATCCTCATCCTGACTTGTCAATCCGTATGGACTGCCGACGCGATTTTTTCTTTTGTTTCATATCCCAAATTGCTAACAACGTTCTTCCATTCGTAACACAAAGTAACCAACTGAAAACGAAATTGAAATTTCCAATTCCCCGTCTATTTCCTGGTAAAACAGGCAGTTTCTATTCCATCTCTCAAAACCCAGCGTCCGTCGTCCGATGCTGTCTCGCTCATGACGCGCCGGTATTGGGGAGCCACCGAAAATGAGAAGCAAAAGAAAACATACACTTTTTGACGTTTCAATATGCACTCATCTGCGACGGCGACGGACGAAACTGGTTAATTAACATTACACCGCAAAGATACAGCAGGAAACGTACGAAAACCAACGTTACTTTCAGAAAAGATGGGGTCCACAATGACATCCGTAATTAAATATTAGAAAACGACAATGACATTTAAAAGCCCGGGGGTCTTGATAAAAAAAGTTGTTGAATTCCCGAACGTAATATAACAAGCTCGCACTTGACTCGCGGTATTTATAAACGTCAATCACATCTGTCAAAAGTGACAGTAGTCAAATCCCTGCGCGGTAATAACATCGTAGGACGTTCGGTACGTTCTGAATTTGAAAAACACACGTTCAGGCGTTGGAGCGCGTGCTCGATTCGCCGATTAGTGTTATTTTTGAGAATGGAATCGGAGATCGTGTCGCCTTCGGGTGTGCCCGCCCACAAGATGGCTGCGCTAATCACCCGACGCGTTCGCGGGAAACACAACTGAATGATATACAATTTTATTGATGCGATATGTTATTACCGAGCCAAACCTGTAATTACTAGCGAGCTTTATGCGTGGGAAGGGATTAGAAAAAATATGTTTCGAGTCATTTTTGACTCGTGCTCTGTAATTGTTCGGCCATTCATGTGAGCGACTTTGTAAGAGATTGTTTTCTAATTTGTGCTTTTGTTTTGTTCACATAATAACGTGGGTTGTTTGTTAGTAGATAGAGCTATGATTATTATAATAGAATCGCGATGCTAATCTTTTACATTGCCCGAAGTTATTAGCTGTTGACTCATGATCCGAATTTCTTTCACAAAAGCGATTTTAGAACCATTGTCTGCAACTCATAACCTCCTCGGTTTTGTAAAAAAGTCTTTTATCAAACCCAGTCTTCAATAGTACAAAATTAACCCTTAACTGCTTATCCACTTCTATTAATTAAATAATTACGACAGAACACAAGTCCGTTCGTCTCCAGTCATTACTTATTCTAGACCCGGTTCCGATCCGGGCGATCGGGTCTATCCGGCTGATTTATCGGTTGTCAGGCAAGGCTCACCGCACACTGGACACGGACGGCTCTGGCGTCTTAGAATACGAGATTACTGTGTTTGATTTGTCGCACTTGTGTTGATACGAGTCATTTTGGTTGTTACGGGTGTTGGGTCGGAGTTTAGGGTTCAAGGAGGTTTGATGTCTCGTTGAGTAGGTTTGATAACTTGGAGATTGACGAGAAAGTAGTATTAACTTCATTGCAGTCCTTAGCTTCTTTTACTTCATCTTCATACAAGTCAATGTTAACGCAAAGGGTTTTCGAATGTCGTACTTGTATGCCGTCAATGATGTTGACTTTCCTTTCATTTTCCTTTCAACATTGGCACATGAATTCGTTTACATTGACTTGTATGAGTATGTTCATGTGAAGATTCACATAATGTGAACTTTAACTAGCTTACAAATTAAACACTATCATTATCCATTGCCCCACACCCACTCAAAAACCTCTGCGCACCAATTACAGACTTTTAACGTAAAACAGGACCTTTGGGACCCCTGGTTCACATTACTTCTTCTGTCCAATTTGGCGACACGAGTGGTCGTGTGCAAGGGCGGGCACTCCGCCCCTTGCCTCGGGCTCCGCTGACGACACAGCATTGGCGTGGCTTGGCGATTTGTCGGCGCGGCTCCAGGCTTGTTCCTTCACACTTGTATGTGTGACACGGGCAGAAATGTTCGGTAGTTTGACCCAAGTTTGACCTGTATGTTTTGGGATTTGAGGGGCTTGTCTTTTGGACTGTCTTCCTTGTAAGCTGAGCTATTGTATGGTGTTCAGACAGAGGGCCTGCAAAATGATATGCTATCAACGGTATCGACGAAGAGAATAAAAAAATTGGATTGGATTGAGAAGCAACCGAAAGGTTATGTCATTCTTTTGGATTGTCTACCTTGTAAGCTGAGTTTTTGTATGGTGTTCATTAAGAGGGCTTAGATATAAACTGACACTCTGTAACAATTACGATGATAGAAACGTCAAAAATTTGTTAAATTGACATAAGCTGTCGAAAAACTTATGTCAATCCCGTCGAAATTCGATGTACGAAACGAAACGAGTTCGACAGCCACTTGACTAGGTCCACAGGTTGCTTAATGAAAAGATTCTATCCTAGTTGCAGATAAATATTCAGGGTTCTTTTACTTTTCATTTCAACACTAGAAAAGTCAATTTATGAAATCAGGTCTTTGAACTTCACTCTCATCCAGCTCCTTGCAATATAACAAGAAAACTTAAAAGTATTTGAGTAAACATCCGCCATAACTGCAAGTTACCAAGGCATCTACAACGCCAGGAGTTGTGCGCACAACAGCAATGTACTAGGCAAACATAGGGCGTTGGCGGCGTGCAAATATTTGCGGCGCCGCGGGGCGCGGCTCCCCGCCTATTCGAGATAGCGCTGTGTTCTACTTGCTATATCTTATGTAATCCTAGTAGGCATGATGTTGTGCACGTCTTGCTCTCCTAGTATTTTTTTGTAAATAATCTTTAACTTAGTACTTGGGGATAACTCAAAGATTGAAGAGAAAAACGTCGTAATGGTTGATCATTGACATTTCTTGTTTGCGTAAATAGAAATGAAGACGATAAGTGGTCCGATTGTTCCTCAAAGTATCCAAAGAACGTGACAACACCCTGAAAAGTTATTTGAGCCATTTGAGTCTGGCAACATTTACCTCTCAATCGAGTCATAAGTCCTTTTGACCAACATACCCAAACTTACTCAAACCACCCTTAAAACGTCATACCCCATAATTCAGTCAACACAAATGACATTCAAACAGGTCGACAATCGCGTTTGAACTGCGCTTACGCACACTACGCATCACACGTCATGCTCGTAAAATAAAGCTGCATCCACATCTATAACTCACGCAGAGCGGGCGACATGCAGGCGGGCGAGACCGCGCGATGATTTACACCACATCGATATCTGTTAGATATGAAATTTGTCAAGCGGCGTTCGCGATATCGCCTGTTTATGCGGCCCGGTGCGCCGCGGATATGCTGCGTGCAGTGTGGTACCGGCTTTATGGAGACAGACAGATTTAGAAACGAACGTGTGATTAAGTTTATCTGAGAGTAACTTATAATGATAGGAGGAGGATAGGGTTTGATTGTTGGATTCAGGGTGCCTTATCTGGGCCCGTCTGTGTTGGTGATGTAGACTCTGGTAGGGTTATAAAATGTAGCTGGAGGACAAACAGAAGCCTAGGTGGCTCCTGTTTGATAGTACAGTCTTTTCAGTAATCGAACCTAAAAAAAGTTGTTCTTTGCGAAAAAAAAAAAGAAATTCAAAAATAATTGATCGAAATTATATTTTACATCTTCCGTTTCGTATAAAAGTTAATTCAAGTATTGTATTTAAATAATCTACTGGACACATCAAACACAAATTACTGCTAGTATCTATAAAACCCTCACGTAATCGATACTAAACCATAGACACATAGATTGGCTCACACCGCAGCCCTATAATGCATGTTTTATCTCACATAACGCGCTATCGAGTGTGTAAATGCAACGACCGGTATATTTTCGATCCGATTCATTCGAATCAAAATCGAATGGACTCGATTATTATTTATTCGCTCGCGGCACTAATCAATGCGCGACACGCGCTTAATTTATGCAACCGATTCGTTACGGATCGGTTCGTTTTTAGTTGTATTTTTATTTAGACGATTTTTAATTTGAGTGTGGTTTTAGTCGATTTTAATGTGGTGGTTATTTTTATGACACGAGTTTTGACAGTTACGTATTTTTTTATTGTATTTTAGAGTGATGCTTTGGCCCGCTTAAATCTTTTTTGGTTCAGAAATTCGTGGAGTAATTAAACAAAATTTGAGAGTACTAAATTAATGTCAATCTCGCGTTTTGTCGGTCCACAATCTAAGCCTGGTATCGCCTGTGACGGAGGCACAATAGCCTGCTTCGAACGCCACTTTTTGCCAACCCTACCGTTATTTATTGCTTCGAGTCGCATGCAAAACAGACTGAATTGACGCACAATAGGGTTGCCACGTTACACTTTTCGGGGAATATTTCCTTCTTTCAAATATTTTTTTACTGACGTATTTCAGTTTTTTTTTCGTAGTAACTAGTAAATACTACCTTAGTTTCTTAATATTTGTACTTTTATCATCTATATCTAAACATAATAGTCGCTTTTCGTGTCAGTCTATGTGATCACGACAATCTTCTAAATTACGCAACCGATTTTGTAGTAGAACAAAAAACCCGGAATGTTAACCACAGTATATTTTTTAAATTAAAACCGATGGGATCTTTGGACACTTGAACATCTCACCATATGGTAATACGTATGGTAGTACGTAATTGTTTGGCTGTTCCTTTAACGGTAGAACAGTTTAATATCATAATATGCTGACTTACCAGAAACCTGCACGCTGGAGGAATGTATTCTCTTCTTCTATTTGCTGTATGTTAAAGGCTTCCACAATTTAGATAACCATCAATACGTTATGACGAAGATACCTTTAGAAAAGACTGATCAAATGATTTGTTACTATGGTTATTGGCAATTTTGTTGCTTTTCAGTTTTAATCCGAAAATGCCATAGCATGATTTTCAAAGGACGTTGCGTTTAGTGACATCCCTAGGACCTGAGAGCATCCTCCGAGCACCTCATGAATATTACTTCTTTTTACATTTACTTCACATTTATTGGCAACCGTTTGAGCTCACCGCCTGCCCAGGCGCACATGCACTATTATTTCCTACAGTCATGAAGCCTATCACATACAACTTTCAACCCTACACCATCAAAACAAAGTCCTAAATTGAGTGAGTTGGTGCAGCAGGTTGGTCTATATACTTCTTTTTCTTAATTTTTAATGATACGGCCTCGTTTGATGTCCCGATTGATATGCAAAACTCTTTATTGTTTTACTTTTGTAGTAAGAGTGTGCCCAAACATAGTGTGGGGAACAGAACTGTCTTATTGTATAGAATTAATGGTTGATTTTAAATGGATTATATACGGAAGATTCTTTGCTTCAGCTGAAGTTAGCAGACGGCTAGAGAAATCTGTCATTTAGTCCACTGGTGTTCAAATCTCAACTGGGTTCATAACTTTATTGGTACTCTAAATCCCGGACAACATAAGACCGCTCCATTCCTCTTAAGCTAAATTAGTCACAAGACAAAGCAACACTGAGATAATTTAACATTATGGCCCACAATCTAACACACGTCACCTATTGTCCCAATTCCATCATTGTGAGACAGGTACTAGGCTAACATAGCCCGCTAGGAGTTAGAACGCACCTATCTCATTTCCTAGCCCAGTTGCGGCTTCCGAACGGCCGTCAGCGCGGACTCTTCCGGCTCCACAGATTAGTATCGATGCCATTTACCGTCTCACTAGCGCCATTGTTGGTATTGCGATTCACGTGTATAATGGCGGCGGCATTCTAGCGAAAATTCGATTTTCAATTTTCGGTTTTCGGTGGCTGTGTTTTAATTTAGTGTGGGGGATGTTGACGGTTTTTAAGGCAGCGAAAGGATTGATGATCCGTTTTTTCAATCGACTAAGTATCATTTTTCGAGTTTGAGATATATTGGGCACTTGACGATTAACGGAAACCTACGAGTAAAATTGCAATTTTAAAACAGTCCTAAATTGGAATGACAGCAGGAATTTTAATTGCATCGAAATCAGAAATTCTCACTTTATTATTCAACTCTCATTGTTCATTGCTTATCACACCAAATATAGAAAAACATTAAGCACATTAGAGTCAACATTTCGGAACGTGGCTAAAAACTATTTTCGTTTCCACATTGGACGGTAGCTGTCCATTATAGATCTGCATAATTTATGTGCTATCCTGTCGCGGTAGCTCCGGATAGGGCACTTGAATACTTTATGCCATTGAATCGCTCTCTACGTAAAAATGGTGTAACGCCACTTGGAAAATTGACAGGTGTCTTTCAATTAGTGCTGCTCGTTCCCATTTTAGTGCTAAAAGAGAATTAGTCGATTATTTTAGTCGATAGTTTTTTAGGATTTAGTACGTTTCATTTTGCACGGACATGTGTTAGAATCAATCAGTTTGTCGCGTTTTTTACGCGGCAGCTGCAATGAAACGTGAATTACTTTGTGTGACAGAATTGATTTTTCGGTTATAGGTTCTAAAACCGCGTTTGTGTCAAATATTTTTTATGCTTTTGCATCTCTATAATCTCACACTTTTGCAGCGCAACTGACGCAACTAAAACACGAAAGCCATCAATCTTTCCTCGCGAAAAAAGAAGAAAAAAAAAGTGAACTACAGAAAATATTTCACATTTAAAACGACAATGTATCGCCGGCCCTCGTGTTCGCAGTTTCGCACATAAACAAAACATAAAATAAATAAACAAGGAGACACGTCGGGTAGAAAACAGAAGGACTGGGAGGGTTGTGATAGTGCTATCCATCACACGGTCACACATCTCTTCGATAGGGTTAGGGCCACCTCCGTACCTTTATGCGTCCCTGGTGGGACATAAAGGCCCCGTTCTAGGGGTCCATAGTTTTTTGACGTCTATTTGTGGTCGGTTCCTGCCCTCTAACGACTTTTGCTTGTAAACTATGCTTAAAATAGCTTTATGTGTAGTGTTGTATTAAAATGTCAGGGATTTTGTTTAGCGGAGCATCAGATGGGCTTTAAAATGTAATTGAAATAGGGTTATGACAGATGTGGCTGTAGATATTAAAGTCTAAACTGTAATTAATATTCGATGTATCTTTTTTCGATTCAATTTGGTCTATGGCACCATGTTTCTTTTTTTTTAACGTAAAAAATAAGCTCAGTGAAAGGATTGTCAAACTCATTTCACCAGCTACTTTACATAACCAAAATGTACCTCAAAAATAAGTTACTCGCGCTCTTTTTGACGCGCAGAAGCGGAGCGTGCATAATTTAAAGCTCAATCCGTGGATGTCACGTCGTTGTGCCGAAAAATTTAATCCATCACATGTTTCGCATTCACTCTTTGCCGCGAAACCGTCTATTCGGTAACTAAGGAACGTTTGGAATGGGATCGACTATTTAGATACGTGCAGCCTTTTTGATGTAAAAAGAGTCTTTGAGAACTCGAAAATCTTAACTGCTGCTGCTTTTAATTTCTATTTCGACATTGAAACGATCAAATGTTTGGTAACATAAAGAGACAGATGAAAGCAACTATCGCACCAACTAATCGACTAAAACAACTGTCAAGTAACAACACTAAAAGAAAATACCCTATCAATAAACAATATACTAAAAGCTGTCAAACTTTTTACGTCTCCATCAGCTCGCCAAAATGCCTCGACATCCCCCAAGATAACCCGAGGTTCCTTCGAGACGGAGCTATGATTTTTATTTTTACGACATTTCCGGAAATCACCGGGGCCCGTGAATATATTATCATTGTTATGGCAACACTGGAGTCTGGGAAAATTGTAAAATACTCCATACACTTTTCCCTCGCACAAGAATTATGCTTGTAGACGCATATCATTAGGGAATTTCGGTTTTCTGAAGCCGCGTTCAAGTGAATATTTTAGTGAGGTGTTTTTCACGTTTTTTGATGTAACTTTTTGTGTTTATTTTGGATCGGTTTATGAAAGTTTAAGGGAACGTAGTAATTACGTAAAAAGACTCAAATTGTTTCCGTTTTTGGTAACATACTTAATACTAAGTCAGTAATAGTAAGTAATAGTAAGTGTGTGGCTACAAATTCAGTATTTTTTCGTAGATTAAGATATCTAGGGTTACAAAAGTCGGCCTTTTCAGCATTAAAGCACCGTTAAACTTAATTTATTTCTTAATCAAGCTCTGTGGTAGATAAAATACATACAAAAAGATTACTTAGCCTGCAACAAATAAGAGAATGTTTCTAACGAACTTTAAATACTTCATTCGAACTTTACAGTAAACTAACTTTTTTATATTAAAAATAATCCCTTTTTCGTGATCCTGTATATCACAAAAAAAAATAATGTAGCAACAGAAAATCAAGACATTATTCAACTTTAATTCGGCAAAAGTCGTTTTTTTTTCGTTGTATTTCGCGCTCAGAGTCCCTCAACGCGTATTTACATATTCTCATTCGCTCACCCCATAGATTTAGGTGCCAACAAATGGATTGTTTTGCCTCCACATAGCGAAACAAAATTTATAGTAGCGAGAGCGGATTTTTCGAAGCTAGCCCTTTTTTTCGCGAAGAAGTGGCAGGGTTGGCGACGTAATCGTGTTTGAAAAATAATGTTATAAAAAATATATATTTTATACTCTTTTATTAACTTCTGGTTTTCAAATGAGTCACACAATTGATTAACATTTTTATTTCGTTAACACTTACTGCAAAAAGCTTTACAACTGGACATCACTAGTTTTTCAGAGTCGACTTCTTGGCAGTTCATTTTATTATAACCACAAAAATATGAAAATCTTCAATTTTTTTTATATAAAAAATACCAAAATCTCGCCAAACACGCTACTTTCTAACTCAAAACCGTGACCCTAAAGCCTTTTCTCTCGATTCTGGATTTATCGGCAACTTATGGCGGGTATAATCGCGATTTTAATGCGTTTCCGTGATTTACGGCGGGCAACACTGGATGAGAAGCGAACGGGATTGCTTTCGCGAAATTTGATATCTCTATAGTGTTTATGAGGCCCTGGTGCATACGGTTGAAAACAATATATTGAGATGGTTGCAGTTTTTCTTATTTTGTGCTTTTAAGATTGGTATTATACACCGTGACTTTTTAGTCGTCTGACAACGGCAGCCCACTTCATGTATCCAATGACTAATACATTCATAACAAAAAATGGTACCTATTTAAGAGACAAAAAAAAAAGAAACTTTCATTATTATGATGCAAAACGTAGTTGAAACATTCTGTTGTGAGCGAAGATCTATCTACTCGACTCGTGAGAATATGGTTAGGTATGTTCTACTGTTTGATACGTAAACATTACTAACAGGATGTTTCATAATTCTAATGTATTATTTATTTTTCTTTGTACCTATTATATTAATTAATGGTAAAAAAAAACACGCCTAGATGTATTTTATGTCGGATACATACATTGAGTGAACCACCTTTGTCAGACGACTAAAAAATCGCGGTGTATGACCTTTATATATTGGACTTATGGATTTTTGGACAAGGATAAATATTCAGAGTGGATGTAACTGAAGAGCAACCAATTGAAGAAGACGCATAGTTTAAACCTCAGAATGGCTCATCTGACAACCAGATGTTTAAAGATAATTACGGAAAATTTACTTTCAAAATATACATATTTTAAAAATATTTTGGTAAAACTACGGATTTAGCCAACTTTCTTTTCATGGACTTCACAAACACGATGTCTAAATAATTTATAAGAGCTAAACAAAAA
The DNA here is from genome assembly GCA_950005105.1 of Lycophotia porphyrea. NCBI lineage: Eukaryota > Metazoa > Arthropoda > Insecta > Lepidoptera > Noctuidae > Lycophotia > Lycophotia porphyrea. The sequence goes on from OX465402.1 coordinate 15,623,183, forward strand.
AAGGCTTCCTTAATCTTTCGATTGAAAATCAATTACTTTCTTTCTTACTCTGCTGGCACAAAAAATTGTCTCAGATATAACATTGGATCTTTGACAATCCCGTTATCCGAGACCTCTGCTTATCATAATTTCGGTTTTTGTATCCACCTTAATGGTTCTCATAAATTTTTGATATCCGCTTTTTATAATGGAACCAAAATAGCCGTTCGATTGAATGGTTTTTTTTGGATTATTTTTAAAGGTCAAAAGAATTTGTCCTTGTAACCCAAAAAATCGTGAAAAATACTTGATTTTAAAACCATGATTCACTTGCGTGGATATCGAAAATTATCCAAACATACTCATCATCATCGTCATTTCAGCCCCGGGTTCACCCTTACTGGCCTTCCCCTTCTTCTGCCATTCTTCCCTGTTCTGTGCGTCAGTCTTATCCATCTGTTTCTGGCGATTTTGGTACGTACTAGATGCCACGATAAAAATATATCCTGTGAAGAATCTGTGTGCTAAACTTTATTAAAATTCGTTCAGGCTCTAGCATTTATAAGTATGGATAAACAAACAAATACCCCAGCTATGTACTAAAGCAATTTAAACGAAGCTCTCACAACGATCACGACTTTCATCAAATACCAATCAAGGAATCCAATCCTAGCTGCACCTTAGCTGCGGAAACAACATTAATTTCATCTTGTAATACATCGGAATTATTCGAAATATCGATTAATCGGCCGCCAAGATGGAATAAACACAGCGTCGAACAAACAAACAGACAAACCTAACATCCTGAACATACGTGCATTAGGAATGCATTAGTGCAATTCGACAATAGCCAAACACCCGTTATTGTAATAATAAACTTAGGTGCGCAGGAGTTTGTGGACCTACCGCGCATTTTAGGCTGGGATATACTGAACTCACTTGTGTTGAAGCTGTAACAACACTTTATGTAAATGTAAATGCATGGTGCAAAGAGAATTTCGCTAATGATATTGATGAATGGAATTACAGCATAGATGGTGCTAGCAGTAATTATGCTGTGTGCATTATTAACAAAAACCTGGGTATGAATGTGGAGGGTAGAGAGTAAAGGAAGACCAAAAACCCGATGGATGGACTGTGTGAAGGATGAAATGACAAGAAAGGAGGTGTCTGATGAGATGACAAGTAATAGAGAAGTATGGAAGAAGAAGACATACTGCACCAACGAAATAAATTGACAGGAGAATGATAATTATCGTCAAAAAAATAATTCTCAAGGGTATAAAAGTAATTACAAATAATGCATCAATGAGCGATGAGTTCGCGAGTCTGAATTTTGGGTCAAACATTTTGAACTTATTTGCTATCGACACGTTGAGAAGATGGGAACTATTCGCGATATTTGCTGAATTCAATGCAAAGTTCTTCCATATTGCTTGGTTATAGTGAGTAACTTGCTTTAAGGATAAAGAAGATGTACCCAATACCCATTAGTCTCTCCATTGAAGTGATGTGACGTTGTAAATATCATCATTTTCAAACCATCTCGGTTCGCTCTCCAGAGTTATCTTATTTTAAGCAAAGCGCTCGTTGTGTTTCCATCTTTAACCTGCGCATGCGGCTCAGACAGTTAGTTTACTTTAACTGATGCTTTCTTACAACACTTAGAAAAATTGAAACGTAAATATTGTTTTAATAGACCAATCAGATAGCGTTGCAAATATTAATTATTAGTATGAACTAGTTTTAAGAAGTATTAGTTCAAAATCGTCTCATTACTAGTCTTACCAAGGGGGTTAGGTCTTATAGTTTTACCCAGAAACTATGTAATTGAGGTCAGATAAGTAGTTACTCCATGTAAAATACTGTGGAATTCAGCTGCATCCGGTTAGTCTGGAAGCCGACCTGAGGTTAGGAAGACGTTAGGCAGATGATGATGGTTCAATGGTTAGGTACAAAATGAGATAAAATTGTTTCTGTTTTTATCTTTCTTGGTTTACATTCAAAAGCATCGACCAGGGGCTCAAACCGACAATATCTTAATAATTTAACCTACACACATTTCTCAGTTACCAAGTCGGTATAAAACGTAGGAGGTCTCACGGGGCGCGAAGCTCTCTAGTTGCACGCCAAAAACCAATAACATTAGGATGGTACGTGTTGCGTGTTTCTGTCGCCCTGGTAGCTTTTTGTATGAACGTTGGTATACCAGGATGAATAAATAATGTAATTTGCTCTCTATATCGGTAAAGAACCATTTTCGGGCTGAAAATGTATCAAAATGAACGCACAATTCGCAAACAACGTCTAACGTTAGAAAATTATTAATTATTATTTTGAATTTATTAGCTAATGTTAAGCCCAAAATAATATACTGAGACTAGTAAAAAAACAAAGCTTACGAAATGTTTTCCGAAGTTCGGAAAGTAATAAACAAATTAATAAAAAACAAACCTCCAGAAGCTTAATATAAACCCTTAAATAAAACTAGAATAAAGTTAAACGAAAGAAACAACAAATGAGATTGACAACAATACATCAAAATTAATTCACAACCCAGCTATCCAGCATCCAATAGAAAAACAATTCTTACCCCGAAATAATCCTTAAAATGCTCTCAAAATCTAATTGTACACAGTCGGGGAAACTGAGGCCGATTTAATTAAAGTCAATTTAGATTTGTTCGTCCATAATTGGATGTTCACAAATTCTATTTGTATCCGATTCGTTTCGTTCAAGTGTATTTTTTCTTTGTTACAGCACCCGTACCCTTCTGAAGACCAAAAGAAACAATTAGCACAAGATACAGGGTTAACGATACTACAAGTTAATAATTGGTAAGTTTTAGATTTAATATATTTTTCAGTATTTTTACTTTTTCCGAAAATGAACAATTTGTGATGAAAATAGTTAGTCGAAAAGTAAATGATAACATTAATCGGAATAAATACTTCTACGCTTTCAATTTAGGGAAAAACTGCAAGAGGTCCAAAGGAAAGCGTTATAAACAGTTTTGTTAGGTAGTTTTCAAGATCATGTCGCATATTATACAGACAGACAATGATGACGAATACTGAGCAACGTTCCAGGATACACTTTTAGGCTATGTTAGTTAGTAGGTACTTCAAAAGAGACCCTAGCTAGGTTAATTAGTATATCTATAGGCTGAACAAAGTTGACACGACAGGTTCATGAGTTTTAAAGGTACTTTTGACAGACGTTATATTTACTCGCACATTTTAGAGGGGTTTTTTAAACGGAGTTAATATATGTATTCGATAGTGCCATAATAGGTTTCCTATCATGGCATTTTGCATTTTTTCAGCACACTCAGAAATTCGGATTAGAAGTAAAAAATAGTTTAATAATAAGCAGAGGGTGTAAGAGCGTGTGAGCCGCAATCCACCAAGCCGGCCCAGTACGGGTTGGTAGATATTAATTAGTCAAATGATGTAACCAAGATTTTGTAACGATATTATGATTGAAAAGAGTGTCCATGGAGTTTCTTGCCCATTCTTCTCCATAGAGATCTACGCTTTGGAATGGGCAACTACAGTACTTTCACAAGTTATTATGCCTTGTGTCTGTGACTGTAGCTTAGCCTTCTTTGTTTTTCTGACATTCAAAAGTGCCTGTAATGGTCTAATTGAAATAAATGCTTTTGAGTTTGAGTTTGAGTTTGAAAACCTTTTAAAATTACTTAATTAATTTCTTCGCACATCTCACTGTTTGCTGTTGTCTCATAAAATTAACAATCTAGCCCATTTCGATCTGAGATTGGAAACATGGGCTATTTATCCAGCGTTTTATTGTTGCACCAAGGAGACTTGTAGCGTTGGCAGCATACTCCCACATGAACTAGTCGTGATGCAGTTGTTTTGTTTTGTCTGACTGTACGTTCAATTAGGAGTATGATCGATTGGTATTTTTTTTCGGAATTCGTTCGGAAATTAGTAACAAATAGTGCATTTTCGGAAGAAACGTCTGTTCAGCTGTAGTTTTTGATTTGATTGATTGATTTATGTGCTAGAATTAGAATTTAAGTACTATATTAGAAGTTAAAATTGAAATATCATTGAAAGACTGCGGTGAACAAAATTAAAAGGATAGGTACGATATGTTCATAGTTGTCTAAACTGTTAAAAATTGCAACTTTATTTAAAAAAACTTAATATTACCAACTGTCTCATAATATCTAAACCTTACCAACATTTATGACCAATCTCATATTCAACAAAGATACTGTCCAACTATATTATCTTTGCGAAACAAAACCACGTGAATTGACTAGTATACGTATTTATGCTTTCCAGCGAACATTATTAATTCCATTTTATGCTAGGACCAGATCTTTGGTCGTAAAATACTATATTTTAGATCGAATGCGCTTAAAATAATCAAGAAACTTCACCAGTATAGGTTGAACTTCGGAGCAATCGTATTTGAAGGAAAATGCACGATTTTTCCAAAGAAAACGCGAGGGTGTTAAGGTCTATGTAAGTGGTAACTGAATGCGTCGGCTGTAAGATTTCAATGAGAGCATTTTAGAAGTTTTTTTTTGTTTTCAAAAAACACTGGAACCAAATATCCAACAAAACACATGTCTGAAGATTCAAAATCTGTCTAATTTTAGCTAATATTAGTTCGAAAAATCTTCAATAATATAAGCAATGGTCAAGAATGCAACAATGAACAAGGATTCTGAACCTTCGATTGTAATTTCCGAAAAAATATGAGTCATTCATATTTTTTTCGGAAATTTTCAATCGAAGGTTTATGCTGAGGTAAAAATAAAAGCCGTCATGTTAAATGTGAAATTCTTTTTTTCTTAAAAGATTCCCATACTAATAGCATTATTTAATTTACTTTCTAGCAGCTCTTGTAAACGATGACTGTCTGATTCTAGTGATTGAGGCACAGCTTATTGTTAATGGATGATTTCTATTTAATACCACTTGATAGACTCGACGAAAGTATTGGTTTATACTGCTAGCGGTTATGAAAGCGAGACGACACAGGAAAATTGTCGGTTTATTTTCTTTATTTAGACGTAAGTACTTGCTGAATAACGTAATAAGGCGCAAAAATGCATTCGTTTATCCTAATTTTCGTTGTATTCTGACAGCTGTATAACAGCACACTTCGCTCTCATGCAGCACGTTTTGACTCTTTTCGTGTTTTTCACTATGTCTCTATCGATTCACAAAACATTTTTCAAATCAATAGTCTCTTCACAAACTTCATAACGCCTGTTTCTTATCTGACTTTTCGTAGAAGAAACACTGGAACAAATTCAGAGTTCATTGTAATTACCCTAAGCCTGTTATCAACTTCTAATAATATTTTTTTCCACTAGATACAGCTGTATATTTCTAAATCGCCAATCGCCATCACTACGACCGTGGATCGCCGCTAAAATTCCAACAATAACCCTTTAATATTGATTAGTATTCAAATGCTATGGCGTAAATCTATTGTAATGAGACGGACGAAGCGTGGAGGCGTGTTATGTTCAGCGCAGTGCATTCCTGTCTCGAATAGCAGTGGCGAAGGAATACATGGATGTGGCAAGGAATAATTTTCGGAATTTTCGTTTATTTTCGGAATTGGTGTTATCGTAATGTGCCAGTTTCGTTTTTTGTCATTATGTATGTTGCAAATATAATTTAAAAAAAATATTTTTGACCTTTAAGTATGACTGTTTTTTTTTAAGTTTTGAAAGGGTTTTTATTGTTAAGTTATTATGTAAGAAAAAATGACTAATTTCTAAAGACAGTCGTCAAGTTTTTCATTCACTTCCACACCTTCTTAATAACTATTGTACCTCATCCAAAAAGCTATAATTAACTCCTAACCTCCTAGTACATGAAGACGGACGCTGACTGACGAGGTCATAGGTCGACGTTGAAGCGCCTTTGTCTATCACTGCGCCTATCCCGTTATGCGTTCCTGGTACCGCTACACAATTAAACCATGTAATTACGGGTTTTATTACACTGTCAAATAAATGAGTGTTACCTGCTATTGAGTTATGACATCCTGGTACGTGATGTGATTTTAGGCTTGACGTGCTCGTAAAAGTTGTAATTGCTACACCACGTTTAAGGAATTCGGGGGTTTTAGTTTTATGTTATTTAATAGATAACCAAAATGGTTTGTTTCGTTCATGTTTGGTCATCATGAGCCCACTTCATCTATCATCATGAAGTCACTAGAAACAACATTTTCAGCCAAATAACATTCCCAGTTTCCCACTACTGGGCCACAAGCCTTTCTGTGGTAGGGACTGGGCCATAATCCGCCATATGGGCCAGTGCGGGTTGGTGGAGACCTAATTTAAATTAAATCATAAACCAAACCACAGCCTTCATAAGTGTAAATAAACTTGTAAAGCGTTTATGAAGTTGAAACCCCAATTACACTAATCGTTAGTAAAAAAGTCTACCAGGGCTACTGAGTAAACGAGAGAGTCATTTTTGGCAGTAAACCCATTAGGAAGGGTTCTCGTAAGCGAGTTGTGTGAACAGGTGTGTAGCCAGCTTTATTGCTCGTGTAGGGGGAATATGCAGTAAGCGATGTTGAAGACTGGTGCTGTTATTTACGCTAGTGATTAGGCTAAAAGGGTTATGAATTTGGCAGGCTAGAGAGTTCAAGTGTTTTTCGGTGCAAATACTTAAGTGCTATTTTGGAGGGAAAGGCTTCTTCTTTTTTTTATTAGGTACCTATTACATTTGAATATTAAATTCTGATGATCATTTTCACGCAGTAAGTGATATTAATACATGATTTATGAATTTATCACTCCATATTTTCACATTTAATATAGGGACATTCCCAATGACATGCAAAATGTAACTTCTCCCAAAACGATGACACATCACAATTTCCTCCCTGTCTCACATTTCCATCACTCGTGGTCGCCCCACAGACCTCTCGAGAGCGATACTGTGTGTAAATATTACATTGGCTCGTTTACTACTACGATTAATGTCACCCTAGTACCAAATGAACTTTAGATGATTATCAATTATTGTATGTAATCGACGAAGATCTTGTAGGCTTGGTCATCGTGCCTTTTTAGGAAAGTTTAAAAAAATTAAACAAAACCCAATTCATTTGTGTTGAAAAAACATTAACCTAAACGTTTTAAAAGCGCAAATCCGATAATTAAATGGAAAACAGAAAGGGAATCCCGTCCGTCTCCAGAGAGATACGTAAAGGAAATTTAAAATTCAAATAGTCGCACGCCTTATCAATTACAAGTACCAGGATCGCAACAATAACGGACGGTGACAATTCCTCGTTCAGCCGTTCTTAGGCGAATTTGCATCTTCATACAATCGCAATTAGGGGCGCGCGGGCATTAATTCGGGAAGTCCCAGTGGCGCGGTGGTGCCCGCCGTTTCAATTTGATGGAGCTCGAATACAACCTTGTAATGCTAAGCTAATGTAATTATGGGACATTTGCATCAATGTTATGTGCGCCTGGTGGGCGAGCCGTTACTTTCAATATACTATTGGAATAAATTTCGTCGGTGTTTATCGTAATTCGCTCATTAGGTGATAAAAGCTGGTTTTCTTATCCCATAAAGCTTCGCGTCATGGCTGCTTCTTGGGTAATTTTCTCGGATAATGAGAAGCTGGCACCACATTAATTACTATTGTAATTTAGACACGCCTAATGTGGTCGTTTGTTTTTATGTACCTATGGCAGAAAAAGGTCCCTCTTTCAACAGGTTTCTTAACCAGTTTTCAAGGGGGATTCTGCTAAGCCTTAATACCAATCATTTCCTCAAAGTTCGGTGTTTAAAAATTAGCACGTACAAAAGCACTCAAGTTTTTGAGTACACTACATTATTCCCATTTCTTCCTCTCTGTAAGTCACACGCCTACATTGCTTATCCTCCAAGGCAAAACTACGTGATGATACCGCATACATTTCTAAACGAATTCCTCCAGTTTGGTTCGTCTTCCAGCTCAGTTCATGTATTATTCCTGAGCCACGCCACCGTTAGCCTAGCATACTGAATTTGTTATCACATCTTAATATTTGTTCCGTGTTATGTAACCTCCTGCCTCGGGCTGTGTCCCTGGTGGATGTGGGATTACAGATGTACTTTTATTTTTCTTTGCTGTCACCTAAATTGGTATGAATTTACAATGTTTTTGTTCTCTTTGCGGGTTTTCGGTTTGTACGAGTATTTATATGGTGCAGCGAAGTGGTTTGGGATTAAGAGAGTCAGTTAGTTTATTAGATTCGCATTGCTAATTTTCCAATTTATGATCGTCAGCCTTTTTCCATCTATGCTAGGATCGGCTTCCAGTCTAACCGGGTGCAGCTGAATACCACCAGCATTTTAAATGGAGCGTATACCTATCTGACCTCCACAGTCCAGTAGTTAGATAATACGATAGACGCCCCTTGGTAGGACTGGCTGTCAGATTTCCCAAGACTACCCGTAACGACTCGAAAGATTGTTAAATTTCCAAATTAAAACCACTTTTCAAACCATACATTCTGACACTCAATAAGTTCGAAACCAAACTGACCGAACCAAACCCGAAAACACACACAGCATCTTTCCCTAAACATGTCACCCTTGCTGACCCACTCGTAACCCTTCCCATGCAGGCTACAAGGCTATAAGCAGCCCATAGCCTCGTAGTCGTGGCCGTCAATACATCCACGATACGCGACGTGCCAACAAAAGGCCAGTCGCCACTAGAAATTGGATACTATGTCGGGACAATGGACGGGCTCTCTTACTATTAGGGCTGCTACTGTGTAGCACAAGGTGTTTATTTTGAGGCAGTTGTATAAGTATTTTGGTCAACTACAGTTTTTAGGGGGAAATGAAAATCTTGCCGTGATTTTTCACTGGAACTACTGAGCGTGTAGTCTTTCTAACCTTATTCATGCTGTCTGATAAAACTGGTTGGTTTTCGTCAAATACTTACTTACATAAATGATAAATTAACTCTGTCTGTCTGTCAGTTTGTCAGTGTGTCTGTTGGCTTTTCACGCCTTATCGGCTGAACGTATTTTGATGGAATTTCGCACACACATGTCGAATTTGGTCTGAGTTAGGACATAGCATGCCTTTCTATCCTGGTGGTACATTTCCATGGGATAATTAACGACACATGCGAGCGAAACCGCGGGAACAGCCAGAAACAAATAATCATGAAATAACTCCAGTGCCATCCCTAGCTTCCTATCCTATAGTCCAGGAGACAGTGCACCAACGTCGCAACACTATAGATTATCCGGTTCCAACCGGATTACATTTGATTAGTAGTCAATAGAGGGAGCTTATGTCGATTGGCCCGATAATTATTACTAAGCACGGCTGTAGGTACCTCCGGGCGTCTAGCGTGAGTCTAATTACGGTCTAGTACCACAGTATAAATATTATACAGTATTGTGAATTGGCCCTGTCCTTGAAATAATTACCTACAGCCGGACGGTACGTACGCACGCCTACAGTATTTTAATTTCATCTTAGTTGAGGTTCTTTCTAGTTTTGTGATTGTAAATATTATATATTCTATTTAAAAAAAAAAATTTGCGGTGGAAAAATAGAAATACCTACCTATTAAAAATAAAAATAAACCTACCTACTAGTAGGTATATAAATTAATTTATAGTCTAACCCTTCGGAGTTTTTATGTAATTTAAAAGAGGTTATCTCTGGATGCGTTATTGACGAATTCAAGCAACCAAAGACAGCACTAATAGTCTATTATAACTCTGCCATATTTAGTAATTGGACGTAGTTAAGCAGAAAGGACTCAATCCTCATTAAGTCACACATGGATTGAGTCCTTTCTACTTAATTACGTCCAATTTATACTTGTACTTATTTGAATCAAATATTCACGAATCGCACGCTTACTACTTACAAAACCTTCACAACGTTCGTTCGTCAGTGCGGCGCATTCGCGGCCCGACGAGTTGCGCACTGAGTTTATACCGAACGCGAGGCGTATAGGTATGACTCGCGTTCCGACCGTTTGTATGAAAATACACTACTGTAGATATTATTACCGTGCAAGTACTGTTTTATATGCGAAAGTGAATGTATATGTAGGTGTTTCTGTACTTAGAAGTCGTCTGGTTGTCATACTGATTAGAGGGGCTATGGTAATGTTGGGTTAATACAGGGAGTATCAACTTTGTCTAGTGTGTCAACTGTTGTATAAATGTACTGACATTTTCCAACGGTTGCATTTAAAAACAATTGAAAACAACAGTCGTCTGTATTCAAAATTAGAATGCACTCATTCGAAATTTGACTTTAAAATAATACTTGCCGAGGTCGACCCATGGAAGAGTGATTAGAAAGTCGGTTGGTTCGACAATAGTTACGGGTATTCAGAAGCCCGAAAGGTGACTACCAGGTTTTCCAAAGGGTATCGTATTAACCAGTTACTGGTTTGTGAAGCCCAGATAGGCATAGGCTCCATACAAAATATTGGTTTTCAGCTACATACGTATGGCTGGACTAGAAACCAACTTAATTCGGTAAAAGCTAGGTAGATGATGAATGTACCAGTCCGAATACTCTGTATAATCGTCCTAAGCTACCATTTAACAACTCAGGAAATTACAACCTCACCTTTATATAGAAAACACCCTTAGCACACTGAACAAATAAAGCTACAACTACAACAACATAGTTGATTATAGTTGAACATAACATTCAAGACGTTGTTGAGTAGGCATCACGCATTGAGGCATCTTGCATGGCTCGTAGAAAATAACAATTTGCCACCGTATGAGGTGCTACTGACAGCGGGTGACAAGCAAAGCGGGAAGCGATTTTCCATGATTTTTTCATACATGGAAACATTGCATAATTATTATTTTTTAACTTTCATGAAACATCTGTGACTAAAATGAGTTTGAAAAGTTTGATTTCTGAAAAAAAAAAGAAAGTGTGTGTGTACTTATTACGCACGTAAGAAGTTATACTTCTTTGGCGTATAAAACTAAAATGTTGACTAGCTAACTTCAGGGTGTCGGTTTTTCGTTACGGTGTGCACGCGTATCGTAAAAAAATATTCTCATCATTTTTCCCCAACGCGCCAAAAGAAGTATAACTTCAAAAATATTGAAAAAGCAAAATGGCGACGATAATTCGGTTGTAAACAAACGTCAAAAGATACAACTAGCTAGATGCGCCTGCATACGCAAAGTAAAGTGTCAAGCGATTTTCTGCTATTGGTGGTGTATTAACTGTCTATGTTTTAGTCTTTAACTTCCTTGCGAATAATATTGTAGGGCCTCAGTCAAATTTTCCATGTTTACTAGCTTACATAGCGACCAAGCCTTACAGCAAGGTGCTTCATAGCTCATATCGTAACAATGAAGTGTGTAAACTACTCATTGCGAGGGTCGTGGGTTGTGCGCCGTGCAGGTTATATGACAATTTTATAGCCAGGCAGCTTTGCCTTGCTTGGAAGTCATTTTAGAGGCAGCTACCGGTATGTCGGTTCTGTAGGTAACTGTTAAGCTTTTGTTTGTGAAATTAACGTTAGTTTCTTTCTTACTGGTTAACTATGCATGACTTCTGTGAATTCCTTTTACGTATAAGATATTTTACCCTCAGTTCAAGAGCTTTCAGACTAGGTGGAGTGACGATCTCCGCAAGGTGGCTGGTAGTATCTGGATAAGAGTGTCGAGAATCAAGTTGAGTTGCGTTGCGCTTGGAGTGGCCTGTTTGCTGGATTTCTATAGGCTGATGATGATAATGATGATAACTGACAGTAAAAATCTCAAATTGAATTTCAGAAATAACTAGTTAGCGTCGTGTCCGTCATTCATACTCTCTTTCTAAAGTTCTGTTTCATTCAACAACTCATACCACGTCAATGAGTGTTACTAGAAAGAAACATGATTACACACATGTTTTTTTTAAACAGAAGTTTAAAAAACACGTGTGAAATTCACACGTTGTAGAAGTGAAATCTTCAAAAATTTGGCTTCAAGATAAACAATTTATAATGCTTCTCATTTTCTCCCACGTTAAATCTTATGAATTTATGTGTCTGTCTCTTTTTACTGTCGCTTTTTCGTGTCATCGACTTTCAAATAACAACAATTAGCACCGTTGTGATTGATTGAAGAAGTTTACTCTTAAATAAAAATTTAAAAAATGTACCTACTGTTGTAACTGCTGTCAAATGTCTTCAAGCTAGATTAGGTTTAGTGGTGATACCTTCATAAGTGTGTGTGTATTTACGGCAAACAAAACAGGTCCTGAAAACACTAAGTGGACGGGCCCTCGACCCTCTCTAGTGTTGTACGTTCCGGGCTGTCCGGAATTGCAAATAGGTTATTTTTATATCTCGGTTTTTGACAATTTTAAAAATTTGATACTGCATTATAAACAGGAAAAAATTCTGTAGTTATTCACAATTCAGCTCGTATTAACAACGCATTACATGTAGACGTCAAGAAATACAAGAAGAAGCTACAAACCTAATTTATTATACCAGTTACACCATTACCTTCTCTGAATCGTCGTTTACACTTCAATCAACTATCCCAAAACTATTCCTTTCATCCCGTACGTATCCCGGGATCCCGGCGGGTCACAACACTAGCATCCCCCGTCAGTGTGGCACGCAATAACCCCGGCGTTATCCCGGCAATTACGCGTTACTCTCACCTGTGACGCGTAATGAAAATACCAGCGCCACGGTACCTCTATCAAGGTTCTGGGCGCCTACTCGTACTTTTCGAAACGTCTTTCGAGTTTTCTATAAAGGGTGTAAACAGACTCTTAACGAAGCCGAAAGGCACTTGTTCTCCCCGTCATTGCGATCATTTTTTTGTTCTAAACCATACCTGGGAAACTTTTAGTTACGGAGATATTGGGGGTCAAAGTTCCAACTTTTTCACAAGTTTTTTTTTTTTAATACATGTTTTTAATGTACGATTTTTACTTTAAACACGTCCTTACTATACAATCCATCCATTAGCACTATGTTTTGACTGCGTTACATTGAGTCCTACTGAAAAACGTGATTTTTCAGCCCAAAAATAAAAGTAGTTTCCCAGCACTATTTTTTGCGTAAAGTTACTTAGTTTGATGTACATAATGCTTGGTTGCCGGCTTCGTGAAGAGTCTGTTTACACCCTGTATTAAACCGGAATTTTTGGAAACGTCTTTCGGGTTTTCTATATTAAACCGGAAAGGGAAATTAAAAGAAAATTACCTAAATGGACTTTTTGTAAATAAAAGGTCCCATAAATAGTGCCAGCTTACTATTTTAGGAACTACCTGACGTTCGTTTTTGTTAATTCTGCGTGTCACAGTACCTTTGAAGTAATAAATAATAAAACCAACAACCTAATTATAACGTTCTACGCACAATGAAATTTAATTTGACATTTTCCGTCTCAAATATCAATTAAAACCGATTCTCGTTACCGATAACCCACAAAAACACGAACAAATAAAGTTGGAATAGCGTTACATGCTATAAAGGGGCAAAGACAAGCCATTCCTCCTGTTATCCTCTAAAGACAGCCCGTAAAGATATTTAACAAAGATGCCTTATCAACCGTCCTTACAAATTCACCGTCGTTTCATCCCCTTTATGAGGTCTTCCCGACTCAAAACTGTAAAACAAATCCGCGGTGCTAGGAGTCGACCTTGATAACACTCCCCAGGGCTTTTACTCGTCTTATGGCCCTCGAAGTGGTACAAACTCTCAAATTGTCCATCAGGAATCACTGACGGACCGCGCCAACGGTTTACGACCCCTGAAAGGCCGCATAAAACAGCTTGTGAACGACACTTAGGTTTAATACCCCTGGATTTTTCATAGCGCCACAGTTACGTGTTGTTTTCTTAAAAATGAGTGAGATTTTTGTGGAATTATTTTTGAATGAAGGAAGTTTGGTGTTGCGGCACTTTTACTGGTTGTAAACTTATGTTGTCCTGGTAACTTATAAGGCGGTTTTATATTATGTATTACTTTCTTGGGTAATACTTTTAATGTACTATTATTTTTTCTACGCCAATTTCGCATGAAGCAACTAAGTAAACCAACTACTTGCCTGAAACCAAAATAAAGCGCAATAAACATGCAAAAAGAGCCATTTCTATCCCGTATTACCCTTTAAAATCACTCCTTACAATTCAAAATCGTTCGAACACCGATACAAGGCCATTTGGAAGCAATCTCTTACAATCAGACGTCTGCTTCCCCCACAGATCTACATAGCGTGAAGACGCACTATGTTGTTCTTGGGCCGTTTAGTGCACTTATGGGTACCGACAGATCGAGATGTTTCCCTTTGGTGGAACATACGGGGTGGTATTTTGAACGGTGACGACGCATTGGTCTTGAAAAAAAATCGAAGGTGTAAGCAAAAGAAATATTTAACCTACTTTAAAAGGGAGGAACTTCAGTATTATAAATATAAAATATTTGAGACAGATTTTCAATCCTGGCCCTTGGTCAGAATCAGTCGATACGAAGCCCGAAGGTCTGATAACCTGCCTATCATTACACAGTTACTGTTCGTGTTTATCAAATCCTCATTTACTTGCAAAACTTAAACTTATGCAAAGAAACCCGGTTTTGGAATGATAATCACCAACAAAAATTTTAATATCTATAAGTCGGATTATGCAAATGTAGTTATTTAATCGCTAACTTAGGCTAAGTCACGGTGCCAAGTAAACCTTGTGCCCATAACATGATTCACTGATTAACGCATTAATAAAGTATGTATTTGTCAAGAATTGTAGAAATCTGCGGCGAAACTTGTTGCTGTATCACGAAGTCTTGCGAATGACAGGTGACAAATAACGTTATATCAATCATAGAAACAAAATGCGTAGTAAACTTTACTTTTTACACCTACTACATTTTTAACCGTTCTTAAAAACTTTCCATAACGGTTTAAAATTAAAATTATACTGTCACTTACGGGATATCTTCCGTGACTATTAATATAAGTCATGGCAGTATAAGTTTATGCATAGCTAATTTTTTTCCTATGAGGGTAGGCAGAAATTTCAGAATGACATCTACAATGATCCTTACAAACCCCTTTTGCTTCGACCACGTCATACATCTGGCCATACACGCATGCTATGTTTCATAAAACCTACATTAATTTCATTTTGATTATTTTTTTTCTATTTTAAAATAGCTTCATAACTTCGTTCCCGCTCACAACCCCAACCCGTATTGTTCCACCCCGCGCCGCGAGAGGTCGCTCCGTGATAAAACAGCTATTTCCCGGCCGTAATCGCAGCCTGAATTTTTACTGTCGATGCGTATCGCGGGTGAAACGCGCGGGAACCGCGGCAGTGTGGCCCAGGCCTAAGAGAGGGTCTCTAGTTGATTCTTATGTCTTTTACGATTGTCATTTTAGGGTTATACCCGTGTTCTGTGAATGAAGGAACGGGGTGCTGTTTATCTGGTGGTATACCATGTGTGAAGGGATTGTATGTTTTATTTTAGATGTTTTTATGCATGTTTTAGAACTTGTTTTATGTTGAGAGAAAGGGTTTCTTGAAGGTTCCTGTTGGTATTGTTGGATATTGACTTACTGCTACTGTCCATGTACTACATGCATATTTTTAAAAGACCACATGAGACCAAAAGCCTTGAGCCAGGTCTCGTGTGGTCTTTCAAAATCAATCAAGTCAATTTCAAGTACATTTTTTAAACAAGTCAATTTTTTATGTATTATGAGCCCTCAATCGACTGAAAACGTCAAAGTTCCTAGTTGCTCATCAAGATAAATCTAATGATAATCGCATTTTAAACATAATGTACATAAATAACATACATCGATGCCTCAATTATAAATATAATCTACCAAAATGACTAGGTAACAAAGCAAACAGAGAAAGACACAAAAACAGAAAGAAGAGACCAACAGCTTCTTGACTTAAGTTTATGAACCCTGAAATAACTCATCCAAAATCACGTCAACAACTAACCTCAACAACAACACTTCTACAGCTTATAATTAAACCGAAAAACAGCTTTGAATTACAAGGAAAACAATTACCTAGCCATAACAGTTCACCCCACTAGGGTTGTGGTTCATAGACACGGCGCTCTCGTCAAAATAATTCATTTTAATTTTCTTTATGGTGGAGTAAACCTTTATTTTATGACGGCAAAGGAGATAAAGTCCCAGTGATCTGAGGGTTACGGTCCGCCCCCGTACTGAGCGAGCGAGGGTTAACGATGGAGCTTGTGTACCTGAGTTTGTATAACGTTTTTTTTTCTCTTGAGTAGGTTACAATTTGTCTTTTTAGATTTAAACAGAGATTTTTATTTAAACGTAAATGTCGATATGTGGGTGTACTATGAGTATACCTTTGTCTAAGCCTTTGAGTGAACAGGCGTGATGTTGTTTCTTTTTCCATAAAATTTGATTTTTGAAGTGTAAACTTCTTTAGCATCGTTGTGATTTGAAAGTCGATGAAACGAAAAAGCAACAGCAAAAAGAGACAGACCATAAATTTATAAGATTTAACGTGGGAGATAATGAGATAGGAAGCATTATAAGTGTTTATCTTAAAGCCAATATTTTTGAAGGTTTCACTTCTAACATGTGTGAATTGCACACATTTTTTATTAATAACGGAACTGTTGACGACATTCATGAAATAAATATGATACCTTTAGATTGGTGGTGATCTGATGATACTTAAATTACAAGTGAAAATCTATCGCCACTCATTCATAACATATCGTCCTTTATTCATTTTTATCCTTATTATTTACATTTTTAAATATTTTACTAACAAAAATTACAATATACAAAAACATTTAAAAATATAAAAAATAGTAGCCCACCGGTATCGGGAATAGGGTCCAAGCTACCGGCGGTCAGGGCTCCAGAGAGAGGAACCTCCTAACAATACGAGCCGTGTCCAGGAGTACCGCTTTCTGAATCAAGCCCTTGATCCAGCTGCCTAACGAGAGCCTCCTCAGGTGTTGGTCGAGGCTCTTGGCAATTAAGCCATGGGCTGATACGACTACCGGCACAATGATCGCTGAGTCCACATCCCACATGTCGACAACCTCGCGAGCTAAGTCAAGATACTTGATTTGTTTATCTTTCTCGGTTTTCACAAGGTTCTCGTCATGCGGGACCGTAATGTCAACAATCATTGCGCGCCGCTCTGATCGATCCACCACCACTATATCAGGCTTATTGGCTACAATAGTCCTGTCAGTGATGATGGATCGATCCATATTATTATTATCATACTTAATAATCGTCGTTGAGTCCCAATACAGAATTACCAACAATACCCATAGTTATTTAGACCATAAACAATTATAAAACAAATTAAAAGCTCTCTTTTCGAATAAACGACCGAACGAAAAAAATATCGCAAAAATTTCGTCTTAAAACGTCAAAAACTCAGTCGTTAAAAGACCCCGCAGCATCTGGGTACAGGGTGTATACAGATCTTAAGGTACGTTACGAGACGGGCCCCGCCATTTTTTTGCCTTGTAAATATTAATTATAATTAAAAAAATGCTTTTGTGTAAATAAATAATGTTGAAGCACTTTCTTTGTGCCTAATGTTAATTAAATTTTCTCTTCCTATTTAATCTGAGTGCCTTTTGCTGTTATTTGACGTGAATTAATAAGTGGTTTTTGGTTATATTGACGTTTTTTTGAGTAAAAAATTGGGTATGGTAATGATTGTTTTTTGATTGACAAGTAATAATTTGAGTTTATTTCTGTTTTTTTTTTTATTTTATGGTGTTCATGGGAAAAGTTGATAATAATCTAACATGTTTGAAGTGTCTTACTAAAAAAAATCATAGATTTTTACTAACTCCTACAACTAATATACAAATTACTAAAAACTAACATTTTTTGGTTTACTACGTCAGTAATATCGCTAGTAATTTCAGAATGACACCATACTTTGTATACTTAATAAAAAGGAAAAAACATAAGACCCAAATACCTTTCTGAAAAACCAATAAAAGGAACCACATAATCACCTCAAAGCATTATAAAGATTTTAATTACAAAATTCTGTTTAAAAAACACCTTATAATAAGCTAAATAGTTTACAAAACACTGTAAAAATAACATTTTTACACAGAAAAATGTACTTGCACGTCATTTAAACATAAATCAAGTAAATAATAAAAACAGAAATAAAAAAAAACATCAAAGAATTGCAGTGACATGACCTCCATAAAATATAGACTAGTGTTTACGGCTGGCGCCGCCCGCGCCTGCAGAAATGCTGTAAACAGTCGTAACACTGATGTCTCCATGATTTTTGTGCTGCTTACTTTTAGTCTGTGGTTATTTTAACAAGTTTATAATCGTTAGATTTTTATGTTATAGCTTATTTTGATATAGTGCAGTGGAAATCTTGCTACATCTGGTTTTCTTCTCGATTACTTCTTCTTTAACAATTGTACGATCCTCTGAGCCATAGACAAGGTGAAATTCTATCAGAGAGACCGATCATTAGTAAAAATGTATTGAAATAACATCAATTGATCGCCTTTTCCACTGGAAGAAGCTACGGGACCTGTTTGGATCCTCAATTCCTCACATACTCTTCTTGCTTCATCCATCTGAAATATTCGTCTCTAAAATACAGAAAAATCATCAACAACGTCAAAAAAGCTAACAAACCCTGACCCAATGCGCGACCCCTTTCGGGGCGTCTTTCCACGCGGCCGCGTCATCATTTTTCACGGCTCCTCCATTTATTTTATCTGTGCACCACACGCTCTGCCCAACCGGGCCCGATAGCGCTGTTTCGTATTTCGAACATCACTTGCTGAGACGAAGAGATTTATGAACGCACCCATTCAGCTAGAATCCCCGAATGTTTGAATTTCGAACGTATTTTTTTCTTCGCTTGAAGAATTTACCGTTTTCTGCTAGCGTTCGTATTTTCAAAACGGCCAATGAGTTTTAGGATTTTTTTTGGATTTGGAACGATTAGTTCGGAATACGAGGGGAAAATGCGAGGGAATCGTCAAATAAACGAAGAGTTATGTCAAGCAATGTCTGAATTTTAGGTGAAAGTGTGACGAAATACTAGCAATTCCTTAATTCGTGTACGTCTTTGCACAAACTTCTTGATTTTATTTTAATTAAATCTTGTAACCACACAGGAAAAAAACACAATCAATTCTTTTTTTATCGCACAAATACACATTATTATCATACACGTAATGGGCCCGTTTAGTTTGTGTTAAAGTGAAGCACTGGCCTGTCGTAATGAAATGTCAGCATTCCAGCGAAAGGGCAGCCTTTATTAGTCTGTTTTAATTAATTCTACACAAATGGACACTTTAATCACTATTTTAAACGGGAATGTATATCATTTTTGAGACTAAAGCCTCGGCTTTTTGGAATTTAAAAACGTTTTGTTCTTTATTTATGGAATTGATATTGGGTTCTTTGTTTGATTTTTTTTTGGGATCTGCTTAACTTTAAGTAAACGTTCCACATAACATAACGCCTGTAAGGTGAAGTGTAAAGCAGAGGTGTATGTAATACTAATAGTACACTAAATAGGGCAAGCCTTTTTCCATCAACCGGGTACAAATCCCGGCTTACCACGATAACGTTCCAATTTATTTTTAAATTCAAATTAATTCATAAGTTCTTTATTTAAGGAAATAAGCTATAAACCATTAACGAATAAAAAAGAATAAACCAAATTGTCTGCAATGTCATTTAAAACGTCTTCGCGCCCAAAATAAAACTAATCTAAGTCTTATTTTAAAATCGTTTTTATGGCGACGGTAATAAAGCATCCCCACAGTCGATCCCGAAGGGCTCCGCGTCAGCGAAAAGGTCGCAAATTCAGCTTCTCTTACATTTCCCTATCTTATTTTCCATTTGACAAACATCATTACATCTTCCTGTGCAGCCCTCTCGGCAATTTTCGGAAGTTTTCGGGCGCGCTCGGGCGCACTCGTCACGTTTCCGGAGTCGTTCGTCGTACGCTTACAATTTTGAATGTTGTTTGAATTTTGAATGTTGTATTATTTTATAATAATGGTATTGTTTGGTACGTGGTGAACATTTTTAATAGTTGTAACTTTAGAATTTTAGCTTTTTAACAGAAATCATCATCATTTTCATCATCATCAGCCTTTTAATGTTCCCACTGCTGGGACACAGGCCTCCTCTCTATGAGAGGAATGGGCTATAATCCACCACGCGGGCCCAGTGCGGATTGGTAGATGTCACATGTCTTCGAATTTTTGGTTCTAGGACATGCCGGTTTCCTCATGATGTTTTCCTTCACCGTTTTTGAGAGCAGTGGTGATGAAATAAATTACACAAAGTAATGCGCCTGTCTGAGTTCGAACCCACGACTTACTGTTCGTAAGTCGGGGTCGCTACCACTGGACCACCGCTGCTCTCAAAAAAATTGTGTGGATTGAAGGTCCAAGAAAAACCCTATAAAGAGAGACTATATTCACTATTTTTCAAAGGTTACACGGCCATCTAAATCACATTAAATCCAACAATTCAAAATCCAAGATATCTACAAAATTCAAACACAAATAAATCTCGCACAAATGGAAACTGCTAATGACAAAAATACCATCAGTGCTAGCTACCAAAGAGTCTCTATCGGCGTACCCTCCCCGCGAGACAATTAATCATTCCCCCTCGCCCCGCAGCATCCCCCTGCAGCATCCTTGTCCCAGCATTGTCACAGGATGCCAGAGAAGTACTGTTTTCGACCAGATACGATCAAGATTGTGGTGGCTTTAGAAATTGTGGAGTACTAGGTTATCATGGGTTCGAAGGAAATGTTTAAATCTAGGGAAAATTACGTTATAGTATTGTTTTGTTAGGGCGATAAAGTTCCTTAAGCTTAAGTTCCACAATAATTTATTATCATGTGCAATCTTTAGTCTGTTCTAATAAAAAGTTTCGTCTAGAAAAGTCTAAAACATTAATTTCGAACTGATCAAGATGAAACCTTGATAAAACCGAAGAAACAGATTCATGAAGTAAATAAAATAACGTTCTTCAACTCATTTTATTCTAGAATTTCGGAAAACTGTCCAAAGAACTAAAACTTATAAGAATGAGGATATAATAAATAAGAAGATAGATTCTTACCAAAAAAAACCGTGGCCAAAAATAATTACGGAAATCATTCCAGAAATAAACTCTAATTATAACGAATTTTACTATCAATGTACCAACGACCTGCCAAATCCTTAGTCATCAAAACCAGATATCTAACATTTGTATTCAAATTCACACTTACTCCATCACCTTCAAGCTTAAAAACCAACCCTAATACAAAGTCCTAGGGTTCTATCTCCCGCACAAGTAAACCTGTCGAGTATAAACTCAACAAGTGAACATAGGTCGCTTTACGACATCGTAAAAGTCTTCAGTGACATCTCACTAATACATCATAAAAGGAATTGAGGACTGTGACATCCCTGACGAGATGTTATGGTGTCCCTTAGATGTTGGTTTATGGGTACTCTTTATACGGTTAATAACCGTAAATATTATTGTGCACTCTTTCTTTATTTTATGGTACTTGTTGGATTTGGGACAGCTGTAACTAAGGAGTAAGGAAATAGAGGGGTCTTGTCTTGAAATTGTTTTCCCCTAGAAGTGAGTAAGGTCAGTAATTGTAAGTAGCTAATTCATTTTGGAGTTTTTTGTTTGAGTTAATATCAATAAAAGATTAAAATAAGGGCATTAAAACACCCCTAACAACAATGGGGCCTTGAAAACACCCCATGAAACAACAGTACACAATCAAGGAAATCATCACACACGTACCAGGAGCTTAGGGCCGCGAGGATGTTCACCAGTAGTTTCAACTCCCATGTGGCACATTAGGAGCAAGACGAGCACGGTCATTAGGCGGCGATATTAGCTATTAAGACACCAGGCGAGCATAAGTTACAAGAGGTACCGTTGCGCACCGTTGCCAGCAGAACCATTTGTCTTTTAACGGGACTGGGTAATTATTAAGTGCATACTCGTGTATTAGGCGGGGTTATCAATAAATATGGCAGATTCGACATAATTTTGTTCTTTTTTTTAAATAGGATATTTTGTTCTTAAGACAGCAATTGATCATGCTATAGACGATGAAACTAGACGATGGAGCCAAAAACGTGATAAAAAAGTCAAACTTTTCAATCGACCGCTCGCTCCTACAATAAATCATTTTCTAACTTAGCACCGGATACATCACTCAAACGTCCTTTTAAACGAAAAACCAACTACTTAACAAATCGAAAACACAAAAACTATTGTATTTAGATAGCGAGAGAAAAGAATACTCGCAAATAAACGTCTAACACATCAAATAGATGTTGTAAATCATTCTAAAATTATGACCAAACATGGCGCCTGTGCCCGCGCACGCACGCGTCCCAAACACAGACGTACACTTTTAAAACTTGACACTTTTATATCCCTAAACTTAATAGCCTATACTATTACAAAAGAATCATTGTTTTCACAAACCCAACTGATTTATTACGACTTTAAAAATCTTTCCTTTTTTTTCAACTATTTTTCAGTTGTCAAAGTTGACGTTTTCGTTTAACAGAAATCAAGTTGTGAAAATATTTATTAACTACCGTTGTTCTTGATATATTGTTCTTTATTCCTTTTGATATGTGATAGGTTATTTTTTGAATGATTTTATTTTAGTTTTTCTCGATATTTAAAGCTGAATTATATCATTTTGTTTATAAATCTTCTAGCGGAATGCCTTTGATAAATAATACTGCGACTATTATTTTTGGATTTTTATGTGTTTTGGGCTATTAACGCCATCAAGGTAATGCCTATAATAATAATTTTAGGTTATTTTATAACCAAAACTATAATAAAACAAACAAAAGAATTTGTAAAAGGTTTTTTTCTTTAATGTTACCGAAGAGTCATCAACATAAACAAAATCTTCAATTCCATTTTCAAATTACAAAAACTAATTCTAAATTCAAGCAGCTACGAGGTTCTAATTCACATTCGATCTAGATACTACTAGTGGTGTACAGATCGTAATCTTGCCCTTTCACGGTATCGGTTCTGGTACCGGTACCGGATACCAGTTTGGAACAATGTGTTGTCGCAATTTGCAAGCGGACCGGGGCTCGCCATGTAAGGAGTCGGGTGACAGGGATTGTATGTGGTATCCAGTGTCCCTATGAACTATTTGCACTAGGTAGGGTAGTGGAATGGATTAGATTTTTATTCGCTCTAGGAACGAGAAACTCAGACAAAAAAAAAAAATTGTGTGTCATACATAATTTATAAATCATATTAATGCCGTTGGAAACCCATATACATTAACATAAGATTAATTTAGGTTCGATGTATGTATATATGTATTTACAATTATACACTGACTAAATTCTTAAAAACAAAACTCCTTCAGCATTTTCGTCAACCTGCTCAATTTCTTTGAGCAAGTTAGTTTAATTCGCTTGTCCCGCCCTTAGACCGGCGTGAACCTGGCCATTACCACGTCACACCACTACGGAACGAACCGGCCCGATTCCGCCCGATTACAGGAATTACGCAGATTACGGGAATTACGCGAAAACGACGATTACGCGATTATCGCCGCTAGAGATGCGTTATTACGCGAAAATCGCATTCGATTCGTACTTTGTGCTCAACTTTTTAAAAGCTCTTGCATTTTTTCTCCATGTTTCACCAACCGACAAGCACAGCTTGAACCACTGAGGCTAGAATCATGATATTTTACACAAACGTTGCATTCCTTGTAGAAACTGACAACCAGTCTAACCAAGGGGCAATCATATTGGGCTGCGGGACTGTTCGCAAGAGATACCGCGGCTCTGGAACACAAAGGGCAAGGAAGGAACATGGATGGGTTTTAGTCAGTACAAGTCTGACACTCCCTTCCGCTCTGCCCAGAGCGGGAGAAGTCATTTGAAGATTTCCCACCCGAAAAAAAAACGTGTATCATACTACCCAGTACTAACTGAGTTGTGCAGGTCAGATAGGCAGTCGCTCCATGTAAAATACTGGTACTCAGCTGCATCCTAACTGAAAGCCGACACAAATAATATAGTTGGTAAAAGGTAGGTAGATAATAATCCTTCTTCTCTTCTCCTAGTTGGTATCCTCCTTGATTCCAACTGTCATTATTAAACACTCGGTAGACTCACCTCCTTGCAGGATGCCGATGACTAAATCGCCACTCTGCATTAAGTAGATGCGTAATTAAGTAAGTCACATAAAGTAGTTAAAGGTGAGACCACTAGCCTAGACCAGTAAGTGAGTATAAAGTGTGGACGAGGCTTGAATCAAGATGAGGTGTCTACATGTTTGTATCTGATTCAAATATTAATTAATCGTATGTTTATTGAAGTAGTTCTATTAGAATACTGGTTTTATTTTGTGTCAAAGTCTAGTTGCTAGAAATATGAGCATGGAGTTTTGATAGGCCAGCAACTTCTTTTTTTTTAAAGATTTTTCATTTGAATCGCCCAAGATTTACCTCTATATTTTTTTAATCTTTCCTATCATGTAACCTCCTTTTTATCATTTATTTATATCAAATAAATACCGCATTGTTACCGTTGTAACAAGCGAGCCAAGATGATTGTCAAGATACCGCACACCGAATATTGCCGATTGATATCCCAAGATGAGATCCCCTGGGACCTCATAGATAGAAAAAATAACCGACCCACCCTTAGGTATACATATTTAATGGCACGGGGCGTGGTCACAATATCTCGAGTACTAGGCGAACAGAAATTGAGAAGCGTTATCGTATCGAAATCCGCCGTATCTGGGCCGGTGGTCTCCGAGGAAATCATTGGGAAGGCATCCGGAAAATTTACCGCACATTCCGGCTCATGTGGCGTAACACACCTGCTTCTTGCTTATGCGAACCTAGTACGTGATATATTTTGTTGATATTGCTTTTTGCGGGGGGAAAACTTACCTTTTTCATAGAGATTACTGTTGTTTACCTACTTACCTTGTTTTATTATTCTCGAGTTGATGCTTCTGTGAACAGAAATCGCAATAATTGTCACCAATTACAATAATTGATTAGGTTCTAACAGGTTGGCACTTAAATGTCATCATAAATATCTAATTAATTCTTTAATTGTCGAAGCCACAAAAAGCCTGAAAAAGACATGTTTCTAAAGAAATCTTCTATAAACTTTTCCATGTCTGCCCGGAGAATTTTTGATTTTCTCATTATTCCTTCTCGAAAGCTATTAGTGTTGCCATCGATTGATATTGAAATTATTCATGAAGCAAGGGTAGCCACGTCTGCCGTACGTAATAGCATTCTCTTTAATTATTCAAAATGTCGACACTATAATAGGACGGGCTTTTATAAATATTCAGGAGCCTATACGTACGCGAGTTATTGTTACAGTACAAATTACTTTCATATAAATAATAACATTTTATTTGTAACGTAAATCCGTCGAGTGCGTGCGGAGAAAATATTATTTGAATCGTAAATAATGTGGTTGGAAGGTAAAATATAAAATATAAGTAGTTATTGATAAGCTCATCTTATTCCAATTTTGGATAAGAGCCCCGGTCTCTATTTCTATTTGGCATAGACAATTTAAAATACTAACTTATTTGTAATAATTTGTACACTTATTTGACGTCTTATAAAAACATTGCCACAAAAAAAAAACTTGTTAATGGGCGCATCACGTTTACAACATAAATAAATCAAATAAAACCGAATGAATCGCTAACCACTTGTCCTAACAGAATAATTATTAATAATTGATACTTTTACGTCAATTCGTAATAATGCCTATTGTGTGAGTTACAAAGAAACTCACTATTGTATACAGTTAGTGTTAAATCGCGCGCAATTATGTTTTTTAAAAGAACGATACAATTAAGATTTATGATATTTTCTTTGGGTGACAGAAAAGGTGGCTAAGAGGTTAGGTAGAGGCGTCCTATTTGTCTGCTCATGACGTCATAGGTTCTCATGATATACTTATGACCACCAGACTAATATGATGGCAACATTAGTCGAATTTCAGTAAAAAAATCTCTGAAATAAATAGGTACATATCGTAGTTTTAAAGGATCCATTTGAACCATAAACAGCACGATTCGGTCAACAACGTCAGTCGAAGCATTTAAAATAATCACTGACTCAAGGTTTACCCGCCCTTCATGCTATATAAAATAATTTGGGGCAGCTCAGGCACTAGTCCTGCTAATGTCACTGCGTTTCCAAGTGCCTGACGCCACAAATTGGGCCGTGCCACGTTTGCGCCGACCACAACGACTATTACTGGCCGATTTGATGCCAAATGTCAAATTGTATCAGTTTTTAAACACACCAAGTTGCGGTCGCCCGTGATTTTCTGACAATGTGTTGTAATTGCCACGTTCCGGTGACTCACGTCTTTTTTTTAACTGGCAACTTTGGTGCGGTTTCGTGCACTCTCCTTGCGGTTTTTAGTCGTAATTTTAACAGTCAACAGGATGGTTGTGGGTGGGTGTGCTAGGTAATTGAGTTTTGGAGATATTTTTTGGTAGAAGATTGGTCGTTTTCCTGTCTCACATGTTTTTCTACCGTTATGCTAGTTAACTCATTAATTCCCATAACCTTTTATTAGACTGGGAAGCAGCTGATAGAAAACCAATATAAATTAACTCTATTTCCGATAAACCCAGTAAATACCACTAATTACGATTAAAAATTACTTTAGCACATAGTAACCACCCACGTCAACGTACTAATGCTACCCTAGTTGCATATCAAGAAACTTCTGAATGTCATATAATTGCGCTTGCGTTTGGAATTATTCACAAATTGCACCCGCTGCTTGGCACGCGATGTGGTCACCTCCTCGCGTTTCTGCCTCCCTAGTACTCGCTCACTCCTGGTACTTCGAGACCCTGGTACAATAATAAGTTCAATTGATGAAAAGGAAATGGTATCGTTTTTTTTTGTTTCTAAAAAAGTTGAAAAAGTTTTAGTGAATATTCTTAATTGGTATTTGTAATCTTCGTGTTTTGATCATATCAATCTCTGGTTTCAAGGAGTCATTTTCTAAGTTTGAAATGAATAACTGGCCAAAACATTGGACGATGTAACTTAATTTCATCTCCTTGTGTCAGCTTTTTTGTGTGAACTCGACTTGTAAGAAGCATAAAAGCTGTTTTATGATGATAGAGTTAACACTAGCAGCCTGTTAATGCAGAGACGCTGTTCACTAGAGCTAATGGTTCCCTAGTTATACCTCGTAACATATTCTTCACCTGTAGTATTATCGCTTATAGCTTAGTATCTGCTCAACATAGAAAAAGAAAGGCGATTTAGAAAGTATAAGTTTATTCTTGGTGGTCTCTTTGTCCAATGATACTCGCGTGTGTGACACTACTATCATAACTATTACATTATTATAAGGTAAAAAATACAACATAAGAATTGCACTCTTAATGAAATTAAAGACTTAAAGAATGCTATATCCTCGCATTGTGACTCTAAAGGTCAGATAAGAGCAGAAATTACTAAACACTCTATTGTGGACACAAAACGCGGAAAAGTAAAGGCCACACACGTATTTTATTATTCATTAGCACTCAGTTTATAGGGAAGCCTAATGAGTCTGGCGTTATCGTTATAAATCGATGAGAGACATCTATTTAACCGAATTACCGAACCCGGTACCCGATGTTCGCCGAAAGGTGTTCGGAACATTCGCAATGACAGCCATCTTGGTACCGGTACCCCTTTTAGTGCAGGTGTAAAATATAATATTTATGGGGTAAAGAAAGGGTTCCAATGCTTGTTAGCGATAATGAGGTGCGCGCGCACCAATAAATTGGTTCGCCCGCTCGCCGCCCGGGGGCGCGGCTCATTTGCATCTTTATGTATTTCTGTCCAGACGAGATTATAACATTTTTTTGTTCCGTCAACGTTGCGGTTAATTCGTCTACTGGGTAAGAGATGGCGCTAGTTGTCACGGCCCTGTATCGGAAGGTGCGGAGTCACGCTGACGCGGCGCTCGCTCGCCTCGTTAGCCTGACGCGGCGCCTGTCACGTTTTTGACAGTTTTTGACTGAGACATCGATAGTGCGGTTCGTTACAAGCGGGGCGGAGCGCGAGCCATCTCTTATCGCTTGCACTGTTGGTTTATGTTCTTTTAGCTTCATTGTTATGCAGCGATTCAGTTCTTTTTGTGATAATTTGATAATATCGGCTTTTGAGAGCTTTAGTAGTAAGTATTCAATCTTCTTGTTCGATCGACGTGACATGAATTGGTTCATTTGATGTTAAGTGGACTTAAGAAGTTGTGTTAGATCAATAACTCCGGGCGAAAATATCCATTAACGGTTAGATTTGGAATAGCGGACGTTGTTGATCTCTATTACGATATATCAAACATTTTAGAGTTCTTCTCAGACTACATGAGGCAAAATAATCATCTTTAAAAGCTACTTGTTATGACCTTAGGGATCTCGAAAGCGAAAACATAACACAATATATCACCATACATAAAATATACAAAACCAACAAACTCTGAAGTATATACCAGGATATAATGACATCAAGAAAGTCGCAATTTCGAATTCATAAGGAAGCGAGCAGGTGTCGCGATACATCCCGTATTCATGGGCCGATATATCATAGCCACGCCGCGTTAAAAAAAAACGGCCAGAGACAAGGAAAGCGCGCCAAATGCCCCCCAGTTTTCCCGCCTTGACGTGCAATTATAAAGATAATAACGTTTTCACCTCCGCGCGCCGTTTTTATTTGTTCACATTTTGATTTATAACAGTTTGTCGGGCTCCCGACACATGATATCGGAGTTTCGCGGAACGTGGAAGCTTGAAACGTGTAACGATTATTTTTTCCTCTGTTTCAGACAATGAATGTATGAATGATAATGAAGTGGCATTTGTTTTTACCTGCCGCCATTTAGAGCCGTAATGTTCGGACAAATTAAATCTTTTTACTTCAATCCGGAATGAAGGACTCCAAAACGATTTGGAGGCTTTGATGATGGCTATCATTGAAAAAACTCGGATCGTTCCCACGATCGGCCAAACAAACGAATCTAATCTGTGGTACGGCCGACGCGTAAACTATTTTGATTAGAATGGCATTCCCGCCAAAAATAATTTCAAAAAACCGCCGCCATGACATTTCTCAACTTGTCAACCGGCGCGCGCTTTTTGCACGCCAAACGCGCCCGCCTTGAAAACTTAATTCGAGACTTTTTGGAAACATGCAACAATCGATTTATAGTCCTAACACTATTGATGATTATTTGTTCGATCGTAAACAGCTTCATTATGTTCGGCTCGCAATCGAACAATAAGTATTACAGTTTCTTAGAATTGATTTTTTTTTCTGTTGAGAGTCGAGCGAGCGGAGAGGTTCCGCGTCGACTGAGTTAATCATTAATCACACGTACCCGCGGCGTAGGTAGGTAACGTAACACCACCGCGCGAGATAACATTATCGTAAATATAGTTTTACAAAACGCCGGTACCTACCGCGCAAAACAAAAAAGACGCCATTGCGTTTCCCACAAGGAGACACTCGAGCCTTAGGAATTCGCGGTCGCAATCTGTGCGCATTATCAGAATTTACACCAGGTAATAACGTATAACCTAATCCGAGGGTCAGTGCGCCTTTTTTCGAAAAACGAACGCCGTGTGACAGTTGAAGCGGGAAAACAAAGCATCGATCAAACCCGCTCACTCTCACATAAATCAGTCGGACGGGAAAGGGACAGGTGAACGGACGGCGCGCGGTGCGGCGGTGGCGGCCAGGCGATTTTATAAATGGGCGGAGCGCGGAGCGAGACATCCACATAGCACAAACAAAAGAGTGAAAAGGAAATAATAGCTCGGTGCAAGGTGCAAGCGGAGAGAGTAGGATGGATTGGTAGACTTTTTTTAATGGGAAACACTAAGGCGGTCGGAAAATCTGAAGAAAAAGGCGTTATAGCGGGCGCGTTCGCTTCATCGTCGACTAATTAGGTGGAGTAGTTGTACCGATATTATTTATGTAACGTCGCAATTAGGGTGCTGGCTTTATGTTAATGCTCTCGTAACTATTAAAGCTAATTTATAAACGTTATTTTGATATAATAAATACGAACACGACATCTGAACAAATTATTGTAACAGTTTAATACATTCAGTTTGATTAACTTGAGCATTGTGATAAGTGAGGCGTTCTTTTTATTGTAAGTTAAATAATTAACCGAACTAAAGAAAAGATTAAGAAAACAAAAACAAAATCATAAAGGTTAAGTTGCAAACTTTTTCATTAAAATGAAAAGCACACTGGCAAAATTTGATGTTGCAAGTGTGCGCCCTGCGAAAAATTGAAAAAAAAAAAACCATCTAACCTATTTACAAACGTAGCCTTACTACAGATTTCAACAAAATTATACTTATCATCATTGTGAAGCCCAACAGCACAATATAATACACGTATAATTTAGAAATTACACAAAATTAAATAAGCTACAACAATGGCCGGTCACATATAATACGGATTGTATTCACTCGAAACGGAACAAATTGGTTAATTAAACGGTTCTGAGCAATTTACGTATCACTTGATCCGTTTTGAGTGACGTGGCGTAGCCTGGGTACACACGCGAAGTGAACTTGCTACAAGACTTCGGATAGATCCCAAGTTATCAGATGTATCTTAAGATATTTTGATCATTGTTCTTTTATTGGAATTTGTTTTTTTTTTATGGGTCCTCCCACAGTTTTTAGGGATGGGACACATGTGAGGGATTACAAGTTGCTGCGGGCTGTTCGAAAGAGATACCGCGGCCCTGGAACACAAACGGGATGGAACATGGATGGGTTTTAGTCAGTACAAGTCTGATACTCCCTTCCGCTCTGCCGTCTTCCGCCTCCGTAAAAAAAAAAGGGATTGCAAGTTTAGAACCCTTTTATGAATGTTTTATATTTCCGTTGATTTAGTTATGTGATGATGAATGGCGTGATATTTTACTAAGAAGGTATTACTTAGTTGTTTTTCTTTATAGGATAACTTTTCGAATGAAATTTTCCAAGTGCCTAAAGGGCATTTCTGGTTCACTAAGAAGCCGGGGCTTCTTTACAAACCGTATTCGTAACAGTGTACTAAAAACGGGTATGTACTTACTTACTCACTTAAGTCCAATCAAGTCACGGTATTTCCCTACACTTTTCAAATCATCAAATACTTAATTCGATACCTCGAGAAATATAATTTGTGAATTATATCAAATTACACCGCACACACGGTAAATAATAACCGCCAATTTGAAAAAAATGGCTTCCGCCATAATCGCGGGA
Organism: Lycophotia porphyrea; assembly: GCA_950005105.1. NCBI lineage: Eukaryota > Metazoa > Arthropoda > Insecta > Lepidoptera > Noctuidae > Lycophotia > Lycophotia porphyrea. The sequence goes on from OX465402.1 coordinate 15,654,504, forward strand.
AATATCATGTGCGAATCGAAATCGCCATTCTTATAGCGCCTAATCACAACGTAATTGTCGTATCAAGTTTAAATTGCTATCAAATTACTGTTTTGCTCGCATGTCACCACTTATTAATAAATGTTTTCTGTCCAATTATCGCGTACTGTCTATTGTTAAACTTTAAATCAAGCTTTTACTCCGTAATTTTCAAATCGCTAGGCTAATTTTGAGGTTAGTCACCTCGTGATTCGTAGAATATTGTAACTTCGTGAAAGACCGTCAGTTCTCAGAACGATTCGGGTGTTTGATTTAAAAATGGAAGGATGGAATCTTGATATTTTTAAATCAAAGTGTGAGATGATTTTGGTCGTTAATGATGGGAAGGGTTGAACCAACAACAATTGATTGTTGCCTATTTTTAATTGGGTTTTTTGACAACTTCGATCTAATTGTTTTTGTTTATCGAATGTGTGGTTTTAGAGTCTTAAGAACATATTTGTTTGTATTGCATTTAATTTTGTTATTATTCTTTGACCAATTCTTATAATGTTATTTTTTCTTGTTACAGGTAAGTTCACGGTTATTCACCATAGAGAAAAAAAAAACACCTTTATGATACAGGTAAACTTTAACGTAAACACATAAGTACTTTTAAGACACCGCAGGAATTTGAAAAAGAACAGAACACTTCCAGCCATTCCTCATATGTCTCAACTGACGCAAGCGGTTTTCCAGCCCTCATCAGGGAAGCACAGACTATCTATCATGCTTCGGCCCCTGACCCTGGAAGTACATGCATCATGTTTAAACATCAGTCAAACACTGAAAAAAAAAATGCATGTATATAGGTAGGTAATTTCTTTGAACATTATTTCTGACCTAAGGATACGCTGCCTAATCTGTTTTCCAGTCACAAAAGGCGTTAAAGTCAGTATTTCCGAACAATCTCGCATCATGACACATGTTATCCTGACAGCGGCTATCAAAATACTAACGTCATTGTTTGTCATAGACAATATGACTTGATGAAATTCTTTGTTCTAGTCATACTAGCTGGAAGTGCTAGTATGACTAGAACAAAGAATTTCATCAAGTCATATTGTCTATCTCACATGTGTCCCATCCCTAAAAACTGTGGGAGAACCCATAAAAAAAAACAAATTCAAAAGTTGCCAATAAGTAAAATTTGATCCAGGTTTTATTATAAATTGTTTCTTTAGTACATCGAAGTATAATTGGTAGTTTTCGACGGTGACATTATTGGGATAGTTTTTCTTGTCATAATATTCAACAAATTCCGAACAGCTATAAAAGCCTTCCGAGCTTCTATTGTCACTCCATTCCCGCCTATTCTAAGATCACGAAATAATACTATGTATGCCTTTTTATTTTTCCCATTGTGGTCTGATTAACCGTTGCAAGGCATCGGGTCTCGATACAAGTACACATCGCAGCGATAACATCTCGATATATGAGAAGGCATTTGTCTCAGAGTGTGCCTCGACTAAAGTAATTGGTACCGCGATACCACCGTTTTGAGAAAATTATGCTCGTGTTCTGTTTTTACATCTAAGTTCACTCTTCGAAGTATATATGTAGTTTTAAATTACGAATGAATCCAACGACCATTTTGTTTTTAATGTCATTCGGTTTTTGAATAACAAAGGCACCTTTAACGTCTTTCTGTCTATGAAATCGTTTTGTTTGAGTTTGACAGATAGGCATTCTAAGTAAAATCTTCTAAAGAAAAGGTTTTCCTCAATTTACTGAAACATTGAACACACCACTAATATAATACCTTTAGCAATAAATTTTGTTTATAATTTATCTTAATTATATGCATAAGAAAGGTGCGTATTTCAAGTTTTGCATTAAAGAACCTCAAAAAGGTCTCGGAGTGAATTCCTACAGACCCCACGCTGACTCGGCCGCACAGAGCTTTAACAAAAAAGATTAAAATAAAATAAATTATATTAATTGTTTTTACCGACGTTTAATGACGGGACTTTAAACTTTTGAAACGTTTTGGATGTTGCGGTTCATTGCGGAAATCGGACGTTATTTAAAATAATGACTTAGATTTAGATGCATCATTAGAATTTCATGTCATACATAGTACTTTCACTGTAGTTAAATCTTCCCAAGATTATTTGTAATGTAAATTCATTCTCCAAAATTAACTTCATCGTCTCCCTATCTACGAAACTTCACTTCAAATTATTACCATAAATTAACTGTTAAACCTATTTTAATGTAACATAAAACATTTTTATGAGAAAGCACCGCTTCAATGACATTATAAATTGATAATCGTTAAGGGAATACATTCGTAAAATGACATTTGATTCCTTTTGATTCGAATTTACGCGGCCGGCTCAAGGGTCAAGTTCTGACTCTTTTTTTCGACTCCACGATGTTTTTTATCCCGCCCGGTTCTTTAAAGCTTAAATTTCTGATGTGAATCTCTGAGACGATGCATACCAAACATATTTGATGTTATTTTATTTTTTCACTTTTTTACCGTCGACCAACGATATAAATTTGATTGTGGTACGTACATATACGGGTGCCGGTTTAAGGAACTTTTTAAGTGAATTACTACAAGACAGCTCAAGTGAGAATTACAACCTGCGCGCGTCTTTACATTAAAAAAAATGGTCAAGGAATCTCTCGGATAAGTCGGAGTTACGTGCGCCATGTATCTGTTGTGACAAAAGAGATGTATACTTGACAAGTGGAGTGTTGGGTATAGGTGTAGTGTGGAGTGTGGAGCAGCGGCCAGCACATCGCGCACGCGTCACGTCCCGCGTCCAGGCGGCCGGGCGCGCACAATGCTAGCCCGCCCCTGCCTGCGTTATTGTCCAACAATGCGTGAAATGCTCTGACAAACGATGACAGCCGCCCGGGCAGCCTGGTACCGCCGACCTCCTGCGATTTATGATATCCTATTACGAGATTTAATGACACTAAACGTCAGCCCACTCTGTTTACGTCGTCCGTCACCCGGACTCGTCCGGATACGCTTCCGATGTTTGAAATAAACTAAATGTAAAGAGAACAGAACGGAGCCGCGCCGTGAACGGAATACGCTTACAGCGAGAAACGAGGCGACTGAAAAATTACCATATCCCGTTGTGTAAACAGTTGCCGACAATCTTCCCGTTGTCAGCCGACAGTGAGCGTCCGAACTCGGAGCGCCAAATATTTGCCGGAGTCTCATAAATTCAGCGGCGCCCCGCGCGTCCTACCAGGATAACATACATAATGCGCCGCTCCACGGATCGGTAAACATATTGTAATGGAAAATGCCGTCATTGTTTACACTTTATGATGTCCTCGTGTTGTAAACTGATGCGGTGCAGATTCGCCCGCCCGCCGCGCAAACAAAGAATAATTTCCTCGGAATATGAGATAAGAGAGGGTGTAATGATATCGAGGTGAAAACTTTATCCCGCCGTATATCGCGCCTCAAGTGAAAACTAATATTAAATCGGCGGATGTGTAACGGGCGGCGCAGCTGCTCTCCATATCCCAAGACTAGTTTCACCCGCTTCTAAATTATCATCGTCTTATTAAAATGTAAGCCCACCCGGGCGACGATGTACGAGGTCCGTACGCCGCGTAACTCGGCCTAATCCCGAGACCTGCTGCTAAAATATTCGAAATCCGTCAAAACCGTAAATCGCACCCGCCTTTTGTATGTGGGTTGGGGTCCGTATTTACGACGCGGCGGAGAGCTGCAGATAGCCCGAATTAAACTTGAATTTAAAACCATTTTATATTAGCTAAGCTAGCTTAGATCGCGCTGGTGCCGCGCGCGTGAGATAAGAGAATTGGCCTGTCAGACGCCGGATGATATATTTGACCAACATTTCCATACCGCCCCCACCCTCGCTCCCTTTCCCCTATTTTCATTTTGTACGTGTCTGCTCCGCCGCGTATCTATAATGTATCCTTTCTGTTTAGGAGTTACATTGAATAAAAAAACTGCGAAGGTGAGAAGGGACGTTTATAATTTAATAGACTACATTCTGGGCTGTCAAACGGTGACGCGGGATGTTTAGTTTCGCCGGCGTACGCTTTGATCGTTATATTTTTATTGCGAGCTATGAGCTGGCCCCGCTGTTATTCATGCTGGTGTTTTGGTGCTCTCATTTGAATAATTAAAAATTTGGCAAGAGATCTGTGCATATGAAAATGTCTGCAGCGTCGGAGGCGTGGGCAATCAACCGTTTTTACTGCACTGCGCTTGAATACCGTCGTAATAATAATTGTTAGTCAGCTCATCGCATAATGAGGATATTATTTTACACTTCGATAATAACTGGCTTTCTTCGAGTTTTATTGCAGATTAGTCCGACGATCTCACAGATAGATTATTCAAGAGTTTATTGCTGATCGTCGGCCAAATCTGGAAACTTCATTAAGCGACTTTTTCTCGGTTTCGCGAAAAGTTTTGGCTCAGATAAAACTTGGGGGACGTATTCTTTGCAAATTGATCGTGGAACACAATTCTTAGCTTATCAGATAAATATAGAACATATGTCGAAATAAATCTCCTCAACTCGTTTTTTTTACGGCTTATCTCAGTAATCATGGAGCAGATTTGAATAAATTTCGAATTAATATTAAGATCATCACGTTGAAGTGTTAAGAAACCGAGTAGCCAATGTAAACTAAGTACCAACCGCAGGACATTCAGCTTTACTCTTTTAATGAAGTTAGCAATACTGATCGAAAGTTCAAACCATGCACCACAAAATAAAATGTCAAGCTTTGAGATCTTATGTTTAAGTAAAAATCCTTGATGTCAAAAGAGTTTTCACCAGTTTATCAAAGACATGTGTTAAAAAAAAATAACAAACATTAAAATGACAATAGAATCACAATTACATGTTTGAAATCTTTTTAAATCCATCAATGCCTCTTAAATTTATTCTCATTGAAGTTTTCCCCGGGAAAATCCTTTTTCCATTGGCGGAACGCCTTATCCGGACTGCGATAAATCAGCCCGCTCTATTGTCGCTGGTTCGATGGCTGGCTAATGTACACGGGGTATTATTACTCCATCTTGTTATGTATCCAGCTCATATTATACCTACATTATTTTAGAAGCCATGAAAAAGTGACATGTTAATTTGTTTGATGTTGGATGTCGCGATCAAAGCTAGAATTTGGACAGTTTTGAAATTACTGGTTTTAGGGTTGTTGGGGTGAAAGAAGTGGGTAGTTGGTTTTGTTTTAAGTTGTGGGTAAATACAAGTAATTTATTTAACATGTACTATTACAAAAGCTTAGTAAATTATAGTTTTTGTACTTTAAAATAAAGAACAACACAAAAAGGAGTTGTAAATGAATCTTGATAAAGTATTTAATTTACAAAACGCTCGTAGTGTACAGAGCACTGAACAAGCTAAATAAAATAAAAGCATTGCGTATCATGTCACGCTAAACGTTCGCGACGAAACTTTAATCCCGAACCAAGTGACCGTAAATAAAAGTCGAGCGAAAAAACTGCTAAATATATCACTAGCAACAGAGTGCAATTTAAAATTACACATTCCACCGTCAAATAGTATATTATCTGGTGGCATTAAAAGCTAGGTTCATACAACTACGGCTGGCTCTCACGACGCCAAAGCTTTCAACAAAGCGCCTGGCGTCGTGACAGTAAAATTGACATGACCCGCCGCTAGATGACGCCCTCCAAACACCAAGAAAAAAACACCAAATATTACATTCGAACAAGCTAACCTACGTCTAATAAATCCACTACATGTATATTACTAGATTGGCATATGAGACAAACGATTACCGCCTTTGAGACTCGCCAATAAGTTTCCGAAACGCAATGCGTCAAATACATCTGTCACCCTCTAACGCAGAGGAATCAGTCAAGTGGGAGCGAGTGAAATATCGTATTGGCATCGCGGGGATGTCCACGGCAGTTTTCGGTTTTAGCAAACAAAGGAATTAGAGCAGTACCCGCAACTCCACGCGAATTTATGGACGGTCGCAGTGACCAAATTTTCCTTTTTTTCCCCAACTCGTGAATTTTGCCCGGAAAGACGGGAAAACGTTCTAATGTTATTCCGTAGTTATGGCCACGAGGAAGGTTTGAGTCGCATTATGTAATAAAGTCTTAGAAATATGCAGGTTTGTGCCGCGCGTGACGTCACATGCGGATGTTTACCGACTACCCTCGCCTCGCCAAAATATCACACGAATGCTAATTCATTAAATTACGTTAGGAATTGTGGTTCCGTGTCAGCGTTATTTCACGGTATTTTATTATAAGGCGGCATTACTGTCAATGAGCTTGACAAACACACATTCCGACTGATTGTAAATGTTTATCGGATATAAATACAGCTGCAGCACGCAACATTACCGAGGCACTGCAAAAAGTGATTCAAAGTTTGTACCTTTTAAGAAATACTTCGCGATAGTGTTCAATCTAGATATCTATCATTTGTAATTGGCGCTTGAATTAGTGCTTGTTTAAATAAAATACGCTAGCACTAAAATTATTCTATCATACGTCGTTAATTATGTCAATTTTTTTTTTAATGGCAAAAATAGCACATTAGCCGTAACAAAATGGCGGCTAACCGACGTCACATTTCAAATACACGTCTATAATCATTCGAATTGAAAATATCTAAGTACCGTCTCTCACTTGAAGGTAGGCAAATAGAACAATTTATTTTAATGTATTTTCTCAAGATCTGATCGGGCAGAGTCTATTAAAACTTCGTACAAACTTGACACACCTTTAAATTCAAACGGTAAGCCATCTGATAAGTTCGAAAAAAGAACAAAAAAGTTTAGAGGCAGAGTGACTTTATCTATGCCCCGTTAATACTCCAATTAAATTACAAAAAATAAAAGTGACGTTTCGTTTCTCCTTGTGACGTTATCTTTGTTGAACATTTTTTTTTTGTTAAGTTTATTGAATATTCTTCTTTCTTGTTTTTAAACGTTGAAAAATTGTGTTGTAGAACGGCATTTTACTTATTATCATTGGTTTGTGCCATCCATTCTGCGTGTATCTGCACTGACTGGTCATTGATCTTGATGCCCACGTCGTTTCAACATTTTGTGGGAATTCGAAAAGATTTTGATACCTACTTCATTTACAATAATATTATCTGTTGGGTCAATCAATATGTAACATAAAACCTCAGATTGGAAATAATGTTATGATGTTTACAAAATCACACGTAAAAACTTCAACAAAAAAATTGTCGTCTACCAAAAATGAATTACCTACTTACAAGTTAAATATTTTCCAGAAAACTCAAATTTGGGCTCAAAAAGGGGTTGGTTGCGTGGATTTTTTTTCCAAACATTTTAGCGTCAGTACCAATATACTTTTAATCACCAAAACATCCCATTACCAACCGCTGCTTATTTTCCAAATTTCCATGACATAACCTCGATAAAAAAAACAATCGAACCATGATTATACTAGCCTACAATGACTCGTAATTAACATTTTTCCTAATCGCGCCCACATCATCCATCATGGCGGCGTTTTGACTTGACAGATGGCTATGTCGCGATACAAATCCAGTCAGATAAGTTTGTAAACACATATTATTGTGTTTTGACGGCCCGTCACTGTCCGTGAGGCATTGTCTTTAGAATTTACTGCTAGAAAACTGACAAGTATAAAAGATTTCATCCATCTGTATTTGGGCTTGTAGTTTTTGATTGCACAGTATGGTTATTTTGTGACAGTTTTGTTAAAATTTCTGGAAGTGACATTTAGTGAAACGCAATCGAAACAATTTTCTAGATAGTTTTCTTCCTCTCGATTGACCTAAGAGTTTCACATTTTTACACATAATTGTTTCATACTTCATTCAACCCCTTCATGACCATAATTTGAATCCAAGATCTCTTAATAAATTAACACATCCCTAAATATTTATACATAACTAAAAAACGCTTGCTGTATTTCAGTAAAACCTTTCTCTAAATAAAAATTTAAAAAAAAGTTTCATCCCATAGACACTACATTTTACACCAAAGACAATAGTCAAATACGGCCAGCGATTGGTTCCGCGTGCCCAATTGAAATAGATATTATTATCATTATAGCACACCGTTACGGGCCACAATTACTGTAATAAGCTGTAATGATAGTTATTACATCCACTAAAAACGGCATTACAGTGTAAAGTGTAGCCTTGTATGTAATTTTGTATGAAATGCGTGTCGTTGCGTGACTGGTGTTCTCTGTAATTTTATGTCATCATGGGCTGTCACCCAATCAGCGAAAGAAGCCTTTGGCTATTGTCTATGTGTACAATGTATGTTTTGATGTAAATGGACTTATATAAGAGTTTGAAGGAGACTATTAAAGTTTCTATTAATGGTTGTATTCAGGGTGTAAACAGACTCTTCACGAAGCCGGCAACCAAGCAGCCGTTCTCACATATATGTATAATCTCAACATGAATGATGTAACCAAGATTTTGTAACAATACTGTGATTGAAAAGAGTGTCCATGGAGTTTCTTGCCCATTCTTCTCCATAGAGATCTACGCTATGGAATGCCCATTCCAAAGCGTAGTTCTCTATGGAGAATCTCTATGGTGCCCACCTACAGTACTTTCACAAGTTATTTTGCCTTGTGCCTGTGACTGTAGCTTCTTTGTTTTTCTGACATTCAAAAGTGCCTATAATGGTCTAATTGAAATAAATGCTTTTGAGTTTGAGTTTATCGGCATCAAACTAATTAACTTTACGCAAAAATTAGTGCTGGGAAACGACTTTTTTTTTGGGCTGAAAAATCACGTTTTACAGTAGGACTCAATGTAACGCACTCAAAACGTGCTGATGGATAGATTGAATAGTAAGGGGGTCCTGGAGGTGTTTAAAGTAAAAATCTTACATTAAAAAGGGTGGTATTTAATACTTTAACTGTAAATCCCCATTTCTGTCTAAAGGGTTTAAAGGAACTTAACTAACCTAACCTCGGGGTGCCCTAAGTTCCCTATCGTCGCAGATCGTTCAACACCGCGACTTCGACTTGCAGTCCGAAACTCGACAAAAATTTGGTGACCAATTCAGTAGTAATATTGAATAATTTGTGTGCAGATCAGTATTTTTGTTTTACGCAGAAGTTTATTAGTGGATAAATTTTGTTTGCTTAAATTTCTAAATAGAGGTGCAGTTAAAAATTCCCCCATTAAAAACATGTATTTAAAAAAACTTGTGAAAAAGTTGGAACTTTGACCCCCAATATCTCCGTAACTAGAAGGTATGGTCTAGAACAAAAAAAATATCGCAATGACGGGGAGAACAAGTGCCTTTTGGCTTCGTTAAGAGTCTGTTTACACCCTTTATTATGAAATCTTTTTAGTGAATTTGTGAGGTCTTTTTGAAGAAAGTTGAAATGCATATCTTTGATATTCCAAACTTGCTTACATTTAGTTGTCGCTTAGTGTTAGTAAAGGAAAGACTTTGCCTAGCAATTAGGTAACTTCTAAGTCAGTCCGAAGCGGCAAAACCCATACATTCGCTCGAATTGAAATTCTGTTAATCAGGTCAAACCTATTGTTCACTTCAATTACTACGAACACACATGACACGCTCCAAACAAACCAGAAGCGACCAAACACTTACATTTGTCCCCAAAAAATACCATTTGTTTCCCCGAGTTAAAATTTTAAATGCGCTTAAGTCTGTAGGCAATTATGGACACTTTGAATTTGCGAAAAATAAACAGGGGTTGGTAATACCCCCTGTGTACCCCTGCTGCCTTTATCAAGTAATGACGGGAGTTTAGGAATCGTTAAGATCACCTGAGCCCTGGGAATGGATCTGTTTGTATTGGGCACTGGTGCTGGGACTGTGGCTGATAATGGGTCTATTGTGGCGTGGATAGTCGACCATCGCTTTGAAGGACTACTTCGGATAACTACAGTACTTTCACAAGTTATTATGCCTTGTCACTGGGACTGTAGCTTTATTTATTCATCAGTTGTTTTTAATTTGACAATTGTGACTGTAATGGTGTAATTGAAATAAATGATTGGAGTTTGAGTTTGAACCGTCGAAAGACCAACCTACTCGTACCTAACCAACCTCGTGGCGATGGTGAAGTTTGTGCAGTTATGTTTAAGCTCCCTGGCAAGTCTTCCAACCAAACTTAGTTGACTATAGCGTTCGTTTCAGGGCAATAGGACCGGCTTCCAGTATACGTGTTTGCTTCCTACAATTTTGTTTATTCAGAGTCATAACATTGATTACCTACACAAATGTAAAACCAAAAAACGGTACCATAAACTTCGATAAAGAAAAACCCGAGCTCCACCACGTTTTTCCGCTTAAACTTTCTCTACCATAAAACCTATCAGCCAATTTTCTTAGATCACAATCAAAACACGTATATCGAACGGAAAATTCCATTAAAACAAAAGAACGTATTACACAACAAGACAGAACAAAGATTCCGTTGGTATTAGGAGACGAAAACAATAGCGGAGCAGAATCGGGCGAACAAAGGAGAGCGAAGCGTTCCCAACCCGAAATTTACGTTTAAAAACAACGTAAAATACCTAAAGCGGGATCCGTATCTATCCTATTTAGATATTAATCTAAACGAAAAAGCAAAAGCAATTCAAAATAGGCAACAAGCTAACAGAAGGGACGGGGCGGGCACAGTAATTGGCCATTTATCAAACTGCGAAGGGGTTAGGGAATGCTCCTGCCCGAGTCTGCCGCCCTGGTACGCGGCCGGGAGCAGCGCGGTACAAACTGCTTAAATGACAAACAAACATACAAATTTTATGTATTAAAAATGAGTATTTAATTAATTGTGTTTGGTTTAAACATGTTTTAAAAAAGACTGATGAAAAGATTTCGGAAATTGATCTGAAGAATAAAATTGTTAAGCGAAGGATCTTTGCAACGGTTACTTATCAAGGATCTTAGCAAGTCTTGAGATTTTATTCCCTTTGTTTTTATTTTCACCTTCATTTGGCATCACCTACCACAGACTGATCCTACCGACAGGACTTCATCATAAACACATACACCACTTCAGAAACTCAACCCCCGAAACCTCTCAACACAAACGTCATACCAAAACAAGCATTAATTTAAAAAGTTCCCCTCTAAAGCTGACACAAGTCTACGTCCGCAAAACGGACCAACCAAGGTCCTTTACCATAATTCGGAACAGGGAAGCGAATTAATCTGAAACACCCGATACTAACGTAATTTTCGCAAAGTAATCCGAACCTAAACACACAGGTGGAAGGTACTCGGCCCTGCTTGATTAAGCCCCGTTTTAAATTCAACATTTTCGGGTCCATAATGAAAGTTTCTTATCAGTAAGGCGCGCTTGTGAGTTATGGTCGTTTGTTTACAATCCCTCGGGTTTCTGCGCTCCTGATAGCTCGGCTTAATTATGTTATGTATTTATAATTATGATTAGGTGGATAATGTGGAAGCAATTTTAATGTAAAATATTTAAATGACTCTGATTACGTGTTAGTTTACATAAAGCAATACGAAGTTCAAATTCTTTCTTAGTTAGAAAAGTCTATGGTTAATAATACCTCATATGATTCTGTTAGCCAAGCTTTTCTCTATTCCCTGCTAAGCAACGCCAAACCCATATGATTATAATTCCTAACTCGAACAACTTCTCCAATATAAAAAATTCTAATAGAAATAACCAACCAGTTACCGTCATCAAACAGTTAAAAAAATTAAACAAATATAAAATCCATTTGGCATCAGGTGCAATAAACACAAGTACTGTGAGAGGTTCATCACTCTGTCCCCGACCTCCCAGCTGTCAAACGAGTGGCCCTCGCCAAACCACCCGTGTGTAATGTTTATTGTCTATGGTGTGATGGTGTCTCATCGGAAAACTTTACTTGTAATGTCTATGGTCGGCGCTTTGGCGCGTGAGCTTTGAAAATGGAATTAATTACGCCATTTTGTGATGGCAGGAAGTTATGAATATTTTAGGCTGTTTTGATTTAAATAATTACGTTTTAAATGCGCAAAGGCATTTCAAATTAAAGGCGGTATGTGTGGTATAATAAAGTGTTTCGTTAAGACATTGAAACATACTTAAAAGCAGTAAAAAATATGATACACGTCCCACAAATTAGTATTTGTTCAAAAATGTTGTTACAAGCTGTTACATATAATTCAGAGACTGATAAAATTATAGTTATTTAACGTATTAATTAGACGTTAAAACGAAAGCGCTCCAATTAAAATGGACTTTTATTACAACGTGCGTCGCTCGAGCACAGTGTACGACAAGTAATAAACGAAAAATTACTGCATCTAAAATGATAATTAACATCGTTGGGACGCATCAAAGTGCACACTTGAAGCGTTTTCATGTTTTAATAAAGTACACCCAGCGTAACTGGTTTAACGAGAAAAGCAATAAAAAAAATAAAGCAGCCATTACATCTTAGTTAATGGACACCCTCAGTTTTCTACGAAAATGATAAACGAGATAAAAACTAACAAAAATGGCGACGTTGACGTTCCAAAATGTCACCCGGACATCGCTACGCAATTAACTCATAATTACACACGAAAACATTATCTCAAGTGATCAAGCTAGATCGCTTACACGCGTTTCTTTCAAAACAAATACGTTAATGTGTTACGAGCGTCCACCGGGCAATAATTCACAATTAAAATCCCGTGCCAGTGAAACGGAGCGTAATGGTCGCGTTCGGATTGTCAGAGAACGGGACGTCATAATCTGGGCGCGTTCATATTCGTGCACAAATCCCGGCGCCGGCGCTCGGACGCGTTCAACTTCGCTTATAAATTCAGACGCGTCTGTTTTGAACGCAGTCATACGTAGGTATTAGACGGGACTCAAATTAATACAACGGGCCGGAGTACACCTGCGCCTCGCTTGTATCTTTCCTACAAAATTAACTCGGAGCTCGCAACAATGGAGCCAGGGGCTCCGCTCGACCAACTTTTGCGTTGTTATTTTTTTCTCTACCGACTGCGGTGGCTATATTTCAAACTGTCATACTTAATCTTTTTATCAAAGTTAGTTAAATGCCATAAGAAGTGCACCCGTCTGCCGTGAGCTCATCTGCCCTCTAATTGCGTTTGGAGTTTGTTTGCAAACTTTTATTATGAAATTAAACTAGTTTTGATGCTGCTTTTAGTTCTGTTGCTATAGCTAAGAATAATAAAGATGATTAAACACTTCGAGATTTGGACGGTTTTATATTTTGTTTCGCGAAATAGTTTGAGGGACATAAGTTGTTTAGCGCATAATGAGACTAAAAGGTTGAAAAACTCACTTACCCGGCCTGTCAGTGGACTTAGCTACTTTAAAGTTTTCCATCACACCAAATATTCTGTTACAGTTTCGCGTAAAATTATCTAGAACAGTAAGCTGACAGACAAACATTCGGCAATATATTTCCTTTAACGTCAACCCCGATGTTACATCAACTAATAATATAACTAACGCGGCTCCGAAACAACTAAAACATTAGACAAAATACCAACAAAATCTTTACTAATTAAAACCCAACAGTTGTTTATTCAACGTTTCGCAGTTCGCAATACCAGGCGAGCAGGGCCTAGGAGGCGAATAATTTATATTTAATTTAAACAAGACGACATTGGTATTCGGTATACGAGTGCGTAATTAAAATTCCCGCGGCGGTGGAGCGCCCCGACCCCCTGCCCCCCTGCACCTCACCCCTCGCGACAGTTTTCGCGCCAATTTCAACGCGCCCGGAAATTAATTGTGACAGGAAGACGCGGCGGTCACATCCGGCCGCGTTCCGTTATACGCATTGAATTATCGGCCAATGTGTCCCGCACAATAAAAATATTCAGAGCTGTCATAAGTCCATAGGTTGCACGGAACGCGAAGCCCGATTTCATTTCGCTTCTTTTAAACGTTATGTAAATTTTTCGAAGCTTCAAATTAGAACACACAGTAATTATTTATTTTGCCAACTTCAACTCAATATTTTTTTTTCTGAACATCTTTCTGTAATTAACACTTATAAATCACGGCGCAATCATTCGTCGTGAGCAGTCCCAGGAATAGCCGTGGGCGTCTCCAAAAACTAGATATTCCAAAACATCGAATTCCGAGTTAACATGATTTATCGATAACGATTACTTAAAATACCATGACATGTCACAAAACCGGTCGCTCGTCGATGTAATCGTGACCTGACTGATTATTTCCATCGTTATAAAACCTTATAAACTCGGTGACAATTAATAAGTGTCAAGTTTAACATTTAATTAAATATAAATCGATAAAATCATCATAATCCATAGTAATGGCGGAGCATTAACATAAGACCCGCGAATGTTTTGAAATTTTTCAAAAATGGAATGTGTTCGAATTAATCCGCGATGCGTTATTACGTCATCGACAAATGTTTGGATTATTATAATCAAATGTTACCTACATATGTTTCAAAGAGTGGCTTCTAAAGGGTCCGGTCCCACTACAGGTAGTTATAAACTTTTACCGCCATACTGGGGGAAAGTTCACTAAACAATGATAGATGGGATTTCTCTCTCAAAGTTAACAACGAAATAAAATAGTTATCATTACCTACGAACTGTTGACATAAAAGGACATTATTTCACACGTGAGAATCATACTTAATAAAGACCCTTTTATGGTGTTATAACATTAAAATTATTGCAACTTCGCTGTAAGTAACAACCTTTAACTATCCATAAACAATCTAATATACTTTTAGCAGGCAAAGGTCTTACATTGTCAATGCCGATTATTCGAAAAAGAAATCGATTTTTATTATCGGCTACGAATTTCACGCGAGGAACAATTGTTTGGTATCCGCTGGCATCTGGGCGAGACTCGTTCGTTACCAGCGTTAAGGGCCTCTAATGGCCTCCACTGAACTCGAGGCCCTTAAAATTTTAAACGTCCTTTTATTTATAGAGGCTCGACCGATATCGAGCCGTCGGATCTATTCGTTATGATTCGATTTTACACTTTCTTGTTAGGTTTAGTGTTTTGGGAAATATTGACACCTTTCATTGGTTACTGTCACGAGACTTAAGCTAAAAAAAAAAGCTGATGGGTTATGGTGATACACTGACAGATCCAAAACCTGCCAAGTGTTCATGATCAAATTTAGCAAAATTTGCAACATATCTTGCAAACGTTACATCTAAACTGCCTTTATCTTTAGTCATTCCCGCAGCGTCCCACTAACCACCATTAGAAAAAAAACCAGTAGACTTCCCGCCCACGAACCAAACCCGTCATAAATCGGTAAGTCGTTTAAAACGGTTAATTGCAGTCTGATTTATTAACGTCACCGTGCCTTATCTGTGGATCAGACGACACAGTCGTTAGAACATGCTATATAGCTGGAATTTCATCAATTTGTATCGCTTGTAATTGCATTGGATCTAGATATTAGACTAAATTAGGACCAGGTAACTACAGTTTAGGCGCATTGCTGTTAACAATGTGTACTGCCAAGTCGAGTGAGTGAGCATTTGGCAGTGCTGCGCAAATTGTGTTTTGGCAGTCATTGAATGTTCTTAATTCGTCAATGATTATATGCGTTATTAATTATGAATTATTACTTATTCGTCATTAGAGTTCGGTATAATTACATGGGTGCAGACGCTAGTATAATTTAGCCTCACCAGGTGGATAGATCTGGTAAGAAAGAGGGCACCATTGGATCGGCGAAACACGTTTTTTTCTTTCATTGTCCCTGTCAGTCTGTGATTCACTCGTTCTTCCTTCATATGAGATGTTAAATCCATATAGCATTACCGTTAAAAGCGCTACAGCACGAAACACACATTAAATACTAATAAGAACATGACTTATAGATTCCATAGTGCAACCGTACAATGCATTCAACACATAAATTGCACACAACGGTACTGTATTCACACAGGTGCTGGTGTCCGCTGCCGCAGGATAACTATGCGTCGGGACACGTCCTACTTAGTTATTAGAAGGGGAACAATACATATATAGGTGTTACTGTTCTGTGTATATAAGAGAAAACTTTTGATGTAGAAAGGTTTTTTTAAGTTATACTTCTTTCGGCGCGTTAGGGAACGATGCGCGCGCACACCGTCTTGAAAAACCGACACCCTGAAGTTAGCTAGTCAACATACACTCTGAAGTTAGCTAGTTTGTTTGTTTACTTTCGTAGTGTCAGATATTGACAAACCTAGGTTATTATTTTTAATCTACTGCTGGAGCTAGGAGGTTAGATTGTAAATTGTATAGGTAATTGATAATAGACCTTGTTTCTACCAAGGTAGGATAATATATTAACGCGAAAGATAAAAAATTTAAAAAGATTTTTATCTTGTTAATTACGCCAAAGAAGTATAACTTCTACATAAGTACACACACACTTTTTATTTTGGAAATGGTGCTGATGACATTTATACTTACTTGGTGAGGTGTTCCGCCAGTTGTATTTCCTAGCAAAAAAGTTAGGAAGTGGTGAGGGGCGAAAGTTTTGAAGGACTATCTTCATGTAATTTTCGCTGCTAATTCTCAACCCAATTTGCATAAATGACTTTTGATTTTGATGTTATCTTTCAACCAACCTGTCCTAAGTGTGTGCACTAGGAAACAATATATCAACCTCCATTCATATCTCCACAAAGTAGACCCATTAAGACCACCTACCTAATAAATAAAATCGTAAACTGAAATGTCCCGAGACTTATGGTAGCAGCACTCCGTCCATTAATATAATGTATCAAACAAAACGTCCAGTTTAAAAACATCGGAAACGATACGCTCTGAGAGGCTTCTCGATCAAACTGTTTATCTAGAATATTCCCACTCGGACGTTATAAATTACGTTCTCTTAGCACAGGGTGGCCAATTGACAGTGACAGTACCCGAGACAATTCACTTTTTTTGATCGGCTCATTTGAATTCAAATTATTTTTAATTGGCAACCTTTTAGATACGGGAAGATTGACGAATTGGGAGCTTTTATTTTTTCAAGGTGCAGTTACAAAAAAATGTAGCCAAAATGTAGAAATGTTACAATTTTAATAAACGAAACACGATGCTAAATCACTATGTGACATGTTTGATTTACGTAAAACACCAAAATGTTAGTTTTCGAAATAATTTATTCGACAGCAGACATTAACACTGTTAATTTTAATTGCAAATAAAAGTAGTATCACATTTTCGTCAGACCGGCCGACCATTTGGTTTTAATCGTTAACTTGATTAAAGACTGATGCACGCTAGAAACTGTAGGGACAATCAAAAGCCTTATCTGTCCGTAAAAAAGGCAAAAAGCCCTCGGTCCGACCATTGTTAGCGTACGATTGCGACAGCGCGATTAAGCAACGTGCTCAGCTAATTCGACTGAGGTTAACACGCAAACACACCATCATAGTATGCAATAAACCGAATGTAAACGTAAAAGAGATGTTTAGAATTAGTTTCCTTCCATGTTCTTGTCTCTGGATGAGTGGGTTATTCGTTAGATGATCATTTAAATGGTGGTAAATATTTGCGGAATTACCAGGCTGTTTCTAATAAGAGTTGAATTTATTGTTTGCTTGTCCTTTCCAATTAGGAGCAAGGTAATTTCAGGTGGTAGGAAAACGACTTTAGATTTAGAATTATTACGTACACCCCTAAGATCTATCCGCGTCTGCACTTTCCTGAAAATAATTTGAGTAATATTCGATAATTCTGAACCGTGCTGAAAATCAAGACCTAATCCGCGTGTCCGTGGAAATGAAGACATTTTTAGGTGACGTCACCGCGCGTCAGGTGGCCGCTTAGAATTCTGATCCGTCCATCATTAATTTGACAAATGGGCGAGCGAGGTGATGGCGGACGGCGGCGCGCGCCCCATCGCGTTCCTTCAATTTATTTGAATTTAGCATTCTGTTTTTGCGATTATTCGCCTAACATCCAATTAGGTTTTTAATAGACGTGTTGAATGAACTTCCCATTGTTTTTATTTTTTGTCTAGATGCTTCTTTTCGTTGTTGGAACGCACCCGTAAATGGCTTTTTGCAAATAGAACGCATCGCTTGTCAAATTGACGCGCTTTCATAATTCGATTTAAATATTTTTAATCCGCATTAATTCACGTTCAGTTATGGAAACAGAACATGACGCGTCTGTAAACAGAATTATAAAGCTTTTTGTTATATTTATTGTGATTTCCGTGTTGTAAAATTGTATTTTATTTATCTAAACGAGCCATGAAATGTATGATGGGCGATTTGTTTATTTTGATTCAGTTTTCCGACTTTCATGTGGGCAGTAAGAACGAAAATATATCGAATGTTTATTGATCGTTTTTTAATAAATGTGTTTTATTAAATTGTGTTGTTGCAATGTCGGTTATTACTAAGTGTTCGATTTCTCAAGTCTCCGTCGGAATAAGTTGTTCAATCATTCTAAGTTGTCTTCTGCCGTTCGAGGATTTTCTCATTTACACATACATTCAGTCAAAAAACTATAAAGTATCGGGAATGGATCATTTTTTTATGGTTCCAAATGATATTTTTTGTTTTTTAGTTTAGTTTTTGACTGCCTCGTTGGTCTAGTGGTCGCAAGCGCGACTGCTGAGCATGAGCATGAGTTTTTCCATCAGGAATTTCTCAATAGCAACTAAGTACGGAGTCTGGATTTGCGCCCGGTTGATGGCAATAGGCTCACCTCCTATTACATGGGACTTAAAAACATAACTGGTGAAATGTGGGTGTACTATTAGGTATACTTCTGGCTTACCCTTCGGGGTTTAGAGGCGTGATATTATGTTTTTTAGTTTAGTTTGTAGTAACTGTTTTCCATTTTGGCGTGGAGTTTGAGTTGAATCTGTTATTTAGATTAAATACAGTGCTGTTTTAGTACGT
This sequence comes from Lycophotia porphyrea, assembly GCA_950005105.1. Classification (NCBI taxonomy): domain Eukaryota; kingdom Metazoa; phylum Arthropoda; class Insecta; order Lepidoptera; family Noctuidae; genus Lycophotia; species Lycophotia porphyrea. Next base: position 15,673,386 of record OX465402.1, read on the forward strand.
TTATTGATATGTACATTATTTACAAACTACAAATCTAAAATAGTAATAAAAATATGTACAAGTATCAAAAGGGTTACAGGGCGTCAAAAAATTCGTCCACATCGTTGTCAATAGGAAAAATGCCCAGAAGGCTGGCAGCATTGCCACGTTGGATGGCAATGCTGATTCTTTGGCCATAAAATAGGCCCGCCCTCTGGTCACGTGAAGAGTCGACCAACCGCTTGGCGATTTCCCGAAATACTAAGTGGGCACTCGGACCCCATGGCCCTAGTTTTAGTTAGATCATATCTAGTGTGTATTGCGAATTTCATAATGGACAAAAACATCGAACAAAGAGTTTGTCTTAAATGCATCGCCAATGGAATTTCGTGTTCAGAGTCCCTGAAAATATTACACAAGGCTTACGGTGAATCGACTTTATCAAAACCACGTACTTATGAGTGGTATAAAGCGTTAAAAAGCAGTCGAGATGTGATGGAAGATTTGCCTCGCTCTGGTAGGCCATCAACGTCATCAACTGAAGTTAACATCGCAAAGGGAAGCAAATAGTGACTGCAAATCCTCACTTAAGTTTGACAGAGATAGCCGCTGAACTTTCTGTGTCTCACGAATCGATCCGTACCATTTTAAATAATCACTTGGGTATGAAACAATTCCGACCCAACTTTCATGAAACGCATTGTTACTGGTGATGAGACGTGGGTTTACAAGTTTGACATGCAAACTAGTCAACAAGCTTCGGAGTGGTGCCTTCCAACTGAACCGAAATCGAAAAAAACACGCCAAAGTCGACGAAAAAGGCTAGATTTGTGGAAAGAAAATTCATGGATTTTGCACCACATTAATGTGCCTTCGCACAAGGCCATCATAGTGAATGAATTTTTGACCAAAAACACAAATACCATCGAGCAACCACCTTATTCAACAGATATGGCTCCAGCCGACTTCTTTCTTTTTCCTAAACCCAAATTACCACTTCGTGGCACCCGTTCTCATTTGGTCCAAAGACATAAAGGAGAATTCGTGGCGAGAACTGAACTCAATTCCGGAAAAACCGTTTAAAAAGTGTTTTGATGATTGGATTATTCGTTGGCGTAAGTGTATCGTTTCCGAAGGAGCGATTAAATAACTTTGGATGAATAACTACCATTTTGTGTATTATTAATCGTTTCCCGGTAGTTTCTTGACAGAGTAAGTACATACCTAGCTTGGAGCTTTCTGAACAGCTTTCAACTTTTGGCCTATTCCGAACCTATCTACCTACAAATGGTGACAGCATTCCAAATGGAAAATTACCCGAAAATATAGCAACAAGACGCTAAGGTGGGGGGGGGGGGGCTTGAAGATAAATGAGAATGATCCGTAATTAGAGCAAGTACCAGGCGAGCATACAAGACGGGAGTATTTGGTGCGACCCGCATCGGCCACACGCAATCCATCACTGCACCAAATTAGTTCGCGCGCCGGCCGCAGCAGCCGCACCGGTGCTACTGCCGCACTCATTAGCGGTCGCTTGAAACCCTGCGCTCTTGGTGTTTAATTGTTATCATCATTAAAATATTGACGTTATTTTAGTGTCGTCATCGCGTAGCTTAATGGAAAAAGGCCTATACAGCAAAACCCACGAAACTGGCTTAAAAACCATAGTTTACCTACGGTAAACAAAGTCAGTCAGCACTAACTACTGTTTAAAACATCATTCTGTCTCGGAAACGGATTAATTCGCTTTTAGGGCAATCCTCAAATCAAAATCCTGTTTCCCACAGCAGAGCAAATACTTCCTCTCCCTTTTATACCAATTCTGACTTTTGCTAGTGCCGACCAGTCCTTAAGCTAGACGCAATAGCTACACTTTAGCTGGCTATATCTTAGCCCTACCTACACAAAAACACAGTCTCCACTAATTTCGCCCCGGAAAGCCAATCTTTTATTTCCCAACCTTACCTGTACCAACAAAATTCAAATTCTCCGCCAGATGTTGTCCATAAATAACTGTTTGCACCTCAACCCTTCGGGCTGTAGTACAAAATAAATTCGGCGCACACGTCACCAATCAAAGCAATATGGCGCCGGGTCGGCTATTATCGCAATTGCATGTTATTCCGCGACCCTGTCTTGGGCTAAGGGCACGAAATCCGGGGGTCAGGCAGCGTTTTTGGTGTTATTATTGATGATTTTAAAAACAGTTCTTGTAGCAATAATTGCTGGAATTATATTATTTTCCACAAAGTCTTTAATTTTTTGGCTGAAAACCCTAGTGTTCGAGATCAAACGAACCTTAAAACCCCAAGAAAAAGCATGAAACGTAAAGTACGGAGATTCACTTTCTTCTCTGTCATTTTTCCACCTCCTACATTTCTTTTGAAACGAAGAACTTATCGTTCTTGGTCCATATCTTTATCCAGGACAGGACATAACATCAGTTAGGAACTTCCCTCCACACATAGCTTCTCCTTTCTTTCTTCTTTACAAGACATTATTTGGAACTACATAAATATTGGACATAGTATATCCAATAACTTCGGTCGCCCTCTCACCGCTAACCTCGGGGCCACGCGTAGCAAGCGTTTTGACACCATCTGCGACACTTTGAGATATTTACTGCCGATTTATGCCGCCTTGGTGTCTAATTAGTTGACTGTTAATTGTACCTACAGCCTATTAAATTTGGAAACGCGTATATTAAAAGATGGTTGTTAAATTTCATCTAAATTTAACAACCTCCTACTGTCAGAAATTACGATATTATGGATATTTATTAAAACTAAATCAATAATATGACTAATAGTGGATCTATACATCTTTCAACATCATCTATCTATCTATAATCACTTTACTTTTCTTGATCCTGAAAAACAAGGCACAAAGCTTCGAAGTACAGTCATGTTCCCATGATTCATAATACCTCGTTGCACAAAATCATAAAATCAGAACGTCTGTGGAAACTCAAAACAAAATAAATCGATGGCGCGACAGAGTCGGGTCCCCCTCGCAATCGCAGAATAAAAACAAATCCGTGTACCCCGACAATTAACGCAGTACCATGTGTTACTCATTCCGTGTGATGAGGACCCAGAAACTGAGGGTCTGGGGGTCGGGGGGTCGAACTGGCGATATATTGCGCCCGGTAATTACACCCAGCGGCTACCAGGCTGCCATAGGATTAAGGAGCTATACGCCTTAAAATGAAGCATTTTCCGCTAACGTAATTTATTAGTGGCGATTTTTGCTTCTCCACTTTATGTAGCTCTGGTAAATTAATACTAGTGCGATTTATTGTTTTCACTTTTGTTGTTGTTGACTTTTATTTTTTTTGTAAAAAGGTTTTGTAATGGACAGCGTAGAAAGTTAAAATTAGAGGCTTTTTGCTTTCAAAACGCCAACTGTAATAGTAGTTTTAGGCGCGTTCTGCAAACAAACGTTACTGCAGATAGAAAACATAAGCTTCCTCAATCAAAAGGACGTAGTTTCTAAAAATAAACTGCAGACAAAATAAAACTACCAGTCCCCTTAAACGAATCCAACCCATATTTTGTACACAACCATGACAATAACGCTAATTCACGCTTAATAACCAAACATCCTTCGAGCGCAAGAGTCCATTACGAAAACAACATAGGCAATATCCTTAACAATCTCTATACGCCTCCTGATCCCCTGGTTATAATATTTACTGGTCACACCTATAATTGCCTGATTTAAGGCAGTTTGTATGCGCGGGCGTCGGCGGTGGATTTCATGAAAAATATTTATTGTCCGCCCGGACTTCGTGGATTAGACGTATTTGTACGTGACGGAGTCGCTTGGACCTTTTGTTTTACACGACGGGTATTTTCCTGGTTGCTTTTGTGAAATGTTTCAGTTTTAGTAAGTCCTTGCAAAGATTTTGACAGATTCTATCATAATTTTGCGTCCAAAATAAACTTACAACAGAGATATCTTACCTATATATGGGTAATCAATCAACAGGATAACACAGCTCTCCGGATATCTCAGACATCAAAACGCGATCCGTCCGTCGGCCAGTATCCACACTGGATTTGTCGGATTCCGTCAGTATTTGTTGCGGAATCCAAGTATTATTCACCCTTTTGAGTCTCTGTATCGTCTGGCAATGTTTGGTTAAGCTCACCGGGATCCTTTTTGTAGTGGGAATATCAAAACAAAGTTCTTAGATTACGGTAATCCATGAGAATATTTCATCAAAATAATATTTTATTATTTTCCAACTCTGCCAAATTGTTTTAATTATTCTCCTACTTCCAAATAATGAAAAAGCAATTTGGCACGTAAATAAATAATTACTAGGGGTTCATACGTACCGAGCAAGTTTGTATTTTGAACCAATTACTTGGGCAATATGTTATATGTCTGTTGAATAAGTAATCTCATCGCGAGTGGGACGGCGGGCCGCGGGATGGCGGGACAGCGGGACGCGGGATCCGATGCGCGCACTGCATTCCCAAATTAACTGTCACTATGAATTTTGTACGAACGCTGGGATATTCTTCCGATTGCTTTGTGATTCGATTAGTTTTTGTGATAATTGTTGTGTAATTACCGCTTCGATACGCACCCGTAATGGTTACATACGCAGCGGCGCTGTGAACCGATTGTAAAATAAATTATTTCGTAGCTTGATGGTCAAGTTTTTAATTAAAATCCGTGTCAATGCGTAGAATCATGCAAAGGGCAGATGAAATACGAAATAAACGAAGTGATGTGTATCCCAAATACTTTAATGAACATAAAAATCATCATAAATTAACCCTATAATGAAACATACGAAATTGACGGCAAGCATACAGTGGGAGGGTTGAGGCCGAACTATCCCTTGCAAGGGTCCCTGTAATTACTTGAGCGAAACATGGCTGCGCGTCCGATGCGTCTAATGTGTTGTTAATATCAAGATTAGTTCATTAACTCTTCATCCGCTGGCCCGGGGTCCATAACACCCCGGTCCGCCGGGAGAGGGGTCCCGGCGCAAAAACGGCAAATTTTACGACTCTTAAGAGGGTATCTGTTAAATCGCGCTTTGTATTAATTTTGACGGCGACTGTTACTGTTATTTTGATGTTTTAGCTGCAATTAACTGTGAGGTTTTAAGATTACATGGCTTAACCTTTGTTTTCCTTGTGTAAAATTATAATTTTGTGCATTAGATAGAGGTTCTATGGTTTAACATTTAAATTGAATGCCTGATGTAGATCGTTTGATTATAAATGCATTTTAAGTTGTTTTAAAAAATAAAATGATCATATGAAACACCATGTTACTCAGGAGCCATTTAACCCAAAAATGCCATTAAATTCAGAATGCAATCATAAAAAATCAACGTTCAAAATACATTGTTTTCCGCATCATAAAAGTAATAAATCACAAAATTCATGAAATTCGAAACATAGTTCAACAATAGAGCACACTTTGACATTACCAAATTTACATTTCTATATGTGTTTATTTTATTTGTGACAACGGTCCGGGCGATAGCAGGGGCGCATAAATCATAAGCGATCTGGATTTGTTCGGAAGGGTTGGCGATACAATTGTTTGATGCACATTATTGCACATGCGCGTGATATATCTGTTTGGTATGCAAATGCGACTAATTGTAATAAGATTTGGTACATTACCGCGTCATCTGAGCTCGGAGGGGACGTTGTTTTTATTTTATTAGGTGCTGTATGGTGGAGTGTTGGCGTTGCAGTTGTCTGAGCTGATTTAGTAGTGTTAAACAATTACATTTTTGCTACAAGAGAAGTTTTAGATTAATTTCTGATACTTTGGTTTATGCCTTCGTTACTCAGAAACTTTCAAAGTCCGGACGTTTTTGAATCACCGTGAGCTAGAAAAGGGTTAAGAATTAATAATAATTATAAGAATTTATCCAACTACTAAAACATTAAAAGCACTATAAATGAACAACAGATTCTATGACGAAGTTGCAAAAAAACTAGCATAAGTACCAAATAAACATGATATGGATAGAGGAAACACATCCCACATATTATAATTAGTAGAAAAACACATCCGCCCAAGAGAATCACATTACGTAACGATAATTGGGGCGGGCCACTCGATCTCATGATGTCCTGGTACCAACTTATTATTGCAATTGCTAGATTTCCCCGGCTTTTCCCTAAATAGGGAAAGTTAAAAAGGTGATTTGATCCGGCAAGCACGTTCCGGGCAAAGGGGGGTTGAAAATAGGGATGGAAGTCGACCAACGTACCTACAGAGTATAAAATTTAATTTCGACTTCCAAGTTTTTGGATTTTAATTACCTGAGAGCGAATTAAATAATGAGTATGCGGGGTTGAGTGGAATTCCTTCAGTTAACGCTGAGAATTCGCATTTTGTGAGAAGGCGACGTCGGGGGGTTGCTGTAATTTATAATTTATCCTTACTTACTTGATTTGGAATTACAATATCACGTAAGATTACATTTAGCAACACTCCGTAGGAATTCATTTGCTAAAGAACAAATTCGGTTGGTAGCAATTTCCTGACGTTTGAATGTTCATGCGTAATTTGACACAAATTGACAAGTTATTTAAAGGGTCTTTTCTTCACATGAATGTGGAGTATTGTTTTCTAATGCAATTATCACATAATTATTTATTAGTTAGTTGCCTCAATTTCCTTCGTCATGGCGTCGCAAAAATCGGTAGTGCGCGATCTTAAGCCCTGGGGGTGTACGATCCACCCCGAATTAAGCGTTAATTAGGGAAAACGGTATTTATTACCCCCAGGTAATAGCTCACTCTACCACCTGCTGTTTATGTAACTAAACACAGGAAAAACTTTATTTTCTCGCCCGTTTCGTTTATTCCTTTTAATCGTCTGAGAAAATTGGTTTTATGTTTTGTTTTTGAGATTTACTGAATGTCGTATTTGAGAAAGTTCTGAATGGTCTCTCCTGGAACTATTTGTGCAACTATTTTTTTGACAGGTTTGCATTTTAAACTTAGATGACCAAAGAGGACCGCCTTTCTTTCTGGTCATTTAAAATGAAGCATTGACCGCAATATAAAATATGTATGTTTCTGCTCGGTCCATAAATTATGATCTAACAATATTCATACCAAATTTAAGCTAGTTTCGAAACATTTAAATTACAAACACGAACTGAAATTTCCACAAAACTTTTATCGGACACCCCCTTGTCCAGGGTAAATCCCAAAATCGTAATCCCGAGGTACTAGGGCGACATAGCTTATCGCCGGTGGCCGGAGCCGACGCCAAATGAAGGCATTAGTTTTCATAAAGCCGGCCGAGATAGCCCCCGGTCACTCCCTTCTGAGGGATGCTCTCCTAGTACCTAGCTTGATATATTGTCGAATGATATTTGAAACCTTTTTGATAAGCGAATCTAAAGTTATTTCAGTAGTCGGTACGGTTTCCAGATAATAGTCTAGTCATACGTCTTATCGTGTCGGAATATTTTTATACCAGAAAAAGATCACCGAATTTCTAGGAATACCGAATAGCGGTATCGGTTCAAAGAGCTACATGATTCTGAGTACACATCTCTGTGATAGGACATTCCATTTCTAGAATCGTTTCGGAAAATATGTGTTAAAAAGAAAATTAACTCTGTAGCCATCACTCCTGCCCTTATCCCAGTTTATTTAGGCTCCGCGCAGCAAGCGCTTCCATTCTTCTCTTTTACTTGTCATATCAGTACCCTTTGTAACCAAGTTTCAAAAAATCTATGGGTACATCTTGCTCAACCCTGGCAAAATACTGGTTCAGCAGAATTCGACATAATTCATTACGACTTGCTTGTTTTTCCCGCCTGTTTGTGCGAAGAACTTTTGCGGAAACGGAAAACTAAGATTATGCTGATATGTATGTAGATAATATAATTGAATAGCGTTATATATTATGTGATCGTATCTATGTGTCGATGTTAATCCTGACTAGGGTAGCATGTTTGTTCGGAGTCTGTGAAGAGGCTGAAACTTCGCCGGTTCTAAGTGACAGCGCAGTGGAGAGCTAAGTCTGTTGTTTCGCATAATGCAATACGCTATGATGGCATGATAGCCTAGTACATGACAAAGTAAAGTGACATTCTATAAGCGATATAGCTCATGAAAAAGTCTAAAATGTATTGGATTGACGACATTAAAAGCTATATCACCTTTAACTACTGAACTGATTTCGATGTTCGGCACACATTACTGGACCATAGGATACTTTTTAGACTGCCTCGTTGGTCTAGTGGTCGCAAGCGCATCTGTTGATCTTGTTGTGTCTGTTGGTCCTGGGTTCGATTCCCGGGTCGGGTAAAATATTATTAGGTTTTTCCATTAGGAATTTCTCAGTAGCAGCCATGCAGTCTGGATTTGTGCCCGGTTGATGGCAATAGGCTCGGCCCCTATTACATGGGACTACAAACATAACTGGCGAAATGTGGGTGTACAATTAGGTACACCTCTGCCTAACCCTTCGGGGATTACAGGCGTGAAATTATATTTAGGATACTTTGTATCCCGTTATCAGGATTCTATGGGATAATTCACAACCTCCACGTGAGCATAGCAGCGGGAATCGCTACCTAATTACTTAATTAAGTATTACATAATTATTAAAGTTGCGTTTTTATTAATTATTATCTTATTCTCTTTGTTTCAGGTTTATCAACGCGAGACGTAGGATAGTGCAGCCAATGATAGACCAGTCAAATAGAGCAGGTAACATTTGTCATAGACAACGGCGTACCTAATCTATACATCTATATCTATACATCTATTAATCTATATCTTACTTACATACAGATAAATAAAATTGGAGTGTCTGTTTGTAATATTAAAATAACCGCTTTTTCTAAGTGCATATGGATGTATACACGGTACATATACCAAAACAACATTTTTTCAATTTTTGTCTGTCTGTCCGTTTGTTCCGGCTAATCTCTGAAATGGCCGGACTGATTTTGACAGGACTTTCACTGGTAGATAGCTGGTGTAACAAGGAGTAATTTAGGCTACTTTTATTTTAGATAAATAATTAGGGTTCCGCTCCAAAAAAAAAGTAAAACTCTTGAAATTGATTACAAAATTCGATTCAAATAGGCGAGTGCTTATATTAGTGAGGATTTTTTAATAATAATTTCACGCGAACGAAGGTCGCGGGCAACAGCTAGTGTTAATTAAACACGGGTAAAGCAGATTTTCTTTGCTTGTTAGAGACAACTTTCTCTGTTCATAAAAATTTAACGTAAACATTATAAGACCATCTGATCAATGAGCCAATGTAGATATAGTAAGGAACATTTAAAACCGGCTAAGTGCGTATCGGGCCACGCCCAATGTAGGGTTCCGTAGTTGCTCATTGCTCATCAAAATATGGAGACACTTCCTACGGTCCGATTTGCCTCAGAATGATGATTTTTATTGTAATATAAATAATAAAAAAAAACAAACTTACATTTGCAGTTGAAAAATCTGTGCTCCCATACATTATGTTTAGGAAAATTTGTTTTCCAAGTACATTTTATAAGGTCAACTACTCGTAAACTTGTAAAGCCTACTTAGCTGTAATAGTTTTCCTATAATTTCGTTGTATATACTACCACCGTGAATTTTTTGCCGTTTAGCTGGTAGGGATACTTGAGTCTTACAATAATTTGCACTTAAAGCTTAATATTTCAAACAAATAATCGAAAAATTATTTGAACAAACTCGTAATATTTTTTAAAGACCTATCCAACGACATCCCACACTATGAGGTACGCGAGAAAAAAGAATCCCCACTTTTACGTTTAGGTACAGGTATACCCTAAAAAAATACTAATATGTATTTATTTATTTAACTGCCTTTAACTATCATTACAGGTCTTTAACCTAATGCAATAATATCCTAGTCACACACACAAGATTAAAGCACCAAATACATCAAGATTTGTAACAGTGTGAATAATAGTATTTTTGCGAATTCACCCCAGTGACATGTAAAAATATCAATTTCTACTTGAATGCAATTGATGGTGCGATTTGTCGAGTCCTATTTTTTACCACTTTGTCGGTATAACTAATCTGTATATACATGCCAAATTACAGCCTTAAATATGGACATGGCGAAACTATAAGGGTGACTACGTTGTTGGCTACGTAATCCTGAAAATTGACTATCAACATGTATCCATGAATTCTAATCAAAACTGTCATTTGTCATGAATGGCAAATTGAAGTAACGCGCCAATTTGAAAAACGAAAAATTCCCTGACTGTACTATTATAACAAAAAGACTGTCTAGGGATGTCAAATCATTTCTTAACCCCCAACTACTTTCCAAAAAAGTCCCAACGGGTAAAAATAAGACTTCAAACGTCAATACCATTCCATATCCAAAATTCAAGACGCCATTACAGGGACATTAACGCGTTCTGACCGCGTCACGTATCGCTCGGACATTTCAAATATTCTCCGAGCACGCCCCCAAACGACTTTGAAGTCTAAAATCGAGTTTGCTGACCACAAAGTACGGAGTGGTTCATAGAATATGCAGGCCGTCGCATGCGGCCAGTAACGCCGCCGTCCCATGAGGATGTTCTAGCTTTTAGCGCTGACCGCTCGTGGAATTATGACTGCCTGGTACGCCCCAGCTGCGTTTAGAAAGTAGATTAGATAGAATTACTTTACTCAGAGGAAAATAGAGTGTATTGTTTTTGAATATCGGTAGTTTGAACCAGACATTTGGAAGAATTTACTTTATCGAAGATCTTTCTATGTTTGGAAGATTGAACCAACCTATTTTCTCAATAAACTAAACCACAATGTGATGTGAGATCTCTAAGTAATAAACTGCTTTTAATTTAAATGTGCAACAGGCAATTTAACTACAAGAACGATTTAAAACGCTTGCGAATCACAAAACCCACCGAAATACCCGCCCGATAAAACCTTTTTTTTACCCATCCTGTCGACAATATGGAATAGAATTACAAACGACCAATTCTATTTTTACTTTGTAATTGTAGCACAGTCCATAAAACGTTCCCGGGCCCCCCGTACGTAGCCAACAAAAATTCCGTCCGGGGGAAAAAAAGGACGTCGCAGAAAAAGGGCTTACTCCTGCGAACGCAAGAAGGGTAAAAAAGAATAATGTCCGAATTCGTTGACCCGTCCCGAGCTATCCATCACTCGCCCCTCCGTCGACTATCGGCGATGTATGCTACCCCGGTACCTTTATCTAGATGTGTGGATGTTGCCCCCCTTTTCTATTTCAAGATTAGAAACGGGCATTTTCTTCATTTCTTGTTAATTTCGTTTATGAGAAAGGAGACAATACATCAGAGGTTTCAATCGCAAGATCCGGAATTTTCTTGATTAAAAGCTGAGCAAGATGTTTACTTCAGATTTACAGGATACTTATCTGGGCATTGTTGAAACACATTGAATATGAAACAGAAAACTTCTATCGTAATAAAATCTGTTTTCTTTTCATCCAGTTTTTGTGTTAGAAATTGATTATGAGCTGGAATGCATATAATCCACTGCATAGCATCTTTGTGTTCAAGAACTTTACACCGGTTGGAAAACTGCATTCGTTTGCCCAGTACAAAATGGTATCGCATTAAAGTTACCGGGCTGTCAGCACTCAAATATCGCAACACCAAACACCGGGAGTACATAAACCGGGCACAGTTCTAAATCTCGCGAACCAAACGGGCGGATGTGGCCGCCCAGCCAAGTTTGCCGACGACGGAAAATGGAAAAACCGGAGGGGTGGAAGGATAGATGGAAAATTGTTTTGGCAATGGACTAAAGAAAATGGCCACCGCATTTCCTGCGGTCAAGCCAAAAGGCGCTTTTCCAATCACTATATTATTTGTCGTGCGGCCTCCCTGCGTTTATGTATTCCTGGTGCGTGCGATGTGCTCCCGTGTTTCGTTTGCCAACCTTCCCTATTTGCAGCAATTCGGTTGACTGATTTTCAGCTATTAAGTTCACTCAAAAATAATGTTTTCTGTATCTCTCTCTTGGTTTTAATACTGCAGCCCGTCCAATGAATGACACAACATTCTCTTACCCTTCCCCAATGGGGTCGGTGCAGAATGTCTTCTTCTTCCAAACTTCTCTATTACTCGTCATCTCAGAAGTCACCTCCTGAAATGATTTCTAGCCATATCATCCTGCACACAGTCCATCCATCGTTTTTTTGGTCTTGGACTATCAATACTAATCAGTAATCATACGTTTGGTTCCAGGCATCTCCCTCCCATTAGCAGTACGTTAACACAGTCTATCTCAGTAGTTCGGCGTGTACACACGGTGTGTCGCAGCGCTAATGAATTTATTATAAGCGCATAAATTGCCCTCTGATGCGACCCATTACATGCTTGACTGTAAATTACAATTCGTTGGAGCACCGAACGATCGTTTATTGGGCATTGGGCGAGGATTAAAATCCGTTCTCTCGTCACCGATGCATTTATTAAAAGCGAAATTAATATTCATATTTTTGGAAACTAGCCGATCGGCTTTGTTGACTCTGTGGTCGAGGAGATGATTAACCGCTGTAGCTGTAATTAGACCTTGTCAATATCCGGAAAAATTGTTTGGAGAGAAAATAATTAAATGTCGGTAGTGCTGTTTCATTAACGGGATTAATGTGGTTAATTAATAATTTAATATGAAACCTCCTAACGTAAAAATTTTAAAAGAACGCCAGAATGTTCATTCTTGCTTCGCTAACACATACAGCCGCATTTAGTATGACGTCGTCAAGATGACTTCCTCCTAAATCATAGTATCCTGGTAGTTGTGCCCCTGTCGGGCGCCCGTTATTGCTTCCTGCGGCCCTGGTAGGAGACACGCGTCACTGGTCCGACTCAATCACCCACTTTTGCATTGTTTGCGAAAAAAGCAATAAAAATCATTCCGTACAAAAAAAAGGAAAACTGTCGTAAATGTTTTTCGACAAAAAAAAAACAATGCATATATATGATGTGATGTCGGTTAAAGCTAAGTAGGTAAGCGTCGCGCGTCAGTTAAGTGGTAGTAAACTATAAATCTATTAATTTTGAGTTGTTTTTTTATTACGACCTATTTTTAATTTGTAAGAAAATCTTTACGAAATCCATTTTAATAGACAACACCGAAAAAAAAATAACCTACAAAAGATAATTCTACAACAAATTACAGCTTCATTCTCAAGACCTTCACAGCGCAGTTAAAAATTCTCCAACAGACCATTGTGAGAAACGCAATTGCAAAACTCAAGAAATCCGTTCAATTTTACCACAAAACTGTTATGGCTTCCGCTTGCGATATATCCATGGGATTATCAATCGTGATGTAATGGTGTTCGTCCATTATAGTCGTCGATTTCCGACATCCAAGGGGTCTTTATGGTAGTACGCACCATTGCGCCTTGAGAGCGCGGGACACATACAGAACCACTAATGTATAAAACTTGTCTATAGTTTTTCGATTACTCGAGATTTCTAAACAGAAAGCGACAAAAGTTCTTGTGAAAAACATTTTGTATGAAATCTTGCAAGGAAAATCTGCTTTTAAAATAAGAATTGTGCTATGCGAAAAGTTAAGTTATAATATAGTAGTGGTTTCTCCTAGGCTCAGATTACAATGTGATATAATAGTTTGGAAATTAAAATAAAATTCTTGATGACATAATTATACAGCATGATTTAAAAAATAATAAAAAATTCATTTAACAAAACGATTAAAAAAAAATCTTTTTTTAAGCATACATACAGCATGATTTTTTTTTAATTCTCTTTCTTGCCTGTAACGACAATACCCAGGTAAAGCTGGTGATACAGCCAGCCTAATTAACCGGGCAGTTTTCTACCCCTCAGTATTCCCTCACGCGGGCCCCAGCGGCGCGTACAGCCCTGAGGCGACCATGGGCTACATGATGGATGGCCAGCAGATGATGCACAGGCCGCCCACAGACCCCGCTTTCCACCAGGGATATGCGCATTACCCAGCTGAATACTACGGCCACCATCTCTAATGCAACCTGCATAACTTGTACATGTGAGTATTCAATATTTTTCATATATTTTAATTGTTTATCGATGGCAAACAAGCCGAATGCCTACCTGATTGGAAATAATCCAGCCGTCTGATGGAGATCTCCAATTTCAGAGATATTTACAATACCAGAGGCACTTTAAATTCTTTTTGTACTCCGATTCGTTTAAAATATCGCTATTGTATTATTGCCAGCTTTGGAAACGCCGCCACTAACAACTAGTCTAAGCAAGCGCATACTTTACTAGAATGCTTCATTTTGTATGATACATAATTATTATAATCTGAATTGATGAGCTCACAGGAAGAAGGAGCTCGTGGATAAATAATAACAGCCGCTTAGGTCGATCTAGGTTAAGCCGTGCTTGTCTAGGTTGGTCTGTGGATGGGTGATCACCCATTACATACCGAATTTCCTCCGTGCCTCGGAAGGCACGCTAAGCCGTTGGTTCCGGCTGTCATTTAAAGATCTTTGACAGTCGTTAGTTAGCGGCCCAAAAAAGTCTGACAACCAGTCTTACCAAGGGGTATCGTATTACCCAGTACTAACTAGGTTGTGGAGGTCAGATAGGCAGTCGCTCCATGTAAAATACTGGTATTCAGCTGCATCCGGTTAGACTGGAAGCCGACCCCAACAACATAGTTGGGAAAAGGCTAGGCAGATGATGAAGTATGAGCAAACACAGGTCGGTTACACAATGCTGTTAGAGATTGACTAAGGTGTTATAAGAGCAACATGGGCACCAGTTTTGCGTTCGACTTCTTTAAGTTATGTTATGACCCTACCCACTATTATTTAAGTACCCCAGTATAAAGTTCATTCTAGAACGAATTTATGAAACCTCCAGAATCATGTCAAATATTTTTCATGGCATCTTTTATGCATTTTAAATTGTAATCGACCCATTTATAACTCCGATTACACGAAAATATTTCAAAGAAAGTCGTTGATATACGACTGAATTATAATTATGCTGTTACGGCTAACGCATAAAATGCATAATTAATGTTTAATATATTCAGTTGTAAATAACATAACGAAACGTCAATATATTTGTATTTTTATTTACAGATATGAATAACGTTGACATCGCGCGGGCTGGCTGTCCGTGAGCCACTGCCGCACTCGCCCAGGCCGAACAACGCCTTTTGTGATACTGGCACGTGATAACTACAGGAGAACGATGCTACATGTACATAAAAAAAAAAACTAAAATAAAAAAAACGCGACATTTTTGTAATATTTGAAACAGTATACGATCTCCTAAAATTAAGTTTTGAAGTCAACTTTAATGGTTAAACTAAAATTGTAAATGTTAAACGCGAAGTGACATGGACGCTGAAACATAATGGTGCAATCACCTATTATAAATAACGGTTTTATCACTCGGAACAATAGGAGCAAAGTTGATGAATGTAACAATAATGTGGTTTGATAGTTATCGTATAAATATTTATAGCTAATTGTGTATTGTTATTACGTAAATATAAATAAATAATTGAATAGTTGTGTAAGTTGTAACTATCACAGTACTTGGGTCGCTGTCGACAGAAAGGTGAAATAGATATGGGACTTTTTTTTGTAAAGGAGTTGTATTAATAGGTTTTAGATTTTTCGAAGCAACTTTCTTTGTTATTTGAGGAGCGGTGTGGACTGCAGGCGGCGTGGGGCGGCGGTGCAGGTCATCCGCCGCTCGCTCGCCACAGATGCTCGCACGTCGCACTCGCCCGGTGTGCACCGCTCCTTACTATTTTCAAATGTATAACTGTAAATTGCGTTTACGTGTTGCGTCTGTTACCTACCAGCTAATTTATTAAATGTAATTATCAAGCTCAAATTGTACATCTATAACGAATGTCAATTTCTTGAAAGTTAATTGTCCGCGTTTAATTTACAGAAAACATTTTGAATACATATCTTTGAATTATATATTTATTGTAATGATATTGTATATCGAATATCGTTTCTCACCTTGCCTTGGTGTTCGATAATGTAGCACAATTTGTAACCGATGTATACGAATCACAAAATGATATTTTACAATGTTAAAAAAAATGAGATTTTTAGGTCTATTTTTTGTCTTGTGGATGATACCTGATATTGATTGCCTTCTATGTTACCAGGAGACCATACACTTGAGAAGATGTGCAGATTAAAAAATAAGTAAAAAAAGTATAAAGGTCGTGTTCGACGAGAAGGAACCAGTCTGTTGTTTGTTTTTTAATCTGTAGATCTTTCACACATATATGTATTTATAATTGTGTGATTTTCATGACTGATGAGAATCTGTGAGCTTCTCCTAGATTACAAATAACTCCGTGGTGTAAAAATGAACTTTTTGCGTAATTATAAACGAATAATTCTAAAATTTACTTATTGGTGTCGCCACGGAATGACTTTACTGTGAGTGTTGATTATAAAATTAATGATGTTTTTCATGGAATTTAATAAAATTCAATGGTGTTACCTAAACAGTAAAATCACGTCGAATAATAATATGTAGATGAGAAACATCAAAAGTTAAATTAGCCACTGTAAAAATGGAAATATAAATATCAAAAATGTATACGAATGTCGAAATGATCGCTCACAGTACAGTAGTAATTAACGATGTTTTCCAAAAATATTTCACGTGAACCACTTTATAGTAATGCGTTGCATTACGGCCTTATGTCATGTATACGAACGGGAGATATGAAATGTCATCATTGGTCCTAAGCTACGATAAACTTTGATAGCAGACTAAGTTATCCGAGAACAAGCTTTATTCTAGGCTAAATAAGACCACCGTATTGTCTTTTAACTTGCAATACGACTGTTTGTGACGTTATTTAAAAATATATATAAATATATCTTAGAATATTAGTGTACGTTTCATTTCTCATATTTTTTCAAATACCTGTTAGCGAAATAATATGAAGATTTTATTCATTCGTTTTAGTAATACGAATTTTAAAAATGGAATAGTAAGGGTTTCCGAAAATGTCTTTTCGGACAGTCGTATCGCAACTTATCGTCTCATTTTAGAAAAAAGTTTGTTAACTTTTGTAAATAATTAATCATCAAATATTATACATACGTCATTTTTACTTTGTATAAATACAGTTTTTCCCCAATGAAGTCTCAGTATTAAATAATTGGAAAGAAAATATTTTTTTTCTCTTGCAACACCGGACTTTGTTGATACACAATTATTATTGTTATTTGCATTGCGTGTAATATATTTTTATTAAGAGGAAAATCTTAAATAGTAGTTGTTAGGTATTAATGTATTAATTGAAGAATTTTATTTTGATTTTTCTCTTTATTATATATGTATATGTACATTATATATAATGATTTGAAAGTCATCAAGTTATTGTAAATATAGCTACTAAAAATGGTGAACATGAGCGTCTGTCAGCGGTACATTTTTCAATTCGATGAAAAAAAGTTAATTATATATTTGTATTGTATAATTTCGGCGAATTACATATTATAAATAAAACTATACGATTAATAGTGAACTGGTTTATATAAATGATAAAGTGACAGCTGACGCTGACGGGCCGTTGTGGAGGAAATCTGACGAAACTGTGTCGGCATTATGAATGCTACGAATTGTGTAAAAAATATTAAAACCTAAAAAAAATGTCTTGTTTCATTTTTGCATAACCTCTTTCTTAAGTCAATTCAATACATGAACCCAAGTTTGATGAAATCATTGACATCAGTGTATGCCAATGCGTACAAATAATTAAGAAATCTTAAACTATCATGAGTGATTTACAAGAAAAGTCTGTTTCTTTATACGTTGAAAAATTAACAAAATCGACCTAATTCGTAAAAAAAGCAGGTCAACAGGCCAATCTATTCAAAACACACCCTTTTCAACTGAATACACACACAACCACCACTTCAACTCATAGACAAAACTTTCAAACTAACCTACAAAATAAAATAAAAAAACAAAAAAGTTTCGTTACCTCTCGCATGAATACGTTAAAATGTCTATAAATATCTTTGAAAACAGTCGTCGACAGAGCAAGGTGTTTGCCAACGGCTATAGTTTGCAACTCACAATTTATACGAAAAGAGGCAAACTTTATTGTTGAGCAGGCAACGTTTGTCTGAGTGATCGAATGTATTAAGAGTACAGGGAAGGAAAGAAGTGTGTTGTAAAATATAATTTGGGAACATATAGCGTCAATTATGAAAATTGGCGCTATAATTTATTGACTTTTAAAAGTAAAATCGCAGAAATATTTTGAGTGGCTGGCTTTTTGTTGTTTTTAAAATTGTAGCGAATCTTTGTCAGTATTATCAATTATAAAACTATAATAAATCAGAAAACATCGGCTGTAGATGAACAAATTAAAATTTAACACACTTTGCAACAAAATTATGAAGAAAAACGTCGAAAATGCATCCAAACTTCGAGTAGGTATAAATATTGATGCAAAGTGATCATTATGATTGATGACAGCAAATCACGATTAGATAAGTCAATAAAAAAGTTAGATCCAATGACTTAGAGAAAAAAAGATCCAGAATAGATGGTAAATGAAATACAAGGCACAGGCTAACCTTCAAGAACCTAAAAGAATACACTTTTTCATACCAACATAAGAACTAACATTTTCCTTATAATAAAAATGAGAATCAAATTAAACTAACAAGCAAAAAAAGTACTAAGACAACAGAATCCTCGAGCGGTTGCTACGGAACGGCAGTGCTACGCGGCGTAGCGTTTCGTAGCGTTCGTAGCATCGTAGCGGGCGTGGCGGCTCGAAAATGGCGGACGACATTGAGTAATGGCACACTGGGACGAGTCCAGTGACGCGTACCACAGGGTTGCCATGTTACAATAAAACGTTTATTTTCAAATAAATATTATCTTAAATGATATAGCCCATGTTACCTAAAAGGGGCGCAGAAGTCAGAACTTTAGAACGAAAAATAAAAAAATCTATGAACCAAATATTTGTTGGTCGGTCATTATATTCTATTTCCACTAAATTTTATTTGTTTAACCAGAAAACTCACATTCATACAACATCACGCCTGTACTTTTTGTAGGGGTAGGCAGAGGTTATATTACATCACAGTTTCCCCGTCATGTTCAGGAATGTGAACGTTGAACTATACATTAAAGATTGAATTTCCTATAAAAAATCAAAGCAAAATCCTTAAATAGCCTAAAAACATCACCGAAAAACATAAATTCCATCCCACACAACCCAGTGATCTCCCTATTTCCGCCGAACTCTAGCAACCCTACGTTTTTTCCTCGAAGCGAGCACAGTAAGCAACGCACCGATTGTATCGCTCGCGGATGTTCGCAGCGGCCCATTTGTCAACCTTAGCCCCCCTCCTGCCCCCTTCCTCTACTGGAGCACCCCGGCCCCCGGCGACAAAAGAAAAGCTTCAGATGAACACTGAAACTATATCAATTTATGTTGGCCTGGTACGAGATGTGCAGAAATGCGGCCTTTGTAGTATTTTTTGGAGCCTGAAAAGTCTGTCTGTAAAAAAAAAACCTTTAAATTATTGTGTGGACCAGGGTCTGAACGTACAGTCTACCACTTCGGTCTAGATGACCCAATGGTACTAGTACTACTGACCATGAGGCCTTTATTTATTTTTTTACGGATGGGAATTCATCAAATGACTTCTCCCGCTCTGGGCAGAGCGGATTGAGGCAATGTGTCATTGAGTTATTCAGCTGCATCCGGCTAGACGTGATGATGATGACTAGGCTCGCCCCCTGTTATACTTAAAAATAACTGGTGCGAGTTGAAAAGAATGGTACTCCTTCTGCCTAACTCCTTGAGGATTACCTAGATCCTTGTTATTTAAATGCTCCTAATTACTCTTAACCACGCACGTCAATACTTTTAAAGTGTGGTCCGAGATCAAAAAGTCAGTTACTCTGATATAATACTCAGGTATTCAGCTTCAACTGGGTTCAAATATAAGGATATAAATCTCTACATGGATGGATATACATACATCACAGTTGCCAAGGAGAAGTTATCCTTCGATTCTAACTTCCTGATTTTGCGACTATATTGTTTTGAAATTCATCATCATCATCTGCCTTACGTTTTCCCAACTGTGTTGGGGTCGGCTTCCAGTCTAACCTGACCAGCTAATCTGACCTCAGAACCCTAAGTGGGCGGGGTTAAATTTAACCATTTTAGTTGATTTTTACGAAAATGTAAAACTATCTACAGTACGATCCTGTGGGACGATTACCGTACTCCACCTGAGCGAATCCGCGGGCCTAAGCTATAGTTGCAGATATAAAATAAAGGTAATTTGGTGTACTAAGAGAGTTTAAAGAATACTTTGGAAAAAAAGCAAGAAGTAAAAGCTTTCTTCTTTAGATAAAGGAATGATGCAACATACATAACAAGCTTTTTCAAAGAGATAAAACTGACTGCATCGTAATCTGCCTAACCTTTTCCCAACTATGTTAGGGTCGGGTTCCAGTCTAACCGAATGCGGCTGCATACCAGCATTTTAAATGGAGCGACTGCCTATCTGACCTTTACAAACCAGTTAGTATGATACCCCTTGGTAAGACTGGTTGTCAGACTTTCGGGCCACGGACTACCTGCAATGACTGTCGAACATCTACAAATGACAGCCGGGACCAACGGCTTAACGTGCTTTCCGAGGCACGGAAGAAACTCGTTATGTATTGGGAGGTCACATCCAGAAACCAACCTAGGGCAAGCACGGCTTAACCTAAAGATCAACCGAGCGGCTGCATTTACTTAGCCACGAGCTCCTCAAGCATAACCTGAATTACGAAAATTATAATATTGTATTCACAAAACAAAATAGATAAACTATTCTTACACAATTGTTTTCTGTAAAATGATAATAAGTTCTATCCCCACCTGCCGTTAGCCCTTAAATTCATAGGACAGTAACGTAGCGAATTTACAAGCAATTATAAACTAAGTTTCATTACGTCCAAGCGAAGGTACCAGGGTGTCATGACTGGTGCGGAGGCATCGAGCAATTTCCACT
Source organism: Lycophotia porphyrea (assembly GCA_950005105.1). Taxonomy (NCBI): domain Eukaryota; kingdom Metazoa; phylum Arthropoda; class Insecta; order Lepidoptera; family Noctuidae; genus Lycophotia; species Lycophotia porphyrea. The sequence goes on from OX465402.1 coordinate 15,694,413, forward strand.
CAGGGCTAATTTAAGACGGGACCACGACCGACATGTTTATTGGTTAATTAAAGTTTTACTCAGAAACAAACAGTACCAGGGACGCAGAGGACGCTTGGAGAGATAGCAAAAACGGGGATTACAGGAACAGTGTAACGGATTAAAAATCTGAGTTTTACGAATTCCATGATCTCAATGTATCGAAAATATTTTTTAATTGCCGGAGAAGTAGTGAGTGTTCACAATAATTGCTACGGCTTGAGTCATTCAGAAAAAGCCTTATAATATGTGCATGCAATAAAAGGGAAAGACGCCTTGAAGACGTTTCGGTTCGGACGACGCAACTCGATACCGCGTCGGACTATTCGCTTTTCCGCGGCGATAAGTGTGGTCATTGCTTATGTTAGATTTATAAAGGGTGAGTTACGGAGGGCTATGCTCGGAGTTTCCTTGCGTGATCGAATCAGAAATGAAGACATCCGCAAGAGAACCAAGGTGACCGACATAGCCCGAAGAATTGCCAAACTTAAGTGGCAGTGGGCAGGGCACATTGCTCGCAGAGCGGATGGCCGATGGGGCCGTAAAGTTCTGGAGTGGCGACCGCGAACCGGAAGACGTTGCGTTGGAAGGCCTCCCACTAGGTGGATCGATGACCTGGTAAACGTTGCGGGGATCCGCTGGATGCGAGTCGCACGGGACCGGTCATTGTGGCGACACTTGGGGGAGGCCTATGTCCAGCAGTGGACGTCTTTCGGCTGAAATGATGATGATGATGAGTTACGGAGATATTGAAGTTTTAAATGTTTTAACTTTTCTTTGAATAACTCCAGTACTATACAACGCATCCATTAGCACAATATCCCATTCAGTGCCCAGAACCCAGCATATGAGTCGAACAATAATTTGTTTGTTCGCACAATCCGTATCCGTAGCTATGGACTCGCTAGTCGGGTTCTGGGCATGAATACAAGTCATCTATAGTTCATTATAACGACGACTCGGATTCGAGTTGTGGGCACGCGAACGAAATTCACGAAGTATTCGCGAAGTACTGGGCAGTGAATGGGATATTAAGCGCTACCGTTAACCGTGATTTGTCACATCAAAAATAAGTCGTTTCTCAACAGCGATTTCACCGCAGTGTTACTTATTTTAATGTACAGAATTCCTGGTGGACGGCTTCGTGACGAGTTCGTTTACACCTTGCAAGATACGTAAAATCTGAATCTGTTCGAAAAGTAGGTTTAAAAAGTGCTCCTTTGCAGGTTTTAGTCAGTGTGATCAAGTAGAAGGGACGCCGACGCACAAAGGGTTACCACGAAAATAAAAATAAAACCCATCACTCCGGGAGTGCCGACAGAAGGCAAAACTATTTTTTTTTTCAAGATTCTGGATTATTTTTAGAGAATATTTTTGCATAAGTCTTTTACTTATACATCTGACTATAAACTGATTTTTTTTGAGCTTGTAATATGTAGCAATGCGGCTAACTCTGCAACGAAAAAGAGGTCGTTTAACGGTGTCGCGAGTTTTTCCCCATCTCAATAATGCTCACCGCGCCTAAAGAAGTTTTAACTTCAAAAATAAACTGTTTCCTACAAAAATGCGATACCTACACGGTCAATATGTATGGAACAGCAGATTCTTTTTTTAAATTACCGATGGAACATTTCTTTGGTGGGGGGGGGGGGCTTTTCCTTGTCATTCAAGATCGGTGAGAACTCAACCAACTCCTGAATTCACGTGTTTTTTATTCGGAAAAGTGTCTAAAGTTGTTACGTAGGTTTGCTAGGAAATGCAGGTAATGTCCATCGCAAATTAGGTCATACATACAGGAATGGTAAACTGTAAGGACACCTCTGCATGGCACTCAACAGTGGCTGTCTGAAACCTGAAAAAATTCCGACACAACATTTTATAGTTAAAACCTAAATGTTTCTGCAAACGGTACAATATCAAAAACACCTGAACAGGCCACGGTTGGCAAAACAATAATCCAAGTTTACAATTTATCCGAACGCTCCCGATTACTTGCGCCTACCGACTAGCGCGAGTAGCTCTACTCGACCGCAAAGTGCCAATGAGACAAGGTGTTGTTGTCTGACTGTGCCTCGCGGACCTGTTCGCAGCTCCCTCTGTACGTACCCAAACTGCTCGATATGCGCCCAAACCCCAGCATTAGGAAGCTTTACCATAGTAAGTAGTAACCATACAATCTTATAGTGGGTCAATTTATGGCGAAAGGTGACCGATCAAAGCTTCCTGTGATTTTAATGTATTTTTCATGCCTTGCACGACTACTTAATATTTGCTACGCAAATACAATTTTACCCTCACAAAGCCAATATTTTTACAGCCTATAAGCAGTTGTTCTAGGTATTTGGAAAACGACTCGACCTCGACGTAAGAGGAAATGTTATCCTTAAATTATTTATTTTCTTTAATTAATAAGACGAAGCCCGAAGTGGTGTGAAGATCTGACAATGTTTACGAGACGAAAATGGCTAGAGAATAAAAAATAAATAGAAAGAGATGTTAACAGAATACCAAAAAAAAAAAAAAAAAGTTTATTGATTCATAAAAGTGTTACAATATTTAGGTATGACACTGGATCCCGCACTAGGATACCCTGTGTCGCAGGATCCAGTCTCTTTCGACATACAAATATGTATTATAAAGTAGAAAAAAAAATGCAACGTTTACTAAATCGTACAGGTAATTAAAAAGTCACAGAAAATGAAATTATGATCGCAGTTCTCGTAAACATCAGTTATTTACCGTCAACGAAAAGCAGCAACTATATAATTTTTAGAAACTGGAAACTCAGCTACGTTACGCGCTCTACAGCTCATTCATACTCTTACGAAATTCGCCCACTCACCCTCCCCGTAATTAACGAAAAGGACAACTAAACAGTAATGAGTTTTACTAGAAACACATAAATAAATTGATTCTGTTAATGTAAACATCGTCAGGTAATTGGTACTTAGGTAAATTAGAAAATTAGGCGCTTTACGTTGATCTAGAGTAGATAAGGTGATATGGTGGCGGCCGAACGTGTAAATTACACCTGAAATGTGATAGTGTTTGCCTTCGACGACGCATTTTTGACCACTAGTGGATTGCCCGCGACTTTGTTCACGTCCAATAACTTCCTTTCGTCTTTCTCTATATTTCTCCGCACTTGTCATGAACTTATCACAGTAACATCATCTGTATAACCTTATCCCAAATACATATGTTAGGGTCGGCTTCCAGTCAAACTGGATGCAGCTGAATATCAGTATTTTACATGGAGCGACTGCCTATCTGACCGAGACAATCCAGTTATTACTGGGTAATACGATACTCCTTGGTGAGAATGGTTGTCAGACTTTCGGGCCACTGACTAAGTACTTGTAACGACTATCAAAGGTCTACAACTGACAGCCGGGACCAAACAGCTTAACGTGCGTGGATGGTCCCCATCCACGGACCAATCTTTTTAGCCTAGTTAATAGTGAGTAGTAAATTTTCATGACATCTTACACGTGTTCTCATCTGCAGCGGAACTGAAAGCTGATACCAACGTGGTTGGTAAAAAGCTATTTGATGTCTCTGGCTGAATAAGCTGTACCTCTTACTCCTCTTAGATAACTTATAGCTTGAACTTACCTTGGCTACACTACGTCCCATCAAAAACCATTACATCGCCCAGAGGAACCAAAGTTCATTGGCTATATTATATTCATCAGCACTCTAGCCAAGCAATTGTAAGTTGTAGACCTATGGTACTACTAAGGTACGGTATTTAATCCGTACTGCTCTCAAAACGACGACAGAAAACGTCGCGAGGATAAAATCGGTATGGCCTAGAACTGAAAAATTAAGACATAATTTAGATATTCATCAACACGCACTGGACCAGCGTGACCACAAAGAAGAGGCCTGTGCCCCAGGGTCCCCAGACTGAGGCGACTTGAATGGGAACTTTATAAACTCATTAGACTTCTAGCTAAAGCAAGGACTGCCGCGTTAGTCGAGTGGTCACAAGCGCGACTGCTGAGCATGAGGACCTGGGTTCGATTCCCAGGTCGGGCAAATTGTAATTGGGCTTTCCCATCAGGAATTTCTCAGTAGCAGCCACAAAGTCTGGACTTGTGCCCGGTTGATGGCAATAGGCTCGCCCCCTATTACATGGGACTTGAAAATAACATAGCTGGTGAAATGTGGGTGTACTACTAGTGGCACCTCTACCTAAGCCTTCGGGGGTTACAGGCGTGATGTTATGTTGTGCTAAAGCAAAGAAGAGATGCTTAACGGGTACAATCGTTAAGCAGAAAGAACGCTGCAAGAATCTTGGCTGAAAACACCGCTTTACAACTACATCATTGCCACTGAACGCCATGATTGAAAGCGCTTCAAGCCGAACAGCTATAAACATACCCTAATCACATTAGCTCTAACTTAAACAGCTATATAGCCATAAATCGTATTTTAAAACCTCCCGCTGGCTATGCGCTCCTAGTACCCCGGTACCCGTCGACTCCAACTATTTCACGTTTAATGGACCAAATAACTGGCGTGATGGTCCAGCAGTGGACTACGTCCGGCGTTTTGAACATTTTTCGCGGGGATATTTTCGTTTTTAGCCTAAATTATTGTTATTGTTTTGTAGGACTATGCTTTATTAAGACTATGTCGTCCTGTTAGTTGGCTGATATTGTTAGGCTTGTTAAATGTTCTGTAGCGGTTTGTCTGTCTAGTTTTTTACATGAAATTGTTAAAATTTCCTAAAAAAGAAATACTGACACTATCTTTCGATAAATTGACCATTGCATTGTAAGGCTTTATTTCGGTATAGGCATTTTTTTACTAGTTTTTGTCCGCGGCTTCACTCGCGTTATTTGAAACTAGCTGTTACCCGCGACTTCGTACGTAAAAAATCTATGACACTCAGGGACGATGCAGCTTCCCAATAAAGAAAGAACTTTCGGAATCGTAGTTCCAAAGATTAACCCTACACCCAAACATATAAACTTTACCTCTATTATTAATAGTGTATAAGAAAAGATGCCAAAAAAACTTGGAAAATATAGGTAGAAACTGGCTAAATAAGAAAGAGGTTTTATACCAACTAGATAATAGATTTCCTCGACCAGAAACATTCCCCAATGGTCACACAAACAAATACACTGAAATTAAGCAACAATTTAAAAACGTACACGCATCTATTACTCCCTGACCGCTTCTAAATCGCGCTGTACACTGCGCGCTAGGTTACGTAGGCCGCATCGAATTCATCACTCGCGCGGCAATGAAAAACGTTTGGTCGCGCGACGCGGCGCCGCGACAACTAACGGCCGTGTCGCTTTGACGCTCGTGCGACAAGTCGTGACGGCGTACAGTTGGCACAAAATGGTGTATGGTATGATACGTTTCCAATAAATAAAGTGCGTAGCCTTTCAGCGAGCCTGGTACTGTAGAAATTGATTGAACATTCATGTCCGTTTAATAGCTTAAATTAATTCTATATGTCTGGTCTTCCTCTCCGTCTTCATCCACTTCATAAATGCCTCTAATATCAACAAAAAAATTATGAACCTACTTACTTGAGAAACATTATACAAAAGAAATATTACATTATAATATTGCTGATTTAAGCTATATTTTGGCAGAAAATATTCCTTCTCCTGGAAGAGTCTTACTTATGACAGGCCAAATGAAAAACAAAGATATAGAATACAAACGTCAACAAAAATATCCTTGTTCATTATAAACTTCTACCATTAAATCTGCTAACGCTACCTTAGTGGTACGTTCAACAACAATGATCGCTTTCCACACAGACTACTGAAAAATTTGTCCAACAGGCGATGTCGCGCGCACACATATATCTTGTGCAGTACCAGAATCCATGCTCGTTGTACTAGGCTATCATATAATACAAGAGAGTTATTGTCCAACTGCCAGCAAAGGCCTCTTGACATAAAGAGTAGAATACAAGCATTGATCCAGGTAGTCATTGCATGATAGTGATTTTAGACTACGATATCGCATAGATAGTTTTATTGAAAATTAAAAAGTTGGTAAGAGGAGAATTTTAAAGGTCTGTGGTGTTGTGTATGATGAGAAAAGGTGAGCTGTGGGAATTATCAGTATTTAAAAGGAAGATTATACAAGGGTCATATAAAAGCTAAGGAGCAGCAGATTTTTGTTGTATGGACAAGTGATACGGAACACTGAGGTTAGGAGAAAAGGTTGAATATGGATGAAGTTACATCAGAGGCAGACCAGAGATAGGGTAGATAGAAACTGTGAAAGATAACCTGCTGGATTCTTAGATAGGAGGGAGCCCAAATAAGTTAGGTTAAGGGCAGGAGGATTATGATGACTAACTGAAACAGACTAAAAAAGGTCAAGCTTAATGACCTGATTAAAATAATACTTATTCTTTATTAGGTTAAACTAACTATATATATTGATAATTAAAAACTACTAAACTAAAATAAATAAACTAACAACAAACTATAAAGGGGCATCGAAAAACTCCTCCTCAACGCTGTCAGATGGTAATGTGCCCAAGAGACTGGCGGCGTTGCCACGTTGTATGGCAACACTTAGCCTCTGGCCAAAGTAAAAGCCAGCCCTTGGGTAACGGGAAGCGTCAACTAGGCGTTTCGAAATTTCCTTAAATAGGCTATGAGCACTCGGACCCCACGGCCCTAGAGTTTCAACCCCAAACGGCTCGAAAATATAGTTACCACACAGGTTTCTATATTTACGCCGCTTGAGGTTCTCTGCAGCCGCAGCGGCAGCACCAGCACAGCACGATGAGCTTGGAAGATGGGATGGCGCAAGAGTATCGACGCATGTTGCGTCCCACACTAAAGGCCTACCCATCTTCCAAGGAAACAAAGACATGCCGTCCGGTCTCTTGCCATCGTCGCGTGCCAAGCCATTGGGTTCTAAAACAGCTGGGACGCCGACGGTGACAAGAGCTCGTCGGATAATGTCGTTTATATTTGCGTGCCGTGCAAAACGGCCCGCACTTCGGAAATAATACTTTGAATTGTATCGTATGTATTACGGACTGCTTTCTAAAAATCCACGTCCAATGCGCGTACGGGAAAACAATGATTTAAACGTCATAGTCATTATTAAGGCAGCCCTCATTTGAAATGTGAATGATATTGCACTCATACCTGTCTTGGATAAAACCTGGACGAGACTGCTAGGTGACCGTAACAGGAGTCCGATGCCACAGACAGACGCTTTGCCGTAATACCTAGTAGGAGAAATTGCGCTTCTTCATATCGCGTCAATGACAATTTCAATTGATTTAGCCCAAAATTTGGCGACAAGTTTGGCACTTTCAGTAGCGTAGATCAGCTCCTGTAATGTGCAAACAACTGGACTGGCAGGACATGATATCAAGTGTCCCATCGCTTGTGGAGGAACACCACAAATTGTGGTGTGGATGATTAAGACTGCCTAGTAAAATAGATTAGAAATACTAGGATCCCATAACGCTACAGAGATACGTTTGACTAAGACGAGGATACAAGTGAATTCAATTCAGCCTAGTAAATTGCATCAATTGTACTAGGAGCACAGGAATGCAGAGATATGCCGTTTAGAGCTCTCGAGTAATATGTGGCCACTAGCAAGGAATTGTTCTACCAGGCTCACAGATAGACGAAGAGATTGGTGAAATGGCACATCTCAGTAGACTATGTACTGTGCAATTTATATGAAGAATCATTCCAGATCCTAAACAAATGACAATCACGTTCAAAGATTTGCAACAGAAATGACACAGCTTTTCGATACCTTACGTCAATCTAAGACTGTTTTGAGTCTTCCGTCGTTTATCCACTGACAGAATGTCACTTTCACTAGACCTTATATAACACAATATAGCATCACTGTTTAAACAATAAATAAATAAATAAATCACGCCAGAAATCCCCGAAAGGTTAGGCAGAGGCGTACCTGATTGTACAGCCACATTCCGCCAGTTATATTTAAGTCTCATGTAATAAGGGGAGAGACTACTGCCATCAACCATGCACAAAACCAGACTCCGTGGCTGCTACTGAGAAATTCAATAGAAAAACCCAATAACAATTTGCCCGACCCGGGAATCGAACCCAGAACCTCATGCTCAGCAGTCGCGATAACGATCACTAGACCAGGGCAGAGGCCTGAGGCAGTCAAAGCAAGCAAGGCAAGTCAAGCAACTTTACTGCTCTAGTCGAGGCAGTATGTTTGCCTAGCCACAATATAGTTTTAAAAGACAGCCAAACGTCATGACAAAACCAATTTAATTCAATTAGCTAACCCTATAAAAACTTAGAAACAACTTCTTTAATTGACAAAATCCAAAGAATTCCATACATAGTACACACAAGACGAAGATATTTCTTCATTCTCGATACGACTCACAAATGGGGCGGTTCGCTTTCATCCAGATTATTCAATTATGTCGCATTCATTATAGTGCACATCAGAAATGTTAAAAAGGTACATAAAAGGATTGCAATTTCTTTATTACCCTCATTCCGATTCCGGTGACGGCGTTGTCAATATAAGAAACGTAAGATAGATGCCACTTCACGACCATACACTAACGAATTCTGTACTTTTATCATAAGAACCATAGAATTTTCCTTCAATTTTGGGCTTTACGAACGCAAGTTAAGGCTCAAAATTGTTTATGACTAGACGTAGCAAACCCCAGCAATATTGTCCAAATTTAAAATTCACAAACGACAACAAAATATAACACTTATAAACACAGCTATAAAATCCAAAATGTTTCGAATCAGAATTAGAAATACAGCATTTCCGAACTGGCACGAATCCGATTGTTTACATCGATCATCTGTCCCTTTCGCTCTCGTTGTTAATCATATGTTGTGTCTCGCTCGTTCGGATACGTGACTGAACATTTAGATGTTCGCTTGTGCACAGATAATGGCTGGTAGGTTTGACAATAACATTAGTTCGGATACGAACCGCTTTGATTGGATTATTGAAAGATATCGACGTGCCAGTGATTTATGATCGCCTGGTCAAATGTATAGTTGTCCGGAGTGTTTGGTGGTATATAAGTTAGCACATAGCACTTGTGTAAAATGAATAACATTGAATCATTTGTTTGCTGCTGACATAAAAGGCGAAATAAAATTAAGTGTCTCAATTAACAAACTCAATTAGGTACAACTAAATATTTCAACTACATTACAGCTATTTAGGCAGCAAAATAAGTATTCCATCAACAACTGGGACTAGAAGTGGCAATCGCTTCCAAAGCGTTTCGTATGTCTACATCCATCTTTGAATAAAATTGGCATTTTCGTTTCATTCATTTCTTTTCGTGCCTTATCTTATATCAATCGAAAACGTTTTAGACTCTTCCATTTTCGTTCTGGTTCAAAATAAAGCATGCTATCCTAGTCCATTGATCCACTTCTTTCTTTTTCGTTCGCTAAGTGTCTAACCTGGTGTCAGAGTTCTTATGCCGCCTATGGCCTCTGACTTAGGTTTTATGCCATCGAGAAATACCTCTCACGCATGAAGATTTACTCCCGATGATATTCTTCACCGAAGCAAGTGATAGTTATACAATACGCACGTCCGAAAAAATATTGCGTGTCTTGGGTTCGAATTTGAGACCTATGACTGATGATGATATCATCTAGCCAATTTCGGCCACAGCGACTGCAATCGATGGCTTTCTAGGGAGGTTGTCGAGAGTTTTAGTGTGCTTCTCTATCATGTGCTCTCAAGTGGCTAACATATCCAACTTTGGCCGAAAAACTCAGAGTACAAAGCGGACATGTCAGAACACCATTCACGAAATTGTAGGGTATAGCTGAAGGTGGCCTAGCTTTAAGGTCATAACGCTTTAAGTCTAGCTGCGACTTTCTTCTCTCTTCAAAGACGTTGACCTGCCGACTAGGGCTAGGCAATCCGCGGTCACACTACTAGGTCATCATGCCATGCCAGTCTATTCCGGACAAAGTAGCACATTGAACAATGTTTAATAGTGAGTTTAGTACTCGCCTCTCGGGACCCTCCACCGAAGTTGATCATCGTTACAGAAGAAACCGACTGGTCCTAGCAAGAAACCTATAACAAGCCAATTTCTGACAGATCACACTTGGCACAGAAAAGGAATGTCTTTTTTCTAAACACGAATTTGTAATACCTAAATTCAGATTAGCAAAAATTTGCAAGACTTTTCTTATAAACAGTATACGCTTTTATAACAAGTTTCCGGAGTCAGTTATAGAACTGACAGATGGAAAGTTCAAAAACTACATCAAACGCGCCTTTATTAAAAAGGCATATTACAAAATCAAGGACTACGTTGAAGATAAAAGAAAATGGCTTTAGTTCCTTATCGTGTTACCCGGTACTAGCTGGGTTATGGATATCACTGTCAGCCATATCCATCTCTAAAACAATTGCCATAGTTTTAAAAACTATGCTGCCATTATGATTGCCAATTGCATTACAACCTTATAATCCAGCTTGCAACAACATCGTTACATTTAAGTTTGTGTCAAATTCGGTACAAAAATGGTTCAACATTTCCCGAAGCCTGGATCAACCCTTCGTCCCAACGCTAAGCAGTTACGTTTGTGACTACCTTTACATTCCAACGATGGAATCACTTAACACCGTGTTCTTTATAATCATCAGATTGATCGAAGCAAGGGAAATCTGCTAAGGAGGAGATTCATAGAGAGTGTAAGTGTGGTCCGCTGTTCCAAAAACGATGGGGCACTTAATATTGTTTCCTGCGTGCCCTGTTGTATGCTCGCTACAGAAACTGATGAACGCTACTGAAGGTGTCAAACTCTTGCTGCGGGACTGTTCGAAAGAGATACCGCGGCCCTGGAACACAAAGGACACAGAAGGAACATAGATGGGTTTTAGTCAGTACAAGTCTGACACTCCCTTCCGCTCTGCCCAGAGCGAGAGAAGTTATTTGATGATTTCCCATCAGAAAAAAAAGAAAAAGGTGTCAAACTCTTAGCCAAATTCTGGGCCGGCTCAATTTTGACAGCCATTGTCACGCTGCGAAGAAGATAATCATCATCAACCAAATGCATCCTAACTAATATAATGTGTAAGTGAGTTTGTTTGTCATGTTTTCACGCAATAACTGCTGAATGGATTTGGATGTAATTTAGCACAGGGATGTACAGTCGCCAGCGAATCAAGTTTCCTCAAGCTGTCTTATTTGTCCAAATGATTCTAAACCATAAAATGTTGATGGTTAAGTTCAAAATCGAATGACAAAATTTGACAGTTTATAGTAACTTGATTCGCTGGCGACTGCATCATTTTTATTTAGGATTGGAAATCATCAATTTACTCCTTCCACTCTGGGTGGAGTGGAAGGGAGTGTCAGACTTCTACTGACTAAAACCCATCCATGTTCGTTCCTTGCCCTTTGTGTTCCAGGGGCGCGGTATCTCTTTCGAACAGTCCCGCAGCCCTGGGGGTTATGGGACATCTCGCCCACGCAAAAACTGGTCTGCGGGCCAGATGAAAAATATACGATCTTGCCGAAATATTCCTTTAGTTTTTAATAGGACACATCTGGCCCGTTAAACTAAACTGATCCGGGCGAATCCACCCATGCACATTTCGAAAAGTGGACAACTGGCCCACAGGCCAGTTTTTGCGTGGGAGAGATGTCCCATTACCCAGCCCCGGCAGAGCGACTGTACCATGACTAGAACCAGATACTTTTATACCGGTAATATGTAATGGAATAATTTCTGACATCCGTACGGACGAAGCGGAGGAAAGGCTAGTTTAAATACAACTACGTGAACGCGACAACGCCAAAAAATTGTAATCTACTTGCAAAAGCCAACCGGCTGGTGTCAGTACAAGAGTAATGTATCATACTTGACATTTATGACATTTTGTTTTAAGACGTCATCGTCACTGAGACATTATTTGCTGCTGGAAGATGTCGTGAGGTAAGTTCTGAGTATGAATATATTAATGGCTATAAGACCAAAGAAACAATAGTCTGTGTGAAAGGTGATATTATGGCTAGAAAGGAAATGACTTACTACTCAAATGGCGAGTCTGGAAAAAGAAAACATTTTTCACCGACCCCAAATAAAATTAATTGCCAGGGGAATGATGATGGTGAGCCCGTCTCATGCCGGATGCAGCTAAATACCAATATTTTATATGAGCCTGTCTATATTATTAAAAACCTCTTTGTCATCAAAGTCTTAAGTCTATATGCAACTGCAAACGCTCTTTTATGAGTTAGAAGTGAATATGCCGCGTTACTGACTACCAGCCCGCACTGGAGTCGACTTTAAGTACGCTTCCTTCATTTCGGAATGCCCTCTCACAATGATTGTAGCAATTTTCCGGGGCATCCGTCGTGAGAGGCCGCGGGGGCGAAACGAGAGGAGCTAGCGAGTGATATAGTTTCCTCATCTTAAATAATGATATATTTGAAGACGCATCTTTCTTGAGTTTTGCGTTTTTCAAGTGTTTGTTTGGAAGTCTCTTTAAGAAATTTGAATAGGTGCTGATATAATTATCGAACATTCAATGAACATTTTTGGTAGGGGAACCAACCTACCCATTTGAGAGTGTGAGTTTTTCCTAACCCTAGATTCAGCATTCTCTTAGCTAGGGTCATAGTCAATTCGATCAATTAACTGGTGAGGATCGTTATTCGTCAGAGAGGAATGCAATAGTTTTGACGCGAAATTCATGTCAACCTTGGCAAATAATAAGCAGTTCAATGTAATGTTTTTTTAACATTTATTTATTTATTTGTTCTAAAATAGAGGTTAAGTAATGACACCGCACCGCATGGGTCGACTGGCTAAGCAGTGCTTGCCCAGGTTGGTCCGTGGACGGGTGACCGACCATCCATTTCATATTGAGTTTCTTCTGTGTCTCGAAAAGCACATTAAGCCGTTGGTCCAAGCTGTCATTTGAAGATCTTTGACAGTAGTTACAGGTAGTCAGTGGCTACATGTAAATACTGGTATTCAACTGCGTCTGGTTAGACTGGATTCTGACCCCAAAATAGTCGGAAAAAGGCTAGGCAGATGATGATGTTCTGAAATACAAATACAATTTCAAATGATTACGATTTTATTATTTTGTTTTTTTTTTTTTGCATGTTTAATAATTCCATTTTTGTAAGTATTACTAAATACATGACAATTCCTTCTACCTGCCATCTCTTTGTCTACAAAGGGGGCGGCGGGCGGGCGAGGGTGGCGCCGCGGGGCGGGGGCGTCAGTGACGTCGCTTGAGCGTGTGAAAATTACATTCCAGGAGTGCCTCGCATATCTATCACTTGCAAATTTAACTTTAGTTTCAGAACAGCGGTAGTGTGCGGATTCCGTTCTATGTATTCCTGCTATGTATTATGTGCTGAGTCTCCAGGGATGCAAGAATGGAGTCTTAGGAGCATGGTTTTGGGGACTGCATTATAATTTCAGACATTATAAGGGAAAATTTCTTGTAGGTACACAAAAAATCTTGAAAGAAGTTTATGCTGATGTTAGATCAGGGTATAGGAAATTCTGCCAGGGTTGCGGGACTGTACGAAAGAGATACCGTGGCCCTGGAACACAAAGGGCAAGGAAGGAACATGGATGGGTTTTAGTCAGTACAAGTTTGACACTCCCTTCCGCTCTGCCCAGAGCGGGAGAAGTCATTTGATGTTTTCCCATCCGGAAAAAAACGGGTTTAGGAAATTACAAAAATGTCTTATAGGCAAAATCAATTGGTTCTTTTAATGAACTATTTTTTGTCCGTGCTTCGCCCATGTGCAGGTCGAAAATTATCCCATGGGAACATACCTTTAGGATAACAAAATATCTTAAATGTAACTTAGCTAAACTAGGTCTAAGTGTGTGCCAAATCGCCCATTGTGTCACCCTGTATGTTAAATGTCTACTTTGTTTTTGAGACTTGTATATTTATATAATGTTCTTTTTAATAGTGTATGCTATCGGTCTACGACAAGCAAAGATGACATACCGACAGATGAGGCCGACACAGAAACAAGTAGGCAAACAGACAGAGAGACACTTCCGCAAATATAATATTAGTTTGAAAGTATGGATGAGCTTAACATTCGAGGCTACTAGCTTAGGCACCTAAACAATAGTCCGTTGGCCAAGATAATGCAATTTACACACACTACGCGATGGCTATCTATATATATAAAAGAAAGTCGTGTTAGTTACACCACTTGTAACTCCAGAACGGCTGAACCGATTTGGCTGAAAATTGGTGGGGAGGTATCTTAGAACCGGGAGACGGACATAGGATACTTTTTATCCCGACGAACGCGTTCACGCAAAAAAAATATGAATAAAAACGTTTTTAAATAAATTAGCGCAACTGATAGCCCACGTCACGTAGGTAGGTAGGTACTGGGGAGGTAGGATAGGTAGGTACTAGGAATGTAGGTAGGCAGGGTAGGTAGGTAGGTACTGGGGAGGTAGGTAGGTAGGTACTAGGGAGGTAGGTAGGTAGCTAGGTACTAGGGAGGTAGGTAGGGTAGCTAGGTACTAGGGAGGTTGGTAGGGTAGGGTAGGTAGGGTAGGGTAGGGTAGGGTAGGGTAGGGTAGGGTAGGGTAGGGTAGGGTAGGGTAGGTAGGGTAGGTTGGGTAGGTAGGGTAGGTAGGGTAAGTAGGGTAGGTAGTTTTGGTAGTGTAAGTAGGGTAAGTAGGGTAAGTAGGGTAGGTAGGGTAGGTTAGGGTAGGTAGGGTAGGTTGGATAGGTAGGGTAGGTAGGGTAGGTAGGGTAGGGTAGGGTAGGGTTGGTAGGGTAGGGTAGGTAGGGTAGGATAGGGTAGGTAGGGTAGTCGAAATATTATTTAATTGCATTATGTGACGTAAACGAAGTTGCGCGGGTCAGCTAGTATTTGATATTGCGAAAGCAATACCTACCAGGCTATCATAATATTATTGGAACTATGAGCACACTCAACTGCACTTTTGTCAAAATCAGCTTCGGGCGTGCAATCAGAAACGCATTACCGTCTATGCTTGCCTAGTACATGCGGTGGTGCAATGTGGTGTGCATACTTAAAATTCTATTAATAACACATACATAGGACGTCACGACTGTGTTCTGGAAGGTATAGGCAGAGGTGCATACGCGCAGTGTTCAGTCAGCTTCACGATGTGGGTGGGTACCCCACTATGCGCGTATCCTCGCACCTCTTCCCTTGAAAGCACTTACGTTTCCAACTGGCGTTCTCAATTGATGCAGCCCACCGTACATTCGCTAATTTTGTTGTAAGTCTCATTATAACAGATAAACTTAACAGGGCATGAATTCATTCACTCTGAAAATGTCCTAATGTGAAAATCCAATTGCAATCCGTGCGAACTACGATTTACAAAAAAAAAAAACATATTTTTCCAGTGGATGGTTATGACCTAAGTTTTTCTATGGGCATTATAATCAAAAACGGAACTGCCTCGTTCCGTTTTTGATTGATTGAATTGTCATTGAGAACAAACGAGACTGTTCCATAAATCATAATAGACATCGAAAAAAAAAAGTAGTTTAAACTATTTCTACTTCTTATTTAGTAAGAAAGAAACAAAACCTAAATAAAGTTTGTAAAAATTGGATTGGCTATCGTTTGACGTAAAAATTTTGATTACTCAATGTAACGTGCGTTTCCAGTTGCATTTTGATTAAATTTTAAGTACTGTATGTTTGCCGGCGTCCATTTTTGTATACGCAAACTCCTTTTAAAATGACCATAATATATCCTAAACTACACAAAAAACATAACATCACGCCTGTAATACCCGAAGGGTTAGACAGAGGTGTACCTAATTGTACACCCACATTTCGCCAGTTATGTTTAAGTCTCGTCAGTCCCGTGTAACAGGGGGCGAGCCTATTGCCATCAACCGGGCACAAATCCAGACTCCGTGGCTGCTGCTGTGAAATTCCTGATGAAAAATCCTAATAACACTTAGGACCTCATGCTTAGGATTCGCGTTTCCGACCACTAGAACAACAACCAATTGCATTGTGATTAATTATTAAGTACATTTTGGCTAATGAAAATGTTTTTTTTTTTAAATTAATGTTGATTATTTTACATGCTACTGTCAAAATTGCATTAATTGTTGTGCCCGATAACCATGTGAACTTTATTATTATTTTTTAGATCTTGTAAGACACAATATATAATATATATGTGATATGCAATAAAGAATTGAATTGATTAATTATTAATTACTGTATGTTTACCTACGCCCATTTTTGGATTCGCAAACACCATACACACAAAATGACCATAATATCATCCTAAACTACACAAATAACTCACAATTAATATTAGAATACCCATAAAAAACC
The DNA here is from genome assembly GCA_950005105.1 of Lycophotia porphyrea. Taxonomy (NCBI): domain Eukaryota; kingdom Metazoa; phylum Arthropoda; class Insecta; order Lepidoptera; family Noctuidae; genus Lycophotia; species Lycophotia porphyrea. The sequence goes on from OX465402.1 coordinate 15,710,778, forward strand.
CAAAACTATGTTAGTTAAACTTTACCCAACGACACAAACTCTGCTCCGTGTTGCTCAATACAAGTTTAAAAAGTTTAAATATTTATATTATACGGAAACCGTGTCCCTAGTGTATGTACTGGCAACTGAACAAAATCTCTGTAAATAATATAACATTGTGGTAGACTTTAAAATCTGGGTTTAATGCTTCTTTTGGTAGGTGTGACGTATTTCGGGGGAAATCGAAAGAGAATGTGATTCTGGGTGTTATTTATACAGGTTTAGCTGAAACTGTTATTGTTGAAATTAAATTAAATTAAATTGCTAGAATTCTAGTACATTATAGATGGTCGAGTTTTATTACAATTGCTCACACAATTCGCTAAAACTAGCATGCAAAATTAAGGAATACAATATTAATACAATAAGGGCATTTAATATAATTGGTATGTTATAGTAATAAGGATGTCAATAATAAGAATGTCAGTAACATTTCAATCATTATAATAATAGGAAAATGTCAACAATCTTTAAGGTTAAGATACTCATTCACAGAATAATATGATTTTTCTATAATCCTCTGTTGATGGTCAAAGAGGATGCGCTAATGTAGCCCGCGAAATTCAATTTTTTCTTATAATTTTTGCAATTTGCAGGTGAGTGTCTGTTGTCTGTTGATTAAAACATGATTCAAGATCTTGACAAGTATGACTTTACAGAGTTATAATCATTAAACCCATCAATAAAACCCCCTAAGTTTTCTCATAAATTAACTTTTTCATGAAATAGTCTTTCAATGCTCCCTGCCGCTTATCCACACATTTTGCAAAAATCTTCAATGGACTGACGTTGAATGAAGTTGCCATTGTGGTTGCTGGCGAGAATTAGTAGACTTGCGATATTTTGACTCAGCGTGTCAGGGAACTCATCGTTCGTATGATGCATTAAAATAACTGCTGATCCCCCTGAACGATTTCTGTAATATACCCCCCACTGGTTCTGGTTGAAAAAAAGATAGGTACTACCATTTTGCCATCTTCTAACCCTAAAAACCTTAACCTTAACCTTATAAAAGCTGTAGCGAAACGAAAAGACAAGCAGCTCCATCTATTTGACCAATTTATTTTAGCTTGGTAGAACATATCTTCGTCCTCCAAACATTAATCTTTCCAGCCATATTTCAGTAATCTGCCCAGCCGTTTCGGCTGCCAGTCTAACCGGATCCAGCTGAATTTTACATGGACCGAGGAGTACCTATCTGACCTCCACAACCCAGTCACTTCGTAGCCCGATATCAACTGATCAGACTGGTTTGTCTTTGATTTTCAATTATTGTGTGTGAGCGGGACCACTTCTTAACTCTCTCGATTTTCATGCTTTGAAAAATCATGACGAAGACCAGCGTTAAAATCACCAAAAACGACTGAAACAAGTAATTTGTTACCGTCGAAAATTTCACTGCACTCAACACAGCTTTCTCATCAGTCAATCCCAAGAAATAGTCCTAACAACTAACCCAAAACGTCTCCAAACAATGTATTTTTACGTCCTACGTCCGAAAGACGCACGAACAGGTGCTACGTCCAACAGATGCATTTTATGTAACTCAGTAGTTAGGTTTAGTGCGTCGTAAAACTGGGAGTACAATGATGTGAGGGGCTCCAAGAAGCGTTTTTATATAATAAGGTCTGTTGGCAAGCCTTCACGGAAATTAAGTTATTTAGCTTTGATTTGTTATGTCAAACTAGATTTTGCACGATGTTGGAGTCCCGTAATGAACAGTTCCAATTACATTGATAAACTGTATGACTAGGTACCTATCTAGAGTATCTATTGAGTTTCTAACTCAGAATGGGAACTTGCGAATGGGCGTTGGGCTACTAAAACCAATTATATTTGCTTGTATATTTTGACTGATTACAAAGTGCCTTTCAGAGGCGTTAGTGCCTACTTAATTATTGAAAAACAACTTCCAGACCCGCTACACGTTAACGTCTACCAAATATTGTTACTGCGGCCACGGCATGAGTTCTCCATGGTAATTCTGTGCCTCCACAACAAAACAAGCTATTCCTTATCATCGTCAAGTATCAGTGTGAGTGTGTGACTGCCTTGGGTCTTCCTAGAAGTGCCAATCTATCAGCAAAGACTATGATAGAAATCGATCAGTAAAATTAAAACGTATTGAGTTGACTTAAGCTAGCGAAAAACATATGTTAATTCCTTTGAAGTCATTGTGGCGAGCCATTTTATCAAATTACTTCTCCCACTCTGGGCGGAGCTGAAGGGAGTTTCAGACTTGTACTGACTAAAACATCCATGTCCCTTCCTTGCCGCGGTATCTCTTTCGAACAGTCCCGCAGCCCGTCAACAGTCCCGCAGCCGATTGTGGCTAGCCCTCTGGTCAATGGCAATGCAAGCGCGACTATTGAGGAAGAGTACGGTCGTATTCTCGGGACGAACAGTGTTATTATTAATTTCCGTCTATAATTACAGTAGCTACCCGTATGGCAATGCAAGGACCGCCCTTTTCTAATATAACACAACACAGCATACCTGTAATCTCCGATGGATTAGGCAGAGTAGTTTATTAGTACACCCAGATTTCGCCAGTTGTGTATAGGTAAGTCTCCTATAATAGGGGGCCAGCCAATTGGCATTAACCAGGCACAAATCCAGACTCCCTGGCTGTTATTGGGAAATTCCTGATGGAAAGACCGAAACTCATCAGTCTCATTTTGGAATCCTGGGAGAAGTCCCAGGTTGCCATTGGCATCTTCTGTGTTTTCTTAAAAGCGTTCGACTACGTCGACCACAACACACTGATCTGTAATCCTTTGCCTACGGCTGGAACATGTAGAATCTTCGTTGGTGTTCGCTTCAACGCATATATAACCATTTACCAAACTCATTCCTGGAGATAAATGATATAAATATATTTAAAACCAATATCAAAACACTGTTACTAAAAAAAGCGTATTACTCTGTCACTGAATATTTACAGGATAAAATTATATAATGTGTGTAAATTTGCATGCCTTATGGTAGGATATGGCTAATGACACTATTGTTTATTTAAGACCTTTTCTTTGTACCCATATTCGCAAATTAATAAATGATTATGATTATGATTATGAACTCTTAGATATCAGAAATACTATCATTTTGCAAGGATATAAGTTAGTGCTAGCTTTTGGTCTCATGAGCTCAAATCCTGCCAGGTTCCGTTAGGAAATATTATGTATATACACACTATGGTTTTCGAAAATAGAAGTTTGGCGATTGAAAGTGTATTTTTAGGGTACCCATCGAATTTATAGCAGCTATTCTAATGTAACTTTGCAGTATGAAGAACGTGCAGTGCCTGGAAACTGCACGTCCATCACGTTCAAGTAGAATACGGAATTTCGACGAACAAAATATCGACAAATGCTATATACAGAATTGTATTTTTAATATTTTGGTAAAAAAAGGAATCATGTTTATTTAGAATTTGCTATGGCAATTAATTTCTTAGGCAATTTACGAATTGTGATAATTTTATATATGAAAATAAAAGTAAAAAATACTAATATAAATTTAATTTTTATTTTAATACTTATGCACATATAATTTATCATAATGACGTTGCCTATAAACCACAAATAAATTAAAGCTGATAAAAACAAAAAGTTCTAAGTTCTCAAGTGTTACATTTAAGGTTCTGCTAAAATGCTACAACTAGCGCCATCTAGTATGCGATAGCGGCACTTCGCGGAAACTTCGTGGAGAAGCATGAAGCGAAAACTAATCAAAATTAAACAGTAAACTCTTGTAATGTCGTTGTGAGTCTCAAAAAAATAATCTGACAAATGATGACAAAGGCCCGCGTTACAGGTCTGCCAGGGCTGCGGGACTGTTCGAAAGAGAAACCGCGGCCCTGGAGCACAAAGGGCAAGGAAGGAACATGGGTGAGTTTTAGTCAGTACAAGTCTGGCACTCCCTTCCGCTCTGCCCAGAGCGGGGGAGAAGTCATTTGATGATTTCCCATCCGAAAAAAAAAGGCCAGCGTTACAATCACCAAAACCGATTTAAAAAAGTAATTTATTACCGTCAAAAAAATCATCAAAAATCAAATGTTGCTAAGTAGGTATAGGTACCATCAAATTCTATTACCTGAGAGTGATACGCTTAGCTGACAGACTGTTTTATAAGAATTACGACGAATTACCCTAAGAACGGAGGCTCAATACGGTACCGTATTGCAACAATCGCAACTGAAATATTTTACCAATAAAATTTTGAAAAACAATAATTTGAATTAATAAATAATTAATAATTTTGAAGAATTTCAGTTGCATCCGGTTAGAATGGAAGCCGACCCCAACATAGTTTGGAAAAGGCAGATGATGATTGTGGAGATTCACCTCAGCACCATGACATTTCAACGACATTCCATTGAATTATATTTATCTTTATTATACTGTCACTTACGGGATATCCTCCGTGATTGTTCCTTATTTTGAACTCCCAATATTTCGACGCTGTTGTAAGCGCCACGATCGTGGGTAACCAACAACAACAATCACGGAAGATCCGGATGAAACTGAGTACCAGTTGTTTGCATGGAGCGACTGCTTTTCGTTTTGTTGTCTGGAAATATTATGTATAAGAAATTAGGTAATAAGTAGGACAGCTGCATTTATGTAGGCATAATTATTACCTATTTAATTTAAAACAACACTGTTAGCGTGCTCTCAGGCACAAACGTCATCATCTGCCTAGCCTTTTCCTGACTATGTTGGAGTCGGCATCCGGTCTAACCGCATGGAGCTGAATACCTGAGTATTTTACACGGGGCGACTGCCTACCTGACCTCTACAACCCAGTTACTACTGGGTAATACGATACCCTTTGGTGAGACTGGTTGTCAGGCTCGGGCCACTGACTACCTGTAACGATTGTCAAAGATCTACAAATGACAGCCGGGAACAAACGGGTCAACGTGGCGTAACTGGGGTAATTTGTGATGCTAGGATTAAGATTTTAGCATCAATTGGTGCTTGCAATCTTTGACATTTTCTCAAAATCACACAAAAACACCACAATCTCTGTACAAAAAAAATCCCTCTCACTTGAAGAACAAACTCAACACGCTATCATCTCAAAAAAAAACAAAATGTATGCATGTATTTTTTAATGTCGGCACGATCAAAGAGCTCCTCTTGCGCGTGCGCACGGCACATTGTACGCTAATGTGCGCATTGACGACGAAACCCGACGACGCCCGAAGTCCGACGAACAGACATGGATGGACCCGATTGTGAACCAACGTTGTAAATTTCATTGTTTACCTTACTTTTTCTTATTAAAGTCTATTTATTAATAAATATCAATGGGGTTTTGCGTTTGTATGGGCTAAGGAGATCCAGTCAAGAACCGTCATGTAGTGTAGTTATTCAACTGCACTGAAACTAGACTAGTCTACAGTTACCGACAGCTTGCAGAGATAGCAACAAGCTAAAGTGATAGTTGGCTGACCATGTCTGTCGAAGGACCTATGGCTGATGGAGCAAACAAGTCCTGGAGTGAGACCGCCAAGCAAAGTGTGGGACGCCCTCCAGTTAGATGGATCGACGAATTTAAAAAAAAAAACAAATCCAAAGCAGAGTTCGCAAAAGACGTGGTCACTGTTGTCCAGTGTTGATTGGCTAAACCGTACGAGTATGTCTTCACGTGCTTTGTCGAACCTTTGACTGTGTTGTCTACTTATTCTAAATACCTGTCCTTAGCATCCTTGGGTAGTCCTAGGGACTTCAAAATCAATTCTTCGCACCTGGCGAATGAATTTCTGACTGCCAGCAATTTCCTTTCGTATGATTGATATGATACCTATCTAATAGCTATCGAAGTACCGCTGGCACCACTAGCTCTTGGACTGATAATCTTGGTCTCAAATTGTCTACTACATTTCGCCAGCAATTATATTTCTTGTATAGATTTTTGTGAAATTTTTGTCCCTCGAAAAGCACGCTAAGCCGTTGGTCCCAGCTGTCAGTTTTAAGTCATTGACAGTCGTTACAGGCAGTCAGTGGCCCGAAAGTCTAACAACCAGTCTTCCCAAGGGGTATCGTATTACGCAGAACTATTTGGGCTGTGGAGATCAGATAGGCAAAAGCTCCATGAAAAATACTGGTATTCAGCTACATACGGTTAGACTGGAAACCGACGCCTACATAGCTGGGAAAAGGTTAGGAAGATGATGATGTTTATGAGCTTTGTGCCTTGAAAGCACGCTAACAGTGTAGTTTTAAATTAAAACAGATCATTTTATGTCGAATGCTCTAGGCCAACACATATGCAGTTTTCCTAGTACCTAATTTCTTATACATAAAATTACCAGACTACAAAACAAAAGGCCCACTAATAATTATTTTAATTTAAATAGCACGTCCGACTCGCAGCGGTCATCTAAACATATTACAAGATGGCCGGAGGGCATTTTATAATTATCGAACACCATTTCTGAGTGTCAACAAAAAAATACTATTAATATTTATGTAAATTTTTAAACGAAACCGCTTTACTGGAGAGGACTTAAATTCTTTGTTGGGAGGGCGTTAAATATCTCCCAAAGAAGTGGATGACGTAGGTAATGTCATTGTGAAAAAGTAATTCAATAAGGTTAAATGAAGTTACAGGATTACCTATATTGATGATTTTCATGGTTTTGATTCTGTAACTACATACGTGTTACTGGCGCGACTCATTTTTCATCAACGTACAACCTGACAATGACCTGCAAATTGCAAAAAACGTAAGAAAATTTTAATTTCGCGGGCTACCCTGACGCTTCCACCATAAGCAACGCCTGCAATAGAATTTTAATCACAATTCATCGCAGTACAGAAAAATATAATTATATTTTGTCTCAATTTCGAACACCAATAACTCACACAAAAAAGTCTTCAAAAGCAATATTGGTTCGTCCATTAAGCCATCGCAACAAGAGAAAAAAATGCAATTTTAATTACTAAAAACAAACTCGGGTCGTTGAACTAAATAACAAAAGCGCTCAAATCTCGTCAAACCGGCCGTAGACTATGTAACTCATTATGGGATTCAGTCTTAATTTTATATTATTTTTTAAGACGTCCATTAAAACATTCATTCAGGATCAGGCATAAAGACTTTGCGCCCGTGCCTGTGAGTGCTTTTAGAAAAAAAGCGAGTTACCCACCAGTGTAGCAAAGGTTTAAATAGAAGAGAAAATGATTTTAATTTATTTATTCATATTTCTACGTTATAAGATATGCTCACAATTTGTTGTAAGTATATTAAAATAGTATTTTAACATTAACAGCAACGAGTCGAGTTAAAAAATCCTATTATTTAGTTACCTACCTAATTCAATGTTCGTGTTTATTAATATTTGCATGCTATTTTTATGGCGAAATGTGTCATTGCACTACATGTTGTTTTTACCACATTTACCGCAAATAAATAATTTTGACTTTATATGCAACCTAGTATTTTATTAATACTCAGTGCGTCTTTTGAATCTAAGTACCTACACAAATAATAAGTACTTTCAGAATCCCCATTCAGACTTACGATGTAAAAAAAGATCACAATAATTAGGTACTTTAATCACCATTTGACATAAAAAACGACACTCTTTTCTCATTACCGTCCCCCAAATTTCGATCAAATTTTTCAAATAATTTTCACGCGTTGTAAACTAAATCACTGGTATATTTATGCGTCTATCTCTTTCTAACACCTTAAGTTGGGTGTTCTGTCTCTTTCTAGCTATTATGAAACTAAATTGGTTTTAAATGCATAGGATTGGCGATGGGTATGGTCGACGGTAAGGCAGGAGCAATTTAATGGGCCCAAACCTCGTTATTAGCTCTTGAATTAATACGAAAATTGCTCAACCTATGCATATTTATAAGGTCTTGTGTCTATCAATGTATTTTTTATACTTTATCAATGTGTAGCGATGGTGTTTTCTTAGTAGGCAGATGTGTCGCTGGGGAGTTTGCTCCGTCACGTCTTCTTCCCAGTTAAAACAAGAAATGGCGAAGCCAGTGGCATTTTACTGTCTCTTGTAAACTTTGACCTTCATAAAGTGCTTATTTGAATGAATGACTTTTGATTTTCATTATTTTGGTTAGAGGCGGCTGGATGACCAACCCCACAATCAACATTAAGGAGCTACTTTCAAAGTTATTTGCAACAAGAAAACATCTTAACTAAGTGCTTGATCATGACAAAAGTCACCACAAGGAGGTGGCTTTCAATATTAATAGAAAGAGCCAAGTTCAAAGTGGACATTGCTAAGTACCTACTATGGTAGAAGAGTAAAAAACCAACTTTATCGACTCATTGCCCGGTGATACCAACGGTGATAACAATCCCCACCCACCATCCCCCATCACCGATTCCATCCCATCCATCCAATCACCGATTTCGATAGGCCTTTCCTACATAGAGAAGACGGTTTCAAGTGTTATCATATATCGCACGCATAATCAGCCTGTCGTATCCCCACTGCTGGGTCCAAGGCATCCTCTCCAAGGGCTGCGGGACTGTTCGAAAGAAATACCGCGGCCCTGGAACACAAAGGGCAAAGAAGGAACATGGATGGGTTTTAGTCAGTACAAGTCTGACACTCCCTTCCGCTCTGCCCGGAGCGGGAGAAGTCATTTGATTTCCCATAAGAAAAAAAAAAAAGGCATCCTCTCCATGTGTCGTCGATTACTAGACCCTGGGTAAGTTTAACCCGAGACCGGAGACAAGCAATAGAAAGCTGGACCTTCTGTTTGTGCTCTTGATGGTCACCGGCTGCCAGTAAAATTCCTCATCAAAACCGAAAACTTTATACCTACATAAAACGCGAGCCATCACCTGCAACACACATACAAACGAGTGTGCAGAGACCAGACCTCACTCAATCAGAAATGCGCCGATCAAAATGCAAATGGCGCTCATTTTATTCATTTTGCGGCCGCAGGTACGGTCCACCATAAACTGCCAACAAATTATACATTGCTTTTATTTTTAATTGCTACGGACGAGCCACCGTCTTGCCCAGCGGCCTCCCTGACCCTCCTACAGTCTCTTCAGTTAGTTTACGTCTGCAAACAGTTAACTAACTGCAACCTTATTGCAATCAGAATAAAGATCACTGTTATTTGACAGACCTGTCAGTGTCAGCAACTGAACACCAACCTTATAATAACCAAAATAAAGATCAATCTCATTTTGACAGCGATGCTCAATGAGAAAGAAATTAACAATGAAAGAACAGTATTTTTGAATTATGGCGCGCCGACACGTGATTGGTCGGCGTAGAAGCGTTCGTTCAGTACTTATTTATTAGCGATGCGTTCATATGGGGTGGAGATGATAAAATCTAAAATGAAATACCTAATTGCATTCAAAGTTGGCTGCTCTGTATTTATTATGGCGTCCTTCAGTGGCTGTCATTATGGCGGGTCGTGACCGATTTTGCTGATACGCTTGAGGTGTGTTTAAAGGGTTCTTTTTTAAGTTTCTTGGTTATGTTTACGTCGGAGTTTTGCTATCGAGCGATTCGATAACTTAAGGATGAACTAGGTTCATCGATCTAGAGCTCATTTTCACATAAGGAAGAGGACTCCTAAATTAATGCCTAAATGTTATTGCACTGACCGCGCGAGGTCGTGGGTTCGATTCCCACTTCGAGCACAGTGTTATTGGGTAATTTCATCTGGAATATCTCAGTAGCAGCCAGGTAGTTTGGATTTGCGCACGGTTGATGGCAATAGGTTCACCCCCTATAACATGGGACTTAAACATAACGATCACAGACGTAATGAGATTACAAACGTGATTACTATGTCATTGCACTGTTGGATTTTTTTAAACTCTGGGCGCTGAACTGAGCGTTATACTTTATTTAAACGGGCATTACTTTTAGCGTCTATCACCTACCATTTGGTGAGTGGTTCTTATTCATGGGCTGAATGTTCATCAATGAGCCGCCCATCGAAAGAGCTCAGCGCAATATTAAAAGTTCAGGAAATTTAGATATCATCTTTTATAAAGGGTGTAAACAGACTCTTAACGAAGCCGAAAGGCACTTGTTCTCCCCGTTACTGCGATCATTTTTTTGTTCCAGACCATACCTAGGAACCTTCTAGTTACGGAGATATTGGGGGTCAAAGTTCCAACTTTTTCACAAGTTTTTTTTTATAAATACTTGTTTTTAATGTAAGATTTTTACTTTAAACACCTCCAGAACCCCTTTACTATTCAATCCATCTATCAGCACAATGCTTTGAGTGCGTTACATTGAGTCCTACTGTAAAACGTGATTTTTCAGCCCAAAAAAACAGTCGTTTCCCAGCACTAATTTTTGCATAAAGTTACTTAGTTTTATGTACGTATATGCTTAGTTGACGGCTTCGTGAAGAGTCTGTTTACACCCTGTTTAAGAATTTTGTCATAGATATGTAATTAATTGTGAAAGTGTGCGAGTGTTTGTGAACGAGGAAGACTGACCTGCCGTGATACAGTTATCACTAGTACGGAAGTCAGTGTGACTCAAGATCAAACTACCACTTATCAGAGGTATTTACAATACGCGATTATATTTGTATACTACTCAGCAGACACCAATCATAGATTGTTAGGATTTGTATGTAAGGTTGTTCTTTTAATGGGCTGCGGGACTGTTCGAAAGAGATACCGCGGCCCTGAAACACAAGGGGCAAGGAAGGAACATGGATGGGTTTTAGTCAGTACAAGTCTGACACTCCCTTCCGCTCTGCCCAGCGCGGGAGAAGTCATTTGATGATTTCGCATCCGAAAAAAAAAATTGGTTGTCCTTTAAATGGTCAATAAACTATTTAAACTTTAAACCCATTCACATAAACTCACGCATTTTTCCCATGGGGTGGACAGAAGCTAAAGAACGCCACCTGCTACAGTACTTAATACTCCTTTTGCCACGTAGGTACGCACCTGAACTTAGCTACTATAAATTCGTAAATTTTATTTTAATAATCTTTTATGTAATTTATAATAGGTATATAATATACTTTTGTACCTACCTATTTATTTGCATTCAATAAATGATATTTAGTACGTGCCGCTTGTGCACACATTAATTGTGCTGTTGCTTCAACTTTGAAAAGAATTTTGAATTAAACTATCACTGTAGAGACCAATATTACTCTAAGGTGTTCCTATGGTGGGCTGCGGGACTCTTCGAAAGAGATACCGCGGCCCTGGAACACAAAGGGCAAGGAAGGAGCATGGATGGGTTTTAGTCAGTACAAGTCTGACACTCCCTTCCACTCCGCCTAGAGCGGGAGGAGTCATTTGATGATTTCCCATCCGAAAAAAATAAAATAAAGAGATGGTCAGTTTTTCTATGCCACTATCGTCACGAAGTGGTACTATCATATTATTCATAATCTATGAATAACTTTATTTGCGGAACATAAAAATGAATTTATGGTTATTAGAATTTAAAAAAAACCGGTCCTAGCGGTCAAAACGGTCATAGGGTAGTTTATTCATTTATTTAACATTAAGCACAGAGTACAGAGGCGGACTTAACCACAGGCATTTTCTATCAGTCAGTAGTCGGATCGGATGTAAATTATATATTTTTCTAAGTAACCGTTTTGGACATTCGTCAATTATACCATTAATTGGAAAGTACACATCAACACAATCAACGCTCACTCATCACACCTCACCTCACTTCACCTACCCACTTACTTACAACTAAAAATACTGCTCGATTTTGAAAATAAAACGTAGAACAAAGAACATTTGGCCACCACGCTTATAACCGAGTATTTAGGTCAATAATTGAGACCAGTGACGCAATTTCATCATAATTTTAATAACAATATTAAGAATAATACAATTTTTACTTACCTAACTCTTTCCGCTTCGTGACTCGAACATTGAACAATCTAATTCTAATTCGTTCTGAAATGACAATGATCTTGAAATACAAATGATAAATTACAATTTCAACTAGAAAACTGTTTCGTACTTGGTATATAAAAACATCAAAAATATATATATATTCCTCATGATTATCTTTATAACAATTAGATGCTATTTTAAAATAAACATAATTATTATTGTTGTGCTTGTAAAATCATTCGGCCCTGAGGCGTTCAGAAATTTCCGTAGTTTCTGAACGACCTAAGTTAATGACACTAATGTCAAAATAAAGAATGACATAACCACTGTGCAGTGCGCGAGGCGAAGTGTTTTTAAATTATATTTTACATTTAAATTGTATGTGACGGTAATTTAAATTAATACAACAATAAATTCAGTGATAATGTCATACGCCCTTATCCGTCATTTACGCCGCACGGCGCTATTATCGCAACAAATTCGCCTTGAATCCACCATGACGAGTTTGACTCCAGAAGACATCGTATTTCGGCCTCCCCTGGCCCAATGGGGCAAAGTTATCAGAGAAGCAGAGAAGATAGTTGGATATCCGACCTCTTTCATGAACCTAAGATGGTTATTGAGTGACGAATTCGCCAATTTGGCCATGCATTTGCGGACTGTTGTAAGTACCAATTATCAATTGTTATGCCCAAACTATTTGATAAAAATATGTTTTATTACGTTCATAACGTTCCACAGACCGTGTAAATGTTATATTTTATTAGTAAAAGCCTAAAAAATCAAAGCTCATAAAATTAAATATTATGTAACAATATTCTGTTTTGTGTTTGACCATGTGATGTACAAGGTTATTTCCTGTCTTACAGCTTATTAGATACTATAACAAGAGATATGCTCTTGAGCTCTTAATTTTAAATTAGTTCCTATTTTGATTATTATGACCTTAATTTGACTTTAAATATTTAAAAATTTGGCATTCTGATTATGGGTGCAACATTAAATTATCTGCAAGATATTAGATAAGGCAATAGATAGATAAATGAGAAGTGGTGCTGTATTGAAAAAGCAATCCAAAATAAATTAAAAATTATGTTGTAGTATTCTATATTTTTATTTACTATACATATATATATATTTTATTTAATACAATACAATACAATATGACAACACCTGCAAGTAAGAACATGGTAACTCACTTTTTAAAACTTTCCATGAGAGCACATCAAAGATTGGAATAGTCCGTCTATGTGTACAGAAAGTCCTCGTGTTTACACTCTATAACTAGTAAACGAAAAGACGTACAGACTCATGAATTTAATCAAAAGAAAGAGAAGTATTTTTTAAATTGAGTTTCAAAGGAACCTTAATTTGGCTAAAAATTGAATTACCATGTTTTTACTTGTAGGTGTAGATGTATCTACCATGAAAGAAACATTTTTATAAAACAAAACAATATTTTTCCCCAGGTTGGAATGAACCACCCCATTGTAAAAACAGCAAAAATGCTTCTCCACAATGAACACAACAACCTGCAACCATGGGGGCTCATCATGTTGCTACTGTCTAAAGCTGTCAACCCACATACTTCACTTTTAACCAGTACGGTAACACAAAACCAACGAATCCTCGCCGAACTCACAGAAATGATCAGAACTGGACATTACGTACACAGAGGCTTACTAAACATACCACCAAGTGACCGCGACAAAAACCATGACACCGCTATATTTGCGAATAAAATAGCTATCCTCATCGGAGATTATTTACTCGTAACTGCTAACGGAATGCTAGCTCGGTTAAAAAATCAAGATTTGTCATACTTAATATCAACGGCACTACGAGATGTGAGTGAAGGAGAGTTTTACGGTCATCGAGACGCACAAAACATGCCAATACCTGGCAAACCAGTCGAAACGAAAACGGACATTTATGATATTTGCAGTGATACGTTACCACTAGAAGTGAAAGATGTGTTAGGTTCTCCTGTGAGGGAGTGGACTTTACGTTCAATGTATAATGGTGGTACATTGTTTGGCCGGGGCTGTCAAGGAGCTCTACTACTAGGCTCTCATGACCATGAGAAACAAGAAAACGCGTACAAATTCGGCTGCCATCTTTGCTTAGCATGGCAAGCAGCCACCGAAGTACAAAAAATGACATCGGACAATGAATGTTTTTCTTTAGTTAGTGCACCTGTTTTATTCGCTTTAAATGAAAATCCACAATTATACGAATTACTTGGCAATGTTCAGAATATTACTGAGGTAGATTTAGAGACACTAAAAGCTGAAGTTTTGAAAACTGATGCGGTTGAGCAGTCAAGGTTGTTGTATACAGAGCATGCAAACAAAGCTAAGAGTTACATTGAAGAGTTTGGTGATTGTGAGTCTATTGAAACTATAAAGCAAATGATTTATACGTTGTAGTAGACGTTCCATGATAGTATAGTCCACCTGGTAAAACTTCTGACAACATTGCCCAGTAAAATGGGAAGGGAACTGACAAATGACTTCTGCATGGTATCATTTTGTCTTGTCACGGATTAGACTTTTCATCCAAGATAACTGGAGATTGACAAATACTTCTGTCTTGCGGCGCAGCTTTCAGAAAACATCCCCATTAAGAGTTAAACAAACAGACCTTGTCGTTTTATGACATGCAAGTCAAATCTTCAACCTTAATCATCATCATCAGCCTTTTTAATGTTCCCACTGCTGGGACTCAGGCCTCCTCTCTATGAGAGGGAATGGGCTATAATCCACCACGCGGGCCAAGTGCGGATTGGTAGATGTCACATGTCTTCGAATTTTTGGTTCTAGGACATGCCGGTTTCCTCACGATGTTTTCCTTCACCGTTTTTGAGAGCAGTGGTGATGAAATAAATAGCATAAAGTAATGCGCCTGCCTGGGTTCGAACCCACGGCTTACTGTTCGTAAGTCGGGGTCGCTACCACTGGGCCACCGCTGCTCTCAACCTTAATAAAGCAATCAAAACATCTTATTTATAGGTATTTTAAAGATTAGGAAATGCACAGATTAGGCGTGTCAGTGGATCAGGAAATCTAATCATGGTCTTTTTCGAAACGATTTTAAATAAGTTGAATGTAAATTATGATCAACTATGAGGAATTGAGTAGTACTTTTGCCTTTTGCTCGTTTTTACTAATTAACCTTAAAGCCAGTGCCCAAGGTTGAAAATTCAATAGCGCTATTTTATTAGGTAAGTATTGATTTATGAATCAACTAATGTTAATGAAAACGGGCATTATTTTGATATTTGTTTAAAATTACGTAAATCAACATATCATTTTTATTCGTTTTTATTTATGTGATATTCTTGGAATTGTTAATAACTTGTTTTTGTAAATTAATTTTTTTTTATAATAACTTACTAAAGTGTTATTGATTGTCCATTAGATCTCATTTCAAAATGGGTATTATACAAAAATTTCTTGTAAAAAATTGCTAAATCAAGATTTTGTAATATTGGCCAAGACCGGTTACTTAAATCCTTCATTATAACTAAACTTCTCACATCGTTTACGTTTAGAAGTAAAAAGTGTAATTATTTTATATTATTTAATTAATAAATACTGTACCTTTAAATTGTTAGAAAAATCGTGATTTAACTGATTTAGAGACAGCCTGTTTAGTTTACTTTGGTTATTTCCACAGCGTGATGTCGTACGGTATTCTCTTGTGGGGCAATGCCGCCGATATTCAGAACTGCCCTTTTTTGTTTCACAAAAAAGGGCAGTTCGTTCAATTTATAAATTAAGCCCAGATACTCCCTCAGAGCAAAAATTAAGGAGATTAATATACTTACTATGTCCTCTCAGTTTATTTATAAAAATCTTTTGTACGCACATAAAAATTAGTATTAATTGGTTTAAAAAGTAAATGACACCACCAAATCGATGACCAAGTCATTGAATGTCAGAGTGAGACAACAATATCTTATTACAAAGGAGAGAGAGAGAGAAGAAACGCAAATTTACTGTATTGTACCTGATAACACTAAAGACAAGTATTCCTACTAAGTTGCTAAAGTTTGTTACATTGAAAGAAGAAAGAAAGAAAAAATATTTATTTGTCGCAGAGACATGACGTGCATACAAAATTAGGAATAATAAACAGTAAACATACATCGTATAACAAAACATTTCTAGTTCAAAAGAACTGAACAACAACAATAAAAATTTAAAACCATTGTGAGTAATCGTCACGAAAACTAGTATTAAAATTAAATCTTAATAAAAAGGGTGGAAGTGATACCGCCTCACTAACGGTTACCATGTATTTGGTCCATCAATCGAGGATATAGGGTTCACTCCCCGCCCACATAGATTTTTTAAAATCGGTAATTGTTCCATATATATTCACCATGTAGAAATTGGACAGGAAACAGCTGTTTTTGTTTTGGATTACCGATTAAAAAATTCTATTTGGGAAGGGGGAGGTATACGTGGTAAAAAATGCATCCAGCCGACTCGACATAATTAATTATACTGTCTTTAATGTCCAATTATGTAAACAAATAAGTATTTTTGGAAAAAAATCATTCTGAACTCATTTCCTGAAAGATCACGCTACGAGTACAAAAATACACCCTGTATATTCCTTTTAAATAAAAATGGCGCTAACTTATGTGATTTGTCCCCAAATGTCATTAAAAAATAAGTATAATAAGAATTATTGTTTAAGCATTTATAATAATAATGTTAAGTTTTCTTACGTGGCGAAATGAGTGTCCTAAGAACACCCCTCCGGAATTACAGGCGTGATGTTATGTTATGTTTTTTATTCTAGTTATTGTTGAGCATTATTATTGTTTTAAAACAGTGTTCGTTTTAAGATACATTGAAATAATGTTACCTGTAGCTGTTACGTTTTGCGAGAAATACACGGATTTTAACTTTTGTACATGTTGGTTTTATTTAATGAATACCTGTAGCCATTGATATCTATACATCTATACAGATAAATCAAATTGGAGTGTCTGTTTGTAATATTAAAATAACCGCTTTTTACTAAGTGCATATGGATGTATACCTACACGGTACATATAGGTACCAAAACAACATTTTTTACAATTTTTGTCTGGCTGTCTGTCTGTTCGTTCTGGCTAATCTCTGGTAGCTGAAGTAACAAGGAGTAACTTTTATTTAGATAAATAATTATGGTTCCGTGCAAAACCCTTGAAATTGGTAACAAAATTGGACTCAAATAGGGAAGTGCTGATAATAATGGGGATTTTTTAATAATAATTTCACGCGAACGAAGGTCGCGGGCAACAGCAAGTTTAAATAAAAAAAAACTAGATGCACAGTTCATTGCAAATGTCACATCAGAAACTGTCGTCGATCAAACAAACTCAAAATTGAAACCATCAAGAACTGCCTCGTTGGTCGAAAGGTCACAAGCGCGACTGCTGAGCATGAGGTCCAGCCGTCCTGACAAAGTTGTTCGATTCCCGGGTCTGACAAAGTGCTACATGTTACGTGTGCTGGTGAAATGTTGGAGTACTTACTAAGGCACATCTCTGCATAACCCTACGGGGATTACAAGCGTGATGTTATGTTAGTTGTTGTATGCTATCCAAAAATTCGAAGATATCTATCAACACCAACCCGCACTGGGCCTGTGTGGTAGTCTATAGACATGGCCTGCGTTTCAGCGTGTCTTACAGAGAGGAGGCATGATGGTGTCCCACCCACCAATGGAGAATGGCTGTTTATGCTTTTAAGGATTTCACATTCTGAGCATGAATTTACTCACATTTCTACTAAAATATGAATACTCGAATGCAACGCAATTTCGGCGACTAATTTTCATCAACGTAAATTACGTAGGTCTCTTCATATCATGCCTTAAACCCAGTCAAATAATAATCACGCCAAAATATCGCAACTGTTTTTAGATCAGCTACTGACGCGTCTGCATTAATTAATGTCCCGTCAATAATATATCCGGCGCCATATCAAAGAGGTCATTCTGCAATATTTGCGCGAAAATATTAATTTAATTCTGCAATATCGCGCAGCCATGTGCCATCGTGATCGGGAAGCTCACATTTGACATTTGAATGGGATTCGGCCACCGTGTTTGTTGGATAGCACGTGTGTTTAGAATTTGATTGCTGTTTTTAAGTGTTTTTCGATATTTTAGTGACTTGTCATTCTGTAATTGTGTTGTCCTTGTGATCGTAACCAGGTTTGTATTGTGATTGTTTTATTTTAAGTTCCCTTTTACGCCTTATCCATAATGGATAAAAACAAACCCCCTGACAAGGTCCCTCCCGATATTCAATGCTCAAGTTCTCTCGACCATCAATATGCACTGAACCCACTATCGCAATTGGCGGATGTTTTGAACGCTTCAGCGATGGATGTATCGCAAATTCACCAATCCCAACCAAACCCGCGAAAACGTCCTGTTGACGAACGAATTTTGCCTTCTTCTCTGCCAAGCAAGCAGCAAAAAAACCAAATTGGACGCACCAAATATTCTGTCATGGATAAAGCCCCATACGTTGTCCACGTTTCGCGTATTGAGACACAACCAAATTCTGGCACCACTCTTCACCCTGTTAATTTTGGAAAATTCCTCATGAACAACAACATCGCGAACATTGTTCGTGGTGGTGTTAATAGAGTTGGCAGAAACCGGGTCTCGGTGGAGTTTGCTTCCCCTCAGGATGCTAACTCTTTCCTAATAAACAGTTGTTTGTCTAAGGACTGTTATACAGCATCAATCCCAACATTCAACATCACAAGGATGGGTGTTGTCACAGGTGTTCCCTCAGAACTCACTGAAGAAGAAGCGATGTCGTATTTGACTGTGCCCTCAGGTTGTGGACAAATTTTGAAAGTGCGACGCATCAATCGCAAAGTGCAAAGAGACGGGGTCAATGAATGGAAACCCACGGAAACATGTGTCTTGACCTTTGATGGGCAGGTGCTACCAATTAGGATTTATTGCTGCTACACATCTCTTCCAGTAAAGCAATACATATATCCTACTATTCAATGCCGCAAGTGTTGCAGATTTGGACATGTGGCAAATCTGTGCAGGTCTAAACCACGCTGTAACAAGTGTGGCCATGACCACCCGGGTGACGGATGTAATGTTTCAGTAGCTGAGGCTTTCTGTGCGCTTTGTTCAGGAAATCACTTTGCCGATAGCCAGTCATGTCCTGAGTACGGCAGGCAGAAGGCGATTAAGACGATCATGGCCGAAAAAATCATCCCCTATGCAGAGGCATGTAAAATGATCCCAATAGCTTCCCGCAACTATGCCAACATAGTAAAATCCTCTCCAACTACCCAGTCATACCGCAAAACTGTCACTCTCAAACCCAGGACCCATGCCCCCCTTTCTCCATCATACGACAAAGTTGCTCATCAGCAGATAGTCAGTTCTCCACAACCTTCACAGCCCAATGGCTGTGCTTATAACAACAACCCTACATCAAATAATATCAGTTCAATTATTGAACTCCTGGTAAAACTCCTTCCCACTCTTATTTCTTCTACTTCTTCCAGCTTACAATTACCGTCCAACGTTGCCGACCAACTTATATCTATACTCTTATCTATTAAAAATGGCGTCCCGCCTAGTATTCCTTCAGTGGAATGTGAGGAGCGTGTGGCATAAAAAGCACGACCTCATATTCCTTTTAAATAAATACAAGCCTTTGGCTTGTTCCATAGCTGAGACTTGGCTCACCCCAAGTCTTAGCTTTCGCATGCCACACTTTAATATTCTCAGATGTGACAGATCTGATGGATATGGAGGTTCAGCTCTCCTTATCAATAATCGGGTCCCACTTCTGCCCCTTCCGCTGCCTTCACTCACAGGTGAAATGAGTGTTGTGGCGGGAAGGGTGGAAGGTATTACAGTGTTTTCCATATACATAGCTCACCCCCGGCCTGCATTTTTGGATATTTTAAAAATCACTTTTTCTAATACTCAAGGACCAATTATGGTCATGGGTGATTTTAACTGTCACCATTATAGATGGGGGTCCGAACGCTGTGATGCCTTTGGTGTGGCTTTGGTTGAGATTTTGGATGATCTGGATCTTTGTATCCTTAATAATGGTTGCCCGACTCGCAGATCCCTTCCTGGACAACAAAAGAGTTGTGTTGACCTAACATTTTGTTCAGTTGAGTTAGCGGCTTCGGCCCATTGGGAATGCACATCCTTGTCGCATGGTAGTGACCACTATCCTATAGTAATATCTTTGTTTAATAAGACCTATTTAGAGAAAAGTTCTCCTCCACTTCTGAGATATAATTTGTCCAAACCAAATTGGGTAAACTTTGTATCATTATTGGAGGATAAAATTGAAGTTTTGCCAAATTTAAATTTAAGTTTGTTTGATCCTCCTGGTCACCGCCATGCCAAGACCTGCTATGAGGGTTTTGTTACAGCCATCACCTCCAGTGCTGATTCCTGCTTTCCATTGAAAAACAGTGCCCGCAATAAAATCCCATCACCACCGTGGTGGGATCCAGAGTGCACTTCGGCAGTCAAGGACAGGAATGAGGCCGAGGTTTGTTACAATGCAGACATGACCACTGAAAATCTGTTGGCATACTGTCAGATTAATGCCAGAGCCAAACGTCACCTTCGCAAGAAGAAACGTGCGGGTTGGGTTAAATTCTGCACATCCTTGTCTCCCTCTACACCTGTGTCAGCAGTTTGGAAGAGTATCAATAGGTTCAGACATGGGTGTTCCCCTTCAGTTTCTTCTCCAATCGCTAGGGAGACAGCTGAACTTTTTTTTGATAAAATAGCTCCACCATACGTTCCACTTTTTTTTGAATGTGTAAACATGCCCCTCCAAAACATATCAGAGGACCCTTTTGATGCGCCATTTACTTTGGAGGAACTGAGTGTGGTACTCAATCATGTCCGGGATTCAGCTCCGGGTATTGATGGTGTGCCATATTCTTTTATAACCCACTCTGGTGACAAGGCTAAAAAATATTTTCTAAATATTCTAAATTTTGCTTATCTTCATGGTTGGGTTCCAGAACAATGGAAATTGCAAGTAATTATTCCACTTTTGAAGCCAGGCAAACATGCAGATGATCCGAATGGTCTTAGGCCTATTGCTTTGTCTTCAGTCTTAGCCAAATTACTGGAGCACCTAATTAAAAACCGTCTCGAGTGGATTGTTGAGTCGAGAGACATACTGCCGAACTACCAATTTGGTTTTAGGAAAGGACTTGGTACTATGGACAGCGTGGGTACTTTAATTGCGGACATACGCCTAGCTTTTTCCAAAAATGAATCGGTTGTAGCTACCTTCCTGGACATTTCCTCTGCGTATGACAATGTACTTCTTCCAGTACTCAGGCAAAAATTGCAACAGCTGAGTCTACCGGTTAAGATGATACGATGTATATGTGAGTTACTGATGTCCCGCTCGCTGGTCCTGAGAGTCCAGGGAGAGGTGTTCGATGAGAGGCAGATATGGAAGGGACTCCCACAAGGATCTCCCCTCAGTCCTATATTGTACAACCTTTATACGGCGGATATTGGGTCCTGCTTAAACAACAATTGTCAGATCTTACAATATGCCGATGACATTGCCCTGTACGTGACAGATTCCTCTATAGTCGAGGCCGCCTCATCTTTGTGCCTCTCTCTGGATTCTTTGAATCAGTGGCTTTTAAGCCATGGCCTGTCGCTATCTGCGCCAAAAAGTTCGGCAGTAATCTTCACCCGTAAAAGAAGCACTCCTCATGTAACAATTGACATTTTAGGACAAACTATTCCAATAGTTAACAAAGTAAAATTTTTAGGCGTCATTTTGGACGCAAAGTTGACAGGCAAACATCACATAAATTTCCTTACACAAAAATGTGAAAGAGTTATTTCAATTTTAAAAGTTCTTGCGGGCGTTTGGTGGGGGGCTCACCCCTACACCATGAAATTGGTCTACAATGCTTTGATTCGTAGTGTTTTGGACTATGGAACTTATCTTTTGGTCCCGTGCAACAAAGGTGCCTTAGTTGGACTGGATAAGATTCAGTCTAAATGCCTGCGAATCATCTTAGGGTGTATGAAATCCTCCCCCATTAACGCGTTGCAGGTTGAGTGTGCTGAACCCCCTCTGGCCCTTAGACGTCAATATCTGGCCTCCAGGTTTTTATCTAGGCTTATATGCAGAACTTCACACCCCCTTATAGCAAAATTGTACGAGTTAGATGCCATTTGTACAAATTCAAAGTATTGGAAAAATAAAGAAATACCCCTATATCTAAAATATTTTCGAGAAATTATAAATTTAGCATCCCCTATTATTCAGTTCCCCAGATTGCCCCTTTTTCATTTTACGTATGAAGTTTTAAGTTATGTTCCAAATATTATCTTTAACATTGGTATATCCAAAAAATCCCCGTCAGCGAACTCAGCGTTCAACGCGGTGGTGGGCGAGCGATGGAATGGGTTTCAATTATTTTTTACGGATGCTTCGAAATTAACTGAATTTAACCACATTGGAGCGGCGGTTTATTACCTGAGCTCTAAAATAATTTTGCAGTTTAAGTGTCCTAAGGAGTCTTCTGTATTCACTGGTGAGTGTGTGGCTGTATTGGAAGCTTGTCGCTTTATACAGTCTCACCATAATATAAACAAAGCCGTTATCATTACAGACTCTCTTAGCTGCCTGCAAGCCTTAAAACAAAACCCTTTTAAAAGTAAATTGCACAGCTCCCTGGTTTTACAAATTAAAGAGTCCTTATTATCTTGTGCTACCAGTCAGAAAGAGGTTCAGCTGGTCTGGATACCTAGTCATTGTGGTATTAAGGGAAATGAGTGCGTTGATGCATCGGCTAAAGATGCTTGCTCATCGTCAGTAGCTGATCTTTCCCACAATAGCCTTCAGGGGTATGACTTATTGAGTCTCCCACGAATTAACCTCCAGTCATCGTGGCAGGATCAATGGAATATCAACGGAAGGAAAAAAGGCAGGTTTTATTACGCAGTGCAACCAACCATAAAACCAAAACCTTGGTTCTATGGCTACAAAAAAGTCTCCAAACCTATTATATCAGTTTTATGTCGTATTCGTCTAGGTTTCTGTAGCACTCCTGTTTTCTTGCAAAAAATCCGGGTTAGGGACTCTTCTCTCTGTGAGTGTGGGTTGGAAGAAGGTACTCTGGATCACATCTTCTTTGAATGCTCAAACAACATTCCTCCTTTAGATCTGTATAGACGTCTCCCTAAATTTAAAATCCCTCTTCCGACTAATTTCCCCTCCCTGCTAACATATTCCTCCCCCGAACTGCTTGTGGCGCTGATGATTTTCATCCGTCACAATAACATTAAGTTATAAATTTAAATGTGTGGGTGTGGTATGCGTGTAATCTATGTTTTAACAATTTTAATATTTATTTATTTATATTTTTTTGTTTGTTTCAGTCCCGTACTAACCCGACAAGATCCACGTCGTGTCGAAGAATTTTATTTGCGACCTTAAATAATAACTAACATTATATTCATATTTTTACCTTTTATTTTACTGTGCACACTTGCTTTTCCAACTCACTGGACATTGGCAGAATAGTCGACATCGGCTTTAATTGCCATCAAACAAAAATAGAATAGAAATAGAATAGAATAGACATTTGAATGACATGCGCTAATGTTGTTATTAAAATAATCATTTCTGCTGACCTTTCATTGATATTTTTTGGAAGCGATCTTTATTCTTTTTTGCATAAGGTTTATTGTCACAGGTTACAAATTTATGGAAGAACTGTACTATCGGACTCGATTTTGACGAGAGAAAAAATTTCGCGAACATGATTGTGACTTTGTTTGCATTTACGGCCTAAATAAAAAATAGGCTGCACAGCCACCTACGTCTGTTGTCAGTATTATTACAATAAATACCTACCAAAACACCGTACTGCTGCTGCCATGAGTAAAAAGGTCGCATTTGAGTAAGGGGGAAAATTAACCCTAGGATGTGACGTGCCCTTTTTTTAATCGACGCTTATATTCTTTACTCTTCCATTAATGCAACCATTTTATGGCATACGGCAGCTGAATTGGTAATGATTTATTAAACATCTTATTACAGCACACCTAGTTATGCCGAAGTAAAAAAAACAATAAGTAAGTAAGTAGGATAATTCTACTTAATAAACTTTACTTTTTTGACAAAGCCATATTCGCGATGCGGTAAAATAAAATAAGGAATCAGTTTATAAATACCTTTATTTATTTCTCGATATACTGAAGAGTTTCACCGTGTACAGTAAGGGCCATCCTCTGCAGTGCTGTCCTCGCGTCCTCCACAGGAAACCTGTTGCTGTACTCCAAGACAGACGCCAGCTCATCATCCAGGACCTTCATTAAATAATCCATAGACCTCGTACTCCTCACCGCATAGTACAGCTGCTTGTACTCAATCGGTGTTTTCTCTAATTTTGACTCCCAAATGTGACCATAAATCTGAGGGTACTCCCATAAAGCTATCGTGGTTGGCGCACCAACCAAGGAGTATGAGTAAGGGTGCGTGAAAAAGTCTTTAACATCTAAATAAAGTTGCCATAGTAATGCCAAGTGACCGCCAAGAATATAGGCATTCTTCTCCATCTCAGGGCCTCGGTGTGCGAGTTTCATGGCACCTTGGCACCCCTTGCCAAGTATGCTGCCAGACATGAGCATGGTCCGTAATTGCCACTCGGCTATCCCCCGTCCGAGGAAGTTTTTAGAACCACCTAGTTTCAACAAGTTGTCTTCATTTTCCCAGTCGTAGACAGCTGCTTCGTTGTCACCTGAAATATACATTCAACGATGTTTGTACAGCCCCCGAAAACCAAAAAGCGGTAACTCAACAAATCTATGTTTCGAGAAAATAGGGAATATCATGGACGTGTCATTTCTTTTCATTACAAAAATAAATGTTCTGACATATTTTTCAGTGTCACGTTGCTTTGGTGGGAACTGCGCCTTAATATGTTTAATGCGCCTTCCTTTCATACCTAACTCTGACACCAGTAACCCAAAAACGACCTTATTGCAAGAAGAATTAGACATATACGTGTCAATGACGGCAGCCCAACCCTAACTTTAATCTAGCAAGAATAAAGATCAAAGTGATTTGGCGGTTATGCGAAACCAGTGCGAGTGTGTCATGATTCTTTTGGCGCGTGCCCATAGTCGGAACTACAGCTGCCATCTTGTTTTTCCCAAAGAATTTTACAAATCTTTACCAACAGCGCTCCTGACAATAAAATTCTAGCACAAAAATTATAATTACGCATTCTAGATCTCAGGCTCAAAATACCTTTAGGTTCTGACGGGAGAGGGTTGTGCATGGCATCATGCACTCCATAGGCGTCACCCTCCACCAGATCCCTGAGGCCGGTGGAGATCAGCTCCGTCACCTCGTTGTTGCGAAGACCGCCCAGATGCTGTAGACATGTCGCTAGGAGGAAGTCGCCTACCAAAAGGAATATGATAGACAGATAGATACTACTTTAATGTAATCCCAAAAGTGGAACACAGTTCACAGCAATGTAGATTGTTCCCAGTTGTTTCCATTGGCAATATGTTCGCCATCCTTTACCTGGGACTAAGCTGCTTAGGCTGTAATTCCTTTTTTCATTGCCTCTTTGGTAACATGAAATATCGATAATCGTGCCATAGAAGAAGACTGTTACCGTGTCACCCAGGTACGAGAAACCTGTCTCACCGCCGGTGACTAGCGAGAAAACAAGTGGAGCTATGGAAGTAAGTAGAGGTGCCCATGTAATAGAGGCGAGCCTATTAGTAATTATCGGGCTCTGGGCTGTCAGCTGAGAAACCGAACCCAAGACCTTATAAGCAGCCATAACGTACCTGTCAACAACGCAATCTTATTCCCATACAGCAAGTCCTTGAATTTGTCTCCATGACCCTTCTTATCCTGAAGGTTCACTATAGCTTTATGTATCATATGACCTGTCCTCTTCATCTCCACTATGAAATGAAATGATATTTATGTTTTAAGTAGGTATTTGAAACCCTTTTACGCGTCAACATTTTTTATAAACTGGATGACAACAGAGTTACCTCTCTCACTACTCTGAAAAGAAAAAAAACTAGGAAGCTACAGCCTTTTTATAGTCCAGACATTGTCTTGGTCAAATCATGTGAGGACCACGCAGGTTCTCATCTAGGATGGTCTTTTAATGAAAGAACACACACTTTTGAGTGGACCTGTCAAGTCAGTGCACGCATATAATTATCACCTCAACTCAAAACTTGAGGGGCTCAACGACCTGACGAACAATACCAAAGAAAAGACATTTGGGTTGGCCATAGAAAGTAGGTACTCAATCTGCCAGATAATCAGGAAATTGAACAAAAAATACTGGTATCACTATAATGGACCCGCAAATCCTCACCTATTTCTGCCAGCGCCCTTTGTGAGTGCAGAAGTCCAGAATCGTAGTGGTCCCCAATATACTCTAAGGAGTCGAAACTAGCGGCTTTGGAAGTCAGCAAGATGATCAGACCGACGGATTGAAGGTTGCTCTTCGATCCTACTAGGAGATTCTTGGCTGATTTCAGGACTGGATGGTTCGTGCCGACCTTGGGATTAAAGTTTTAGGTTAATCTGGAGAACATGTTTAGTAGAAAATATATGGCTCTGTATCTAGGGATTACGTGTGTGGTGCATACTTGCATAGTATGCTTAAGTCGGTAATGTACAATTTTGAAGGCGAGCTCAACTGGAAACCGCAAAAGCGGCAATACCCAATCGCAAATAATAGCAACGGTTACCAGTCGGAAACCAGTCGTGTCGTTGCTGTCTGTAATTGCAATCGGACCGCTTTGGCGCTTCAGTTTGCGTTCTCTACTCCGTAAGTTCGATAATATCGATAATCCAACGGTTATCGAACGTTCAGCTTTAGAATTAGCAGTCAACCTCCTATACTGACTGTCTACTTTTATCATGGCATGACTAATGAGTATGAGTTCTACGAGAACACGATACGATTGCTCTGTATTACTTGAGCCTACCCCTACAGAAGAACCGAGGAAAAGGGGTGAGGCGAGGGGTAACCTTAATAGTATATAGAACTGACCAGCTTCCTCAAATGTATGGCAGTGCTGGCAATTTCATCATTGAATAACCAGCGAAGGTTGAGGAAGGAGGTCGGATAGCCGACGATCTGCTCCGCTTCCGTGATGACGTCGCGCCAGTCTATCTCCTCCTGACGGCCAAGACCTAGGCTACTGGAGTACATGCGACATACTGGGCTGAAATACAAACACACTAATGAACGGTGATTGATCGTAATAGAAAATGGACCCCAAATTTTTTACTAGAAAGTAAGAAAGAAATAAAGAGTTGTCTTTTGGGTCCATTTGGTTCCATTTTTTTAAATCGCTGACGTCGTGTCGTGTCGTGAAAACTAACGAAGCAATCGTGCGCCAATGATGGAAAGAAATCACTAAATCACTACATACAGAATTCTGAAGAGAATCTGTGAAGTGCGTCATCATACCACGATTCTAGATCATAGACTTTCGGGATCCTGACTACCCGTAACTACTTTCAAAGATCTTCCATTAATACCAGTCCTAGACCAAAGGCTTAACGTGCTTTCCGATCCCTGACTACAGCCTACTATAAGTACCTCAATGAGTTTTAGTTCGCCAGCCCATGAAGTTGGTCGTCGTATCTCGATAATAACGATAATCATCCTTATTATCTACTAGCTGTTGCCCGCGGCCTTCGTTTGCGTGAAATTATTATTAAAAAATCCCCATTATTATAAGCACTTCCCTATTTGAATCGAATTTTGTTACCAATTTCAAGTAGTAATTATTTATCTAAAATAAAAGTACTACTACTGCTACTCCTTGTTACTTTAGCTATCTGCCAGTGAAAGTCCCGTCAAAATCGGTCCAGCCATTTCAGAGATTAGCCGGAACAAACAGACAGACAGACAAAAATTGTAAAAAATGTTGTTTTGGTATATGTACAGCCACCAGCAGGTCAATCTACCCGAAACTGACAGATTTTTCCAATCAACCTTGAACCTACTAATACAGTAGCAAATAAGTCGAAAGTCTATTAAAGAAATCTGACAGATTGTAGTAGCTTGATGTGCTGGCGTCTGTACCGTGTATACATCCATATGCACTTAGTAAAAAGCGGTTATTTTAATATTACAAACAGACACTCCAATTTTATTTATCTGTATGGATAGATGTATAGATTATACGATACCAACCGTTCAAAAACTCCAGCCGAAACCTTTGTACTCGTATCCCGAAAATATATAGATTGGCCCTGCTTGTCGTTACATTCAAATTTTGAAATCCCCTTTGTTTTAATATTCTTTTGCAACAAAATCTGCGGCAGGTAACAAATACATCTTTCGCTAAGATTTACAGATGTTTGAGGAACATTTATTAACAATTTTGATGAAAACATTTTGGAATTATTTCCCTGGACTACAGTACCTACTACTGCCAATACAAAAAGAGATTGTCAAAATGACAACTGTCCCGAAAGAAAATTGAGTGAGGTTAAAAAAAACAAAAGCCATGTTAAAATAAGAAGGTTTTAATGTGATAGGTCTAAGGACCTTTTGTTGCGTGGAAATTGTCGGAACTAACGTCGTCACTGTGTTTTCAAAAGAACTTTCATAGACAATTTCTCAAATGTTAATTTTATTCAAACGAAAAAAATAGCATGCAGAACTAAACATCAGTGGTTAAAAGTCAATGACAGCGGCTCTTTGTGTTATATATTAAGGTGGTTGCGTCAGGGTAGCCCGCGAAATTCAAATTTTCTTACGTTTTTTGTAATTTTCAGGTCAGTGTCAGGATGTACGTTGATGAGAAATGAGTCGCGCCAGTAATACGTATGTAGTTACAGAATTACAATCATGAAAACCAACCCTATGCACCTAACATACCTATTTATTAAAATAAACAAATGTATAACGAGGATCTTTTTATTAAAATATACTTAAATACTAAGAACCAAAAAAGACACTTAAAAAATCTGCCAACAAATCAGAAATTCGATACCATCGACAAAACGTCACAATTTCAGAAATAGTCAATGAGAGTGACTTAATTACACATCGAACAACGTTATTGTACAGCACACACTGGATGTACATCAAGTGGTTGCATCGTCCAAGCTCCACCAAACACGTTTATAGCTGAACCCCCGCTGCGAAGCTGATTAAAGTTGCCTCCGCGATGCCAACTCCGCGACCATAAGGACTTTTTGAAAGGATTATACGACGTTTCGCTAAAATATGTCGTTATTTAAATTGTGGATTAATGTTATTGTTGAGTTGCTTATATTTTGTTGTTCTTTTCAATTTTTTTTTCATTTTCCTACCAAAATAAAAAAATACATTATCAACGAAATACACATCGAAAAAATAACTTTTGAGGTAGTCAAGAAATCTCTGAAAATCTAAAATGAAGATATTAACTCAACTCTTAAAAATAAAACAATTAAATATTTTTCCCTCGCATTTTATAAAATGTCAAGTGAACGATTAGAGCGAATCATTTCAGCGTGCATCCGAACGCGGCTCCGTTTCCCGCGCATGCATCGCCCATTATCAGGGTCGCATGTCACTTCCGCTGACATTTCGAGAAAAGAATGCACTTTTAAATTGACGTTCCAAAGTTAACGGCCAGTGATTTCTTTGTGCTTGTTAAAATAAATCAAAATAATGGAGAAAAATAATAGTTAGCTAAGGACAGTCGGCAATGGTCAATTAATATTTCAGTTTTTTTTATATAGGGTGACTAGTAATTAGTGACCGATACTTAAACACATGATAAAAAATGAAAGTTGTTTGTTATCATGAGTACAATCACGTGTTTAGGTATCGGTCAATAATTACCAGTAACCCTGTAAATACGTAAGTCTGATTCTGTGTGGTTACTCATGGTGTAGGTACTGTTAGTACAGCTGTGTATCTTAGACTTCTAAGAGATAGGAACATACTTTAGGTACTCACCCTTACTTAAATACTTAGGTATTTAAGTAAGGGTGAGTAACAAAAGTCAGTCAACACTTTGGTTTCCTAAATCTGGTGAATAGAAACGTTGCTGTACACCAGTTTTAACGGATTTTTGCTAAATCTCTGGGATGGTTGCCCTGTCCATATATGTAGATGCTCACTAAGCGACAGTCTGGCCAGGCTAGGGCCATTTAAGTGTTTACCAGTGTGGCCCATTTAATAAAATGGATTACTTGCCCTCGTCGTCCTCACAGTAATTTTAGCATTTCACTGCATCAACCCAACCACAACCTTATCGAGTTATCAATAACCTGCTGCCATGACCTACGTGGAAGACCGTAAACCGACTGCGAACCCATAAAAAAAATCGGGATTTTCTGATGAAGCCATGTGTGACTGCGGTGCCTCAACGCAAACAATGGCTCACTTCCTGTTCTGCACTATGTGTGGTTCCTCGTGCACTTTGAGGAACCTGTCCGAGGCCAGTACCAACGCCGCGCCGTCGAAGTGGCAGAGTACTGGTCAAAACTAATTTAATAAAAAAAAGGGAAATCATCGACTCGACGAAGAATAAGAATAGGGTAACTAAGATCACTTTACTTTTGACGGACTTATCCGTGGCAGCACCTCAACATCACCCTTATTGTAACGAGAATAAAGGTCATTTGTAGGCTGTCATTTGAAGATCTCTGACAGTCGTTACAGTAGTCAGTCGCCCGATACTCAGACAACCAGGAGTATCGTATTATCCAGTAATAACTGGGTTGTGGAGGTCAGATAGGCAGTCACTCCATGTAAAATACTAGATTCAGCTGCATCCGGTTAGACTGAAGCCGACTCATCAGAGGGAAAAGGCAGGCAGATGAACGAAAATAAAAGTCACTGTTAATTGGATAGTGACGTTAAGACAGATAAAATATAATTGCGTAGGGACTTGTCAGAGAATCTTGATAATTAATTATAATTATCTATCATCGCTCACCAGGAAAAGGACATTTTATTTTTCTCAATGATTAGTTAATAATTGCGTGACGATTATACTTAGAAGAACTCGTCCAATTACAAAGGTTGCCACTATTGTAATGGCCCCACCGCACGATAATAACTGTAACTAGCATTATATTATCTGTGCTGTAACTAGACAGGGTGGAAGAGAACGCAGAGACAGCATATTTTATTTTTATTTTATTCATATTTTTCATCGTCATTTTTCTGTGGGAGCATAAAGACAGCCAGGCTGCCAGACAGGCAGTAACTCCAACTAAAAATCACGTTGGGAAAAAGCTTGGCAGATGATGACGATTTCGTCTTGAGACCCCAGAAACCGACAATAGGTTCACTTCACTCTATTACCATGGGACTGAAACATAACTGGTAATATGTGGATGCTCTTCACCCCAGCTTAATATGCCACTGGGAATCACAGGCGTGATATTATTAAGTAGGCAAAGAAGCAGTATTATTTAACTTCAAACTGACAGATACACCGTCACTCAATTGACTTCAACCAACTTATCTGTTCACGTGGGAAAACACAGAACTAAAATAAATGTACCTAGTTTGACATATCGATGCAAATTTTCTTGACAAGCAGCGCCACCTTGAACTGCACACATAAAGTGGTCATACAATACGTTATAATTCTTGGTTATTATTTACGATGTGTCGACTCGCAAATGTCGTTACATTTTAATTGCATAGCATGGAGGTAATAATTGTGAGTTTGCCACCATAAATTAAAATGCATTTAGTATTAAAATTAATCTGAATTCTGAACTACTCTGCTTGACTTTTTAAAGATGATATGTTGTTATTATACAACGACTATATTTTATTGTAAAATAGAAGGGTAGTTATATAACATCACGCGGGTAATCCCCGAAGGGTTAGGCAGAGGTGTATTTAATAGTACAGCCACATTTCGCTAGTAATGTTTGTTTGTTTAGTAATAGGGAGCGGGCCTATTGCCATCAACAGGGCGAAAGTCCAGACGCCGTGACTGCTTCTGAGAAATTCATAATGGAAAAATTGAATAACACTTTGCCCGGCCTAGGAATCGAACCCAGCCCCAGGCCCTCTTGATCAGCAGTTGCGCTTGCGACTACAAGACCAAAGAGGTAGTTCTAAAGCCTTCTAATACGGTAGGTACTTTTATTGAGAAACGTAACTCCGAGAAAATTTCTTACAAAAAGATAAGGTCAGTAACAAATGTAAGGTTATTACTTGAAATGTCAATACGTATAATATGCATATTTTCTTCGGAAAAAATATCAAAAAATAACGATTACACCCGAAAATCGGATTTGACCAACACACATTACGCCCTGTAGCTGTAGCAGCACAGCGCATGGAACTCAACATTTTAAGCCTCTAGGTATAGCTAAAGTGCGTTTTTTAAGCCTCGAGACTAAATTGTCACATGCTAATGTCAAACTGTATATATATGTGACCTATACAGTTTGACATTAGCATGTGTCAATTTAGTCTCTAGGATTAAAAAACGTACTTTAGTTAGTTAATTGGAAAACTAAACAGGAGACGTTATTTAATTATGAGCAGATGGTACTCTTTCCTCCACCCCAAAATTATATTAATTATTTAATTGTATTGTAAAGATATCATTTATCTCAAAATAATTCTCTAAAAACAGTAATTATCAAAATTCAAAAAAAAAATACGTTACCCAGAGTAACTTGCTCTATCCACTTCGAAATTCAAATTCAAAAAGCGAGCTCTGTGTTGCCGCAATTAAAAAAGTGCACACTATTATTATGTTAAGGGTTTAATCGTCGGTTTTGTAATAATTACACTGCTGCACCACATGCGAACGGCAAATGGAGATAGCACGTTTTATTCTGTTATTAAAAGGTACCCTTAATCTATGGCATCGTTGTTTTTTTTTTCTTGAGAATTTAAATGATTTACGAAAATTATGTCTTAAATGTGAAGTAAATTTTTTAATTGAAAAACACGGAGTAATTTTGCAGCTGTGCCTTTAAGTAGGTACCTGAAGCTTTGCTACAGATTCTTGTACAATAATAGACAAGCAACAGTGCTGCGTGGTTCTTTGACACGTGGCTATAGTCGGAACTAAGGCCGCCATCTAAGAGAGATGTCACCGTTATATATGAAGTTCCACGGACTCGAACAAAGCGCTACGCTTCCACATTTATTGTGCGAATTGAAGCTGTGGAATCCACTACCGGCTTCTATGTTTCCCGATCATTATAATCTGGGTTTCGGCAAAGCCGAGTTAATTTATCCCCATTGAATGACTTTTTCATGAAATATTCATTTATTAGGGATACATGACCTTAGAGGGTTGTATTGATGATTTTCATGATTGTAATTCTATAATTACATATTATGTGTTACTGGCGTGACACATTTTTCATTAACATACAACCTATAACATAACACTGACCTGCAAATTGCAAAAAATGTAAGAAAATTTGAATTTCGAGACCCGCTAATATTATTTTAATCGTTGAAAAACTGCAATTGAATTCCTTAGAATAGCAAGGATTAATGAGACTGTAGGGCCAGGTAATCGGTTGTAGGTACACCCGACCCCATGCTGGCTTCACCCGCGCAACATACTTATATCGGATTTTATCGTTGTTGTAAAATGTAAGAATTTATTGACGTATAACCGAGTGCGTAGCTCGTTCTGTAATTATTATGAGAATAGTGTATTGTGAGAGGATTTTCATGTCTTTTTTTTGTAGGCTGAAAGTAATTAAATATTTCAAACAACTTAGGATAGTCTACTGCGGACATAGGCCCTTTTCAAGTTCCGTTGCTTTCCTCTACGTGTCCCACGACAAACGTGGCCGGCTGCTCTGCAAGCTACGTCGGAATCTGCAAGAAACTTCAGTTAATTTCGGAAAAATAACTACTTATGCGACATACCATCCGGCATTCTTTCCGGCTATTATTTTAGTAGGAATTTGAACTTTAAAAAACAATACTGTCTGTCACTCAGCATTTTTTTCACGTTTCCGGAGACGCGGGGCTAATTCAGTTTTCTTCATCAGTCAAAAGTTACTTCTTGTATACAATAAATACTTAAGATGTACGACCTTAGCACAAAATATGTTTCAAAAGTTCTTCATTAGGTATTATTCTACTTTAATGTTTTTGCAATATCGTCACGCGAGTAAGTTTTAGAGAAAATAAATAAAATTCGGGCAGCAGACTGGGTCCTTGACCAAATGCTAACTAAAGCATAGTTTCCTTAGGCTGCGGGACTGTTCGAAAGATATACCGCGGCCCTGGAACACAAAGGGCAAGGAAGGAACATGGATGGGTTTTAGTCAGTACAAGTCTGACACTCCCTTCCGTTCCGCCCAGAGCGGGGGAAGTCATTTGATGATTTCCAATCCGAAAAAAGGGCATAGTTTCCTTGTAAACTTCAAAAATTTTAGTCTAAGTATTCAGTCATCAACCAGTCCCTTCGTTGAACCCAAAAAAGTTTATAAACATTGCAAAACTGCGAAAACACACCAAACTATGCTCAAAATAACGCGCCAATGTATTATTCATTATGTACAGATTTATTTCTATTTAATAGCCGCCCGTGTTGGAAGTTTGGTAAAAAGTTGGCGGGATAATAGCGGGGCGTGGCCGAGCGCCTACTGGCGTGCGCGGCCGTAAATCGAACGCGCCCGTTCCAATTTTATAATTATGTTCCAAAAACAAAATTGTATGGGTTTCTTTAGGTAGTGGTCAGACCAACTCGTATTTGGTTATGGCAATTTATTCCGTGGACCGTAGTCTTGCAATTTTTAATTCACAGACAGATAACAAACAGCTAAACCACAAAAAAAAACTAATTCTTGATAAGTAAGTTACTAGATTTTTATAACATTTCAATAATAATTAAAAACTAAGTGTTGCCATCCTATGAAAAGGTTAATTACGTTAAAGTAGCTCTAATAATAATTAACCAACAAGTAAATACTTACGCATTTAATTACGTATTTATTTAGTATTTAATTATGGGTTTTTAAGGTGCTGTTAATCACTTTAACGTTGGTCTATTTTGCCAGTAATGGTTCAAAGATGTCAATTTTTTAATTGACTGAACGGCTTTACATATACATAAAATATAAATAAATTAAAAAACAGCTTTTTACTGCATGCATTATGAACGTATAGACGTACTAATATTAAAAACATTTTATAACATTTTTGTTTTCTGGCTATTTATTCCGGCTAATCCCCGAAACGGCTGGACCGATTTCAACGGGACTTTTACTGGCAAATAGCTGATCTTATAAGGCGTAACTAGGGATACTTTTATTTTAGAAAAAGGATGAGGGTTCCGTGTAAATATAATAATAATAATCAATTCAAATAAGGAAGTAACCGTTTCATAATAATTCCACAGCTGGACTAGCTGTGGAATTGTTCTTCCTTACTTAATTTCACTTAATTTTATTATCTTGCGTCGTGGAAACTAGGCACAGCTTGGCCAGCATGTCGTCAGCTAGGCAGTTACAGAATATCATCGAACTCCACTTACTACTTGCATATCAGAAGTGTGAAAGACTTTCAATTAAGTAGTGCCCATCAGAATTGCGCCTAGATTTTGGCTATTACCCTGATCTACAATTTCTACCTATTTGACATAGTTTTAACCTAAACACACAATAAAAAAAGTAAAAACGTGTGTGTTGCTATTAATTTAAGTCTAATAAAAAGTATAAATTAACTATTCAAAAAGTTACAAGCCCACCGTTTAAAACGACATTAAAACGCGCTACTTCATCACTTAATAACTTATTGGTTAATGAGTTCCTAATCAGAACACACCGGTCATAATTTTACGTCACCGATAAGCAGGTGTGTTGCTTTTATCGAAATATTTATGGTTCATACGTTAAAAAAACCGGCCAAGTGCGAGTTGGACGCGTTGGTCGCGCACCGAGGGTTCCGTATAAACTTGTAGGTATTTTATTATTAAACTACATATTTGCGGTTTTCTGAATTTTTACTTTACATGTGCTGTAACACATTGCTTCTTGCCAAATTTCGTAATTCTAGGTCAACGGTCAACTACCATACAGGTTTTCGACCCAAAGCCTGTAGTGTACTTCCGGTTGACCCAGAATTGTCAACTTTGGTTAAAAGCAAGGTCTTACAGCACAAGTATTAAAGGGAAAAATACCGAAAAATAGAAAAGTAAAGAAGAAAAAAAATAAGTTAAAAAGAAAAGAAAATTAAGGTTACAAGTTTTCGTGAAAATCTAAATTTGCCCATATCTTTATATAGTGTTGACTCAGGACCTTGATTTTAATACACCTAATAGAGACTATAGACCTCAGTATCTGGTATAAATTTCACCGTGCCTGGTCCACCTGTTCCTGAGAAAATCGGTAGTGATACACGGACAGACAAACGGACAAGAGAGTGATCTTATAAGGGTTCCTTTTTTTACCTTTTGAGGTACGGAACCCTAAAAAAAGGTTACTTGGCGCACAAGCTTTTCAAAAGATGTACCTACAATGATAAGCTACATGCAACAGCTACATCGATTATTTGAAAAAGTTTAACAAAATGACAACTTTCCTTAACATTAATTTAACACATAATAAAATACCTGATCACAACACGCTAAAGTCTAAAACATAAAAACGAACGCAACAAAATATGTTGGTATAAACATGCACCCTTGATTACCGTAAACAAAAACTAACTTGCTCCTCGCTGATTGGTGGTTTGAAATTTCTTCGGAAATTACAGCCAATTACAGGAAAGTGGTCGGTTGTATGAGAGGTTTTTTTATTTATTTATGTTGTAAGTAATGATTTGAGAAAGCTTTTTTGAGCAACTTTGATATAACCATTCTACTCTTCGAACGCTAGTGTGGAAAGTCATGAGATTTGTCACACACACTGAGGATGTTTTACCGGTGAAATTCTAACACAAATAATTCTGTTTTAGGTATTTTTCTTTTTGATACACAAGGCTGGTCTTTAAATAGCCAAGAAAGAGCCAGTCCACCTGAGGGTAAATGATAACCACCGCCTAGGAGGATCACAGAGATATTTGTGTCGGGTCATTTAGTTCCCTTCTATATGGTTGAGCTGAATGGGGCTGATCCATGCGTCATGTTCGTGGACGGGCGCTGTCAGTTGGGACTGGTCATATCTAGGCTGCCACGGTTTATTGTAACTACGTACTTTGTTTTTAAATTATTGATATAATCTTTTACTCTGGATGCTCTTAACGTGCACATATTTCTACATCGTTCTCACTATGTATAATCTCAACATGAATGATGTAACCAAGATTATGTAACAAATATTTGATTGAAAAGAGTGTCCATGGAGTTTCTTGCCCATTCTTCTCCATAGAGATCTACGCTTTGGAATGGGCAACTACAGTACTTTCACAAGTTATTATGCCTTGTGTCTGTGACTGTAGCTTAGCCTTCTTTGTTTTTCTGACATTCAAAAGTGCCTGTAATGGTCTAATTGAAATAAATGCTTTTGAGTTTGAGTTTGAGTTTGAATTAAGTACTTAATTAACCAATTCAGACTATAAGGTCATGTAATTTTGTACACCTTCTCAGCTTCCTAAGTTCCTACCAGCATAAGCCCAAGCGTGGATCCACCGTTGTGGGCACGATGGGCATGCCCACAACCCTAATTGAGGTCGATAGTCAGAGAGAAATGAGAGATGGAGTATTTGTTGTTTCCCTTAGGCCTAGAAGGCTGCGACCTAAGGCGGCGAGAACTGCCTTAACCTGTTGAGAAAAGCAAAATTTATTTTCTAGCCTGAAGCTTCTGTAATTTGTATCGCTTAGTGGTCAAAAGAAAACCTAATCTATCCGAAGCGGAAAAATAATTTCAATAACGCCTATGCGTTTTACGAATCGGAGGGGAGCTTTTAAAATTTTCGAACTCGCTGCACTCGCTCTTACATTTTATAAATTTCCTCTTGTACTAACGCCACTCCACGAAGATTTTCTCTTTTTTTGTTTCGACGTCACTTTGGTGATTTTAGGGCCGTGCCCACAACCTATTTTGAGAGCTGGATCCACGCCTGCATTGCAGTTTCTTGTTCTAACAAAAAATATCCTATACCACTAGACGTGTATGTGGCTGTAGTATATGACGTGTATGTAGCTTTCATTAACTGAAAGAAAAGGATGAAAGATTTCGGAGATCACCTGTAACACCCTAATTTGTTTTAAGACCTCTTAATAATTTTAGTGTAGATGTGAACTAAAAAGGACGACATGTGAGGTAAAATGAGGACATCCGCAAGAGAACCAAGGTTACCGACGTAGCCTGAAGAATTGCCAAACTTAAGTCGCAGTGGGCAGGGCACATTGCTCGCAGAACGGATGGCCGATGGGCCTGTAAAGTTCTGCAGTGGCGACCGTAAACCGGTAGACGTTGCGCTGGAAGGCCTTCCACTGGGTGGACCGAAGACCTGGTCGGCCCTGGTCGCGGGGATCCGCTGGATGCGAGTCGCACGGGACCGGTCAATGTGGCGATACTTGGGGAGGCCTTTATCCAGCAGTGGACGTCTTTCGGCTGAAATGATGATGATGATGAACTAAAAATGGCTTGACCTGCCACCTGTTATAAATCACACCAGCCTTGCTGACCAAGACTCAGAAGATTACGGTAGGTACGGCCAGGGTTCCACCTACACCTTTTGTCTATCTCTCCAAGACTCCCATCAGTAATTTCGCTCACATTTTTACACAGGGCAACATAACAAGCACAAATGCGGACTGTCTTCCGCGCTATCTATCATGGGTGTCCCGCGGGCCGTGTCTGCGGGTGGCTCTTAGCTTTAATTGTCGAATGCGTCCTGCCTGTAACTTACTGTTGGTAGTGCGGCCCTGCCCTGGCGTTGGAGGGACAGCATAACTGGATTAAAAGATGGTAAAGAACGTTTTGGGTGGCCGATTTTTGGCGCAGGAAGTTCAATTTTTTTATTTCGACAGAGATTAGTTCCGATGAGAATATCCTTTGGCAGGATTGCTAATATAATTGTTCGCCTACTTAAACTTTAGTTCAGCTTAAGGAGAGCAATATTCCGGAGAAATATTCTTTGGAATTCTACACACATCATTTAGGACCCATTACATGATAAGCAGTAAGTAGGTAGTCTACGAAGGGTAAAGATGAAAAAGAATATCCCATAGTTAGCACCTGAGCAAAATTATTACCAACCAACAACTATCACAAATGCACTTATACACAAGTTTCAGTAACAGCTAACAAGTCTTGGAGTCTTGGTCTTGGTAGTTCAAAGGCAACCGTTTTTCATTGAAAGTAATGCTGTTATTATAACGGTAATGTCAAAAATAAAAATGTATTTAATTAAAAACCCTCATCACTCAGCCTGTTTTGCGGGCAGTACCGTCGCCCGCGCATATTGTATCATGCACCTTGTAATTTCTCATGCTAATAGCGAGCTACCGCGCCGTGTACCGCTGCTCCGATGGTACTTTATGACAATCGCCGGCCACGAGATACTTCAGTAGCCTCATGGTACTGGTACTCTCCTCATGCTCAATATGCTGTATATGGTTGTAATACACAGATGATCCTAAAAAAAAACAAATAATTTAGTTATTGGACTGTTGGACAGAATATCTGTCCGCATAATCGAGGACCTTGTATTGTATAACGGGCTGGTTTCCGCAACTCCACGTCCAAGCGCGTATTTTGCGTGAATCAAGGACTTTAATTCGAAATTCAATCTACAAAGGTGGTGTTTGGGTTTTTCCATTACGTATTTCTTAGTAGTAACACGGGGTCTATTACTGATTCGCACCTGGTTTATGTACTAGCTCACTCCTTTTACCTGGGGCTTAATTACTACCATATTACAGTTGACCAACTAGACACCTTTATCTACAACTTCTAAGCATGGCTTAGAGGAATGATACAACGACAAAATTCCTTAAATTTCGCTGGTACCATAACCAGAGCTACAAGTTCAGTAAAGGTCTCTGATAACAGGTCACCATGACATTCTTGTGGTAGATAAAGTTGGTCTCTTGGTG
The DNA here is from genome assembly GCA_950005105.1 of Lycophotia porphyrea. Classification (NCBI taxonomy): domain Eukaryota; kingdom Metazoa; phylum Arthropoda; class Insecta; order Lepidoptera; family Noctuidae; genus Lycophotia; species Lycophotia porphyrea. Next base: position 15,750,726 of record OX465402.1, read on the forward strand.
CTTACGCTTAGTGATTGAAGAAAAGTATCAAGAAATGCGAGAAGCGCAAGACCGGTCGATATGGTGGCGTGTCAGAGAGATCTACGTCCAGCATTGGAGTATTTGCTGCTCAAATGACGATGACAATCATGTAGAAGTGCGATTGCAAATGCTTATGGTTATCCCAATAAGAGCAAATGGCCAGGAAATGCTTTAATAACTGTCTTATATTGACTAGACCTTGCTCGATCATTTCATTTCATGTAGTCTACCTCATAATTATCCAATGACTGCAAAACTTCAAAACAAGTAAGTAGTTAAGATCTTGCACGCATATCTGTAGTATATACTCAACTATTAATAGCAATACTCATAATATATTTAATTTAAACTGATAGGTCGATCGGACACCACCTGTAGGGTAAGTGATCACATAGGCTGTGCGTTGCGTGTCCATAGCCTACTCAGTTGCTTGAACAGTTCAAATGTTCACGCACGTTTTGACATCTGTCAGAATGTCATGTAGACAGCTGTGCTGTGGGTAATTCGAAATATGAAAAATCCCTTTTTTATAGTTCTGTTAGCGCCTTAAAGTACCAACAATGTTATATTCGCATGAGTATCTATGTTGGAAAATTATGTTTTATGCATATTTTGTAATTGTAGTGACCAGATTTGCATGTAGATAAGATGGGGAGCTTTATAGAGATGTGGTTGATATTATGTTTCAGTTTCTCAGACAGATATGAAGGAGGTAGGATATAAATTAATAAATGTAAAATATACACTTGCATTGACGACTATAACTATCTTTGATGAATCTAACTAGATTTACCTAATTCGGATACCTACCCTTATAGTTCTTTGTTTCATGAAGTTGACTCACTCACTTTCACGTATTCCTTATTTAAACGGCTTTGTTCTAATGAGTTGTGAGGTTTGAGGTCATTTGCCAAAAAATAAGTGTCTGGGTAAAACTAGGAATCTACTTTCGTTCCTTTATTAAAGGGTTTCGAAGGGACTCCTAACTTTTTAGAGCACACAAAGTAGAAGATTGTCGTCACTTTAGCTTACAAATATTCTTAAAAAATTGATTAATTGATTAATAGTAACTCAATATCACTCTTGTAATCCCGGAAGGGTTAGGCAAAGGTGTACCTACCTTATATGACGCCCACATTTGGCCAGTTATGTTTAAGTCTCATGTAATAGGAGCGAGCTTATTGCCCCTGCCGAGATTCCTTGACTGCTACTGAGAAATTCCTGATGGAAAAATCCAATAACACTGCCCGAACTGAGAACCGAACCCAAGACCTCATGCTCAGCAGTCGTGCCTACAACCTTTAGACCAAAGAGGCAGTAACTAAATAATACTTACTTTCTTATAAAAAGGTAAAATCCAAGCTATGCTCGATAGTCCATTTCGCATAGACAACTCTCACATTAATAACTTTGAAACTTATCATAAAGACACAAAACATCGATAAAGTGGCTCCACCTGTCGGAATGGACACGAATCATCAGAACAGCACGATTTAGCTGCAGCTAGGATTGATTGAGGACTGACACACGATGAAATGTATTCCAGATGCATCTTATTTCTCACTTCTTAAATGGCATAGATGTAGATGTTCTCAAATATAGAAATGTTTCATAAGACTTGGCCAAATTTTATCCGACTACGGCGAAGCAAAAAGGAGGGTTATGATTTGGTACCATAAGTTTGAAAAGAAAGAAGAATCCTTGGACAGGGTAAGATTTTTTGGAAAAACATAACACTTTAAGTGCCTTATAAGCCCATAGCTGTTGGGGGTTGTATTCCTACAACGAATTTTAACAGGATTACCATAAGCTTCAGTACTTTAAACTATGTCAATCAATACTTTTTACTTTTTCATCATAGTTTTCGAAAGCCTTCCTGCCCTCGTATTCACAAACCTTTCGATTCGACATCGTCAGGATCTTCTTCGGCAAGTCGTAAGTGAGCGAGATAGATAATTATACGACCTTCCGAATGAAAATCGAATCGAAGCGTTTGTGAATAGGGGTGATAATATGATCATGGTCGTGTCTTTAGGTGTAGGTATATATTTATCTAACTATCTGTATCTAGGTATCTACCTACCCGGACATATAAACTACACCTATTAGACAGTACGGTAGATACTCGGTACTAACTGACAACCTGATGTGACGATGGCCTAACTGACTGACCACTAACTTTCAGCGGTGCTTTCAGCATTAACTGTTCTCTTCAAAACCTTACCCTATCAATAATTCAATATTGTATCATACATTTATAGGCATTAAGCATTAAATTAAGACGTGTCCGACCGTGGGAATGTCGCACGGGGCGACGCGAAATGCTAAACTATGTAAATTGCGCGGGAAAGGATGAATGTCACATTGGCGGCCATATTTTATCCACAACGGGCGCGTTCTTCGCGCGCGCGATTTATGTCGCGTTCACGTATTGAATTAGATGAATGGGTTGTTTAGCTATTGATAAAAGGTACGTTTTGCAAACCGGTGATTTTGACCGCAAGGTTTACTTAGTCAGCGATTTTGTTTGACTTTTAAAAGATTTATTTTGATAACAATATGGAGCTTTATGTTCAACGTGATACGCGATGGAGTTTACCGTCTGGTAGATAGATTAAAAACTTACTAAACAGCCTTTCCCTTACATTTATTATCATTTCTATACCTATAATAATATAATAGTTTGTACTATTATTTAAGTTTTCCGTTTAGTAAGCTTGACAGAAAACTAACTAATGACGGCACGGTTGGCGCAGTGACTGAGCGATTGACTGTTGCGCTGCGTGTCGCAGGTTCGATCCCCGCATACCTGGGAACTCAAACTCAAACTCAAAATCATTTATTTTAATTAGACCATTACAGGCACTTTTTAAATGTCGGAAAAACAAAGAAAGCTAAGCTACAGTCACAGACACAAGGCATAATGACTAATATACTGTAGTTGCCCATTCCAAAGCGTAGATCTCTAAGGAGAGGAATGGGCAAGAAACTCCATGGACACTCTTTTCAATCAAAATATTGTAACAAAATCTTGGTTACATCATTCATGTTGAGATTAACATGTATGTGAGAACGACGTAAAAATGCGTGCAAATTAAGAGCGTCCAGAGTAAAAGAGTAAATCAACCATTTAAAAATAAAGTACTTAATTAAAATAAACCGTGACGGTAAGAGATGACCAGTCGCAACTGACAGCGCCCGTTCACGAACATGACGCATGGATCAGCGCCATTCAACTCAACCATATTGAAGAGAACTAAATGACCCTACACACCCGCCACCATCAGCAAGACATTTGAGTGAGCATGACATTCTCTCAACTGCCAGGGCACATTCAAGTCAATGAAAGATACGAGTAGCTAAATGTAAAAGGTAGCTTTATAATATAAAGGGTATAATAAGACTCTTAACGAAGCCGAAAGATAAAAAAAGAAAGCCGAATACCTGGGAACCTTCTAGTTACGGAGATATTGGGGGTCTAAGTTCCAATTTTTTCACAAGTATTTTTTCAAATACATGTTTTTAATGTATTTTTTTTTACTTAAGACACCTTCACGACCCCCGTACTATTCAATCCATTCATCAGCACAATGTTTTGAATGCGTTACATTGAGTCCTACCGTAAAACGTGATTTTTCACCCCAAAACAAAAGTCGTTTCCCAGCAATAATTTTTGCGTAAAGTTACTTAGTTTGGTGTACAGACTGCTTGGTTAACGGCTTCGTGATAGGTTCCTTGAACACTCAGATATTTATCATCATGCAATGTGCTCCTTTGCTAGCTGATGCTTATAAAGGAAGATGGGTTCTTAGTTTAACTCTATGAAAGCTAAATGGCGTAGAATCTAAATCAAATTTCAAATCGATCAGATCGGTGGAAGTTGTTTATATCTCTTCATCAACTAAAGAAGAGGTGATGATGTTCAAACAGCTGAGCAGATTTTCTTGAAACATAGCTAAGAAAACTCTCTATTTCAAACGAAAAAACTTCATCAAAATAGATTCGTCCGTTGAGGAGCTATGATGCCACATTCCGACACATAGATACACACTCCAAACTTTTTTGTCGGGGGTTAAAAAAAGCGGAGTAATTTACATCAGGTACATAGGTTAGCAACCTTCAGATGTATCATACATTTTTCAAGGATTTAGTTTGCCATTACTTTACGCTGTGTTTTAATAAATATGGGGAAAAGAGTTTAGCTGTTCCCAGTAGGAGTCTTCTACAAAAAATCTCGTGCTAAAAGTAGGGTTCCAAATCCAACACCATCGAATTCATATTGACACTTTCCTTGTTACCCTCGGTCTAAAGCACTGGACTTAGTATTATATATTAACGCTACACGCACAAGACCTTCCGATAAATTCCAAGGTCGATCTCTTGTGAAACATAAACCAGTTTTTCTCAAAATATCCAGCGAACCAAAAGCCAAAAATCTTTGCTATTTCAATCATTTAACTATCCGAATTACGCCCAAATTCTAAAGAATTTCTTTAGCAATGTTCACAGGGACCACGGTAAAGACTTAATTAGATACTTCAATGACTAAATTAAGTCGAAATCACCCAGAAGACGCGAACACAGGTAACCTTATCAACATATCCGAGGCATCCATTCAGGCATTCCTCCAGCGAGTACAATTGTTTGATTCACAGGGGCACAATGTCGGCGCTTTTAAAATAGAACATTCGAGAAGGAATCAGCATCAGTTCGCGACATTTAAATGTGCTGGCGGCGCTTTTGGCCCGCCATTTGCATCCGAGATCGCGTTGATCGGCCATCTTGGTGCGTTTTTTTTTTGCCGCCAACGCGTTGTGGTAGGTTTGTTGTACAATGAGTTTTTCATGTTTCGTGTGATGTAATTTACATACAATCGACTACGTATAGAAACAGGCCGCTGCAAGTACAAATTAGCAAAATGGGAGATCATAGACCACACCCAATACTAGTGCGATAACGGTGCTCCTGCTTACCAAACATGACCCATAATGTTGAAGGGTCCAAAGTGCCCAAGTCCTTCTGAGGACCTAAAAAACCCCACGGCTTGGCATAGCCATCAACTGTGCCCAACTTATTTGATAATTCAATGTTATCCATGAATGCGAAAAGAAGAAAACATAAGTACAGAAACTTACGCCTATTCATTGTTTGTGACCTGCATTGTTACCCAAAACGTAAGCATATATTTATGCCTGTTATATCGAAAAATAGTTTTTAATTTTTGTGAATTAACTATATTTATTTGTAGGTTAACCAAATTTTTATCGTCCAATAATCGATATCGACCACAATACCCCAAGAACTTTGGGGTCGACTGCCAGTCTAACCGGATGCAGTCGAACACCAATATTTTACATGGAGCGACTGTCTAACTGACCACCATGACGTAGTAAGTATTAGGATACCCCCTGATAAAAAAGGTTGTCAGACTTTTCGCGGTACTGATAGGGTTTACGACTGTAAAAGATTCCAAATGACAGCCGGGACCAACGGATTAAGGTGCTTTTAGTTTATCCGTGGCACTGAGGGAACTCGGTATGTAATGGATGGTTACCCATCCACTCACAAACCTCGGCAAAAGTTATCTTTATATTAATAAAACATTGTCCCGTTGAATTTGCGCTCAGTGTGTCACCGGCGCACCTCACGCAACATTTCGTTTTACTCTTGCCCCATCTTTATATTCGGTAGCGGCGAACCAAAGGGACGCATTCAATTATTTACTCGTATTATTCTTGTTTAACTGGTACGAATGTCGTAAGTGATGCCTATCATCATCCCCGCTAATTGGGAGCGACCAACAGACAAAAGTAGAATTTAAAAAGTTAAAACTAGCTTAAGAATCATGCAAAAAGTTTTTCATATGATAGATCTATGCCGCTTTTTGTTTGTGGAAAAAAATTAAAACTACTATCTAAAACATAACATCACGCCTGAATCCAAGGGTTAAGTAGATTTGACCTCGTGTACCTAATAGTGTACCCACATTTCGCCGGTTTTTTAGGCGAATCTGAAAATTTAGGATTATGAAAACGTTTTGTACTTGAGAAATATTTTGTGGCCTATGTCATGTATTTTATTAATTCATCATTTAAAAAATAAACGCTACCTCTATTCAAAAGAGCAGTTGCGACGACTTAGTTAGTAGCTTACCATGAGGACTTATTAGAGACAAGATGGAAAAAAAATACTTGGAAGAACTTGTACGAGGTCTTTGCCCAGTAGTAGGACAGCAACGGCCAATAAAATGGAGATTTAAGTGTGACTGCATTATGATTGACCATTGCCAAAACGTCTAAGTCAACGGCTGACAACGGTCATATCAAATGTCAAAATTACGCGCTCTTTCCAAACGAATTATAATCATTGTAAAATCTTTCAAAATGTATTTAAATAAGGACAAATTAAAATTTACGAGAACAGTACCAACACTCATTTTACAAGCATTACGGCTTACTGAGTAACTGAATAATTGTATAATGTTTGATCAATTATGACTAGCTACATAGATCACCATGATGGGGACCTATGTATGTATGTATTACAAGAATTGGTTAAGGATACATAGTAAAGATTATCCAATCAAGGTGAGATAGTCGACATTGTGTGATAAAATTTAAAACTACCTTTTTTTCATGGGGAACACAGAACGTCACCTGCTTCTGTCCTTTTTAGGGTTCCGTACCCAAAGGGTAAAAATGGGACCTATTACTAAGACTCCACTCTCCGTCTGTCTTGTTGTCTATCACCAGGCTGTATCTCATGAACCGTGATAGCTAGACACTTGAAATTCACAGATGGTGTATTCTGTTGACGCTTTAACAACAAAATAATAAAAATATAAATTAGTTAATAATTAAAGGGGGCTTACAAGAAACGTATTTTTTCGGTTTATGGTACGGAACCGTTCGTGCGCGAGTGCGACTCGCATTTAGCTAGTTTTTTCCTTTTGCTTTGTTACCATAAGTATTTTACTCTCTGTTGTACACGTTTGTACTGCGCACCTGAATTTTATTATGGCACTAGCTGTACCTTTGCCCACATAAAATAATTGTAAAAATATGACTTCCCTATTTGAATCGTATTTTGTAACTAGCCTAAGTTGCTCCTTATAACATCGGCTATTGGCACAGCAGTTTCAGAGATTTACCGGAACAAACAGATAGGCAGAAAAATACAGGGTGTAAACAGACTCTTCACGTAGCCGTTAACCAAGCATTATGTACATCAAACTAAGTAACTTTACGCAAAAATTAGTGCTGGGAAACGACTTTTTTTTGGGCTGAAAAATCACGTTTTACAAAACATTGTGCTGATGGATGGATTGAATATTAAGGGAGTCGTGAAGGTGTTTAAAGTAAAAAAATTACATTAAAAACATGTATTTAAAAAAAAACTTGTGAAAAGGTTGGTATTACGACCCCCCAATATCTCCGTAACTAGAAGGTTCCCAGATAATATGGTCTAGAACAAAAAATGATCGCAATGACGGGGAGAACAAGTGCTTTTCGGCTTCTTTAAGAGTCTGTTTACACCCTTTAATTGGTTTTAAGTACCGTACTTGCTTTTGCATTTACATAAAAGCTGTTATTTTGAAATTATTAACAGACACTTCAATTTTATTTATTTTTATAGATAGTCAGCCTATAATGTACGTACTACTGGGACGGAGGCCTCCTATTAAAGAGATAGGCTGTACCGTCAAACGGAGTGAATACGACTGCAGGAGTGAATAGAGACAAACTTTAAAAGTGATTTTTACGTTGAATTGATATATATTACCAAAAAAAAAATCTATTTTTTATTTACTTAGTTATACTTGATATTTAGAGAGACCTTGTTGGTAACATATCATTTCAACGTAAAAGTCTCTTTTAAAGTTTGTCTCTATTCACCCTTGCAATCCTATTCACCCTGTTTTACCCGGTATTCCACCATGCGGGCCCAGGGCGGGCTGATAATGTCACATGACTTTGAATTTTTGGTTCTAGGACATGCCGGTTTCCTCAAGACGTTTTCCTTAACAGTTTTGAGAGCAGAGGTGATGAAATAAATTACACAAGGCAATGTACCTGTCTGGGTTCAACTCACGGCCTACAATTCGAAGTCGGGGCCAATTCGAAGTGTGTCCCTTAAACCAGAAATTCGAAGCTCCCTCTTAAAGAGAGGAGGCCTGTTTCCCATCAGTGGAAACATTGTGTAAGCTGGTTATCTTTTTGAACATTATTATCAAAGATGCATATACGGGGCGTAAACAGACTCTTCACGAAGCCGTTAACCAAGCATTATGTACATCAAACTAAGTAACTTTTGCGAAAAAATGATTGCTGGGAAACGACTTTTTTTTTGGGGTGAAAAATCACGTTTAACGGTAGGACTCAATGTAACGCATTCAAAATATTGTGCTGATGGATGGATTGAATAGTAGGGGGGTCGTGAAGGCGTCTCAAGTAAAAAAAAATACATTAAAAACATGTATTAAAAAACAACTTGTGAAAAAGTTGGAACTTTGACCCCCAATATCTCCCTAACTAGAAGGTTCCCAGGTATGGTCTAGAACAAAAAATGATCGCAGTGACGGACGCACAGTGGAACGAATGTATGGGAGCGGTTGGACGTAGACATGTCCGAAAAAAAAGAGTAAAATTATGCCAAACTAATGATGCCATCTTATTCGATTACTTAATGCCTTCATAACTTGTGGTGATGAATTTCTTCATAACTCCCATATTTCGGGAGTAATTTGAGAAAATGTGAAATTTTACTATGAAAATGAGTGTATCGAGCTCTCTCCCTCCTGATTCCGGGCTTGTTTCAAGTAGCGGTCTCTAATATCATAATGCTAATACTAAGAGCTATATTTAATACTAAGACACATAGTGCGCCAAATGTGCACTTTCTGGGATAAAGAGTGATGTTTATTTTATAACACAATTTTTTTTATTTTTTGTTTATTTTGTTGATTAAAACCGTTTTTCTAAAGGTTTACCTTATTACAATAACATTTCTGAGCAGCCAATTAGAGAAGATATAAGCTAATTAGGATATATAATTAGGGACTTAAGGTTTACATATAAAACTGATGCACTAATGATTACTGATAAGAACATTGCTATTATTTAATTACTAAATGGCTCTTAATACACTAATTTAGCATGCATCATTTACTAATTATCACAATAACTAATTACCTTGCAATATTTAACAAAGGATACCTGGGATACCTGGATTTTATATAAATAGGTCACTATTAGTAACTTTAAAATCAGTGTTGATTTACACCTCGTTGTATCCAAGCTAATCTCGCAATGTATTTTCCAAATTTTAATACAAATCTTGATATTCACGTTGCTTTATGCGCACGCGCACATAAAGATTTACGCGACTTTAACTATTTGTTCAGTGTTTTAAAAGATAACAGTTGTGTTCAGTTATGTGAAAGTGCTGAAACAAGTTTAAAAGACTGGTGTCGTCGATTTTGCTACCGCATTTATGCAAAATGGACACAGTCTGGAAGAAGCACAGATAAGTTTCGGAAGAAACATGAGATTTGGCTACAGGCTGCAATTCAATGGCCGGAATTACAGAATGAAAATATGGAACCTTCTACAGAAAATATAAGTGACGTCATCGAGCCCATAATTTCTCCTGCTAAATCTGATGCTTCAACTTGTACACATCCTAGTCCTCGTAAATCTTTTGAGGACCTTAGTAACCGGCAAAAAAGAAAACGCACTGAAGATAGTCTTTCATGCAGCAGTAGCAGCGCTGAAATTATGTTTTCGGCCGAAAGGGCGCTTCAAAAGGCAGGACAAAGCGATACAGCTTATGTTATGAAATACTTGACGGAGAATCCAGAAGAGGCCTCAAAAATCAAAGCCTTCATTGAAGGTAAATCAATTCAGGTACGGGAAATATCCCCTTTGAAGGCATTGGCTCTTTATGTATCGATGAACTTATCGAAATGGCGCTATAACACTCTTCGGGATTTCAACACTCAAGAAGGAGCTCTTCAATACCCGAGTTACTACATGTTGGTTAAAGAAAAAATTAAGTGCTATCCGGCCAAAGAAGATCTCACAGTTACAGAGAGCTCTGCAAAAATCAAATTACAAGCCTTGATGGATTTAACCTCAAGAAGACTTATTAGGTCGTTAGAAACCCCTGTTGATCCCAATCAACAGCTCGTATTGACCAGCAAATGGGGTTTTGACGGATCATCTAGCCAAAGCATTTATCATCAAAGGACGAGTGAAGATGAGCAAATCGATCTTGCTAGTAATTTTATGATTAGTCTTGTACCACTGCGGCTCGTCTCAAAAGGTGTAACAATTTGGGAAAACGAGCGACCATCTTCCACTTCATTTTGCCGGCCAATATTGTTTAAGTTTATAAAGGAAACCAAAGAAAATGTGCAGAGAGAGATGGCTGAAATCGAAGCAGAGATTGAAGCCTTAACTCCATCCACCATCACTGATGGAATTAGTGTCAAACACCAACTGCTGTTGACAATGATTGATGGTAAAATTCATTCCATTATATCCGATACAGCAGCTTCAGTGTGTGACATATGCAAGGCTTGTCCTAAAGAAATGAATAATTTAGAGTTAATCAAAGATAAACACGCAAACGAGGACATGTATAAATATAGCTTAAGCACCCTTCACGCTTGGATTCGCTCAATGGAATGCTTATTACACATTTCCTACAAATTAGACATAAAATCATGGCAAGTAAGGGGTGATATAGCAAAAAGGCAAGTTGATGACAGGAAGAAAAGAGTTCAAGCTGTAAGAAGAGAAACGGGCTTACTTCTCGATGTTGTGAAACAAGGCAGTGGATCCACCAACAATGGCAACTCGGCAAGGAGATTTTTTGAAAACTACACTAAATCTGCTGAACTGACCGGAATAGATGCTATGCTTTTAAGAAAAATCTGTGTGATCTTGCAGTGTATTTCATCAGGAGAGAAGATCAACGTAACTAAATTCCGAGAGTTCTGCTTTGATACTGCTAAGCTTTACGTGGAGTTATACCCATGGTATTATATGCCTTCTTCACTTCATAAAATTTTAATGCATGGGCCAGACATAGTTCAGAACATGTCAATTGTGCCCATTGGTTTTCTATCCGAAGAGGCATCTGAGGCTAGAAATAAAGATTTTAGAAAATATAGAGAGGGGCATTCTCGAAAGCATAGCAGTATCTCATGCAATGAAGATATTATGCACAATCTTTTACTGTCTTCTGATCCACTTGTTACAAGTATCCGTCCAAAAGGAAATAAGTTTGTAAAAAAATCTTCTTTTAAGGAATTTTATGAGCTTACGGATTCTGAGAAAAGTGATATCGAATTTGTTAACATAAATGATTTAGCGGACATCGATTCTGAATTTGAATTAATTGATGATGATGATGATGACGAAGATAATTAAATGATGTTATTGTTTTAAAATGTGTAACTTAGTAAATTAGAGCTTACATCTTAATTATTTATTGTACTTTTAATGAAACTAGGTAATTTATTATCAACTTACTTAAAAGTCATACTCTCATCAGTTCTTGTGAATATTTTTGTTAATATATATTTCTGTATATATATAATATATTTATAGACCTCTTAATAAGTCTGTCTGCGGTTTAAAGTAAATACAAATGGGGAAAAAACGTTTTTTTTTTTAAATTTTCATTTCCTTTTATCCCAGAAAGTGCACATTTGGCGCACTATGTGTCTTAGTATTAAATATAGCTCTTAGTAATAGCATTACGATATTAGAGACCGGTACTTGAAACAAGCCCGGAATCAGGAGGGAGAGAGCTCGATACACTCATTTTCATAGTAAAATTTCACATTTTCTCAAATTACTCCCGAAATATGGGAGTTATGAAGAAATTCATCACCACAATTTATGAAGGCATTAAGTAATCGAATAAGATGGCATCATTAGTTTGTCATAATTTTACTCTTATTTTTCGGACATGTCTACGTCCAACCGCTCCCATACATTCGTTCCACTGTGGGACGGGGAGAACAACTTCCTTTCAGCTTCGCTAAGAGTCTTTTTACACCTTGTATATTATGTTATAACTTTGGAACTTTCAGATAGAACTAAAACATATAGACCTGCCAAGGCCACGCCACGTTACGTTTTTGACGAAACAGCACTCCACCGCACAAACTAAAGCACCCTGCTCAGGTTCTCCTCGCTACGGTATGTACTTACCAGTAAGTTTTCCTAAGTGAACACTATGATATTACTAGCGACACCCCCCCGTTTCCCACGGCGCCTCCTACCGGGTCCATAACTACCCTATCTTTCAAGCTAGAACCACCCATACCCGCAAAATTTCTATGAAATCATTTGAATAGTTTCGAAAATTAGCGTGTACAAATATTGGACACACGTGATTTTTATGGAGGTATTCCTTCTTAACTACTCATCCGATTTCAAAAATTATTTCACTGATGAAAAAACTTTACATCAGTGAAATAATATTTGTACACGCTAATTTTCGAGTACCACTATTATCGAGTACCACAGGGGTATGCTTCTTAAACGCGGACAAGGCGACGGGCAGATGATAGTTTACTAAGTTGTACATTTTTTCAGTTATTAGATTGAAAAGGTATGGTCTTTGCGACCCTACCCAAGAAGAAACAACACAACCTGAAGAAAAAGAAATAGAGAACTGTCCTTGCCAGTCTGCCCAAGAAGAAGAAAAGAACACCTGTCTTTGCCATACTACCCAAAAAGAAAAAGAAAAGTACAAACTACGTAAAAATAAGGAAATAAAGAACACCTGTCTTTGTCATATTACCCAAAAAGAAAAAAAGAAGATCAAACTACGTAGAAATAAGGAAATAAAGAACACCTGTCTTTGTCATATTACCCAAAAAGAAAAAAAGAAGATCAAACTACGTAAAAATAAGGAAATAAAGAACACCTGTCTTTGTCATATTACCCAAAAAGAAAAAAAGAAGATCAAACTACGTAAAAATAAGGAAATAAAGAACACCTGTCTTTGTCATACTACCCAAAAAGAAAAAAAGAAGATCAAACTACGTAAAGATAAGGAAATAAATAACACCTGTCTTTGCCCTATTACCCAAATAGAAACAAATGTGAACACACCACCTGAAGAAAAAGAAAAAAAGATCAACTGTCTTTGCCATTATACCCGAAAAGAAAAAAAGAAAATTTGTAAGCATTGTGGATCGAAAACTGGCTGTAAAGGAAATCCTAAGAAGAGTAAAGCCAAAAGGAATAGAAGTGCCATGGACAATGAGGAGGGTGCCTTGAGACATTGCAACAAAACCATAGAAGATGCCAAGAAAACCATAAATATTGCCATAGAAGAGGGTAAGAAAACCCTAAATGAGGGCAAACTAACCATTTTAGAGGCCAGAAATACTATTGTAGACACATTTAAGTATAATTTAGCTGGATACACAAAAAAGAAGAAAAGTCCTATTAAAGATAAGAGAATTACTAAGAAGAAACGTTAAATTTTTATCACCATCATCATTCTCCTGCAGTCCTGCCCATATCCCAATTTATTTAGGGTCGGAACATCTATTTCTTCGTCTTCCTTACTTCTCTTTTACTCGTAAACTCAGTAGTCGCCTCCTTAGACAAAGACATTTATTCGTAGGATACGGTATTCACAAAGTTGTTAATAAAATTTACATAGTTCAGGACATATCCGCCGTTGGACGCGGCATACGAATATTTACATTAGTAAGTGTACTTGATACACTACATATTTTACTCACATAATACCTAACCCTAGTTTACTAACATTGTAATAAAGTAAAACAACAAAAAACAAAACTAAAATGTGTGAACTCTATAATCTAATAAAACAGTAATATAAAATAAAATACAACATTAATATTAATTTTAGGTATAGCATGAAAACATCCTTTCTAGCCATATTAAGATAAATATTTTTTTTGCCAACGAATACTCATGGGTATTGAATTATATATTTATATGAACAAAACAATTACTTTTTTGTCATTTTAATAGATAAATTAGATTCAAGGGAATCGTCATCTGCCTAAAATTTTTGTAAACAATGTTGACCTCGTCGACTTTCTCCAGCGCAGTGCCGATAGGTTAAAAATGGCGGCAGATCCGATCAAACAAGATCTACCAATGAGAGCCGGGACCAACGGCTTAACGCGCTTTCCGAGATTCAGAAGGGTCTCGGTATGTAATGGATGGTCACCCATCCTTAGTCTGACCTCGGCAAGTGTTGCTGGACTGACCTTGGCAAATCTGTCAAAATTACAGTGATCGTATTCTCGTGTTGCTGTTGGACTGCATCTGACAAGTAACATAACTATAAAAAAGGATTGTACTTAGTACTTATTAGTTCCATGGTCATCATTGAGTAGGTCACTGACAATATCATACGTCATCCACTGACGGCAACGGTCAATCCTGTCAATATTCCGTGTCAGAACTACGCGCCCTAGCGCGTTCTTTTTAGATGAATTTCAGTGATAATATTTTGAAAATAAATAGCATAAACATGGTGGCCACTGGTCAGTCATACAGAACGCTCGTTTAACAAATAATAATCATCATAATGCTTGATGCCATGGTTCGTTCGGAAATCCTCCAGATATAGCAGAAATTGGGAGGGATTACAAATTAAAAGGATTGGATGAAGGAATTACCACGCCTAAGGATGAGTACCTATTAAAGAGTTAGTAACTAAGATTGTGTAAAGGGTAATATAATATTGCAAAAGGAGGGGCCTGCTGAAACGACGGAAGTATAGAAGAAGACAAGCTGCGCCGACCCTCAATAAATTAGAATAAGTGCAGGAGATTACGTATTATCGCTAACATAAGTATGTAGGTACCTACCTAAAGTAGGGTGTAAACATAAGTTTGGTTGAACTGGGAAAATAATACTTGGCTGTAGGTATTATGTTAAACTTCTCATGACGTTTTTACTCTTTTACTCTTGTTAACCTAAAATATATAGGTATTTGCCAACTGTATTTTTTGATCAATTATCCATTTCTATCTATTTTACAGCCTAAGAATAAAAAGGGCCTCGTCGCCAGCTTATTCAAAGGGAATCAGAACTCTTGCTCATCTTGATCACTGAAAAAAATCTAAACAGAAACTGGCGATTCATGAAAAAGTGCTTTTACCGTAATACAAATCGTAGAAACAAGCTTTATAATAACAAAGATTTTAAGAGACATGGAAGAGTCCTGCAAGACTGAAGAAAAGGGCGAAAAGGGTGAAGAAGGATGCAAGAAAAACGCTGAAGAAGGATCCAAAGACAACTCTGAAGAAGGATCGAATGAAAGCGCTGAAGAAGGATGCAAGAAAAACACTGAAGAAGAATGCAAGAAAAACGCAGAAGAAGGATCCAAAGAAAACGCTGAAGAAGGATCCAAAGAAAACGCTGAAGAAGGATGCAAGAAAAACACTGAAGAAGAATGCAAGAAAAACGCTGAAGAAGGATCCAAAGAAAACGCTGAAGAAGGATGCAAGAAAAACGCTGAAGAAGGATCCAAAGAAAACGCTGAAGAAGGATGCAAGAAAAACACTGAAGAAGAATGCAAGAAAAACGCTGAAGAAGGATCCAAAGAAAACGCTGAAGAAGGATGCAAGGAAGCCACCGCACAAGTATGCTACGGCTCCGCAGAAAAATTAAATGCTACCGTAGAAGAATGCAAAGTTGAATGCAAAGCCGAATGTTCAGCAGAGGAAAAAGAACCAATAGAATGTTATGAGAAAAACGTCGCAGAATGCGTGAATGAAGAATGCGCAGATGAAGGCAAAAAAACTGTCGATGAAGGCACAATCACAGAAGAAGAAGAAGAAGAAGAGAAAAACTGTTTTCTGAAAATTATAGACGGAGTCAAGAAATGCATCGAGCAAACAATCGAACAGGTCAAAAATTTCATCTGTAACGTCTTACACGGGGCAATGGAAATTATCTGTTGCGTCGTAGAAGAAGCAAAGGCATGTGTTTTGAAAACCATAGACGCAAGCAAATACGCCATTCAACAGGCCATAGAAATTATATTGAAAACTATCGAAACAGTCAAGAAATTAATTTGTGAATGCCTAAGATTTATTTTGAAAAAACTAAAGACGTGCTTAGCTGATAGAGAACCTGATTCGTGCGAGTGGGAATTGCTCAAGCCCGGGCCACCTTGCACAACGCTTAACTCTAGGTACTTACATATTTTTTAACGGGGATAAATATAATAACCACCCTCAGACCAAATAAAAAACTAAGACACAGCACTGTCAACAGTGACGTAATGCTGGTTTTGTAAACATGTGCGCACTGTGAGCTTAGTTTTTGAGCGTAGTTTAATTGTAGTTTGATGTAAATGTGTGCGTGTGAGCGTGTATGCACAGAGCGAGGCGTGGTTGTGTGCATGCTTCACTGTATTGTTCGCAGTGCTATGTCTTGGTTTTTTATTTGATCTGAGTGACCACCAAAAAAACTTTGTGACCATAACCTCTACCTATTACCTAAAATATACACCAATCACCAAAAAAATTAAACCTAAACCATAAGAGAAAACCTGAAATTACAATGGTTTCCACTATTTAAGTCATGACTGCACTTTAAATTGTACTTTGAAACCAAATTTAGTAAATGATCACCAAATTTTAATGAACAAATTATTGCACTATATCTACCTAAATACACCGTTTGATTGCCATAACATGTTGCTATACTACCAAATATGGTATATTAGTTGTCGCGCACCCGCGCTCGCGCCCCCCTCCGCTACCGATCCCCACAATTTAGTCACAACGCAAGTGCTCCCAGCACTTGCGTTAGATGCGTGTAAGTTTTGTTATTCTGTTATCCTGGTTATCTGGTACCCTGAGGCGCAACGTTAGCAATATGAAATTTTATACACCCTCATACACATTCAGCCCTCTGCACATGCTCACCTTGGTAATGGGTCATCCATCATCCATCTAATTAAATAGTCATAACAAATAAAACTACCTTATTTTCCCAAATTTGATGGGGTGCATATGGATATTGTCTAGGACCAAAGTACTCACAAAGACGATTCAAACGAGACCAAACTCGATGCGGTTAAATTTTCTATTCTAATTTCACGCTAAAATGGGGATTAATTTTGGTGATCAATTACTAATTTTGGCAAAACAAAGTGTTTTTTTGCCGTTTCTTTTTACTGTATCTGGTGGTTCGTTAAACTTAAGCCTTTTTAATTTGTGGTATGGGATCTCTATTAATTTCTAACTTTATTTTTACCAGACTACGGCAAAGCGAAAGTGGGTTAGCCGCAGGTTAGGGTCAACTCACACCGAAAGAGCGGCGAAGGGCAGCGAAGCGCAGCGACCCGCTCGGTAGAGAAGGCGCGCAGATTCTTCTCGCGAGAGACTTCTCGAGCAGTCGCGGGACTCCGCGCGCCTTCTCGAACCCACCCGCGATTAATTCACGGGTCGCTCTCCTATGCGCAGTTCACTTTCAACAAAACTCGAAGAAACTTGTGTTTAAGCAGTGAAAATGGATATAATAAGCTTTTCTTCATACATTTCCATCACTTCTGTATTCGTTGCACTGCAAGGTGTGAATGCGAATGCTCGCGCGCAACAGACCGCGCGGGGAGCGGGCGCGAGGGGCGGGATATTGCCAGCGGCCGCTCGCGAGTGCTCGAGCATTATCGGGACTTCCCGCGACTTCTCGCGCAGTCGCACGGCTCCGTTTATGGAATTCAAAGGAATTCCCGCGGCGCCGCGGCCATCCGCGCGACTCGTTCAAGTTTCTCATGCGATAGTAAGTATTATAGTAATTAAAATTCATATGACACTGAAACTGCGCTCCGCTTCGCTGCCCTTCGCCGCTCTTTCGGTGTGAGTTGACCCTTAGGGTTATGATATTAACAGTATAATAATGCGTATGTCTCTGTTTATATCATTTTTTATGTTTCACCGTAGCGTCTAAATTACTGAGCCGATTTTGATGAATGAGGTGTGAATCGATTCATTTTTACGGTCCGGGTGGCATTGGCTATATTTTATGTGAACAAAATCGATATAGTTCATCGAAGTAAAAATGTATAAACAAGATATTGATGTCAGTTCAGCAATATTTTGTGTGTACTATTAATTGTTATAACGCCCATAGTAATACATACTGGGAAAACTTCCAAGTACCCACCTAGTATTGTTCACAAAAGATACAGTCCTGTGAGAGACGAGCGGACAATAACGGAGCCTTAGCAATAGGGTCCTGTTGGACACCCTTTGAATAGGTACGGAACCCTGAAAACCATCTGCTAATCATTAATATTATTATAGCTAGCCTGGGCTGTCCCACAGCTGGGCGAAGGCCTCCACTCTTTCCATCGGTCCCTGTTCTGCGCCACTTCAAGCCAATTCTTCAAGAAGGCAGTTTGCAGCTGCCCCGTCTTGTGGTTTCTGGATGCCAATCCTGCGTTTTACTATTATCATGTACATTTCTTGTTAAGTAATAAATATTATAGATTGAAATCGCTTTTGGTGTTAATCTATGCGATCATTGTTCTTCTAAACTGATTTTAGTGCAGTTTTCACCATCATCAAGTCATCAAATCACTACATATTATAAAACAAAGACCTCCGCCGCGTCTGTCTGTTCGCGATAAATTCAAAAACTTCTGCACCCATTTTTATGCTGTTTTCACCAATGGATAGTGATTTCCGAGGAAGATTTTAGCATATTATAATTTGTCAAGTTTTTGTAGCGGAAACGGTATCAAAATTTCATGATTACTTTTGGTCACGATAACCGACATCCACGCAGGCGAAGTCGCGGGCATCATCAAGTATAATTTGATTACTTACTATGTTAGTTAAATAGTAAGATAAAAACGTGTTGTTTACCATCTATAATATTACAACAAAGAGGTAAAGTTTGTAAGATTAGATATAGGAGACATTCTCCGAAACTACTCAAGATTTCAAAAAATCGTTCACTGGTGGAAAAGAACGGAGATCCCATTTCGTAGACCTTAAAAATATGTCGGATCTAGTAGTGTTAGTATGTACTGTGAACGTATGCATATCGGCTACCTTGGGCCGACGACGGCAAATTTTTAGGTATTAGGTGCTAAAGTTACGTAAAAATATTACTCACTTTTTTAAAAGCCTGAGTGCTGATTTTAACATAATTATAATAATGTATTAAATTATTATTCCTTTATTCATATTTCTAACTTATTATTTATATTTTTAATAACAAAAATTATATAAAAACATTTAATTATATAAAAAATAGTAGCCCACTGGTATCGGGAACAGGGTCCAAGCTACTGGCAGTCAGGGCTCCAGAGAGAGGAACCTCCTAACAATACGAGCCCTGTATTAAATTATTATTATATTGTTAAAAATTAATAATCGACACCGCCAAACAATTTCCGTTATAGTCCGAATCTTAACTTTTATCCTAAAGGAATTATTTCAGTACTTATTGTGAGCAGCCAAGCAGTAAGGTCTGGCGCAACATAGGATATGTTTCTTCGACGCGGACGAAGTCGCGGGTATAAGTTAGTTAGAGAATAAAACAATTAATACAGTAGTCATATTTAATGTCATCCAATAACGTTGGAGTATTTGCTAACAATATCCTTATAGAAATCGAATACAAGTTGGCTGGCGGAGCGACTTCGTTCCAAGGCTTCGTTGTATGCGTCTTCGCTGAAACTGCCGTCCGTGAAACCT
Source organism: Lycophotia porphyrea (assembly GCA_950005105.1). Taxonomy (NCBI): domain Eukaryota; kingdom Metazoa; phylum Arthropoda; class Insecta; order Lepidoptera; family Noctuidae; genus Lycophotia; species Lycophotia porphyrea. The sequence continues at coordinate 15,770,476 of OX465402.1, forward strand.
ATGGGATTGAATAGATGGATTATTGCTTTATTTATCTTTATACATATTTGTTATATTTTTAAATATTTAAATATAAAACAACATAAAAAAAAAACATTTAAAAATATAAAAAATAGTAGCCCACTGGTATCGGGAACAGGGTCCAAGCTACGGGCGGTCAAGGCTCCAGAGAGAGGAACCTCCTAACAATACAAGCCGTATCCAGGAGTACCGCTTTCTGAATCTTGATCCAGCTGCCAAGCGAGAGCCTCCTCAGATATTGGTCGAGGCTCTTAGCTATTAAGCCATTGGCGGACACGTCTATCAGCACAATGACTGCTGTACTCACGTCCCACATGTCGACAACCTCGCGAGCCAGATCTAGATACTTGAACTGTTTATCTTTCTCTGCTTTCACGAGGTTCTCGTCATGGGGGACTGTTACATCAACAATCATTGCGCGACGCTCCAATCGATCTATCACTACAATGTCAGGCTTATTGGCAACAATAGTCCTGTCAGTGATGATAGATCGATCCCAATACAAAGTGATATTACCATTATCAAGAATTGGGTCGGGCGCATACTTATATTATGGCACATCTAGTATGAAGAGCTTAAGGTCTGACCACACTAGTCACTAAGGAATCGATTGGTTCACTAATGAATTCATCTTATGTTCAGGCGCTTGCCGTCTCACTTCGAGTGAAAGAAAAAAAAGACGAAAAGCGAAACGTCTGAAATCGATTTAACGAAAGCGATCGTCACATTAATTTTGTTTGGCGACCCTGAACGTTGTCGCTCCAACAGAGGGCGCCTTTTTTACATTAAATACGCAACTCGCTTGCTGTGAAGCGATGATGCGGCCTATGGTGGAGTTTCATCCAGTTTTCTGACCAAGTGAGTATAACAAACGCGACGATCACGAATTCTTGTGACCGATAGATTTGCTTATTACGCGAGGGAAGAGGTTCTGCATGGTTTTTTTGTCGCGTGATCACAGTCGGAACTAAAGCCGCCATCTTGTGTTTCTAAAACAATGTCACAAATATTTAGCAACAGCGCGCAGCGATTCAATTTTTTTTATATCCATTGCGTTGACGTTTTGAAAAGTATTCAACACTTACCACTAACCAACGTCTTCTCTCGACTATCGAACACGAAGGTCATGGTGGCCCGAGCTGTGGCAAGCTGCGCCGGCTCGGGGTCGAGCTGTATGTTGCCGAGCTCGTCGATAGCGCAGGACACGGCTGCGAAGGTGTGCCGCATTGATAGGCCAGCGTTCAGGAGGGCTAGGCACGTGCAGTTTATACAGCAAGCTAGGAACTGGAATGAGAAATAAATAAAAATTTAAACTCAAACTCAAACTCAAAAGCATTTATTTCAATTAGACCATTACAGGCACTTTTGAATGTCAGAAAAACAAATTAGGCTAAGCTACAGTCACAGACACAAGGCATAATAACTTGTGAAAGTACTGTAGTTGCCCATTCCAAAGTGTAGATCTCTATGGAGAAGAATGGGCAAGAAACTCCATGGACACTCTTTTCAATCAAAATATTATTACAAAATCTTGGTTACATCATTCATATTGAGATTATACATATATGTGAGAACGATGTAGAAATTCGTGCACGTTAAGAGCGTCCAGAGTAAAATATTATATCAACAATTTAAAAACGTAAAGTAAGTAGTTAAAATAAACCGTGGCAGCTTTGAGATGACCAGTCCCAACCGATAGCGCCCGTTCACGAGCATGACGCATGGATCAGCCCCTTTCAGCTCAACCATATTGAAGGAAGCTAAATGACCCGACACACCCGCCACCATCAGCGAGACATTTAAGTGAGCATGACATTCTCTCACCCACCAGGGTAAATTCAAGTCAATGAAAGATAACCAAATGTAAATGGTAGCTTTACAGTACATAGTACTCACACATGTGCTACGCAATTATATAATACTAAGATATTGAGTCTATACAATGCAAAGATATTATTACAATCTTCTGCAGCTTCCACAATAACTTCACATGGTAATCAATTAGTTTGCCCCTATGGTTGTGGAGCAGGACCAGCATTGAGCCAAGCATTGTTATCATCAATGTAATCCCCCAACTTATAATATGCTTGTCTACATAGTGTGCGTTTTATACAAGATTTAAATTTCGTCTCATTTAGTTTTAGAATGTGGGGAGGTATTTTATTGTAACATTTAATTAAAACTTCTGTTTAAAAAAAAGATTTTAATAACATAAAAAAAAATTAGATTAATCTATCAATATTTCGTGTCCGCGCTGTTAACTGATGAGTTCTCGCGTGAGGACGCGAGCCTGGACGCAGGACCAAGTCATATCTGTTATATAAATGTATTGTCTCCAAAACCACAAAAGTGTGTTAAAAATTTCAGCTCAATTGGTTGGGGGGAACTGGTTTAAAATGCAGTTGCAAGATATATATTAAAGGCAAGTTGAATAAAAGGTTATAAAAATACATTATTTCCAGAAGGTTCTCGTCAAGCTGTCCCTCTAGAGACGAAAAAGCGACTGGCCATCGATGATTTTTTCGCTCAAGAAACTGGCAAGAAAGGCCTGTCCCACGGCTGGTGTTTTTTGAGAAGACAGTAGCTTAATCAGGTTACAATACTCCCATTACTGGGACATAAGCCTTACCCACCACGCGGATGTCGCATGTCATCGAACTTTTGGTTCTAGGACATGCCGGTTTCCGGATAATGTTTTTCTTCACGGTATTGAGAGCAGTGGTGATGAAATAAATTACACACAACTTTTAATATACTTATGAATTTTCTAAGTGGGCGAGGATGGCCAAATCCGATACTATGAGGAGTAGCAAAAATACTTAAAGTTGTCTTTGGCCCGATTTTGATGAAAAGTAAAACTGCATCATAGGGTATTTGCAAAAACAAAATTCCTAGCCAGGAATCGAACCCTTTGATTTTGGAAAAAAACAAACACTATATTATTAATAGATAGTGTCGTTATTAAGGGTCAAATTCTGGGAAATAATGACATATGGCAAAGTTAAGGAAAATTTTACTGACATGAGTCTATCAAGTATCAAGTCCACACTATCATTTTTATGTTTCTTAAGCAAGAAAATAATCAATAGTGGCAGTGGGGCAGTTTATGTTATGTTAAGGGTTTTGGTTTCCTCACTTAGTCCCTAAAATGGACCATTGTGCGTGAGCCATGGTGGTTGTTACTCCAACCAGCCCACCTCCTTCCACAAGCAGATCAAACTTTCCGTCTTCTCAGGACTTCCCCAAGGGATCTCGGTGTTCCAAGAGTCCCCTCACAGATTGTTTGTATGTTTCTTGAGCCAAGAAAATAATCGATAGTGTATCCACTCGCAAGCAATGGGACCAGGTTATGTATAACTGTGTTGAGGTCTTTTTTATCTTAGGATTTCTACTTACACCTCCGAAGTCTTCCATCTCTTGAATGGTGACCGTGATACCAGTTCGAGGGTACAAGCTGCCCAGGATCGCAGTCTCACACGTCTGCCTGATCACATGCTCTTTGTATCTGAAATATGTACATTGTTATATATTAGAAATAGTGCTACAAATTCAAGATAAAGCATACATGAGACAATGTTTACTCTGGAAAACAAATGAGAGATAGTTATAATTGTAGATTTAGATTTCACACGGAAATCAGTTGAGAATTAATTCTTGAGCAGGTTAGATGACATTCGAACACCGCCGTGCTTAGCTAAAAAGCGGTATCTAAAAAAAAAAATTGGCATCGGATAGTTCAAATAAATACGCACTTAGTTAACTAAGCCAAATAGTAGTATATATGTATTTTAAAACATAAAAAATCCTAATAAGTAAAAAAACAATCCGTAATATGTATATTAAACTATATTTACAAAACTTTAATTTTCTCTAAAACGGCTTTCCTTGAGATACCCCTTTTGTGTTTAGCACGGCAGAAGAGATACTGGATACATTCATATCTTTTCTTTTTTTTCATACCCTCAATTCAATTAGGATTATTTATGCACAAAAAAAATAGGCTGGCTTGTATGAATGTGGATGAGTTGAAAAGAGTGAATGTAGCAGGTGGCGTCTTGTGGTTTCTGCGTCCCCTCGTGGGAAAAAAGCTAGTTGCAAGGCTCCACTGAATATATGGTATGTTTGTCATCTACAGGGGTCAAAGGTTGAAAGTTTGTATGGAAATTCTTTGCCAGCGGGAACTCCACGCGACAAGCTTGCTAAATAGAATCAATGAAATAATAAACATTAATCAAACCAATTCAATATACATAAACAGTATCATTACCTGTCTCCAATTGCTGGTTTGCCACCTTTACTGCTGAACAGCACCTCGAGGGTGGCCTTCTCTATGCTTTGGCTCTGCATCTTGATATCCAGGGGACCATTCACACTGACTAGGGCTACAGTTTGACCTGGAATATTACAATGAGGATTTGTTTATTATTTAAATTGTGTATTCCTTTTTTTTTTTGTCTCAATGGTAGTCTGTTTGGATTTGTGCAGAGTTGATGGCAATAGGCTCTACCCCTATTACATGGGACCTAAACACTGGCGAAATGTGGCTGTACTAAGATGGTACAGCTCTGCGTAACACTTCGGGGATAATTTAAGTGTTATGTTAAGTTTTTGTCATTATGTATTTAAATAGCAATCTTAAAAAAAATATCAAATATAAATAGCAAAATTAAAATCTAATAGAAATTACGATAGTGTAGATGCAAGAAAATAGATAAAATGATTTTAACAAAAGATACCTTGAGATAAAATTGCTGATCCGTCCGATTTACTCAAGAAGTTGCACTCGCACTTCATCGGCCTTAGCTTGAAATCTTTTAAATCTGTGCTATCGCCTCCCATTGTGAAATATTTAGTGGTATTTTCCTATAAATTCAGAGTTATTTTGTTTTGTTTTGGCAAAATCGGACACATGTGCAAATGACAGCTTCCCACCTCCATGCAACTGGCAACTGACTGACAAACTGACAAATTTGACTTTGACATTTTGCTAATCGTTTTGAAACTACACCACTACGGCGGAGGACATCGTAGAGTACGTGCGTCAGAAGACCAAGTACGTGACGAGAGTGCAGCTGCTTGAGTCGCGCCGCAATGTCAACTTTAAGGCGTTCGTGGTGCGAATACCAACGTGCTATCTGCACCTCGTCTTGGTGGAGGACTTTTGGCCGCAGGGAGTGGTGTTCCGTCGCTTCCACGGGCAAGTGCCACATAAACGCGCAGTGACATAGTGCACCAGTGAAGTGTTACTAACATAGTTTTAAGGTTTTATTTACGAATACAATTTGTATTATATCATATGTATGTTAGTCTGTAAGGTATATATCTATGGGCCAAAGTAGCCTGATAATTAATGTATGTTGTTGTTGTTGTTGTTGAAACTGGAACTTTCTGACACTAAATCCACTTAAAACAAAGGGGTAAGCACAGACATATAGTATGTCTGTGGGGGTAAGTGCTTTTTTGTTGATATTGTTATTCTAATTTCTACACCATTATTTTGATTCAAATCTGTTTTTTTCTTAATTGCTGTTATTAAAAAGCTGAAAAAAAAGGTGTGTGTGTACGTATGTACACGCGTTAGAAGTTATACTTATTTGGCGTCTGAAGAAAAATTTTAAAAAACAAAACTGCAGTAAATATCGAAGAAAAATGTTAAAATCAATCAAAACAGTATAGGTATACAGTAAGTAGTGTATATTCAGTTTCCTTACTTATAAGTTAAGTTAGTCATTTAAAGAAATATATATTACTAGCTGACCCGCGCAACTTCGTTTACGTCACATAATGCAATTAAATAATATTTCGACTACCCTACCTACCCTATCCTACCCTACCTACCCTACCCTACCTACCCTACCCTACCCTACCTACCCTACCTACCCTACCTATCCAACCTACCCTACCTACCCTACCCTACCCTACCTACCCTACCTACCCTACTTACCCTACTTACCCTACTTACACTACCAAAACTACCTACCCTACTTACCCTACCTACCCTACCTACCCAACCTACCCTACCTACCCTACCCTACCCTACCCTACCCTACCCTACCCTACCCTACCTACCCTACCCTTTAGCTGACCCGCGCAACTTCGTTTGCGTCACATAATGCAATTAAATAATATTGCGACTACCCTACCCTACCTACCCTACCTACCCTACCTACCCTACCTACCCTACCCTACCCTACCCTACCCTACCCTACCCTACCCTACCCTACCCTACCCTACCTACCCTACCCTTTAGCTGACCCGCGCAACTTCGTTTGCGTCACATAATGCAATTAAATAATATTGCGACTACCCTACCCTACCTACCCTACCTACCCTACCTACCCTACCTACCCTACCTACCCTACCTACCCTACCTACCCTACCTACCCTACCTACCCTACCTACCCTACCTACCTTACCTACCCTACCTACCCTACCTACCCTACCTACTTACCCTACCTATCCAACCTACCCTACCTACCCTACCCTACCCTACCTACCCTACCCTACCTACCTCCCTAGTACCTACCTACCCTACCTACCTCCCTAGTACCTACCTACCCTAGCCCTACCTACCTACCCTAGCCCTACCTACCTACCCTTCCTACCTACATTCCTAGTACCTACCGACCCTACCTCCCTTGTATCTACCTACCTACGTGACGTGGGCTATCAGTTGCGCTAATTTATTTAAAAACGTTTTTATTCTTTTTTTTTTTGCGTGAACGCGGTCGTCGGGATAAAAAGTATCCTATGTCCGTCTCGCGGTTCTAAGCTATCTCCCCACCAATTTTCAGCCAAATCGGTTCAGCCGTTCTTGAGTTATAAGTGGTGTAACTAACACGACTTTGTTTTATATATATAGATTAATTCTATTCTGCAGCCAACTTCATTATGTCGTGTTTTTGGGACATCGTGCGCGCGCAGGTCATGAATTCACTCTCATCCAAACGCGCCAAAAGAAGCATAACTTCAAAAATTGGTTGTTTGTAAAGATTATTTTTAATATTTATTTATTACATTTTTTTTTCTAATTTTTAAAGATTTTATTTTCATAAGTTAATCAATATTTACATTATATACAGACTGTAAAGTTGGTTTACGGACGATAGTTTAACGTGAAAACGTCATAAAATCGAGTGGAAGAGAGATAGATTAGTTGTTTAGAATTCACACTCTCACACACATAGATATATATTATTATATTTTTTTTTTTTAATTTAAAATGTTTTAATGTAATTTTACCAAACAATTATTAGTTATGTTATAACAGATCTCAATAAAATTAATGTTATAATTTAGTTAAATTAATATGTTTTAAAATTGTAAGTTTATTTAGTATTAATTTAATTTCAAATATAAATGTTTTGCTGTGCCCTACAGGGTCCGTAATTGTACCTTAGCTTTAAGCCCATTGTAAGATCTTCACACATTATGGAATGCAAATAAAGATATGAATATGAATATGAATATGAATAGATGCGGCGCAAGCGTACATACTATGAGCGTAACGGGACACTTTTTCGTGCATGCAGCCGGCATTCATCGATTTATTAGAAGTTGTCATGTCAAAATTGCTTGACGGATTTTGTTTCACAAGTATGAAAAATGAGTGACAGAGACGACGCATTACAAAAGTCAGCTATAATAAGAAAAGTACCCCACATACATTGGCTCGGGCGCGTAAAAGCAGCGGAAGGTTATTCGTCGAGAAAGTGCGAAACCCGGCCGGGTGAGATGTTCTGTGTGCGTCCACGAAGGGCGGAATTCGGTCAAATTACCTTTCAAATGTGAAGCGTGTAATGGAGGGCTGTTTTCACTTTTGACTGTTGTAATTGATTGCGTTACTTCTGTCCCAATTTTCCATTTTTTTTTGGAGAAAATGCCGTCTTATAAGATTGTAGAAGAGGTAGGGAATGCAGTAGACAAGGGATAAAGATTTTGAGCTCCAATGGAAGAAATTAAACTGTAGGACTCGAATGTTTTGGTTAATAAATTGAACATACTGATGTTAATTAACTATCATTTTTAATGTAAATAAAACATTAAGTAGGCACAAACTGCTATACTTTCGTGAAAACAAAATTCTACTCCCCATACTAAAAAGTTACGTGACCAACAAAGTTTCTATGGAGAAGGAATTGGTTTTTTGCGAATTTTCCATAGTCGTAGTACAAAAGTTGTTCAGAATGAAGAGTTGTGTGACCCCCTTTCGGCTTATAATACCCATTCTGTTACACGTTGTTGTATATTGTGCGAGCAGCGTCCTTGTTGCACAGGGTGCGTGCCAGTACCCAACTCACCTGAATGTCATTACCAACAAAATGGCTGCGGCGTTACCGGCGTGTGTCCCATCACTACGGTTCAACGTCAAATGGTGGCTGTCAAATACCCTCTACATTGTTTCTATCTCTTTTGTTCTTCACGGTAGGTGATTAGTAAAAAAGAGATAGAGAGTGACACAAGTCAAAAACTAGTTAGTGACGTCGATTACTACTGTCATATATCATAATAATATCCATTTTTGGTCAATATTTTGATAGATTTGGTGAGAAATAATACTTAATGTTGTGAAAAAGTGATAATAAACCGCAAACATGAAGAACAGATTCAATACATATGATATTATGTGCATGGTCACAGAATTACAAAGGTAATTATAAATTTCCTTTAACAAAATAGTGCAGAAATTTTTGTTGACGAAATTATAACACCACAATTTCATGATTTACTAATTGATTTCTTGAATTATGTAATACGTTCTGTATTTTTATAAAGTTAATTTGTATTTTACGTAGATTTTGAGTTGAATTAAAATAACAATTGGCAGTAAAAATATGACTTTAGTATATAATAACCTAACAAAACTGGTATTGTGGTTGTTACATGTTTTGCAGTTAAAAGTATTTGTAGGTCTACCTAATCATACCTACCTATGAACATAATTGGTAATAAATACATGTCTAAGTAAATCATTTAAGACATAAAATTAAAATTGTCTTTTCTACATCCAGGTTGATAGGAATGCGTGTAAATCAAGTCTATGACATAGACAGCAAGACATATGTGATTCGTCTACAGAGGTCGGAAGAAAAGAGTGTGTTACTACTGGAATCTGGGAACAGGTTTCATACAACACAGTTTGAATGGCCCAAGAATGTGGCCCCTTCTGGGTTTACTATGAAGGTATAATATAGATACTATAAAAAAATCATTCTCCTACACTTATCCCTGTTTATTTGGTGTTTGTGCCGCATCTTCTCCTCTTAAAAAAAGCTACTGAATATTTTTCAATAATTAGCTAACTCTTTTACAAAGTATTTGTAAGTTACAGCAAGGTTTTAATCATCGTGAGAACTGGATTTTACTCCGTTCAAGAACTATATGGCACAATGATAGTTAGAAATTTCAGATGCCCTTGCAAAAGCAACTAAAATTACGCAATCCTGGTAAACCTTGATGTTTCTACAACCCCAAGCAATTGAAAGTTGCACCAAGATTGTTTGGAAATTGTTAAGAGTTTTACCATTCAAATTGAATTAAGGTTTTTTGTCAGTGAAAATCACTGGTAATTCCATTTCTCTTTTTTTATTACAGCTCCGCAAGCACTTAAAAAACAAACGCTTAGAGAAACTCTCCCAGCTTGGTATTGACCGTATCGTAGACCTACAATTTGGTAGCGGGGAGGCTGCATACCATGTCATATTGGAGTTATATGACAGAGGCAACATTGTTCTGACGGACTACGAGTGGACTATTCTCAACGTTTTGAGGCCACATGTAGAGGGAGATAAAATTCGGTAAGCTTAGGTCCTTTTATAAATCTAGCCTGTGATTGTTGCAGCTGGGCAATTAGATTAATTATTCATTGATAGTTAGCTCATGTAAGGATGCACCAAGATAACTTAAAACTAGTTCATACATACTTTCATTATTTTTTTAACATAAATATTGCAATATGTGTATCTAATACCAACACATTAACAACATTAACTTTTCTCTTTTAGAGGAGTTTAAAAAAATAATAAAGTTAGCCATTTTATAGTGTAGAAAAGTACGTGTTTGTACTTGCCTTTTGAAATGAAACTATAAAAGGATGAATGAATGAATGAAAGATATATTTACAACATTTTTTTTTTATGACTGACAAGTTTGACTTTAGAATGTTGAGATAATCATAATCCACAAGTAACCATAATGGTTATCATTTTGTCACTACACGTCACATACTGATAAATAAATCGTCATAACTGGTCTACTGGGCTGTACTTTCCATTTCGGCTTGTTTGTTTACCTGGTGTAACAAGTGTAAAAGACCCTTAACAAAATCGAAAGGCACTTGTTCTCCCCTTCATTGCGAAATATTTTCTTTTGTTATGGGCCATACCTGGGAACCTTCTAGTTACGGAGATATTGGAGTTTAAAGTGCCGACATTTTAACAATTTTTTAATGTTATAACTGTATTTAAAATACCCCCATGACCCCAAGTAAAACGTGATTATTCACCTCAAAAAAAAATGTTTCCCAGCAATATTTTTTGTGTAGAATTACTTATGTACAAAATGCTTGGGTGAGCTCGTGGCTAAATAATAACAGCCAAAATATTCCCAGCAATATTTTTTGCGTAGCATTACTTATGTACAAAATGCTTGGGTGAGCTTGTGCCTAAATAATAACAGCCGCTTGGGTCGATCTTTAGGTTAAGCCGTGCTTGCGTAGGTTGGTCTGTGGATGGGTGACCACCCATTACATACCGAGTTACCTCCGTGCCTAAAGCAAGTTAAGCCGTTGGTCCCGGCTGTCATTTGTAGATCTTTGACAGTCGTTACGTAGTCAGTGGCCCAAAAAGTCTGACAACCAGTCTTACCAAGGGGTATCGTATTACCCAGTACTAACTGGGTTGTGGATGTCAGACAGGCAGTCGATCCATGTAAAATACTGGTATTCAGCTGCATCCGGTTAGACTGGAAGCCGACCCCAACATAGTTCGGAAAAGGCTAGGCAGATGATGATGAAAATGCTTGGGTGACGGCTTCGTAAATGGTCCGTTTAGAAGGAACCGGTGGTCTAATCTTCCGTTAATTAAATTATAACTTCTGTATCAATTGATTTCAGGTTTGCAGTAAAAGAAAAGTACCCACTAGACAGAGCTAAGTCTAGCTACGCAGCGCCATCTGGCGACGTGCTACAAGAAATACTAACTAATAGCAAGCCTGGGGATAATCTTAAGAAAGCGCTCAATCCTAAATTAGGTGAGAATTTTAACAATTGCCAACTAAATATTCCATCACAAAGAAATATAGACTTTAATCCTATGGGAACTAAGTTGATTTTAGAGTAAACTAGTTGTTTTACTGAGGAATTGTGGGAGCTGTCTATCATCACATTGTACAGACGCCAGCCAAAACATCAAGCTACTACAATCTGTCAAATTTCTTTAATAGATTTTCAACTTTATCTCTGAAGCATTAGGTTCAAGGTTGATTGGGAAAATCTGACAGTTTCGGGTAGGTTGACCTGCTGGCGTCTGTACGAGCTTTTTCTCACATATATATTTTACATGAAACGCCTGCCCATCGATCCTCAAAAACCCAGTTACTGATCAACTGTCCTAAATATCAGATTTTCGAGCTTCTGACTATCCTTAACCACTAATGACAAACGGAATCAACAGTAAAACGAGAGGTCATGATGGTCAGTCACCCACCCATCCATAAACCGACCTTGACAAACGTTGCTTAATGTTGAGGACCGACCCTTACTGCTTAATCAAAAGTCATTCTCTCCTCTCTATTTCTTTCTCTATCAGAATACGGTTCAGCGATCATAGACCACGTACTCTTAGAGAACGGCCTGACGGGAACCATGAAGCTGTCGAAGGAGCCCGGCAAGGGCTTCAACGTGGAACAGGATCTGGAGAAGTTGGTGACGGCGCTGAAACAGGCTGAGGAACTGCTGGATATTGCGAGGATACAGGTGGCGAAGGTATGTAGATGAAAGTAGTATGGAAGACTTACTGTACTCACTGCCTCGTTGGTCTAGTGGTCGCAACCGCGACTGCTGAACACGATCTGATTCGGTTCGATTCCCAGGTTGGATAAAGTGTTATTGAGTTTTATTCCAGGATTTTTTCCGAAACACCTCAGTTTGGATTAGTGCCCTATTACATAGGATTCACACAGGAGCTCGTGGCAAAATAATAACAGCCGCACGGGTCGATCTTTAGGTTAAGCCGTGCTTGCCTAGGTTGGTCTGTGGATGAGTGACCACCCATTACATACCGAGTTTCCTCCGTGCCTCGGAAAGCACGTTAAGCCGTTGGTCCCGGTTGTCATTTGTACATCTTTGACAGTCGTTACAGGTAGTCAGTGGCCCAAAAAGTCAGACAACCAGTCTTACCACGAGGTATCGTATTACCCAGTATTAACTGGGTTGTGGAGGTCAGATAGGCAGTCGCTTCATGTAAAACTGGTATTCAGCTGCATCCGGTTAGACTGGAAGCCGACCCCAACATTTTGGGAAAAGGCTAGGCAGATGATGACATAGGATTCACACAGCTGGCGAATCGTGGGTGTGTAGCGGGATTGTAGCAACATTGCACGATAAAAAGAACTGCCCAAGGGCAAGTCAGACTCGCCCATGAAGGGTTCCGTACCCTCGTAGTAGGGGAGCCCGTTTTTTTTTCGAAATGATTGAACCTATTTTAATGAAACTTCATACGCATAAGCAGGATGCTTAGGTCTAAAAAGTTGACTGAGGACTTTTCGAGAAATAGTGTTACAGCTAAATTAGACCAATTTTATTTTTTCCATAGAAATTGAAATTTCCCATTTTTTTTTTTATGACATTTCGAAAAGCCTTTATACCCTGTTCTTCATAAAGGTGTAATATGTTACCTCTGCCTAGCCCTACGTTGATTACAGGCGAGATGTTATAAAGGCTGTAAACAGACTCTTAACGAAGCCGAAAGGCACTTGTTCTCCCCGTCATTACGATATTTTTTTTGTTCAAGACCATACCTGGGAACCTTCTAGTTACGGAGATATTGGGGGTCAAAGTTCCAACTTTTTCACAAGTTTTTTTTTTAAAATACATACATGTTTTTAATGTAAGATTTTTACTTTAAACACCTCCACGACCCCCTTGCTATTCAATCCATCCATCAGCACAATGTTTTGAGTGCGTTACATTGAGTCAAAATAATGCTTGGTTGACGGTTTCGTGAAGAGTCTGTTTACACCCTATATTATTATTAAATTCTACTGAAATTGTGAGTATTTCAACTGTCACGTTCGCATCCAGGGCTACATAACGCAAAAGAAGGAGACGCGGCCGGACCCAGAAGGCGGCGCCAGCACGTACCTGCTGACCAGCCAGGAGTTTCACCCGATGCTGTTCGCGCAGCACCGGGAGCTGCCTCACGCTGAATATGAGACCTTCGATAGAGCAGTCGATGAGTTCTTCTCTACGCTGGAGGGACAGAAGATTGATATGAAGGTATGTTTTGAGCAGGGATGTTATGGAGCTCCGTTACGGTTACGGAGCTCCATCCACCAATCCGAAACTATCGGATATCTGAAATAAAAATATATCCGTAACCGTATCCGTTTCACAAGTTTCGGATAGTTTCGTATAAGGGCGGAGTCGAAATATAACGATATGTTTCGACAGGTTTTGGTTTCACCGCTCGCACGCCCCGTGAATCTTGCAGTTTGTTTGGTATTTCTAGTCATAACATAACTTCCGTAACCGAAACTATCTGAAACTAACGGATAATTCGAAATAATTACATATTCGTAACCGTATCCGAAACCTATATAATTTTAAACCATATCCGTATCCAGATCCGAAATATCATATCCATAAAATCTCTGGTTTTGAGGACAAGTAAGAAATTCTGGTAAGCAAGTATTCTACTGAATACTTGCTTACCGTTTCGTCGTTGAAAACTGCATTGTAAAAATTTCTATGTGAGTGTTCAGAATGTGAACTCATCATTCTGAACCCTACAAAGAAATTTTTGCAGTTTTATCAAAGGATTTTACAGGTGCCAGCAATGGCTATATATAGCTTTACTTACAATAACGACCTCTCATAACTTATTTTTCTCTTTTTTTTTTAATTCATAATTTAGATATGCGACCGTCCGTCCTTTCCTCTTTTAAGTATTTTTTTTTTAATCCGTGTACAATATTGTGGGTTATACGTTTATTAAATGAACCTATTAATTGTAACATGAAACTGTTTTTTTGTCCCTAAATAAATAAAATAAAAAAAACAAAGCCATTCAAGCGTCAGAACACCTCTGTACACAAAACTTCTAAAACTTAAAGGCCATACTTTCATGTTGAAACAAAACCCATTTATATGTAATTTATTTTCCTTCTAGTATGTCAGAGAAAATCACTTATCTAACGGTAACTTATCGTTCTCACATATATGTATAATCTCAACATGAATGATGTAACCAAGATTTTGTAACAATATTTTGATTGAAAAAAGTGTCCATGGAGTTTCTTGCCCATTCTTCTCCATAGAGGTCTACGCTTTGGAATGGGCACATACAGTACTTTCACAAGTTATTATGCCATGTGTCTGTGACTGTAGCTTAGCCTACTTTGTTGTAATTGAAATAAATGCTTTTGAGTTTTTTTTAAATGCTTTTGACTGCCTCGTTGGTCGAGTGGTCGCAAACGCGACTGCTGAGCACGAGGTCCTGGGTTCGATTCCCAGGTCGGGCAAAGTGTTGTGAGGTTTTTCCATCAGGAATTTCTCAGTAGCAGCCACGGAGTCTGGATTTGTGCCCGGTTGATGGCAATAGGCTCGCCCCCTATTACATGGGACTTAAAACATAACTGGCGAAATGTGGGCGTACTATTAGGTACACCTCTGCCTAACCCTACGGGGATTACAGGCGTGATGCTATGTTATGTTATGTTATGAGTTTTTTTTTGAGTAGTGACGGCTCGATTTTTGTATGAGGTAAGCCGGAGTATATCTTTAATGTGACTATATTATTTGTGTATAGAATACTGACTGTGCCATTTTTCAAAGAGAATCCGGTAGGAATCTAGTTTTATGGAACCTTCGCCACTGTTGCCTTTAAAATCTGCTCATGATTTTCAAAACATCTTTGATTCCATGTTGCCTTACCCACAGACAGTCCAAGTAGAACGCGAAGCCCTAAAGAAACTCCAGAACGTCCGCAACGACCACGAGAAGCGGGTCACCGAGCTCGCTCGCGTGCAAGACGTGGACAAGGAAGCCGCCGAGCTCATCTCGCGCAACGAGCCGCTTGTGGAGCAGGCCCGGCTTGCGGTACAAGCTGCCATCGCCAACCAGGTCAGGATATTGTAGCACGGCATCTGTCTCGCATGCAAGATGTGGACAGGCAGCTCATCTCGCGCATCGAGCCTTTAGTGGAGTTAGGTAGCTTACATGGCCGAAAGCGCGAAATACTGCTGAACATATGGCCTTGGCTCGAGCCCTAACCGAGTGTTACTGGAATTTTCCACCAGCCATCCTGTAAGAATCTGTGAGCGAGGCGGATGAGGCATCGTATCACCTCTTTTGGTACTTTGGTTCACACCGCGAACTATCGAAAGAGCCGAACGAAGTATGAAAAAGGGGGGCCCTGGCGGTGTGGCCTGTGCTTAAAACCCCTAATTGTAAATTCAGGTCCAACTAAAGGGTGTAAACAGACTCTTAACGAAGCCGAAAGGCACTTGTTCTCCCGGTCATTGCGATCATTTTTTGTTCTAGACCATACCTGGGAACCTTCTAGCTACGGAGATTTTGGGGGTCAAAGTTCCAACTTTTTTTTTAAATACATGTTTTTATTGTAAGATTTTTACTTTAAGCACCTCCAGGACCTCCTTCCTCAGCACAATGTTTTGAGTGCGTTACATTGAGTCCTCCTGTAAAAAGTGATTTTTCAGCCCAAAAAAAAGTCGTTTCTCAGCACTATTTTTTGCGTAAAGTTACTTAGTTTGATGTAAATAATGCTTGGTTGACGGCTTCGTGAAGAGTCTGTTTACACCCTGTATTATCAAGACGACTTTTTTTCTGTCTCCAGATGTCGTGGGACGATATCCACCTCCTGGTGAAGACTGCCCAGGACAACAAGGACCCCATAGCGTCTTGCATCAAGCACTTGAAGTTGAACACCAACCACATCACCCTGCTTCTGTCCGACCCTTACGGAGAGGAGGAGGGTTTGAAGCCCAGGACCGTGGATATTGATCTCTCGCTTACGGCTTTTGCTAATGCTCGGAGGTAAGACTTGGTGCTTTAAAAGTATTTTTTTATTACCAATTTTCAAAAATTCTATATACTAATTTAAACTGTGTAAGGGTAAAATCAAATTTGTTCGTTTTCGAGTGTCTGTGTCTCATACTGTTATCTAACCGATGGTCTGCAGCCAACACTTCAAAATCATCATCATCAGCCTATAATGTTCCCACTGCTGGGACACAGGCCTCCTCTCTATGAGAGGGATTGGGCTGTAATCCACCACGCGGGCCCAGTGCGGATTGGTAGATGTCACATATCTTCGAATTTTTTGTTCTACTACATGCCGGTTTCCTCACGATGTTTTCCTTCACCGTTTTTGAGAGCAGTGGTGATGAAATAAATTACACAAAGTAATGCAATGGAACCCACGACTTACAATTCGTAAGTCGGGGTCGCTACCACTGGGCCACCGCTGCTCTCACACTTCAAAATAGTGCTTCACGAAAGACCAATTACTACTTTGAAATTAAATGTGCCTTATTTCCCATGTATTTGTGTTCAAAACATGGTCATAATTAAATATAGTGTGCCAATATCGGTTAATCAGTATTACCGGTATTCAGTACTGGACATTGCATATTATTACGAATTTGAGAGCAAAATCTTACATCCTTAGCGAGTTTTGGAAGCACAAACTAAATATCTCTTTGTTTCTTTCCAAATGGCTATACAAAAATCAACTTTAACTTCATGACGATGAAGTTCATAAATTAGTTTAATAGCAATGAAATAAAGGGATGAAAAAGACTCTTAACGAAGCAGCAAGGCACTTGTTCTACCCGTCCTTGCCATCATTTTTTTGTTCTAGACCATACATTGCGAGAGAGATATTGGGGGTCAAAAATCCAACTTTTTCACAAGATTTTTTTTTTAATTACATGTTTTTAATTTTTTTTTACTTAGGACACCCTCACGACCCCCGTACTATTCAATCCATCCATCAGCACAATGTTTTGAATACGTCACATTGAGTCCTACCGTAAAACGTGATTTTACACCCAAAAGCAGAAAGTCCTTTCCCAGCAATAATTTTTGCGTAAAGTTACTTAGTTTGATGTACATAATGCTTGGTTGACGGCTTCGTGATGAGTCTGTTTACACCCTGTATATTTAATTTTTTATTTTATATGTATATTTTAAGGTATTACGACCAAAAGCGCAACGCAGCTAAAAAACAGCAGAAAACGTTAGAATCAGCGGGGAAAGCGCTGAAGAGCGCTGAACGCAAGACGAAGCAGACGCTGAAGGAAGCGCACACCGTCAGCAACATCATCAAGGCGCGGAAGACTTACTGGTTTGAGAAGTTCTTCTGGTTCATCTCCTCTGATAATTATCTGGTAAGATTTCTACGGTAAAGAAATACTTAAAGGAACATAGAGCACGTAAGGGATTCACAAAGATCGGCTCAGCGTCCAAGGTTGAAATTCCAATAGACAATGCCTTTGACGTTACTTTGACTTTTTCCAAGACACCTATGCAATCGAACTCCTAAGTCATAGTAAGGGAGCCGTAGAAGGAATTTTGGGAGTTACTCGAGCGCGTCAGATTAATATAAGGGAGGATACATTACATATTGACAAGTACCTCCAGACAATATGAGCCCTTAATACAGAGGGGTGCGCTCAAGAAAAAATATAATCTGACGACTTCCGCAAGCCGAAAGTTATAAAAAACGTAAATTAAGATCAGAACTATAAGTATACCTACCTTACGATAATTCATCGAATTATAATATTTTTGATATCAAATCCATACTAAATAATATTTTTAAATATATGTATAATTTCTCACACTTTTATTAATCCTTCTTTACAGTATTTTTTTTTTTTTAATAATCGTCAGATTTTTGTCAGTGTGCCTGGGACATCATGATAAACCTTCAGTATGCTAATCTGATGCGCTTGAGTAGTTCAAGATGACGATTTTTTTTTAATTTTCAAAAATTCGCTGCGTGCTTAGGTCAATTTCAAATCGTCAGATTAAGGAATTGGAGCATCTGTAGGGTTCACTGAATAACCCCTATGAAAATCAGACGCGCTCGAGTAAATTTTTTTTTTGGGTTTCCACCCCTCTCGCATGGCCACCCCCACCACGCAAATCGTCAGATTATTATGTACTTCATATCAGAGACATGTTGGTCGATGAAAAATGTCATTCGCTCGCGCGCTTAATTTCGGTGTCATTGTTTTTTTTACAATTTAGAAAATATGCCACCGCTAAAATTGGAAACATTATAGGACCATTTTTTCTTCCTATCATCTAATCTACCAATCGTAATATGTTTCCGCGGCGCTCGAGTTTAGCATCATGGGCTCCCCTACTATCAGACTTAAAACATGCGGATTTCGGAAAAAAAAAGAAATAAAAGTATACAAGTTCCGTAAAAGATAGTTTTTCGTTTTTGACAACTTAATTCCTGACCTATTTCTGAGCAAAACAAATATTTGCTCTCACTGATTTTCAGTATGAGTGAGCGAGACAATACTATTCAAATTGAATTTCAACGAAACAGAAACATGATCTATCATCATATCATTATCTTTTACACAGAAGGGAGAATTACGCACGGGTGATTCATAAACACGCATTGCATTCTCGGTGTTTAACCTAGCATTGAGAATCTTACAAAGCGCATTCGAGCGCGTCTAAAACTATTAGATTCTAACTCGCCTCACGAAGTAATGCGTTAAAAAACCAGATCATTTCAATAATTGTTTCAATAAAACTCACAGAACCAAAACTGCTCATGATATTGAGCTGGAGAAGGCTCTATGTATGCTTTGTCCACCAACTTTATTTCCATTTATTCATCCCAGGTGATAGGCGGTCGCGACCAGCAACAGAACGAGCTCCTGGTGAAGCGCTACATGCGCTCCCGCGACCTGTACGTGCACGCCGACATCTCAGGCGCCGCCTCCGTCATCATCAAGAACCCAGGACCTGGAGACGTGCCGCCCAGGACCCTGAGCGAGGCGGGGCTGGCGGCAGTAGCCTACAGGTGATATGCTCTTGAATGTCTCCGGATACCAAACTATCCAAAAGAAAAAATCCTTACGTCCTTGGATAGCTTCATATCAAAAGCGTATTTTTGAAGTTATACTTCTTTTGGCACGTTAAGGAAAAATGATGAGAGTAATTTTTTACGATGCGCGCGCACACCGTCACGAAAAAACTGAGACCCTGAAGTTAGCTAGTTAAGATACACCCTGAAGTTAGCTAGTCAACATTTTAATTTTATACGCCAAAAAGTATAACTTCTTACGTGCATAATAAGTACACACGCACTTGTTTTTGATTATTTTTACTGTTCTCTTCGAAACCCTTTTGAATCGTGATAGAAGGACACTTGAAATGCGCTATAGGAACAAACACGTTGTACGGTTACGAGAAACGTGTTTTTTTCGTGCATTTTTTATACTGAACCCATCGTGAGCGAGATAGAGAGCCAATACTCAGAGTACAGCCATTCCCATGATTTTCATTCATGTTTCATGGTTTCGTGGCTCTCATTTTGTTGATTTTTGTTATAAAAACTGTCAAACGTGAACTAATAGACGTCAACTAGCGATTTAAGTTTGAAAGTGGCACCGGTGTTTGAAAAGTTGTGTGTTAATCGGTTGTCACGGTTTGAGTATAATACAAGGTGTAAACAGACTCTTCACGATGCCGTCAACCAAGCATTTTGCTCATCAAACTAAGTAACTCTACGCAAAAATTATTACTGGGAAACCACTTTTTTTGGTGTTAAATATTAGGTTCTACGCTACTAGATGAAATGAGTACTACAGGGTTTGTGAAAAAGTTAAACTTTGACTTCCAATAATATATCAGTAACCAGTAGGTTCCCTGGTATGGTTCAGAACAAAAAAATGATCGCAATGATGGGGAGAACAAATACCTTTCAGCTTGGTTAAAGGCATTTTTACACCTATTATGATGGTGCAGAGGAATGAGAAAATGTCTTGAGGAAAGTTTTGAATATGAATGTGTGATGGCTATAAGGACAGAGGAAAACTAATAAACAGATGGACTCTGTGATAGATAATATGGCTATAAAGAAGGTCACTCATGAAGACGAGTAATAGAGAAGTATGGAAGACTAGCGGACGTCACGCGGTTTCACCCGCGTAGTTCCCGTTCCCGTGGGAGTACGAGGACAAAATATAGCCTATGTTACTCGCTGATACTGTAGCTATCCATTGCTGCAAGAATTTTTCAAATCGGTCCAGTAGTTTTTAAGTTTATTCATCATCATCATCTGCCTAGCCTTTTCCCAACCATGTTGGGGTCGGCTTCCAGTCTAACCGGATGCAGCTGAAATACCAGTATTTTACATGGAGCGACTGCCTATCTGACCTCCACAACCCAGTTATTACTGGGTAATACGATACCCCTTGGTAAGACTGGTTGTCAGACTTTTTGGGCCACTGACTCTGTAACGACTGTTAAAGATCTACAAATGACAGCCGGGACCAACGGCTTAACGTGCTTTCCGAGGCACGGAGGAAACTCGGTATGTAATGGGTGGTCACCCATCCACAGATCAACCTAGGCAAGCACGGCTTAACCTAAAGATCGACCCGAGCGGCTGTTATTACTTAGCCACGAGCTCCTCTAGTTAAGTTTATTCGTTACATACAAAATTACAAATCTTTCCTCTTTATCATATTAGTATAGAAGTCATGCTGCGCCGATTTCATAAATGTTGGATTAAGAGCAGCAAAATCATGATATTGTAAGGATTAGAATAGAATAGAATATAAATTTATTCGTTAATGGACAGCAGCAACACAAAAGAGCAGCACAACAACACACAGCTTAACAATTAATTAAATAGCTCAACTGCGCTGAGCATGCCCATAACGAAAGGGTAACCAACTCAGCATATGCTGGGTGTAAAACACACAGCGCTGGTTTTCAGTAGGCCCCCCGCAGTGACACACGGATGAGGGTAGTAGGTAGTAAATAAATAATGTTGTTCTATTAAATGAGCATTTATATGTGTGTGATAAATAAATAATATACAATAAATATTTTTCTCACAAGGGATAACATAATTATATTAGTAATAATAGAACATGAAGAAACCTGCTAAATAAATAAGTACTTATCCGAAAACGAAACACAGTTTATTGGCATGACGCACTTCGAGCCGGCCGATGCAGCATCGACCTAAGCATTTTTAAATTACAATACCGCAATGACATTACAGTGAGAGTGCGACTACTGCCTAGTTCATATTATTATATTGCGCTAAAGAAAACGAAACAATTGCTTCCGAGAAAGTGTATAGTGCCCGTAGACATTAGTCTTGGCACTATTAAGTGCCGAGCATTGAGTTTAAAACAAAATCACACATGGATTCTGGCGATCGCAAACAACGGATTTACCACCGCCGCGCATCTACCCACATTATTTGCCGGTGAGTTTCTATGAAATAAATTCGAAATTTAAGTAAAAGTAAGGTAGGTAGTAGTAGTAAGGTAGTGGTAGTTTAGGTAAAGTAAGTTAAGTAAATCACATATATACTTATTTAAAATTTGGTGATTACTATGCTGATAAATATGTAATTCAAAATAAAAATGTAAAATATCGTTAAATAGTAAATAATAGCTAGATAATAATTAGATTTTTAAATTAGATAAACGATTTGTCAATATTTATATCATTAAAATCAATTTGTGAACGAATTATAAATGGCTTAAGCCTTAACTTAAATGTATTTATGTTCTTTAGATTATAAAATTCGTTTTCTTTCCGCAGCGTGGCATGGGAAGCCAAGGTCCTGACCAGGGCGTGGTGGGTGCACGCGTCGCAGGTGTCCAAGTCGGCGCCCACGGGCGAGTACCTCAGCACCGGCTCCTTTATGATCCGCGGCCGCAAGAACTACCTGCTGCCCGACCAGCTGCACTTCGGCTTCAGCTTCATGTTCAGGGTAAGTGTCCTAGACAACCAGACTTACCAAGGAGTATCGTATTACCCAGTAACAGGTCAGATAGGTAGTCGCTCTATGTAAATGGTATTCAGCTGCATCCGGTTAGACTGGAAGCCGACACACACAGCCCGTCACTTCATCATCATTTCAGCCGAAAGACGTCCACTGCTGGACATAGGCCTCCCCCAAGTGTCGACACATTGACCGGTCCCGTGCGACTCGCATCCATCGGATCCCCGCAAGCTTCACCAGGTCATCGGTCAACCTAGTGGGAGGCCTTCCAACGCAATGTCTTCCGGTTCGTGGTCGCCACTCCAGAACTTTTCGGCCCCATCGGCCATCACTTCAGAAGAGCTGAATGGGGCTGATCCATGCGTCATGTTCGTGAACGGGCGCTGTCAGTAGGGACTGGTCATCTCTAAGCTGCCACGGTTTATTTTAACTACCTACTTTGTTTTTAAATTGTTGATATAATCTTTTACTCTGAACGCTCTTAACGTGCACGTATTTCTACACCGTTGAAAAGAGTTTCCATGGAGTTTCTTGCCCATTCTTCTCCATAGATCTACGCTTTGGAATGGGCAACTACAGTACTTTCACAAGTTATTATGCCTTGTGTCTGTGACTGTAGCTTAGCTTCTTACATTCAAAAGTGCCTGTGATGGTCTAATTGAAAAAAATGCTGTCAGTTTGAGTTGAGTTTGCCCGGTTAGCTCAGTCTGTACAACATGAGACTCTAAACTCAGGGTTGTTGGTTCGAGCCCCACGTTGGGCACAACTTAAATTGGACTGTATAATCATCTTCTAGCGTAGCCTTTTCCCAACTATGTTGAGGCCAACTTTCGGACTTCTGGAGTCTACGACTATCCGTAACCACTGTCAAAACTCTAGAAATGACTGTCGGAACCAGCTTAAGGAGCTTACAAAGACACGATAGGAACTCGATATGTAATGGATGGTCACCCATCCACAGGTCGACCTTGCATTTAAATTAAGACTGACTGGAGTCAATTATCGCGCATTTTTCAATGGAATCTTGTCGTTTTACCAGTTGGAGGACAGCTGCATCGAGGCCCACCGCGACGAGCGGAAGCCCATCGCGTTAGAAGACGCGTCTGACGTCACGTCCGCGCAGGAACTGGAAGAGGACCAGGAGATACTCGTGTCGGATGATGGTGAGCACTTCTGAACCACAACTATAACCTTGATGCCGACGGCCTAGCCTGCGTGGAATTTTGAAATTATCCCAGGGAAATGTACTATTGGGATAAAAAGTAACCTATGTGTTAATACAGGTTTATCCGTGTGCTCAATTTCATCCAAACCCGTTCAGACAAGAGTGAAAGCGCGACAAACGATCAAACTCACTTTCACATTTTTAAACAGAATCATTGCATCCATTATTAGTCAGTAAGTGGACAAACAAACATACACTTATGAGGCACACATGTTTAGAAGCCTACATAGACTAACATGTACGAATATTGTGCAACTCAAACAATATTACATACACACGGGTCGAATAGATAACCTCCCTCTTTTGAAGTCAAGTAAAATAGCCTATAATCAAGTAATACACCAGTACTAACTGGGTTGTGGACGTCAGATAGGCTGTCGCTCCAAGTAAAATATTGGTATTCAGCTGCATCCGGTTAAACTAGAAGCCAACCCCAACATAGTTGGGAAAAGGCTAGGCAGATGATGATGATGAATCAAGTAAAACACCAGCCTGTACCCAAATATAATGATTATATTGCTAGTTCCTTTTTTGAAGCAGTCTCGCTTTAGTTATCTATTATGGTGGCTGTGCACTCTTGCCGAGAAACTCCGAGTCAGGGTGAGTGAATAGGGGTATAAAGAACGGATAAAGTTCTCTTTATCCCCCATGGAAAAGGGAGAATCCTTCGACCAGACGGTTGTTGTATCTGGTGGACTACTGTCGGGTTTTTCTATATATTCTTAAGTCGCTGATAACTTTAATAACGCGATTCAGAATTTTGATACTAGTTTTTCATTTGTGACATAAATGGCGGTGTAGTATTTTTATTGTACCGTTACGAATATACATTATTTTACACCAAAATTGAAGAACAACAATTTTCCACAGACGAACCATCAGACAAGGAAGAAGAGAAGCCCGACTCCAACAAACTAGACGCCATCACGGAAGAGTCACCTCCTGATCAAGATGTAGAGGACACAGAGAGAGAACAGGCAGAGGGAGAGAATGAGAAGGAGAATGCGCAGGAGCAGAAGGGGAGCGAGAGTGACAGTGACTCAAGTGAAGATGATGTGCTCGATACTCATATAAAGGTAGGAAATAAATTATTATTTGTAATGATAAATGATATTAATTTGCAAATAAGTTTTTACGCGT
Source organism: Lycophotia porphyrea (assembly GCA_950005105.1). NCBI lineage: Eukaryota > Metazoa > Arthropoda > Insecta > Lepidoptera > Noctuidae > Lycophotia > Lycophotia porphyrea. The sequence goes on from OX465402.1 coordinate 15,795,100, forward strand.
CACTTTTTTGAACTGAAAACTTCTTTAGCGGCGTTGTACACTTTTTGGGATTGGTAAAAACTGTTAAACTCGCGTCAGATCGTCAGATTAAATCGGTGGCGCAGGGCGCCTGCGCGAGTGTGCGTGTAGTTTAAGCTAGATGGCGTTGTTTAAATTTTTCTACGGCAGCGACATCTTTCGTTCTTGCAGAAAGCTATTGAAATTTCTGATTTTTAAGCTAGATGGCGTTGTTCCAAGTGTTCACTTCTGCCGGCACTCCCGGAGTGCAACCCGTTTTTTAACTAGGTGAGGCCGGTGTTTCGGACCTGACTACTCTGAGAAGAAACAGCCGAAACAAACTCAGAGGTCATATTCCCTTTTAAGGGTCAGACAATCATCAATACAACCCTCTAAGTTCATGTAATCCTATTCAATGAATATTTCATGAAAAGTCATTCAATAGGGTTGAATGGACTTATACAGGGTTATATTGAAGATTTTCATGATTGTGATTCTGTCACTACATACGTGTTACTGGCGCGACTCATTTTTCATCAACATACAACCTAACAATCATCTGCAATTGCAAAAAAACGTAAGAAAATTTGAATTTCTAGGGCTACCCTGACGCAGCCACCTTAAAGTCTGATATTTTTACATATTTATATTGCTGCGATAAGGTCAGCGCACCCCGGAGATATCAGGGCTGAGCATTTTATATGAACTGTATGTAAATTCATACTTAGATCGACAGTTAACGGTCAAGCCTTTAAGATTAAGTGCACGTGAGTAATTTGTGCCAATTTAGTAAAAACTGCGAATCCGTTTTCAGGTTGATCACGGAACTGGAGAAGTTATCGTTCAATCAAAATTAAGAACGTTTTCTGAGGCATCTGACAGAAGTAAGTAGCTAAAAAGTAATGGTCCATTTTATATAATTTGTGTTCACTTCAAATTAGGAAGATAAATGCCTTGTTTCTGTGATTGCCTGAAACAACGCGTCTTCCGATCTAGCAAACGGCATCAAAACCGCCTATAATATGACTTATGTGGTGTTAGAACTTGAACAACGATAGGTTGTTTTCAATGGAGAAGAATGGGCAAGAAACTCCATAGTAACTTTTAAAATGACAGTTATAAATAAATTAACCATTAATTCCAGGCGATGACAAAGTCCCCACATTCCCCTCCCTACCAAAGAAGGGCGGCAAGAAACCGCAGAAGGGCAAACAAGAGAAGCAAGAGAAGTCGGAACAGAGAAAAGAAGAGAAGGGAATAAAGCGAGGACAGAAGAGTAAGCTGCGGAAGATTAAGGAGAAGTATAAGGACCAGGATGAAGAGGATAGAGCTGTTATGATGGAGATATTACAGGTATGTCAGTGTTTAGCAGAAAGGTCAGGTGAGAAGTACTGCGTGTGTGACCAGATGTATGAACGTGGACGAGGTCATACTAGGTGGCGTTCTGTGGTTTCTGCCTACCCCCATCGGAAAAAGGCGTGAGTTTATGTATGTATGTATGTATGTAAGTGTTTAGAGAAAAATATTTGTAGCAGCGCATGCGCACGCCGCTACACTGAGGGACCGAGCGCCGGGTACACATATTTACAACCTCAGATGTTTTGTGGTTAGTTACACAGTTGGCAGAGAACGCGCACCGCGCTCACATTATTGTAACAATATTTGAACTATGTTCTGATTGGCTGTTCATTATACTGTTTTGTAAATAATTTACACTACCTGTGCCTAGGTGATTTTGTATGTAGTTAGGGCATCAATAAACTGACACTAGTTCATTCCTATAACGATGAGATGAGTGAAGATGAGTCAGAGAGAAATATTATTTATCCAAAGAGTTTTAAATGTGTTAAAACGAGTTGATGCAACAATTTTAGGTTATCATGACTCTGGGATATTTATAAAGTAAATTTTATTCTTATTCCACCCACAGTCAGGAAAATCAGAGAAAGAATCAAAGAAGGCTCAAAAGAAGGCGGCGGCCGCGAAAGCCAACAACGTGAAGACCGGACCGCGCGGCGTCAAGATCCCTGCGCCTGCGCCGCTCTTACTGGAGGCTGACTCCGAGCCCGAAGAGCTGGACACCGAGCTCGATGTGAGTGACCTCACGTAAAACTGTAACCTAGCAATATATTACGCTTGTGATCAACGGAGGGTTAAGCAGAGGTGGAACTAATAGGGTAGTTGACCAAAAAAATCTAATTAGCCCGTCAGATAGATTTCCAAAAAATATTGGACACGTATTTTTTTTTGTCGTAAACTAACGATGAGGACGATGCAGTGCGTCGAAAACTCGTGTGACGTCACATTTCGGTACACTTTTTAGCGGAAAGTGACGTCACAAGGCCCCACTCATGGATTACAGGCGTGATTTTATGTTATGTTATTTATATGTTTTGTTCCGTCTACAGACAGAGCAAACCGGACCTGACGCGGACACAGAGCTCCTGAGCCAGCTGACCGGAGTCCCCAACAGTACAGACGAGCTCCTGTTCGCGGTGCCCGTAGTCGCGCCCTACTCCGCGCTCATCAACTACAAGTGAGTAGTCCCACTGCTGGCCGTGGGTCCCATTCCCACTGCGCACATCACAGACACTCGGGGAATTATTTTAAGCAGCCAGACCAATCGTAGGGGGCGACACAATTTAAATGTCGCTGTATGAGCTCCCATCAAAATACCAGTTTTATTAAAATACCAGCGCTGTGACATTTTCTTGTTTACTTTTTATATTTTTTCTTTTATTCAAAATCAAGCTCGTGGCTAAGTAATAACTGCCGCTCGAGTCGATCTTAAGGTTAAGCCGTGCTTGCCTAGGTTGGTCTGTGGATGGGTGACCACCCATTACATACCGAGTTCCTTCCGTGCCTCGGAAAGCTCGTTAAGCCGTTGGTCCCGGCTGTCATTTGTACATCTTTGACAGTCGTTATAGGTAGTGGCCCAAAAAGTCTGACAAGCAGTCTTACCAAGGGGTATGGTATTACCCAGTACTAACTGGGTTGTGGAGGTCAGATAGGCAGTCGCTCTATGTAAAATACTGGTATTCAGCTGCATCCGGTTAGACTGGAAGCCGACCCCAACATAGTTGGGAAGAGGCTAGGCAGATGATGATTTTATTCAAAATCTTATAAAACCCCGACAAAAAGGTGCATAATTGTTCATTTTAATCATTTATCTTTTGTCCTGTGCGAGACAAAAAAATACTTTTTCTTGCTTTTTTTCTTCAAATGACAAAACCGGAACATATACCCTACTCAGGTACAAAGTGAAGCTGACCCCGGGCACGGGCAAGCGCGGCAAGGCGGCCAAGACGGCCGTGCAGGTGTTCCTGCGCGAGCGCAGCGGGACCGCGCGGGAGAGGGACCTGCTGAAGGCCGTCAAGGAGGAGAACATCGCCAGGAACTTCCCCGGGAAGGTCAAGCTGTCCGCGCCGCAGTTGCATAAACATAAGAAATAGAAATATTACGGTACTTTCTGTTAGGGTCTTAGCAGACATGACGTAAATCGGGATGAATTGGGGTGAATCGAGACAAAACTTGGGTTTTTTGAAGTGAAAACTTCTTTAGCATCGTTGAGATTTGAAAGTCCATGAAAAGAAAAAGCGACAGTAAAAAGAGACCGAAACTCTCTAAATAATTAAGTAAATAACTGGCGTAAACCAGTAGTACTTACTAACGATGATCGCAAGGAAGTGTAACAAGGCAAAGAGCTTCACGGACTCTTCTGGCGGACTCTTCATGAACCCGATTTAGATTTTCTAGTGTCCAGGCAAGAGTATTGTCGCTAATAAGCCTGACATAGTGGTAATAGACCGATCAGCGCGCCGCCTAATGATAAATAATCGAGGTTACATGACGAGAACCTCGTGAAAGCTGAGAAAGAGAAACAATTAAAAAAAAAACGTGCCATTCACACGTGGTAGAAACCTTCAAAAATGTTGGCTTCAAGATAAACACTGTATAATGCTTCCTATCTCATTTTCGCCCACGTTAAATCTTATGAATTATTGATCTGTCTTTTTTTGAAGTTATACTTCTTATGGCGCGTTAGGGAAAAATTATGAGAGTAATTTTTTACGATGCGCGCGCACACCGACACCTAAATTTAACAGCATGAAGTTAGCTAGTCAACATACACCCTGAAGTTAGCTTAGTGTCAGATATTGACAAGCCTAGGTTTTTTATTTTTAATCTACTGCTGGCTGAGATAAGGCGACAGATATTGTTTTTAAAAAGAAGTATAACTTCTAACGCGTGTACATAAGTACACACACACACTTTTTTTTTATTCGTTTCATCGACTTTCAAATCACAACGATGCTAAAGAAGTTTTCACATAAAAAATCTCGACTTGGCACACGAGGTTGTCGACATGTGGAATGTGAGCTCGGCTATCATTGTGCCGATTGTCGTAACGGCAAACGTCCTCCGGAAGAGCCTCGACGAACACCTTTCAAGGCTTTTTAGGCGGTTGGATCAAGGGCCTGATTCAGAAGGCAGTACTCCTCGATACAGCTCGCATTGTGAAGGTTTCTCTCTGTCTCTGGAGCCAAACACCGTCGGGCCACTATATAATTAATTATTTTTAAATGTTTTTTAAAGAAATATTTTAAAATTTGTTAAAATGAATGAAGGAAGCAAACTAAATAGAGTACTTTTTGGTAACTTAACATAAATTTTGTCTCGATTCAGCCCTGCGTCTCTGCTCACCCCGTTTCACTTGGTACTACTTAACGATGTGCTAAAAATAACACGTCCGCTAAGTCTCTTTAATCGAAATCTATATACGTTGCTTAGTACATACTTAGACATAAAGGGTGTAAACAGACTCTTAACGAAGCCGAAAGGCACTTGTTCTCCCCGTCATTGCGATATTTTTTTTTGCTGTAGACCATACCTGGGAACCTTCTAGTTACAGAGATATTGGGGGTCAAAGTTCCAACTTTTTCACAAGTTTTTTTTAAATACATGTTTTTAATGCAAGATATTTACTTTAAACACCTCCAAGACGCCCTTACTATTAATTCCATCGATCAGCAAAGCGTTTTTTCAGCCCAAAAAAAAAAGTTCATTTCCCAGCAATTTTTGCATAAAGTTACTTAGTTTGATGTACATAATGCTTGGTTGACGGCTTCGTGAAGAGTCTGTTTACACCCTCTATTCCCGTCTCTGTCTCTCACTTGTTGTGTGGCGGCTGTGCGACAGAGACAGGCATGCCTAGTACATGTTAAGTACCATTTATAGATCTTGACCCTATTTCTTTGTCCTCAATCTTATGATTTTGTAAATAAAAGTTACCTCTCTCAAAAATTGCTATTGCAAAATAAATAATATACACAATTATGTTTTTTCGTTTATATTTATATCAATAAGAAAAACAATTATAATAGACAACAGCTGTTGGAGCGGAACTTAAATAAAATTAAACAGGAAATGCTTTCGTAAGTTTTTTTATGATAAGCGAGTGCTGACACGGTGAGACTGTAAAGGATGATATGGCAAGGAAAGAGGTGTCTGATGAGGAGTAATGGAGAATTTTTGAAGAAGAAGACATGCTGCGCCGACCCCAAATAAATTAGGATAAGGGCAAGAGAATGATATGCCTGCCAGGGCTGCGGGACTGTTCGAAAGAGATACCGCGGCCCTGGAACACAAAGGGTCAGGAAGGAACATGGATGGGTTTTAGTCAGTACAAGTCTGACACTCCCTTCCGCTCTGCCCAGAGCGGGAGAAGTCATTTGATGATTTCCCATCCACAAAAAAAGGGTAAGAGAAGGATGTTACAATACGCCAATGGTATGAACAAAATAGTCGGCTTGTATACGTTCACACCGCATGCGTACGCTGAGCAGCCGACTCCTTTTCACATAAAATACAGTCCGCCGGCACGTGGCGCGGCGCTGGATCCAATACGCTAACGATAAGCTACGTAGCCAATCAGCATCCGCGGCGCATACTTTATTAACCCATTCACTGCCCAGTAATTCGCGAAAACTTCGCGAAATTCGTTCGCGTGCCCACAACCCGTATCCGAGTCGTCGTTATAATAAGCTATAGATGACGTGTATCCATACCCAGAACCCGACTAGCGTGTCCATAGCTACGGATACGGGTTGTGCGAAGGAACGAATTTATTGTTCGACCCGCGTGTCGGGTGCTGGGCACTGAAAGGGTTAATCGGCCGCCGAAGGTCAGCATCAACGCATAGCGTAATAACGTATTGTCGGCTATGTGTGAACGAAAAAGTGAATGTATGGAAATACAATAAACTGCGTAACGCTTACGGTCGGCGGCTTACTTTACGTTTTGTCGTTTGGTTTGAACAGGGCCTTAGAATTCCAACTCACTGCAGTGAGCTGTCCAATCGCACGTTAAAGAGCTTCCGATGTGAATGAATACGGATGCTTGCGACCGGACTTCTCGCTTCACCGAATGACGCCTTTACGTGACAGAGAGAGATAGAGGCAACTAACAAAAGGTATTTACAAGGCAGATATGAATGGCAACGTCGGGACAACGTCCTTGAAGGACATATATACACTGACCTTATTGCTGAAGCTGTTCAGAAAGGACAGGTGCGTAGTACTCGCGAACGGTGCGCGTGCATGACCATATGTATGAATGTGGACGCGACAAAAGGAGTATGTAAGGATCGTGGTGGCGTTCTGTGGTTTCTGCCTACCCCCATGGGAAAAAGGCGTGAGTTTATACATGCAATAAGATGGTTAAACGCTGCTCCGTGTTTGCGAAATTTGACACCACCCCAAGCAAGACACACAAGCGCTTCTTACGAAAATGAACCTTATAATAACGCGAACAACGTTGTACCAAAACATGATTGACATTAGAATAAAGTTAATTTTTAGTTGTTGGGATTTCATTCGCATACGACATTCATTTTATCCGAAAATTGTTCTCATTCAAAGCTAGTCGTCCTCTAAGTCGACCTCCTCTCCGAAGCCCTCCCCCTCACCCACGAACTCCGCAGGCGGGGGCGGGGGCAGGTGTGCGATGCGGAATGCCTGGAAAATTAACACATTAATAGAGCGACATGGATATGCATGCAGGTGGCGAAATAGTCCTGCCAGGGCTGCGGGACTGTTCGAAAGAGATACCGCGGCCCTGGAACACAAAGGGCAAGGAAGGAACATGGATGGGTTTTAGTTTTAGTCAGTAAAACTTTGACAATCCTTTCCGCTCTGCCCAGAGTGGGAGAAGTCATTTGATGATTTCCCATCCGAAAAAAAAAAAAATGTGTGCGTGTAACCTTTACGCGCGATTGAAGTAAAACTTCTTTTTCTTTTAATTTACTTATTTTAAAAGTAATAAATAAACAAGTATATTTAGAGATTTTCAAAAAAATCTGAGTTACTCCCTAGTCGCGCCTAAGAAGTTTTACTTCAAAAACTTTGACTTTGACTTTATTTGCCTGAAATATGGTGTTTTACAGATTTTATAACACAAACATAGTTCTTTCGCCTACTAAAAACGGTATGCAAATAATGCGAGGAAATGAATTAAAATTTTCAAAATCAATGATGCACACAAACAACAATATTTTTTCTCGCGTTGATGAGTTCATTTGTTTTTTTTTCAATAAACTGCTTTCTATTTGCAAGCCAATTCGATATTTAAATAAAACCTTTGATAAGTTGGCTCCTTGGTTGCCATGCTTTTGAGTATAAGATCGTTCCATTTTTAAATATAGTAAGCGTTACTTCCGTCAGAAAAAAAATCTGAGTTACTCCCTAGTCGTGCCTAAAGAAGTTTTACTTCAAAAAGGTGGCGAAATAGTGTTACTTACATGAAGCGTCGGCCAGAGAGAACATGTGACACTGACAAAGGTACCTTAAAACGCCAGCATGTCAAACTTTAATTGATTTTCATCTTTATAGCTACAGCATTTGGGTCAAGGTTGATTGGGACAATTTGTCAGTTTCGCGTAGCTTGATGTGCTGGCGTCTAGACCTTTGTCACGTAATCCTCAATGGATGTCTTCCTGGGGTCTATCAGACTCCTACCGACTAAACCAACATGGTGTTCCTCTTCATCATTTCTGGCTTGGGTGCGAGAGCACAATTGCGTTCTCCACAATCACCCCAGCAGTAACTGTTTGCTTGCGACAAACCCCGTCTCAGGTAAAATGGAGGAGTGAGCTGCTCCTTGCCCTAAGTGACTAAGGCACCAGACCCAACACGGTGAAGCGACAAGAGCCAGGAACGAAAAATAGCTGTTTGTTTGACAAAGTTCTCGCCGGTGATATGAACCAAGAAAGATCAACTATACTGTCGCGAAAGCGAAGGAATATACCCTTTATATACCTACAAATATTAATTAGTTAAGACGTGGCGTGAGGTGAGAGAAAGAGGGGATAGCGCGCAGCGGTGGATCGCGCGCGCGCGCACCGCGGCAATTGGGCCTGAGGGTCGGAGCTAGCAGTACATGGGTGAGCAAACTTGGTATTACTCAGTGCATGTGTGTATCTTCAGATTGAACAGATATTCAGTTTATATCGTTTCCCAATGTTGTTGTCGTGTGTGTGTATTGTTTTACCAACGATCAGATTCAGAAATGATACCAAATCAGACCATAAACCAGTTGCGAGGCTCGGGGTGGCTATAAGGGGAGGTTGGAGGCCACTTTGGGAGGACACCCAGAATTATCATTGCGATGATAAATTCAGTAACCGTTATTCAGTGCAAACCAGTTAACATGAATCCAACGAACCTTGGCTTCAAATCATATCGTACCTGGGCTTATTTCAGAGACAGGGTATTTTAGGTTCAGATATTCGTCACCAAAGGGGACGTGGCGACATATACACCGTGACCTTTTAGTCGTCTTACAACTGCAGCCCACTTCATGTATCCAATGACTACTATACAATCATTAAAAAAAAATAAGATTAAATAATTTTAAAAAAAATATATTATTCATTTCGCATGACGTAGTTGAAACACCCTGCTGCGAGCGATCATAGCGATGATCTACTCGACTCGTGCGTTCTACTGTTTGATACGTAAACATTATTAACAGGATGTTTCATAATTCTAATAGGTATATTATTTCTTTTTCTTTGTACCTACCTACTATCTTAATTAATGGTAAAAAAAAAACATGTCTAGAGGTATTATATTATTAGGCATTTATTTGGGAGGTATTTTATTATTATTATATTTTATGTCGGATACATTGAGTGGACCACTTTTGTAAGAAGACTAAAACGTCACGGTGATTTACTACAGGGTGTAAGGGACAGCCCTCCGCAAACTGACAGGGTGCAGCTCCTTATTTTGAATCATATTCCACCGGAGTTTTTCTCAGGAAAATTTCCTTTTTTTTCTTTTTTTCAGTTACTATTCCTTTATTTCTATGTAAAATTACACTATCTGTACGCAGCACTTCATTTAAGTAAATAATACGGCTAAAATAAAAAATCCAACAGTGGATGTTTAACTTCTCTAACGAACGACGCGTGAAATCAGCTGCTCACTTACTGCCTAGCTACAGAGTTCATTGAACTCGTCTTCGCGCTTGCCGTTTGCTACGTGCGTTCTGCCATGGTAACGATACATTGCGTATGAGAAAATAAAATAAATCAAATTTTTTGGAAGCTATGAGCATCAAAACAATTTGATTTATTTTCGTTTCGTTTTACGTTCCTGAAATAATTTCTTGTACCGGTCATCTTAGTATGATATACTGAATTCACCCCATCAGTCTGCGGAGGGCTGACTCTAACACCCTGTATGATTATGTATGTCTTTAACTGACACGGAACCTACAGCTATTAGTTTGTGGAGCGAGGAAATAGCCGAGAGTTAATCGTTCCATCGTCCGCGGTGAGACAGATGCATTAGTCTAAAATAAGTCATCGTTCACACTGAATTCTAATGAGTTTGAGATGTGTGAGGATGCAACAGTCTCAACGCGCTAGGGATGCTCTCTGATTCTCAACTACAACCCTCAAAAGTTAGAAATCCAATGCCCGGTTAAAAACATCGCGTTAAAACCTGCAAACCGAAAAAGCGAATTACGTTTCTTCACGATGGAATAAATTAAGAATATTCGCACCTCTTCATCAGCGAAGGTAGGGTCTGCCATCTCCATGACCTCAGGTCCGACGACGTACTCGTCCTGCGGCACGGGGAGCTGCAGTGGGGAGAAGTTGGGCGGCTGGAACTTTAGCCCCCAGCCTACGTACATACACTCCGATTTCCTGGGTGGGGGAATGTATAATTTTGCATTGAAATAGCCTTATGGTGGAAATAATCAAGTGATAAAAAAAAAATTAGATACATCTATGACGGCACGGTTGGTGCAGTGGCTCGAGCGACTTGCTGCTGCGCTCACGTGTCACGGGTTCGATCTACTCACGTAATACAAAAAATTGTGACGTCTGCAAATAGTTGTATCGCACCTGGCTGTTTGGGTTTCTGAGTTTAATTGTTTGTAAACGCACCCACGATGCAGAAAAATTACTAGTGTGTTTACGTTTAAAAAAACAATTGAAGAACTAAAATCAAAATCCTGCTTCGCAATATTATACCTACTTAGTTCTGCGCGAGTTAAAGAAATAAAGATAAACCCGACTCATAATATCTACGGAGCTGCTATTACAGTTAAATGTGAAAAACCCGTTGTGTCCCCTGCGGTCTACCAAAGCGATTTGCCGTTGTGGTTTCCGACAGACCCGGACTTACAATTTTTTCCAACTGGGGCAGAATATTGATAGTGACGCCCCCCTGTCCAGCGTTGGAGACAAATTACTTAAAAAAAACTCACAAATATATAATGATTGGCATTTTTAAAATTAATTTATAATTAAAATAGAGAAATTAATGAAATTAGTTAAGTATTTTCGAAATGTTTTTTTTAATAGCTAAATTATGTCAATTTCAGTAAAAAGACGTCAATTATTGACACGACAAATCTCAAATCGGCATCTCGAGTCTGTGGGCCAGTGTATGTGGCGCCTTTTTTTTACAAGTCAAACGGTGAGCCAACCGTGAGGCTTCCCTATGCTAGGCGCTTTGTGGAGCATGTTTTCTTTATTTTGAATCATTCATCACCCGGGTTTGCCGCCCCCCCCCCCCACAGATCCGGAACTATATCGGAACACCACTCTGATAATATATACAATACAATAAATCCGTCTCCTTGGCAACTTCTCTCCAACCTGGCTATTATTTTTAACAGCAGGAGATAGATTGGCCATGGCGAATTTATTGCACACCAAGATTGATATACAGCTCTTTTATAATATCTAGCTAGATGTGGTTATACAATCGAAAAATACTAACTTGCCATTTGTGGCGTACGCAACTGCTCCGGGCCAGAGGTTACTCCTGATGGTGGCCAGAGCTCTGTCAGAGCACATAAAGCTGCTGATCCTGGTTGTCCACGCGCTCAGACCCTCGATCCTCGAGTCCTCCGACAGGGGCGAGAACGGTGGCGGTCCGATCTCGGGCTCCACGGGGGGAGGGCCTTCTTCCTCCTCTTCTTCTAGTCCCTCTTCCTGCGATTAGAAGAGAGAAGCGCAAAGAAATTGTATTCAGTTGGGATTAGAATTCGTTGCTGAGAAGTACCTGTGTTTTTTATGAACATATATCGCGTTTAAGTAAGCATTTTATCATATAAATATTATGTTCGTTAGTAAGTCAGATATCCTAGAGGATAATTACATTGTTGTATGGTTCTAAATGTCGTTGTCAAGAGAGCGCTGTTAGTAATGTGTGAAATTTTAATGAAACAGGCATAGAGTAAAAAAACATTTTATAAAACAAACTTTTAAATACAGGGTGTAAACGGACTGTTCACGAAGCCGTCAACCAAGCATTATGTACAGACGCCAGCACATCAAGCTACTACAATCTGTCAGATTTCTTTACTAGATTTTCAACTTTATCTCTATGACATTAAGTTCAAGGTTGGTTGGGAAAATCTGACAGATTCGCGTAGGTTGACGTGCTGGCGTCTGTACATCAAACTAAGTAAATTTACGCAAAAATTATTGCTGGGAAATATAACGTTTAACGGTAGGACACAATGTAACGCATTCAAAACATTGTGCTGATGGATGGATTGAATAGTACGGGGGTCGTGAAGGTGTCATAAGTAAAAAAAATCATTAAAAACATGTATTAAAAAAAAACCTTGTGAAAAAGTTTGAACTTTGACCTCTAATATCTCCGTAACTACAAGGTTCCCAGGTATGGTATAAACAACAAAATGATCGCAATGACGGTGAGAACAAGTGCCTTTCGGCTTCGTTAAGAGTCTTTTTACACCCTTTATAGGCGTGACGTCTTATTTTTCGTATTCACAACAAACCCTTTTAATTGATACCCATTTCATGGGCGTGCAAAAAAAATAACAAGTCCGCCATCTTTGGGAGTCCACCTTATTTGATTTAGAATGACGTCACTTAGCTAATCATGCATTGTCATCCAAACTACACGTGTATGCAAAATATAAGATCAATCAGTCGGGAAAAACTGTTTTCAAATTCCGTTGAAAGATGACCTGAACAAACAAAAATACAAACATTGCAAGTTAAAGAAAAGCTTATAATTTAAACAAGATGGCGGCGTTCAGATTATAGCTACGCGACAAAATAACTATCAGCATTCAAGCAATGATGCAACTGACAACAGTTTTTGAATGCGATTAAGAGCGGTTTCGTTTTTTTAAAGCTTTTTTTGAAGTGAAAACTTCTTTAGCATCGTTCTGATTTGAAAGTCGATGAAACAAAAAAGCGACAATAAAAAGAGACAGACATAAATTCATAAGATTTCACGTGGGAGAAAATGAGATAGGAAGCATTATACAGTGTTTATAAACCTACATTTTTGAAGGCACTTCTACCACGCACGTGTGAATTGCACACTTTTTTTTTTAAATCATTTTCGAATTGCTATTGACCTTACCATCCCCACGTTAGGGTTCCACCACAGGGTTCTGCCTTGTTTCAGGATGTGCCGACCGTGATGCACCCAGTACGTCAGATTAGGATCCAACAGGTCCTTCAACGTGTGTCCCTGGTAGAACGGGTTCACATTGAAATCCATGTCACCTGCAAGTGGTGATAATTTATTTATTTGTTCCTTAAAATTAATAAAGAAAGAGAGAGTATTGGTGCCGATTACCTTGTTCACAAACTTAACTAAATTTAAGTTGAGTGCATCTTTTTCTTTCTATTTCATTATGAAAAGGACAGAAGATAAATATTAGTTTAGTCCTGTCAAATTAGTCAGCACCTGACGTAATTTGATGTAATTTTATAGTCAACTTTTTAATCACGTCTAAACTTTGTCAGGCGCTGGTTAATTTGACAGGACTAAACTAAAATTTATCTTCTGTCCTTTTCTTAATGAAGTAGAAAGAAAAAGATGCACTGAACTTAAATTTAGTTCAGTTTGTGAACAAAGGAATCGGCACCATTGTCTATGAACTTCTTCGCTCCTTCTTGATTAAGGAACCGATGTCCTCTGGAGGAATATTATCATCCTACTGCTCTGATTCCAACTTATTTTGGATCCGTACACTTCTTTTAACTCTTAAAAGGAAAAGCTCGTGTCTAAATTATATCAGTCGCTCCGGTCGATCTTTAGGTTAAGCCGCGCTTGCCTAGGTTGGTCCGTGGATGGGTGACCATTCATTACATACTGAGATTCCTCTGTGCCTCGGAAAGCGCGTTAAGCCGTTGGTCCCGGCTCACATTTTTAGATATTTGACAGTCGTTACAGGTAACGGGGTATCGTATTACCCAGTACTAATTGGGTTGTGGAGCTCAGTTAGGCAGTAGCTGCATGTAAAATACTGGTGTTTAGCTGCATCCGGTTAGGCTGGAAGGTCGGCTTAGTTGGGAAAAAGCGAGGCAGATAAAGACGACACTTATTAATACATAACCGACTACAAAAAAAAACAAAATGTTGTGCGTTTAATTCTTTTATAACACATTTGCTCTTAAAGGGTCTCTTATTTCACCAATTTCAATATCGTATTGTATCTCATTACGAACTTCTGCGGTAATGTAATGTAGAACGCACGGTTTATCAAGATGATCCGTAAAAACGAACGGTATTTTTTTAAATCTTGCAAAGAGTTTTTATGTCAGAAAAGTGGTCATCATTTTATGAAAAAAATTAACTTTGGGAGATAAAATATAATAAATAAACATTTAATTCTTTAATTTAATTAATTTTGACAATAAATTACAACCATTTATCTGTAACAAAAACACAAAAATATGAATTTACTGTATTAGTAATACTGGCTGTTTTTTGTGCCTTTGCCTTAAAAAAAAGCGCTGATGCGCGCGCCTCGCTAATTTGTGAAAAAGTAAAAATTAATCCGCGCGCTTTTTCTTTTCGCTGTATTGTTTTTATTTGAAAATCGTCAAGTAATGATGAATTTATTAATTCAACACTGCCTGAAGTCTCAGAGGCATTGAAAAAGGCTACTCTAAGCCTCTTGCCCGAAAAATCGACCGATAGATACTTACAAGCGTATCAAAATTTCGTTTAAAAAAGTTCGAGTTTTATTTCCTCGCAAATATGTTATAAACCGTCGTATGACATACGTGCGCTTTGATAATTACAGCCTCTGCTTTCTTGTATCGCCTCGGCTGTAATTTTCAACTTACCGCACTTATATCATAATGTACTATTACGACTATCTAAAAACCGAAACACAAAGTTTTGGCTTGCGATTCTAAATAGTTCTCTATTACATGAAACTTGAACATAACTTACACATACACCTCTGCCTAATACGGGGATTACAGGCATGACGTTATATTATACTCATAAAAGGTCAGATACTGACCAGCCCCTTCCTCCATATCAATATCCTCTTCCTCTTCACCAGACCCAAAGGTGTAGAACCCTTGCGGTGAGATGGAGGTAGCGGCGGCGATGCGCGCTATCTGAGCCCGCAAGTAGTGGCGCTCGCCACCCTCGAACGGAGGGAAGGTTATCACCTGCAAGACCCAAATGATCTTGAACCTTAAACTACATGCCTTCCGCTACACCTGTCATTACACATTACCATCATATCAGCCCGGGATCACCTACTGCTAAGTATATAGGCCTCCTCGTTCTTCTGCCATACTCCCCAGTTCTGTGTCTCATAACATCCAGGTGTTCACCTGTGATCTGTGAAGCGGGCAGAAAACTAGAGGCCACTGTTTAACTGCGACATTGTCAGGCGCAAGGATCCGTACTGCACAAAGTGGTACCCTAATTATCTTGTTCATGTTCTTACCTATTGTACACGCTAATCTTCGAAACCACCCAACCAACTTCAATGAAAATTTGTGAATGTGAAAGATAGGGTTCACAGATCTGGTAAAGCAGCCGATAAAGAAGGAGGTCATTTGACCTAGGAGACGAAAAAGTACCTCTGAGTCCAGGTCTCCAGTCATACACCGCACGGAGAGCCTGGCCACTTTGATGTGGCTTGGATTGAGGTCTGGCAGGCACACCCAAGGTTCGCCAGGTTTGTTGCACACCCAGTATACCTGCATTTAATGGAAATATTTCAATACTTCGCTAGGGGGTTAATTTTATTATTAGGAACAGCTCTCGCAAATAATCCACCATACCATATTTTACCATTTCTTTTTTTAATGATGGTGCATTCAAACGTATCTAAGGGTTAGATACTTCTAAATGATGGGGTCATCAGTTTGTTTGGAGATCGTTGGTAGAGGTGCTGGTAAATTGAGGACCTTTAAGGTACACTTCCGAAGGTTAATCGCATCGGCATTACCGCTCAATCCTGTGACAGACTCCAGCGTTACGACTAAACTATAAAAAAGTGGCAAGCGGCAATTTCGCCGTTTACCGAAGCAGCTTCATCGAGTTACATACAAGTTCTTGATCGAATTTCTTTCTTTCTTTCTGCTTAACTACGTAAAAATAATTGAAATTTTTCACCCAAAAACTTTTTTTGGGTGAAAAGTATTACCGAGATAAAAAGTATCCTATTTGTGTTAATCCAGGCTGTATGCTATCTGTGTGTCAAATCCATTCAGACAGTTTTTACGTGAAAGAGTAACAAACCGCTATCCACACATCCTCACATACATTTTTTTTTTTTACGGATGGGAAATCATCAAATGACTTCTCCCGCTCTGAGCGGAAGGGAGTGTCAGACTTGTACTGACTAAAACCCATCCATGTTCCTTCCTTGCCCTTTGTGTTCCAGGGCCGTGGTATCTCTTTCGAGCAGCCCGCAGCCCATCCTCACACACTTTGGCAACTATTAGTAAAGTATAAAAGTACTAATTTAAATCAGGGTAGTGCAGCACCTTCTTGTTGACTCCCTGGCCAGGCCTCTCGACCGGAATCGGCACCGGCGGCACCCACGTGGACACCGGCTCTGGAGGGAGCTTGGGAGGCACTGGTTCCTTGGAGACAGGCTCCCTATCCTCACCTTCGCCAACTGTCAGAGAATCATGTGAGGTCAACTGGTAGTCCCGATCAAAAACTCGAAATATTAAGGTTATAAATTATTGCTAAATATATATTTACTAGTATAAATATTTCGACACTTTTCATGCACTTTCACAGAGGTGAGGGAGAGGACAAAAAGTAAAACGATGTTTGTGATCTTTGACCCTTAAATTTAAACCTTGCGACCATCCAATTTTATGTGAATTTTGAGAACAGTTTTAGGATGCCAAAACACAAGTTTTTAAGTGATAATATACTGGGTATGTCGATTTTCCGAGATGTCTACCTAATTTGGCCTAAGAAGACTGGACTATGAAGTTCAGGTTCAATGTTGAGGGCTCTACTTACGGAGTTCAATATTTTCCTCTACCGGAGGCTTCATTTCTTCCAACTCGCCTTCGCCCTCTCCTGGCATGTCTTTTAGGTCAAACGCCTAAGGATTTGAAATCAAATCGTAAAGATTTTAAATGTTATCTTGGCATACTTAGGCCTCAGGTACGAAGTCAGCGGCGCGGGGGCGACGCGGTAGCGGCACGGGGAGAGGCGCGTTCCAATGCGCGGTAACACTAATCCCGGTCTCGAAGCCAGCGGGCAGAGCGCGCATTCTCCCCGCGCCTGCCGCCGCCGCCGCGCCGCTGACTTCGTGCCCGAGGCCTCAGCGTTGCGGAAAATATTTTCAACTCATCCACTGACAGACAAAGAACTTGCTACACCACTGGATCAAAAGCATAAAATTTTGCACAAGAGATTCATAGTAAAACGAACGGAAACCCTTTTTTAATACTCAACCAAATATAAGTAAGGATAGATTTGTAACAATTCACCTAGGAAAAGCTTCTATGAAAGTACAGACGCCAGCACATCAGGCTACTACAATCTGTCAGATTTCTTTGATAGATTTTCGACTTTATTGCTAAAACATTAGGTTCAAGGTTGATTGGGAAAATCTGACAGTTTCGGGTAGCTTGACCTGCTGGCGTCTGTACCTACGTCATCTTTTAAAAAGAGTTTGGAGACCAAATATTTCTGGGGTTGAACTAACCCTGATCCTTCTGTCCAGCTCTGCTACAGTGAGGTCTGTTTCTACGACGTAGTAATTATCTTTGGTTCCGAAGATCTTGCCGAAGAATCTGTAAACACAACAGTTTCGCCACAGTCTTAAATATTTTTATCCAAATAAATGGGTATTTCAATAAATACAATTTCGTTTAGGAATGATACCAGATACTGGACATATTATACGCTCCGAAGTTCTTGTGGTAATGCATAAGCTGGCTGGTAAAATGTGTGGATAATTTTCTATGCATAAGTTTGTGCCGCAATGTCCTATTTACGGTTCACCGTTTATTTTCGTAAACCTAGCCGTTATCCACCCAATTTAATTTTTACTGGGGTACCAATCTACATTAATTTTAACTTTTCTCGTTTTGCCTGATCCATGATCGATGACTCAAGACAGTTTGTTATCTGTGCATGATAATATCGACTTATTAAACTTATGACACTGACCTGACTGTTGCAACCGGCTCCTTGATGCCTAGCATTAGCATAGCAATGTAGAGCGCGTAGCATTCGCTGGCCGGCAGGCCATACCCGCCCTAGAGGAAGTAGCAAAAAAAATAAGTACGCAGACCTAAATATTATGTACTATCTTTTGCCCACATCTTATCCGCGTGAAAACCGGGAACTATACCAAAGGGATGTATTACCGGGGCCAAAGTATTCATTCTATGTCCCCAGCCGGAGTCAGGGTTCATCTGAGTGCCTTTCATTTAAATTCGTTTAGCAGTTAAGGCACAAAAAGCGGAGAACTTTAAATTGAAATACAACACAGAGCAATGGTTTTAATATTAATTAATGAAATTGGATCATATGGCCACCGCGGCAGGCGCGTACACGGCGTAATTTGGCGGTCCAATTCGCATATATTCTACGCATTAAATCAGGCTGTATTTCTCAATTGTTTCTGATTTATCAGCGGAGACATGCGATTTTACATATCCCCAGAGAAAATAATCTTAAGGCGTCAAATCGCACGGACAAGGTTAACAGGTCAATTTCGTAAACTTGATCATTCGTCAAAGGTTGAAAAATGAAGATGGTCAGAACGTGATAGTCAACGGTGCATCGGTACATGATTGTGAACTTTCGGGTCTAAATTGGGAGACATGAATGTTGCAGACATGAGGTTTCAACAAGACGGAGCCTCATTCCGAACAGGGCGCAATACGATTCATTTACCTACGGGAAATTATATTCAAACAGAAATTGCATATCAATCAAATACAGCTAACTTCATGGATAAAACACACATTATTCCGTGTTTTATTTCAATTCAAAGTATTTCCCCTAAAAAAGACACCCGTGAGTTGCCCGAAAAAAAGATGTAAAAGTATTTCACCTCTCTAAAATAGTAGTTGTGATCAACTAGATCTTGAATCCTCGCCTTGTAGTCCTCTTCCTCCCCCAGGTCGAGGTCTTGTTCCTCCTCTCCCATGTCATCTAACTTAATCGCCTTACTTGCCACCAGCTGTAGTAAGAAAAATATTACTCCTGTGATCTCGGGACGAACTCCATCACAATAGCAGGGTTCCATCGCAATTCTAGAAGCGAAATCGCCTTGAACTAAGACTAAGTGATACGTTATTCGCCTCGTTCGGGCATTATCATTACATAGTGCGTTCAACTATTTGCCCAAATTCATGTGCATAAAGCTCTTTCTGATATCTCCAGTCGATTCTGCATTGATAAGTGTGATCAATTTCTTATCTGCCTAGCTTTTTCTAGCTTCCTGTCTAACTGGAGGCAACTGAATACTAATCTTTAACATGGAGCGACTGCACGCTTGATTATCACAAACCAGTTAAAGGTGACCCGTAGGATACTACGTGGTAAGACTAGACTTAAACTTGGGAACGGTCTTCAAAAACATAATATCAGCCAAAGTGTAAACGCTCTCGTATTTAGGGTAGAACGTTTTACCTATCCATTGAAAAAGTAACGAATAGGTACCTATGTCGAGTGGCTAACGAGTACAATAACGTTTCGAGCCACTTTCTGTAATCCTAAAACCGGTATAATAATGATGGTAATATTCGTAAGGCTTCATACCCTGAACATTTCATCCAACCTGGTTACGGTGGCCAGTTGCGGGGGTGCCAAGTATATGTCATTGAGTAGATCAAAGTTTGGCCGGAACTTCTCCTGTTTCACCTCCCACGAGTACTGCTCGAAGTTGTCCACCACATCCGGAGGCTTCGTGGATAATATCTTTTGAACCACATCCACCAAATGATCATAGCTGAAAGATTGAAGAGTGTCCTAGTTTCTCATCATAATAATAACTACTCACTTTTGGATTAAGTGGATGCAAAGGTCGCACGCTCGCTGGGTGACCCTATTCCAGTCAGCCTTAGAGTCATTGTCGCTTCCCGAGTTCCTAACGACTGGAATAACCCACCTGCTCCATAAATCGAGTAGTACTGCGGAACCCAAAAATTATAGACCTATTACGTGTCTCCCGACTGTCTATGAAGTTCTTACCTCCATTTTGAGAGCTAAAATCACTAAACGTATTGACGAAAATTCTGTTAAGTCCGCTTCTCAAAATGGATGTAGGAACGGGTCCCGCGGTACTAAGGAGCTACTCCTCATTGATATGGCCATTAGTCAACAGGTTCGCCGTTCCCGAAAGGATCTGCCTACGTGTTGGATAGACTATAAGAAGGCCTATGACCGACCCGTTGAGTCGTTGACTGCTTCGTCGCAACTTGGCAAGTGGGGCTATTGAGGAATTTTTCCACAGCAGCCTCAAGTTTAGATTTATATAAAACCAACGTATACTAACAGTTTACACCACACATGATATACATGTTATTGGTTAAACATAAAAGTCAAGATAAACTACATTAAAATCAGTCGAAAGTAGAATTTGCCCGGATTGATTGTACCCGATTAATACCTTTTAATGACATCGCCTGATGGGCTAATTAATATTAAGCCTAATCATTCGGGGAATACATTCGTGATGTTATGATACGTAAGTAAGTAATATCTTACAGGGAATCTCCAGTAGCCGCACTTTGCTGTTTCAAAAAGTTCTTTGCGAGTACCAAATCGTTGTTCAGATCGGGCATAACGTTTTCTGCTGCCGCTATTATATCCGGCTCCATTAAAAATGTTTGCGACATTTTGAGGCCTTATTTTCATGTATATTACTTAAATGCAAAATAAATCAATCTTTAGAAGATTGTTGTCAGGTGGCGTTTGACCGCATGTCGCTAGATTTTGATTACTTCAACGATAATTTCATATTTTTTAATGGCATATTTGTCCATGTAAGGAGGTGAAGCTTTTGCATTATTAGGAAAGACTGTTTTATGTTAAAATATAGTATTAGTAAATCCTTTGTAATCAAAGCATGTCTTTTTCTTCCATACTTCTCTATTATTCGTCATCTCATCAGACACCTCCTTTCTTGCCATGTAACGTTGGATGGAGTGGCGAAGGATTCACACAGTCCATCTATCGTTTCCTTGGTCTTTCTCTACTCTTATACCGTTTCACATTCATACTCAAAACTGCAGCAAAAAGCAGCAGAGGAACCTTAATATTATTAAGAAAAGGATAATATTATGTTTCTTCTCTAGAACCACTGCCTCGTTGGTCGAGTGCTCGCAAGCGCGACTGCTGAGCACGAGGTCCTGGGTTCGATTCCCAGGTCGGACAAAGTGCTATTGGGTTTTTCCATCAGGAAGTTCTCAGTAGCAGCCACGGAGTCTGGATTTGTGCCCGGTTGATGGCAATAGGCTTGCCCCCTATTACATGGAACTTAAACACAACTGGTGAAATGTGGCTGTACTATTAGGTACACCTCTGCCCAACCCTACGGGGATTACAGGCGTGAAATTATGTTATGTTTCTCTAGAACCAAAAACAATCATCTTTGCTTCACTGCTAAATTTCTAAACGCTAGAAAAAAATTCACTTTGACAGTTGACTTAAAAAGGATGATCTTGTTAGTTGTCATTTATTAAAAAATCGCGCTTTTTCTGTAATTTTCAACAACGTTATTTAATTAATTAGATCTTTAATGTAACAAACAAAAATAAGTGTTTTTTATTGCTATTCAAGTCTTACTCTACACACAAAATATTTTTATTATTTCGTAACCATAACATAACCTCAAAATAACCAAAACAAACAAATAAGAAATGGCCACAAAATTCGACGTCGCTGCGTATAAATTCCGTAAGAGATGTCCTTTTGTGACCAAGGACCTACTGCGCTGGTTCCCTGGCCACATGAACAAGGGCTTGAAACAAATGCAGCGTAAATTAAACAGTGTTGACTGTGTGGTTGAAGTCCACGATGCTCGTATTCCCTTTACAGGCCGCAATCCGATATTTACCAAGACTTTAATAGGCACAAAACCTCACATACTTGTGTTAAACAAGAAGGATTTAACAATACCTGGTCTAATACCAAAGATAAAAGATAAATTGAAAGCGGAGCAGAATGTACAGAACATAATGTTTACTAACAGTAAGGACCAGCACTGCAGAGGTTTGAAGAGCCTAAAACCGCTCATGGTTGACCTGATCAAAGGCTCAAACAGGTATAATAGGAGTGAGGAACTAGATTACAATATAATGATCCTGGGGGTGCCAAATGTGGGGAAGTCTTCTCTCATAAATATGTTACGGTCGAAGAACATGAGCATCAGACATGCGCTGCCGGTTGGAGCCGTTGCAGGAGTGACGAGGAGCGTCATGACCAAGATCAGAATTAATAATGATCCTGTAATTTTTATGCTTGATACACCGGGTAAGATTTCTGTTAATGCTTGAACTGTAAACGCTGATCAAGAAGACTAGAAAATTTCAGTAGAGAAGTATTTTACTATTACATTGTCGTAGTCAATACAAGATTTTTGAACATGATTTAAACATAATTCATCAAAATCAGAAGAACGGCGTATTATCAGTATTGGTCCCTATGTGGGTACATTTAACGAGGAGGTCTAAATTGGCTGTACTATTAGGTATGAAATTTTGCCTAATCCCTCTGGGATTACAAGAGTTTTCTCAATGTTTCCCAGGTATTCTAGAACCATCAGTAACTGACATAGAGATGGGCCTGAAGCTGGCGCTCTGTGCCTCTCTCCAAGATCACTTGGTGGGCGAGGAGATCATTGCGGACTACCTGCTGTACTGGCTCAATAAGCACGGACAGTTCAACTATGTAGACTACATGGGGCTGCCGGAACCGTGTGATGATATTAATAGAGTAAGTTTGTTTCATAGGTTATCTTGTTGGTTTAGCTAGTGGTTGCAAGCGCTAGCGTGAGGTCCAGGGTTCAATTCACAGGTTCCGCAAAGTGATATTGCATTTTCCATCAGGAATTTCTCAGTGGCACCTACGGAGCCTAATCTGGCCCACTTGATGGCAATAGGATCGGCCCCTGTTATATATGGATAGGTGTACTCCATGTATTGGTAGGTATCTGCCTAACTCTTTAGGGATTACCTACAGCATCTTATTATGTTAAATGATAATACCAAATAATTTATTTTCCAAATCACATCAGATAACTACAAATAAAGAATACTAAATATACGGTTTTAGGTTTAGTATTCATTTGTTATAGTATTCATTAGGTTTAGTGTCCATTGTTAATACTTTTTTAGGGTTCCGTACCCAAAGGGTAACACGGGACCCTATTAATAAGACTCCTCTGTCCGTCCGTCTGTCTGTCTGTCTGTCCGTCTGTTACCAGGCTGTATCTCAAGAACCGTGATAGCCCTGAAGAACCTGTTGCCGCTATAACAACAAATACAAAAAACTGAATAAAATAAACATTTAAGGGGGCCCCCATACAAGAAACGTAATTTTTTTGCTGTTTTTGTCTAATGTTGTAAAGATGTACGGGTAATGGTACAGAACCCTTCGTGCGGTAGTCCGACTCGCACTTGGCCAGTTTTTTTTAGTTGAAGTTTGTTGTACTTACACAAATATTATGCATACTTATTTTAAAATATTTGTGGCTACCCTCTTAGGTCAATCTTAGGATTTTAAATTTGAATGTGTTGTTTTGAACTTTTGCTACCTATGATGTCAATATCCGTTTAAATCCAAAAAAAATTGTATGACTTGTATTGTGTAGTTGCTTTACCCCGCTAAGGTCATAGACTTCTATAAATACCAGGATGATGATTTAAGGTTGAAAGTCGCTTGCGCATCATAAAACGACAAGGTCTATTTGTCTATGTGACAAATAGTTTCAGCCTGTACCTGTAGCCCGTAGCTAGCCTTTTAACCGCCACGGATGTCTATGGACGTCAAATCAATAAGTTCCCACGACGCCACGGACGGCACGTCGAAAATAACACTTTTTTACAGTTGCTTGGCGTAGAGAACACGAGATAGCTGGGAATCGCTGCGAAAAGTGGCAAAGCATGTGCGAGATCGACTAACTTAGCGGGCCATATAATAATGAACCTTATTGCTAATTTGTTCATGTTCATATTTGTATGAAGCGCTTGATCCTAGTCGCATAAGGTTGAACCTCATCTGGCAGCACAGAATCGCACTTTTCCATGTTTCTATACTTTTCTTTCGCTGTGAACCGTCATTAATGCTAGAGGGAGAGGGCTATCGCACGAGGCAGCATCGACTATGCGATCAGCAGCATGCTTACCACAACTTAGTACGAATTAAGATAATTTTCGTATGAAATTCTTACTTCTATAGTTTGAAAGACTTGAAACTCAAGCGAAGTACTAAGAGAGGGAGCTTGGAAGACTTCAGCCTGTGACTGAGATGTAGTGGGAACTTATGGAGGATCCTTTAACTATCCTAATTATAATATTATACATGCGAAAGTAAGTTTGTTTGTTACCGTTTCACGCCTAAACCGATCATCCTGAAATTTTGTATAAACGTTGTCAGGTTTACGGAAACGGACTATAGGGTACCTTTCATCCCAAAATAGGTACGTTCTTATGACAATAGATGGCGACACGTGTCTTTTGAATCTAGATTGAATTATATTATTACAACCAGAGTACTACCCGAATTACTACTACGAATACTACTAGTACCCGAGTACTACTACGAAGTGATTGTCAAATTCTAATTAAACGCGAGCGAAGCCGCAGGTAAAAGCTACTAAGACAGAACAGCACACGGGGACACATCAAACTATACACTTCCAGTATAACATGACCTCGCTTCGTATAGATTTCCCGTACATTGAGAGATATGTTTATACTGGTTTTGTATAGCTTAATTGGTCGTTATGGTCACTACGAAAACACTTCTACCGACCCCTTCAAACAATAAAACCATGATATTCACATTATCCTCTACAATTACAGGTACTAATAGCCGGCGCAATAAAATACAACCGCATACGCAAGACACGTGACTTCGACGGACGCATACGAGATGTTCCGGACTTAACCGAAGTTGCCCGAACGATGATCAAGGCCTTTCGCACCGGAGAACTCGGGAAGATACTGCTAGATATCGAGCTACTTGATGAGAAACTTGTTGAAGAAGTCGATAGGACATTGGCGTGAAATTAGTTTATCTACGTCTGAGAGCAGCAACAACAGCCTTATTTTAATAAGAATAAAGATCACTGTTGTTTAACAGACTTGTCAGTGGCTGCAACTTTATTGGTATGGAAATGAAGATCATTGCCCTTTGACAATTAAGTTCAAAATAGATTTGAAAGTTAAAACCGGGGACCGATTATGGTGGAAGCGTACGGGTAGCCCGCGAAAGTCAAATTTTCTTACATTTTTTGCAATTTGCAGGTCAGTGTCAGGTTGTATGTGGATGAAAAAATTACAAAATTTTCTTATGAGTTGTTTTATGTTTATTATTAGATGTAAATAATCCTAGGGTTTTTGACCTAGACCTATACAATCCCGGTTTAAACCCTTATAAGTACGGGTAACCTTTTAGGGCACCTGATTTCCAGGTTATGCTGTATAGTACCTACCAAACTAGTCTATGATCTTAGTATAAAATTTAAAAATATTTTCTGATTTATACACCTACCACTGTTTGTCTCTCCATCACCCAAAGGTTGACTGGTAGAAAATGCCTATGGCATTAAGTCCGCCTCTGTACTTTGTGCTTGAAGTGTTAAATAAATAAATAAACTGGCTGTAAAGTACTTGCATTCTCTTATTCACATATTTAAAGCACTGAATTGTTTAGTAAAATGTAAATAATTATTGTACAGTTAGTTATAGTCGTTACATTGTAAGCTAAATATACTTATAGCGACGAATTTAAATTGAGTTTTTTTTTTGGTGTCCCGTCCAGGGGCGAAGGTTCCATACAACTCGATTGCTACTGGCTTCCCTTTGAAAAATGGCACAGGCAGTTTCTATAGACAAATAATAATATCACATGAAAGACGTACTCCGGCTTATCTCTTACAAAATTTGACCCTCGCTACTGGTCCCGACTATTTTGTACTAAGTGGAAGTGACCATGGTGCCGATTCCCTTGTTCACAAACTAAAGTAAATTTAAGTTGAGTGCATCTTTTTCTTTCTATTTCATTATGAAAAGGACAGAAGATAAACATTAGTTGAGATGTAATTTTAGTAGACAACTTTTTAATCACGTCTAAACTTGTGTCAGGCGCTGGTTAATTTGACAGGACTAAACTAAAATTTATCTTCTGTACTTTTCTTAATGAAATAGAAAAAAAAGATGCACTGAACTTAAACTTGGTTTAGATTGTAAACAAGGGAATCGGCACCACTGACGCACAAACAGTTACCACGTATTTAGTACAGCATTTTGAACCCCCGTATTCAATAAATCGTTTAAGCGTCAGTGTCCCTTCCACCCTGTATATCCCCTGAATGAATTCCTGATAAATCCTCGTTGGTCTAGTTGTCGCAAGCTATTTCATCAAATCGGGCAAAGTAGCAGCAGCAGTTAAATGGCTTTGTACTCAGGCAGTCGCAGGGGTTCACTAATATTACGACTATTAGGGTATTATACGACACTCTAGTCAGGAGTCACTTGGAGTATGGTGCTGTCATATGGGCTCCACATGAAGCAAAGTACTCTGTCATGCTGGAGCGCGTACAAAACAAGTTCACGCGTCACTTGTACTGCAGACTGTACGGGGTTTATCCATTGTACCCGCTGATGTACCCCACCCTGTTTGTACTGGGCATGGTCGGGTACAATGAATTGAGGGTGCGACGACAGTTCACTTTTGTCGTCTATATAATAAAATTACTCCGGGGCAAGGAGCACAACCCAGGAGTACTTCAGTGCTTGCGGTTCTCTGTTCCAGACCGCTACGTGTGGAGGCGGCGGCGCCCGCCACTTCTGGCTGTGCCAACTGCCAGAACCAACCTGCTGGCTAAAGCACCTCTCACGCGAGCAATTCGTACTGTTAACGAAATTCAGAATAGGTTGGACATTTTTTCGTGTTACTTTAGTGAACTTGCAAAAGTAACTTTAAATATAATATGTTACGAAAGCATTAATTAGTGTAATTTTAGGTTTATTGTTTATTTTATGTTTATTGTTTCTTTTATTGTTTTACTTTTTAATTTTTGACTGTAAAACATATTTAAGTTAATATTGTATAAGGTTAGGTTGTATCGTTTTAGTTATCAGTAATTTTGTATTAATGTACCTATTGTGTAATTGCTAGTAATGTAAGGTTATTTTAAATAGTTTATAATTATTACAAGTAGTCTTAGCTATCGCATTAGGTTTGTAACCTGTAATGATAGTATAAGAGTTTTAAATAAATAAATAAATAAATAAAAAGTCCGTTGATGGCAACAAGCTGGCCTTTTATTACATGGGACTCAACTGGCGAAATGTTGCCTTAAAATAGAGACAGAATTGCACGAGTACCTATTTTTATCTAATTAGTATATCCATAAACTTAACATTCAACCTCTAAGTTCATCAAACTACGCGCTAATTTAAAATTCAAAGACATTACGTCACTGTCAAAACGGTAGTAAATAAAAAAAATAATGAGGTCAAATTGAGCTCAAATTGTAACAAAATTATAATTAAATAAATATTTATAAAATATATATACCTACCTTCAAACTAACTCAATACAAAAACGTCCAAACGGAGAAAATAATGGTAAGCTTGTATTCTACGTAATCAGGGTGAGCAAGTCTCATCCAAATCAAAATGAATCCTTTGCTATACATACAAACATTTATGAGTTCTATACAAGAATATAGATGGCTCATCGACATAGCAAATGATTGCTATCCTATTGCTGTCATGGCGAAAATACATACAGCATAACAAACATGGATACTGAACATCTCAGAATTGGCTCTTAAAGACAGGATGGCCAGATTACCCAAAACAAAAAATAATCCATCTGTGAAATCAGGGCTCCCACTGAAGAGTAAATATTCACCAGCTTTGTCGAGCGATGCGAACAGATCAGATACTGGTACGAATGAAACCTTAAACACGTTGAGCATGATCAGCACACCCTGGACTACGGAAAGTGGATTTACTACGATCGAATACTCTTCGCAATCATTTTTGTCGAGGACAAATAACAGCTACACATTCAGTTGGTCTAGTGCAGACCCTTTGACGACCACTGCGTCTAGCGCCTTGTCATTGCAAAGCTTTACTAGCCATCCAACTATAACTTTGTTGTCACCGGTCACGTCATATCAAAGTGTCCAGATATGCCTGCCGAACAAGCAGCCTAACTCAGCGGGGAGCTCGTGGACGGTGGAGACGTTCACAAGTGAGGGGCTAATTTTTTCCGACAACTCACACACTCGTAACGTCAGGGTGAAGCACCCATTTAGCCCCGTCAGTAGCTGCACAGACTACTACCCCTCCAGTTTAGATACCCTCGTTTCTAGGAAGGGGAGTAGGGCTAGCATTTGTCCTGCATCATCCAACCAAGGAGGCTACTTCCCCTTAAACTACATCAACAACACCACATTAAATCCTTTATCCGAAAACCACCTCGGGCTTGATTGGAGTTTCGCTAAAGAGCATGGGATCCCCATCGTTATTTCAGTGCCAATTTAACTGAAAAGAGGGTATAAAAAAATTGTAAAAACGATTAAAAAATTTATTACCAACAAAATATATTTGTTTTACATTTATTTACTTAAAATGAGGTATTAGTTGGTGTTAACCCACACATTTAAAATAATATATACAGCACATTGTTTACAACTATTCAATGAAATCACAACTTCGAGACTGAACAGAACATTGTATTTATATGTCCCTGTATTATTATTTATTATATACCCGGTTTATATAAATGCAAGTAGACCGTAAACAAATAAAGAAAACAAAATACTTCACATAATGGAAATTACATTGTTAGTCAACAATCACTATTCATAGATACAAATAAACTAATTTCCTACGAAAATGTCGCCACTCACATACATAATTATACTAATTTAAATAAATGGAACAACAACAATGTATTTTTGAATAGTCATCAGCAATTTTAAAATTAATGTGGATCATCAAATTCTTTCTTTGCTGAAGGATCTTTTGAAATACTGTTAGGATTGCTCAGGATACACTGTTTTTTTATCAACTATTTTATTACTAGACTATTAAAAATATATATTGCAGTAACGTTATAAGATACACCGGACTAAGGAAAACAAAAAAAAAATCATTATCTGCTGAAATCAAACCAGTGTGAGGTAATCCGTTTTTATTTATCATTATTTTGTATTTACTAAATGATTCATCCATAAAGATATAATTTTAAATACATGTTGGTTGATAAATTATATTTCGTTTTGAACAAGTTCGCGTTAAATTAGCCTCTCTAGATCAATCAAACCGTTTCTTGTGATATTATAACATTCCGCCGTAATGGATTTGTCTGGGTCTTATTTACTTACGTTTGTAAAAAACACGTGTTCTTCGAGGCATTAATGTTGATTCAAGGATGTCGGTTTCGAGTCCCCGTGAATTTATCTCGCGGTACAGGCTCTTGACTTTACCATTATTTAAATACAAAGAGATTTCAAAGACTTATAGAGCGGACATTGGGAATATGTATTTTCATTCAAAGGGGTTTGAATTTAATGGCTGGCCTAACTTACGCCATCTTTTTTCATTTTAAATTGCGACCACGCATAACACCTTTATCAATCGATAGCTGGTATCAAAACAAACTAGTTTTTAATGAGACAAAATGTTCTAAAGTGTCACGATTCCGAGATATAAGCTATCAAAGTTGTGCTGAAGATGCCATCAGTAAATGGTATTTAACTTTGATAGCTCATATCTAGGAAAGGTGATATATTAGAATATTTTGCCTCATACAAAACTTGCAAAGCGTGGCCGCAACTTTGAAAAAAAATTAAAATGGCGGAAGTTAGGCCGGCCTGGCTTTAAGTTACATATACAAAAATCTTCCAAGCTCTTTGACCCCGAAAATTTTCGATTTTGACACAAGAATGCTGACAAGCGGGCGTACGACACTAGACAGAACGATACAGGGAACAGACTCTCCACGAAGCCGTCAACCATTGTGAAAAAGTTGGGACTTTGACCCCCAATATCTCCTTAACTAGAAGGTTCCCAGGTATGGTCTAGAACAAAAAAATGATCGCAATGACGGGGAGAACAAGTGCCTTCGGCTTCGTTAAGAATGTTTACATCCTTTATGTTACTCAGTAGTATTGGATTAAGATTTTCTTCGTCTTGTCCCGTGTATCGCTCGTAAATATTTGAATGTCTTTGTTTAAATAGGATAAGAGTTGTTAAAAAAACCGGACACATACAGCTAATAAAAAATTGGTTGTCGGTAAAGTTGGTTTACGGACGATAGTTTAACGTGACAACGTCATAAAATCGAGTGGAAGAGAGATAGATGCAGCGCATGAGTACCATGAGCGTAACGGGACACTTTTTAGTGCATGCAGCATTCATCGATTTATTAGACGTGGTCACGTCAAAATTCTGTCAAAACTGAAAATGGCACTCACTAACTACTTATTCTTAGTCCGGTTTATAATATGGACGAATTTCACCACTCAAACTGAAAGTTGACACTGACAGCTCTTGAACGCCGTTAAGATCTCTGATCGCGTTCAGTTTTAAGGGGAAGGTAAATTCTGTGAAACTAATGGCGCTAGCATAGCTAGTTCCAAGCGTTGTGATTGGTTAAAAATCCGTTAATATCATTTTATATTTTAAATAACATGACCTCATTGGTCTTAGCTAAGGACACGCCATCCATGGAAGATCTGTAAAGGCTCATTGCTTTTACAGATCTTCCCTGTTGGTGAAATCCACTCTTAGATGTTAGAGACCCTACTGTTTCCAAAGACCGACGCCCTTCTTGAAGTATTTGGGCTCAGTCAGACAGCCGATTAGGAAGGATCCTAGGTCCCACTTCGAGATGATACGTCCACCCATTGTTGTACAATCTACTTTTACTATGTACTCGCTGCTTGGAATTTCTGGAAAGATGGAAAGGTACGTGATATTAAAATAATGTATGTGAATAACTTCCTCAAAAAGCAAAAAAAAAGCCACCTGTGTTTTTAGGACATGTAAAATATACTGCAACTGGAAAGATAAAAAAGTATCATTTCATGCGTAAGTATCAAGAAAAACTGTATTTTATTTAATTTTTTATTCGATGCCTTCTAATGGCAGATGGCGCCTGAGGTAAGTCACGTGCCGTGCGTACAGAATGACAACTTAACTAAAGAAATATATTTATCTCTCTCCAACACATGAATTCCGTAGATTACATTTAATTTTCTTTCACTTTCTTCGCCCATCTATCTATCTAGATACCGATAAGTTATACGCCGTGACGATAAGTTTTTGCGAGCGCCGTGATGTTCATGCATGACGCATCTATTTACAATACGTCATTGGTTCAGGGCCATACCATATCATTTGCTCGGTAAATCAAGCTGACAAATTCGTATGCTAGTTAAAGAAAAATAATCTCAAAAGATGTTTAAAGTTTTGGTGTCCAGCTTCACGCTAAATCGAAAGAAGTGGTAAGAAAGCGTGAGGACTTCACCCAGGAATGGGACAGTTCAAGCTAACAAGAAAAAAACAATATAACGTTAAGTCATATACCAATTAGTTTAAGAATCAGCTTAAGTGTCGGAACGAAGACTCCAGAAGTTATAGACGGCAAAATGGTATAGGGTTCAAACTTTTTTACTTGCGCTTGAAAGTCCCTGCATTTAACCGGGCCGTAATACTGTTAAAAAAAAATCTTACCATCAATCCTCGGTGGGAACACTGCGATCCAATCCAGTGGGCTCTCCTGCACAGCTTCCCACATCCTCTGATGGTCCTTCGTAATTTCCACGAACGGCTTAGGGATCTTCTCTGGCTCGAACAGCAAGAAGGCAGACAGGCAAACCGACACTGGTTTCACATTCTTCGCCCTCATAGCTTCTAGAATGTTCTTCGTCCCTTCGGACATGTCTGAGGTCGGGGCTAGACTGCTTGGTCCATCATGGCCCGTGCCCAGGGCGATGACGACGGCGTCCATGCCATCGATGGCGTCTGTTACTGAATCGGGCTCCAACACGTTTCCGGGAAAGATTTCTACTTTGTTCTGGTATTCTTCTGGGATCCTTTTCGGGTCACGGACGAAGGCGCGTACTGAGTAGCCTGCAGGGACAAAATTATGGGTAAATACAAGCACGTTAAGTCGTTAGTCCTGCGCATGGTCTCTCCCTGATTGTGTCGAATTGCCGTCCCACTCCCATCGCACTATGAGGGTGAGGGAAGGGAGAATGATCTGTGTGTGTGCACTATGATATCTCCCGCGGCAATTGCTAATCTCCACTGAGATTGAGAAATACCTGACTCCATGAAATACGTAATTATTATAATAATGTTAAACAATATTCGATGCTGACCGTACAATGGGGACAACTGTAAATCTAATGGCGCTAGCATAGCTTGTACCAAGCATCGTCATTGGTTGGAAATCTGTCAATGTCATTTTATATTTCAAAATAGCTTGACCTCATTGGTCAGATTGGGACTAAGCTATGGACACGCCATCTACAATCAGGTTTAACTAGTATTCCCCATTAAAAAAAAAAAGACGTTTATACAAGGTAAGATTGTAACTATTTTAAAAACACCATAACATTTGTTCTTATTCTTTATTGCCTACAAAATAAAGAAAATACACACATATTGCAATAATATAGCTTATGTACAGACGCCAGCAGGTCAAGCTACCCGGAACTGTCAGATTTTCCCAACCAACCTTGAACTTAATGCTTCAGAGATAAAGTTGAAAATCTATTATAGAAATTTGACAGATTGTAGTAGCTTGATGTGCTGGCGCTTGTACCTGAATAAAGGACGCACAGAACCGGGAAGTGTGGCAGACAAAAGGGGAGGCCTACAGGGTGTAAACAGACTCTTCACGAAGCCGTTAACCAAGCGTTATGTACATACATCAAACTACACAAAAAATATATTCTGGGAAACGTAATTTTTTTTGGGGGTGAAAAATCACGTTTTACGTTGACTCAATGTAACGCATTCAAAACATTGTGCTGATGGATGGATTGAATAGTACGGGGGCCGTCAAGGTGCCTTAAGTAAAAAAAATACATTAAAAACATGTATTTAAAAAAAAACTTGTGAAAAAGTTGAAACTTTGACCCCCAATATCGCAATGACGGGGAGAACAAGTGCCTTTCGGCTTCGTTAAGAGTCTGTTTACACCCTTTATTCCCAGCAGTGGGTGAGGCTGATAATGATGAAGATTATGATGAATATGTACAATGGCGAGCGTACTGTTTTTTTTTTGTTTAAGTACATCATATGGATCAATATAAGAAAATTTCAGTTGTTATCTATCTTACCCAGATAAAAAATACAGGGTTTTATGGGGCACATAAGTGGGGAAAAGTTCGACTCAGTTATGTACTTTAATTTTTATATTAGTTATGGATTATGGGTGTGGATGTACCTATACATAGAAACATAATGTTGTTAACAGACTTCCATTGCTCATCGGCAAAAAAAACATGTTATATGTTACCACTATTTTTAGAACACTAAATTATGTGTTCTGCTAAAAAACCCAGTACTACTCTATTTAATTTACCTATGCAGTTTTTCTTAAGTTACGGCTTTGATGCTTTAAGTGCCAAATTTTTATGACACCGGAGATCTTATCGCAGACAACGGTGAACGATAACAAATACACCATGTCATGACAAGTTGACAATCACAAGTATCAGCAATTCAAAAGTTGGCTTGGTACGGTTTATTTTACCTAAATACCTAGTTATCATAATAATATCACCTCATGATTGTACGCCCACCCTACCTAGGGTACAATCCCGCAGGCTCACGAGACTGATCAGAGATGGCTAAAGGTGTCTTGGCAACAGAGAGGGGGCTAATCTGATTTATTGACAATATGTTACAGTTTATAAAGGGTGTAAACAGACTCTTAACGAAGCCGAAAGGCACTTGTTCTCCCCGTCATTACGATATTTTTTTTGTTCTAGACCATACCTGGGAACCTTCTAGTTACGGAGATATTGGGGGTCAAAGTTCCAACTTTTTCAAAAGTTTTTTTTAAATACATGTTTCAATGAAAGATTTTTACTTTAAACATCTCCAGGACCCTCTTACTATTCCATCCATCCATCAGCACAATGTTTTAAGTGCGTTACATTGAGTCCTACTGTCAAACGTGATTTTTCATCCCAAAAAAAAAAGTCGTTTCCCAGCACTAATTTTTGCGTAAAGTTTGATGTACATAATGCTTGGTTGACGGCTTCGTGAAGAGTCTGTTTACACCCTGTATACTATTTTGGCTTTTTACATACTAATGTACAATTTTATTAGTGTCCTATGCGAGAGATTCAACCAAACAGTTTTTTAACTGGGCCGCACGTCAGCCGCACCGAGTGCTGATTCAATGTTCAAAGGTAACATTGAACATGATTTACATTCTATTATTATTTATATTTTTGTCAGTGATGCCAGATCTACTGATTTAGCAGTAGATCTAACTGATTTTAAAAAAATCTACTGATCTACTGCTTAGATTGTTATTATTTAAGAATCGGATCATTTAGTTTTGTCGTCGTGTCGTGTCATCTGGCCTTTATAACATGACATTTGTTCATCAAGTTTTGTGAATTGGCTGTATTTCTGTATTTCTTATCTGTAGTGTGGTAGGTGAACTGATCCTGAACTCAGCATAGCTATACACAAATGCTTCGATTCTACACTCGCGAGCAAAAGTATGGAATCACTTACTTGGACATGATTCCGCGCGATCTTGAGTACTTAATAACTAGTTAAGAATAATACAAATTATACCATTTTAAAGGTTTAACTGTTAACTTTAAATTAATACCAAATTCATCCACATCACGCCATTATTTAAGAAGCTATCCCGGAATACGTGAAGAAGTAAGGAAAAAGATATGTTTCAATTGTTTGATACGCCGCGAGTTGCACCCTATTGACCCCCTATAAAAGCACGTGTTATCGGATTTTTTTTTATCAGTCGGCTTTCACACGTTGACCGGTACACATCTCCGCTACTTCTGACCCTTGAACTTGGAAGACAATGGATACTACACCTACAGAAGCAGCACAAATCGTCGCCCTATTGCAAGAAGGGCTCAGCCAGCGGGCTGTCGCACGTCAGCTCCACATAACCCGAGACCAAGATCTGGACGGCGCCGGGGCACATCGGAGAGGGATGACCGTTTTATCGTGTCAACCTCTCTCCGAAATCGACATATGACTGGTGTCGACGTCCAACAGGAGCTCCGAAATGTTCGTGGGGTAGCTGCCAGCGAGTGGACAGGTCGTCGAAGACTTAAGCAAGCTAATTTGACTCCAAAAAGGCCTGCCACAGGCCCGAAACTGACGGCAGGTCACCGACAAGCACGCCTTCAATTTGCTCGCTTCCATCTTGATTGGGAGGTTAAGCAATGGAGGCGAGTTCTGTTCTCCGACGAGTGCAGAATGTGTTTGCACGGCAGCGATCGAAGGGGTCGGGTCTACAGGCGGCCTGGGGAGCGATTTGCGCAGTGCTGTTTCGCTGAGACAGTGGCTTATGGGGGCGGTTCTTGCATGATGTGGGCCGGCATTTCCTTCGACGGTAAAACGGAGCTTGTTTTCGTGCCTGGCGGGGGACGAGGAGGCGGTCTAACTTCAGACCGCTACATTTCCGATATTCTGCTGGAATATGTCATTCCTTTTGCGGGATATATCGGTGATGACTTCCTCCTTATGCACGATAACGCTCGTTGTCACACTTCCCGTGCCACAACTGAATACCTCGGAGAAGTCGGTATCGCCACATTGGACTGGCTAGCGCTCAGCCCGGACTTGAATCCCATTGAGCACGTGTGGGATGAACTGAAGAGGAGGGTTCGTTCCAGAAATCCTGCTCCTTCAAGTGTAAATGAGCTGAAATTGGCTTTGATAGAAGAGTGGGAAGGTATCCCGCAAGAATCGGTTCAGAAACTGATTAGGTCATGAAGAACCGTCTTCGAGCAGTAATTAGGGCGAGGGGAGCGAACACAAAATATTGAAAATTAATTTTAAGGCCAATTAAATTTTTTATCACTTAATTTTTGTTGTTTTCTTCATTTATTATTTTTCCATTATCCTTATGTTTTCCTAACTTCTTCGCTCTAACCGGGATAGCTCTTTAAATCCTGGCGTGCTTTAAATGAATTTGATATCAATTTAAAGTTAACAATTTAACCTTTAAAATGGTACCATTTTTGTTATTCTTAACTAGTTATTAAGTACTCAAGATCGCGCGGAATCAATTCCGAATAAGTGATTCCATAATTTTGCTCGCGAGTGTATTTCAATGCGACAAGTCGTATTTCAATCTTTTTTTGGCATTACTAAGGCGAGTTTGGCGGTTTTTTCGGTAAATATTTACATGAATATGTGTTCATATGTTCTAATGTATTATATTATGCTAATGATTCAAACTCAAGTACATTTTACCTCATGTGGGTATTACTTTTTTAATCTACTACTGAGTTTTCCCTCTATATTCTGCTAAAATTTTAATTTTTCTACTGAATACTTCAGATTCCATCTGGCAACACTGGTTTCTGTACCGATGTTTAATTTATTGATGTAACTATCATTGTTCTGTAGCTGTTAGAAGAGCTCGTGGCTAATCAAGATTAAGCCGCCCCTTATTATTAAGGTTGGTCCGTGGATTGGGGAATATCCATCATACATAGATTTTCTTCCGTACCTCGGAAAGCCCGTTAAGCCGTTGGTCTCGGCTGTCATTAGTAACGGATGTTTTTTTGGAGTATCGTATTACCTAGTACTAACTGGGTTGTCGAGTCACTCCATGTATAATACTGGTATTCAGCAACATACGGTTGGACAGGACAACATACATCCTACCTACATAGTTGGGAAAGTGCTAGGCAGATGACGAGTATGTTTTGTTTCTGTTAGACAGAGATCATAAGTGGAAAAGTTCCATGAATATCAAATGAAAAATATGGGACGCGACTGTAGGGACGAACAGACTTCAAAATTAACAAACTATTGTTAAGATCTAGCTCACGCCCGCGGTCTTCAAATTATCATAAAGATATTACTTCCCTGTTTGAATCTGATTTCGTTAACAATTTCAAGGGTTTTATATTTTTGTACGGAATTGTAATTGTCAATTTTGGTTAAAAGCAAGGTAAAGGGAAAATTGCGAAGAATAAAAATGTTGAAAATTAAGGTAAATTTTGGTACGTACACGTTTTCGTGAAAATCTAAATTTGCCCATATCTTTTTATCGTGTTGACCTTGATTTTTATTCACCTAATAGGGACTTTAGACCTCAGAATCTAGTATAAATTTCAACTTGCTAGGTCCAGCCATTTCTGAGAAAATCAGTGGTGACACACGGACATACGGACAAGAGAATGATGTTATAAGGGTTCAATTTTTTCTTTTGAGGTACAGAACCCTAAAAATATCGCAATAACAGGGAGAACAAGTGCCTTTCGGTTTCATTAAGGGGCTATTTACACCCTTCTTTCTACTTTAAGTCCCATATAATAGGGTGCGAGCCTATTGCTATCAATCGGGCACAAATCCAGACTCCGTGGCTGCTAATGAGAAATTCCTGATGGAAAAACCCAATAGCACATTGCCCGACCTGTGAATCTAACCCAGGACCTCATGCTCAGCAGTCGCACTTGCGACCACTGGACCAACGAGGCAGTCGAGTGTTTAGATAGGTACTACATTTTATCTTTTTTTTTTAATTCAACAGTAGACACATACAAAATAATAAAGAAGGTAATTTATACAATGTTAATGTAAAACTCACAAAAATATGTCAAAGTTCATTTTGTGCACACTAATTAAAATTACCTATTCTATTGAATTCAAACATGCATTACAAAACGTTGATACGACAAACATTTTGACGAAAATCTTCTATTGTTTTTGGCGATTAGATACTAATTCAGGTCGTAGTCAGGCATTTAGTTTGGAGGAAGGCGGGGTGTAAATTAGTATAGGTACACTAATTTTAACAGGTCTGTAACCAGGCAAGAAACTGTAAGGACAAACTTTTAAATCTAAATATTTTTGCAAAATCTTGGTTACATCATTCATGTTGAAATCTAACCAAATAATAAACCGGCCAAGTGAAAATATGTTATCCAAGTACATTTTATAAGTTGTTCGACTATAATTCGGTTAACTTTTAAAGCCTACTTAGCTGTGATAGTTTTCCTTTTAACTTCGTTATATTATTATGAAGGGTGTATTCAGACTCTTAACGAAGCCGAAAAGCACTTGTACTGCCCGTCATTGTGATCATTTTTTTGTACAAGACCATACCTGGGAACCTTCTAGTTATGGATATATTGGGGGTCAAAGTTCCAAATTTTTCACAAGTTTTTTTTTAATGTAAGATTTTTACTTTAAACACCTCCAGGACCCCCTTACTATTAAATCCATCCATCAGAACAATGTTTTGAGTGCGTTACATTGAGTCCTACTGTGAAACGTGATTTTTTAGCCCAAAAAAAAATGTCGTTTCCCAGCAATAATTTTTGCGTAAAGTTACTTATTTTGATACACATAACGCTTGGTTAACGGCTTCGTGAAGAGTCTGTTTACACCTAGTATACAGATTAGTTACGCCGACAAAGTGGTAAAATAAAATCTCGAAAAGTATTTTTTGTATGGACACAAAGTGGGGATGTTTTTTTTTTCTAAAGGATTCGTTTGTGAAAAAAGCTTCATAAGTGTTAATTTTTGTTATACTCAAATTTCCCCCCCTCTATCAGCTCAACGGTTGGGTTTGGGTATGTGAAAAAAATCACGGTAGTAGTATACAAGGTGTAAACAGACTCTTCACGAAGCCGTCAACCAAGCATTATGTGTATCAAAATAAGTAACTTTACGCAAAAATTATTGCTGGGAAACGACATTTTTTTTTGGGGCGAGAAATTACGTTTTACGTTATGACTCAATGTAAAGCAATCAAAACATTGTCCTGATGGGTGGATTGAATAGTAAGGGGGCCGTAAAGGTGTCTTAAGTAAAAAAAGTACACTAAAAACATGTATTTAAGAAAAAAACTTGTGAAAAAGTTGGAACTTTGACCTAACTTCTAGAACAAAAAAATGATCGCAGTGACGGGGAGAACAAGTGCCTTTCGGCTTCTTTAAGAGTCTTTTTACACCCTTTATTCATGACAAATTACAGCTTTCTAGTACTAACAGCCTTTGAGTTAAGCTGCGGACAGACAGACGGACGGACATGGCGAAACTATGAGGGTTCCTTGTTGACTACAGAACTCTCAAAGCTGAAGTGTCTGTTTGTAACATCAAAGTAACAGCTTTTTACTGAATGCATAATTATGATATATTATGGCACTTCTTATACTTAACTAAAACACTTTTTTTTTGTCTTTCTGTCTGTTTGTTCCGAATAATCTCCGAAACGGCTTAACCGATTTTGACGGGACTTTTGTTGGCAGATAGCTGATGTTATAAGGTCTTACTTAGGCTACTTTTATGTTAGGAAAATAATTACGGTTTCGTACAAAACAAATAAAACCCTTGAAAATGTTATCAAAATCTGATTCAAAAAGGGAAGTAATATTTTTTATAAAAAAATCACGCGAACGAAGGTCGCGGGGAACAGCTAGTTATAAATAAATGTAAGAACGATGTAGAAAGACTTGCACATTATGAGCGTCCAGAATAAAAACTCACAAGTTGAACAAATTGCTCACATTGTGGTAATCTTACAATCAACATAGTAGCAAACAATGACAATGATACAATGAGGTAGTCTTGTATTTACAAGAATTTTAAGTTGTTATGACATGACAGCAACTTTATTTCATAACAATTTCGGTTGAATACGACACTTGGGATCTCTAAATCCCGAATCTTAAAATATTTGAGTCATATTTGTCGCTGCAGTACCAATTAACTACTAAGTAAATAAATTGACTAGTATTCAGATAAAAATATTCTTATTCTTTATTGCACACAAAAAAAAGTAATACACACAACATTAGAAAAAAAATACTAGAAATATAATTTATATTTTCTGGTTTAGAATAATCCGGGAAAAAATGTTCTATGTCTATAATAATAATTAAAATGCTCTTGTTCTTTTGTTGGTGAAGTGGTTGCAGGCAAAACTGTTTAGCATGGGGTCCTAGGTTTGATTCCCTATTCTGAGTCTCATTTTGTGCCCGGTTAATGGAAAAGGCTTGCCCCCTTTTAACAGAAATGGCGAAATGTGGGTTTAGTATTAGATAACACATCAAGCTTCTACAATCTGTCAGATTTCTATAATAGATTTTCGACTTTATTACCAAAGCACTAGGTTTTTTTTCGGATGGGAAATCATCATGACTTCTCCCGCTCTGGGCAGAGCGGAAGGAAGTGTCAGATTTGTACTGACTAAAACCCATGCATGTTCCTTCCTTGCCCTTTGTGTTCCAGGGCCGCAGTATTTCTTTCGAACAGTCCCGCAGCCCAAGCATTAGGTTCAAGGTTGTAGCTTGACCTGCTGGCGTCTGTACACCCCTATCATATCCTTTGGGGACTATAGGCATGATGTTGTTTAAGCAGCAGTAGCAGTTTGATTTAATGAAACCAACTCTTGTACAGGACTGCATTCTGTGGTAATATTTGGACCTTGAGCTGGTCTAGCATGATATAGAGTTTAATTTAAGGTGGAAGGGTACGGATAGCCCGCGAAATTAAAATTATCTTACTTTTTTTTTTAATTTGCAAGCCTGTGTCAGGTTGTATGGTAATGCAAAATCATTTTTAACCAATTAAGTTCATTTAACTCAATTAAATGACTTTTTCATGAAATATTCATTGAATAGGGTTACATGAACTTAGAGGGTTGTATTGATGATTTTCATGATTGTAAATCTATAACTACATATGTGTTACTGGCGCGACTCATTTTTCATCAACATACGACCTGGCTGACACTGTCCTGCAAATTGCAAAAAACGTAAGAAAATTTGAATTTCGCGGGCTACCCTGACGCAACCACCTTAAGGGCAGTGCGATGCGCGCTCGAACACGGACGTGTTTCCACTGTGCACGGTACGAATTTTATTCGCGTTTTGCGCGGCTATAGCCGCTGCCCGTAAACACTATGAGTTCCAAACAACTCATAGTCAATGAATTGCTGGCGTTCCTAGTCCATGCTATCGACTACATGGACGAGGTGACCATCGTGCAGACCATATGCCGGACCAATTTCAAGGAGGACGAGATCAGCAGTGGGAAGCTTACTGTTCCAGTCACTTGGAAATATGGACCAGATACCGTCTAGCCGCAGAGATGGAACCGAAAAGAGTCTTCAAGATATTATTGATACGTTGAAGAGGACTGACCCGGACGACGTGCCAGATTTCGTGGCGAAGCAGCAGAGTAAGCTGCCCCCCGTCACATTCGATCACGTCGACGTTACATGGCTGCTAAAAGACATCACTGTCTTGAAAGCGGAGATGAACGAGATGCAGTCCAGAATGGAGGTTTCCAATAAACAAATACTGAACTACGTGCAGAAATAGCATTATTGCGCAACGTTGGTTCAGTAATTCGGTCACCTGAGGCCTCAAAGGTGAGCACACGTCAAGTGGCGCAAAATGCATCAATCGGCAGTTTTGAATCGGCGAACACAAGTACGTCACCAGCTGCAGGTATTGCTGACCTAGCGCCGCCCGCCGCCGCCGTCGCAGGTTGCGGAAACGCTGCTATTGTCACCACTGGCACATCGGATGCGTCGCAGCCTAAGCTACAATCCAAAATAGGGGTTAAAAAGGGTGCTCAACCTGCCCTGACTGCGGCTCCTTGCCAAGAGCGGGTCAAGATGATGAAGAGGGTTACACTAAAGTAGAGAGGAAGAAGAGGAAGCCCTGTTCCCGAAACCACTGCGGTACCGCACTGAGTGGACCCAACATGCTGCTGCGGTCTTCTGTTCCTACGACGCTGCTGTACATTTCGCGTCTGCATTACTCCACGAAGGATGAGGAAGTCATGGAGTAATTGAAAGAGAAGACCAACTGGACACTGAGGGTCGAAAGGTTGGAATCGCACCACAACATCAACTTTAAGTCGTTCGTGGTACGAGTTCCAACTCACCATTTGTAAACCTTCATGAAAGAGGACTTTTGGCCGAAAGGTGTCGTATTCCGACGATTCCGAGGTCGGTTACGCGACACAACGCAGCAACACGACGCCGTCTATGATACGTGTTTAGTTGTAGTTAAATAAGATTTTTTATATGTATTAGTTTACTATTGTATAAGATTATTCTGTGTATTTTATCTATGGGCCTTAGTTGCCCGATAGTAAAATTATTATTATCTCATTTTTTATTTATGATTTATTTATATGTATATAAATAAATAATAAATAAAAAATGAGATAATATTATTACATTTCAATATAATAAAAAAAATATTTCAATATAAAAAAAAAACATTAAAAAATATAAAAAATAGTAGCCAACCAGCATTGGGAACGGTCCGAGCTACCGGTGGTCAGGGCTCTTCAGAGAGGAACCTCCTAACGATACTCGCCGTGTATAGAAGTACTGATTTCTGGATCAAGCCCTTGATCCAGCTGCCAAGCGAGAGCCTCCTCAGATGTTGGTTGAAGCTATTGGCTATTAAGCCATTGGCTGACACGACTATCGGCACAATGACTGCTGTACTCACATCCCACATGTCGACAACCTCGCGAGCCTATTATTATTATTATTAAGGCTCCCGATCAATTTCGAGGTCTAAAAACAGAAAATACTACTTTTTTCAGCTTAAAATTTCTCAATAACCATAAGGTATCTGGTATTTTTTTTAATGCAGAGTTATATATCACCTTTGTATTTAGTAAGTGTACGCATTTATATTTTGATAACCACTCAACACAAGTTAGGAAAAATAAAAATCAAACTTACGTTTTTACTTAAGCACGAAACATCAGTTTTTTCAATAGCTTTTTTGGTAATGAATTATAATCTTAAAAAAAAAACGTACATACTGGGCATAGAGTATATTAGTAAGTCTACGATTTTTTTTATAAATTAATTTAATGAGTACTTTAAAAAAAATGTGGTTTACACTGAAAAAACCCAATAAAATGATGCGCAAAATCGTCGTCTACACGTAAGAATATGTTGAAAATATCAATAAATATAAAATATTATAAAACTTAAGGTCTATCTATCCAATTCATTTTTTTAAATATTATTTTGACTACTTTCTCAATTGTAGAAAAATATTTAAATAATGCTTTATAAGCCGATGCGCTTGCTAGTTACTTTTAGTTTCGCACGAGGATACGCTTATTAGACGTATTTAAGTGATTTATAACTGTACATTATAAAACGTACCAGGTACCTTATGGTTATTGAGATTGAGCTGAAAAAAGTAGTGTTTTCTGTTTTCAGACCGCAAAACTGATAGGGACCCTTAAGAGGCCAGGTTACTGATATGCAGCCTGTAGGTGGACCTACAGACTAGTGTTTAATGCAAAATTCAGATTGCTTTGCCATTAAAAATTACAGTTTTAAGAAATGCATAGTTTTCTTTGGAATTTTTTTAAAATCTCATTTTGAGGTTATGTTTTGGTAATGTTTTTGATAAGGGATGTAAATAAATGTATATTTGAGGGGGGAGATGGGGAGAGCCGCCCCTGCAGGGGAAAATTTAAGGAAATGCTTGTTTTTCTTTAAAAGTTTTTTAAAATCTCCTTTTGAGGTTATGTTTTCGTAATGTTTTTGACATTATAAACCTGATATGTAACTGTTTTGCCCGCGAACTTCAAATTTTCTTAAGTTTTTTGTAATTTGCAGGTCAGTGTCAGGTTGTACGTTGATGAAAAATGAGTCGCGCCAATAATACGTATGTAGCTACAGAATTACAATCATGAAAATCATCAATACAACCCTCTAAGTTCATGTTCATAAATTAATTTGAATGGGATTAAATGAACTTACAGGGTTATATTGATGATTTTCATGATTGTAATTCTGTAACTACATACGTGTTACTGGCGCGACTGGTTTTTCATCAACATACAACATGACAATGACCTGCAAATTGCAAAAAACGTAAACGAAAAATTGAATTTCGCGGGCACCCTAACGCTTCCACCTTAATAGCTTAACAAAAACTTTTTTATTTTTATCACAAGATGGGCCTGCTGTTGAACTCGAATAGTATGAATAAAAAAAAACCGCCCCTAAGACGACCCACTGATCAAAAGTAGGTACTTATTATTTGCAAAATCAAAACGCATTAATAAAACTCCCTAGTAACAACACTTGCTGTCAAAATTACGTCAAACACAATAAAATAGTACACTATATTAATTATTGAGTTTAAAATAGCAAAGTTTGATATTTTTTATTTCAGAAAGTATTTGTTTCCTAAGCTTGAAACTTCGTGAGATTGCCCAAGATAATAAGTACTTCGCACAAAAAAAAATTGAAGTGTCTACTCGAGATCCTGTAAGTATGTACATAAACGTACGTAAACTACATTCAAAATAAAATAAATAAATAATTATGAACCATAATACTCGGCGGAATAAAAGAATTTCAAAGAATTCTAATAAGTTAGGTACTTAGACTTACAATTTTCATCGAACATAGTAGGTAGACATTATAAATTACGTAAATAAAAACAATCTTACCTTTTTTCAAGGCGGCGGCGATGGCGCAAAGGCCGGTCATGCCGGTGGAACCAAAGATCACAACTTTCATTTTCTGCAAACGGAAAACACAAATAATTGTAGGACTAGACCTTGAAACAAGGCTATTAAAGTAATATACCGGTAAAACGAGTTTGTCTCAGTACTATACCATTAAATCCCATTTAATCTTATTGGAATTACGTAGCAAATCACCTGTGAATTTTCACAGAAAAACTTTAGTACAGATCAAAATATTACTGATAATGTATTCATCATGCAAACTTTAGGC
Organism: Lycophotia porphyrea; assembly: GCA_950005105.1. Lineage (NCBI taxonomy): Eukaryota > Metazoa > Arthropoda > Insecta > Lepidoptera > Noctuidae > Lycophotia > Lycophotia porphyrea. The sequence goes on from OX465402.1 coordinate 15,840,080, forward strand.
TAGTCTTATCCCATGTAAAGATTTTTATCTCAAAAAATAATCAATTGCGATAGATGGAAAGCACTTACCGCTAGGAACACTTGTTACAAAATGTGTGCAATGTATTTACAATGTAATTGACAACTCAACTGACATTAGACACGATCAGCAACAATATCAGTCAATGCCGGCAAATATTTTGGTGTGAGATAATTAAGTAGTTATTTAAGTAATCAATAAATACGTACCGGTTTGTAGCGTGATGTAAGTTTTAGCTAGCGAAGTTGCAGTGATGACACTAGGAAGGACAGCAACTTTTCAGTAACCGGCTAACTTACAGAGCCAAAGAACGTCATGGCATGTCTAATCTTATCAGTTAAGAAATCGTGCGATCTCTTTCACTTGCCAAGATTAGACAAAGACAAAATATACTATGACGTTTCCAGTGTTGTTAGTATAAACGATTTTAAATTTTATCGTATTTTCATGCAATTTCATCAGAGAGTGGGATATCTGACTACTGTCACGTATGTCAAATTCTGTTACATCCAAAGAGCTTATATACTAACTGCTAACGCAAAGGCGTTCCGAGCAAGCTAACTTCGAGAGTGGATGTCATCTCTTTCTAATAGGGTATCCAATATTTGTACTTATATTTAGGTCAGTTATTCTGTTATAACTTACTAGCACTTCAGCAGCTAGCACGGTAGAAGTTTATTAAAATTTACAGCTACGCATACTGTTTATGAAAGGCAGAGCCATTTGGAAAAAAAATCTGCTTTATTTTTAGGTATAATAATAAAAAAAAACCTTATATGACTACTGCCGGCAATGTAGCAGCGGTAACGTATCTCCTTATCCTTAAGTTTCCCAAGGGTGCTACAGTTAAAAAAACTCAGTAATGGGATAGGTTTATGATGTGAAGAATACGTGACACTTGTATTCGTTTACGGTGGTCTACATTTTAGATTACATCCTTCATTTGTCAAAAGATTTTAAAGCATACAGGGCTGCTATATTCACATAAAAAAATATGTTTTTATTTTTGTTTACTGACAATTGTTATACAAGGGCACAATCCACTCCGTTAGCTTTCTCGCTCTGAAGTTTTGTCCCCCTTTAGAATTAATTAAAGTAGTACGAAATCTATGTGGTTGAGATAAGGTTCATTTTCAAACGGTTTTTTGATATCAAGATTTTGTTCTAAATCATTCCAGTTAGTTTACAAGTTTCTTCCAGTGTGTACACAACTACCCACACTGTCACCATGACAGCCAGATTTTCCGGATTTTCCAAAATAGTTGACATATATTAGAAGGGCAATCGAGCATACGTGTTCCACATGATTTTAGGGTACCGGCTATTATAAAAAATAGTTTTTATACCTACATAAAGTCACCTTTCGCCTTTTTTACATGGGGGCAGGCAAAAACTACGGAGTGACACCTGCTACGATCTATACGACATAGCTTTCAAAATAATTCGTGAAAACGTAAAATGTTAAGCAATACAGTAGCAGTAAATCGCTTTTTGTATTTGCTCAGTGTATACATTTCATTGCTCGTGACTGTCCGGGTCCCCTGTAGCAGACTGTACTATTCTAAGTAGGTAGTTTTTAAAAATAAGTTGGTGGCAACACTTTTCAGTTCTAGTTGCTGCGTTTAGTTATTACATTATATAAGATTCAATTCTATCAAACGTTCTCATTTAAGATTGAAATATCTTATTTATGAGCAAATCTTCAAAACTAATCAACAAAAAAAATATATATAATTGGTACACTAAGTTTAAATATTTTCTGATTTAAAACTTTATTTTCTTAAAATAACTAATGTCAAAATATGACCACGATAACAAAACGTAGATAACCTATATTTCTCACGCGTAAACATTAGTGGTTCAGTTTGAATTGTGATTTTGAAACTAAATACGTTTAATAATTATGGGAGATACAGAGGAGTACTTTCCCCGTGGAGGCAAGAAGCCTACAACTACATACTTCAAGCAAAGTGCAAACGTAAGTACGGTAAAATCGAAGTTGCATTTTCGTGCTTGAAAAATACGTTGTTTAATTTTGATTTTTATAGTTTTTAGGCGCTGCTGAGAAGGGAGAAAAGAAAAAGAAGAAGCTGAAGAAGAAGTCTGAAGGGGACGATGGATATTTATCGGACGAGGGCACGAAAGAGATCGACCAATCATTTAAAAACTGTGCATTGGGTTTGAGCTATAAGGTTCGTTATTTAACATACAACATCATAAAATGATTTATTTAACCTTACAGCGGTGCTTGCAATACTTATTAATTAGGAAAGGATTGCCTAACACGCAATTTTATTTATTTTTGTTGCGCAATTTTGAAGTAAATTCGTTGATTAACCTTTCATAGAAATTAACAAAGTAATTAATTAACACGTCTTCTTATTCAGTTCAAATAATCACGTGTTACTATACTTATATCTAACTGTCTAACAAATACTGTTTGTTGGTTAAATTTAAAAAAAAAAATCATTCAATAGCTTCAAAGTAAAACAATCTTTTAGGGCATTTCTTTAATGTTAAATTTTGTTTTTGAATATCCAACAACTTCCGATGGCTTAAATAATGTTTCTCTTACTACTTTTTATTGCACAGTAATATCTAAACACTGGTGCCGATTCCCTTGTTTACAAACTAAACTAAATTTAAATTCAGTGCATCTTTTTCTTTCTATTTCACTAAGAAAAGGACAGAAGATAAATTTTAGTTTAGTCCTGTCAAATTAACCAGCGCTTGACTCAAGTTACTACTAAAATTACATCAGGTGCCGACTAATTTGACAGGACTAAACTAATATTTATCTTCTGTCCTTTTCATAATTAATTAGAAAGAAAAAGATGCATTCAACTTAAATTTATTTTAGTTTGTGAACAAGGGAATCGGCACCATTAACTATGCAAACAAATATTTATAAAATATGGTTTATTACTAAAAACAAACTGCTGATCCAAAAAATATACTTCAGCAGTCCTCAATGCAACAGTTTCTTTTTTAAATGTGTAATAATATTTTAAACTACCCCAAATTATTCAAAATGAATATGTAACTTCTTTGGCTTGCCTGTGCAGGTAAGCAAAGAGGATCAAGTATTTCATAGATTTTTCAAAAAATGCTGTTTTTTTTTTTTTCCTATTTTTTTGCAAACATGCGATCGGTTCTTGAACCATAAGCAGTTGTTTTTGAAGGTGTTTGACATGTTAGGCTTGCCCTCCCATTGTTAGGCTGCCTTTGGATATGGTTACACTAGAGTATATTATCCCAAGTGTGCAGTCTTTTAAGACGTCTTGTTGGCATTGATTCACTTAGAGCCTGAGCAAGTCTGTTTTCTTGATTTATTTTCCTCTCTCTGTAAGCTTTTGTCATAATTTTGATTTCCTCTTTGATGGTAGGAACTTTTAGATAATTAATGCTATGAATAACAAACTTATTATGTGACTGATAAAATCAATACTGCACTTGGGTAAATATTCTTTCTAACTACTGAGTCCCTTCACTGTGCATATTAATTGTCTGACCTCATCTTCAAGTAAGTTAAAAGCAGTTTACTCATAATACTTAAACTAAAACTCTCAAACAATGTGCGTGTAAGACCAGATGTATGAACGTGGACGAGGCAAAAGGAGTATGTAAGGATCGTAGCAGGTGGCGTTCTGTGGTTTCTACCTACCTTCATGAGAAAAAGGCGTGAGTTTATGTATGTAAAAAAACTCATTCAATTTTTTTTCCACTTCACAGACAGTAAAAGAAGGTTTATTGATACTGGGCAGAGTGAAGACTGTTCTGGAAACTAAGATAATAGTCAGCCTGCCATGTAGACTGATTGGCTCCGTGATGGCTTGTCACATCAGTGAACCTTACAACAAGGAGCTTGAAGCATATGTTAATGATAAGGTTAGTATTTGAAGGGTGCTGCTATCTTGTTTATTTCGGCACTCTTTATAACATCAGCTATCTGCCAGTAAAAGTCCCGTCAAAATCGGTCCAGCCGTTTGTATTTTCGTTAGAAGTACCGTATATAATTTTATATGCATTTGGTAAAAAGCTGTTATTTTTAAATTACAAACTGACACTTCATCATCATCATCATTTCAGCTGTAAGCAAGCACCTAGTGGGAGGCCTTCCAACGCAACGTCTTCCAGTTCGCGGTGGCCACTCCAGAACTTTTCCACCCCATTAGCCTCATTCTGTGATTCTGTAAATAATAACAGCTGCTTGGATCGATCTTTAGGTTAAACCGTGCTTGCTTAGGTTGGTCTGTGGATGGGAGACCAACCCTTACATACCGAGTTTCGTCCGTGCCTAGGAAAGCACGTAAAGTCGTTGGTCTCGGCTGTCATTTGAAGGTCTTTGACAGTCGTTAGGTAGTCAGTCGCCCAAAAGAAGTCTGACAACCAATCTTACCAATGGGTATCGTATTACCCAGTACTAACTGGGTTATGGAGGTCCGATAGGCAATCGCTCCATATAAAATACTGGTATTCAGCTGCATTCGGTTAGACTGGAAGCCGACCGCAACATTGTTGGGCAAAAGCTAGGTAGACGATTGATGATGCATTACTGAAATGTTGTGTAAAGATGAAGTAATAAAGTTTAAAAAAATATATATAAAATAAAAATCTTCTTTTCTTCAATTAATAGCTAAAGAAGTAATTAGCTAATAAAGTTGGCTCAAAGACTCTTTGGCAGGGCGAAGGCCGTAATTCACCACGCGAAATTGTGTAAACACGGTGCTTCTGCCGAAAAATGAATAGCAATAAATTGCACTCTAGTGAGTTACTCACGCGCTTCGTCTATACGTGTCCACGTGTTCGGGATGCGGGACGAAATTCAATTCATTTGTGTCAACTAACTTATATGAAGGTGTTCACACTGGCACGGATAGTCGCGTGACTTCCTAAACACTAATGACATAAGAGAAACGCCATGACCTAGACCACCGGCCGTACGAAGCCGCGGGTACATGCCAGTAATCAAATAAAATATCGCTGCTGTATTAATATCATGGAAATCTTTCTATTTCAGACAGACAGAGTGTTAGAGCTGAGTCAGATGTTCCGGCCTGGCCAGTATATCGCTGTCAAGGTGCTAGAGGTCAAGGATCTCAGTCTCATGCTCTCCGTGATGCCACAGCATGTCAACGGGCAGATGTTACTCAAGGACTTGCAGAAAGGTATGTATTAATAAAATAATAATAAACATTTATTTCAGACAAGGTCCATATTTTGTTAGTAACAATGTACTTAAAAAACTAATGTTAGTGAGGGGAAAAAAGAATTAAATAATAACATGAAGCCGCACCCACCTTTGCAGCATGGGGGACTCCCACCGATCAGTGAACACACCCAGTATAGTGTTGGTACTGCCACGAACGCGAGTGAGCAGGGAGGCGCATCTTTTCCTAATGATAGCGGCAAAGCCTCAGCAAACATCTCTGACGCACTACAAAGCCATGGCAGCCCCAACAGTACCCTGAGTGCATTATTATATTGGACACGCAGGTCGCTATATGCCCGCTGCGAATAACTGACCCACAGGTTGCAGGTGTAGAAAGATTGGCAATATGCTTTCAAAAGCGTTATTTTAACTGAATTCGTACACCGTGCAAACCTGCGGGCCAGCATGTTACAACGGACAGCCAGCGATCTGCGTTCCCTTTCTATATCTACATTATCACATAAATCATCGGTGACCCAGTGACCCAAATATTTAAATTTGGACACCCTACACAGAAGAGTGCCACACAGTGATACACTGGGAAATGCTGGGTAAGAGAAAACACGGGCTTTAAAGAGCATTAGTTGTCTTCCCAACATTATATTTGAGCCCATGAGTCACCGCATATAACAACACTAACTTCCTCATAGCACTGATTGATGGACTCAGCAACACCATGTCGTCTGCGTAACTAAGATTATTGGTACACACTACGTCAATATGACATCCGACCATGGTACCGCTGAGCTCAACAATCAGCTGGTTAATGTACAGGTTGAACAGGCGAGGAGAGCTTAATCCGCCCTGCCTCACCCCGCATTCCAACCGGTAAACACTCGACAAGGAACCGTTCCACCTTACACAATTGCGTTGATTGCTATACCAATATTTGAATATTGATATAACTTCAACGGGTACAGAAGTTTCAGATTGCAATTTACTCCACATCACGTCATAACTGACAAGATCGAAAGCCTTCGATAGGTCCAAAAAAACAGGCAAAGACAGGCGTTTTTCTATCCTTGTAGTACTGCACAGTCTGCTTGAGACACAATATATCGCTTCCAGTGGACAACCCCGGCCTAAAGCCGTATTAGTTGGAAGTAGTAAGCAAATAATTATGGAAAATCAACTTTGATACCCACAGATAAAGTTCAGTTCATGCTACAACTTCTATCATTTTTTCAATGGTACTTGGCATTTTGAAATCAACTTAAATTACATCAGAAAAGTTTGATGAAAGAAAATGGACTAAATTTGTTGCGCTGAGCCCAAGTAACGTTGGACAAGGGCCGGACACTTTGATATTCGTTTAACCAATGGAGGGAGGCCTTTGGCCAACAGTAGGACAGTACATACTAGCTAGTGACAATACCATCAATTGGATAAGATATATTAGACAAACAACAAGAACAAGACACATACAAGACAAGACATACATCAAGACAAGACATACAACAAGACAAGACAACAACGACAAGACAAGACAACACAACAACAAGACAAGATAAAGGGTGTAAAACACTCTTAACGACGCCGAAAGGCACTTGTTCTCCCCGTCATTGCGATCATTTTTTTGTTCTAGACCATACCTTCTAGTTACGGAGATATTGGGGGTCGAAGTTCTAACTTTTCCACAAGTTTTTTTTTTTTAATACATGTTTTTAATGTAAGATTTTAACTTAAACACCTTCAGGACCCCCTTACTATTCAATCCATCCATCAGCACAATGTTTTGTCTGTAAAACTTGATTTTTCAGCCCAAAAAAAAAGTCGTTTCCCAGCACAAATTTTTGCGTTAAATTACTTAGTTTGATGTTCATAATGTTTGGTTGACGGCTTCGTGAAGAGTCTGTACTTTTTTTTTTTTTTTTTTAAAAAACGTTGCCCCGCACTAGGAATTTCTCCTGTATCGTGGGTGCGTTTACAAACATTTAAACTCACATACACAAACAGCCAGACCCGGAACAACTATCTGTAGGCCATACAAATATTTGTTCCGTGCGGGGATCGAACCCGCGACGCGCAGCGCAGCAGTCAATCGCTCAGCCACTGCGCCAACCGTGCCGCCTTTATTTGCTCAAACATGTGTGCATATACTATCTGATCTCTACAACCCACTTTAGTACTGTGTAAAATGATACCCTTTGGTAAGACTAGTAGTGAGACTTTAGGTGCTCTCCGACGTACGGAGGAAACTCCATATGTAATGGGTGGTCCTCGTACAATAATATAAAGTGCAACAAAAACACACAAAATCATCCATCCATCCGTCCATGTTCATGGATTTGAATGTACTTCATGTATTTGTTATGTGGGGTTTACGACAAGTTTTCTTTCATTCAAAAATGTTGAAAAAAAATGTGTTATAGGCAACCTTGTACAAGCGGCCGTGTCGTCAGTGGAAGACCATGGCTATGTGATGGACATTGGGGTGTCTGACACCACGGCTTTCCTTCCCAAGACCAATACGAACCCAGAGTTGGAACTAGGTAAGTTCAAATTCAAATGCAATGCATTTATTGCAATTGAAAGATTTACAGGCACTTTTGAATTTTCAAGAAGATGAAACTAGTGGCCCATTCCAAAACGCCCAATTGCTACTGGGTTCAATTTCTAGGTTGGACAAACTCTTGTTGGATTTTTTGATCAGGCATTTCACCAAAACGGCCTCATAGTCTGGATTTGTGCCAAATTAAAAAGGCATAGATTGCGACACAGCACCGGAACCACACCCCGCTGCTTTTTCATAGAGGTAGCCCTACTGAACGAGGTTGAAGTTACAACTTCCCACTTGAGTACGGAGACGGTTCTTGGACTTCCAGGTGGATCACGGAAGCGATAGCTGATCATTTCCTTTAAACGTGATTTCTTTTTGTTGTTAATTTCCAAAACGACAACAATAGAATAGAAGTTATTAAATGTGTTGTAAACAAGCTACATGTAAGACGTTGTTATCTGTAGTTGTTAGAGTTTTTTCAATCACCTGTATAATTTTGAGTTCAGCGCCATCTAGCGGAGAAATGGCGCCAGAGCAACCTTAACACATGAATCATATTGTTTGAATGTTTCATGAGCAGATGTGGGCATGGTATGCTGGTGCAGCATCAAGTCGTCTCCGGGTCCTGGCGGCGGCGTGGTGACGCTGTCCAATGAGCTGGTGGCGCTGCAGAACTCCTGGCTGCGGCAGAAGACCAGCGGCCCCATTCTCCCGGGGTCCAATCTAGACTTTCTTGTTGATACGGTATTTTGTACATTCTTTATTTATTTAATTATGAACATACAACTCATAACACAAACAAGACAAGGATATGGGGTTTGAGGAACAGGGTGTAAAGTTCAACACCCGCCATAGATATACTCCTTACAGTCTACTAACATCATCATCATCATCTGCCTAGCCTTTTCCCAACCACGTTGAGGTCGGCTTCCAGTCTAACCGGATGCAGCTGAATACCAGTATTTTACGTGGAGCGACTGCCTATCTGACCTCCACAACCCAGTTAATACTGGGTAATACGATACCTCTTGGTAACTGGTTATCAGACTTTTTGGGCCACTGACTACCGGTAACGACTGTCAAAGATGTACAAATGACAGCCGGGACCAATGGCTTAACGTGCTTTCCGAGGCACGGAGGAAATTCGATATTTAATGGGTGGTCACCCGTCCACAGACCAACCTAGGCAAGCACGGCTTAACCTAAAGATCGAACCGAAAAATATATACATGACAAGTTGAGAACTTCCTCCTTTTTTTTTAATACAATTTGTTTTAGTAAATAGAACCTTAAAACTGAGTTGATAGTGTCGCCAATAGTGTTTGTCGTCAAACGGAAAACTAAAGGGAAGGCCACACTAGTAATACCTTCTAGGGTTCCGTAACCAACGGGACCCTATTACTAAGCCGCTGCTGTCCGTCTGTCTGTCAGCGGGCTGTAACTCATGATCCGTAATAGGTAGATAGTTAAAATATTCACAGAATGTGTTTCTCTGTTGCCGCTATAACAACAAACGTTGAAAATAAATTAAAAAATAACCCCCACTACGATTGTTCGGATGCACGAGTGCAACTTGCATTTGGCTGGTTTTGAAAACTTGCTAAATATAAGGTCCCATTAAAATAGATGGACAAATTTTAACATAGCGTTCAGTACGTCTAACCAAAGATATTCAAGTCATAAAAACACTGATTAAAGTGATTTTATTTTGACCTAAAATAATAAATGGCTGGCATTTTTAGTGTATTTGCGTTAGCTGTTTTTTTTTTCTTGTAAGTTATCTAATGTGTTTTTCGTATATATTTTTTTAACCATTGTCATTATTTTGGTGGTCTGAATGATTTCTAAAAATTTGTCCATCTATTTTAATGGGACCTTATATAATGGAAGTAATTTTCTTGCAGCCACTGGATAACGGTATCGAGGGCCACGTGTTCGGCGACTCCACGGCGTACGTACAGCGACAACACGCGGATACCGTGCGCGGGAAGAAGCCGGCGCTCGGCCAAAAGGTAACTACCACGTCACCCCTCTGAAGTACCCGCAGTTAGCTACGCGGAATCGGGTTGTGCCGATCGTGTATCATTGACGGGTTGTTGAACTGAAACGAGACGAATGACGTCTTTTCGCTTATATTGCTCTTTCTGACTTTATCAAGCCAATTTTGTGTCGTTAGTGGTGGGTACTCCCGTGTTTCCTGTATGTAATCCCCGTAGGTTTAGGCAGAGGTGTACCTAATAGTACACGGGTATCATTTAAGCTATCACCAATTTAATTAGTTTTGTGTTTCTTAAATAATAGGGTTTGTCCTCAAAATAGTAGATCTGTCACCAAAATGTAGTCACCAAACAATGCAAAATCAGTTCCACAATAAATCACCTAAAATCCTGAGATATAAGGTCTAGTACCAAATAAATGTTTTTGTATGTATTATAATAGGTGTGTCCTAATAAGTATTTAAGCAAACTAATTTAAAGAGATCACCAATAAATCATATTATGTTACTAGAAAATTGCATTAAGTTCAAATAAAAAATTAGGGTTGTCATCATCGTTTCAACCAAAAGATTCTGCTACTTAACTAGACTCCCAAGGTTTTAAATTTCCACTGGTAGTATAAATTATATTAAAATAAAATTTTTAGCAGAGTAGTAAATAAAATAATTAAAGTCAAAATAATCAATATTTATTGTTTAAAATTAACTAAAACAACAAATTATCCACAACGATAATAAAATGCACCTACAACAATGAACGTGAAATCGCGAATGAAGTAAACTTGCATCTCTCTCGCACGCCGCCCGCGTCGCGCATCGTGTGATCGAACCTAGTTACCTACAACCCATCGTTGAGGCCGGATTGGTCAATTTTTAAAGTGCGCCAATTTGTCTCCGCCCCTTTGATCATTTTTTCATTAAAATTATAAATTGATGTATTAAATTGGTAACGAATACTATTAATTTAATATCTGAACGAAATAAAATGTTACTACTGTATTGGTGACAAAATATCAAATAAAAAGGAGTCGCAGTCAGGGATCGATAATCGATTTATTTGGTGACAGATCTACCATTCTGAGCACAGAGCTATTATTTAAGTAACAAAACTGTTATTATAAGAACGAAGTTTATATTCATGTAATGCAATATAATTTTATTGGTTATCGATCTCTTATTTTACACATATATTAACATTAATTTGATAATTCATACCTGGGAACAATTTTTGTTTATCTGAGAACGAAAATATTTCGTGGCGATAGATCTATTTATTAGGTGATACAACTTGATGACAAATATAAATTTTGGTGATAGAAAATATAGTTCCCATAGTACACCCACATTTCGCCAGTTATGTTTTTTTTGTGACGTTTTTTAAAAGTGAAACCTAGCTAGATCGATTTATCGCTCTCGAAACCCTCTGCATACTAAATTTCATGAAAATCGTTGGAGCCTTTTCCGAGATTCCGATTATATATATATATATATATATAGGTACATATATACAAGAATTGCTCGTTTAAAGGTTAACAACATACCTGTAACCTCCGATGGGTTCGACATAGGTCACGACGGCTGATCAAGCTACGCAAACCCAGTTTATGCGGTTCTCTCATTTTACAGAAAATATATACAAAGCGAGGCCACGTTATACTGGAAATATAGAGCTTGTATGTCGCCGTGTGTACTTAATAGAACACCTACATTTCGCCGGATAAAACCCCTCCCATACTCCCATGAAATAGGGAGCGAGCCTATTGCCATCACCCAATTCTGGATTCCGGACTGCTAGAGTAGTGGAAAATTCCAAAAAGTATAAATTGTCTAAATATGATTATAGGTAAGTATTGTAGGTACTAGGTACTTGAAATGATCCCTTTTTCCTCAAACTTAATCATGCTCAAATAATTGGTGAATATTGTTTTTTTTCCTCCAGAGAATCATTTCGTTACATTCATTGTGGTTAATTGATAGAGCGCTTATGCTTAGCGCGAATTGCAAACTTCACTAAATGAGTCGGGTATGTAGGTACTTAGAGTGTGTGTACGTGTGTACATTCCTTTATCTTGTTGGTGGCTTTTAACCACAATAAATCTATTGAAATGATTCATGGAGGAAAAAACAATATTATATCCATATAAAATTTGTTTTAATCACTCAATTAGGTAATTTAAGCGTGATTAAAACAATTTTATGTTTTTAAATAGTACTATTTAAAAACATAAAATTGTTTTAATCACGCTTAAATTTACTTTAAATTTATTTAATAGAGGACAAATACCGAATGTTTCTCTTATTGAATAATTGACCATACTGGGCAAGACATATAAATTGCCATCTAAAGGTTGTAAAAAGACTCTTAACGAAGCCGAACGGCACTTGTTCTCCCCGTCATTGCGATATTTTTTTGTTCTAGACCATACCTGGAAACCTTCTTGTTACGGAGATATTGGGGGTCTAAGTTCCAACTTATTAAAATACATGTTTTTAATGTTTTTTTTTACTTAAGACACCTTCATGACACCCGTACTATTCAATCCATCCATCAGCACAATGTTTTAAATGCATTACATTGAGTTCTACCGTAAAACGTGATTCTTCACCTCAAAAAAAAGGTCCAATAATTTTTGCGTTAAGTTACTGTTAGGATAGTCAGTAGGTATAGCTATAGTGATAGATGTGTGACCTGCGTGTCATGCGCATACGCCTCTAAGTTCAGTGTGAATAAACAGCTTGTTACCGTAGGCCGTGTCTTATTTAACTCGGTAGTTAACTCTTTATAACCTATTTCGTCAATTGTCTTTGGCGCAACTAACTCGCGTACCAACTTATACGCGTCATTGTTGAGTGCGCTTAGAAGTACCGCTTTTCGCTGATCATCTTCGTTTCCTTCTGCTTTTATTAACAACGTGTTCGCTGTTAACCATTGAGAAAGCCTTTCTTTAAAGATGTTCCAGTCCTGGCCGAGCTCAAAAGTAGGAACTGAACCAATAAAATTCGCCATTATTTTTCTGAGCGTGCGTGGGTAACCGTAACTCGTCGCCACTGTTAAATAAGACACGGCCTACGGTAACAAGCTGTTTATTCGCACTGAGCTTAGAGGCGTACGCGCATGACACGCAGGTCACACATCTATCACTATAGCTATATCTACTGACTATCCTAACAGTTACTTAGTTTGATGTACATAATGCTTGGTTATCGGCTTCGTGAAGAGTCTGTTTACAACCTGTATACGAATGAAGACGAAGTAAAATGACGATGTAGTTGATCGATCAAAAATACGCATGCAGCCGCCTCAATTAATAAATACTACATATCTAAACTTCTAATATATACTAGTATTATAAAGAAAAAAGATTAGATTTTTTGTTTGTTACGATTTAAGTCAAATACATTCACTATTGTACCAACCAATTATTATTATTTATTATCAGCCATTGCTGTCCCGAAAAACAGTGAAGGAAAACATCGTGAGGAAACCGGCATGTCCTAGAACCAAAAATTCGAAGACATGTGACATCTACCAATCCGCACTGGGCCCGCGTGGTGGATTATAGCCCATTCCCTCTCATAGAGAGGAGGCCTGTGTCCCAGCAGTGGGAACATTAAAAGGCTGATGATGATGATGATGATTGCTGTCCCACTGCTGGGCAAATCCTTTCCCTCCTTCCACGTATCTCTATCCTGTGCTGTTATATGCCAATCCTTGTGGAAAGAGTCGAGTTCGTCATGCCATCTCCTTCTGGGCCTGCCGCGTTGCCTTTTGCTGCTGATTGGGACCCATTGTGGTTACTTTAGCTCATAGCTCCTCCGGCATGCGACAGATGTGACCAGCCCAGTTCCATTTTAGCTTGGCAGCTGTGTGTATTTTACCAATCCTATCCTGAAATGAGGTTAACAATTTAATTATTTCCTTTTTCTAAAAGTAGTCTTACTCCTCCTAAAACGAGCTATCTGCCAGTAAAATTTCTATCGAAATCGGTCCAGCCCTTTCGGAGATTAACCAGGACAAACAGACAAGTACACAAAAATTGAAAAAAAAAACTGTTTTTTTTTGTTAAAAATACCGTACTTATTTACTTCTTTCATAAGCGTTTAGTAAAAACTTATTATTTTGAAATAACAAACTCACGCTTCAATTTAGTTTATTTGTAAGATTTTTCCAAACTTTCAAACTTTTCAAATTATTTCTTACATTGAATCTCGACTCATTCAATGTTCTGCCATCGGCCCGCTACAGAAACTAGGAATACAAAATGTTTCTTTCTCTTGTAGATTCGTGCGCGCCTCCTATACGTGATGCCAACGAGAAACACGCCGTTCCTGACTATGAAGAACATCTTCGACTCCACATTCCCTGATCTTGGCACGGAGCAGCAGCTGAAGGATGGCCAGATCATCGAAGAGGCACAGGTATGTGACTCATTAGTATCTGCTGTAAAATACCCCTTAACGAAGCCGAAAAGCACTTGTTCTCCCTGTCATTGCGATAATTTTTTGTTCTAGACCATACTTGGGAACCTTCTAGTTACGGAGATATGGGAGGTCAAAGTTCCTACTTTTCACACCTTTTAATTAATTAAATACAATTTTTTAACGTTATAACTTAATACCTCTATGGCTCCTGTAATATTCAATGCATCCATCAGCGCAATTTTTTGAGTGCGAAACGTGATTTTCCACCCTAAAACAAAAAGTAATTTCCCAGCAATAATTTTTGCGCAGAGTTACTTAGTTTGAGCTACAGAATGCGTGGTTGACGGCTTCGTGAAGGATTCTTTTACACCTTGTATATCACTATGAAACAGCTGTATTCAAAATCAAAATATTTTAATTCAATTCAAATGCCAGATTTTATCCTGTCCCATTGGTTCGATCCGCAAATTATTAATTATTATCAAAAAGGTAATTAATGAGCATACATGGGCACTTATAAAACGTCGAAATAAAAAAACGCTGAACATACAAACAAACAAAATTGTACAGCCTGTATAATCCTTTGCTGGATTGCAACTGGCATAATCTTAACCGTTACTGCAATGCACTCGATCCAGTGAGAGATCCAGTCCAGTAAATGGTCTGTCGGTCTACGTTTTAAATCCAACGCGCCCATTCCATGGGAATAGTGTAGACGAGCAAGCCAGTGCTGGATTAAATGTTGAACTGTAAGCAGTGTTGTTATTTGTGAATACGCATTGTTGTGGATTACTTAATCTGTACGTCTGTACTCTGTACACATAAATAAAATTGGGGTGTCTGGTTGTAATATTAAAATAACCGCTTTTTACTAAGTGCATATGGATGCGTACACGGTACATATACCAAAAGAACATTTTTTTACAATTTTTGTCTGTCTGTCTGTCTGTTTGTTCCGAGTAATCTCTGAAATGGCTAGACCGATTTTGACGGGACTTTCACTGGCAGATAGCTGAAGTAACAAGGAGTTACTGAGGCTACTTTTATTTTAGATAAATAATTAGGGTTCCGTGCAAAGAAAAAAAAACCCTTGAAATTGGTAACAAAATTCGATTCAAATAGGGAAGTGCTTATAGTAAAGGAGATTTTTTAATAATAATTTCACGCGAACGAAGGTCGTGGGCAACAGCTAGTTTCCGATAAGGACTGGAATAATGTAGACGATATGATCCGTTTAACACTGGTCTGAATTAACAGGCTGGATTACTGGACTGGAATAATGTGAAGCGGGCATTACTCCTTCATTCATATCATTTCTCACACAATCCCTCCATATCTTCTTGTTGGGCCATCCTCTCCCGATATTTATCTGCGCTTCTGGGTAGAAAACCACAGATTCACAATTTTACCAATCATAAGCTGAAATGAGGTTTGGCTTTAAATATATTTTTGTAACAGGAAAAATTCTAGTGGAAAATAAAAATACAACCGATTTTTTAAAATTATATTTCTTCTTATGAATACATCGAACAGAAATGTAGTCAAAGGAATAAAGAAACTGTGGAGCGTTTAAGAAAAAGACTGGTTTATGTAAAATTATTAATTTTTTCTGAAAAAAAACATAAAAAATAGTAAAAACTTATAAAACTAATACATTGTAGTACAATACACTATATAATATTTATTTGAAAATAAAAAACCTATTTTTGTGAAAATCATTTAATTGTTCTGATCAAAAAGATACAAATAGTAAAAATGACACTTATTATATCGAAGTGTACAAACTAAGCCTAGTAAATGAAAAAAAAAATTAGTAAATCTAATACATTGAAATGCATAAAATCTTATATCTATATATATATACATTGCCATCGTTCTTGGCCGCTTTTCCTTGTTCTTTTCCTTCCATCATTCTTTCATTTCTGAATTTGAATCACTGTCACAATACTTTTAATTGGCTTCTCTTTCTTCACTTAACAATCGGAACGGAGAAGAACTTCGGCAGCATTTGAACTTAATCGTAAAAAAAAATAACTGTAAATGTTTGTCTGGAAGACTTAAAATCTAACAAAACATACATTAATATTCCAAAAATATATGAAGAGGTCATAGAAGAGTTTTGGTTTCACCTCAAGTTTGAAACTTAGAATGAAACCGAAATTGGTCCGTGGGTTTAACCTCTGGTATTACCAAGTCAAAATTTGTGCAAAAACTGTAAAATGCGTGCAATAACACCAATAAGCTAATTTATAGATTTTATTTAGATATAAGACATGAATATTTTAGGATTAATAAGAAAAATTAAGTACTATAGGAAATATAGAGGTGTACCATGTGACCATAAAATGCTTTGGAAATCATTACCTACAATATCTTTAACATTCCTTGGATGACAGAGTTAAAGAGACTCTCGTTCTCATTCCAGAGGACCTACAAATGACTATCACTTTCACTGTATTTCGTATTTCTCCAATGCCAGCTTTTCGGTAGCTTTAATCTTATACATTTTTGCGATTTTCATCAACGTGTTCACCGACCGATAGTCACTGTGTCTGGGCCTTCAGGAGATCCGTCATATCTTCGTCATCACCAGCTCCCTTGTTCGTCAGCTGTTCGAAAACTATCCTTATGTTGTCTGCAAAAACCGTCACCTCAACTTCCTTGACATTACTTTTTGTTTTGACCTCCATTGTCTTGAAAATTAAAATCGGTGGGGCTTTTGACGATCGCTTCATCTTTTGAATGGTTGTTCAAACCACATGTTGCAAGGTGTAGTGCTCGTAATAGCCAGCCGTTTTTAGAGGAATCTTTGCTCCTCAATCCCGGTCTGAACGAGACCTCTGCCAGAAGGAAGGCCACCGGGAAAAGGTTGCGTTGGTGGCAGTGTCATTTGGAAGGTCAGTTTCCTCGTCAGATAATTCTATCGTTGCAGTGTGGTCACTGCTGGTCGATGGTCTAGGGAAGAATAGTCCTCGTGGCTGCGGTCGGCTGTAGGGAGTGGTAGATATCCTACTACCTGATGCTCCCTCCGCACTCATAGCTCTTTTTTTACGCAATTCCTCAATATTCTTCTCAATATTGTATTTCTTTTGGGCCTTGACTTCATTCATTCTTTGAAGTTTCGCTTTAATTTCTTTTTTTGTTTCCTCTTCGTGTTGTCGCAGAGCTTCAATGTCTTTTTCAAATTCTGCCTCACTTTTTGCCAAGGAGTTTTGCAATACTTCCATATTCTTCTCAATATTCTCCTTCTTAACGGCCTTAATGTCATTCATTCTTTGAATTTCTGCTTGAATTTCATTTGTCTTGTCAGTCTCCTGTTGTCGCATAGTTTCAAGGCACTCTCTGAATTCTTCACCGTTCTTCGCTAGTATGCCTTGCATTGTCTCAATATTCTTTTCCATGTCAAGTTTATTTTTAGCCTTTATTTCGTTCATTCTTTGAACTTTTACTTCAATTACATTTCTTTCCTCGGCCTCACGTTGTTGCATGGCTCTAATACTCTTTTCAAATTCGGCTTCGTTTGAAGCTAATTGTGTTTGCAATGCCTTAATAGTCTTCTCAGTACTATCTTTTGTGGAAGCTTCAAAACATTTCAAGATTTGGTTTTGTGCTTCAAAATCACTACTTTTCTCAGTTTTATGTTGTTCCATTGCCGCAATATTTCTCTCCATATCAGTGTTTGCTTGGGCTGCAGTTTCTTCAAGTTTTTTTATTTCCACTTCAATTTCACTTTTCTTCTTAGCTTCATATTGCTTCATAGCTTCAATATTCTTCTCTAATTCCTCTTTTCGAATAGCTAATGCTCTTTGCATTTCCTCAATGTTCATCTCGATGTTGTGTTTTATCTCATCTCTCAGTTGCTGCAAAGCTTTAATATTTTTTTCAATACTATCCTGCATTTCAGATTCAGTTTCTTTCATGTTTTTAATTTGTTCTTCAAATTGAAGTTTTTCAGCGGCCTCATATTTTTTCATTTCCTCAATATTTTTTTCGAACTCGGCTTTGTTAATAGCCAACTGGTTTTGCATTGTTTCAACAATCTTCTCAATGTTAGCTTTCTTCTGAGCTTCAACTTCTTTCATTGTTTTAATTGCAGCTTCAACTTCATTTATCTTCTCAGTTTCTAATTGTTGTATCGACTCAATATTCGTTTCAAACTCAGCTTTATTGATAGCAAACGCTTGTTCTATAGCTGCGATATTCTTCGCAATATCACATTTCTTTTCTGCCTCAATTTCTTTAATTCTTTGAATTTCAGTTGCAATTTCAGTTCTCTTTTCAGCTTCATATTGTTCCATAGCTTCAACATTCCTCTCTAACTGGGCCGTATTCACTGCTAAAGAGTTTGGCATTGCCTCCACATAGTTCTCTATTTGATCTTGATTCATAACTAATATGTTTTGTAATGCGCCAATATTCTTCTTTATATTTTCTTTCATCTGAACCTCAGTTTCTTTCATTATTTGAATTTCAGCTTCGATTTCTTTTTTTTTTTCAATCTCGTATTGTTGCATTTCCTCAATATTTTTTTCGAATTCGATTTTATTCATAGCTAACGTAAGTTTTAATGCTTCAATATTATTCTCAATAGTGTCTTTCATCTGAGCCTCAACATTTTTCATGTTTTGAATTTCAGCGTTAACTTCACTTTTTTTATTATCTTCAATTTGTTTCATGCGTTTAAAGTTCTCTTCCATTTCCTTTTTAATCGCGGCTAACTTTTTTGTCAATGCTATGATGTTATCATCTATAGTTTTTTTCTTTCTATTCTGATATATGCTCATCTTCTCAATTACTTTTTGAATTTTGGTTTGTTTCTCGGCTTTGATTTCTTCTATCGATCGCATGTCTTTCTTAAAGTCTTTTTTATTTCTTTTCAAAGTTTTTTGCATTGTTTCAATGTTATCAACTATATTGGTTTTCGCCTGAGCCTTTTTCTTTTTGATGTTTTTAATTTCAGCTTTAATTTTATTAACTTTTTCAGCCATGAAGTTTTCCACTGCTTTGATACATTCTTCATGTTCGGCCTTTTTGTTAGCTAACTTGCTTTCCAAGGATTCAAGCTTATGCTTTATTTTAATTTTCATTTGCGCTTCAGTTTCTTGCAGTTTTTTCATTTTAGCTTCAAATTCTTCGTTTATCTCAGCTTCACGTTTTTTCATTGTTTCAATGTTCTTCTCTATAATGTTTGCCTGCTCCGCTTCGTGTCGTTGCAGAATTACAATCCTGTCTTCGGATTCGTCTTCATCCGCTTCTATCTTTTTTTTCATTTCTCTTATGTTCTTTTCAATCTCATTCTTTTTCCGAATCTCATTTTCCTTAATGTTCTGGATATTCATTTCAATTTCATTCCTCATCATAGCTTCTTTTAGTTTCATTGCCTTAATGTTTTTTTCTGTTTCTTCTTTAGTGACAGCTAACTTGTTTTGTAAATATTTTATATTTTCCTCTAAATCAAATTTCACATGAGTGTCCGTTTCTTGCAATCTTCGAATCTCAGCTTCAAGATAACTTATTTTCTCGGCTTCGAACTGTTTGATGGCTCGAATACTTTTCTCGAGATTTTCTTTATTGTTATGCATTAACTCGAAATTTTTCGCCATCTCGTTTTCCTTCCGGGCCACCTCTTCTTCCAAATGTTTGATTTCAGCTTCAATTTCTCTCTTTCTCTCAGACTGATGTAGTTCTATGGCAAGAATTTTTTTATCAAATTCATCTTTTGCCTTGGTTAAGGTTTTTAACCTTTTCTCGTTGTCTTTTTCCATTTTCATTTTCTCTACCTCCTCGATATCTTTCATTTTTTGGATTTTCTTATCAAAATCTTGAATCATCTCTTGTTCGGTTTTCTCCATAGCTTTATGCTTATTTTCCATTTTTCTTTGAATTTCAGCGACCGCTGTGCGCTTCGCGGCGATGTTACTGTCTATTTTTGCTTTCAGTTTCGACTCGAAATCCTGTAACTTTTGGATTACCTCGTCAATTTTGGCTACTCTCTCAGTCTCTTCTGTGCGCATTCTTTTAATATTCTTCTCAAATTGGTCTTTTTTCATGGCTAATGTGTTTTTCTTTGCTTCAATATTCTTTTCAGTATTGTTTTCCTCTCTAGCCTCTTCATCTTTCAGGTTTTGAATTTTACGGTTAATTTTATCTTTCTCGCTTTCTTCGCGTTGTTTCGCGGCTTGAATAGTCTGTTTAGCTTTCTCTTTAGCCGCATCTAACACGCTTGACATTTCTTTAATACTTCTCTCCATTTCAGCTCTCGCTCGCTCTTCCTTTCTCCCCCATTTGTTAATTTCCTGATCCATTAAAGCTTTCTTTTCAGCCAGCTGTCCATTTAATTCATCGATATTATTTTTAATTTTATCAATTTTCCTTGATAATATTCTCGACTTTTTTTCTGCAGTTTCGTCTATTTGAATTTCTTTTTTCTGCATTATCGCGAAAACTTTCCTCAATAATATCTTATCTTTTTCTATCCTGGCCATTATACCTTTTACTCGTTCCGAGTACCTCGTTGTTAGTAATTCTTTCTCCTTTTTATAGACTTTGGATTTATATTTCATAACTTCTTTCTTTAAAGCTTCAATTTGCGGACTCTGTCTTGGTTTATATTCCCGTTTTTTCACTGGTGTTTTCATGTCCTGCGAACAAGCAATAAACCTTTGTTGAAATAAAGTTCATTGGTTTGCATGGTTCCAAGTTTCATAGCAACCGATTTCCAAATGGGAAGAATGCATTTTTTTCAATGACTAAACAAACAGCTTCTGTCAATGAAAGAACTTTTAAAATGTAATCAGTACCTCTAAAGATTAATTACCTCTCATAATGAATTTTACCCTGTTATAATATCTACCTAATAACATTTTATAATTCAGTGATAAATAATGCACAACTTAACCTAAAACGGGTTGGTAAAGATTAAGGAAGGGCTAAATGAGTTAACGACGATAGGTGTCTGCCTCGTTGGCCTGATGGTCCTGGGTTCGATTCCCGGCTCAGGCAAAGTGTTATGAGGTTTTTCCATCAAGAATTTCTCAGTAGCAGCCACCGAATCTGGTTTTGTGCCCGGTTGATGGCAATAGGCTAGCCCCTTATTACAGCGGACTTAAACATAACTGGCGAACTGGTGTACTATTAGGAACACCTCTGCCTGACCTTTCGGGGATTAAAGGCGTGATGATAAATGGAGGATGAAAGTTAAAAAACTGGCCAAGTGCGAGTCGGACTCGCGCACGAAGGGTTCCGTACCATAAATCGAAAAAAAACGTTTCTTGTATGGGAGCCCCTTTAAATATTAAATAATTTATATTTTTATTATTTGTTGTTATAGCGGCAACAGAAATACGTCATCTGTGACAATTTCAACTGTCTAGCTATCACGGTTTATGAGATACAGCCAGGTGACAGACAGACGGACGGACAGACATCGAAGTCTTAGTAATAGGGTCCCGTTTTTACCCTTTGGGTACGGAACCCTTAAAATGATTAGCGACGAAAAATTTATGGTTTAACACCATAGATTTTTAATGTTTAAACGTATCTTACCGTCAAACAGCGTTTATGACTAAATACGTCTAAATGGGAGCGAGAAACTGATGGATATACGATTTTTAAAGGTTCTGAAGATAACAGGCCGGTCAATACACTTCCGACTGGGCGGCGGGTGTTTCGGCACCATGAGCCTGAAGCGAATCCAAGTGGATGAAGATCTGACTGATGAGGAGGTGGTCGCCAAGTCTTACCCTATAGGTAAGTTAGAATGCCTGGGCCACATTTAATGAATTAATTTAGTATTCCTTCAAAAATTATGATATATCGCTCTGTGTTGCATTGAAATATTGATTTTGATTTGCAATAATAACTCTGGATTAGGTGTTGCAACAGTTTTAGGTGCAAAACAGGCATTTGGAAGATTTTCAAGTGACCTTTTTGGGCCTAAAATTAAACATTAATTGTCAGCTCATAAAAAATTGCAATTCATAGTTAATACTTTAGTACAAACGTAGACCACGTTTTACGTTTCGTGTAAAGCAACGACCAGTGGCCCACATTAGCCCTGGATCGAAACAACTGGAAGTCATGGGGAGAGGCCTTTGCCCAGCAGTGGGATGACGCAGGCTAACGGTATCAGTTCTTTAGTACAACACAGATAGATAATTCATAATTTAATTAGTGGCTATGGAGCGCAACAGAATAGGAGCGAAGTGGACAGATCGCGTTAGAAACACCACCCTGCGTTCTATAACTCTGAGGTTGCAGATGTTGGAGAAAAACAGCCAGGTCAAAGTGGGAGTAGGCTGGTCATGAAGTGCGGTTGCACCCAGAGAGGTGGGCAAAGATCGTCACTCACTGGGCGCCTGATATGGAAGTATTCCCATTTGAGCACCGATTTCAAGAAACCAAAGATTTTCCTCCTTTGAGTAAAGGGAATATCTTTGGCTCTAAGCATTGGTGCTCTTGAAAACGGTGCTCAAATGGAAATACTCCCTGATATGTGACGGATGAAATCGCCGTCGAAGTAGACTGCGGCGAAGGTGGTGTGACGATCTGAGTTTGTTGTCGCGGAGCACACGGCCAGATATCTCACAAGAAAGAGAGGTTTGGGAGGAGAAAGGGGAGACCTTTTCCCAACAGTGGGACTCATGACAGGCTATTAAAAAAAAACATGTGTGCAATTCACACGTGGTAGAAGTGAAACCTTCAAAAAGTTGGCTTCAAGATAAACACTGTATAATGCTTCCTATCTCATTTTCTCCCACGTTAAATCTTATGAATTTATGTCTGTCTCTTTTTACTATCGCTTTTTCGTTTCACCGACTTTCAAATCACAACGATGTTAAAGAAGTTTTCACTTCAAAAATGAAAAAACAGCGAAATAATTGCAAGAAGATATTTGCAATTATTCACAATGCACTTACTTAATAAGACAATATCTATTTAGGGAGCACCCACAAAGTCCGCGTCCTATGCTACAACCTGTCTGACTACGTGTACTCCGTAACGGACCAGCCCGACGTGGTCTCCGAGAAGTACTTCAACTTCGAACAGCTGAGGAGCGGCGAGCTGGTCGACGCTACGGTGAAGACTGTTGCCGAGAACCATGTGCTGCTCAACGTGGGAAGGGTTGCAGGTGAAAACCATTATTATTATTATTCTACTATAAAGCGTGTTGATCGTAATCTGAGGGCGAATTCGATGGGCTGCGGGACTGTTCGAAAGAGATACCGCGGCCCTGGAACACAAAGGGCAAGGAAGGAACATGGATGGGTTTTAGTCAGTACAAGTCTGACACTCCCTTCCGCTGCGCCCAGAGCGGGAGAAGTCATTTGATGATTTCCCAGCAAAAAAAAAAGGGCGAAGTCGAGGGTAATCAGTAGCATCCACGGAGTGTGAATCTGTGCCCGGTTGATGGCAATAGACTCGCCCCCTATAACATGGGACTTGAACATAACTGGCGAAACGTGGAAGTACGTTTAGGTACACCTCTGCCGAACCCTTCGGGGATTGCAGGCGTGATGTTATGTTATGTAAAAATCTAATCAACTTTCATTGTTATGGTTGGTATTCCAGTTTTAGTGTTTTGCTCAACTTTACATACATATTTTTCGATATACAGCAAATAATATATTTTGTTTGCCTTTAAAAATTCAGTAAGATATGGTAATAGGTCAGACTTGGTTGCCTTTAGGACCTATTGTTAACTGGTGTTAATCTTTCTAGGTTACGTATCGCAAGCGCACCTGTTCGACTCCGGGATCCTGGCCGACACTAAAAAAACTACCACTTCGAATCCGAAGAAAAAGTATAAGGTAAGAGCTTTCTTATAATCTTAAATTACTCTTTCATTAATGGATGTTTGTTACACGAAAAAACTACTGGATGAGACTATATACAGTGTGTAAACAGACTCTTCACGAAGCCGTCAACCAAGCATTATGTACATCAAACTAAGTAACTTTACGCAAAAATTAGTGCTGGGAAACGACTTTTTTTTTTGGGCTGTAAAATCACGTTTTACGGTAGGACTCAATGTAACGCACTCAAAACATTGTGCTGATGGATGGATTCAATCGTAAAGGGGTCCTGGAGGTGCTTAAAGTAAAAGTCTTACATTAAAAACATGTATTTAAAAAAAAAGTTGCGAAAATGTTCGAACTTTGACCCCCAATATCTCCGTAACTAGAAGGTTCCCAGGTATGGTCTAGAACAAAAAAATGATCGCAATGACGGGGAAAACAAGTGCCTTTCGTCTTCGTTAAGAGTCTGCTTACACCCTTTAGATCTTACGGATTAACACATCCTACATCCTACTATAATAAAGGGTGTAAAAAGACTCTTAACGAAGCCGAAAGGCAGTTGTTCTCCCCGTCATTGCGATCATTTTTTTGTCCGAAAAAAAAAAAAGTAGCTTCCTTAGTTGGTATAAGTGATTCATATTATCGGTAAGTTTAAAGTTGACTATTGGCAAGATGTATACCAAAGCTGTTTTTAATTAGAGCAAAAATTACTATCCATCTTCCTCCAAAAAGGTAAGTTAAAGCATTATTTTTAATTATTTTTGAACATCGTTAATTTAGATTAGAATAACGATGCAGTCGTCATTATTAAATAATTTGTTTATTTTGTAATCATGAATCATACAATGTTAATCTTTGTATGCGAATATAATTATTAACAATGTCAGTTCTTAGTAAAAATATCCTTATCAATTATGTTGTACCCTTTGACCCCAGTAACTTTATTATTTGAGTTTAATTCCTGTGTTTTGATGGAGTATTTATCTCTTTTTAATGTAAGTATTGTATGTTTATTATTGCAATCGGCTCGCTCCATAGTACATTCAACTAATACATAACAAGCAGAATATGGGTCAGTAACACTCTGCCCGCTCATTCGTAAACTACAAGCGTGATGATTTATATAAAATGGATCACAATTATAACTTAAATATCAAACAGTTTTAAATCACAAGCGACTTTTTAACAAAAATCATAAGGTTCCAATTGCAATTAATGCATGCGCACATGTAACATGACTCGCGAAATATGGTGTGGTGTGATATATTTTCTATTGAAAAGCTTTCGCATTTTTTCCTCGTTTAAACCAACAGACGAGACTAAATGGGTTAACGTAAGTTTAAGTAGTAACTCCATTCAATAACTATTTAATTAAATGGAGTGTTCCCATTTGAGCACCGATTTCAAGAGCACGAAAGATTTTCCCTTTTGAGCAAAGGGAATATCTTTGGCTCTAAGCATTAGTGCTCTTGAAATCGGTGCTCAAATGGGAATACTCCAATTAAATGAACTTAAAGGGTTGTGTTGATGATTTAATGATTATAATTCTGTAACTACATACGTGTTACTTGCGCAAATCATATTTTCAAGAACATATAACCTGACACAGGCCTGCAAATTGCTGGGCTGCGGGACTCTTCGAAAGACATACCGCGGCCCTGGAACACAAAGGGCAAGGAAGGAACATGGATGGGTTTTAGTCAGTACAACTCTGGCACTCCCTTAAGTCATTTGATGATTTCCCATCCGAAAAAAAGGGCTTGCAAATTGCAAAAATTTGAATTTCGCGTTCAATAAACTAAGAAAGCACTAAGAGAGCAGAATTGATTACAATAGGCTCGCCCCTATTACATGGGCTTATAAACTTAACTGAAGTAATATGGGAGTTCTGTACATCTCTGCCTTGTCTTTCAGTGTATACTGGCATGATGCTTTGGGAGGATAACTCACCCACGTTTTGGAAATAATTGTCTGAGTCCCAGGGATGCTACTGGGAAATTCATGATTGAAAACTCCTAGTATCATAGGAGTTATCATCTGCCTAGCGTCTGCCCAATGTAGCTGTATACCAGTATTTTACATGGAGCGACTGCCTATCTGACCTCCACAGCCCAGTTAGTACTGGGTAATATGGGTCTGGTTGTCTAGGTTTTCGGGCCACTGACTACCTGTAACGATGTCAAAGATCTACAAAACACAGCCGGGGTTAACAAGCCGTCAACCAAGCATTATGTGTATACATTTCATACATACATATAGCAAATATTATTGCTGGGAAATTACTTTTTTTTTTGGGTGAAAAATCACGTTTTACGGTAGGACTCAATGGAACGCATTCAAAACATTGTGTTGATGGATGGATTGAATAGTACGGGGGTCGTGAATGTGTCTTAAGTAAAAAAAAAACATTAAAAACATGTATTTAAAAAAAAAATAGAAATTGGAACTTTGACCCCCAATATCTCCGTAACTAGAAGGTTCCCAGGTATGGTCTAGAACAAAAAATAATCGCAATGACGAGGAGAACAAGTGCCTTCGGCTTCGTTGAAAGTCTTTTTAGATCCTTTATTAAGTCCAGTTTCCTAGATAGACCGATGATCTTAAAAAGTGTACCATCGTACCGAAAGCGGAGTACAGGATGTTATGCCGCAGATCGGGAGAGGCCCACGTCCAGCAGTGGACTGCTTCAAGTGAACTATAATACCAATCTTGTTACAGGTCGGGCAGGCAGTGAAAGCACGCGTGTTGGCTGTGGACCCTAGCAGGCAGACCCTATTCCTGACGCTAAAGCCATCGCTGTTGGCTCCAGACCTGCAAGTTCTGAGCAGCTACGAGCAAGCTGTCATTGGGAATTCATATACTGGAGTTATTAAGGTACAGTTGTACTTTTTTCTATATTCTAATCATCCATATTTTTATACTAATGTGTCAGCCTGTTTGTCACCTTTTGTTGCCTAAACGGCTGAACAGATTTCAATGAAATGTGGCACATAGGTAGCCAATTACCTGAATTAGGTTATAGGTTACTTTTTACACCGTTAGTATGTTCCATTGGAATAATTTTAAACCACCACGCAATTATCATAATGAAGTACTTGTTTTTTAACTTAAATCGTTTCTATTTCAGACCATAAGGGACTACATTTTAGTCTCATTTTTCAACAACGTGACAGCATATATTCCGCGAAAATTTATCAGTAAGGAGCCCCTTGAGAACATTGCACAGGCTTTCCACGTCGGACAAATTGTAAGTACCGATATCAAGGTTCTAAGTAACGTCGGATTTTCACGGGAATAAGAACTTTGTCGTATAACTGTCATCGCCTACTGAACAGTGCCGCCACTTGAGTGATGTTTATTGATAATAAAATAGAGTTCAAAATAGCGTGCAACAGATAATTTCATGTTTGTTTGTGCTGTTTTCAACTCTGTATATATTACTCAAAAGATTTGTTTTCAGGTAAATTGTACGATATTGCGACTGAATGCAGAGGAAAAGAAAATGTCGGGCAGTTTCATAACGCAGCCATTCACAGCGACTGTGAGTATATATTACAAGCTGTTATATACTATTTTCCCTGCTTTTGCAACATTTTTCAGTAATGCTCCGCTCCTATTGGTCGTAGCGTGATGTTATATAGCCTATAGTCTTCCTAGATAAATGGACTATCCAACACTAAAATAATTTTTCAATTCGAACCAGTCGTTCCTGAGATTAGCGCGTTCAACCAAACAAACTCTTCAGCGTTATAGAATTATTAGTATAGATGTACCCGTACTTAAATAACCAATGAAAATGTGCATTTACTATTGTTACTTTATAGACGTGTAGTCTAAGCTGATTTTTGAATGGCCGTCCAATGTCATGACATTAACTCAAAACTTGATAATGATCAGTTCTCTTTTTTGGTTCTTATTTTAATTCAACAACCCTCTTTTGCTACTCAGACTAGAAAAGAGAAGCCGAACAAACGCAAACCAACACAAGACGACGAAGTACCAAATAAAAAAACTAAAACTGACCAAAAACAAGTCAAAGACAAGAAGAACAAACAATCAACAGAAGAACCAAACACAGAAAACGAAGGTGACCATGACAGTACAAGAAAAAAGAAGAAATTAAAACAAGAACACACAGAAGAAGTAACAGAAGAGCCACTAAGCAAAAAAGATAAAAAGAAGAAAGCTAAAAAGATTCTAGAAGAACATCAAAAGATTGACTCAGAAGAAGAAGAAACGCCAGTAAAAGAAAAAAGAAATAAAAAGAAAGAAAGAAAAGAATCAAAATCAAAAGAAAGCGATGCCATAGACACGGATTTAGACTTAGAAACGGTACTCGATCCACAAGACGCGATACTTCTCGACATGAGCGCATGCACAACCCGAAAACATTACAAGAAAAAGGTGGCATCTCTACTAAAATCCATAAACAATAGATCAAAACGCATAGCTAAGATAGATAGAAAAATAGCCAAGATAGAAGAAAAAGGATTAAACTCGAAGACGAAACTGTTCCATACAGCGATGCAAACCGACAGGATTTTAGTCAAAGAAAGAATGTCAAGGTTAATGGAAGCTTTGGTTGTAGCGCAAGCGAAGTTAAAAGAGTTTGGAGAAGAGATACAGCAAGAGTTTAAGAAGGAGAAGAAGTCAGAAGAGAAGACAGATAAAGTAGGAGCGAGGGAGAAAACGAAAGATAAGCTAGATGTGAAGGTCGCGGAAAGTCTAGAACCAGCGTTAGAAGCGCCCAGTGCTCAGGACTTCTGGGGTGCAGGTGGTGACAGTTTGACGAGGACTGTGCAGGAGGAGGAGGAAAGTAGCAGTGAGGATGAGGTCAGTGTACTCTTGTTTCTGTTTTTCTTTTGTCCAGTGGCTATTAGCGCGACTGATGAGTAATGGGTCCTGGGTTCGATACTTGGGTGGAGGGGAATTTTGTTTTTGGCTAGGTTGATGAAATATATTTTAATTTTTTTGAAGTGAAACTTCTAATGCGACTTCCAACAAGGTTGCGTTAAACGTTTAACGCTACCATGGAGGGGGTATGAAAGCACTGTTGTGTTAAACATTCAACGCTCTTGGGGAGGGGGGATAGAAAGAGACAGAGCGAGAGTGAATGCGTGGCACTCGAACGCATGCGCGTAGTATACCTGTTTTCATTTCCACATTACGAAGTTTCACTTCTTCCGCGCGGAGGGGCTCCACGCACTATTTTATGCATTTATGTTCTTAGACTTTTAAATTATATAAACATTTAATATTCGTCACCTAATTGATCCCTTCAGAGGGTGAATTAACATGTTTTTTAGTGTCGGTCAGTGAATGAATGAATGAATAAATTTAAGATCTTTATCAAGCACACTTTACAAAATTAAATTAAACTAATAAACCCATCAACTTAACAGGAAGAAGACCAGCCAAAGAAGAAACGCAAGAAGTTATCCGTAGCCGAGAAGCTAGCCAAAGTGCGGGAGGAAGAGGAACGAGTGAGGGAGATGGAGCGACGTGCGACAGAGAGCGAGAACCAGCCGCAGTCCAGCGAGCAGTTCGAGCGGGCCTTACTGGCGAACCCTAACTCCAGTCAGCTGTGGATCGCGTACATGGCTTTCTACCTTCAGGTATAATATCTGTCCCAGCTGATATCCATCCCACTGCTGGGCAAAGGCCCATACAGAGAAGGTACGGGCATTGATCACCACCCACGCTAAGACGGGTTGGCGATTTCAGGCTTATCTATAGTAATATTAATATAAAGTATAATTTGTTTTGTATGCAAGGCATAATCTCCGGAACTAATGATCCAATTCTAAAAAAAAAATACTGATAGAAAAATACATTATTCATATGTGCTATAGGATATAAATATTTATATCATGCATAATAGCTGAGCTAACACAATTTTCGCGGACGAAGTCGCGGGCGATGTGCTTGTATTAATTCAAGTCCAGGTTCTCCCAAGATGTTTTCCTTCACCGATGTATGTGATGTTCAAGATAAACTTACAAAGTTATGTTCAGGTAACTGAGTTCATTCACGATTTCTATATTAGGGAGAGATTGTCAAAGCTTACTGTAGATGGCGGTACTGTAGCCAAGTCTAAATTTGACTAAAGAGGTCAAAGTATTTTTTAAATATTAAATGACATGACGATGCTTGGAATATATGCTATCTAGCCTTTCCCAACGATGTGGGTGTCAGCTTCTTGCCTAAACGTGATGCAGCTGATTACCAGTATGTTACATGGAGCGACTGCCTATCTGACCTCCACAACCAGGTGACTGAGTACTACGATACAGGGGTATCGTACTACTGGTCAGATAATTTGTCAGACTTTCGGGCATCTGTTAACTACCAGAAATCTACAAATGACAGTCGAGACAACGGCTTAGGGTGCTTTTCCACCAAAGATGTGCTATGCAGCTATGCTATGAAGATGTGATAGCTAAGCTGTGAAACTATGTGACCGTTTCCACTGATACTAAGCTATGTAGCGGTGCGAGCAAGATGTGCTATGAAGATGCGCCGCCGCAAAGTACCTGCGCGAGGAAGATGCGCAGCTCGAGCTATGCGGTGTACCGATAGTAGAGAAGCGGCGAGGGCGACCATCCATAACACGCATCCATAGCACGCATCCTTCCATATAAAAACATATCTTAGTTGAATCCGTGTCCACCAGTGCTAAGCTATGTGCACCAATGAATATGATTGGTGGATATCAAACGCATCTATAGCAACGTAGCATAGCACATCTCTGTTGGAAAAGCACCCTTAACGTGCTTACCGAGGCACGGAGGTCACTCGGTATGTAATGGGTGGTCACCCAACCATGGACCGTCATCAGCAAGGGTTGGTTCACCTTGTAGACCGACCCTTGTGGCTGCATATGCTGTACATGTATTGCTATCTTACTTTTTTCTCTTTGGGCAGGCTACCGAAGTTGAAAAGGCTCGTAAGGTCGGGCGGAATGCTCTGGCCACTATATCGTTCCGTGAGCCACTTGAGAAGTTCAACACCCACGTTGCACTGCTCAGCATCGAGTGTCGGTTCGGCACCAAGGTTAGTCATCTAGAAATAAAACAACATATTAATATTTATTGATATTTTTATGACTAGTGATCATGAGGTCCTGGGTTCGATTCCCGGGTCAGGTCAAGAGGGATCGAGTTTTTCCATCAGGTATTTCTCAGTAGCAGCCACAGCGTTAGGATTTGTGCCCTGTTGATGACAATAGGCTCTCCCCGTTTTAAGTTGAACTTAAATGCTAAATGTGGGTGTAGTATTAGGTACGCCTCTGCCTAACCTTTCGAGGATTACAGGCGTGATGTTAGATATAGTTATTGACATAACATCACGCCCGTAACCCGTGGGATAGGCAGAGGTGTATCCTAATATAATACAGTCGCAAGCACTGGTATGTTTACCAATCAAAATTCAAAACATATTTTCTCGTGTAATTACTACTGCATAATGTTATGTTATAGTTAGCTCCATACAGGTGTGATGTTATGTTATCATTATTTGTTAATCTAAGAAACTTGAATAAACAAAAAAACATGTGTGCAATTCACACGTGGTAAAAGTGAAACCTTCAAAAATGTTGGCTTCAAGATAAACACTGTATAATGCTTCCTATCTCAATTTCTCCCACGTTAAATCTTATGAATTTATATGTCTGTCTCTTTTTACTGTCGCTTTTTCGTTTTATCGACTTTCAAATCACAACGATGCTAAAGAAGTTTTTACTACAAAAATTATATTTGCAAAAGATCGTCTGCTATACAACGTAAATAAATTCATAAATGTGGTTTAGATGTCTTTAAAGGTTAGCGACATGTGCAAGTGTGTGACTCAAATTAAAATATTTCGTAAATCGTCGACGCGGTGCAAAAACAACAAATGCAGGAATATGAAACCTCATGCGTGGCTTATCGGTTGCTCTACTGAACACAAACAGGTTTCAACTTTAGCACTTAATGTTCTCCGAAACACTTTACTTATAAGGAGTTGATGCTATAGATATAAAGGGTGTAAACAGACTCTTAACGAAGCCGAAAGGCACTTGTTCTCCCCGTCATTGCCGTCATTTTTTTGATCTAGATCATACCTGGAAAACTTCTGATTACGGAGATATTCGGGGTCAAAGTTCCAATTTTTTCACAAGTTTTTTTTTTTTAATACTCAAACTCAAACTCAAAACTCAAAAGCATTTATTTCAATTAGACCATTACAGGCACTTTTGAATGTCAGAAAAACAAATTAGGCTAAGCTACAGTCACAGACACAAGGCATAATAACTTGTGAAAGTACTATAGTTGCCCATTCCAAAGTGTAAATCTCTATGGAGAAGAATGGGCAAGAAACTCCACTTGTTTCCACTCTACTTGTTTTTAATGTAAGATTTTTACTTTAAACATCTCCAGGGCCCCCTTACTATTCAATCCATCTATCAGCACAATGTTTTGAGTGCGTTACTTTGACTCCTACTGCAAAACGTGATTTTTAAGCTCAAAAAAAAAAGTCGTTTCCCAGCTCTAATTTTTGCATAATGCTTGGTTGACGGCTTCATGAAGAGTCTGTTTACACCCTGTATGTACTATAAAGGTAGTGTCGCCATATCCGGTGACATTCCTACAAACATACATACATAAACTCACGCCTTTTTCCCAAGAGGGTAGGCAGTAACCACAGAACTCTTTTTGCCTCGTCCACGCGCCTGACCCTTCTGAAGAACCTCATAAGGTCAGTGTATTGTCCTTCTAGGGCGTCCCCTCCCGGCGTTGCCACTCACATCTGCCTTTTAAATATCTTTTATTAGTCGCCTTTTACTCATTCTCTCCACATGACCAAACCATCTAAGCATGCTCTTTTCAATGTTTGTCACTATATCTTTTTTTTTTGGATGCGAAATCATTAAAATGACCCGCTCTGGGCGGAACGGAAGGGAGTGTCAGACTTGTACTGACTAAAACCCATCCGTGTTCCTTCCTTGCCCTTTGTGTTCCAGGGCCGCGGTATCTCTTTCGAACAGTCCCGCAGTTTGTCACTACATCTCATATCATCTTTTCTTTGGCCTTCCTCTCCTTCTCCACCCACTGATCCAGTGATTTTTTAGTCGTCTGCCAACGGCAGCCCACTTCATGTATCCAATGACTACTATACATTGATAACAAAAAAAAAATGGAATTTAAGAGATAAAAAAAAAATGTTCATTATTATGATGCATAACGTAGTTGAAACATTCTGTTGCGAGCGAAGATCTATCTACTCGACTCGTGCGATGGTTAGGTATGTTCTACTGTTTGATACGTAAACATTATTAACAGGATGTTTCATAATTCTAATGTATTATTTATTTTTCTTTGTACCTGTTATCTTAATTAATGGTAAAAAAAACACGCCTAGAGGTATTTTATGTCGGATACATTGAGTGGACCACCTTTGTCAGACGACTAACAAATCACGGTGTATAGTTTTAATTATTTTTATCTTTTGAAGGCAATTGCAGTCACAGTTGTCGTTTATTTAATCTATAATACCTACCAAATACTTGTAAAATGATAATTTAATAGGCTGATTTAATATTAAGATTAACATGCTTATCGGTAAAATAAACAGAGAAAAACACAACTTTTATCACGGATTCAACTTATATGATTTAATTTTTTGTTGGTTACTTGCAAGCCTGTATGACAGACGGATATAAAAGTGAAATTATAAATAAGCAAATAAATAAAATAATTTTATTGGCACAAAAACATTGCATATTGAATTATAGGAAAATGCTCTACAAATAGTTAAACTGCAAATAGTTAAAAACCCTGCCTCCACTTTAGATTATTAATATAACATTTTTCTGTGTCCAGAAAACTGTGTGTATATTTTGACCGTGTACCTAATGCAACTTTTGTATGGAACAACAGACTTGTTTTTGTAACCTAACTGAATGTATTGCTAACATTGCGTCACGATAGACATATTCTACTGTGTATTAAAAAAAAAGTGTTTTCTTAAAAATCAAAACAGTCACTTTATTTATACCAATCCTTAACGAAGTAGAGTTACTATTTCATTTATTATTGTCCCTCCTCAAAATAAACCTCCATTTTTAAAATGTATAAGTACGAATACACGCGGTTTTCAAAACAACAAAATTGCGACGGACACAAATCTAAAAATAGCCTGGCATGGCGAACAAACTGTTGCACAACTTGAAATTGATATTCACCCTTAATTTTTGCGAAAATTCACATCAGAATATGAAAGTTTTGTAGTCACATCACTAGATTACTGTCACTGACTGGTAACTAAACACTTTTTTTCTCAATACCATAGAGGTTATGTTTTATAATGAAATTGCCGCCTGTTTACCGCGGTTGCTGTATATACACTAAACTTCGTCTCGTTCTCGTTTCATATCGATTGCCGGCCGGCACGCCTACACCACGATATAACCTATAGGTATTGTGAGTTTCTACACTGGGGATAAGTATGTTTAATATAACTGCGTAGTTTTTATCAGGCTCTTAACGTTGTAAAGCTGTGCGTGCTTCAGAATTTGTATGAGTCAGTTTGGCTTCATAATAAGATCACAATTCCTACAAAATTAAAACTTCACTAAGGTTGGAATTAACTAAGTGTCACATAGATAAATAGACTTTGTCGTTATAGGACGTTCAGGAGATATTCACCCTTAAGGTGGAGGAGTAATGAGAATTACTTCTTGTCAAACAATGCAATCTTGTTATAGATAATAAATGAGTCAGTATTTTATCGGATTATTAACTAGTTGTATATTTAAATGTCTGGTCTTAATTGAGTTAGTCAACCTTTTTTATTTTTTTGGGATTCGATACTATAATATCACTCGATTGCGACAAGGATGACATAACTCAAAAATTTAGATTTTTAATGTTGTTTGTAGTTAAATATAAAATTAACGAAAGTAAGTATTACATTAAGTTACGAAAATGAGAGAAGAAAAGATGAATCGTTGACGACGTTCATCTTTTGATAAAAGGTTTCTATGCAAAAAGTATTGGCAATGTACTGAAAATATTTTTAGTCTATTTTAAAAATACCTAGCTGTCTTGCATTTAAAAATTTTCGAGTTATGTCATCATTATTGAAGCAAACAAGCTATAAAGTTTATGGCAAGAATGTAATTCTGGGACTTTAGTGTATAGGCGTAAAGACCTGGTTTACATAATTAGATATTTATGCAAGCCTGAAAAGCGTCTAGTCTCGCTAGGTATCATTAGTTAGTTAATCATTTGGTTAGCAATACTTGACATTTGCTTAGTTTACAATGGTGTGCAGAATTTCAATCAGGGCTCAATAAGTGGACAGCCAAGAGGCACATAGGCGGCATAAAAACTTTGCACCAGGTTAGGCACACTAACCACAAGAAAAAAAGTGAAAAAATAAGTAAACCCCAATATTCAACTAGTAGACCCCAAATAGGAAGGAAGAAAGGAAGGAGTTATAGGGCATCAAAAAAATATAAATTTTATGAGTATAAAATTTTATTGAAAAAAAAGACCAGTTCAGCTTTTCAGTAGGGCGTCAAAAAAATATAAATTTTATGAGCATAAAATTTTATTTAAAAAAAAAACTGTTGAGCTTTTCAGCATTATAAATCGCACCATGTTCGAACAATTCGCCTTCGAACTTGGTGCGATTTATGTGTGTGTGTGTGGTTAGTGCCTAACCTGGTGTCACAGTTTTTATGGGCCTCTGACTTGGCTTTACATGCTGTCGAAAAAAATCTCTCAGGCATGCTGGTTTCGTTTCCTCACAATGTTTTCCTTCACCGAAGCAAGTGATAATTATACAATACGTATATGAATCCGAAAAATCAACGTAGCGTGTCTTGGGTTCGAA
The DNA here is from genome assembly GCA_950005105.1 of Lycophotia porphyrea. Lineage (NCBI taxonomy): Eukaryota > Metazoa > Arthropoda > Insecta > Lepidoptera > Noctuidae > Lycophotia > Lycophotia porphyrea. The sequence goes on from OX465402.1 coordinate 15,875,902, forward strand.
CTCGAGATCTATGACTAGGCAGTCCGACGGTCATTAGGCTCTCACTGCTGCTATAGACACACTAGCGACCCCGCCCTGGTTCGCACTCTTTACAACTTAGTAACACATCGTGAATTCTTTCATTATCATCACCGTCTTGCCGATTTCCCATGTTACTTGAGCTCGGCGCTACACGTCCGTGTCATCCATTTCCCAAGTCAGCCATCACGCTCTTCATTTACTCCGTCTCCTTCCATAAAGGGTGTAAACAGACTCTTAACTAAGCCGAAAGGCACTTGTTCTCCCCGTCATTGCGATCATTTTTTTGTTCTAGACCATACCTGGGAACCTTCTAGTTACGGAGATATTGGGGGTCAAAGTTCCAACTTTTTCACAAGTTTTTTTTTTTAATACATATTTTTAATGTACGATTTTTACTTTAAACACCTCCAGGACCCTCTTACTATTCAATCCATCCATCAGCACTATGTTTTGAGTGCGTTACATTGAGTCCTACTGAAAAACGTGATTTTTCAGCTCAAAAATAAAAGTCGTTGCCCAGCACTAATTTTTGCGTAAAGTTACTTAGTTTGATGTACATAATGTTTGGTTGACGGCTTCGTGAAGAGTCTGTTTACACCCTGTATGATTCTTTCCATCTTTTCTTTGGATTTTCTCTTTCTTTATTAGTCAATATTTCACTCTTTTAATCATCGTTTCTCATCACAAAGTCCAAACAGAAAATCGTGATTTTTTCTATTTAGTTTTCGTTAAAATTACGAGTGATTGCCTGACTATCCGTCAGTCTAGTGGTGGACTGCTGAGCATGAGGTCCTAGGTTCGATTCTCGGGTCGGGCAAATTGATATTAAACTGACACCAGGAGTCTCTTAGTAGCAGCCACGGACTCTGGTCTGACCCGGTTGATGGCAATAGACTCGCCCCCTATTACATGGGACTTAAACATAACTGGCGAAACGTGAAAGTACGTTTACGTACACCTCTGCCTAACCCTTCGGGGATTACAGGCGTGATGTTATGTAATTACGAATGCAATATTGACTTAAATCTTTCGGAATAAATTCTATAGCACCTACCACATAGTGTTGGTGACATGACAACCGCACTCATATTTGTTGCGTAGTTGAGAAAGATAACCCAGTCACACAAAGAGACACAAAAATACTTGTTTTATTTAGTATTTAAACGTCATATAGATTTTTAATGCTTTACTTGAACTCTCCTATCCTCACACATCCATTATATTTATTTTTAAACTCCGCAGGTACGAATAAGTATTATTTTTTTACATTTCGTTTCTCTGTAGAAGTATAACCACAAGTCATCAATGACATCATTCGTTTACAAACTTCTTTAAATATAACTGATGACCGATAAAAAATTACATTCACAAAAATATGCCCGCGAACTTTTATAAAATATTTTGTTTGTGAAAATTGAAACTGACCTGTGAGTAGTTCCGAATATTTCATGACAAATTATCACTTGTTATTTGGTCCGGATTGAGTAGTGGCTCAACCGAACTCACAATTAAGACTGGACGATGGCCCATGGTCCGGTGTTATTTGTCCTGCGCCCATTGACGTGAGCGAGACCCTACCGTCTCGCTCACGCCGCCAAATGGGCGGCAAAGCTAGTACCGATACGCGGTTCCCGTCATTCAAAGGTCACTTATAATTCGGACCAACGCTACGCCCAGTAAACAACTCGGATTTTACAGCAAAAAACAACATTAGTGCTACGAATTACGGTTTAAATTAAAACAACACGGTAAACTCATAACACAAATATAGTCATAATTTATACCAACCATCTCATTTAGTTTAGATAAACACTATATTCATATTTTATTCAAATTGTGTTACTTTATTATTACACAGTAAGTTTACAGTAAGTCGTGGGTTCGAACCCAGGCAGGCGCATTACTTTGTGTAATTTATTTCATCACCACTGCTCTCAAAAACGGTGAAGGAAAACATCGTGAGGAAACCGGCATGTCCTAGAACCAAGAATTCGAAGACATGTGACATCTACCAATCCGCACTGGGCCCGCGTGGTGGATTATAGCCCATTCCCTCTCATCGAGAGGAGGCCTGTGTCCCAGCAGTGTGAACATTATAGGCTGATGATGATGATGATGATGACTTTATTATTAAGATTTGAGAACATTATGTTGTTGTCTTATGCTGAATGCTGCGTATATTTATGATAGGCATACATACCAGCACTTTTATGTTATTTTAAATAAATAAATTAGTATAAATTAACTGCGATATTCAGACTTGTCATTTCACCTCATGTCGTCCTATGACGTCATTCATACGAGTATATGCGCTCTTCTCGTGACCTTGCCCAAGATTGTTGACCTGTTTTTCGTTCTTTCTTCCCAAACTAAAGAGACAATAATATTTTTTTGTGGAATCATAAAGTATCTTTTAACGCGCCTCTACGTCGTCCCTTTTTCTTTGTTTATGTCCCTTTTTTTTTGGATTGGAAATCATCAAATGACTTCTCCCGCTCAGGGAGTGTCAGACTTGTACTGACTAAAACCCATCCATGTTCCTTCCTTGCCCTTTGTGTTCCAGGGCCGCGGTATCTCTTTCGAACAGTCCCGCAGCCCTGGCAGGCATCGGCCCTTGCGAGCCCCTCCCTGTTTTCAAAACAACAAAATTGCGACGGACACAAATCTAAAAATAGCCTGGCATGGCGAACAAACTGTTGCACAACTTGAAATTGATATTCACCCTTAATTTTTGCGAAAATTCACATCAGAATATCAAAGTTTTGTTTAAATCAGTCGTACACTTGCGGGCCCCTAGCTGTTTGCTGATATCTCTTTGAGGCGCACGTGGAACACGAACGCGCCGTCTACACGGCTTGTTTTATGTCCCTGAGAGCACATTATCGATTTGTTCCGTATTACATTGGTCGATATAACGAAAACACTTAATGAACACTCATGTCTTGTTTTCCAAACCCTCCAAAGATAAAGTATTTGCGTCAAAACATGCGACACACCAACACTTTACATTGTGAAACACATTTACAACTACTGTACTTAGTCACTTTTCAGCTTTTATTTTCTTGTATCAAATCACTTTCACGGCTAGATTTATACAGCTTTACGATCTATACAACAATACATACAGGTTGTAAATAGACTCTTCACGAAGCCGTCAACCAAGCATTCTGTACATCTATCTACGCTAAAATTAGAGCTGGGAAACGACTTTTTTTTGAGCTTAAAAATCACGTTTTGCAGTAGGAGTCAAAGTAACGCACTCAAAACATTGTGCTGATAGATGGATTGAATAGAATAGTAAGGGGGTCTTGGAGATGTTTAAAGTAAAAATCTTACATTAAAAACAAGTATTTAAAAAAAAAACTTGTGAAAAAGTTGGAAATTTTACCTCCAATATCTCCGTAACTAGAAGGTTCCCAGGTATGGTCAAGATCAAAAAAATTATGGCAATGACGGACGGGGAGAACAAGTGCCTTTCGGCTTCGTTAAGAGTCTCTTTACACCCTTTATACTATGTAGTTAGTTAATAAACATAAAAGCACTTTGACCAACAACTGAACGCAAATTTTTTGACATTGTTGAATTAATATTCTTGGCAATTCGTTCTTCGCGAAAGATTAACCAGTTTAATATAGTTTATATACTTAGGTCAGATAATGGGTATTTTTGGATTGTCTTTTAAATAATGCACTGATTTGTAATAGGTACCTACATTATTTGCTAAGAAAGCATTATATTCTGAGAATGGTAAAAAAAAAATATTGTGGTAACTTAATCTTTATTACAAAAGTTACAATTTTTGACAATAATCAGCATAATCACTAATCAGGTATAAACCGATTGTTTTGTTGGCAGAACAATTATAATTTAACGAGCATCAATTAACTCATATTGCGGCCTAGAGAGGGTTAGCATGATAAACTTTAAGTTTTTTCTCCACCGACTTCAAACTTTATTCACTGATAAAAAGCTTTAAATCGCTGAGTGCCAAGCTGATTTAAAACATGAAAAACTCGGGCGAATAAAGTAATAAACACAAAGTTTTATCGAGAGCCAGCCATCTTTCACGACTTTTCTATACGAATGGACGCACGACCAATCAAGCTATGCAAATCAATATGTCATCTAAATTAATAGCACTTGTTTTAAATGGGAAACTATTTAAATCAGCCTTGGCCGAAATAAGACACGAAAATGTCCAGTCGTGGAAGAAGTTTTCACTTAAAAAAAAAAACAAAATGTAAATCATACGACATAAATCATGATGGTTTCAAATTTCAAAACTATATTTAACAAGCGCATATTAGATAAAATGTGTCGCTACAGAAAACGTGATTAAATGATAAAACAACGATGTAAAGAATCAATATAATATAAACGTTAGCGAAATTCAACACCTGTGTGTTTCCGTTCAAGTTACTACCTAATTATACATTGTATCTTCGGGCAATGTCGAGCATTGGATTGTTTGTGCGCAGTGCTAAAATATTACAATATATACCTACCTCTAGCTATCTAAATTTATTCGTGGGCGCTCTGGAAGTCGGCACATGATAACATGACGTGGCTTGCGAACATCGCCCGACCCAGACGACCTCTAAAATGGCTGAATTCCCCGACCATAGAGCTTACGTGTGGAATTGTAGAGCTCGCTTCATTCGTAGCTAGGGTTGCCAGGTGGGAAGATTAAAATATTTGGGCATATTTCAAGAAGTCGGGATTTTCGGATTATTGTCGAAACAAATGAAAGTAACATAAAATATATTTATAACACATTTGCTCGTAAAGGGTCTCTTATTTCACCAATTTCAATATCGTATTGTATCTCATTACGTACTTGTGCGATAATGTAATGTAAAACGCACGGTTTATCAAGATGCTCCGTCAAAAACGAACGGTACTTTTTTTAATCTTAGCAAAGAGTTCTTATGTCAGAAAAGTGGTCAACATTTTATGAATAAAATTAACTTTGGGAGATAAAATATAATAAATAAACATTTAATTCTTTAAGGGCCGGTTTTTCAATCGCCAGTTAACTATTATGCAATGAATAAGTTTGTCATTTTGACAGACTGTCTATACAAAAACTGTCAAAATGACAACAAACTTATTCGTCGGATAAAAGTTAACTGGCGATCGAAAAACCGGCCCTAATTTAATTAATTTTGACAATAAATTACAACCACAAAAACACAAATATTAATTTACTGTATTAGTAATACACCGCTGCTACCGTGACGTTTGTGACGAACTTTAAATATAATTTATTTTAAACATTGTTCTCATGTACATAAGTGACTTTGTGTCTTTTTTGAGAATAAATATGTTTAAACCTTATAATGATGATCATCTTAATAATGATTTGTTAAAGTTTTTACATGAACGTGTTTGTCGGAACATTTTGTATTTTGTCGGGATTCGGGACATCATATAAAATGTCGGGACTATCCGGACGAATCCCGATCATCTAGCAACCCTATTCGTAGCGGGTAGGATATTCGCTTGGTGTTTGTCGATGGTTTTTTCCAACTATTTTTAGACTCATAATTAAATTTTTGTTTTGTTTGTTTGAGGAGCTCGTGGCAATATAATAACAGCCGCTCGGGTCGATCTTTAGGTTAAGCGGCTTTGCCTAGGTTGGTCCATGGATAGGTGATCACTCATTACATACCGAGTTTTCTCCGTGCCTCGGAAAGCCGTTGGTCCCAGCTGTCATTTGTAGATCTTTGACAGTCGTTAAAGGTAGTGGCCCGAACGTTTGAGTAGCAGACTTGCCAAGGGGTACTGTATTACCCGGTGCTTACTGGGTTATGGAGGTCAGATAGGCAGTCGCTCCATATAAAATACTGTTATTTAGCTGCATCAGGTAAGACTGGAAGCCGACCCCAATAAAGTTGGGAAAAGGTTAGGCAGATGATGAATTAAGTTGTTTGATAACAGTACTATTATGATAATGTTTTTAATTACATATATTATCAATATTATTTGGATGTAGCAGAGTGTCGAGTGTAGAGTGTGTGTGTGTGTGTGTCGTTAAGAATATTAAATGTAGATTGAAGAATATTACACTCGCGATAATTATTGCTCTGTGTAAAATAGTAGGTCCCATAACATCACGCCTGTAATCCCCGAAGGGTTAGGCAGATGTGTACCTAATGCACCCACATTTCGTCGGTTATGTTTGAAGTTTCAAGTAATAGGGGGCGAGCCTATTGGCATCAATCAGGCACAAATCCATACTCCATGGCTGCTATTGATATTATTGAAATTCTTGATGGAAAAACTCAATAACACTTTGCCCGACCTGGGAAGTGAACCCAGGACGGCTAAATATAACATAACATGACACCTGTAATCTCTAAGGTCTAGGCACAAGTTATTACATACATACATAGATAGGTTGTTTTTTTAATGTATTTTCTATAGGTACTCCTGTTAGTTTTTGGCAATTTTTTTTTATTGTATCTAACCAATATACTGGGTGTAAAGGGACACACAGGGGGATTATAGGCTTGACGATACGTAAATAAACATTAGTTTTTTTATTTACTAACTGTGCCCAGCAATATTCGTCCGCGTAAAGTTATAATAAAAATATTTTCGTCAGGGTAGCCCGCGAACTTCAAATTTTCTTACGTTTTTTTTGCAATTTGCAGGTCATTTTCAGGTCGTATGTTGATGAAAAATGAGTCGCGCCAGAAACACGCATGTAGTTACAGAATCACAATCATGAAAATCATCAATATAACCCTATAAGTCCATTAATGACTTTTTCATGAAATATAGATTGAATAGGATTACGTGAACTTAGAGGGTTGTTATGAGGATTAATTCTGTAACTACATACGCGTTACTTTACGTTACAAGTTCAAGTCTTATCTTTTTACTCTATTATTAAGGCAAACACTGACACACTGACCTGCAAATTGCAACGTAACTTAAGAAAATTTGAATTTCGCGGGCTACCCTGACGCAACCGCCTTAAATGAATCGGATTTTGTTAACAATTTCTAGTTTTTTTTACACGCAACCCTAATGCTTTTTGTAAAATAAAAGTAGCCTAAGTTACTGCTTATGATCATCTATCTGCCAGTAAAAGTCCCGTCAGAATCAGTTCAACCGTTTCGGAGCTTAGCCGGAACAAACAGAGAGACCGACAGACAGACAAAAAAAATGTTTTTCTGTTTGTACCGTATTTACTTCCATTGTATTCAGTAAAAACCTCTTATTTTGAAAATACAAATAAACACCAAATTTTATTTTTTTGTACAGATGTATATATTTTTATTAATACCGTCGCCCACTCCAGGAATCCCTACAAAAGACGTTGGAAGAGGCTCTCCAGACGAACGAGCCCTTCGACATCCACTCGAAACTGCTGGACATCTACGTGGAGACCAGTAAGCACCAGGAGCTCAGCGCGCTAGTCGAACTCATGATGAGGAAGTACAAGCGGGAGACGAGGATGTACACGCTCTGTGGCGCCGCCTGCTTCAAGCTGGGACTAATTGACAAGGCGCGGCAGGTAATACACACACAAAAGGTGAAACGTAGAAAACCGGTGGTGGCCCTCCTGCCTTCCTGATAACATTTTTATAACTCGAGGTCTGTGACGGCAGTGCTGGCCGTGACGAAAAATCATAAAAAAATTGTGGTTTTCGGACATCCAAGCTCCATTATATTGAGAACTAGCTCAATGCCCGCGGCGTCCCCCGCGTGGAGTTCGATTTATGTCCCACGGGAACATACTATCGGGATAAAAAGTATCCTATGTGTTAATCCAGGTTATAAACTATCTGTGTTCCAAATTTAATCCAAATCCGTCCAGTAGTTTAGGAGCCTATTCGGTACAAACAAACAAAAAAATCTTTTCTACAATACTGGTATAGATGATTAACTTTTCATTTAGTTATGTTCAATTTAAATAAGCAGTCGTTAATATTGTAAACAAAATGGCGGGTGGAGTGAAAGTCTACGAGCACCTTCCATTGATAACTCTCCTCGATAATAAACTCATGTCCTATAGGGGTTTTGTAAACTGTTTTTATTTTTCAGGTTATGCAAAAAGCTATTTCCGTGCTGGAGAAGAAAGAACGTAAGTTGGAAAATATAGTGTACTAGTTTTGCCCGCGGCTTCGCCCGCGTTGAGTTTGGTTATTGTCCCACGGGATCATGCTACCGGAATAAAAATTATCCTATGTGTTAATCCAGGGTATAAACTATGTGTCTGCTAAATCCATACTCCCATCATCACAAACTTTCCCATCAAGGTGGAAGCGTACGGGTAACACGCGAAATTCAAATTTTCTTACGTTTTTTGCAATTTGCAGGTCAGTGTCAGGTTGTATGTTGGTGAAAAACGAGGGACACCAGTAACACGTGTGTAGTTACAGAATTACAATCATGAACATCATCTTTACAACCCTCCATGTAACTACCCCATTGAATGACTTTTTCATGAAATATTCATTGAATAGGGTTACACATGAACTTAAAGGGTAGTATTGATAATTTTCATGATTGTAATTCTATAACTACATGTACAGTCCGCGTCACTATGTGGGTACCCCTCTTGAAAGCACCTACTTTCCCAACTGGGGTACCCAATTGATGCAGCCCACCATACATATGTGTTACTGGCGCGACTCATTTTACATCAACATATAACTTGACACTGACCTGCCAATTGCAAAAAACGTAAGAAAGTTTAAATTTCGCGGACTACCCGTACGCTTCTACCATAAGAGGGCAGCGCTAGTGTAGCCCGCGAATTTCAAATTTTCTTTTGCCCTTTTGCACCTTTTTTTCAATTTGCCGGTCAGTGTGTCAGTGTTTGCCTTAATAATAGAGTAAAAAGATAAGATTTGAATTTGTAATGTTTTTACCAACAGATGTGCCAGTGCTGGTCCAGTTCGCGCTGCTGGAGAGCCGCAGCGGGTCCCGCGAGCGCGCGGAGGCTCTGTTCGAGCAGGTGCTAGCGGTGTACCCAGCCCGGGTGGATGTCTGTGCCGCCTACGTCGACATGCTGCTCAAGAACAAGGACCACGACCACATCCGGTCAGTTATTATTTGAGAACAGATTTTATTCGAACCGCTCTTAGAACTCTTTCACCTATTTAAAAAAAAAAAAACTGTTGACACATGCTGTCAAAATGTATGGAATAGCTGTTTTTTTATTACCGTTGAAAAATTGGTACTACGATGATCGGAATAATGTACTGAATAAGTGAAAACTACTCGTGCGTCGACGTCCCTTCCACCTTCTATGCAATTGCATCGATGCGAATAAACTTGTCATGACCGCTCATGATGAAACACATGTGCCTAAGAACTGATATACCTATGTGGTGAAGTTTTTTAGTGGGCGTGGATGGCCAAATCCGGATCTATGAGGAATAGCGAAAATCACTCAAAGGAGTCTTGACCCCGATTTTGATGAAAACTGTATCATTACAGTTTTGGAAACCAATATTCATAGCCAGGAATAGAACCCGTTGATTTAGAAAAAAAAAAACACGCTGTTTAATTACACCATTCTGGGAAGTAATGACATGTGGTAGGTACATTTTCTTATGTACCTCATTTGTTTACAGGCAAGTAATGGAGCGCATGACATCACAGAAGTTGCCAGCAAGAAAAATGAAGGTTCTGTTCAAAAAGTGGATCGATATAGAAGAGAAAACAGGGGATCAAGAACAAGTGGATACGATAAGACAGCGAGCGATGGAGTATATTGAAAAAGCCAAGTTTTAATCAACAATTTAAATAAAATATTATGAATGATAATACACTTTACTTTGTTTTATTTTTTACAATAATAGGGTTGCGTTTGGCCGTATCTCGCCTGATGTGAACCGATGATGCGGCCTAGGATGGAGCACGCTTGCCTAGAAGAAACAGATTCACTCGAACTTTGAGATCCAGATTATAATGATCGGGAAACAGAGAAGCTGGCAGTGAAGTCCACACCGGTTAGCACTATCAGGAATTCTGTTTTATTCTATTCTCAGAGGTTTAATTTAAGATATGAGTAAATTTATTAAGATGGACGCGCCAAGGTAGCCCGCGAAATTCAAATATTCTTTACGTTTTTGTAATTTGCAGGTCAGTGTCAGGTTGTATGTAGATTAAAAATATGATTCGCGGCCGTAATACGTATGTATTTACAGAATTATAATCATTAAAATTATCAATACAGCCCTCTAAGTTCGTTTCATGAAAAACTCATTCAATGGAAAACGAAAATAGGAACTGTAAAGCCATATTAGTTACGGTAGCGAATCATGTTTTAACCCATTCTCAGCCCAGAACCCAGCATATGAGTCGAACAATAATTTGTTTGTTCGCACTATCCGTATCCGTAGCTATGGACTCGCTAGTCGGGTTCTGGGCATGAATGCGTCATCTATACTTCATTATAACGACGACTCGGTTTCGGGTTGTGGGCACACGAACGAAATTCACGAAGTTTTCGCGAAGTACTGGGCAGTGAATGGGTTAATCGACATACAACCTCACACTGACCAGCATGCGTGTAGCATGACCACCGTGGAAACAGGTTGTGTCGACGGAATCATCGCCAAAAATAACAGATTGGAGAAACATTTCTAACGTCGTAAGCATGGCGATGTTAAAAATGTAGAAAAGAAATGTTCCTAATCTTCCAACGACAAAACTTAACTACGCAGACTACATGAATCCAGAATTGGTCAGTATTATCTACTAGGTAAGGTAATTATTTAGTACAAGAAACAAAATCTTACAATATATGTCATTTGAAATGATAACAGTTATTATTTATAATTTTTATTGGTAAAAAGTTAAAAAAAAAAGTTTTTGGGGCCCATATGCCTGTGCTTGTCCATTCTTGTTTGTTGCAATCTGAAATAAAAACACAAAATAAATCTATGATTGATTTGCAGGGGATTCAGGCTATGCTTTGGAGGCTTGGCTCATGACACCAATTAGAAATGCTCAACATGGTATGCCTTTTTTTTTTACGAATGGGAAATCATCAAAATGACTTCTCCCGCGCAGAAGGAAGTGTCAAGACTTGTACTGACTAAAACCCATCCATGTTCCTTCCTTGCCCTTAGTGTTCCAGGGGCGCGGTATCTCTTTCGAACAGCCGCAGCCCTGGATCATGGTATGCCTGAAGAGTAGGAGAGGTATACTTAGTGGCCAAGCGCGCATTGTCATAGAACGGACCAATGGCTATCTCAAGGGGTTCAGTGTCTAAGCATTGACAGGAGTCTCCATTATGTGCCTGAAAAGGCATCGGTCTACCGATAATGTAGCATTATGTTTTTTTATCATTGTACTTTAGATTATCTGTACAAAAACTTTAACAAACAGTGGTTAAATTTGTTTTTAATTTTGTTAAAATTTTTAATGCCTATTCAGGAAACAGATCTAGAGAACACCAACAAGCCCAGAGGTAGCCTGCTACAACCTGCAACTAATAGAAGAGTTAACATTATTATATAAAATAAAAACTGTACTTTTCTGAATGGCGTCGTCTCATTTTCCTTTCCACCAGAGCATTTCTTTCTCTATTGCTATTGCTTATATCCTGAAACAAATCCAACCATTGTTTAAATACTTTTAGAACAAAGTAGAGGACAGAAATGTCTGTGTTATTCTGTTGATTTGAACATCAATTGAAAATTTTTGTTACATACATTGTTACATAGATAAAAATAATATAAAGACACTTACTGCTAGAAACTCGTTTATTAAGATGCGTGTACGCCGACGTCTTCTTATATTCTGCAGTGTTGTGGAAGAGGTGGATGGTTGAGGGGTGTCTGGTGGTGAGTTAGGTGGCAGCAGTGAAGTGGCTGGAGGCGGCGTTGTGGCTGGAGGCGGTGATCTGGCTGGAGGTGGTGATGGTGAAGTGGCTTGAGCGGGTTGAGCTGCAATGGTCTGAAATAATAATTAAAAAGTTATATTAACATAATATCATAAGATAGTATTAACAACATAACATTTAATAGACACTGCCGTTACCGCTCCTAACTGAGTCTCCCTTTGACCTGCCATACCATAGGCACTCTCTGTGCCTATAATATTTAAAATCTTGAGACTAGTCTCGGAGAGTGTGGGAATTATGGTTTGGTTGCCTGTTAGAACACGGGCTGCATTGGCGCGACCACCATCAGCCCGCGCCTTTTTTTTTAGATCTCTCCAAGTCTAAAACACAATTAATCACACAAATATTATGGGTATAAAGCTAAGGATAAGGAATGTGTTGTTTTGTTTATCATCTTCTTGAAGTCGATTATAAAGTTATTAGGTAAATAAAATACCGTCCGCCACTGTTCCACAGTCTTACTGGGTCCATATTCCTTTAATAAGTTTTGAACATGGACCCATTCCTCATCTTGGCGTTGTCGTCCTCGAGGCCCACTATATTCGCTATTGGCGAAATTGGTGTGGGTGGACATATAGTCAACCAACATCTCGATTTGGCGGGAGGTACTTCGCACGCTGTAAATAAATTGTTTTTGGTATGTGACTAAGGTTTCAACGCGTTCCACTTTGTATGGCAAAGATTTTTCAGACAATGTTGATACAATCCTGTTTTAAATATCCTCAAGGTTGGTTTTGTACTAATGGAGGACGAATTCCACACAACGCTGATAATCGGTAATCTGATTTATTATAAAAATTTACTTACTTCTTTCTCGCCATCATTAAAACTTTTTCTAAAAAATAAACATTAAAAAAATGTAATTATTAATTTAGTTTATTTTCGCACTGTTACTATAACAAAACAAGCTAAATCTTTCCAATGTTTCATTATTAATATATAGTCCAAAATAATTTACTTTGTTTATCAACAATCAACAATTCTTCATCCACAGATAACTCTAAAAAGTCTTCAATTTATCTATCCGCTGTCCGAGTCCGAAACAGATTAAAAACTATACGAGTAATACGTTTCATTGTTGCTTTGAGTTACGTTCAAAAGGTTTTAAAACTTGTGCATTTGACGCATTATTTTGGGTAATTAAATGTACTAATGTTATCGCAGGATTCGTAGAATCACACTTCACCATGAACTTAACTGGTTATTAGCTCCATTCACTTCACACTTATATTATAAAGTTTGTATGTGTGTATGTTTGTTACCCTGTCATGCAAAAACTTCTAAACGGAGTTGGATTAACACAGATAGTTTATAACCTGGATTTACACATACTTTATCTCAGTAGTGTGATCCCGTGGGATAACTATCGAACTCCACGCGGGCGAATCCGCGGGCATGTGCTAGTTAGTAGATCTACATCAATCTATATAGCTACTTCCCAGTTGCTATGGGAATAATTTATATATCTTTGAAACTCTAGTCTACGGGTCACCCCATGTTCGGACGGAAGACATGTCGAGTTGTTTAGAAAGCGTTTTGTCTATTCTTGGTAGAATAGAGATGGAATTGGTCATGCTACGCGTGCTGAAATGAATGAAAATTTGAATTTCGCGGGCTACCCTGGCGCTTCCCCCTTATGGTGATTGCGTCAGGGTAAGTAAGTTCATTTAACCCTATTAAATGACTTTTTCATTAAATATTCATTGAATAGGGTTACCTACTTGAACTTACGAGGGTTATATTGACGACGTGTTACTGGTGCGCCCTCATTTTTCATCAGCATACAACCTTTTTTTTTTTTTTTTTACGGATGGGAAATCATCAAATGACTTCTTCCGCTCTGGGCAGAGCGGAAGGGAGTGTCAGACTTGTACTGACTAAAACCCATCCATGTTCCTTCCTTGCCCTTTGTGTTCCAGGGCCGCGGTATCTCTTTCGAACAGCCCGCAGCCCTGGCAGGCATCGGCCCTTGCGGGCCCCTCCCTATTTGCTGACATCTCTTTGAGGCGCGCGTGGAACACGAACGCGCCGTCAACACGGCCTGTCGTCAAAAGACGGACGGACGGCGAGCTAGCCCATTACTCTCCGTCCACAGGTCCGCGTCTACGGTGGCCGGAAGCCACCACGTGACCCCCGACGCCCGAGGCGTCTCCCGCGGCGGCTGGGACGAGAGGTACTCTCCCTCTCACGCTCCGCCACCTCCTTCGCTAGCATGACTGCTTCGCAGAAGGAGGTGACGGCGTCCCATTCCCTTTTGCTCCGATCAGCATACAACCTGACAATGACCTGCAAGTTACAAAAAACGTAACAAAATTTGAATTTTGCGGGCTACTTTGACGCTTCCACCTTAAATGCTAAATTCGAGTTTGACTATTGTAGTTCTCAACTCCAAGTCAGGGTTACCATGGTATTGTAATATCATTGAAGACACAGGACACTACATTTTGAATCGATAGCTAACTAATAAGTAATTAATAAAAATTTAGCTTATTGTGGCCCAAAAAGCTCAATTTTTTCGTATGCTGCTTCGCCTGGTAATTATTTCCTTTGGTGTAAATCGGCTGTCTGCGGTAATATCACCATCTAATTGAAGTTAGATTTTTATCCTGTTTAAAGTGACTTGTACTATTGAATGATTTCTAAATGGCGCTTCTTTTAAATTTACATTATATATCCCCGCCGCTGCCCCCGCGTGCAGAGGCTTATAGCCTAAGGCGGCTAGCTTTTAAAAATGCTACGCGGGACATTTGGGCTTGACGACGTGGGGGGGGGGGGGGGGGCTGAGGGCGTAAGGGTGGTATTCCACTTATCCAGTATCTTGGTCCAATGTACATTTGATCAAAGAAATTGGATGACTTTATAAAATGTATTGAATGGGATTGTATTGTTAATCTGTCATTTATAATATTGGACCAAGACATTGGAAGAGTGGAATACCAAGATAAGAAACTTTCAAACAAACTACATATTTATTTTTTTATTTAAAATCGTATTTGGCTGGCTGGCAACGCCCGCCGCCCGCCGCTTCACAGCGCGCGCGCTTGCAGTGCTGCCACCCGCGCCTTATTTAAAAAATAATTAATTTACCGATGCGTGACATGCGGGACGGAAAAGACGAATTACGGGACAATTTTATTAAAAATTGCGATTACGGGACGGTTGGCCGCCTTATAATATAGCCACCATTCAGACGGCGAAGTGAACGCATGTCGCGTCGGGCAAAATTAGGAATTTTTATATTTTTTACAAAGTGGTATATAAACTATAGATTCGTTACCCGCGCTCTGTAGTGGCAACATAAATACCGGACAATTGTCCTAAGTCCCTTTAGTCGCGTACCGACCAGTGCCGCAGCTGCACGTAATACTAAATTAACTTGTGTGAATAACTTCCACAAAACCAAAAACGAAATGCCATTCTGTGTTTTAGGAAATGTAAAAATTATTCTGCAATAAATAAAGATAAAAAAGATAATCATTTCATTTGTAGGCATCAAGAAAAATGTTTTTTTTTTTTTTTTTCGATGCAGGAGGCTGGGGCCAAGCCGGCGTTAACTTCAGGCACCGGCTGAGCATGCACCACACAATGGCAACGTAACTAAAGAAATATATTTATCTCTCTCTAACAACAGGAATTCCGTAGATGACATTTAATGTTCTTTCTCTTTCTCTCGCTACCGATAAGTTTTACGCTGTTTAAGAGTGCCGTGATTTTCATGCATGACGCGTCTATTTATAATACGTCATTAGTCGTACCGTGGTTTTTATCACAGTAACATTGTCCTTCCCGTGGGTATCATTCCTGGGTAAGTATAAGAAATGTTTATATTAATCGTATATTATCTAATAGCCTAACTGATTTGCTATGAGGAATCAGTAGAACATTCTGAAATATCTTATACGGTACATGCTAAAGTGAAATTTCTGGATTTTATCATTACCAAGGTGGTCATTACCATGGATTACCGTGGTCTTTTCAATCCACGGTAAAGACTATCTCCACTTATCCTGTAAAGAACTTGCATGTTTAAATGTTTGCCTTTATCCTAACTGATTTGTTATGACGTAATAAGTAGAAATTTCTGGAATATCTTATACGGTACGTGCTTGTTGAAATTTCTGGGTATGGTCATTACCATGGATTGCCGTGGACTCTTCAATCCGCGGTAATGACAATGAGTCCATGATTTCCATGGTAATGACAATGATTTCATGGTAATGACATAATTCCATGGTAGCGACAGTGATTCCATGGTAATGAGTATCTACAACTATCCAGTAAAGAGCTTGCATTTTTATTTTTGCCTTTTATATCGGTGCACACTCTCCGTTAATTTTAGTGTCTGTTTTTTGCGCAAATATTTATCACATGATTATTTTAGTTTTTTATAATATTGATTGGTTCAGTGAATGAAGTAGATAAATATGCCGCGTAAAAAAAAAACAAGATAATAAAGAGGAATTGTTTTCAGATGCTGGTGAATGATGTTTAAGAAAGCGTTCATATGATGGGCTGGGTTGTCCCTCGATAGCTCTAAACTATAGATCGATAAAAATTAGAAAAGTTTATCATCCAAAAAACTGATAGTGATAGTTTCATTCTAACATTTTAGAAGGTTGTTTAATTTAAAGACATTGTTTTTTTTTGATATTCAATTTGAAAGGTCTGCAGGTTAAACGATTTTTAAATTACCAATAATTTGTTTGCATTTGACATGTACAGTCACCCCAGTAGGTCAAGCTACCTGAAACTGTCAGATTTTCCCAATCAACCTTGAACCTAATGCTATTGCAATAAAGTCGAAAATCTATTAAAGAAATCTGATAGTTTGGTAGCTTGATATGCTGGCGTCTGTACAGACTGATCATTAAAAAATAAGATTATTTTTTATTCAAAGAATGCCAAATAAGCCAATATGTTTTTATTAAGATTTTTTCGAGAAGCAAAATGAAACTAATAAATAAATAATTCTGATCTATTATTCTTTAATACCTACTAATATTCTATTATTTTAGAAACAATCTGTAAAAGTCTCAATGCAGTATTCTTAGATGCTGCAAGAACTGTTTACTAATTGGAGATGAAACATTTGTCATTACCATGTGCTATGGTCATTACCAAGCGTGTTAAATGTCATTACCATGTGCTAATGTCATTACCGTGTGCTAATGTCATTACCATGTGCTAACGTCATTCCCAAGCGTGCAAAATGTCATTACCATGACGCTTAAAACTTTGCGGGTCCATATTTTCACTAATATGGATCCTAAGAGGTGGCCTTCATTTTTTTTATAATCCTTGAACAAGAAACATATACTAAGATGAAGTTTGCGATTAAAAACAACATTTTTTTATATTTTTTAACAAACCGCCCAATTTACACTAAATGAAATAAATACCCTTGTCTAGTTGTATAAAGTCTTCATTTATCATCATAGACCATAAGAAAGCTCTAATTTTTTGAGCTAACTCTTCAATGAAGACTTCATTTATTGCGAACCAGAAAGCGCCATTTTTTTTAAAGCTAGCTTCGCTCGCTTAAATAAGAAGAGTCCTTCGTGCGCGAATCCGACTCACACTTGGTCAGTTTTTATTTTTTAGATAATATTACATACCTACTCATCGTCTTATCTATAACAATATTATCTAAGTACTTACCTACGCACTATATTTTGCATTTAATTGTGTACGTTCTAGTTGCACGGTTCAGTAAGATATCGGTATCTATCACAATGTACGTATGTTCCGTGTTTTCATACGTAAGCGGTCTGTGCTAAAAAATTCATTTTCATTCTTTGAAAGTTGTCACCCCGTGAAGTGCATTCTTTGCAAGCTGTCTACAGGATAATAAAAGTTGTTCAGTTATTCAAGGTATGTAATACTTATGTATTCTGTTGTAATGCTTATACCTAAGTACTTAAATTAAGATATGAACTTTATTTTTCAAACTATGTTGAGGTCGGCTTCTAGTCTAACGATTAACTAACCGGATTCAGCTAATGGTGCCGATTCCCTTGTTCACAAACTAAACTAAATTTAAGTTGAGTGCATCTTTTTCTTTCTATTTCATTATGAAAAGGACAGAAGATACATTTTAGTTTAGTCCTGTCAAATTAACCAGCGCCTAACACAAGTTTAGACGTGATTAAAATGTTGACTACTAAAATTACTTCAAATTACGTCAGGTGCTGACTAATTTGACAGGAGTAAACTAAAATTTATCTTCTGTTCTTTTCTTAATGAAATAGAAAGAAAAAGATGCACTGAACTTAAATTTGGTTTAGTTTGTAAACAAGGGAATCGGCACCAATATCAGTATTTTGCATGGAGCGAATGCCTATCTGTGATAATTCATTGTATGTCGAAACCAAGGTCGTAAAAATTTTTCTGCCGCTTTACATCATACATATCATAATAAGCTATGAAGAGACAAAGTCATTTTGCATTCGCAGGACAATATGGTTATTATCCTGCGAATGCGAAATGTCTTTGTCTTTGTACAAAAATGACGATGATTCTGGTCACTGAGAGATAATGTTCTAAAAAATTGGTTGTCTGTAAAGATGGTTTACGGACGATAGTTTAACGTGACAACGTCATAAAATCGAGTGGAAGAGAGATAGATGCGGCGCATGCGTACAATGAGCGTAACGGGACAATGAGCGTAACGGGACAATGAGCGCAACGGGACAATGAGCGCAACGGGACAATGAGCGCAACGGGACAATGAGCGTAACGGGACAATGAGCAATTTTATGACGTTGCCACGTTAAACTATCGTCCGTAAACCAACTTTACAGACAACAATTTTTTTGGTTATTTTCAGATGAGTGACTCTGAGTCGTCTGGCGAAGCTGTCCGCGATGAGTATGGAAATCCAGTTAAACCATATTTCAAATCCCCTAAGAGAATGATGTTTACTGACACTGGTATTACTCAGATGATTGACATTGGCAGTCTGCCTAAGGTAGGACATTACGTATTATAATACTGCATTATTTAAGCCATCATTATTTTCTATAAAAATCGATATATTCATTTGTGTCATGTATCGGTGTTTCGTACCTGACAACTCTGAGGAAAACAGACGAAACAAATTCAGAGGTGGTCTTTTCAAGATAACACCACACAGATTTGAGTGGACCAGTCCAGTCAGGGCAAACATTTCTCAGTTACCATGTAGCTCGACTCATAACTCAAGGAGCTCAACGACACGACGAACAATACTAAAGAAAGGACATTTGGGTAGGCTGTATAAAGTACTCAAACTACTAGATAATGATTAAAAACTAACTGAGAGATAAGAAAACAAACACCCACATAGTCCTCATATTCACAATAATTAAAATAATAACAATAGGTTCAATATTTTACAAAGTATGAATATATGTATCATGTTATTGTTCAAACGAGCCTGACATAAAATTTGACCGATAACCAGCTATTTGTTTTTTTTTTCAATCGCCTTGAATGTCCCACTGCTGGGCCAAGGCCTCCCCCATATCCGTCCAGGTACTCTTCTCCCGCTCCACCTCGAAATAGCTTTCGTGATGCGCGTCTGGATCATTTCGCCACCTACGTTTATCTCTTTCTGGGCGCCAGTTACCATATATTTTTTTTAATGATAAGACTATACTTACGATTATTGTTGTTTTCAGGAATGGACTATGTTTCATGCGATGGTGGACAACCTAAAGAAGCATGAGGCTCACAAAACTGCTAAAACAGATGAAAACATTCAAGTAACTAAGGATATTACATCTATTAAAATTGGCGATTGTATAAATAAATTATACGAAAGTATGAACAACGTTTTTGGTGAAATCGAAGAAGAGATAGAAGCAATGAAAGTCGGTTTAGCTGATATGAAAGACAAATATGGAAAAAGGATCGAGGAAATGCAGAAAATAAAGGCTGAGGAAATAAGTAGAATCAACTGCGAAATGAAAAAAATTAAACTAGAAAAGGCTACAGAAAAACATAGGTTTGATCGCGAAATGCAAATAATGAAAGCAAAAGAGGCTACAGAAAAAGAAAGAATTGATCGCGAAATTCAAAATATGAAAGCAGAAGTGGCTAAAGAAAAAGAAAGAATTAATCGCAAAATTAAAAAATCAGAATTCAAGATTCAACATAAAAAAGCAAAAATGGCTAAAGAAACGGAAAGAATAAATCGCGAAATTCAAAATATAAAAGCACAAAAAGGAAGAATTGATCTCGAAATTCAAAATATGAAAGCACAAGAAGCTACAGAAAAAGAAAAGATAAATCGCGAAATTCAAAATATAAAAGCACAAGTGACTAAAGAAAAAGAAAGAGTTGATCGCGAAATTCAAAATATGAAAGTAGAAGAGGCTAAAGAAAAAGATAAGTTTGATCGCGAAATTCAAAATATGACAGCAGAAGTGGCTAAAGAAAAAGAGAGTATCTGTGCCGAATTTCAAAATATGCGGAAAGAAAGGAATAAAGAGATAAAGAAACTTCAAGAAGAAAATGATGATTTGAAGACAAAAATGGCCATAGAGCAAAAATCTATAGAAGAGGCCATTGATACATTAAACACTGAAAAGGCTAAATTGCAAGAGAAGCTTCGAGTTTTGAAAGACTAATAAACGATATCCTAAAGAGAATAAATGAAACAGAAGTTAATGAAATGAAATTGCGAGAAGATGTGTGTGGTGAGAAGTGAACAAGCCTGGATAAGAATAAATATTGAAGAACCGTAACGAGTTAGAAGATCTTGAAGGAATTGAAAAGAAAATGAGATGATGAAAGAAGACGAGACAGGGCACAGAAGAAGAATATTATTGCAAATAAAATTAAGTTATTGCAACAACAAGAACATGAGAAAGCAAAAGAACTTAAAGCTGAACTTAAAAAGATGAAAGTAGAAGAAGTTGTGGCAAGAATCAATATAGATAAGGATGTTAAAGCATTGGAAATAAATTTAAACACACAGCAGAAGACGAATTTAACAAAAATTTGCAAGCTATGGAAGAATTCATTGCTCAGAAAAAGCGAAAAAATAAAGAAATTATTTTAATGATGAATTTAATTCTCAACAATAACAAAAACATCATGGAAAGATTTTATTTTTCAATGCTTTAATCTATATAATAATAAGACTGTAAAAAAACTGTCTGTACATTGAAAATATAAAAAAAAAAAAATTGGGGGTTGTTTAGAAACAGTAATAGCACGAATCCAAAAAAAAAAATCTGTCTGTTTGTCTGTTTGTCTGTACACGCTAATCTTCGGAACTACTCGACGGATTTGAATGATTTTTTTTTGTTGTATAGGTAATAAGTCTGGGCAAAACATAGGCTAATAATAATTTAATATATAATAATGTATCTTGGAAACTTGAACACCTGATGCAGAACCGCAACAGACCAGCTAAACTATAAGAGATACAAAAATGGTACCATAGCAAAAATTGTTCCACGTAATGAGCATTTTCTGCGAAGAGAATAAATTTGAAGATCTGGAACAGCTGATGTGGAACTCCAAAAGCCCAGCCACACTATAACATATATAGGAATGACGTCTTAGCAAGAGTTGTTCAGACTGATAAGCACTCTCTGTTGACGTATAAAAATTGAAGATGTGGAACACCTGTCGTGGAGCTCCAAGAGCCCAGTAACACTATAATATATATAGGAATAACGTCTTAGCAAAAGTTGTTCACCCTGATGAGCACTCTCTGTTGACGAATAAAAATTGAAGATGTGGAACACCTGTCGTGGAGCTCCAAGAGCCCAGTAACACTATAACATATATAGGAATGACGTCTTAGCAAAAGTTGTTCAGCCTGATGAGCACTCTCTGTTGACAAATAAAAATTGAAGATCTGGAACACCAGATGTGGAAAATTAAGCTATCACTAATTTCACTGTATTTCTACCAAAGGGTATCGTATTACCCAGAACTAACTGGGTTGTGGAGGGCAGATAGACAGTCGTTCTATGTAAAATACTGGTATTCAGCTGCATCCGGATGTACTGGAAGCCGAACCTAACAGCACTACATATTATAACACAATGTTCTCCGCCGCGTCTATCTGTCTGTTCGCGATAAACTCAAAAATGACTGCACTGATTTTCATGTTGTTTTCTTAAATAGATAGAGTGGTTCTCGAGGAATTTTTTAGTATATAATTCGTCAAGTTTTTGTACAGATAGGCTAAAATATAATGATATTTGTTGGAGGTGTTGGAAAAAAATAAGCCGTCTGGGGGAGCTTTCAACGAAAACGATGCCCTTTAAGATATAACAAAATGATGAATGGTAGAATTGTATATCTTATATAGGTCTACAGAAAAAACCACTATGGCTTATGTCTATCTCTTAAGGATAATATACTATATCCATTTTAATACTTTGAAAATGGGCAAACTAGGTTCCCATGAGTTGAGGGAATGGGATCATCATGATTACTTTTGGTCGCGATAACCGATATCCACGCAGGCGAAGCCGCGGGCATCAGCTAGTAGTATATTAAAGCATTGAAAAATAAGCTCAATAAGATTAAAGAGTCTATGCAACAAATTGAAGCTAGCGAGATAAGTGAAGTTGACACTGAAATTCTTCACTGAGCTTCCGCCCGCGGCTTTCATTTTTTTTTACATAATATTTTAATAAACTAATTGTTGCCCGCGACTTCGCTTGCGTGGAAATTATCATGTGTATGTGTGAGAAAAAAATGCCTGTGCTATTACAGACTATAATCTATCTCTTGCGTTGCGTTGCGTGATTAACAAACATCCATCCATCCAAACTTTCGCATTATAATAGTACCTAGTAAAATGACTTTCTTTAAAAACTTTGCTTTTAATTTTTTGCTTATGACTGAGTTATTCTGATGTATTATATTGCTGCAAAGTTATTAGTTTTTGCGTGAAAGAGTAACAACGAAAAACATAATTACATACATGGATAGATAGCTATAGATGGATACATTCTAACTAACTTTTAATTATTATAAGTTATCTTTAATTATTATCTACTCTATTGTTGTTTTATTGTTTGTTTGTATTATATTGTGTTGTAGTGTTGTTAAGTTTTTTGGTAATAATCAAGTTATGTAGGTAACAATAAAAGTTAAATATTTTCATTTGCAAATATTTTTCATTTAACCTTTTAAAACGTTTGTATAATCCTTTAGATTTAATCAGTAGTGTGAAACCATGACTAAATTAGTCTTGTCGACGAATCCTTATTTGGTGAAAGATTCTGTCGTCGATTCCCTTATGAACTAAACGTTCTGTCGACGAAACGTTCGTAGTGGAAAGGTTCTGTCGTTGAAAAACTTAAAAACGAAACATTCTGTTAGCGGCGGCGGCGGCGGCTCATCCAGCGGAGAAACGTTTGTCGGAGTTAAGTTTCAGAATCAAATAATAAACCATTTGAAAAAAATTGTGTATTATTTTCACCTGTTTTTACTCAAGATACTCCTCGGTATCTGACCGGTTGGGGTCCTTTATACAGGGTGGATTTTTTCAACATCACTTGGAGGGAAGTGCTCTAAATACTGGAGATAGCGTATAGTGGATTGACACGCAGGGTATCCCTGGCACAAAACTCCGTGCCACGCTCCTCGGAGCCGCAACCAGGACCAAGCGGTCTGGGAACGGCGAAGAGGGTGCGCCCGGACGATACGGCTTCGCCGAGCACGCTCCAGGGGGATGCCAAGCGGGTCAAAATCCAGACCGCTCAAGGGGAGCAGAGAACCTACGCACGGGCCTCAAAGGACATTCCCACGCGGCTCGCCGTAGCGACTTGCCTCTCGCCTCCATCCCGCGACATGACCCCTGACGAGGCGGAGCACATCAAGCTCAGCTTTAAAGACCTCGTCATGGACACCGACCCCTCCAAGCCGCTCCCGGCCTTCCGCGGTTACCCACGGGTAGCGGACGGCACGGTTCAGATGTGGTGCGAAGACGACGGCGCCCAGAACTAGCTAACTGAAAATGTCCCGAAAATTAGACTGCCCAACACAGACGCGACCCTGAATGTTATGAAACAGTCCGACGTACCAACCCGTGTCCGAGCAGCGCTTTTCGTGCCCAGATATAATGGGGACATAGCGCGGCTCCAAAGTATCCTCATTCGTCAGAATACTTGGTACGACATAGGGAGGTGGTCACTGTACAGGGCGACTTCAGTCGGTGGGGATAAACATGGGACTTTTCTGACCCTGGGTATCCCACCGGAGGAGGTCGTAAAGGTCTTGGGGAGGGAGCGGCGGGTATCGTACCTACTTGGGTCGATATACGTGTGCTTTTTCCCCAATACCGAACCCTCTGACCCCTAGACCGAGACCACAGACCCTGCACTGACACGGCCGGGACCGACGGTAGATCTGACCATGACCCAACTGGAGGAGGAGATGGCCAGAACGGCGATGGCTGATGCCGACGCCGTGAGCATGCCTACCTCACCACCAGGGTGGACAGACCACCTGTTCGCCTCGTCACCATCACTGAGCGACGACCGGTATGGGCTGGAGGACGGGGGGGACCTATCCGATGGATCCGTCTCCTCATAACTCCACTCCACCACCGCCGGCGCCCACATCCGCTCCCCTAAACATCATCCAGACAAACCTCCAGCATAGCCAGACAGCCACGGCTGGAGATGAAACCCCGAACCATTGCACTGATCCAAGAGCCGTGGATCCGAAATAACAGGATATGTGGCCTTGGAAACATTGGAGGTAAGCTGATCCTCGACATACAGGGCACAGAAAAACCACGAACCTGCGCCTATATACCCAAGGTGTACCTAGCACAACACTAACACAATCATGTTCCAGAGACCTCCTGACGGCCGTCAGGCCCAAAACTGACGGCGACGCACCTGACATCGTCCTAGCCTCGGTCTATATGCCAGGCGAAGATGTAGACTGCCCACCAAAAGAGATGGCCGACCTGGCAAGGTACTGTGAGGACGCCAACCTGGACCTGGTCATCTGCACAGACTCGAACGCCCATCACCCGCTTTGGGGTTGCAACAAAGCCAACACTAGAGGTGAGGTATTCTCCACTAACCTTAACATCGTAAACCGTGGTTCGGAACCCACTTGGGTCACAGCTCGCGGACAAACAATAATTGACCTAACACTGGCTTCAGAAAGCGCGGCAAAACTTATATTCAACTGGCACGTATCCAACGACCATAGAAGGATTCGTTTCTCACTAGAAGCTAACACAAAAAAACCAAAACCTAGGCGTAATCCGCGCCGCACCAACGTGCCCGGCCACAGGCGGCTTCTGGCCACACTGCTAACACGGCACCAAACACCCCTAGTTTTAACGGATCCCAAACAACTTGAGGACACTGTAACAAAACTCTCAGAATGCATAATAGAAGCCTATCAGGCCTGCTGCAAGCTACCAGAGCCAAACACCAAAAGCAGGGGAAACTCTTGGTGGAATGCAGAACTCAGCAAGCTCAGGCAAGCGATGCGCAAAAAATTCAACAGAGCTAAAAACTCCAGGCTCCCAGAGGACTGGGACCTATATAAAAAGACACAATACTCCTTCAAGAAACAAGTCAGGACCGCCAGCAGGGCGGCCTGGCGGAAATTCTGTGAGGACATTATTTAAAAAAAAAGAAATTAAAATTAAAAAATTATCAATAAAAAAAAGCAAAATTCACAAAATCTCTACATAGTAAGTATCAATGTAAGAACCTTTCTATCGGACAGCAAAATAGAAGAACAAAATACGCGGTTATATCAATAAAATGGGATATTATAGGTTTAAGGCGCAAACCCACCGCGGTGCATGCTGTGCACGGGCCCGCGGCGTATTTTAGTTGCTTGGATTCATTTGTTTGACAACGTGGGTCTACGTTTCCAGTTCAGTACACACTACACAAATCACAACTATGTACAACTGTAGCGTACGTGGCCCATCACGGCATAGTCGTGGGTTAACATTCGTGTATAGCGTGTACCGCATGCATAGCGTGCACGGCGTTGACAGCGTTGAGCCATGTGAGCGCCTTATTCGAGCAAGCCACGCATGTACTAATGACGTCAATTGATGCACAGCGTGTCCGTAGTTTGTAGTAGAGACGATCACATACATTTTCTTGCAAAGCGAAGCTTAACACACGTGCGAAGCCTATCCGTGCGCCACGGTGGGTATGCGCCTTTATGCGAAACTAGGAGAGAAACGAAAACAATAGAACACACCGATTTTATCTTATTTCATGCATCGCGATCTTGATTTTTCAATAACATCATCATCATTTACATAGCCATCTCTTTAGAAACTATGTTGGGGTCGGCTTCTAATCTAAGCGGAGGCAGCTAAATATCAGTATTGTACACGGACGTCGCTCCATGTAAAACACTGGACTACATGGAGCGACAGCGACGGCCTTGTGATTTGAAGCGGCCGACTGCCTCTGACACCATGGTCTTTCTTGCAGTAAGAGTGAAGGTCATATTGCGCGGCGCGCTAGCATTAATTATCTCATCGGCCGTGCTCTTGCCACCGCCGGGGAGCCAGCTGTCTTAGAACCCAATGGAAAAGCGAGCGTCGATGGGGAGAGACCAGATGGTGGACCGTAATGCCGTGGAAGTTGGGTAGGCCTTTGGTGTGGGATGCAACTTGCGTCGAAGCCCTCGCGCCATCCCCTTTTCCTAGCAAGGTGGGCTGCGCTGGGGCGGCTGCTGCAGGTGCTGAACATCTCAAACGGCGCAAATACAATAACTAATTCTTTTTCCGTTTATATACTTGTACACATTTTATTTCCTTTATTTATTTATATAAATATTCATTACATTTTAAATATTTAAATAAAAAACAACATAAAAAAAACATTTAAAAATATAAAAAATAGTAGCCCACCAGCATTGGGAACAGGGTCCGAGCTACCGGTGGTCAGGGATGTTGACCTCCTGACAATACGCGCCGTGTCCAGAAGTACTGCTTTCTGAATCAATCCCTTGATCCAGCTGCCAAGCGAGAGCCTCCTCAGATGTTGGTCGAGGCTCTTGCCTATTAAGCCATTGGCCGACACGACTATCGGCACAATGACTGCTGGTGCAATGGTCCACCTTTAAGGACTAAGTGCGGAAACCAAACCCTTAATAGATAATAGTCTGCTGTACTCACGTCCCACATGTCGACAACCTCGCGAGCCAGATCTAGATACTTGAATTGATTATCTTTCTCTGCTTTCACGAGGTTCTCGTCATGGGTGACTGTTATATCAACAATCATTGCGCGACGCTCCAATCGATCTATCACTACAATGTCGGGCTTATTGGCAACAATAGTCCTGTCAGTGATGATAGATCGATCCCAATACAATGTGACATTACCATTATCAAGAACTGGGTCGGGCACATACTTTTAGTATGGCTCTTCTGATTCCACAAGGCTGTACTTCAAAGCAAGTTGCTGGTGGATAATCCTGGCAACGAGGTTGTGTCTATGCAAGTATTCTCCGTTAGCTAGACTAGAACATCCAGAAATAATGTATCAGTTCGATTCTCCCGGACGGTGGCATGCCCGACATATGTCAACCGTGCCATCCTTTACAAGTACACATTATTATTACAGATCTATAAATTGTAGTTTGTTAATTATCTTCAATGTTTCCGTAACTAGAAGCATCCTAGGCAGAAACTAGTTCTGTAGAACAAAAAAAAAAAATGTTTACAGTGACGGTAAGATCAAACGGCTTCGGCAACGGCTTCGTTAAGGGTGCATTTACATTCCGGAAAGATAGTGCGATTAGTTTCCATCTGGGCCAATGAGTTCCTGACATAAGTTTTTGGTTTCAGATGAGTGACTCTAAGTCTGACGAATCTGTCCTCGATGCTCAGCATGGAAATTTCTTTAAAGAAATTTACAAAGTCCTGAAGCGAATGAAGCATGGTATAGCCTACATTTGTCGCGAACTAGAGGCTGAGAAAAGGAGTATATTCAGCCACGAAATTCCAAAACGGAAAGCACAAGAGGCTAAACAAAAAGAAAGCATTGATCGCGAAATTCAAAATATAAAAGCACAAGAGGCTACAGAAAAAGAAAGAATTGATCGCAAAATTCAAAATATGAAAGCAGAAGTGGCTAAAGAAAAAGAAAGAATTGATCTCGAAATTCAAAATATGAAAGTAGAAGAGGCTAAAGAAAAAGATAAGTTTGATCGCGAAATTCAAAATATGACAGCAGAAGTGGCTAAAGAAAAAGAGAGTATCTGTGCCGAATTTCAAAATATGCGGAAAGAAAGGAATAAAGAGATAAAGAAACTTCAAGAAGAAAATGATGATTTGAAGACAAAAATGGCCATAGAGCAAAAATCTATAGAAGAGGCCATTGATACATTAAACACTGAAAGGGCTAAATTGCAAGAGAAGCTTCGAGTTTTGAAAGAAAAACTGAAAAAACAAAATGAAACAGAAATTAATTAAATGAAATTGCGAGAAGCTGTGGTGAGTAGTGAACAAGCCTGGATAAGAATAAATATTGAAGAAATGCGTAACGAGTTAGAAGATCTTAAAGGAATCGAAAAGAAAATTCTAAGTATTGGACGAGACAGGGCACAGAAGAAAAATATTATTGCAAATAAAATTAAGTTATTGCAACAACACGAACATGAGAAAGCAAAAGAAATTAAAGCTGAACTTAAAAAGATGAAAGTAGAAGAAGTTGTGGCAAGAATCAATATAGATAAGGATGTTAAAGCATTGGAAATAAATTTAAACACACAGCAGAAGACGAATTTAACAAAAATTTGCAATCTATGGAAGAATTCATTGCTCAGAAAAGAAATAAAGAAATTATTTTAATGATGAATTTAATTCTCAACAATAAGAAAAATATCATGGAACATACCATTAAACCATTGAGAAATAAGTTCGATAAGATTAAAGAGAAAATGGAAGAGAGCTTTAAGTTCATGCAAGAAATTGAAGCTAACGAAATAAGTGAAGTTGACACTGTATTCAAAACATGAATTATGTTTAGGCTATTGAGAACTAGCTTCCGCACTAGGCTTTCATTTTTTTTTGTTGTTTTTGTCTTTTCCCATTCTATTTGGGGTCGGCGCAACACGTTTTCTTTTTCCGTTCTCCTCTGTCAGACGTCATATCATTCCTCACACAATCCATCCATCTTTTTTTTGGCCTTCCTTTCCCTCTCCATCCATCAACATTCATGTCCATCACTTTTTTTATCACATGCGTTTCATGTCTCCTCATAACATGTCCATACCAAGACAAACGACTTCCTTTCAGTTTTTTTTTTGTATTAGAAGAAGTTTGAAAATACCGCACTTTCAAACTTCCTCTAATATATTCATTCCTTAGTTTATCTCTTCACACATCCATCTTAACAATCTCATCTCCGCTACATGCAATCGTTTTTCATCCATATTTTTCATAACCCAGCATACTGATCCATACAGTTTTTTTTTTACAAAATATTGTAATAAACTAATTGTTGCCCGCGACTTCGTTTGCGTGGAAATTATGATGTGTATGTGTGAGAAAAAAATGCTTGTGCTATTCCAGACTATAATCTATTTCTCCTAGATCAGTTCAGCCGTTCTGGCGTGATTGAGTAACAAACATCCATCCATCCAATGTTTCTCACTTATAATATTAATAAGATTAAAGATGAAATACAACAGGACGGAACAAAAAAAGTTGTCAGCTTGCACATCGTGACTCAGCATTATGCTGTGCTATGGGGGCCCACAGCACAGCGCTGGTTTTCAGTGGTCACTCGTGAACAAAACGCACGGAAGTCAAGCCAGCATAAATATTTGATTACATAAATAAAAAAATAAAACAAACAGTACCTACTATTGGTTTAAATCTTATTTTAATACTAGGCTGTATGCTTTGATGTCTTTGCCTGTTGTAATACTTGACAGCGCTACATTCTTTTTTATCTGTCTGTCATTTGTGATACTTTCTGTGCAATGTATGTGGTCTAACTAATTAAATGTTATATTCAGTTTAAACACAAAGAAGTCTTATTTATTAACCTAATCTCAATAGGTTATGGGCCCAGGTCCACGTAAATTAAGTTGGTGATAAATAAAGAGCAAAGAAAACAGAAAAGTATTTTTGAAATTTTCCGACAGCAGAATCGTATTTTGTTTTTTCCAAAAATGGAGTATGGAAAGATGAACCTAGAAAAATTCAATGGAACGAATTTTAAACAGTGGAAATTCCAAATAAAATGTGCCCTCCGTGCAAAAGGGTTAGATATCAACACGCCAAAACCAGAAGGAAATGCGGTTCAATGGAATAAAGATGATGGAATGGCAATGTTTGTATTAACATCTGCTATGGATTTAAATCAAATAGCACTCATCGAAAATTGCGAATCAGCGTTTGAAGTGATGACCAAACTGGAGTCCATTTATGAACAAAAATCTGAGATGACTAAAATGATGATACATGAACGTTTTTATCAATATAAAATGTCATTGGCAGATAGCATTGCTCAGCATATAGCTAAAGTAGAAAGCTTAGCTAAGCAACTGAAAGAAAGTGGAGAGGTTATTAGTGATACTGCGATCATAACAAAGATACTGAGTTCACTACCTCCCAAGTACAGATCTCTACGCCAGGCTTGGATGTCACTTGACACTGAGAAGCAAACTGTAATTAATTTAACAGCTCGTTTGCTAGATGAAGAGGCCAGCTTGAATGTAGAAGAAGATAATGAAACTGCATTATTAGTAGCAAAACAAAATATAAAAAAGAAAAAAGTTCCGGAAACAAAAACAAATGAAGAATTCAATGAAAAGTCACATCGCTTTACATGTTATAACTGTGGGAAACGTGGTCATTATGCAAGAGATTGCCGTGCTCCTAAACAAAATCTGAAACAACAAGGAGAAAAGAATAAAATGTTAGCTTTCAATGTAGCAAATATAGATTGGAAAAATAAGGATAAAAGTCTAACATGGATATTAGACAGCGGTGCCTCAGCTCACATGTGTTATAAACGTGAAAATTTTGCTGAATTGTATGAGTATACAGGATCTCCACTGAAACTAGGAAACCAAGATGCTGTAGAAGTGATTGGCCAAGGAAATATATTGATAGACAAGTGTGTCAATGGACAGTGGGAGACAAGTATCCTGAAAAATGTTCTTTATGTACCAAAATTGAGAAGAAACCTATTTTCTGAAGGAGTAGTGACAAGACAAGGGTATAATATTGTGAAGAAACAAACTGATGCTTTGATATACAAAGATAATATAATAGTGCTGTGTGCATCTCTACAAAGTAACAACTTATATGAGTTAAAAATGAAAACACATCAAAATCCAGTATGTAATGTAGTGCAAAAATTGGATCTTAAAACATGGCATGAACGTTTAGGACATTTGAATGTTAAAGAAATACAGAAAATGTGTAGAAACAATGTGATTACTGGTGTGGACTTATCAGATTGTGACAAGTTTGTATGTGAGGGTTGCGCTTATGGTAAGCATGCTCGTCAACCATTCAAGAAATCAAACAGAGGATCACAGCAACCAGGTGATGTTGTATACAGTGATGTCTGTGGACCATTCAGTGTGCTGTCTGTACAAGGTATGAAATATTTTGTTATTTTTAAAGATGCTGCTACAAGTTTTAGATATGTGTACTTTATAAAGAATAAATGTGATGTGTTAAACTGTTTTAACCCATTCAGTGCCCAGAACCCAGCATATGAGTCGAAAAATAATTTGTTTGTTCGCGAAAATCCGTATCCGTAGCTATGGACTCGCTAGTTGGGTTCTGGGCATGAATACAAGTCATCTATAGTTCATTATAACGACGACTCGGATTCGGGTTGTGGGCACGCGAACGAAATTCACGAAGTTTTCGCAAAGTACTGGGCAGTGAATGGGTTAAAAAATATAATTCAATGATGAAAAACAAGTTTTCACATAGTGTACGCATATTACACACTGATAATGGTGGAGAATACACAAGTAAAGAATTTAGAGAGTATCTTGACTGCGAGGGTATTTCTCATGAGCTCACTGCCCCTTACACGCCTGAACAGAATGGCCGGGCAGAAAGAGAAATAAGAACAATAGTTGAAAGTGCTTGTTCCATGCTTTATGCCCGTAACATACCACTCAATCTATGGGCAGAAGCAGTAAATTGTGCTGTTTATTTATTAAATCGCACATCTTCAAGTCAGACAGAAAATATTACCCCTATGGAGTTGTGGAGTGGTGTAAAACCTAGTCTGGATTATGTCAGTGTTTGGATGCGAAGGTTATGTTCATGTGCCTGATCAGCTGAGAAAGAATTTGACTGTAAAAGTCGTAAAATGATGTTAGTTGGGTATGATAATTCTAACTACAAAATGTATGATTCAATAACAAAAAGAATTACAATCTCAAGAAATGTTATTTTCAATGAACAGAAAAGTCCTGAAATAAAACAGAATGAAGCTCAAATTTTTATAGGGGATGATAGTGAACAAAATGTTGAAGAGGTTTTAGATAACACTGAGTTGACTGAAAGTGATGACAGCACACATACTGCCATTGATGAAAGTGATGAGACCTATGAACCTTCACAAGAAATTGATGTAATTGACATAGGTCGTTCAAATATGACTTTGCGATCACATAGAAACAATATTTTTGAGGCAAATTTAATGGAGTTGGATGTACCTGTGAGTTATGATGAAGCAATTAATAGTAAAGATCGTAAGTTATGGCTTGAGGCCATAAATGAAGAATTAGAAGCTCATCATACCAATAACACTTGGAGTTTTGTGAATAATCAAAACCAGAGAACTGTAACATCAAAATGGGTTTTTAATATTAAAAGAACCCAAGATGGTAAAGTAGAAAGATATAAAGCTCGACTTTGTGCCCGTGGTTTCACACAAATTGAAGGGATAGATTATAATGAAATTTTTCACCTACTACAAGATATGAGTCAATAAGAATATTGTTATCTATCTCTGCTGAATATAATTGGAATTTAAGGCAATTAGATGTCAAGACAGCTTTCTTATATGGAGAGTTAGAGGAGGATATTTTTATGGTAATTCCAGATGGTGTGAAAGCACCAGAAAATAAAATATGTAAATTGAATAAATCCTTGTATGGCCTAAAACAAGCATCTCGTTGCTGGAATCAAAAATTTACTAACTTTCTATTGAAGTTTGGTTTTGTTTATTTATTTATTTATTTAAACTTCATGTACAAGAGTGGTACATAGGCGGACTTAATGCCACAAGGCATTCTCTACCAGTCAACCTTTGGGTCAAATAGGACAGCATTGTGGTAGAGTACAAAAACAACAAATAAACAAAAAACCATTTTGCAAATAGTAGTGATACACATAAACGGATACTTACTAATACATATATATAAAGATATAATAAACTAATATATATTATAATACATACAAATAGCCTGAAATACGAGAAACCTTATAATAATTACCATGTCTCCAGTGATGACTAGGTAGTAAGGAATTTAATCAGACTTTAAATAAAACTTCCGAACTGCCCTTTTGAAAGCCATTTTGCTTTCAGCTTTTTTAATGTCAAGGGGTAGCGCATTCCAGAGTCTAATTGTTGAGATAGCGTAAGAAGAGGACATGAAACCAGTACGGTGAGAGGGAATTTGAAGGAGTAGGTTTTTAGAAGCTCGAAGGTCACGACTGTGAGAACTGCCCAACACTTTGAAATATTTTTTTAGGTACTTGGGAGCACAAGGATCGTTTATAATAGTGAAGAGCATGCAGAGAGATCTGAGGGACCTCCTGAGTCGGATAGGCAGCCATTTAAGCTGAGAACGGTACGAAGAGATGTGATCGTATTTACGAAGGCCAAAAATGAAACGAATGCAATTGTTGAGAAGACGATCCAATTTGTTTAGAAGTTCTTGGGATAAATCAGAGTAACAAACATCAGCATAGTCAATAATGGGAAGCACAAGTGACTGGATCAAATTTAATTTAGTGCTAGATGGGAGGAAATTTTTAAATCTATAGAGAGACCGCAGTGAGTAAGTAACTTTCTGGCTGACCTGAGCTACCTGCTTATGCCAACTGAAAGTCTCATCAATATACAGGCCCAAGTTCTTTACGTGAGGTGAGAGAGGGATTACAGAGTTGCCGAACATAAGCGGCATTAGCTGGCTAGTATCCAGATTTCTCAAATAGAACGAACTACCAATGAGAAGGGCCTGGCATTTCTCGACGTTGACAGCAACCCCAAATTTGCCAGACCAATCTCCGATAGTTCGAAGATCAGCATTAAGTTTTGAGATGCAACTATCGAGGTTGGCGACGTCGGATTGATTGATTTGATTTTTTGTTCAGTCACAAGCAGACAATTGTGTATTTGTTGGCAACTTTAATGGTATTAAAGCATTATTAATTCTATATGTAGATGATGCTTTAATAATGTCACAATCAAATTCCATATTAGATGAAATTGTGAATTATTTAAAGCAAGGATTTAATATAAGAGAGTTAATTTTAAATCGATTTGTTGGTTTAGAAATTTTAAAAACTGATCATTCTGTTTGTATCAGTCAAAGACAATATATTGAACAGTTAATAAATAAATTCAATATGAGTACTGCACACCCTAGCAGTACACCAGTTGATGTTAATGTTCAGATTACTAAAAATAAAGACAATGAGCAGATTAATTTTCCTTACAGGGAAGCTATAGGGTCGTTATTGTTTTTATCTACAGCAACTAGGCCAGATATTTCATATGGTGTTAATCTGTTAAGTAGATATATTAATAATCCGAGTGTACATCATGTTAATCAGCTTAAGAGAATAATTAGATATCTTATTAAAACTAAAAATGTTTGTATTAAGTATCAAGGTCAGGAAAGTTTAATTGGATATTCAGATTCAGATTTTGCTGGGGACTTGGATACAAGAAAATCAACCACTGGTTATATTTTTATGTTAAATGGTGGACCTGTATCTTGGTCTAGTCAAAAACAACCTTGTATTGCCTTATCAACAACAAGCTGAATTTGTGGCTGGTTGTGAAGCTGCCAAGAATCTTTTATGGTTAAGACAGTTTTTCAAAGAAATTGATGTCATTCAAAATTGCACAACTCTGTGTATTGATAATCAGAGTGCAATTAAACTTATAAATAATCCTGTTTATCATAAAAAGACAAAACACATTGATGTTAAGTTTAATTTCATTAGAGAAAAAGTTAAAAGAAAGTTAATTGTTATTAAGTATGTGCAAAGCTCAGATCAACTGGCTGATATTTTTACTAAGGCTCTGCCTACTGTTAAATTCGAACGTTTAAGAGATGAAATATTGTCAGTTATGTAAGTTTTGTTTAATAAAAGCAGGCAAATTGAGATTTATGTTTATAAAATTTAGTGGGAGTATTGGAGTAAATCTTATTTTAATACTAGGCTGTATGCTTTGATGTCTTTGCCTGTTGTAATACTTGACAGCGCTACATTCTTTTTTATCTGTCTGTCATGTGTGATACTTTCTGTGCAATGTATGTGGTCTAACTAATTAAATGTTATATTCAGTTTAAACACAAAGAAGTCTTATTTATTAACCTAATCTCAATACAGACTACATGAATCCAGAATTGGTCAGTA
Source organism: Lycophotia porphyrea (assembly GCA_950005105.1). Classification (NCBI taxonomy): domain Eukaryota; kingdom Metazoa; phylum Arthropoda; class Insecta; order Lepidoptera; family Noctuidae; genus Lycophotia; species Lycophotia porphyrea. Next base: position 15,911,390 of record OX465402.1, read on the forward strand.
TTATCTACTAGGTAAGGTAATTATTTAGTACAAGAAACAAAATCTTACAATATATGTCATTTGAAATGATAACAGTTATTATTTATAATTTTTATTGGTAAAAAGTAAAAATTTTTGTTACATACATTGTTACATAGATAAAAATAATATAAAGACACTTACTGCTAGAAACTCGTTTATTAAGATGCGTGTACGCCGACGTCTTCTTATATTCTGCAGTGTTGTCAGTGTTGTGGAAGAGGTGGATGGTTGAGGGGTGTCTGGTGGTGAGTTAGGTGGCAGCAGTGAAGTGGCTGGAGGCGGCGTTGTGGCTGGAGGCGGTGATCTGGCTGGAGGTGGTGATGGTGAAGTGGCTTGAGCGGGTTGAGCTGCAATGGTCTGAAATAATAATTAAAAAGTTATATTAACATAATATCATAAGATAGTATTAACAACATAACATTTAATAGACACTGCCGTTACCGCTCCTAACTGAGTCTCCCTTTGACCTGCCATACCATAGGCACTCTCTGTGCCTATAATATTTAAAATCTTGAGACTAGTCTCGGAGAGTGTGGGAATTATGGTTTGGTTGCCTGTTAGAACACGGGCTGCATTGGCGCGACCACCATCAGCCCGCGCCTTTTTTTTTAGATCTCTCCAAGTCTAAAACACAATTAATCACACAAATATTATGGGTATAAAGCTAAGGATAAGGAATGTGTTGTTTTGTTTATCATCTTCTTGAAGTCGATTAAAAAGTTATTAGGTAAATAAAATACCGTCCGCCACTGTTCCACAGTCTTACTGGGTCCATATTCCTTTAATAAGTTTTGAACATGGACCCATTCCTCATCTTGGCGTTGTCGTCCTCGAGGCCCACTATATTCGCTATTGGCGAAATTGGTGTGGGTGGACATATAGTCAACCAACATCTCGATTTGGCGGGAGGTACTTCGCACGCTGTAAATAAATTGTTTTTGGTATGTGACTAAGGTTTCAACGCGTTCCACTTTGTATGGCAAAGATTTTTCAGACAATGTTGATACAATCCTGTTTTAAATATCCTCAAGGTTGGTTTTGTACTAATGGAGGACGAATTCCACACAACGCTGATAATCGGTAATCTGATTTATTATAAAAATTTACTTACTTCTTTCTCGCCATCATTAAAACTTTTTCTAAAAAATAAACATTAAAAAAATGTAATTATTAATTTAGTTTATTTTCGCACTGTTACTATAACAAAACAAGCTAAATCTTTCCAATGTTTCATTATTAATATATAGTCCAAAATAATTTACTTTGTTTATCAACAATCAACAATTCTTCATCCACAGATAACTCTAAAAAGTCTTCAATTTATCTATCCGCTGTCCGAGTCCGAAACAGATTAAAAACTATACGAGTAATACGTTTCATTGTTGCTTTGAGTTACGTTCAAAAGGTTTTAAAACTTGTGCATTTGACGCATTATTTTGGGTAATTAAATGTACTAATGTTATCGCAGGATTCGTAGAATCACACTTCACCATGAACTTAACTGGTTATTAGCTCCATTCACTTCACACTTATATTATAAAGTTTGTATGTGTGTATGTTTGTTACCCTGTCATGCAAAAACTTCTAAACGGAGTTGGATTAACACAGATAGTTTATAACCTGGATTTACACATACTTTATCTCAGTAGTGTGATCCCGTGGGATAACTATCGAACTCCACGCGGGCGAATCCGCGGGCATGTGCTAGTTAGTAGATCTACATCAATCTATATAGCTACTTCCCAGTTGCTATGGGAATAATTTATATATCTTTGAAACTCTAGTCTACGGGTCACCCCATGTTCGGACGGAAGACATGTCGAGTTGTTTAGAAAGCGTTTTGTCTATTCTTGGTAGAATAGAGATGGAATTGGTCATGCTACGCGTGCTGAAATGAATGAAAATTTGAATTTCGCGGGCTACCCTGGCGCTTCCCCCTTATGGTGATTGCGTCAGGGTAAGTAAGTTCATTTAACCCTATTAAATGAAATATTCATTGAATAGGGTTACCTACTTGAACTTACGAGGGTTATATTGACGACGTGTTACTGGTGCGCCCTCATTTTTCATCAGCATACAACCTTTTTTTTTTTTTTTTTACGGATGGGAAATCATCAAATGACTTCTCCCGCTCTGGGCAGAGCGGAAGGGAGTGTCAGACTTGTACTGACTAAAACCCATCCATGTTCCTTCCTTGCCCTTTGTGTTCCAGGGCCGCGGTATCTCTTTCGAACAGCCCGCAGCCCTGGCAGGCATCGGCCCTTGCGGGCCCCTCCCTATTTGCTGACATCTCTTTGAGGCGCGCGTGGAACACGAACGCGGCGTCAACACGGCCTGTCGTCAAAAGACGGACGGACGGCGAGCTAGCCCATTACTCTCCGTCCACAGGTGCGCGTCTACGGTGGCCGGAAGCCACCACGTGACCCCCGACGCCCGAGGCGTCTCCCGCGGCGGCTGGGACGAGAGGTTCTCTCCCTCTCACGCTCCGCCACCTCCTTCGCTAGCATGACTGCTTCGCAGAAGGAGGTGACGGCGTCCCATTCCCTTTCGCTCCGATCAGCATACAACCTGACAATGACCTGCAAGTTACAAAAAACGTAACAAAATTTGAATTTTGCGGGCTACTTTGACGCTTCCACCTTAAATGCTAAATTCGAGTTTGACTATTGTAGTTCTCAACTCCAAGTCAGGGTTACCATGGTATTGTAATATCATTGAAGACACAGGACACTACATTTTGAATCGATAGCTAACTAATAAGTAATTAATAAAAATTTAGCTTATTGTGGCCCAAAAAGCTCAATTTTTTCGTATGCTGCTTCGCCTGGTAATTATTTCCTTTGGTGTAAATCGGCTGTCTGCGGTAATATCACCATCTAATTGAAGTTAGATTTTTATCCTGTTTAAAGTAACTTGTACTATTGAATGATTTCTAAATGGCGCTTCTTTTAAATTTACATTATATATCCCCGCCGCTGCCCCCGCGTGCTTATAGCCTAAGGCGGCTAGCTTTTAAAAATGCTACGCGGGACATTTGGGCTTGACGACGTGGGGGGGGGGGGGGGCTGAGGGCGTAAGGGTTTCCACTTATCCAGTATCTTGGTCCAATGTACATTTGATCAAAGAAATTGGATGACTTTATAAAATGTATTGAATGGGATTGTATTGTTAATCTGTCATTTATAATATTGGACCAAGACATTGGAAGAGTGGAATACCAAGATAAGAAACTTTCAAACAAACTACATATTTATTTTTTTATTTAAAATCGTATTTGGCTGGCTGGCAACGCCCGCCGCCCGCCGCTTCACAGCGCGCGCGCTTGCAGTGCTGCCACCCGCGCCTTATTTAAAAAATAATTAATTTACCGATGCGTGACATGCGGGACGGAAAAGACGAATTACGGGACAATTTTATTAAAAATTGCGATTACGGGACGGTTGACCGCCTTATAATATAGCCACCATTCAGACGGCGAAGTGAACGCATGTCGCGTCGGGCAAAATTAGGAATTTTTATATTTTTTACAAAGTGGTATATAAACTATAGATTCGTTACCCGCGCTCTGTAGTGGCAACATAAATACCGGACAATTGTCCTAAGTCCCTTTAGTCGCGTACCGACCAGTGCCGCAGCTGCACGTAATACTAAATTAACTTGTGTGAATAACTTCCACAAAACCAAAAACGAAATGCCATTCTGTGTTTTAGGAAATGTAAAAATTATTCTGCAATAAATAAAGATAAAAAAGTATCATTTCATTTGTAGGCATCAAGAAAAATGTATTTTTTTTTTTTCGATGCAGGAGGCTGGGGCCAAGCCGGCGTCAACTTCAGGCACCGGCTGAGCATGCACCACACAATGGCAACGTAACTAAAGAAATATATTTATCTCTCTCTAACAACAGGAATTCCGTAGACGACATTTAATGTTCTTTCTCTTTCTCTCGCTACCGATAAGTTTTACGCTGTTTTCGAGTGCCGTGATTTTCATGCATGACGCGTCTATTTATAATACGTCATTAGTTTTACCGTGGTTTTTGTCACAGTAACATTGTCTTTCCCGTGGGTATCATTCCTGGGTAAGTATACGAAATGTTTATATTAATCGTATATTATCTAATAGCATAACTGATTTGCAATGAGGCAATCAGTAGAACATTCTGAAATATCTTATACGGTACATGCTAAAGTGAAATTTCTGGATTTTATCATTACCAAGGTGATCATTACCATGGAAGACTATCTCCACTTATCCTGCAAAGAACTTGCATGTTTAAATGTTTGCCTTTATCCTAACTGATTTGTTATGACGTAATAAGTAGAACTTTCTGGAATATCTTATACGGTACGTGCTTGTGGAAATTTCTGGGTTTTGTCATTACCATGGATTGCCGTGGACTCTTCAATCCGCGGTAATGACAATGATTCCATGATTTCCATGGTAATGACAATGATTTCATGGTAATGACATAATGGGGAGTCACACGCAAAGCTGTTTGTAGATGGCGCTCTGAACGACTGTACATTGTTTACGTTAGATCTCTAGTGTATCGTTGTAATTTTTTAACAAAATACTGTTAATTAAGTACAAAATGTGACTGTATCTCAACTTAAAGATGAGCTTCGTAGAAGGAATGCGTCAATTGCCGGAAAAAAGGCTGATTTGATTGAAAGGTAAGCATTTTAAATATTTGAGGTTATTTTCCTTCTTCAAGCTTATTTATTATGATTTTTAGACTAAATCTATGATTTCTTTACAGACGAGAGAAAAATAAACAAACAAATCCATACAATTTGACAATCGTAGGTTATGTCAAATCAATGACAGACGGACAGTCGATCATGTGCCACCTAGCGTGATAAAAAGTTAGTTTTCCTCCCCATTCCATGGTAGTGACAGTGATTCCATGGTAATGAGTATCTACAACTATCCAGTAAAGAGCTTGCATTTTTATTTTTGCCTTTTATATCGGTGCACACTCTCCGTTAATTTTAGTGTCTGTTTTTTGCGCAAATATTTATCACATGATTATTTTAGTTTTTTATAATATTGATTGGTTCAGTGAATGAAGTAGATAAATATGCCGCGTAAAAAAAAAACAAGATAATAAAGAGGAATTGTTTTCAGATGCTGGTGAATGCTGTTTAAGAAAGCGATCATAATTGATGGGCTGGGTTGTCCCTCGATAGCTCTAAACTATAGATCGATAAAAATTAAAAAAGTTTATCATCCAAAAAACTGATAGTGATAGTTTCATTCTAACATTTTAGAAGGTTGTTTAATTTAAAGACATTGTTTTTTTTGATATTCAATTTGAAAGGTCTGCAGGTTAAACGATTTTTAAATTACCAATAATTTGTTTGCATTTGACATGTACAGTCACGCCAGTAGGTCAAGCTACCTGAAACTGTCAGATTTTCCCAATCAACCTTGAACCTAATGCTATTGCAATAAAGTCGAAAATCTATTAAAGAAATCTGATAGTTTGGTAGCTTGATATGCTGGCGTCTGTACAGACTGATCATTAAAAAATAAGATTATTTTTTATTCAAAGAATGCCAAATAAGCCAATATGTTTTTATTAAGATTTTTTCGAGAAGCAAAATGAAACTAATAAATAAATAATTCTGATCTATTATTCTTTAATACCTACTAATATTCTATTATTTTAGAAACAATCTGTAAAAGTCTCAATGCAGTATTCTTAGATGCTGCAAGAACTGTTCACTAATTGGAGATGAAACATTTGTCATTACCATGTGCTATGGTCATTACCAAGCGTGTTAAATGTCATTACCATGTGCTAATGTCATTACCATGTGCTAATGTCATTACCATGTGCTAACGTCATTCCCAAGCGTGCAAAATGTCATTACCATGACGCTTAAAACTTTGCGGGTCCATATTTTCACTAATATGGATCCTAAGAGGTGGCCTTCATTTTTTTTATAATCCTTGAACAAGAAACATTTAACTAAGATGAAGTTTGCGATTAAAAACAACATTTTTTTATATTTTTTAACAAACCGCCCAATTTACACTAAATGAAATAAATACCCTTGTCTAGTTGTATAAAGTCTTCATTTATCATCATAGACCATAAGAAAGCTCTAATTTTTTGAGCTAACTCTTCAATGAAGACTTCATTTATTGCGAACCAGAAAGCGCCATTTTTTTTAAAGCTAGCTTCGCTCGCTTAAATAAGAAGAGTCCTTCGTGCGCGAATCCGACTCACACTTGGTCAGTTTTTATTTTTTAGATAATATTACATACCTACTCATCGTCTTATCTATAACAATATTATCTAAGTACTTACCTACGTACTATATTTTGCATTTAATTGTGTACGTTCTAGTTGCACGGTTCAGTAAGATATCGGTATCTATCACAATGTACGTATGTTCCGTGTTTTCATACGTAAGCGGTCTGTGCTAAAAAATTCATTTTCATTCTTTGAAAGTTGTCACCCCGTGAAGTGCATTCTTTGCAAGCTGTCTACAGGATAATAAAAGTTGTTCAGTTATTCAAGGTATGTAATACTTATATTCTGTTGTAATGCTTATACCTAAGTACTTAAATTAAGATAGGAACTTTATTTTTCAATAAAATCATCTTCATCTGCCAAGCCTTTTCTCAAACTATGTTGAGGTCGGCTGCTAGTCTAAGGATTAACTAACCGGATTCAGCTAATGGTGCCGATTCCCTTGTTCACAAACTAAACTAAATTTAAGTTGAGTGCATCTTTTTCTTTCTATTTCATTATGAAAAGGACAGAAGATACATTTTAGTTTAGTCCTGTCAAATTAACCAGCGCCTAACACAAGTTTAGACGTGATTAAAAAGTTGACTACTAAAATTACATCAAATTACGTCAGGTTCTGACTAATTTGACAGGACTAAACTAAAATTTATCTTCTGTTCTTTTCTTAATGAAATAGAAAGAAAAAAAAAGGTATGTGTGCGATTCACACACGATAGAAGTGAAACTTCAGTAAATCGACAAAAGAATGAGATGAATATATATAACAAGGGTAGGATAATTACAAAGTTTAATTGTTTAAAAATGAAAGTATTTTGATTAATTTTAAAAGATATTTTATATTTTATTTAACATAATGTTACATAATCTATTGCTCAAGTTCCATATTTTCAGTTTCAACAAATGATACAAGAGGCTTATGATAACTAAAATACGATACAAATGTTTTAGTTTCAATTTGGTTGATATATCTTTGGAATACGGCATCTATTACCGTTTTTGATCTCGTAGTTGATTGAGTGCGATTGTTACATATTTTTAAATTAAATGTTGTATCGAGAAACTCAATCAAAGGAAGCGCTGTATCTGATGCAAAATTTATGTTAAAATCCCCACTTAAAATCATCGGAATTTTATCATAATTTTCCTTATCATAAACCTTCCTTATCATAAATAGGTATGTACCGAATGCTCTGCGTTCTAATTTGGTCAGCGTGAATTAACCTAAAGTAGTAGAAAGATAATATTTCAAATAGATAAAATAAACATTGACTAAATAGACATTTCCTATTGTGACCACACCCTAGCTATTATTGTTATATTCTCCATTAAGTAAACGAACTCCCCAGCACAAAGCCCGTCTATATTGTTATTATTCCTAACACATTTACTTGGTACCACGTTTTACCAACAGATGTCACTGTGCGCTGACGTCACGTTCCTGAATCGCGGTGTTAAGATTCTCCGGCGCTTGGTTGGGTGTCTCGCATCGAACAACTTTGATATGTCTGGTAGTGATGGGTCGTACTAGGCAAATCTTGGACTAGGTGCACCTAGGCCAAGTCCGTACAAATACTCGATCCAAATACCTGTTCCACCTAGTCCACCTAGTCCATGAAGTACGCATACTTTATAGTGATGCTTAGTCTTTGCACGTGTAGTACGTACGTACGCAGTAATGAATTGTAATCTTCCCTTCATACTTTACACAGGCTTAGGACTGTCAACGTATAGATTTATCTACATTGAAGATTGTTAGCGTATTTAAATGATTTCAATTCATTTTTCAGAGTACTTAATATGTTTTGTTTTCCTTTTTTTTTTTTTTTTGAATCATGTAATTTACAATAATTTCTTTTTGTTTTCCTTTTTTTTTAAATCACGTAACTATATACAATCATTGCTTTTGTTTTTTTTTAAATCACATAATTATTTACAATCATTGTTATACACTATATACAATAATTGCTTTTTGTTGTTTTTTTTTTTAATGACGTAACCATATACAATCATTGCTTTTGTTTTTGTTTAAATCGCATACCTATTTACAATCATTAAAAATAGATCTAAGTTCTTTAACAATATATTAAAACTTCGTTACGAAAACCGATCACTAAATAAGTCCGATAGAAGTTAGCGACGTCGAGTAGGTATCATACGTCAATCGAGATCACATTCGCACGAGTCCGTATTTGATACTCGACTGCATCATATAGTCTTCATTCGCATCGAGTATTGTCAAAGTATCTATTCTACTTATTCTATAAAGTCTGCCTAGTGCCAAGTCCCGACTAGTCTCGATCTCGAGTATTGACAGACAAGGATGGAAAGACTGCGGAATAGTTTAGTTAAAAAAGGACAGAATATATTCTTCCACAACACGGTGCGCGTCGCGTAACTTTTATGCCATTGAGATATGGTTCAAATTCATACGACTGGCACACGTATGATCTATGTAAATACGAGTGCGCATCGCGTTACTTTTATGCCTTTTGAATTAAGGTTCAAATTCAAGTGACTGACTCACGAATGATTTTGGCAAACATGGATGAGCTAGGACTATGCTACTATCTCGCTTCACCGCGCCCCGACGACACGGTGAAGCGAGATAGCAGCATAGTCTAGTACAGTCGGTACTTCGATTCGCGCGGGCCGCGGGTGCCGTGCACTGCGTAGGCACAGTGAGACTAGGTGGATCAAGTATTTTAAAAGTTAGAATAGGTGCAGCCTAGTCTCGTTAAATACCTAATCCCTGGATCTGTTCTAGTATATACGCTTCATCTCTAATGTCTGGTTTCCCTTCAAAACTCAGAGTTGTGTCTTATTTCGGTCTCATTCTTTGCTGGCTTCATTTCATTCATTCATTCTTCATTCATATTTGTGTCTCTTACCGGTCGTTTTTTTCCGTTGCGTCCGGTTTGAATTCACAACGATTCTAAAGAAGTTTCACTTCAAAAGATGCACTTAGAGATGAGATAATATACCTGCCATTCTCCATACCCGGCCTTTAAGGTATGGGTATCACTAAATACCTGGTACAAATACCAGGTATCAAAATACTTCTAAGTATTTGGGTGTGGTAGGATTTCGATAAGTAAACGTATGCGATAAGTATGGTATGCCTCCAATACTCTTTCACGTCGTGACAAAAAATGTAATTATGCTATTATGTTCCTTATGCACGTAAAAATAAGTACCCATTTTGTCTAACTAAATTAAATCAACCGAATGTTCATAAAGCACGAATGACGTTTCGGGTCCCTTCGTAAGCTGTCGGGTAGCTTCGGGTTGCTTCGGCGTACCGAACTACCGATAAAACTGGGCGCTACCTTGTGGTAGCGGTTCGTATCGTACTATGCGTCTGACGTCATAACTTCAAGGTATTTACCCAGTATTTCGGTCCGTACCCGGTCTATGTACTGGGAAGCACATACTTGGTATATATACCTCTACCAGTATATACGTCTCATCTCTAGATGCACTGTAGAGATGAGATATACTAGAGGTGGGCTGGAACAGATATAATTAAAAACCTGTTCCACCTGTTTCAGTTCCAAGAAGTTAACAGTTTCAAAATCCTGTTACAAAATAACAGCCTTTTCCTTTGGAACTTAAGACTCATTGATTGCAACAGATTCAGAAATTTTCCACAGATTGTGTTCGGAAACACATACACAATAAATATTACAATCGTTCTGTTTCTTTCTTAGCGCGTAAATATAATGTTTGGGTTTAAAAAAAATCATTTTTTTTTTTTTTTTTATTAACGTTGCCCCACTCTAGGAATGTCTCCTGAATCGTGGGTGCGTTCACAAACATTTAAACTCACATACACAAACAGCCAGACCCGGAACAACTATCTGCAGGCCATACTAATATTTGTCCCGTGCGGGGATCGAACCCGCGACACGCAGCGCAGCAGTCAATCGCTCAGCCACTGCGCCAACCGTGCCCACAATTTTGATTTTGATTAATTATTATTTTAACAAGAGATATTGTAAAATTATAGTAACATTTTTGTTCAACGGTAAGTTTTTAATTTGTATGTGTATCCGAAAAGTGCAGCAACAGTGATAGGTAGAGAACAGATGCTACCTCTTTCTAATACAATGAACTAAAGGAGCAAAGAGGTTGTTCCAAAGAACAGATGCTGTCTCTTTCTATGATAATAAATCAGAAGAGAAAGGAGCATGTTTCATTTGAAACTGTTCCAAATCGTTTCGTTTGTACAAAGGAGCCAAGAGGTTGTTCCAAAGAACAGATGCTGTCTCTTTCTATAATAATAAATCAGAAGAGAAAGGAGCATGTTTCATTTGAAACTGTTCCAAATCGTTTCGTTTGTACAAAGGAGCCAAGAGGTTGTTCCAAAGAACAGATGCTGTCTCTTTCTATAATAATAAGTCAGAAGAGAAAGGAGCATGTTTCATTTGAAACTGTTCCAGATCGTTTCGTTTGTATCTCTTTCTAACAAAGTAAACATCCTTAGGTTAGATAGAAAGAGCTAATGTTACGGCTGTTTGTTGTAGGTTGGTTGTGGAACAGGCGAAACAGGCAGGAATTGTTGTTTCGGTTCTGAGATATCTGTTTCATGTTGTTACTTTGAAATATTTGTTTTTTTTAACTGTTTCGATAAATACGCCTCACTCCTAATTTCGATAAGTAAACGTATGCGATAAGTATGGTATGCCTCCAATATAATGTAGGTACGACGTTTCAAGTACCTATACGTAATTATGCATTATGAGATATGAAATCTTTCCTTCCTACTTTACCAGGCTTAGGACTGTCGGCTAAGAGTATGACGATGGTTATTAATGAATTCTAGTTATTTCTATATAAATTAATGCAAAAAATAAGTACCCATTTTGTCTAACTAAATTAAATCAACCGAATGTTCATAAAGCACGAATGACGTTTCGGGTCCCTTCGTAAGCTGTCGGGTAGCTTCGGGTTGCTTCTGCGTACCGAACTACCGATAAAACTGGGCGCTACCTTGTGGTAGCGGTTCGTATCGTACTATGCGTCTGACGTCATACCTTGTCATGTCTACTATTCCAAATAAATAAAAATAGGTACAATTAAATTTAATAAGATAAAGAGGGAAGATATGAAATACAAGTCTGCTAAAAAACACACACCTATCTACACGCACTCAAGAACTGGGGTAATAGGTGGAGAAAGTACTTGCTGTTTTCCGAAGGGGGTAGACCCTTGGAGCACCTGGTCCTGCGGCTCCACCGAACAGGCGTCAGGTCAGTCCTGGCTGTTTCGGTGGCAGGCGATCGCAGAAGCGGAGATGAGTTCTCGGGCGAGTCTGTTTAGCGGAACCCCGAGAAGCTTGAAGAGAACAGGAGTCCCGGGCCAAACTCCGCTTAGGGGAGCCCCGGGATGGAGTTGCGACTTCCGCGTGGTGGAGGGACACGTCAGAGCGTCGGCGCCCTACCACTTGACACTTGCACTAGTCCACTTTTAGTGGGGTGGACTGCACTGTACTGGTCGCTACTGAAATCTCGTCGTAAACTCGTTTTAGTTCGTAAGCGGCGTCTTTTATAAGGAACTATTTTAGTGTTCCAGAACTATTTGCCTCACTTTACGATTATTTGTTGTAGCCACAATTCGTCTGACCTGCCAGGTATCGTTGGCCAAGACGTATAAAACCTCACAATCCAAGAGTGCGTTATGAATTTTAAAATTAACATTTAGTATTCTATTAGTCAGTATACAAACGTAATACAATATAAAAACTAGATTTAAACTAGCCAAAACATTTTAAATCATTTTTTAGTAATATACTCTAATACAACCTTCATTTAACAGGCCGATATAGAAAAAGGAATAAGTAAACTTGACAGATTGACGTTGCTTGTCATTAGTGAAAAATATTATTAAAAGTTTATAAAAGTGCTCAAATTACAATGTTAAACTGGAAATAAATGGATGAAATTGAATGGATAATGGATGCCGTGATTTATACCTACTTTCTGCTACCACAGAAGGCATATTTATGATAAAAATGAGACAAAGGACACATGGTCTGTAAATTGTACGTATATTTATTTTTTATCGTATCTGCTTTATAGCAGAATACTATAACCTTCAAGGTATTTACCCAGTATTTCGGTCCGTACCCGGTCTATGTACTGGGAAGCACATACTTGGTATATATACCTCTACCAGTATATACGTCTCATCTCTAATGCACTGAACTTAAATTTGGTTTAGTTTGTAAACAAGGGAATCGGCACCAATATCAGTATTTTGCATGGAACGAATGCCTATCTGTGATTTTTCATTGTATGTCGAAACCAAGGTCGTAAAAATTTTTCTGCCGCTTTACATCATACATATCATAATAAGCTATGAAGAGACAAAGTCATTTTGCATTCGCAGGACAATATGGTTATTATCCTGCGAATGCGAAATGTCTTTGTCTTTGTACAAAAATGAGGATGATTCAGGTCACTGAGAGATAATGTTTTAAAAAATTGATTTTCCGTAAAGATGGTTTACGGACGATAGTTTAACGTGACAACGTCATAATATATGTATGAATATATTTTTTCAATCGCCTTGAATGTCCCACTGCTGGGCCAAGGCCTCCCCCATATCCGTCCGGGTACTCTTCTCCCGCACCACCTCGAAATAGCTTTCGTGATGCGCGTCTGGATCATTTCGCCACCTACATACTCGTATCTCTTTCTGGGCGCCACTTACCATATATTTTTTTTAATGATAAGTCTATCATCATCGTCATCACCAGCCTTTTAATGTTCCCACTGCTGGGACACAGGCCTCCTTTCTATGAGAGGGAATGGGCTATATCCACCACGCGGGCCCAGTGCGGATTGGTAGATGTCACATGTCTTCGAATTTTTGGTTCTAGGACATGCCGGTTTCCTCACGATGTTTTCCTTCACCGTTTTTGAGAGCAGTGGTGATGAAATAAATTACACAAAGTAATGCGCCTGCCTGGGTTCGAACCCACGACTTACTGTTCTTTAGTCGGGGTCGCTACTACTGGGCCACCGCTGCTCTCGACAAGACTATACTTACGATTATTGTTGTTTTCAGGACAGGCAATCGGCTATGTTAAATTCGATGGTGGACAACCTAAAGAAGCATGAGGCTCACAAAACTGCTACAACAGATGAAAACATTCAAGCAACTAAGGATATTACATCTATTAAAATTGACGATTGTATAAATAAATTATACGAAAGTATGAACAACGTTTTTGATGAAATCGAAGCAGAGATAGAAGCAATGAAAGTCGTTTTAGCTGATATGAAAGACAAATATGGAAAAAGGATCGAGGAAATGCAGAAAATAAAGGCTGAGGAAATAAGTAGAATCAACTGCGAAATGAAAAAAATGAACCTAGAAGAGGCTACAGAAAAACATAGGTTTGATCGCGAAATGCAAATAATGAAAGCACAAGAGGCTACAGAAAAAGAAAGAATTGATCGCAAAATTCAAAATATGAAAGCAGAAGTGGCTAAAGAAAAAGAAAGAATTGATCGCGAAATTCAAAATATGAAAGCAGAAGTGGATAAAGAAAAAGAAAGAATTGATCTCGAAATTCAAAATATGACAGCAAAAGTGGCTAAAGAAAAAGAAAGAATTGATCTCGAAATTCAAAATATGAAAATAGAAGAGGCTAAAGATAAAGATAAGTTTGATCGCGAAATGCAAAATATGACAGCAGAAGAGGCTCAAGAAAAAAAAAGAATTAATCGCAATATTAAAAAATCAAAATTCGAGATTCAAAATAAAAAAACAGAAGTGGCTAAAGAAAAAGAAAGAGTTGATCGCGAAATTCAAAATATGACAGCAGAAGTGGCTAAAGAAAAAGAGAGTATCTGTGCCGATTTTCAAAATATGCGGAAAGAAAGGAATAAAGAGATAAAGAAACTTCAAGAAGAAAATGATGATTTGAAGACAAAAATGGCCATAGAGCAAAAATCTATAGAAGAGGCCATTGATACATTAAACACTGAAAAGGCTAAATTGCAAGAGAAGCTTCGAGTTTTGAAAGACTAATAAACGATATCCTAAAGAGAATAAATGAAACAGAAGTTAATGAAATGAAATTGCGAGAAGATGTGTGTGGTGAGAAGTGAACAAGCCTGGATAAGAATAAATATTGAAGAACCGTAACGAGTTAGAAGATCTTGAAGGAATTGAAAAGAAAATGAGATGATGAAAGAAGACGAGACAGGGCACAGAAGAAGAATATTATTGCAAATAAAATTAAGTTATTGCAACAACAAGAACATGAGAAAGCAAAAGAACTTAAAGCTGAACTTAAAAAGATGAAAGTAGAAGAAGTTGTGGCAAGAATCAATATAGATAAGGATGTTAAAGCATTGGAAATAAATTTTAACACGGCTGAAGACGAATTTAACCAAAATTTGCAAGCTATGGAAGAATTAATTGCTCAGAAAAGAAATAAAGAAATAATTTTAATGATGAATTTAATTCTCAACAATAAGAAAAATATCATGGAACATACCATTTAACCATTGAGAAATAAGTTCGATAAGATTAAAGAGAAAATGGAAGAGAGCTTTAAGTTCATGCAAGAAATTGAAACTAGCGAGATAAGTGAAGTTGACACTGTATTCAAAACATGAATTATGTTTAGGCTATTGAGAACTAGCTTCCGCACTAGGCTTTCATTTTTCTTTGTTGTTGTTGTCTTTTCCCATTCTATTTGGGGTCGGCGCAACACGTTTTCTTTTTCCGTTCTCCTCTGTCAGACGTCATATCATTCCTCACACAATCCATCCATCTTTTCTTTGGCCTTCCTTTCCCTCTCCATCCATCAACATTCATGTCCATCACTTTTTTTTATCACATGCGTTTCATGTCTCCTCATAACATGTCCATACCAAGACAAACGACTTCCTTTCAGTTTTTTTTTGTATTAGAAGAAGTTTGAAAATACCGCACTTTCAAACTTCCTCTAATATATTCATTCCTTAGTTTATCTCTTCACACATCCATCTTAACAATCTCATCTCCGCTACATGCAATCGTTTTTCATCCATATTTTTCATAACCCAGCATACTGATCCATACAGTTTTTTTTTTACAAAATATTGTAATAAACTAATTGTTGCCCGCGACTTCGTTTGCGTGGAAATTATGATGTGTATGTGTGAGAAAAAAATGCTTGTGCTATTCCAGACTATAATCTATTTCTCCTAGATCAGTTCAGCCGTTCTGGCGTGATTGAGTAACAAACATCCATCCATCCAATGTTTCTCACTTATAATATTAATAAGATTAAAGATGAAATACAACAGGACGGAACAAAAAAAGTTGTCAGCTTGCACATCGTGACTCAGCATTATGCTGTGCTATGGGGGCCCACAGCACAGCGCTGGTTTTCAGTGGTCACTCGTGAACAAAACGCACGGAAGTCAAGCCAGCATAAATATTTGATTACATAAATAAAAAAATAAAACAAACAGTACCTACTTGGATTATTTAATATAAAGTAACCATAAGAAATAAAATATCTTCGGATTGTCGAATTCGTCGGATGGTCAGGATTTATTCCGTTAGGCTCGTACATCATGTGGGCAGACGATAGGTTTCGTGCAAAGGGAATACACTGGGTGCGATACACTGCTGTCTCTATTATACTAACAAATGACTTGAAATTACAATTTAACACAACACGGGAATGAATCGGGGTACAGTTCCAGGACGCTCAACTCCGCTGCGATCAGACATTGAATGTCGTTCTCGCCTCGAGGTGTGAACATGGGCTCTGTAGAAGCACGCTGTGGTGTTGGTAGACTTGTAAGTAGGTCGCGTGATGGCACTGGCGCACTTGCGATTCATTTTATGTCAGTACCAATGACCGGATCCGACAAATACAATATAAAAACGAGGCGTTTTTTTAACCTAAGATTAAAAATATATATGTAACTTTTTAGTTAGATATTCTGTTTCTGTGCGTTCCTCCATGTCAGCGAAGTTGCGGACAGAAGATAGTTTCTTAATAATGACATCTATACTAATATAAAAGGCCTTTGCCCAGCAGTGGTACATTTTAGGCTAATAAAAAACGTAGTAATAATAATAAGAGGTAGAGTTTGTCAGATTAAAGTTTTGGATGTAGAGGGTAGTCTTCAGAACTGCTAGTCCGATTTTGAAAATTATTTCACTAGAAGGAAGCTACATTATCCGTGAGTGACAAAGGCTATATTTAAAAGTTTTTCGTGGGATAATATCTGACCATAAAGCGAGCAAAACCGCGGGCAACTGCTAAAATGTCTCATAAAATCAAAGTCAGAGCATTTATTTGAAATGGAGCAAGCTTTTGCTTATTCAACAACAGAAGATGCAGCTACGGTCTAGACACAGACCACAAAGCATAATAAGTGAGAATGGATTGTAAACATAGTGTTAATGAACGCACTAGTCTTCGTACGTCAGGGGCAGTGAAGGGAGTGGTCAAAGAGAGCCAGACGTTAAAGGTCGACAAACAAGTCCAAAGTCCACACGACCCTATTGACGTATTACTTGAAATGGTACTCTAGGGATCTAGCTGTGAGTGTAGTGGTTTAGTGTGTTTACGAGTATATTAAGTAAGTAAGGCGTTTAGGCTGATTAAATGAAAAAAAGGATGGATCCACCACTACAGTCCCAGTCAATTATTGTACAGTGATCGTTAATATTGGTACTCTGAGATTTTTGTTGGGTGGGTCCGGCTGACAATACACAAGGTGGAGATTCCCGTATCGAACTGGTAAGAGAAGTGTAGTCATCAAGCGCCGAGGTGGGGAGCCATCATGCGACACTGTTGCCATCGCGGGTAAATCCTGGACGAGGATCGAGGTTAGTACAGCAGAAAGACCCGAGTTTGCGTCGCGTGGTGTTCCCGTGAGCATCTCACAGAAGGACAGGGCAAGAAGCTGCTCACTCCTCCTTTCTACCAGAGACCGGGTTTGTAATAGCAAACCAACATCGCTGCGCTGGGGTGATTGTGGAGAATGCAAATGTGTCCCCGTACCGTACCGCAGCCAAAAGTCATGATGTCTCCGTCAGACTGTCGTGATGACCCAGAGGTTAAGGCATCGCCTCTCATGCTGAGGTTTTGGGTTCAAATTCGGGCAAAATCCAGAAAAAGTCACTAAGGTGCATGCGTTTTCTGCCCGTAAATGATTTCTGGTAAATTTTTGCAAAATATGTAAGACTTAGCTTATCCCCGCGGCCTCGCCGGCGTGCTGTTCGGTAGTAGTTGTCCAACCTGTTGCCGCTATAACAACAAATACTAAAATAGAATAAAATAAATATTTGAGGGGGGCTCCCATACAACGAACGTAATTTTTTTGCTCGATATTAATAACAGCGACAGGTAGACGCTTGAAATATTCACAGAATATTAAGTTGTATATTCACTTCAAAAATAAATGCCTACTTAAATTAAAATAAAATGAATATTTAAGGGGGGCCCATACAACAAACGTGATTGTTTTGCCGTTTTTGTTTAATGTTGTATAGATAATGGTACGGGACCCTTCGTGCGCGAGTCCGACTCGCACTTGGCCAGTCTTTTATAATAATTTCACGCGAACGAAGGTCGCGGGTAATCTAGTCCCCAATAAAATTGAACTAAGAGTACTAAGACACACATCGAGGGATAATTATGTCTTTCGCTCTTTGCTCGACGGCAAACTCTTCACTGTGTCTTAATTTTATTTAAAACCGAATAAATTTAACACTCGACAACAATTCTGAAATTTTCGCGGTCAGTTTTTCTTCTAAACCAGTCACAGATTAACAATTTAAAACAAATGGCGCCACCTTCTTTGCGGAAAAACCATAGAACTAAAGCTCTCAACATTTTCGCAATGAAGATGGTCCAGACTCCACAGATAATAGTATATTTACTGGCTGTTTGAGTTTGTCTATGTCACATGAAGGAAATTAAAAAACGAATTACTTTTCACTTCCTATTTAGAGACTAAAGTGGTGACTTAAGTCCCGCTTCGTAGGGAGGGCCACATTGGCGTACTTTTAGAGCATGAGAAGTGAAAAAACCTTTTATTTTGATGCCCCCCTCGATGGGTTTGGAAAAAGTAATCCCAACCCCACAATATGGCGCTTAATGCACAGACATTCTATTGTCTGTGGCTTTGTCATCGTAGACTGTCGTAGACATACTAAGTCGAATAACCATCGACAATCGAGACCAGATTTATTTTAGTAGCTACTTATCTTTGGCATACGAAACTCAAAATTTTGGAGGTCATCCGGTCAATGTTCGAGGGCAAGAGGACTCGTCAACACGCTTAACATAATTATAGTATCTTTCAATGCGCCTGTGTATTCAGTCAATCTTAAAATAACTATGATTGCAATTTTCCCCGCGAGCTTTGAGATGTACCGCTCTACAGGGTGATTTTTCCAAGTAGGCGCGGCTGGCCAAATCCAAAACTATGAGGAATAGTGAAAAATACCTACTCTTGAGTCTCGAGCCCGATTTTGATGAAAACTAAAGCACTGCAATCATCTTCACAACATTATATTCTGTCGGACTTTTTGTTATTCGATCTATTGAAACTCGTATTTTGAGAATAGTAATTAGGAATATTGGAATTTCGGAATTATAAAAATAGGATGAATGACACATCGGAGTATTAGGAATTGAACCATTCTGAATTCTGAAAATCGGTATTTTGAAATTCGTATTTGTGACTGACGGAATAAAGTTTTTCGTATTTATGTAGTGTACCCGTTCTGGGGAGAACGGGTACACTACATAAATACGAAAAACACTTGGGACTTAAACATAACTAGCGAATTCTTGGAATACATACCGGGTGTAAACGGACCTTCACGTAGCCGGTAACCAAGCAAATCAAACTAAAATTACGCAAAAAAAAAACAAAACTTTTTGGGGGTGAAAAATCACGTTTTACGGCAGGACTCAAAATAACGAAGTCAAAACATTGTGGTGATGGACATATAATACTACAGGTTCATGGAGTTATTTAAAGTAAAGTATATTTAATATTATAGCCTATATAAAATTTTTAAAATAAGGAAATTTCGAAACGCCTAGTTGACGCTTCCCGTGACCCAAGGGCTGGCTTTTACCTTGGTCAGAGGCTAAGTGTTGCGATACAACGTGGCAACGCCACCGCCAGTCTCTTGGGCACATTACCAGCTAGCGTTGAGGAGGAGTTTTTCGATGCCCTTTTATAGTTTGTTGTTAGTTTATTTATTTTAGTTTAATAGTTTTAATTATGAATGTATATAGTTAGTTTATCCTATTGAATCTAGCAAACGACCCAAGAGCTAGACTAACCCGACACTATACCGAAGACATCCCGGACGTCAGCCTGTTCGAGATTAGGATGGCTCTGAAACAGCTTAAAAACAACAAGGCACCGGGTGATGACGGAATTAAGGCCCTTCAGAAGCTGTTTGATTCCGTCATACTCGAGAGGAAACCGCCACAGGCATGGTGCAGAGGTGTGGTGGTACTCTTCTTCAAAAAGGGTGACAATGCCCTGCTGAAGAACTATAGGCCCATCTCACTTCTGAGCCATGTCTACAAGTTGTTTTCAAGAGTCATCACGAATCGTCTCGCGCGCAGCTAGGTTTGACGATTTCCAGCCTCCCGAACAAGCCGGTTTCACATATATACGCTACGGCAGGTTATATAGAAGACCGAAGAGTATAACCTGCCTCTCTGTTTAGCGTTTGTGGACTACGGGAAAGCCTTCGATTCGATCGAAACTTGGGCTGTACTGCAGTCTCTGCAACGGTGCCAAATCGACTATCGGTACATCGAGATGTTGAAGTGTTTGTATAAAAACGCCACCATGTCAGTCCGACTTCAGGACCAGAACTCGGAACCTATCCTTCTGCAGCGAGGTTTGAGACAGGGAGACGTCATATCTCCGAAACTGTTCACCGCTGCACTGGAGGACGTCTTCAAGGTTCTGGACTGCAGAGGACTAGGCATCAATGCCAATGGCGAGTACATCTCTCACCTTCGGTTTGCCGACGATATAGTGGTTATGGCTGAGACCATGGAGGACCTCAGTACAATGCTCGATAACCTCAGTAGGGCTTCCGAAAGAGTGGGTCTTAAAATGAACATGGACAAAACCAAGGTCATGTTGAATACCCATGTAACACCCACTCCTGTCAAGATCGGAGACTCTACAGTCGAAGTTGTAGACGATTATGTCTACCTACGACAAACGGTCCAGTTAGGTAGGTCTAACTTCGAGAAAGAGGTCAATCGTCGAATCCGACTCGGCTGGGCGGCGATCGGGAAGTTGCGTGGTATCTTCTCGTCCAACTTACTGCAGTGTCTCAAGACGAAAGTCTATGACCAGTGTGTGTTGCCAGTGATTACATACGGGACCTAAACGTGGTCGCCACAATGGGCCTCATCAGAAAGCTTAAAGGCACCCAAAGGGCAATGGAGAGGGTTATGCTCGGAGTTTCCTTCCGCGATCGAATTAGAAATGAGGACATCCGCAAGAGAACCAAGGTTACGTAGCCCGAAGAATTGCCAATCTTAAGTGGCACTGGCCGATGGGGTCGTAAAGTTCTGGAGTGGCGACCGCGAACCGGAAGACATTGCGTTGGAAGGCCTCCCACTAGGTGGACCGATGACCTAGTGAAGGTTGCGGGGATCCGCTGGATGCGAGTCGCACGGGACCGGTCAATGTGGCGACACTTGGGTGAGGCCTATGTCCAGCAGTGGACGTCTTTCGGCTGAAATGATGATGATGATGATCCTATTGAATGAAGTAAAGTTATAATATTAAAAACTTGTGAAAAAGTTGGAACTTTGACCCCCAATATCTCCGTAACTAGAAAGTTCCCAGGTATGACCTAGAAAAGTGGTTCTTAACCTTTTAGTCATCATTTGACAAAATTTCTGTCTTGTCATGGACCACCTAGTTGGTTTATTGGTTTTGAGGTATTATACAGTACCTAAATGTAAAATAAAGGTTTGTTCTATTTGCAAAGGAATAAAACACGTATAAAATTATTTTTTTGTATATGTTAAATTCACATCACAGTTACTGATTGTAATGAGATTAGCAATCACAAATGATTGCAAATTGCTCGCGCCGCGCATCGTTCGCGTTCTGTCTACTCGCTGTCACTTGTAATTACTTTTTATTAGGATGCCTCCGTTAACCACTTGGGATACTTCCAGGGCAAAACAATGATCGGTAGGTCGGTGTTTGGTCTAAAACAAAAACATGATCGCAATGACGGGGAGAAGAAGTGCCTTTCGGCTTCATTAAGGGTAATTTTACACCCATTATATAGGTACTCCTCTGCCTAATCCTACGGGCATGATTTTATCTCATAACAGGCGTGATTTTATGATGATGTTTACACTCGATTTCACTTAGATCACCGTCGGGATTCCTGGCGTCAGTAAGTAGATGAACTACTTTAAGGGTACATGCACTCGCTGCCCTGGATAATTGAGGACTAGTCGACACGTGACCTTTGAGCCCAGACCACACCGCCAGCTAGGGAACATTTCACCTCTCTTCATACTTTGGGTTCACGCCGCGAGCTATCGGAAGAGCCGAACGAAGTATGAAAAGGGGCTCATACGCCTCGCTCGCTAGCTGGGGTGGTGTTTATTAGTATACCACAGGGGCTATAAAGTTCAGTAATGCGATACGAAAACATGTTTTGCAAAAATCTTAATAACTAGCTGCTAGCTGTTACCCGCGACTTCTCTGCCGTGATAAATTTGATGTGTATGTGTAACGATTAAAAAGGTAACGTCTATGTGCTATTCCAAACTACACTGGTCATGAAAAAAATCGGCCCACCCACGCTTTACCGCAAATTGAGTTTTTCTTCAGCAAAACTATATTAAATGTTTTAGGACTGAAATGTTTTATTTAATTGGTTTATTTACACCAATTTAATCAAATTAAAACATGAAATTGACTTTTTACAACTCATTTAGATAAAAAAATCTAAATCCTTAATTTTACACGATTTTGTAAATTAATTTTAAATACGCTCTAGTTTTTTTGTCTAAAATGTTATGTACACAATTGTTGCAACTTAATATTGCGTATTCCATCCTCTTGCACGAATAACGGTTTTGCATTCGATGTTTTAATGACCTTATCGAGATTTTGATGGTCTCTTTAGGGATGCGATTCCATTCTACCCAAAAGTTTCCAGGTCTCTCAATGTTGTTGCGACTGGATTAGGGGTCTAACTTTTTGTTTAAGGGTGTCCCAGTGTCCCACATGTGCTCTATAGGGTTGAGATCAAGGTTTCTTGATAGCGATGACATAACCCGAATGCACCTCCTCAATGTAATCGGTGGTGTTGTGCGCTACGTGTGGTCGTGTATTTTCATGCACTAATTCTAAGTTCTTTCCAATATAGCCGGCGAGTAGTACCACATGGTCTTCTTAGATCTCTGTGATGTAGCGTGCTGCAGTTAAATCACCTCTTTGTATGAAAACCAGCTCCGTGCGTCCAGTCAAAGATATGCCAGGCAAAAACATTATTGAGCCCCCACCATAACTGGCATTTTCTCTTAAGCAACACTGAGTTTAACGATCAACAGGCCGTTGCATGACATTGCAGCATCTATCAGAACCGTATAAAGTCATTTGACTTTCATCACTAAACAGAACTGACTCCCTTTAGCCTATAGTCCATTTTAAATGATTACGCTCAAATTGAGGTCTGGCTTGTTGATGAGCTGTGGACAAATCTTGTCCTGTTGCTGGCTTGTGTGGTCTTAAATTATGCTCAAGAAGTCTCCGTCTTACAATACTTTCACTTATAGCCACACCTCGATCTTTACGTAAGCATCACTGGAGATCAACACCAGACATGTGTCGATTTTGTAGAGCTGATACCACTATAAAGCGGCCATCCCTTTGAGTTGTCATCCTATGTCTTCCAGATCCAGATCTTCTTTGATACTGCCCAGTCTCTAGAGACCCTTGGTAAACTCGCCGCACTGCACAACGGCTCAGATTTAACCTCCGGGCCACGACACGTGGAATTAAGCCTTGTTGGAGCAAAGTCACAACTTGGGCCTGAAACACCTTACCTGTGAAACAATCGATAAATATTAAACAAAACCTAGGTGGTTCGATTTTTTTGATGACCAGTGTATAATCTATATCTGTGCTAAATTTCATCCAGATTCGTTTAGCCGTTCTATAGTGATTGAGTAACAAACACCCATCCAAATTTTCGTATTTATAAGTAGAAGAATAATGTTCACTGGTCCAGAAAAAATATGACCAATATAACCATGTTTAGTACACCAGTCCTGTTTTTGACTTCTCCCGCTGGTTAATTTGACAGGACTAAACTAAAATTTATCTTCTGTCCTTTTCTTAATGAAATAGAAAGAAAAAGATGCACTGAACTTAAATTTGGTTTAGTTTGTAAACAAGGGAATCGGCACCAGTGTCGATTAAAATAAGGATTGAACCCTGGGAAGTAATGACTTAAGGCACTTTACGAATAACTTTTATGTATGGCGACGTACAGCTAAAATATCTAATTCGTATGAAACAATCGTGTGTGGTCTTAGTCAGGCGCGTGACCAAACTCATGGCGACATATTTAAAAACCGCAATGTTAAGTTTCCGCTAAAATTAGATAATTATGGTTCCAAATAAAAAATATGATTGTGTATGAGTTCGGGAAGGTACAGCGAAATAAACAGTCGATGTCACATTAAGAGCTATCAATATGAATGACGTCGTTGGACGACAAGCTGAATTAATTATATTGAGTCTGAATATCGCAGTGAACTTTGACGTATTTTATCATCCACTACCGAGCCACTAACATGTTAGTGGCTCGATAGTCTCTAGTCGATGATCGAACCTAGGCCAGGTTCGATCCCGGTTCGGGCAAAGTGTTATTGGGTTTTTCCATCAGGAATTTCTAAGTAGTAGCATGCACACACATCCAGACCCTGGGTCTGACAGGCACTGTGTGTAGCCTAGGTAAATCATTTCTTCACCACCTCTTTCAAAACGGTGAAGGAAAATATCGTGAAACCGGCACGTTCTAGAACCAAAAATTCAAAAGACAGTTGACATCTACCAACCCGCACTGGGCCCATGTGGTGGATTACATCCTCGATTGGAGACCTGCGTCCCAGCAGTGGGAACATTGTAGGCAAATTATGTGTGAGATAAGAATGTATGTGATTGGGATGGGCAATAGATCGTTAGGAACAGGACGCGTGAAATACAGGGACCAGAGGGCAGAGGTCGCACAAGACAGAGAAGTTTGGAAGGACAAAGGGGACGTCTTTGCCTAGCTTTCGTACCTACAAAATGTAGCCCAAAAATAGAATGCTTATGAGAAAAATAAATTGTTGCGCAATATTTTCCTGCTATTTCAAATTCGAAGCAGACAACAACGAGTACAAATTTCTTGGAATCCCGAAGTTACTGTGTTATTTTTAATTTAAACCGTAAGCTAGTAGTATTAGTGTATTTTTTGCTGCGAAATTCTAGGTTGTTTATCGGGCGCAGGCACGAATTAAGTATGTAGTAATGTATAAAATGTGCGTGTGGTAT